>CM068367.1:338025653-339373153 GCA_034769895.1 Magicicada septendecula | reverse complement strand
CTCTTACTTTTGTCTGGTCTCCAGGTCTTGTAGGTATTGACGATGACGAAGAAGCTAACGCCGCGGCGAAAAATGCTGCAGACAGCCTACGAGTCAGCCCATATGACCTGACGACTCGAAACTAGCTGCCTCAACCATTATCATTAATGTGTGGCAGCAGATGTGGAATGCACGGAACAGCAAACTTTCTGCTTTGATAAAGAGCGTCGTTAAATGGTAAATAGCAGGTGATCGTAGCCATCGTCAACAAATTTGTATCACCATGCTGTGAATTTGACACACGAACTTGACGTCTGCGTACCTCATACGAAGGCAAGAAATACCCGTCTGCACTTGTGACGGAGCACTTACAGTAAACATATAATTGAAGACAGTAGTGCTCTGTGTCAGGTAGAGACGCAGAATAAAAGGTAACCTGAAAGAAGACCTCGGAAATGAAAAGTTAGCGATAGATAGAGCTCTAGCCTTGCTGAAAGCAGGAGGATGCTTGTATCGTCTCTAAAAATATTGTTTTGCTCTTAGTGTGTAAGACTTTACACTTTTGTTGAGTAACTAAAATGTAGATGAGACAAAACATTTAGTCGAGCAACACTCCTGCTCGACGTCGTTGGGCTAAAGGTTAAAGGTCTTAGTTGCCGAGCTCTGAAAACTCAAAAAAAAGAAAAAAGTAATATGTAACTTTAATAAAAATATGTACTCAAAAATAGATGTACTATAAAAATATATTTAATCTTTATATTGTCTTGCACATTTGATTTCGTTTTTTCGTAATAACAGGAAAAAGCTACAGAAATTTAAATGGAAATGGGTGTGTATGAACTAATTAATTAAGGCAGTCTGATACATTTCCTGGTGTTTTCATCAAAATACTGGTACTCAAACCCGAATGCTAGGAAAACAATGCAAAGTAGTGTTAAGACGGTCACACTGATCGTCGTATGGTACAGTGGAAAACAAAATACAGACACCAATGAAGTCACTAATAGCCAGCTTTAATTAATCACAAATAATAATTTGTAATCAACAAGTTTATACTTGTACAATAATTTAAATAACATTTGTCCAAGTAATAATGTCAACTAATAGAGTCCCGCACAATTGTAACAAAATAACACTTCACCACAATACTTCGAAATTCACTTGCATAAATCGCCACTTAAACTCACTGACCGTCGCTGGATGCTTATATTTATACCCCGCTGAGATGCCAGATTAATCTGTCACTTTTTTTGGATGCCATGTTAAACAAGTTCCTGTTATAGGCGCTCTCGAATCCACTAGAAACAGTGTTTACGTCGGGCGATAACACACTGCGTCTGGAACAGCCTCGATTGTTGACGCATAAGTGTCACGTAACTGTCTTTGTACGCATACAAACATTACAGCTGGGCTCTGCTGGGATAGCCGAGAGACATTCAGAACGACACTCTCCATTGTTCGAGAAAGTTCTGTGGCGTAACAGTAGTGATTATTATATACAACTATATACAACTACTACTACTACAAATTTGAAACATTAATATTATTTGTTAGTTAAAATGTAGTTATACATATTATACAAAACAAGGCTGCTTAATTATTTAAGACAGTTGAATTAGAATGTGAGAGCTAATTAGAATTTTCCTGATCTAAGTGTATAGTTGTTTATTTCTTACTTTTACAAGGTAATTATGTAAAGACAGAAGCAGAGAATGAAACAGTATTTTCGTCAATATAGAGGTTTAAAGGAATTTAATTTATGGTTCGAGAGACGGAGTTGCGATTCGACATACCTAGTTATTTGTATTCGGACTTTTAGACTTCACCTTAATGGTTAATTTAAAAAATCTAATTAACCTTGAGGAATGCAGACACCGGTCACTGGGGTGCCGTATCTAGCAACGGGGGTACAATGAATTTACGGCGTACATAACAATAGCGGTTAACATAGCACATTGCATTTCCTGATTCTGTTACCCCCTCTCCGGCGCAATATAGAGCTTACGTAAGGGTACAATTAATGTCAAGAACTATTTATTTTTAGCCGTACTTCTTTTTGCATTGTATCTTGTTACATTTGTTTATAGTTGTTAATCTTCTTTAGTACCAGAGACAAAGACTGTAATATTTTTATTCTATTAAAAACAAAATTTTTTAATATTTTCAGTTCTAGATATTCTTCACAATTGTTTTTAAAGATAACAATATAAACATTTTTTGTACTGTCAATTAGGCTATATATTAAAAAGTTATTTCTAAGTCACAAATAAATCTGTCATATTTGTATAATATAATTTAGAACGTGATAATGTTGCAAAAAGTAATTTGATCACGATTAAGTGATTATACGAATATAATTATATAAATACAAATAATTTTGTAATGCTACATAAGCTAATTTAGGCCTACACCAAGCAACCTTAATATTAGTACTACTCTATTATTATTATTTTCTTCTTCTTCCATCAGAAAAATTTGAATCACCTGTTCCGTTCCCAAAGGAAATACATCGACTTTAAAAACGCTTCCTATGCCTTTCTATATTTCTTTGTTCAATAGGCTTATATTGCCTGCCATCCGGAATTCTATTCAGATGAGCAATCCATTTCTCTTTGTTTTCCACAAGCGATTTTGGATACTAAAAACTTTCAACTCTTTTTAGTATGTCTTCGTTGTAGGCTCACGCCTTGTGAGTACGGGTGTGGCAAGCCCGGGGTGCCGTTCCTTTGTTACAGCTTGTCTTGGGTAAGGTCCCTTACTTTAGTCTATCCTGTCGGTCTCTCTTGACCAAATTCTTGTTTTTGCGATCCCGACGCTATTAGAGTATTCGAGGGCTAGAGGGTCTTTAGTTTCCTCTCATATTCTCGATCATATTAACCGACGAAATGTCTCGAAGATGGGCGAGGATGGTCCAAAGTCTTTCAGTTTTCAGTTTCAAGTGCATACCTCTTTGTGTACATTGTCTTGCCTTTAACAGATCGCAACAGTCTCACCTCCGAAGCCTGTATTCGAAGAAACTCAAGTGCTTCTTCACCGAAACCCAAGTTTCAAAAGATAACACAACACTAGCACAACCATTGCTTTATTAAATTTTAGTCGAGTCTCTTTCCTTGTTTTCCTCGATAACGCCTGACGAATTGTTACACATGTTGACTGAAACTTGGTCAACTTATGATAAACATCATGATGTACGTCATAAGTGACGTCACAACCAAATCGCTGAAATGTGACACATGCTTTACTCTCTTATTATCTAATACAATTTCATTTCGCTCAGAGAATTTTTCCTCCAAAGCTATTGTTTTTGTCTTCTGCGTAGAAACTTTCATGTTATAATTCAAGCAGACTTGTAACTGAAACATCGATCTCTGGAGCTCGCATTCATTGTTTTGGATCTGGACCTGATCATACGCAAACAGCATTGTATTCAAGCATGTTATTATGGTTACTATTATTATTGATATAAATATTATGAACTCTATAAGACATATTAATATTAGTGTATTCACTAAGCCGTGTACTTTATAGATATAAACATACCTGTTTATGACTTCACTTATACACGTCGGTAATAAAGACAAAAATTGACAACTGGGATAAATGTTTTTCATATAGCCAAGTTTAGTATTTAATAACGTCTTAACAATTGTTCAATAAATCTTTAGTAACAGATTATCTTGGAAAATTAGAATGTGTAAACTGAAGGACCATAGAACTTGGGTGAACAAGAAAGTATTGGCAACAGTCACAGCCAATCTGCGTAATACAAAAACTACAGAAGTAAAGAAGAAGAAGAAGAAGAAGAAGAAGAAGAAGAAGAAGAAGAAGAAGAAGAAGAAGAAGAAGAAGAAGAATAATAATAATAATAATAATAATAATAATAATAATAATAAGAAGAAGAAGAAGAAGAAGAAGAAGAAGAAGAAGAAGAAGAAGGATGAGGAGGAGTAGGAGGAGGAGGTGAATAAGAAGAAAAGAATTCTCAACAACAAGAAAAAGTACTGAATTCCCAACATTTAACAGAGAAAAAGCTGTTCGTTCGTATTTGAATTAAAAGTAAATTAATCCTCAAATTAAAAATAAATTAAGTGTTACACCTATTAAATTGTGCAAAACTTAAAATATGTGTATGTACAAAGTTAAGAGACAGCATTTATAATTATTAGAATATTAGAATATTACAATTTAATATTATAATTTATATTATAATTTAGACTATTAGAATATTTATAATGAATTTCATTTCTTTAAGTTATGTGACTATCAGCATATTACCACTTAAACATATTTATGCGAATAACCATATTTAGTGTTGTATTCAAGGTGAATTTATTTTCAGAAAATTTTCTTCTCTCTCAAATTATATTCATTAAGCTATTTGCTTGTGAATATTTTGGATAGAACAATTGAAGTTGTTCACCGTGTGTTAAGATGGTTGAAGTTCCTAATTTAACCTCTTCTTTGTAAGAAATGTTTAACTCTAAAATCTATGTGTAAACACTATTCACCTAGTCGGTATATTTTCATTTTTCTTCTCTACAAGCCCGGGAAATTAAAGAATCACTTTCCATCTTGTTTGACAGCAACTACTATCTTCCCTCTTATACTTATATAAGAAACCACTTGACTTACACCTAGTCTGATGAAGGTACTGCTTCATATTAGTTGTGATGTAGTTTAAAACGTCTTCTGCTGTTTGTACATACGTAAGTTTATATAATTAAAATCAATTGGATACATTTTACTTTTCATAAAGGTCATGTCATCGCCCTGAAAAAATCCCCTTAACTCGATTCACAGTGAACGTTATAAACGGTATTCCCAAATACAATAACGCTTCACTGGCCTGCCATAAGAAATGACAAAGCATTAATTATGAATGATACATAAAACATTGGAGTACAATGATACGAGTACAATGGAGTATAATAAAATAAATTATCAAGATTGTCTGGTATTGTTAGATGTACTGTACTGTACTATTATTTCTTCCACATAAAATGATACTGATTCTATTTTATGTGTCTTTTTTCTTTTTGTTACAAGATTATAATACTCAACTTTATAAAATTATCGGAAACATAATAGTTACCGTCATAGTATGAGGAAATCTTAAAAAATTTTTACTTTTCAGAAGCTACAAAGAAGTTTTTCAGTTTTTATTTAAAATAGATTGCAATAACAGTTTTATAAAAATTATTAGTGAACCACAGTAAGGGTAGCCTTACTAGCCTTTAGTAAGGCTAGTGAACCACACATTATAAACACGTTATTGATTAATTTTATGAATTTTGTCTATATTAGATAATTAATAGGTTATTATTATTTAGTACAGAGAAATTAATATGTAAAGTTATTAAGAAGCTTTGTTAAAACAGTTTTTGTAACTAATTGTAATTTGTTCACTTTGAATGAGAGCAAATGAATTCGTGTTTATGGGGTCAATAATTGTGCAATAAGAACTTACACAAGAGCACAGGTTGATTATAGATTAATAATTTTTCTTTTACAAGACAAAGTTCAAACTTGTGTTTCATTAAAGAAATGAACCTAACTTCTGCTCTCTACCGCTTATTTATATTCTTCTTCTGTGGCGTCACAGTTCGAAGTTGAACCTTATCCTCCATAATCATCTGCCTCCATTTTTCCCTGTCCTTGGCGATCGATGTCCATCGTTTTATTTTAAGTACACTATCAGTATCCCTGGCCACTGCGTCAATCCAGCATGTCTTGGGTCTTCCGACAGGCCTTCTATCCTCGATCTGACTAAACAGTACCTTCCTAGGTTCTTCCTTCCAATATGTTCAGGAACCAATAATCATGCCTCGGAATATGGATGGGATTAAACGGCTTATTTATATTATGTTGATCTAAAATACTGAATTTTTGGTTATCTTTCTATTCTTAGCTTACAGCGTTTTTAATTCGTACTGCAAGGCCATGTGTTTTTAAATTTTTCTCAGATTAAGTTAAGAATGCGAAAATCGGATTGAGTTTGTTTTAGATTGTACACAATCGATGTAAGTTTAAGTTAAAAAGCAATTACTCTACTTAAGTGTACACGAAGAGTACCATTAACAATTTAAAACTTGTTTTGTTTACGAAAAAATGTAAATTATCTATTAAAATTTTTTTAACGTGATCTGAGAATGACTTTGTTGTCTCTGTACTTACGTTCCGTAAATGAGAGTATTTGCGTGAAACGTGTGCAAGTATTAGGAGTTAAAGTGCTGTCATTAACATAGCCTAGACACCAAACTATTCTGACAGTAGTTACTGCATATCGTGAGTTGTGATTAATAACACTTACACAGAAACTTTGTAAAGTTTCAGGTTAATAACGCTCAAGTAGAACATAGAAACTTGACAATTTACAAAACAAGGATAGTGCTATCTATTTTTATGGCACTACAATTATTACGATTAGTTAGTGTCACAATATAAAGTATGTAAAAATTCAAATTACGTTTCGTCACATATTTTGGACAGGCTGTAGATAGAAACAAACAGCATTATCTTCTGTGGGGTTTGCATGTAGATTATCAGCATCAATAACATTAAATTCTTAAACAAAATATTGGCACAAATTATTTTTTACAGTATAGACGGTCATTATTTTAAACTACAAAGTTAAACTATATCTAACTTTTAAGTCTTGTTTAATAATAGTGATAGAGCTGCATTAATAATTTTACACTACAAATCTACTCGACAGACTATGTTCTATAGACAGTCATCAATGTTTTGTGAAAACAAAATTGTAGCAAAATAAGGACGATTTGAGTAATGCCTAGAAAAAAAAAGAAATGTAGAATAGTTGGAAAACTTACTGAAAGTCATAGGACGATTTGAGTATTGAATAGAAACAAAAAAAAGTAGAATACTTGGAAAACGTACTGAGATTTAACCTTAAACGAATAGAAATAAAAGAACTAACAGATACAAAAGCCATTAGACTCCAAGAATTCTTGAAAGACTAAAGTGAATTAAACACGTTAGAAGAGAAGACGGCTGTGTCTATATACCTCTGTATGTAATTCAAGTCTTCAATGAAGTTTTGTGTAATGGATTACTTCAGGGGCTGAAAAATATCCTATCCAGAGTAGTCCAGAAATGTAAGTGCACATTCCGGTCGAATATTTTGAGTTTGACAGAAAGAGAACTTATTCATTACTAAAAAATATATGAAGATAGTGTACTTGACCCAGTCACACATACAATCCTCGAGGACGACATACAGATTTAATGAAAAAAAGCAGCGAAGTGAACTAAAATTTTAAATATCAGCTGTTAGACTAATAAGTGGAAAATAGTCCTAGACAAAAAGATATCAGTACAACTAAACTTCGCAGTAGTGT
Organism: Magicicada septendecula; assembly: GCA_034769895.1. Lineage (NCBI taxonomy): Eukaryota > Metazoa > Arthropoda > Insecta > Hemiptera > Cicadidae > Magicicada > Magicicada septendecula. The sequence goes on along the minus strand of CM068367.1, from coordinate 339,365,816 downwards.
AGATTCAGTCTTTGTGAGCATTATGTATAAAAGGAAAAGTGCTACTGCATGAAAGTGTAAGAATATTGCAGTGATATTGTAGTGAAATGAAAGAATGTTTACAAAAATATTTATTTATTTATTTAAGATACGATTTTATTTCGGGACGATACCCTCATGAAATTGTGTTTATTCTACCCGAAGGGGCTTTGGTGACGTTTCTACCGCCATTCTCAGGCTGTTGTTCCTTGTTGCTTGTTCGGGCTGTTGTAATGTAGAATGGAAAGATTTTTTTGTGTCGTCTGGAATTATATTGTCATGAAATGGAGTTACGTGTGGGTCAGACTCTACTGTCATTAGCTGTTGGTTCTCGTGTTGCTGATTTGCTGTACATTGTGAAATATGGATTTCCACTTTGAGTGTAATCATAAACTATCGACCCGTTTGTTGAACCATTCTCTATTGATTTCAATATTATTATACTTACTGTAGATAACGTGTCCGTGACAATAGTGGTGGCAATAGTTTAGTGGTTTAATATCAGTTGACCTCTATCAATTGTGGTTAGACTAATTGATTACAGTCACCACAAGGTCACTTCTTGCTCTTCCAGAGATATTCGTTCACTGCAGCTGTCAGCAGCACTTCAATATAAATAAAAGAATACATTACATCATCATCATCAACATCATTAACATCATAATCTTCATTAAGTCCTAATACCTAATACGTCCTCTAGCTGTGGTAAAACTCACACCACACCACCGTCAAGAGAAACATTCTACATTTAACCATGTGAATTGAAAAGCGGCATGGCGGAGAGGGGTGTTGTGTACGTTGTAATGTAACAAAATAGAAAGACTAAATAAATGTAAAAACTCAAAAATAAAAAAGACATAAAAAAATAATTGAAACTAAAACAATAATAAATGACAATGAAGTACAATGCATTTAGTAAATGGAGTAATGTACCATAATATATAAACAAAAAAAATGTATATAAGATTAAATGATAAGAGTGCAGTGATAACTAGCATAAACCAGTGAATAATAATGAGTGATAATCAATCAAACAGGATTGAGAAAATTAGAGTCAGTGTTTAGGTGAACTGATAAATCATCACCATAAAATCACCACAACTATGTGGTGAAAGCTCATAGCAAACTAAGTGTTTTACAAACAACAATCACAAATCAAGTGATAATATTATGTGTATGAATAACAAAGTTAATAATAATTGTTTATGTTCCCAATACCTTACTAATATAGAAACAGGACTATATTTAAGTGAAAGGGCAACCGTTAATTATCATACTAAAAGAGTGATCAATAAATAACACAGCAAAGTGGGCTGAAAGGAGACATGGTTAATATGTTTAGAACCATTATATAGTTTAATTGAAAAAAAAAATAGTTTAGTTATGCAAATGTTCATTAGTATTATAGCCACATGGGCATGACAGTAAGTTAATATAATAATATATCTTTTGTTTGTTAATATAAGGTTATAGGAATGTAATGAAGAGTATAGCTTAAATAATTCACCAGAAGGTAACACAGTAATAAAAAACAATACAGTTGGTAAAGTTAAAGCAGTATACCAAGCAATAGGCAATACTAGTGTTTTAGGATTGGTCATGTAACTAATTATGGTAAACTGCAGAAATAAGAAAATGTTATGGTATGTTAAACCGTATTTAAAGTTGTTGAAAGTTAATTTAAATGTTGAAAATTTGTCATGGAAACTTGTCATACCAGTCATGGAAAAATGACATGAATTTAAATGTTTATAAAGTTTGTTAATGAAGAAATAGAATAAGAGTATAATACATTTTAATACAATGTAGTAGAAGTACAGAGAAAATTTGTAATTAATCATAAGACTTTAAAAAGACAAATAATGATTGCAAAAGAACAAAACAAGGAATTAAATAAACAACAGGGCCTAGGGAGATGTTAAACATTAAAAGTAGTATCAAAATTAGTTAACAAAAGTCAAAGCACTGTGAATTGGTGAAAGTAAGCCAGAATTGTTAAATAGATTTTCTTTTTTTTTATAGTAATCATAACGTAGTAAGTAGTTTAAGGAATTATAACATGATTCTGTGAAAGTCAAATGACTAAATGGCCTATAAAACATGATTTTGTAAAAAACGAAAAATACTTCTAGGTCACACATAGGTCATATCAGGTATCAAATTGTTTGTAATAAAATAAGGAAAACCATTATGTAAATTAAAATAAGTAAAATTAGGTAATAGTTAGGGAGTAATTTATACTGGAAGGTGAAAAAACCATTTATTTGTAATAATATTAGTCATGTTACCCAGAGTTCAGCTGAACTGACCAATGAGGAATTAGCAAAATTTGGTCAAGACCGTTTGAAAGAGTAAGAAAACGAATTAATTGATTGTTAGACTTAAATGCGAGCAGGTCAACTCTGTGGAGCGAAGAACAAAAAGTTCAACCAAGTATCAATTCCGAGTGTGTCAAAAAAGAAGAAATAATTATATAAACCAAGACGTTATTAAAAAATGAAGATAATATAAATCAAAAAGAATAAAATAAGAAAAGAACAAGTAATAAGTAAAGTATAAAATAAAAATAAAGTGAAGTTGTTTCAACTAAATATGGTAAGAATAACCTTATTCTAAAGACACTATTAACGACCACATAACACCAAGAATAACTTCACAGACACTTTTAAACAACATCACAGTGAAAGAAGAAGAATAAATAACTATTATTACAGTGAACACTAAAAAAAACTCATTTATTTAAATGAAAAAGTAAAGGAAAAACATTCAAATTAATCGAGGTAGAACGCAGTCGGCCATCTTTAAAACAGTTCGTCATCATTTCAAACAAGGCCAAACGACGCCATGTTTATGAACTCTGGTTAAACGAACTAAATAACTATTAATGTATATTTTCAAACAAAATCAACTATTTATGTATTAGTAAGTAAGATTCATAATTATTTGTAAGTATTGTACTTCTAAAACGCATTTCTGACTTTTGGTAGCAGTTAACAACGAACCTGAAAATTAATATAATAAGAATTAGTAAAAAATAAACTTTGTGAAAATCGACCCGAGGTAAAGAGTCGATCCGGGAACGACACTTTCGACTCAAGAGTCTTATAATAAAAATAAAAAGAATTAATTACTACTGAATTGAGTTTCATGTGGTAAATAAATTTAGTTAAAAAGATTTTAGGTATCAAAGGAAGGAAGAACACACGTTGATGATTGGAACGTCTTCGAGAAAGAGTGAACAAAAAGATAACCTATATTCCACGAGTCGATTCCACAATCGAACCAAACTTCCTCAAAACATTTCTTTAAAATAAAATTTTACCGAACTGATGGAAACTAAATAAGCTTTGAATAATAATTTTTAACAGTTTAATCCCGAATTAATTAATTCGGACAACGAAGATAAAAAAATTAAAGTAAAATACGAATAATTAATAAATAAATAATTAAAATACTTAAAAAAAATTTTAATTTTTAAATAAAATATTTTTGTTCTATAAATACTATAACACTATATTTTGATAACGAAAGAAGAAGGAAAGTAACCATCACGTTACAACGTTTACGCGTAGTTGTCTCGTTGTTACTGACTGAGGTCCTGTTGTTTATCTCACTCAGACTGATATTTTAGCCAACAGTAGTAGCCAGTCAATATTTTACGTGTCTGAAAATGTACGACTTCAAGACAGGTGAACGCGATCAGAAAGATCTACAGGAGAATCATAATCCTTCTGTAAAGGTAAGAAGCAACAGATACGTCCTGAAAATGGAGACGTAATTAGGAACTTTACCGCAACATATCATACAAATTGTTGACCTTGGGCTGCTTTGGTGGGTGGGACATGAGGCTTGATTGAATGGTAACGATGTTCCCAAGATGCTAATGTCGAAGCAAGATGCTAAGTTGACGAGTAAGACTTCGCTTGCTAGACGGCGTGAAGTGGTCTGATCTGGATGTGGAAGTGGAGTGCGGCAGCACAGGATTGACCAAACTGACGGAGGCTTCTTCAGGAGGGCAGGGCTCATTGAAGGATTGTCGTTTTGTTAGATGATGATAATGTTAATGATGATGATGTAGACAGGGTTGAACTGACTCAATTTCAAGCGAAACCCGTAGCACAGCAAGACGAATGAATATCGTTCAACTGATTACCCTTTTCCCTCTCCCTCTCTACATCGCCTTCTCCACCACGTCACACACCTAGGTACCCACACGCGCGCGCGCGCGCGTGCACACACACACACACACACACACACACACACACACACACACACACACACACACACACACACACACACACACACACACACACACACACCACTTCCATTTATACAATGCAAATGTTATTGGAGACATGTTTATAAATAAATAAGAAAACAGGCACAGTACAAAGTGACAGTGTTCTGTAGCCGCCTCAACTGCGCTTCGCATATCTCTAGCAAGAATTTATTTGCTGCTCCTGCTTACAGTACTGTATTTACTTTCTGCTTGACTGCGCTATCTTGTTCTCCCGGACTCATTAAAGTAGTTCAGGCATTATGTGTCTGTTTTTACAAGACTTCAATTGCTACTCTTATCCTAAGCCTAATAATTTTGTAGTGAAGTGCTTCTAAGTAATATGAACTTGAGATCAAAAGAATAAATTAGAACAAGGAATTAAAATAGAATAATTTTCTTTAAACTGTACAATTAGTTAAAAAAAAACTTCAAGTTACTCAAGACGCTAAAATGTGTTGTTTATTATCGTTGCATTAGTCAATATATATTTAACTGTTTTTAATTTTATATTTATTAGCAATCAGAATGCGTTAGATCCTACAAGCTAAGTTGCATGGGAGCTATGAAGTCGTGACAAGACCGCTCTCAATTGGCGGGACCTCTTACCTTCTACCAGACCTGTCGGCCAACACCTCTTCCGGACGTCTTGCAATGGGCTGTAGCAGTAACGGATCTGTTTCTCGACAAAAGGTGCAGGTCTTCGTGTTTTGTTTCATTTTCATTTTCATTTGGGTGCATTATTCAAATATACTGGATAATATTTTAGGTTGGCTTCTATGATAACTGTATCTGATTTGCGGACGCATCCCTAGTTTCATTCCACATGTGCCCATCGGTTTGAAAAATATTAATTGCAATGTATACTAACATTTTGTATTCTATAAACAAGTTTAAGCATCTTCCTATTAACCGTATACCTTTGACTGTCAGATCCATTTGTTTATGTATCCTGGCTGTATGCTCTATTCAAGTAAGTCTGATACTTTCACATGATGTGGAGCTTTAGAATGCACCGCACCTTGTATTTTGATCATGCATACATTCGGTGCAACACACTAACATATGTCTTCTAGTATATTTGTAAGTAACTCTCCGTGCGAATTTCGGACAGTTTAAACGGGTTAGAGTTAATATTCTTAGTTTGCAAACAACTAAGAAATAGGGATTTGTATAATAGACGTTTCCATAAATATTATTATACACTGTAGCGAACTAGCGATCAGTGTATGTATTTGAATCCACATTGTGATTTACTAGGACTAGAATACGGCATTAACATAAATCATTTGTTATTCACAATCTCAAATAAATTTTGTTCACTGAGTCGCCCCACTATAAGTGCGACCAAATATAGGTAAAGCTTTTGTGTGTTTTAAGGCGTTAGACACGTAATAAAAAATTAATTTCCAAAGAGAAAACTTCAGAAGAGTTTCGCTTCAAACATATTCTTTTGTATCTAACTACAAAATTACATAAACGGGCAAAATTAGCTTCATAATTCTAGAAACTGATCGCGTTGTAAACTTTGTAGCAGACATCTCTGTGTAGAAGTTTAAGTATACACTTCAGTTAATTACGTGAATAGCAGGTACATGGGGTTTCTTGTCAAAGTGACTAGCTTTAGATCTAGGACCCTTCTGTGTGACGAATTCGACCAGGCATGGTGCTATCTTTGCGGAAAGAGTTCATCCCATTTTAGTTACTGGTAGTTTGTCGTGTTAACTCATACAATCAAGTAACCCAATGAATAGACGCGTCTTACAAGCGAACGGCTGGATTAAAATTAAAAGTGAAACAAAAATATTTTATCATGTCAAGTACAAAGACTCACAGGGTATTAAGATAAGTCATAAAGTTGCTGCTCGAGGTTGTTGTTGCACTGTTAGTACTGCGATGACTAGTTCTTTTGGAAAGAGATTTACAAAAGCTGTTCTTTGCTATATAGTTAAAGAACGGTTTTGTTTTGACAATTGAACATCATGCCGCCCTTCTCGGGAGACAGGGGACATTGTGGCATTGGGGATCCACCACAGCGATATCAAAAGTTCAGTGAAAAACAATGGGTTCTGAGAAACTTGGAGGTTTAAGATTCGCTGAAGAGGAAGAAAGAAGACGGTTGATGGGATGTCAAAACTCTGTGTATTGCTTAACAGAAGAAACTGCGTGGTTGGTTTTATGATGGATAATTTACAACTCCTCGAAAGAGTTTGATTCGAACAGGGGCGGTATTTCTGATAATGAACTTCTCATAAAGAATGATTATTTTACTCGTAGCCTATTATTTTACAAATATACAATAGAAGGAAAATATCTAACACCAGAATGGATGGGTAGAAGGTTTTGTTTGTCATTTCCTCGCATTTCTATGCCTACCTTAACTTCAGTCGAAGGATAATTTAGTTAAATAAGCCGTACTAGTCTCTGAAATAGACAGTTAACAAAGTAATTATTCTCATGACAAAGTACTAGGAACGGTATGCACATGTTACATATCGAAAATTCAGCACCTGTACACTGTGTACTATCCTATGTCATGACGAGTACTGAAATTGACTTAATGAATATTACCGTGATTGGGGATTCTCCATTACAGCGTTAAGTAGTAGCATTAAAGAGAGTAAAACTATCTAATTACTCAAGCCTTTAAGAAAGTTTATAAAACGTGCTTGGTATTTTGAAGAATCAGGCAAACATTTCAAATACGAAACAGTCATCAATAAACGTGTTACACAAAAGTTTTTCTTACAAGTGCTTCTCCTACAAGGTAGATAAAGAAAGTAATTTCTTTCTTTTATCTACCAATTTCTACTTTTAAATAATTCATTTTAATAATCATTGCTACCATAACCATAACGTATGCGTGCACGTTTGTAGTTCTTATCTACACAGAATTTCTAATTTTTTTATTTTTTTTTTATTTATCACTGTCCTTCATTCTTCAATATATTCAGTCATCCCGTCCACCACGCTTTTTTACGAACTTGCATTTATCATCTGTCTTTGTGTGAAATAGGTCTAGATTTTCTGCGTCACTAGTTTTCAATTAGATCGTTAACAGTAATAAAAAGAAATAACAGAAACCACATTTAATTACTGAATGCAACTGAGTTAGTTAAATTTAATTAAATTATTCAAAAGGGATACGAACTCTTATATTTTATAAGCACAACATTTTTAGTTATTATGAAACATATTAATAAAACTGAGCAGTCGTGACGTAGTGGCTAGTGTTGGGGTCATCTGATTTAGATACGACCGTTCCCCCTCGCTAGGCGATGGCTAACCAGCGAGAGGTATCCTGCCTAGTATAAGCCCTCCCCAACTATGTCGTTCGGATCCGGCGTTAAACTGTAGTTCCCGAACACATGCGAAAGAATCTGTAACACACGTACCACGGGTATATGCGGGGAGGGTACAAACCAGTCGAAAGACTGACGACTTCAAGAGAGGATTAATAAAACATATTCCGAAAAAATAAACGAAAAATAAAACGTAAGGATAAATTAAAAATTGATTAAGTTAATTGATTGAGCATTATGAAACGTTCGTAACATTGTAAACTATAGGATTTAAAATATGTAGATTTTAAATGTAATATATTAAAAAATTCACTTTTTATGCAGACAGATTTTTTCGAATGTATTTTTTGTCTTTTTGTAGCTTGTTTCTATAATACTTTAATGACTTTGAAACCACACACACACACACACACACACACACACACACACACACACACACACACACACACACACACACACACACACACACACACACACACACACACACACACACACACACACACACACACACACACACACACACACACACACACACACACACACACACACACACACACACACACACACACACACACACACACACACACACACACACACACACACACACACACACACACACACACACACACACACACACACACACACACACACACACACACACACACACACACACACACACACACACACACACAATTGCATATAAATTTCATAATTTCCGTCCTATTCAAACCGTTTGAGTTTGGGTCAGAGTGATGCCCTCGGTTCTATGTACCCATTACTTTATACATGTTGTAAAAATAAACGTGGCTTTAGAAATATTTAAGTAGCTGGCTATTTAATACTTCTTGTTTTAGGAAAATGATGTAACCGTCTATTCAAAGAAAAGTGTACAGAGGCCAACTTATTGACGTCTATCCACTGTTAAGGTTTACTAGCTTACTTACGTTGTTATTGAAACTTTGTTTTATAGGGTGAGATTTGGAATAGAAAATACCATGTGTAGTAGACTCCCGCAAACTGGATTTGATAAGGACCGTGAATGGAGGAAATAACATAATCAAATTGTTTAGTCGTAAAATTTTCCGTTCTTCGCCTTAACTTCCGCCACCCCTTACGTGTTTCTCGTCTTCTCTGGTGGATTAACTTTTTTATATTTGTTGAACTAAAACGTCAAGGTTCTTTAAAAATTGTATTTTTTAAAGCACATAAAACAAATATTGATATTTAGTATTTTAAAGTGTATAATATCGCTATTATATTATCTGAGTTAATACATATGACTTGATAATAAATCAACATGTTGCATTAATTAGGTTGTACTGTTTAATTGTAGTTCTCCAAAGATAATAAAAGTAATAATAACAATAAAGAGACATAAATATAAACGTATTAAAAAATAAATTACAAACAGAATTATCACTGTTGCACACCACTATAGAAAAATTATTCCGATTAGCGCTTTCAAGCTTCTCAGCTCATCGTCAGATCGGAATTAAAAGGTTAATTCTGATCTGACGATGAGGTGAGAAGCTTGAAAACGCTAATCGGAATAATTTTTCTATAGTGGTGTGCAACAGTGATAATTCTGTTTCTGATTTTAACCACTAACACAACTTTCTTCATTAAAAAAATAAATTAATAATAAAAATTATAAAAATAGTGAAGGTTTATTTTTATTTGTCCAGTATTCTCTAAATAAGCAATATATAAAGCTACTATAAAGCAACAGTAATCACAATACATCTACTACCGTTTCGCAATTCTGTTTCCCCATTCACGGCGAAATGCAGTAACATGATCATCATTGAAATGTGAAAACCTACCGCCGTCTGTATTATTCGAGGCAAGCACAGCTGAAAGGAAAAACTAAATAATGGAAGTAAAGGGAAGTGACAAAAGAGTTTGCATCATGTGCTGTCGAACGTACTGTTTGCTACAAAACACGCCGCTCTCATAATTACGTCGAAACGCCAATGTTTATTTTATGTCGGGCATGAGTTATGAGTTTTAAGTGACACCGACGGCGATATTGAATACTGAATTCAGCAACAAATGTGAGGGCTGTGTAATGTCGTATACAAAATACTGTCGAGTCTTTGTATGTGTCAGTCAATTTTTGTTTAATGATTAGATATTGGGAACTTTACAAATTTATTGCAGGGTCTAATTAGCATACTATTTTTTTTTTAGAAACTATTTACTTTCTTCATATTTAAAGTTACATCTTTTAAAGATTAATAAGAAAAAGAAATTAATTGTCATTGAATTTTATTACCTCTAGTATCTATAAGGAATCATTCAGTGTTTGCGTAATACGTACAAATTATTGATTTACGTATTTTGAAACTTGATGTGTTAAAAAAAACTTGATTATTTTAACCTAACACGTAGATCAAACCAATGATGTTAATCCCGCCATCTAGCGGTTTCTCCAGCTGACAAGGTTTGAATCAGCTCACCTTCACCGTTCTTAGCGTTACTATTTAAACCACTTTTAATCTTTTCCACAAGCACTGAAATTTAACTGTCGTACTTATGGAACTAAGTATTACTTTAGACAGACAAGTAAGAAACTGATTTTTGTTTTAGGAAAATTTTTAAAAACGGTCTGTAGGCTTATATGTTGTAGTTCTTGAACAGAAATTGTAGAAATAAAATCTGATTGAAAGAAGATTATACCTAGTTACAAAGAACAAGTAAAAATTTTCAGATGTTGTTCCAGTGTTCTCGACTCGACAGTGTTCCAGACGTAACAGATATGTGATACACTATGTAAAGGCGTATAGGCCCCTACATGTAAGAACACTTACATATAATTTATATACATCAATTTAATGAGGTATGATCATATGTAATACAATCAGTGGGTTCATAGAATTAACAAAGTTGGAAAGAAGTGAGCACTACTGTAGTTTGTAGTTTTTTGTAGAGTGTACAAAATCGATAAAAGTTTTAGGTAAAAAGCAATTGCTCTACTTAAGTGTACACGAAGAGTACCATTAACAATTTAAAACTTGTTTTGTTTACGAAAAATGTAAATTATCGGTTAAACGCTTTTTAACGTGATCTGAGAATGACTTTGTTGTCTCTGCCTTTACGTTTCGTAAATGAGAGTATTTGCGTGAAACGTGTATAAGTATTAGGTGTTAAAGTGCTGTCATTAACATAGCGTAGACGCAAAACTATTCTGACAGTAGGTACTGAGTATATCTTGACTTCTGATTAATAATACTTGCACAGAACGTTTATAAAGTTTGCGGTTAATAACGCTCAATTAGAAGATAGAAACTTGACCATTTACAGAACAAGGATAGTGCTATCTATTTTTATGGCACTACATTTATTACTATTAGTTTGTGTCACAATATAAAATATGTAAAAACTCAAATTACGTTTCATCACTTATTTTGGACAGGCTGTAGATAGGAACAAAGAGGATTATCTTCTGTGGGTTTGCATGTACATTATCAGCATGGATAACATTAAATTCTTAAACAAAATATTAACACAAAGTCTTTTTTACAGTATAGACGGTCATTATTTTAAACTACAAAGTTAAACTAAATCTAACTTTTTAAGTCTCGTTTAATAACAGTGAAAGACTTGCACTAATTTTACACTACAAATATACTAGACAGACTATGTTCTATAGACAGTCATTAATGTTTATGAAAACAAAATTCTACCAAAATAAGGACGAATTGAGTATATTGCCTAGAAACAAAAATAAGTAGAATATTTGAAAAACTTACTTAAAAGCATATAATTAAAAGAAGTAACAGATACATAAGCGATTAGACTCCAAGAATTATTGAAAGACTAAAGTGAATTAAACACGCTAGAAGAGAAGACTGTTGTGCTCTGTACTTCTGAATGTAACTCAAGTCTTTAATGAAATTTTGTGTCATGGGTTGCGTCAGAAGCTGAACAATATCCTATCCAGACAGTAATGTAAGTATACATTTCTGGTCGAATATTTTGAGTTTGACAGAAAGAAAACTCATTCAGAAAGAAGGGAGCACTATTATTCTTCAAATTTTTGATGAGTATATGCACACACACACACACACACACACACACACACACACACACACACACACACACACACACACACACACACACACACACACACACACACACACACACACACACACACACACACACACACACACACACACACACACACACACACACACACACACACACACACACACACACACACACACACACACACACACACACACACACACACACACACACACACACACACACACACACACACACACACACACACACACACACAACATGGGTATGTGTTGTAACATAAAATAATGCATTATATGTGTGAGTTCAAACACTTGTTCTACGGTTCTTTTATTGATTCCTAAATTACTTATTATATTAGTTAAGGATCAAGATATTTTGTCCCACTTGAAACATGTTTCGAGCATCAAGCAGTTTTTCACATCGTAAGCCACATTTTAAAAATTTTGTGAAGTAACTGTGTCCTGGTTGGTCCTTTGGATGGTTATATTGGTTATAATTGTTATATTGTGAACTGATAATCTATCCAATGTTTAGAGTTCTAAAAATTGTGTCGTGGGTTTTTTGTGTGTTTACCCATATCTGTAGGTTTTCCCATATATATTCGTTATAATACCCTTGTGCGGTATATGTTTTAAGTCATGTTGCTAATGTCCGGCAATTCGTGTCCCGAATTTGTTGTGTGTGTGGTTAAATTGGATTTATAAGTGTATATTTTTTGCATGCCTTAGAAGTTTTTAAATTGGTTTTTCGTCTGGGCTATATAAAATTTGTTGCATTATTTGCATTCTATTTTGTATATTCTTTTGTTCATTGTATCATCTTTGTTGTATAAGTTATTTAGTATTTCTATAATGCTTTAAGCTATTTTAGTATTTGTATTTTAAAGTTTTCTCATCGTGTTGTCTATATACTTGAATGTAGCCCATTGTTTGTGTTATTATTATTATTATTATTATTATTAAACGAGAAAAGCAGGTTCTCAGTTTAACTTGATCGTTTGGTATTTGTTTGTCTGTCTGTCTATCTCTTTGGAATATATCTCACGACAGCTTTTCAATGCATCAACTGATTTTCATAAAACTTAGCATGCATATCTGTAAGCGTACCCCAAAGAACACTGTTGATTTCTGAAATTGATTCCCCAAAAAATAATGGAGCGGAAGGCAAAAATGTGGCGGGGTCTAAATTGTGAAAAAGGCGCAAACCCCCGTATGGCGTATCAAATTAAAGGTAATTTTAATCACATTCTAGCTATAGTGTACATTTCTGAAAAGTTAAAAATTTTTGGAGGTCAAAGCCAAAAAAAGTTGGTGAAAATTTTGATAAAATCGCAAAAAATCATGTGGGGTATCAAATTGAAGAGAATTTTAACTAACATCTAAGTGTAGTGTTAAGTTTGGAAATTTCAAAATTTAGGACTCTTTCCCGTAAAAGAGATAAAAAATGTCACACAAAAAGGAATTGTGTTTGTTATACGATTTTGTGGCCTGCAATAGTTATATCGGAATTTTTGTAATTTTTCCACAATTGAAAAATTATCTGATATAAAAATTTACGTAGTAATAAATGTTCTTCGTTCAAAATAGTGAGGAATTTCTACAGCTCTGGGAGCTTACTAGTTAATATTTGTGTATGATGTGTAGTATTTGTGTTTGTGTATTTTTGACCAGTGACTAAACTGGAGATGAAAATGGGTAATGTAAAAAATTTATAAACCAAAATAGAAAATAAAATTAAACACAAAATAAAAACAGCTGATTTCAGAACTGATAAAAAAGAATCATATATAAATCTTAACAACGACGACGACGACGACGACGACAACAACAACAACAACAGTAATAATAATAATACCATATCTGTTTACAGTAACACTAACAACAACCAGAAGCCAACAGAAGCAACGGCCGCAACCAACTAGGACACAGATATTGTAGGATGACAGATAGTCCACTAAGTAATAATTCCATTTTGATCATAAATAAATTTAAATTACATTAACTCAAAAGAAAATTCAAAGGAAAATAATTAAATATCGAAGGAAAATACCACCATAAAGGAAAAAGTAAAATTAAATCATAAAAATGCAACAAAACTGTATCAAGAAAATTAAATCCGAAGAAACTAAAATAAAATCAGGATAATACCCAGGTAGGATAGGAGCAGGTAATAAAGAAAATACCCCGAACCAACCAACGGACATAATAAAACCAACTTACCTTGGAAAACCCAAGAAGGAAGAAGTGAAGAAAAGAACAGATAGGACAGGAGCAGGTAATAAAGAAAATACCCCGAACCAAGCAACGGACACATAATAAAACCAAATTACCTTGGAAAACCCAAGAAGGAAGAAGTGAAGAAAAGAAGAGATGGGAGAACTGCGAGGAATACCCATGAAAAACCTATTACTAACAATAACAAACCCCGAACCAAATTATAATGTCACCCAAGAAAGTATAACACCCCAAAACCTCATAGAAATGTAAAATAATCATAAACAAAAGTGTTTAGTAGTGTAAATAGAAGTGCACCAACTAAAGTTATTATGTAATAAAATAAACAAATCTTCACAGTCCATTATAACTAAAGGTTTGGTCTTAGAATATAGTAAAACTCAAATATAAATCAAACCCAACAGTGTAAGTGAACCAGTGCAAGTGATTTCAATATAATAAACTTTAAGTAAAGGTGTAACCGATACTTTAACTATGTACAATTAAATAACTTTAATGTTTCATATAAATACAGAGATGACATATCATGAAATATTATTATGAAAATATTTCTAGTGTTTCATAGAAGAGGCCACCTGTTATCAAAAAACATTCTTTGAAATGTAAATGATAAAGGGAGCAGATGGGGAATAATTACTGTGACAGGGATTAAAATGTAATACACCACATAAACAGAAAGGACTGCAATCAAATTAAGTTTAAGAAAAAATAAAAATTAAATAGCTAATTATGTTTGTGTTTAAAGCCTATGAACTCCACATTTCAAGGTGGTGTATAGAATAAGAATTATAATTAATATAAGAATGTTTATTATGTATAACAGTGTTCATACAGACTAAAATGTCTCTGTATGTATACCCTACTAGTTTATAAAATGTTTGTAATGTATTTCTAAAAATAGTTAAAACTAAAATTTCTAACTTTAAAGACTAGTAATTAATTTTCAATATTGTTTTGTATTATGAGCATGAATACAATGCTACATGTTCCAATAGTTATATAAGGAGATTTCAGTTAATATTGTGTTAACTTTAGAAAGTCAGAAGGGGTATAGAAATAGTATTACTCAAAAAACAGTAAATGTAAAACCATAAAATCTAGGCCAAATAGGAATTTCCAATAACATTATAATTGAGTAAGGAAGTTAAATAAACCAAGTAAACTAATGAGATTTATATAAGGTGAATCAATCACCAACTATTATAACTAAAACTATACTTTAAAAGAATAAAATAAAAAGAGGTATAAAATTATTAAAAAATTTGCAAATGTAAAATCTAACAATTTCAGAGGAGGAATAGTAAATTCATGAATTATAACTAAAAGAATGATCAATTGATAAATTTGTAAGTAATTAAGGAAAGGTAAAGATTTATATCAATTTGTGATTTATTATAATCATATTTATAACACATAAGATGGCTAAAATTTTGGACAAGAACAGGAAGCAGATATTGAGCCTATATTTCCAAAATGACAGAAATATAGCAATTTTGACAAAAAACTTTATAAAGATGGACTATTGATGTCAAATTAAGCAGCAGGAGTTAAAGAAACCGATTATGTATTTACTAATTCATGAAAGTAATCAATAACCAAAATATATTCTGAATATAATGTACTTTAAATCACATGCATAGGAAGTGAATAATAATTAAAACAATACTTTTCTAATATTAACTTGGCAAGATATTTCAGAAGACGAAGGAAGTAAAACAGTTCTTAATTAACATTCGAAGCGAACGGTTGATTTAAGCTCGCGCTAAGAACCTATATAGCGAATACTTTAATGGCGTATACAAGTTAAGCCTATCATGCAGTGAAAAACCGAGAGTTACCGAAATTACTATATTAAACTTAAAATCAATGAACACAACCACCACAAACAGTGAAAACAATTAATACGGAACAGAATATAAGTGAAATAAACTAATAAAACTATAAAACACGAAATATAACATACCCAAACGAACTTCACATTTTTCGACAGACACGTAGACAAAGTGAACACACCTAATATAAAACATTTAAAGTCAGTGAACACAGAACACTTAACCAGGACACTTATAACAACCCAATAGACATTTTTCAATATTGCGGACACAAGAAAGCAGTTGTAAAGGCATCTTTATTGTAAGAAAATTTCACTACGCTGATTCCAGTTTTACCGAGCAGCGAACAAGCAGCCATTTTGAGAAATCCCATCATGCAAAGCGTCAACCAGGAATGAGATGTGTCGTCACGGCATTGGTTTGACTTTTCAATTTTATAAACATTATATATAATTAACTAATTTTGTAATTATTAATTATTAAGGTTTATTTTGTGAATGTTATACTTTCTATACTTGCCCCTTCTCTGACTATTATAATTATAACCGTTCAAAGAACCATTCGAAAATATTTATATAATATAACATGTATTGATAATCGATTACCCCTGTGAAAGAGTCGAGCTTTATCTAATAATCGATTTTAAATCGATATTCTAACAAATAATTGTCAATTAATAATAATAATTCAACTACCTGGTTTTAATTTTATTTCACACGTTAATATAAGAGTTTTAATTAACCACAGGACTAACAGAAAGGCGACCATTACTCAAGGGGAGTAATATACTTGAGAAAGAAGAAAATCGCCAATCGATTAGTGAAGTGAGGCAATCTTATTAACTCCAGATTTATTTACAGTGAATCAGAAGCGAATTTATTGACACAAATAACTTAAAGAACTTTAAAATTTCTACAAAACCACAATACAAGAATTATTATTTAAATTATTGAACATTGAAAGGAACATAAAAAATTTTTGTTTGAAAATTTAAAATAAAATTAAAATTGTTTTTTACTTTTGTACAAGACAAAGGTTATATTTGTAACCGCGTAACAACGACTTGTTACAAATTGGCGCTTACAATAGTGGGGCTTAACGTCGACAGAAACGTAGATTGTTACAATATTTACAAGACTTACAAAACATGTCTGCCGATGAGCAAACTGCTTAGTGCTCAAAATATGTTCCAAGGAAAAAAATCTTGATTGTAAACTAGTATTATATTAAGTTATATACGCGTATATACAGATAATAACAATAATGATAGCCTAATAATTAATGATTCGCCGACGTGTACCAAAGACTAAGGAAGTTATATTTAGTCTATGTTAACCTAAAGTACAAAATGTATTTATTTATCGAGAGTGGGGTTTCGGGATATTGTTAAGGGAATTAATATTAATCAGAAATATTAACTAATAAGTCTGTTAGCATTTTAATGATGCATCTAAGGTAAACTTTTCTCACCAGGCTAAATAAAGTTAAGGAGTATTGATTTTAATCAAATACAAATGAATCATTTTAATTGTTTCTTACTAATTACGTTTTTGTGTGACATGATAATAGAATATATGCCTCGGTCAACGATTAACGGCTTTCCTCAGCGCAGTGTCAAGTTTTCTGTTTAAATAACTAAGAATAACTTAATTAATGAATAAATTTTTATTTTTAAATTGTAAAATGTGTATAAACTATAAAGAGTTCTGAGTTTTTAATTTATATTCTCTTAAATGATAACCGATGTCTTCGTTCTACCTTTTCATATTAATATTCAGATTATAACTTTAATTCTGATTGTTGGTATTATATTACAGAAAACTTTAAAATAAATGACAGTTTAAGAATGTTAGTATATAGTAAAACAATTGCAATATTTGTAAGTTGTTTATAAAATGACTTAAAAAACATGAGGCAATATAATTTATCGGATATTGTGCATATCTTTAACTAAATGTTAATTAGACAAGTTATTTTGGTAATGTTCTGTTACAGCAGAAGTGGAAGGCATTAAACATTAAGGCGCTACCATTAACAAGGCTCGGACGCTAAACTATCTCGACAGTTGATATTATAGTCATTAGTAAGCCATAACTCACAGAAACTTGCTAAAACATTTGTCCATTATATCATTCATAATCACAGGACGATGGTACCGCATTTCATCTTTTTTTTGTTTTGGTTTAGAGATGTAATCCGTTATCCGTTATAGACACTAGTGCACGCTTGTGGGATTCTCATAAATTAAAAATCCTTTTCTGCGTTCTATGCGCGAGTCCTTGAACCGTTTACACACATCTTCTTGAGGAATCTTATCACATATTCTTGTACTGGTCCTCTTTTAATCCTCCTTTTCCTTTCATCTCCTTGTTTTTCGTATAGTCTAACTAATTGTGGAATGTAACTCAATTATCTTTGTCTCCGTGATTATGCATTTAGATTTAGATTATATCTACCTGGGTATGTGCCGTTTCACGCATTTCTCCCTCCCTATTGTATTGAGTAGTCTACTGTGTGCTTCACAGTATCACTATCTCTGCCATTCTCCTGTTTCCATCCAAATAACCCGTCATAACAAAGTTTTATCTTTATTAAAATCCTTAGATCAAAGAAGTATCCACTAACGTTAATAAACTTTAAACAAGATAGAAAAGTTTTGACTATGGAATTGTAATTTAAAAGTTTAAAACATCGCCATTCTCGAAGTCAATTGCAGGCTTGGACAATCAATTGGAAAGTGGACTAGAACACTATGTGACAGGCAGAATCATTATTAATACGTAATTATACAGTTTTTAATTTGATATTTGTTTTATTTATTTGAGAAATGTTCTTTTTCATTTAAAAATAAATTTTCATTATCTTTAAGTAATATTATTGAATTAAAATTTAAATAAAATTTACAAAAACTCTGAAAAGTGGTGAAAACGTAAAAAGTGGATTGTGGAAAGGACGGTTAATTCAAATTCTAATATCTTAGACAATCTTTGTCGCTTTACTGCAGTTTAATATCGCTTCCAGATCCATGCTTGTCTGCTCTTTTATTGTATGTGTTTTGCATGTTGCAACTTAATCAGGCATATTAAGGCGTACCGCGTATAGTACGAATCATTACATGTTAACAAAATCAGAGAGACTCTCATTGTCAGCAGAGTAATAGTTAAATCACAAACGTTTGGTTATTTAAGTGTTAGTAAAGTGTATGGAGATCACTTACATTAAAACGTCCCCTAAACATCGACGGAATCAATGTCATTCCTGTGGCTAGTCAGTTATGTTGATCAGGTAAACTGAATCAGCCAAATTGTACAATCTTCAGATTTTCATAATAAACGATTCCTCCAAATAGACAGACTGTTGAAACTATTCTTCGTGTATATCTTCGTGTATCTCTGATATATTCTGTTAAACGATTAAGCACGTTGAAGTTAAACACGGATAGAAATACGATGGTCTTTGGTTTGCTTATGTATGCTCATGCCTACATATTTCGACAGTACTGACGCTCTATATCTACACAGTTTGATTAACACTCAATACACTGGGTAACGTAGCTCTCAAAGTTGCAGTTCTGTGTCTACGTTCTCTTCATAAATGTGGAACAGCACAGCTGGAATTATAATGAAGCTACATTCTACTGCCAGTTGAATAGAAGACATGCCAATTTCCAATAAAGCAAGCTTCTGGGTACAAATTAAGGCCACGTTGTTGACGGGCACTATAGAAGTGCATCTCGTCTTTTGAATACATAATGCTGCTATACAGGAACATGTAAGATTCACTTAATTATAAATAATCTGTAATAATGAATAATTTATTTCGTTAAAAAAAATTCAATGTAAACCAAACTGTACAGTTAACAAATTGGTACCAAACTGATACACAAAATCATATTTATTACAAAATGAAATTATGTTAATTTTTTGTGAAGGAAAGATAAACATTTTCTAATACAATTCGTCTTAAGCTTAAGCTGTTTTTATCGACAGAATAAAAATAATCGAACAACTTTCTCACACACACACGCGCGCGCGCGCACGCACACACAATATCATTCAAATAACATATAATAAATTAATGGAAGTTATTTACTGACTAAGTAAAGTGCTCCTAGTGTTGACTGACACTTCGTTAATAAGAAATAGAGAAGACACGCATGTAACCAGTGTAACACAGGTAACACAAATATCGTAGACTTGGTAGCTTAAACAATATTAATCTTTGGATTTTAATTAATGTTATATCTTGTGTCACTTTTCAAGGCAAGGTACTGGATTGCAATATGACAGGATGAGGGTTGGGTATAAATTTGACAAAACTATTTAGAAGGGTGTTTAACATGTTTATTGATACTCAACGTTGCGGAAATAAATACGATTTACTCTCTCTCTCTCTCTCTCTCTCTCTCTCTCTCTCTCTCTCTCTCTCTCTCTCTCTCTCTCAATTGGCGCTACAGCTCTTGGAGAGCCTTGGTCTCTTGGACAATCTGCCTCCAGACGTCTCGATCCTCTGCTCTGTCTCCATCTTCTTACACCGAACTTGCGCCAAGATCATCCAACCATCGTTTCTGGCCCCACCCTTCCTTCTTCTTCCACCAGGTCTCCCCGTAAAAATTTATTTTAATGTGGATGTCTCTGACATTCTCTGGACATGACCTGCCCACCGGATTCTACTTTTCTTAATGTCAGTGACGATATCTGGTTCTCCATAGATTTGCTACGATTTATTATACTTTTTAAAAATTTAAATAAATCAAGTCATTTATTAATTTTAATTTACGAACTATATTATTCCTTAAATATATAAAAAAGACAAAGTTCTCATTCTCAGTTTTTTAATCAGTTTACTTGATTAAATAGTTAATATTAATTTACTAATGAAACAAAAAAAATAAAACCAAATAAATGAATCCACTTAATTTATAGTTGTAAAATAAATACACTAAAATTAAAGTCTTTGAAGTGTTTATAAACGGAGAGTCTTTGAAAATAACTTTCATTGTCTTTGAATGTCTGCAAAAATATTTTTTCATTTCATTTTAATATAGGCCTACTATTTATATTCCTGATCCCCCTTTGTCGATGGATATTGATGATCCCAAATTCAGTCGCATGAACAGCTAATGCAACAGCTCCTGTTTCCGTATGTTTTTCGCTCCTCTCTTTCTCCAAGGGTGCTGTTTGGGAATCTAAACGTCGGTTTCACATGTGTTCTCGATGTTCTCGGGCAGAGAGAAAATCTCACACGTCACGCTGGTTCTGTTTTAGTCTATTTTCAGCTGTTTAATTTGACCCGTTGACGACCAGAGAGTTACTTCTCTCTTTGATGTCTGCTTACCACGGTTCTACTGAAAGTTTAGTAATTATCATGTGTGGGATGCGATAAGTGACGTCATAACTTCAGTGAAGTAAATGACAATTCTGCAATTTTTTGGTGTATAAATAATTAATGCGCCACTTTAGTTGGTCGTGTTATTTTCTTAAAATCATGTGTTATATATTGCTTATTTGTACATTCTCGGTTGCTTCTTTCTTTGTCTGTTCATTTGCAGACTTCTTTGGTTTTCTTTAGATTTATTCACTGCAGGTGGCCTCATTATGTAAGTTGTGTGGGCTACAGGTTCTAAAGTATTCATTATCTACTATACAAAGTCATTTCAAGAGTGACTTTGTATATGATGGTTTCCGTTGATTAATATAAATATATTATACAAGCTTTGCATAAGTGAAGTACGACAAGAACGCATATGGCTTTTATAATCTTTGAGGACGTTTTTGATCGTGCAGATAGGGAGATATTCTGGTTAGAAGACGACACTTTATAATTCTTAGAATGAATATACATGTATATAGTAAAACAAAAATAAATGTTTAAGTAGTCTTTGTAACTTCTGATTCCGTCACCATAAAACCAAGGGGTCAGATAAGGGTGCAGATGACCACCTGTTCTAGTTAACATGTATCTGAATATCATGAGTAAAAGGTAAAAGTAAAGAATCAAACTATTAAATAACACCAATACAGACTCTACCTTATTTACAGATGACCTACTGATTATCCAAAACAGTGAACGTAAATTACAACGAACACTGCACAGGCTTAATAAAGACTTCAATTACAGGTTGTAATTGAATTTAATCTGTGAAGTCGACAATATGAATAGCTACTTCTGAGACAGGCGTATCGAACTCATTAATGTAAAAATCGTATTTAATAATAAAGTAATAGAGCGAGCCTGAGTATGGGTACATAGACATACCAAACAAATTTCAATATGTGTGTGTGTGTGTGTGTGTACAGAAGGGAAACCTGGACCATGACAGGGAATACAACAAATCTGAATTCTTAGGTTTTCCCCATTATGTGTTCGAGTATTACTCATGGTTTGAATATACCATTCTGACACTAAACATAGTACTGTATTTTAGATAAAAATAAAAAAATTTCTTGCCTGATTCAGATTCCGCTTGTTATCAGCTTCATCAGAGGCAGCCGCTAGGGGCGCTATCAGTTCCGTTTTTGGAGTTAGCGCCGTTGTTAGAAATGGTTGACAGTCGTTGCTGTGTGTGCGTTGTGTAGTGTGTTCAAATTATGTGATTTAAATTGTGTCTGTTCATTTAGAATGTTGTTTTCATATAATTTTGTATTTGAGTATTTCGAGTTGTTCAATTGTTTCCAGATTTCGACACTTTGTATTTACATGTAGGCTTTCCATGTTGTTTTTGATGTTTGTGCAGGTGTGGTCTGTTTCAGCGAGATGATTTGCAAAAGTGGATTAGTGGTGGAGCATAATGCTTCCATGCATACACTGTATCAAAAAAATTGATCTCCCAGAGAGGGCGTTTTTAAGAAAAGTGGATGAGTGAGCAAGAATCGGCAAAAATGAATTCACCGCATAAGGAAAGAATTAAACGTAGGTACCAGAAAAGATGGAAAGCCCTCGGAAAAGAATGTTAGGAAGCAGATTACTAAAAGCAGCAGTACAATGTCTCCAGTAGCACATCCAGTAGCACAGTATAATCCCTGGGACGAAGTATGGGATGGCATTTGGAAAGAAGGAGAAGAAGTACAGTAACAATAACAAGAAATAGAAGAAGAACAAAAGATAGAGAAGAAGAAGAAGAAGAAGAAGAAGATGAAGAAGAATTTTGTAAAAATATATGAGGCATTACAGACGTACGTAATGTTGTTTGTATGTTTAAAACTATTTGTTCACGATTTAACAGTGACGTGTAACTATTAAAAGAAAAACTATCACGAGATTTGAAAAGTGTGCTGCCCGTAGTCATTAATATTATTAAGAAAATTTCGTCTCATAATTTACGTTTATAAAGAGTAGTCTAAAGATAGAAATTAAGTGTAAATAACAGTTAACATCGTATTATATTGTCTTAGCGTACCTCAGTAGAGGAACAAATTATAGTATAATGGAAAAAAACTGAAGTGTACTGTGTCACGTGTTTATTGTACTACATATTACTTTTTAAAGAAATGAAGCATTGTTATCACTAAAATAGTGATTTGGAAAACATCAAACATAATTACTCATAATTGTATTATTTTGGATATTATTCGTATGCAGTTGGTACTGTTTGTTTGTGCCGGTCGTTTTACGAGCCGGCGATTAAAAACGCAAAATAAACCTAATACGGTATATTTTTTTTTCTATAGAAATTATAATTCATAACGCAACATTAGTTTAGCAGTTACTGTGTTTAACGTTTAGCGAAACGGCGAAATACAGTTGGAACGAAATACAGTTACTGCGTTTAACGTTTAGCGAAACGGCGAAATACAGTTCGCCGAGGGCCATGCCAGCGCATTCTGGTGTTCGCCTGGTACCGTGTTGCCGTACTGCGTTGTAACTAACGTCTTGTTCTGTCTCGTTCCGCCACCCACTGAGTTAACATCAAGTACCTCTTCGACAGAGCGAAGTTTATTTTGTATGGAATTGTATCATCTACCATGAGTAGATAAACACGCACAAAACTGCGGTAAGTTATATTAATATATATATTATGAGTTTCGTAAATAAAAAAATAATATAGTAAGTGTGAAAGAGAGTAAATAATTTTACAACCTCGTGGCCATGCAAGTATATCAGAAGCAGTCCATGTCCTATATATGTAGCTAAAGTATTCAAATAACCAAGTTAAGTAATTAAGAGACAATAATTGTCGTTATCTATGTAGTGGTGTAAAATTCTGCTATTTTGGCGGATGTGATAGTTTTTTTTAATGTAATTACACGTGCTAGTGCAGACATAGACAGGTTACAGTGTGTCAAACTTTTGCCCACATGAGCATAATCATGCTTAAGAATATTATGTTGGTTTTGGAGGTGTTTAAAAATTTTTATTAAAACGAACCAAGTATAAGTAAAAGGGTTACGAGTTGGCCAGTTTAAATTGTGATATACGATTATACCCAATGTACGTGACGCCTTATAGAGGGAGAAAAAGTGTTGGGACCTGTCCTAATTATTTGTGTATGCGCAGGGCCCCTGGTCTTAGACGTGGACTATGCCTCAGCCTGAACGAATAATAAAGACTTTCGACTTCGGCTGTCGTAGAGGACAACAACATGACCTAGTCCAACCAACACTCACCCTGGAACTGGTAACCTCAACATCACCAGGTGACCTCAAACCATTATTATAATTAATTAAATCTACATAGACACCCGGATCTGTGCTGTTAACAACTTATAGCTTTTGTGGAGCACGAGTGATACATTATCAAATTTTGATCATCTTTAAAACGTTTTAATCAGGCCCCACTTTAACTAGACAGAATTGTGCGCGGATTTTTTTGATAATGTAATAACTTGGTATTAAGTGTAAGCCCGGGGGCTGGCAGGTATCCAAAGAGGGGTTACATTTGGTAGCAGAGCGTGGTTGTATCTAGGGTTAAACCCTTGGGTCCTTTGGGTGTGACGGGGCTTGCAAACTCGGGAATAGTTCTGGCAACATGGAACTTTGAAGATTTTTTTTTAATTAACATCTATGCTTTATCATGTGAGTTATGTCTATTGTTGTTGAGTATATTGGGTTTATTTGTAAACTCGGTGTCGCCACGGGATGTAAAATTTTGGGGGGAATTTTTTTGAAACTTGAATTACCGCAGTTCTGTGGCGAGGTGTTGGGAAAATGATTTCGCGTTGTTCTTTACAAATGATAGTGAGGGCGTTTATAGGCATGCGGTATGGCCCAATCGGCAGTCGGTCTCGTCCGAGGTACGGGAGCCGAAGTTAGTGTTATGACTTATGGGAATTCGTTGTTGTTCGTAAAATATTTTGTTTCTTGTTAAATATGATGTTGTGATAGATGTTGGGTATGTCGTGTGTTAGTGTAAATGTTGCGTTTATTCTTGTATGGTGTTGTCGAGAGCCAGTTCAGGGTAGTGGCTGTGTCCGCGCAACGCTAGCGGGCCCGCAGTTTGCTTGAAGGAAGAGTATAGTACTCGAGTTTTTTCTGATTCTTTGTTTCTATGTTTTGTAAGTTAGGTTTGTGTTAGGTGTTTCGTGGTAATTTATGTTTTGTAGTTGTGTGTTGTGAATTGTGCAATTCTGGCGGCGGTATGCTATCAGAAATTGCCCCACCCCCTTTCAGGAGTGCTCCAGAAACTTTCGGTGGTAGATGGAATAGATGAGGACGGGTTGCTGGTCTTCTTGGATCTTGTCCTGCAGTTGGCAGATTTCCCGGGGGTGTCCGATGGGGAGGTCTTGTCCCTTATATACCCGTATTGCCGGGGTTCATTGGCAGGGTCGGTCACCAACACTCTGCGTCGGGGCGGCAGTGTCGACGCTTTTCATGGGGAAGTGTTGGATTTCTTCATACCCCATCGAAGACGTGCCCAGCTTAAGTTTGAGCTATTCTATCGCCTACAGGCCAACGGAGAGGTGTTGGAGGACTTCGTGCACGACATACGGAAAGCTGCCCGGGTATTAAGGTTGGGGTTGCCCGAGACGGAAGTTATACAAGCAATCCTGGAAGGACTGAATCCCCGAGAGAGATCTCGTTTGATATTCGTAGACCGTCCCCGTTGTTTTGCGGATCTGTACCGGTTGTGTGTGGGTTCTAATACTGTCCAGGCGGGGGACGAGTCCCGGGGAAGAGCTGCTACGGATGTCTAATACTCCAGTGGTTTGTTAGGAAAAGCTAAAAAGGACAAACATGGCGGTTGGAGAAGAACACAAGAGACTGTCAGAAAAACTGAATATCCCGGAAGTAATGGAGGCTACAAGGGGGTGGCAAGTGAGAAGACGGTGGCAACGGTTACAGCAGAGAAAAGAAATAAGTATGAAATTAAAGGGGAAGAAGAAGTTATATTAGAGAACAAACATCGGCAAGTAGGGATCCTGTAGCAAGTCTTTATTCCTATTTGGAGAGAAAGGAAACTTTAAAGGTTCCAGAGGAATTACCAGTGCCTAATAGAGTAGTGGATGAAGAAGGTGAAGCGGAAGAAGAAAAGCGGAATAACTTCTGTGGATCAATACAAGACGACAAGAACACGTCTGTTGATACTGAATTACAGGACTCAGAGAGGACGTCATGGTTGAATCCAGATGCCGCAGAATTTGTTCCGGTATCTCCATCTCAGTTCATGACGGATCCAGACCCGGTAACATCATCATCGCCTACGCCGGAAGATGAGAAGTCACTTGATGGTGGAGCTTTACCATCGTCAGTAGAATTTAATTTAGACGTTGCACATGGACCTGGACAGCTGGATTCCAGGGTGGGAAATGTTGAGGACGTTGTAGTTGCTGAAAGTGGTGAGTGGAATCGAAGGAAGAGGCAGAAGAGCGGTCTGCATATGCTGCGCAGGGGAGTATAAGTGTAAGTGTTAGGGAGACTGAAGAGTCTGAGTTTGCGGATGGACACGGGGATGTCCAGGCTTCAAGTGTGGTAGAAGTAGATGAGGTAGAAGATGAGGAGAAATTGGGTGGCAGCGTTGTGGAGTGTGTGAGTGAGAATGATGTAGTGTGTGAAGATGTGCAGACGCCTTCTGTAAGTAGTGTTGAGGATTCCGAGGAACGGAAAGAAGTTTCATGCGGACCAGGTGAGCAACTAGAGGATGAAGATGTGCAGTGTCGTGATGGTGATTTGGATTATGTAGAGGAAGAAAAGGAAGAGGTGGAAGAAAGAGAACCAGGGGAGGTAGAAGCAGAGGAGTTAGAGGTTGAAGATGATCCAAATCGGGGTAAAGGTAGTCAGGTAAGTTGCCTTGATGCTAATTCAGAAGAAACAAATGAGTACAGCTCAACACGAGATAGTTTCTCAGAGAGTTGTGTCCAAAAGGAACGAGTACCTTAAGTTCGTCATAAAAAGGTGAGAAGAAGCGGTTAACGGGTAGCGGGTAGATGTTCCCCACAGTCCCAGTGGTGTTCGTCTACTTCAGAGTTGCGCCCCTGCCTCCACGAGCCTTGGTTTTCTCCACCCATCCTTATTCTCGGAGGGAACCATGTCCTTACCCTTAGTCCTAGCTATTGACCTTTCAATGATCCTTGCCCTTTTCATCTTCCCAATTTTCCTACCCCTCCTCTTAGAAAAAAAAGAAAAAATTAGAAAAGGAAAAGAAAAAAAATTAGGAAAAGGAAAAAGGAAAAATCTCAGAAAGGAGTTAGAAAAGAAGTTAGTTGGAAGAGTTGTGACTAGGTTGGTGTAGTGATGTTAGTGTTAGATTGTTGGTTGTTGTTTTATGGGAATACGAGATATTGTCAAAGGTAGTTTGTTTGGTGTATAAGAGCAAAAATACGTTGTTTGTCGTTTTATGGGGAGTCTAGATATTGACATAGTAACTTGTAACCAGCTCTATCGTTGTAAAATATGTTGTCTGGGCGAGTTGGACTATGAGCTGTTGATAGCCGGCTGCAGGGTGGAATGTAGTTGTTGTCGTTTTCGTAATCTGATAAACCCGTCCTTGTTTATGTAAATGTAACTGTTATATGTTTGATATGTCAATTTCACGGTCGACCTGGTTTGTTCATCAGCTGATCTATTATTGAGATTGAACCTTGTTATCAAAGGGCCATGCCGCATTCCCCCGGTTGATTTCCCTGGTGTTTTTTGTTGAGAGAGAGAGTTGCTTAGACGGAGCGGTGGAGAGTTACCCCCCTGCTAGTTATGGTCTTTTAAAGAGTAAATGAAGGGATGATGTTCGCGTGCCCTCTATGCGGTCTTCTCTGTCCGGCTAAGCGGGGCCGTCCGCCCTAGTGTAGGGATGTGGACTAGCCATATGGCAAGGATGGAGATGCCTTGTTGGGGCATTTGTGGCAGGTCGGTCCAAGAGGTGGATGAGAGGAGTAGTACGGTCACTCACATACCAAGGTGAGTGATACCTTGTTTGGTCTTCGGACGGGTATGTGAGTGGGACCGGTAGAAGTAGGTGGTGGTCACCAGAGAGGGTGACGTGTTGGGGCGGTCCCGTGGGGTTGGCATGACGGAGAGGGTCGCATGGGGATGGTCGCAGTTGTGAGGAGTTTTTGCGTTCCGAGCCTCTGTCCTTCTGAGAGCGAAGACTACTGCGAATACTGACGGATACCCGTGTTGTAGAAGACAATATTGGGGTACACTGCAGGGTACCCCTCTGTCTACGTGTGGGCAAATAGGTTGCCCTTTTGGGCTGGGGGTGTGCCGGTCGTTTTACGAGCCGGCGATTAAAAACGCAAAATAAACCTAATACGGTATATTTTTTTATTATAGAAATTATAATTCATAACGCAACATTAGTTTAGCGGTTACTGCGTTTAACGTTTAGCGAAACGGCGAAATACAGTTCGCCGAGGGCCATGCCAGCGCATTCTGGTGTTCGCCTGGTACCGTGTTGCCGTACTGCGTTGTAACTAACGTCTTGTTCTGTCTCGTTCCGCCACCCACTGAGTTAACATCAAGTACCTCTTCGACAGAGCGAAGTTTATTTTGTATGGAATTGTATCATCTACCATGAGTAGATAAACACGCACAAAACTGCGGTAAGTTATATTAATATATATATTATGAGTTTCGTAAATAAAAAAATAATATAGTAAGTGTGAAAGAGAGTAAATAATTTTACAACCTCGTGGCCATGCAAGTATATCAGAAGCAGTCCATGTCCTATATATGTAGCTAAAGTATTCAAATAACCAAGTTAAGTAATTAAGAGACAATAATTGTCGTTATCTATGTAGTGGTGTAAAATTCTGCTATTTTGGCGGATGTGATAGTTTTTTTTAATGTAATTACACGTGCTAGTGCAGACATAGACAGGTTACAGTGTGTCAAACTTTTGCCCACATGAGCATAATCATGCTTAAGAATATTATGTTGGTTTTGGAGGTGTTTAAAAATTTTTATTAAAACGAACCAAGTATAAGTAAAAGGGTTACGAGTTGGCCAGTTTAAATTGTGATATACGATTATACCCAATGTACGTGACGCCTTATAGAGGGAGAAAAAGTGTTGGGACCTGTCCTAATTATTTGTGTATGCGCAGGGCCCCTGGTCTTAGACGTGGACTATGCCTCAGCCTGAACGAATAATAAAGACTTTCGACTTCGGCTGTCGTAGAGGACAACAACATGACCTAGTCCAACCAACACTCACCCTGGAACTGGTAACCTCAACATCACCAGGTGACCTCAAACCATTATTATAATTAATTAAATCTACATAGACACCCGGATCTGTGCTGTTAACAACTTATAGCTTTTGTGGAGCACGAGTGATACATTATCAAATTTTGATCATCTTTAAAACGTTTTAATCAGGCCCCACTTTAACTAGACAGAATTGTGCGCGGATTTTTTTGATAATGTAATAACTTGGTATTAAGTGTAAGCCCGGGGGATGGCAGGTATCCAAAGAGGGGTTACATGTTTAATAAAACTCACGATAATAAGTCGGAAAACGGAAGGTGGTATCGTGATTGTGATGGAATATAGTTGAAAAAAGGAAAAGAATAAGTGTGACTGAGTTAAAAACTTGTAAAAAGTGATCGCATGAATGGCTACAAGTACAAGGTTTTCTTAACCGCTTAGCAAAAATGAATAACTGATAGGCCAGTAATACTCTGTTATAGTTACCACAACGCTGCAAGGGCGGGTTCACACAAAATTATGCATTTAAAACTGGTCACTGTTGATTTGATTTTGAATACAGTATAACTTTATACATTACAATATTTTGACTTGTATGAAATAACTTTATGTTTCACTTTGAAAGTAAAAAAATATGTCAGTTATTTATGTTATTTCGTAGGGAGAAGAAATTGTTTCATAATCGTATTCAAACAATCCATTAACCAAATTTTTTTGTATGTCAAATTTGTAACCAATTTTGATGTTTGTAAATATAAAAAACTGTCTAAGGACAAAATATCATGTTCGTCTTCTACTTTTGTTAAGATGAGAGAAATACGTAATCGGGTTATTCCACAATGAAACTTAAAATTATAGTATTTACATATATCTAACCGGATTACTAAGAATTACGTACATTAATAAAATGATAACATTAGAGGTTGTAGTGGTGTTTTGATTATCAGTACAGTTAACTTTACAATTTACTTGTATTTTAATTCATTACTTATAAAAACTATTATTTTTTATATCACAGAATTTGTTTATGATTTTTAACGACCATACTCAGGTACTAAACAAGCAATGCCAAACAGCAGACTGACAGGAACACCACAGTAGCCGAGCTGAAGATACTTGGCTGAGAGGCCACAGATACCATGTGATTGCACAGATCTTGCACTTGCTTCGTCGTAGCACACGACTTGACGATCGTACTATCTAGCAGGAAATTCACGAACCGAACAGGCAGTCGACAGCTCGTGTCAGCGCAAATGTTATCCTTGTTCTGTAGAATTAGAGTACGGAATCTGATATCGGGAGTCATTTCTTCTAGATTGCTCGAGTCCAACCAGCCTGCAAGGTTTAATTTGTTTGGGAGTCACTTTTGTTTTGATCAGATAATGTAAGTCATTAGTAAAGTAACTAATAATACTAGTTATTATTGTTAATCAATAACTTAGTTGAGTGTGTATATATGTATATATTTATATGTAGATATATCTAAGTATTATGTACAGCTTACAACTAATACTTATACCAATAGCCTATTATATCAAACGTTTGAGAATTTTTACAGCAATATTCTTGAATTGAGAAAACCTCTTGTATTCAGAATTAGTCAAAGGAAGCTTCGCTGAAAGAAATTAAGCAGTAACTTTCTTTAGACTAGTGTAAAATTTCTTCTGCTTGCTTGTAAAATATTTACCACTAGATATGAATGCAATATTCCAGTGAATTGATAAGGAGGATAATCTTTTTTCTAACACCTTTTCAATGATATTAGTTATCCTGAAATTTCTTATACATCAGCTGTTGAGTTTTTATTTGAAAATTTGAACTCAATTTTAGAATTATCTTTTCTTTTCAATGATTGATATAAGTCTTTTAAGTAAGATTTTTCAAATAGTTTAGACATAACTGCCAATAATACAACTGGTCTAAAAGATAGTGCTTCATGTGACTTTTGTTTACCTTTTATATAATAATAATAACAATAATAACAACAACAATAATAATAAAAACAATAATAATAATAATAATAATAATAATAATAATAATAATAATAATAATAATAATAATAATGGTTCCTACTTTCCATAGTAACATATTTTAGTCTGAAGCTATATAGATGAAATTGCTGTAGCCAACTCCCTATGTTGTTTTGCTGTAGCCAACTCCCTTTCGGCATCTGTTCCTCGAGTTATCAGGATCCTGTAATTCCTTAAGAGTTATTGTATGTAAACTATTGTTATGCTTTACTTATTATAAGGCTCTATTTTGCCTTATTTATTATGTTTTGACTTGTATTATTATATAAGGCTCTGTGTTTGCTTATTATTTCATTTTTTGTATTTCCTTAAATTTTCTTCTCAGTTTTAAGCGAAATAATTCAACTGAGTTTTGTCATGTGGAGCTCATTTTTGCTGTCACCTCCGTCTGGCTTTTTTTTTTTTAATTGTCAACTCCCTCATTTCCTTGGGATAGGTGTTCCCCCTTAGTTATTCTCCTGACTTCTGGGGGTTTTCATCTGTTTTACAAATTGCATATTAATTTCAAAATTTTCTGCTTCTTTATCAAGTTACGCTTCATGAGGAGGAGTTACGCTGAACTTTATACAACTTTTTTTTTACTGTCTGTCTAAAACTTTTCAAGTCTGTGAGGTTGTCGACAAATAAGCCTACTCGTCTAGTTATTTTGTGTATATAATAATACCACTCAGTTATGTAAGTAATACTGGAGAGTGGAAAGAGCCCAAATCCTGGATCCTCGAGTTTCAATAATTGATAAGAATATTAATTTTTTGTTCTTATAAAGAAATCAATTAGACAGGTACAATTTTCTCTACAATCAATTTACCAGAAGGTCTGTTTTTGTCCTCATGTCGGTAGAGTACATTTTCAAGATGTTCAGGAAACCTTTGATTACTAATGTATTATTCCTTCCCATATTATTTATGACCATATTGGCTGAGTTTATACAATAGGCTTTTTGTTTATTCTGGTTTGTTAATAGAGATATTAGTAAGTACAATTCTTATTAGTTACCGTCGCAATATGTTTTTGGTTTTCCAGGTAACAAGGTTTACATTTGTATTTATTTATTTGCACTTATTTGCACTTTGGTTAAAATTATTCTATATTTCAGTGAATATAGTCTTTATCTTGAATCCCATTCCATTGTACATATTTTTTACAATTACATATGAATATTTAGTTTGTGTTCTAGCGTTTATTACGACTGACATGTCCACGTCAGCGGGATCACTTGGATAGGAATATCCGAAGTATTTCTGATTTTAACTCTGAGATATTTTGAATCGTGAGGAACTAAAAATTTTAAGAATATTGAACGTCGTAATTTTTTAATGAAATTTATTGGTTTAAGATAGCTGCATACTGTAGACAAAATTTATGTTGGCAAGACTTGAATTACTTTAGCCTTGTTGGAACGCCTTGTAAATCTGACTATTGGACCTTCAAGGCATCGCATTTGCGCTGCTCTGAGCCTGTTGTGTAGAAATTTATTGTCGTTTACTCTGCTTCTTCAGTTTCGATTACTATTATAATAGTTTTTGTGTTTTGTGTATATCAGGCTTTTACACACAATAATTAGATATGTATGAAAAGAGTTTAAAGTATTAAGGCGAAATAATTTCTATTTGACCATAATGTGTAATTTGACCAATATGTTTAATTTTGCATTTTATATTTATTCAGGTAGTAGTAAAAGCAATATTTACTTTCGTTTCTAAAATATATTTATTAAGCACATAGTGTGCGTGCAGATCTACTAAGTTTCAGTATGCGGTATCATATGACGATTTACAGATGGAGTTAAAGGAGTAACTCACTTATCATAACCACTTTACTTGTCAACACACACACACACACACACACACACACACACACACACACACACACACACACACACACACACACACACACACACACACACACACACACACACACACACACACACACACACACACACACACACACACACACACACACACACACACACACACACACACACACACACACACACACACACACACACACACACACACACACACACACACACACACACACACACACACACACACACACACACACACACACACACACACACACACACACACACACACACACACACACAATAGAACGTGGGATGTAAGTTAGGCGCTTACCGACAAGGGCACAGGTGCAGTTGAATGAGTTACTGCCAAGTCGGAGTTGTGTGTGATTTCTGTTTTCCTCGTATATCGTGTAGTTGGGCTGTAACGAGCCTTGTTCCGCCCAGTCGATGTAGTTATCAACAAACTCGTATCTTACGTTACCCTTCACTAGACCAACAACAGAAATTTTAGCGTACATAAGAAAGATTATTTTGTGTTACTGACAATTTCTTGCGTTTATTTGAATACGTTGTGAAGCAAAATGTAGAGTATTGAATACTGCAACACCTTTAGTGTTGTAAAATGTGCCGTTACTTTTACAGTAGAACCTCCATTAACCGAAATACCGTTTAAACGAAACGACCGACCAAAAAAAAAATTTATTAATTCCCAATTTTTAATACAATGAAAATTTGTTTTCCGGATAAAGCACGAAAACTAATATAATAAACATGTAATAAATTGTGCGTCATGTCAACAAAGCGGAAACGGGTCATGATAAGGAATGAAGAAAGATTGGAGGCAATTAAAAGAATTAAATTCGTTACGGTTCGTCGAAAGATCTGAAGAATCAAAGCCCTCTGACGTTCTGCTAATAAAGCGATGACGAGATATTGCTGCAAAAAAGCGATGTGAAAAGAAAAGGAAGATAGAAGATTAAAAAAATCATAAAACTAGTGTTAAAAATGACTTTATGTAAATAGTTTGAGTTTTATTAAAATCTTTTGATAATATTGTATATTGTCTCCAGTTATTTTACCTCACACTTTAAAATATGATATCTTAATTATTATCCAAAATTTTGGTAAATCGAAACTGCCTCCCCCCATTTGTTTCGGTTAAAAGAGGTTCTACTGTATATACATTAAGGAAAGTGTTAGTATACGTTGTGCTCGGGGAGGTTATATGCTGTTTCATATACAAGACAGAGTTAGAGAAGAAAAGAACGTGACATGTGCCAGTTTGTTAATTTTAATAACTAAATTGCTATTGTTTCAATTCAATTTAAAAAAAATTGAAAATTTTGGATAATTGATGGCAATTTTATTAGATTTTTGAGATTAATACGAAGTGTATGCGTGAAGAAGATGGTCACGCTTTGTCTTAAAATGTTTAATTAGACCAAATTTTTGGAGGATTCAATCCAAAGACTCAAAATGATGTAAAGGTATCGCACTACTGTTTCATACCAGTAGTTACCGAAATCATAAACCAAACGTTTCATGTTATTGAGTAGTTAATGTAATTAAACCTCAATGGTAGTGTAATATATATTTGTTTAAACATTTGTATATTTGCGCAAACAGTGGAAATTAATTCTGATCACGAGATTAATAAGTAAAGTCACTAATATGCAACAGTAGCACTAACTATAACATATTATTTAGGAATTGTCTACTTGAAAAAGAGCAATTTTTTGAGTCATTAATAAAGTATTAAATGAGATACTGTTATTTCAGATGGAAGGTCTTATGAAGTGGGACAGTGGCTCGTCAGTCTTGCAAGTACAAAAAATGTTATGTTATCTAAAGAGGCCAACGGATAAAACCATAGATGTGTGTTATAAAGTCTGTTTCAAACACATATGTCTTATTCAAAAATTAGAAGACAATATAATTATACCCTTACTTTCCGCACGTACGCGGACAAATAATACGTACGTCTTCTCTGGCATGTCCGGGCCAGATAAGTAACAAGGCACACAATATACTACACACATAAACAACACTCTTCCCCCACCGCACGGCTTGCCCCCGGCTGTTGGTTAAAGGGTGGCTAATATCTCTCTGGCTGGGGTGGGGCGTGAGTTCTATCACGGCCGGAGTGCGCAACAGGTCTATGGCCTAATGCCTGATAGAGAAGAAGAAGAAGAAGAATTTACTCTAAAAGAATACAAACCCTAGTTTATAATTAAATTAGTTATTAAGTTATTATACATCAGAACAGGATTACAGTCTTAACACTGTGGAATACGAATGGAATCTCAGACCACCCACCAGCGTTGCATCTGTCAATTGAGACCATTAGAACGCATTGCCTAGTATTCTGCCTGAAAAGCTGTTGTGTCGAAGAACGCACACCAATTACTTGTTATCTTATATTATTCTACTCTGAAATATTGGTAAAGGCGAGTTATTTGGAGCTTAGAAGATTAAAAGAAGAAAACCATTATGATTAAAAGTTACAGTACAAAACTAAATTCACAAAACTAAATTATTTCCTATGTAATTTTAAACTGACGGAAAACGTTTCTGTGACTTTCAGTGTTTATCATCTAACTAACTTTCATTCTATACGAAATTAGATCTAGACGTAAGCGACGCGATTTTAGAACGAACTATATAATATATACTTTCTGAAATAATTTAATCGGATGACGGATTCTCGAGATTATGAACATTTCGTGTACGATACATTGCAAACAACTCGGTCTACTTATTATTTATTACACTCATTAATTAAAATTAATTTTAAAATACAATTACGGCGATAAAAATAAATAAAATAACATTTATTGTTCACATCATGGAAATAATTTTTTTACGGAGTCCGTCAATCGTATCAACAATTATTTGCTCTTGGTTAAAAGCACGTTTGCAAACAATACTAATTGCAAAGTTACTATTAATCTGAAATTGCTTGTTATCACGCGCCCTCGCGCGCGCGCGCGCACGCACACACACACACACACACACACACACACACACACACACCTGTTTTCACATGAGAAACCTCGATGTACATTTTCTCAGAGGCTTTTAAGTATCTACAAAACTTATACAACCCTTGTTAGTATTCGTTTTTTACAACTCAAGACACGTCTTATTAGCAGTAAATTCCTCTTAATGGAACTCCAATATGTTTCCTACAATCTTGCTTTGGCTAGGTTTAATCACATGACAAAATAACTAAGCTAATAATTTTGATGACTATTAGCTGAAAATTACGAAAACTGTAACATAACACGTGAACTTACTGTTTTTAACTGGAGTCACTTCTTCAAAGGCTCTGTTCTGTAAATACTTGAAAATGTTCCCCACGAAGGATATGTTCAATGCGGACACTGTGAATCCAGCAGACATTACGTCTGTTACAATATTATTGAGGAATGCGAAACTCTCTGTCGTCACTTCCAATGACTGCTCTCTAATCTCCCTTATGTGGCAACTTGCAAACTCCACCTTTAACAATGCAACAAAGTTTTTGTAAAAAAGCAATATACTTAGTACTTCAAGACACAAAATCATCAGCCTCTCTGTAAAACATTGACAACACACACACACACACACACACACACACACACACACACACACACACACACACACACACACACACACACACACACACACACACACACACACACACACACACACACACACACACACACACACACACACACACACACACACACACACACACACACACACACACACACACACACACACACACACACACACACACACACACACACACACACACACACACACACACACACACACACACACACACACACACACACACACACACACACACACACACACACACACACACACACACACACACACACACACGCACGCACGCACGCACACACGCGCGCGCACACACACACACACACACACCTACTGTTTGTAAATAAATCTATACAGATCGATAAGAGCAGACAGATTCTCGCTTTATTAATAAATCGTTAGGGGGCTTATACACCTGACTGGATGTGATGTGACTTTTCCTGTGATAGGTTTTTTCTGGAGAAAAAAACACGTAGGTATCTCCACGCGAACATATCTCCAATCAACCGACTGAGTGCGAACTATGTGCAAGAAATAGTTGTTTCCAGTGCTTTAGGGCCGTTACCTTGCAACCGGAGACCTCTTCTACCGCACTAGAGCGATGAATAAAGTGGAGTAGACAATGCTGGATAATATCCACTGAAAAATATGTACACATGGGCTCGTATATGCGAATATAATAAGTTGGTGGTGTACACTCACGCAAATCAGCATGTAAATTGTTACATGTGTAAATGTGTTCATACATAAAACAAATATTTTTTGGTTAATGCTTTGTTATGAAATAAAATTTCTATAATTATAAATAACACTAACTATTGCTGATCTTTATATGTTATGCCGCACATAGTAACGGAACAAGATTACAATATCATTACAGTAATAGGCCTACAACTACTATAACTCACAAGATTAATATCTACCAAGGTTTATGGCATTTACTATCCTGTTTGTAATACACTACTAAATCGCTAACAAAGAGTTCGTTAGTTAACTTTTTTTAAGCTGAATTTGAATAATTACAGTATTGAAATATTTAGGCGCCCCGTCACACACACACACACACACACACACACACACACACACACACACACACACACACACACACACACACACACACACACACACACACACACACACACACACACACACACACACACACACACACACACACACACACACACACACACACACACACACACACACACACACACACACAAGTGTGCAGATTGTCGTTATAAGGCACGGTCACACGTGGACACGTTTTCTGAGCGTGACAATAGCATTTGTTTACATTTGTATTAGTAAATGTAATACAAACCTGAGGAGAGTTGAGCACAAACGATCGCGGCTCCAGGGTGCCAAACCTGCAGTTCCATATTCGAACAAATCCTCCCTCCGAGTTTTCCAGATTAATTGCATCAGTATCGACTAAAGTAACATTGACTGAATTCATGATAAGTGAAGCATCAGATACGCCGTGAAAAGCTCTGGAAGATATTTCGTCGATTGTAAGGTTCGTCAACGTTATGCGTTCTGCCTGCACAGTGAAGGACAAAACAGTGCATGAAAGCTTAATTTGCAAGCGACTGAACACAAACATACACACTCACGCTCACAAATCAAACACTAGTTTCAATATCAAGTACTTTAAAGACTAAAAATTTCAAATGCTCACACTTAAAAGTTTTTTTTTAACTAGCCTGTGCGCTAAACAAAATAAAATACTTTTTGTTTAATATGTAACAATATTAATAGTTCAGAGCTTGAAATTAACACACAAGATGCTCGTAAATAGTTAAGTAATACGAATATTCTTTTTCTTATTTACTATTGGTGTATTGTTGTCATATAGTTAGACGAATCACTGAAAAATAGACTGATCTTTAAAGTCTATGACGTAATTTATACGAGGGCAGTCAGTGTAATTGTCAGCAATTTAATCGTATTTTTCCTTTATCAATATTGTGATCTGTAGCGATGTGCACATCGCTAAACTGCGCAACTGCACAGTAACAATACCGCGCAGTTTACAAGTTGTTAGATCAGTTCCAATGTTGACGTTAATAATGTAACGCCTCTCCGCTTTCCATTTGCAACAAAGAAGAAAGATGTTCAGTGAACCACTTTGGTGTTGGAAGATTTGGGGGTAAGTAATTTTGGGGGGATATGAAAAGTTGGACCATTCTTTAGTGGTCTTAAGTATAAATGATTGAAAGAGTGAAGATAAAAATACAGTGAGTTATTATCAACACAATACGTTTGTTAACGTACAAGAATAAAATCATATCTGTGTTTGTCAGTTCATTGTTCTTTTAATAATATTCCCTTACAATTCCAAATTCACACTATTCATTCGAGTGATGTATCAAGCAAAAATTAACATGGTGGTTAAGTAAAGTTACAGTTTAAGGTAGGCCTAATTTTAGAGTAAAACCATGAACCTACATAACGTGATATGACTTTTGTATCGCATTTACAATCACAAATCCATTCTACAATGACAAGATATGAAAAACATTTTCGTTCCAAGAGACCATTTGGGGGGAGGGATTCTCTCCTCCCACGTGGATCCGCGCCTGATGTATGAAAAGCACAATCCATCTATCGATTCAGTGCAATATGGGAATAGTATTTTACAAAAAGGGAATTGAAAATTGGACTTAAAAATTGAAAAATAGTTCTACATTTGTTGTGCACGAAAGAAGAGTCGGCCCTGCATGCAGTCACAACTGACGACAACATCGACATTGACATGGTTCTGTTATATCAGTGTTTTTCAAATCTTTTGGGCTACCACGCTCTTGGGAAAATATGTTTGCTTCAAAGAAAATCTTTTTTAGCACCCCACGGGAAACTTTATGAATATTTCCAAATAATAAAATTGTAAGTGTACCTGCGTTTACAATTTTTAAATTATAACATGCTAGTTTAAATATACAATTTTCGAATTTTTTATTTGCCACTCAACATCTACCTTGTCATGGGGCCAGCGATGCTAACAAGATGCCTTCTACGCCCACAAGAGGGTTGGTAACATCTACTTTGAGAAACTGTGGGTACACAGTGAAGTGGTATAAAGCTCTGTATATTAATGAAGTAGCACAGTTCTGCCTTTTAAATTATCCAAAATTTACTTGGCTTTTGTAACCTTTGTACAATGAAAAGAAAATCATATAACCTCGTGTCAAGAAGTGATGGTGCGTGGTTTGCTCAGTCGAAAACTTTTTTCTGTAAGCATAAAGATGCTTGTAAGTAGAGGACAAGTGGGTTGAAGCGCAAAACGATTATGTTGAAAGAATTTTAATGAATTTAATATTTAATATTTAAAATTTAATATCTTTTTAATGAATTTCACTATTTTAATGATATAATTTTTTACATATTGCAAATAATTACTGACTTACTCTCACATGACTAAATATGAATTTGAAATTTCTCAGTGGTCCGCAAATGGTACGTGATTGTGTCTACGGCACACAAAAGGCACGCTGCATGGATTTTATCACAACAAAGATTGCATTATACCTCATGACAGGTAACAGTAGAGATGAATTATTAACTGTACAGTTGTGAACTGCCTACAAGTCAGTATTGTGTGTAACATCGGGTGTCAGTGAAATAATTACTTAATATTCCTGAAGAAACCACATAAAAAAAAACTGTTACTAAGTGGATGAGGTAATTTATACAAACCCATTTTATATTACCTTTATCACATTTTCGCTAGTAAAAGTGCGAGAAGGGATTTTTGGTATTTTGCCGATGTTTATGAATTCAACTTGTGGCGGGAAGCTGAGTAAGACTGGTTGTACTGCAGGGTCGACTAGGTCCAGAATGCCCACCTCCTCTATTGTCAGTAAACGCAGCGGTGTCAATAAATGTCTTCTTAGTACCAACTGTACTACGTCGCAGCCTCTGACCGTCAACGCTCCTGTGTCCCATGGTAGTGTCTCCTCCTCCAAGTTGACTGTTGCGTCCTGTAGACACAAGCACATAATGCATTATAATGAATTTTCGTACATCAGTACAAAATTCTTGCATATTACTACTTTTCAAATCAGTGTTTATTGCTATATGAAACGATTTGTATAGTGTGCCACACAAATTTTACTGCCAAAAGATTTTATTGCTTCAATAAAATGCCAGTTAAAAAAAGCGGAATGTGTTTCGAATCCATTACAAGAAAAACTTGAAAAAACCGAAAGTTTGGAAGGGACACATCCAAATGAACCGGTTATGGAACACCAAAACCTAGCGGTGCGATGGTTTAAACTTATAGACTGTATTGTATCAGGCAATGCAGTGTTCACAGATTGGCTATAGCCTTCACCATCAAACAGAGGTCTTGTCTAACGGTATACTATTACGTCCCAAACTGTCTCATGAACTGAAAAGTTCTATTTGAAACTTACAAAACATGATTTTACTCCGTTATCTCTTTCTCATAACTCACTAAAAGGAAACATTTCTGAATTTGTCTGTGGAACCAACAACCTGGCAAACTACTAAATTTTATGTAGGTTGTAGCATGACAGATAATCCACATAAATAAATTACTCAATGATCATTAATAAAGCTCTAATATATGGAATATCCAGATGAGAATCAATTAAAAGGCACTATTAATTAATATACTCACAAGAAAAGTAAAAATAAAGAAAAAATCTGCAAATAATCTATATACTACAAATTTAAAGACCCAGAAAACTAAAAATATGAATAACAAAATTACCCAGGTAAGATAGAAGCAGGCAATTAAGATACCCCGACAAAGAAACCAGACCAGAAGAAACAAAGGCATACACAGCGGAATGGTACTGAAGAAAGAAGAAAGAAGAAAGAAGAGATATAAAATGAACAAAAATACTGAAGAAAGAAGAAAGAAGAAATATAGAATGACTAAAAATACTGAAGAATAAGAAACCTGAGAAGATCCACTAGAAAAAAGGAAGTGAGACGACCCATATCAAATAGAAACCCCATAGGGAGAGAACCCAAAAACCCCAAAAACAAATGAATGTCCAAAGAAAAAGTATAACACCCCAAAAAACCATATCACAATGTAAAACTGACAAAAACCAAAAGTGTTAATAGTATTAAGTAACAGTGCACCCAAAAAAGTTATTGTTTAGTTTGTATGAACAAATCTTCACAGTCCCCCCATGGTCGAATATTTCATGTTGAAAAGCTAGAAAAGGACTAGTAATAATATTAATAAATAACCATGGACAAGTGTAAGTTATTGAATTATAACCGATAAACTTTGAATAGGTGCATGAGTTGCCGTACAAATGAATAAACTTTAAGTGTTTTTTGAACAGTATCTTATTTGATATGAAGTAATAATATTGCTAATGAAATGCTACTGAATCTATAAGAACATTCCATAGAATGAAATAATAAACAGATAGCTAGTGTTATACTTAGAGATGGGGAATAAATCCTTAAAATTGGGAAATACAGAGCAGACTGTCAATAATTAGTTTTAAGAAAGTGTTAACCATTATATGGAACCAATATGTTATGTTCCTGTTCCATATAATAACTAGACAAATAA
The DNA here is from genome assembly GCA_034769895.1 of Magicicada septendecula. Lineage (NCBI taxonomy): Eukaryota > Metazoa > Arthropoda > Insecta > Hemiptera > Cicadidae > Magicicada > Magicicada septendecula. The sequence continues at coordinate 339,323,522 of CM068367.1, read as the reverse complement.
GATTTATTAGTAAGAGATATTATTGTTATAAGATTTTATTTTGTTGTGAATTTAAATTAGGAATGCCATATCTAAAGGTAGATATCATTCCCCATGTTATAAAATGTTTTTAATTATGTTACTAGGTGTAATCAATACACATAAAAGGTATTATTCAAGGTACCAGTTTTGATAGAGATAGTTGTTATATTTTAATTGTACAATCAATAATCACTGTTATAGCAGTCAAAAAACTAATTGTTAATAAAGTATATAAGGATAAAAAGTCAGAGAAGGGTATAAACTAACTACATTAGTAAAAATTTTGCAAATAGCAACACATCAAATCTAGACCATATAATGAATTTAAACTGCAGAATAATTAATAAATCTAGTCTTATAAGCCAGTTAAACTGACAATATTTATGCAAGATAAACCCAACATATAGTATACCATGTAAATAAGACTTTCTAAAGATATGGTCAGTAGATAAGTAAAATTACTTATTTATCTAATAAAATTACCAATAAAAATGGCATGGACTAACTGACATTATCAGAGGAGGAGTCATAGACAAATGAATTGTATTTAAAAACAATCATTAATAAACTAAATTGCAAGAAATTAAGTAAGAATAGACAATTATATCAATTTCAGATTTAATAGAATAATAATTATATTAGGGAAAATGGCTATTATTTGCTTAGACTGCAGGAAATATAAATTTAGGCCTACCTTCCAAAAATGTAATAAATATAATTTTCTAATGAAACTTTGTAACACTATATTAATTACTAGCAAAATAAGCAGAATAGAATAATGAAACCGAATATGTATTTAGTATTTCGTACAGTTAATTAACAACGAAATTATTTTCTGAGTATAATGTATTAAAATAAAATGTATCGGAAGCTAAGATAATTTGAAACAATGTATAAGATATATTAAATGGGCTAAGATTTTCAGGAGACGAAGGAAATGAGTTCAGTTCATTATTATACGTTGACGAGTGAACTTAACGTGATTTTTTGCTAGAAGTAACCTGTAATGGCGGTTAACGTTATAAACCGAGTTCGGTGAAAATTTGTATAAAACTTATTTTGAGCTATTTTTTTTATTGTGAACCGGTGAAGTTAAAATATGAACAGTGTAACACCAATAAACTGAACCACATAAGACTAATTAATCGAAATAACACCAATATCACACACTTTACTGACGAAAAATTAAGGTTAAAACCGACACACATAGACCCAATGAGATATATCCAATAACAACATTTTACACCAAGCGAACTATTCCACCATACACCAGTGACACTCAAATACATCGAGGACAATCATATACAATTGCTGAGACCATTTACACGGAAAAAAGACATCTTTATTTAAATAAAACCTTCATCCAAGTTATACGTTAACTACGCATGCGCCAGTCGGCCATTTTGTGAATCGTCGTCATCTACTCCCGTCAGCTGTAGAGAACGACTGTCTGATGCTGCTTTTGGTTTGAATAAATCTCATATGTAAACTTTTATTATTTCTAATTATATCATTGTATTGTTTAATATTAAGGCATTTTATAATTGTGTTATACTTTCCTGCCCATAACCTTCTCTGGCTATATCTTAAATAACCGTTTAAAGAACCATATTGTTATAATACTAATGTAAACTATTTATATCGACCGGCCCTGAGTGAGTCGATACTACTTTGTAACATCGATTCTTATCGAACAAAATAACTATTTTATTAATAAACGTGCTGTTTTGTAATTTGGATTTGGTTTTTCTTTAAAAAAGCTTAACGAATAAATTATTCATGCATACCAACTAACCGAAAGGCGGTATATTCGAAACGACGAACGCTTCAAGAAGAAGAAGAAGGGAGCCGTCTTTCGACTAGATTTGGAGTTAACCAGATTGTCCTTTAACAATTTTACTGAGAGTGACACTATTACAAGAGTAAACATAATACCACTTCATTTATAATTACAAACAATAAACACGATTAGTTCCTAAATTTTAAGAACCAAATTACCCAGAAAACGTTTTTCAGAAATGTTTTTTTTTGAAATAAATTTAAAAATTTTTTTTATTTCAAATTGTGACAACATTATTACAGATCTAAATTATTTTGTTATATTACAAGGTCTATATCAACAATACATATAATTCGATTATACATAAATGTGTCCACTTTGCAAACTAACGTTAAAACTTTTACCAAAAAATATATCATATTAGTTTTATATTTACTAGAAGTACCAGAATATAGTCGCTCGCTGTCCTGGGAATGTGTCAGAGACGGTGTCAGCGTATAATATTTGAAACTTTCTGTGTAAGATCAAATATTAGGGAATGAATAAATATTGCGTCTGGAACACATACAGTGTTGTATAGAATAATGAATAAAATTAAAATAACAAAAATTGTTATCCTTTCATAAAACTCAGCTTCATTCTTACTATCAGTTTTCTAGTACAAGATTTGAAAAAAAAGTTAACTTCTCCTTTATTAATATAATTCTCTAGTTTTCCAAGTTTTCCTTCTGGTTTAGAATCAAGCGCTTCGTTCATCATAGAAATCATGACATACCTTTATGAAATGATTATACTGGTGGATGGACCACTTAAGGAGAGTACCGTTCATTTAAGTAGTACCTAGGCCTAATGAGTATATTTAGGTGTAATAATTTTAAAATAAGATGTGTAATCTTTAAATAGATTTTTAATTAAGAAAGTTGTGTTAGTGGTTATAATCACAAACAGAATTATCACTGTTGGACACCAGTATAGAAAAATTATTCCGATTAGCGCTTTCAAGCTTCTCAGCTCATCGTCAGCTCATCTCAGCTAATATTTCCGATCTCAAGCTTCTCAGCTCATCTCAGCTAATATTTCCGATCTGACGATGAGCTGAGTAGCTTGAAAGCGCTAATCGGAATAATTTTTCTATAGTGGTGTGCAACAGTGATAATTCTGTTTGTAAATAGATTTATACATACAGAAATATTAAAAATGTATTTATTTATTTTTAGGTTAAGTAACAGCAAGTGATTACATAACCAACTAATGTTTTTGATATGATGTTATATATTTAATCCATTCAAAATTGGATATACTAGCGTAATCGCTATTCAAAAAGAATTTCTATTAAGCTTTCAGGTAAATTCAGCTTTTGTCACTAACGTATGTACAGTACATTAAACGGATGTAGTTGTTTATCTGTGGTAGACAAACACAGAGTACTATTTGCCAAGACAGTGTTAAAAAAACCGCTTGATCGGAAAAATGATAGTTCAACTGGTTATTTATATGTTCAAATGCCTAAAGCCTTGTGCTATTGGATACATATTATTGTGTTTGCCATGACTGAGAAGATGGTAAATCATTTTTAGAATTTGTTTACTATATGAGATTATGAAACATGATGACATACATTGACAGCGTACAAAATATGAAAAGAGCGGTCACGGTCGTCAAAAGTCATATAGCTGAACAACGGTTCAAAGGTTATTTATGCTGTTAATAATTACAAAAAACTTATACGGAACAAAAAAAAACTTGCTTACAAAGGACGCTCGATGCGGCGATACTTCAACGCCCCTTTGATATTAGCTTTATTTCGTCGATGTCAAGCCAGCCGTGTCAGGTGTCAACGTTAACCCGTACACTGTTACTCATCCTACTCTACTTTATCGTAAACAAGAGAGGCAGGACAAAAAGGATCGACTACATTGTTTCCGCATTAAGTTACTAGACAAACTACCACTGCTGCTGCTGCAGCGGCTAATGTTATTACTTCTATCATCACTCCGTCTACTATAAGCAGCGTCTGAAGTAATAATACACTATACAGCTTTTAAAACAATCCTATTACAGATGGTACATCTAATGCTAGGTTAATTCACTGTGACCTTGAGGACTGATCCAGTATACAAATATCGGTATGGAGAACCATACATGACTTGCATGTTCTAAGATTTATATTTAAAATCAGTTACTTGAGTACGGTTTGATAATTTCTAAAAAAATATCGCCCACCCTTAAACTATTTTCACTATTTATAGATATTTTTGTTATTATGGGGTAGTCGTTTAATATAATGTTATTTTAGAGTCACTTAATCTAAAAAAATTAGGTTCTTTATCCTTATAAAGAAACTGAACTACGCAGATAATTATCCTCCTCCTCAACCGATCGCCACCATTAGTGATATTTACACTTTCATAGAGTAATAGTTTTATCATACGTAATTTCTAAGGTATCTTATCCTTCAAAATTAAATATTCGTACTTTACTTGATTTCAGAAAACAATTTTCAAAAAATCACCCCCCTCTCCCTTCAACTACCCACTCCATTCATATTTATCTCGTTTACCATCTTACAGTGGATTAATATGCCTTTATTTTCGGGACAATTATTTATTAAAATTAAGTACTTTAGTCTTGGAAAACACAAAAACAATGCAGATAAACTACCCCTCCCTCCTAACCGAACAATCTGATTGCCTGGCAACAAAATTATTTTATGTTTAACAATTACCATTGTTTGAAAAAAATGTATATGAATTTTCAAGTACCTTACTCTCGTTAAAACGTAAAACGTTGCAGTTAAACTACCCCTTACCCTTAACCGATCTTCACAAAAATCAACAGGCATTGAGTCCTTTAAAACTTGAGCACAGATGCAAAAAATATTTGACTGTGTTTGAATTTGCGGCAGTTATCATTCGCCATAGAAAAAATTCTATTCAGCCCTTATCTCGAACACGATTTTTTTCGCTATCACCATACTTCCATTTCCTTATGGAACATGGAAGTAAAAATATTTTCTTGAATATTTTGGAAACAGGAAATAAACATTAAAATACAAATAAAACAATATTAATATGTGAAAACTGATCATACTTGAGTGAAATATAATTGACACGCATTAAATTGTATCTTTAAGTTCGGTGCTGCACGACGAATGTTATAAGTAATTTACACTAAGCTTGACCAGTTAGCTTAGCGACCGACAACATGCGTGTATTCACTTAAATAGTCAAATGAGTACTGACCTATTCTGTTCACATTGATTAGTCGTGCATACATTGACCACGTCTTACTGTTATATTGGCAGTGTTAAGAAAACAGTACCAAATAAGTGTTATGAAAATAGTTATGTTCCGATAAAAAGTATATTCTATTTTCAGTGTTATAGCTCGTCCGTAACTCGCTAACGTAACATGTAATGTGCACTTGTGTGTCTGTTAGTGTTAGCTTAGTCTGGTCTGTAACAAAGAGCGAGACTCGACAATGTGGGAGTGGGATTGCGACCTGATTGTGTGTGTGTAGGCCCCTGTGAGTTCACCGTTCAGTCTGAAAATAAACATGTTAATTAATATAAGGTATAAAAAATGGCTTGTATTTCTTTCTGTCACAAACTTTTAAGTGTTGCAAGAATACTGTTCTAATGTGTCTTATAACCGTAAGTGTATACTGAGACTATAGTATTGTCCGTAATAGGCAGTTAGGGTACGTACCCAACCGACGGCTTCGTTACAGGTGAAGACCAGGTGCAGCCAGGACCCATCTGTAGGAATGCGTGACCAGCCGTTGGCTTCAGACGTATTGAACTCGTACGCGGGTAGGGAAGTAGCCGTCTTGTATAAGACGCATAGCACAAACGTCGAAACGAGATACGCATACATTGTCCGACTAGAGATAACACTGGCCTTCCCTTGCGAACTGAAGCTCGTCCGGTTTCATTTATCAACGTATCCCTCCCCTCATATCTTCCTCTTTACTTCTGTAAACAAACTGTGACTCCAGTTACTTTACATGCAGCGCACTATCACGTATAACACGTAGGCTAAATAGATTTTTTAGTCATCTCTAATCCGTCTTTTGGAAAGTAATATAATATACACTCATTATATAATTTTGAATCATTAATACAATATGTATGTTTAATTAATTTATATTTAATCGTGAATTTAATGTACTGTACGTTGGGCATCAGTCAAAACAACTGACTATTCGATAACCAGCTATAATAGCTACTTAGGCAATGATAGAATGTAGAGTCGAGCGTTTAAAAAGAGAAGGTTATTTCTCTGTGTTGTTAGTTGGTCGAAAAAAATTAAAAATAATAGAGCAGACGAATGTGATGGTATTTTTCCCTGTCAGCGGTGTATACAATTTTCCGTATTCAAGTCGTGAAGATTTTATTTTCTGTAAGGATAAACGGGTTTGAAGATACGTACAAGCATAGACTAAGTTACGTCTAGAGTATTAAAGGCTTTTACAATGATACGGACCAAGTAGTTACAGTTTTTTGTTAAGCATTTTCTTTTATTTTTAATGAGCCTTTACAGAAATTGGTAGGCTACGATTATACGAGATGTGTTTGTAAAGGTGAATAATGGTATGAAGAAACAAACTACTCTTCTGTTACAAAACACACACACGTGCGCGCGCACACACAGTCAAGAACAGGTCAGTCTACACGACAATGATACAAACACTGCAAACGGAATATACAGTCAAGGAGGTACTATGCTTGGAATAACAAAGGAGACAGGAACTTTTCTAAAAGGCTACGTTACACTTAGAATAGGTAGTATTATTTAGAGAATAAAAATATACTTGAAGGTAGACAGAACATTTGGCTAAACAAGAGCATGATGAACGGTTTTTACATTCGAGGCCACTACACGTCTAGTGGACGGAAAACCTAATACTGCAGTTATGGTACAATAAACTAGAAGACATTTTCTGTTAGGCTTTCCCTGGCTGGAATCAGCTTTCCAGCATTGCTGGAGTCAGGAATTTATTGATGATAATATGTGTTGCAAACACACGCGCGCGCGCGCACACACACAGGTGTTATAATTACAATTACTTTTGTAAACAGGTATAAATACCACAAACGTGGTTAGGTTATTGAAAAGAAGTGTGCGACCACTATACCTCAAACACCGCGACAGATTGCTTACGTGTGCGCTGTTACTAGTATCTGCTACAACTATGTGCCATACATGGCCGGCTCTAGTAGGAGGGCGGAATATCAAACGTTTCGCCTGAGGCCTATAAGCATAGTGTAATAAAGTAGCTAAGTGAACATATTATATTTTGATTTAATTTCATAGTATTACTAAAATCACGAGTAAGCCTATTTATAGCTAAATCTGAATTATAGGTCTGTGCGCACTTAGTACTATACGTTTAAGATGAAGAGCGTTAATTAGTGAGTTAGCGTCAGGTCTAATGAATTTATTTTGTTCGAATTATTAAATTCTTATCATATGAATGATTTAATTATTATATTTCTGAAATAGTGTAACAGTATTTTACATAATAAACTTTTAATTTGCAAAAAATGAAGAATTATAAAACTGCTGTTAACCGGCAATTAAAAATGACGTGATTTGATGATTAAATATATAAATTAAGAGATCGTCTAGTCGGCCTCAAATATCAACTGGTTCCAGTGTTGCCATGTTTTATATTTCGGCCTTCTACTAGAGCCGGCCATGACCATTCGTAGGTATATCAAGTAATTAAATCCTGCCATGAGTGTGCAGCCAGTACATAATAATGGTAACCAGGTCAACTTTCTGGTTACTGCTGCTGCCGTGATGGAACTGGTATTTCTGTTTTTAACAAAGTTTGTTTGGACTTGCACGTATCACACGGGAGAGATTCACAAATGCCTAGCGGTGAGTACACCTGTTAACATGTCATGGCGCAACGTGCTGCGGTTAAATCAGCCCTCAACAACGCTTAGGCCGCAGCGCGCATTGCACAGGTGTTATTTAGCGGGTGCTCTCAAATTTGGGAACTTGAACAGTTCTCTTATTTTATTAATACTTCATGAAATGTAATATAGTCAATTCATGTATCATTTTACTTATTAAAATGTTTTAAGATAATTTGAAACTAAAATACCTATAAAACCTGGTAGCCTGGGTCAGAAAGAAAAACAAAGTAAATTATTTGTTAATTTTCCTTTTTATTTGAATAACAACGTTTACTTTATAATTAAAAAAAATTACTGATCTTTAATGGCACAGATACAACAGCTACAGATTCAACACAGCAGTTTTTAACAAGTTGAAATATTTTTCATGTAATAAAATATTACAGTAATCTAATATATTACTTTCGTGTGAATATTAATCCAAGAAAAGGTATTGTTGTTAGGCGCTGTATAATTTTAAACGCTAGATTTGTTTTGCATTAGGAATTTAACTGGCTCATGACATTATTGTGATTACCTGAATGCCGAGAACCGCTGGCTGTCGAAGTCCGGATTAATACTTGATTAGCTTGTATAGTTTTTAATCTATCGTTTAGTACGAAACAAATTTGGGTATCATATTTTTTTAATTTAACTTCATTGCAGCTAGTTACAAACTATGTAGCAATTTTATTCTAATACTTAAGTTAACAGTGTGTAGGATAAGCTCCACTGGAGCATTCCTCAGTACAGTTACACTTTGTTCGTGTGCTGAGAATTACTATAGGCCTACATATTTGGTCCACTGGTTCAAATGGTTTCTGTCTCTGCCATCGCCCAACAAGTCCAGCATTATCAAGCAGTTGTAGCACTTCAATCTTTACGTGTTCATGAAGACTTCTTTCATATTTACCCGCGATCCGTTTAATCTCGTCAGCAACCGTAGGCCTAGGCATTTTCAGGTCCCGACGGATGTCATCATTTCTTCGTACCATTATGTGCATCAACAGTACTGCGAAGAACCTTATTTAAAAAAGTCTGATTTATTTTAATATTAGATGTCTTAGTACAACCAAAGCTGTACACCGTACACCCAAACTGGTTTCAAGACTTGTTTGTATATGTAACAACAGCTTGTTATCCAGTGACAGCTCAGAGTGTCTTCCAAGCAGCTACCACATTTTCTTTAATTTTTGGTCCAAGTTCTTCCCGTTTCTTCTTAACATGCGCTTTCCATCTAAGTTTGGCACCCAGGGTCATGCCCAAATACTTCACTGAGCTTGCGTGTGGAATTCTTAGGTGTGGTTGTGGTTGGTGTGGTTGGTGCGTGTGGTTGATTGATTACGATTGGTAAATAATCTATTTTCCGGTTGGTGAAATTGATATGAGTAGACTGGGTATCATAGTTAATTATAAATTGTTTTTTGGATGCTGGAGATAGTATAATGAGTGGAGTATGCATTTTTTGTGAAGACAGAATTAATTATGTAATGCTGTATAGTTTAAATATTTTTCACTGTTTCATATTCTTAATGTTACCTAGTGATATGAATTTGAAGTACTGTATATAAAACCATCTGCATTTCATACACACACACACACACGCGCGCGCGCGCGTAAATGCTCACATTTGTATGTATGTATGTATACTATAATCTATGTATAATATGTGTAAAGACACACGTATGTAAAAACTCACTCATACGCTCATGCATGCACGCTAGCGAATATATCCCGCCTTTTTAAAAATTAAATATTTACCATATCATCATTTATAATAAGGAAAAATATTAAGAAAAAATTAATTAGTAAAATTTAAAACAATAGGTTAAAGAAGAAATCAGTAAATTATCAGTAAGGTATCAGTAATTATTTAATTCGACTTACTTGACTATTTTTTAACGGCAGATTTTTTCTTTAATTTTAGACATTTACTTTTCCTTAATCCCTGTGGGTGGTTAACCCCCCTCGCTGTGCAACTGTCAACAACAAAGTGGGGTCCACTATCTTAGTAATAGCCATATAGTATACAGAAGTCGATAATATTGTTGTAACTGTAATGTACCGACTATTAACGATGCAAAGAAATAATTCATAAATTAAGCGTATGGAAATTAACACAGTTTAACAAAACACATTAAGCAATAACAAGACAAAATAATTTCTGACAAGAAATATGATAAAACACAAACAGGTTTTCAGGCATAGAATTACATTTCTTATCAACTACTCTATTTAATGCGTTTATAATATTGACTTAAGTAAGTATATTACTTAATACTATGCTATTATAAAAGAAAGATTTTTCCTTACTTCTAACATGTTTCGAATATTAAGCTGTGTGCTCATCATCAGCCATGTTGTTGTTTTTTGTCTAGCGAAGTATGTGTGTGCTGGTCGGTTACTGCTGTTGGCTTCTGTTTGTTTATGATAGGTTTCTCTTGAGTAACGCTATCTCGTGTTATTGTGACAACATGAGGTGTACAGATTTGATCTTTGTGTATTTACAATATTTCGAGTTTTGTATTGATTTGTACTTGATTATTTTGTGTTTTATGTTTGCATATTTGAAGGTGTCCCAAATAGTCATTATAGTGCTTTTGTGTGGTATATTATTTATTAGTGTCATGTTGCTGATGTATGAGAATTGTCGTGGTCTGTATTAATTGGGTGTGTGGTTAAATTGGATTTATAAATGTTTGGTTTTCTGTATGCATTTAGGTGTTCAAAGTAACCTTTTTAAATTGTTTCTTCGCCTAGCCTACGTAAAATTGTTGCATTCTTTGCATTCTAGTTTGTATATTTCATTGTTTACTGTATCTTCTTTGTTGTATAAGTTGTTTAGAATTTACTTATTGTTTTTGTTTGTGCTATAAGCTATGTTCTACTTTTAAAGAATTTTGTAAGTTTTGTCATAGCGTTTTCATGTAAGTGAATATATAAATAACCCATTGTGTTATTATTATTTTGTGTTAAAAGCCCTTTTATGTTATTATTATTATTATTATTGTGTATTGTGACACAAAATATGGGCTAAATTCACGCACATACAGAATTACAGCAATGTTTGAATGTGTTGTCCTTTCCTTTCTGCTTCCCCCCTAATGTAAAAATTTCCTTCTCTTTGTGTTTTGACTTTATACATGTTATTATGAAGTGTTTCTTTCTATGTATTACTTTAAAATGGTGTCAGCTGTCAGTTAAAGTAAACTAACGTATTTCAGTAAAATTTCTGTTACGAGTTTATATGCATTCAGGGGATCATGGTTAATTCTTCCAGATGTTATCGGAAGGCAGTTTGTGCTTCTAGATACTAAGTAGTTATTCTCGTATCTCGGTTTCGAACCCGTACAACGTGATTGTATTTTTCAATTTCGTGTTGAGGAAACCGTATTTTCTGGTTGTTAGGAAGCTATCCGAGACGTGTACAAATATTATTAACATAGGCTACTATTGCATTGTTAACGGTTGAATCGTAGTATTGTTCAAGTACTTGGCGTACGTTCTCAACACTTTTTTTATTCAGTAGCAATCAAGTATTTGTAATACTTCCAGTATTCACAATAATTTCAAATCACGACAATATTTTATTCCTAGCACAATTATTTGGCAAAATTAGAAACTAAATGTGAATGGCCTTGATACATATGCAATGGAACTATGTTGATAAATATGTTATCGCCCTATGCATGTTCATATAAACAGCTGGAAAGTAAATATTCTTGTTATATAAATAGATAAGGAAATGAGTAATTTTAGAATTACCCACGCACACACACACACACACACACACACACACACACACACACACACACACACACACACACACACACACACACACACACACACACACACACACACACACACACACACACACACACACACACACACACACACACACACAATTATAACATCTCAGTTACTCTTGTTTTAATGAATTTTAATAATATATAGTATTTTTCTTCTTTACAAGAATATATTTTTTATATTATTAAAAATGAAAAAGGTTGAGTATATATATATATATTATATATATACACACACACACACACACACACATCAGAATACACTAGACAGTACACTCATAATATGTAATAGATATGCAGAACATGCCCGCGTACACAGATACAGAAACACACACACACACACACACACACACACACACACACACACACACACACACACACACACACACACACACACACACACACACACACACACACACACACACACACACACACACACACACACACACACACACACACACACACACACACACACACACACACACACACACACACACACACACACACACACACACACACACACACACACACACACACACACACACACACACACACACACACACACACACACACACACACACACACACACACACACACACACACACACACACACACACACACACACACACACACACGCACACACGCACGCACGCACGCACACGCACACACACACACACACACACACACACACACACACTCGCCGTGTGGTATATATACACATAGTACATATACCACCTGTTGTTAAGAATGAATGCGTTAATATATTATACTTATGTGTATAGTTACACCGCGTAATTTAATTTCATATCATTAGGTGATACATGTAACTTAGAAACATTAAAATTATTTCAACAAATGTCCTGACTTCTTGATTTATTTATGAAAATTATACGCATCCAAGTGGACTGTATATGCGGATTCGTTTAAGTGCAGTATGTTGTTAGAACGTCGTCAGATTAGATTACTTTGGTTTATCTTAGAGGTAAGTATCTGTAGCGTACTGATTTGGTTTGATTTTGACACCGAACTTACGTTTCGACATTAAAAGTTTGTATTTTGTTAAGCGCTAATACTGACATCATCCCTATACGTCCTACATCTTGAGTACATTGTCAGAATACGCCCCCATCAATGCTACCTTTACTTTCTCGCCCACACTCTCTCCCTCTTTCTAAATAACTTATAACTTAACATAGATTTTCGTTATGATAACTATACCTATTAGAGAGAGAGAGAGAGAGAGAGAGGTAGGGAGAGAGAGAGAGAGAGAGAGAGAGAGAGAGAGAGAGAGAGAGAGAGAGAGAGAGAGAGAGACAGACAGACAGAGCGTGATGTAGAAAGTACAGAAAGTTTTGTGCATGCGTGTATATTGTGGTTTTGTGTGTGTGTGTCAATACATGTGTGCGCGCGCACTTGTTTATCTTGCTGTTTGTGTGTGTATCTTGCTCCGTGTGTAATATATATATATATATATATATATATAGAGAGAGAGAGAGAGAGAGAGAGAGAGAAGGAGACAGACAGAGAGTGGCTGTCGACGTCTACGTAATTTTACAATAGAAAATTGTACTCTGTATAGACCATGTACTCAGTATATATTATTTTACAACAATATAAATAATAAGTAATAACCACAGCCACATGACAGATTGGTTTACCATAATTTTGTGTATGTAATATTTGTAAGTCTGTTATTCTTTTATATAATTCTCTCATTTATCGATAAATGAGTTCAACACCAGTAGTAGACGAAAAAAGATAATAATAACTTTTAATAATATGCATATTTGAATATACTTACAATTTATATTCGGCTATAACACGTTTGTAAATGTATGTTTTTGCAATATTATAATTATGTCTATCTATGTAAGTAAAAATATATAAGAAATGTAATTATATTGTTGATGTCTCACCCCCCCCCCAACACACAACATTTACTCAATTAATTGATGTGGTTATGTGTTGTTTAATTTTCTTATTACAGGACTTTATGTTGACAATAAATATTGTCGAGACGTTATTGACAATAAACAAATAATGTAACATTTGTGTTATACTTATTGTCCGATTCTCGCTAAACCTTCTATCGTTTGTGAAACGATTGTCTGTATGAGTGTGTTTTGTTAAAAGCGGTTAGTGTATTTATGAAAAGGGAACAAAGAAACATTCTTCCCTTTTGTCAGTTGACTTCACTTGAATACAATAATGTCAGTCATATTACTGTTGACTGTTATTGATATTGAAATTTTTTGTAAACAGGTTAAACGATATTTAATGCGTTGGCGCTTCAGACACGCACCTCTGGGGGATGAACGCAGCAAACAGTAGGTCGACACATAAGCAATTACGGCACAGCACGCTTAACCGATACGTTTCAACAATTATGTCGGTTGTTACTCCTTAAAATTAACAATAGAATTTAGCACGCTTACAGAGTTGAGTAATTGCGAGAGAACGGCAGGAAGGCTCTTCTTAGTTTAGAAGTTCCAACGCCGCCTTCAAATAGTTTAAGTTATCTCACTTCCGCAGATAACGGTGTTGTCCTCCATACAGCCACCAACTAGTGTCATTATCTGAAACGAAGATCGTTTGAAGAGAGACTCAACACCCCTGCACACAAAACAAGTAACTCACAATTCCTACAATGCACACAACTTTGTTTTACTTAACATGATTTAAGCTGTTATGGCTGTAATGGTACTAAATGGATTCGCATATTACGATACCGAGATTACCGTAATCCTAATCTCTTGAACTTTTCTTGCGTGACTTAACAATTTTCCATCAACGTGATCATGTTTTCACATACCTTTGTTCTATGCATTGATTTTTTTTTACTATGTTCTTCTTCCCTTTAGATGCTCAGTGTGATGGGAATTATTCCGTGTACTCATAGCATTACATTATACTGAGCGGAATCAGCCAAGTTGTTATAAGCATACTTTGTTGCTGATCGAGGCTATGAAAGAATCAGGTGTGAGTCTCAGTAAACACGTCACACGTCTATATTTTCTCATTAGAGCCTGTCCCGTTGATTTCAGTTGTTCATAGATGGTTGAACATAAACCCAGGCAAAAAAAAATCAGTTTGTTTTGGCAGACTCTGCAAGTAGTTTTCAGCAAATGACAACTATCCATACCAACGTGTTGATACAAACGAAGTAACAGCTTAGAAGTTTAGTATAAAGTGTGAGTGTTTTCAATTAACGCAAAGAACAAGTATTTCACATCGTTCGAATTGTGGGAGCGATGTAAATAAGCTGTTAGTTTTCAAGGCTAGCAATTGATGTTATATGTCATCGTCTCTACGGGTTAACAACTATCATATAAGCTCATCATTTACGTTTATAGTAAGCTCCCTGAGCTGCAAAAGTCGTTCACTATTTTAAAAGAAATACATTTATTTTCGATAAAATAAAATTAATAAATATTATTTTTTTATAGCTGTGAATAATGTTCTTCGTATATAGGTATGATTCTTAGCGTTAGCCGAAAAACACTGTGTGTGAGGTGGTGACAATACGTGACCATATATATACGTTACCGGCAAAGTACAAAGTCAGGCATTTCATAGAATGCCTAGGAATTTCATACAATGCCTGAATCCAGCCGGCAAAGTATGAAATAAAACACATTTCGTACATTGCCTAGACATTGTATAGAATATCTAACGTCTTCTAGGTAATATATAGAAGACAATGTGTGCGCTATGGTTTCATGTCACAACAGCTGAGTCTAGTACTAATGCCCGTGTTGCTTTAATGCGAGTTCAATTTGACGTTAACATATCTCAGCTTCGAAGTTCTAGTGCTAAAAACAGCGTTTTTCTTAGTGATGGTGAGTATCATAAGCTAGTGTTGGACGTGCATGCTGCTAAGAAGAAAGGACGGAAGGACCCACGGGATTACTGGCTACTGAATAGGTACGATGTTATGCTTGTTGAAAATAAAAGCAAACTAATTCATCCCCTCAAGAACGGGCAAATCAAGACATTGAAAATATGATTGTAACTTGGATGCAAGATGAGAAAACCGACCAATAGAGTGAGGACCTACGGTTCGTTCAGCTGATGAAAAATAGAGCCTTAGACTCTGGCATCAAACGATCCACCCTATGGAGCTCTCTTTGGATGTAAAGTTAAGATAGGGTTTACTACATCCTCGATTCCCCATGATGTGTTAGAAACTCTTGAAAGTGAAGAAGATCTCGAACAAGTCATCAACAATATACATACTATACAAAATACCGATACCGGCATAACTAAATCTATTGACTCTACCTTGCCTAACCTAATTCAGGCAACAGAACATGCAAGCACTTCAACTGTAAGCATTGATCCTGTAGAGCAGTGGTTCCCGAAGTAAGGTCTGCGGACGCCTGGGGGTCCGCGACAATGTTTCAGGGGGTCCGCAGACAGTTTTAAGAAAAATTAGAATATATCGTAATTTTCTCTGATTTTTGTGCTCTAAAATCTAAATTTTAGAATCTTAAAACAATTAGTAGAAGTTTCCAGTATTTTGTTTTTGGTTCAAACTGATTGTAATTGTAAAAGTAATTTCAAACTAATGGCTTTAATAATGTCTTTAAATCATGTCTTGTAGCAGATCTGTTTGTCAGCCGAACTGACTAGACCTCTCTCTTACACTACAAAAAGAAGATTCATTGGCAGAACTTTCAACTGACAGTTCATTAAAATTTCAATTTTCGCAATTACAGCTACCTGACTTCTGGTTATATGTAATGGCTGACTATCCTGAACTCGCAAAAAAAAGCTTTGAAGCGTTTTCGTCTACTTATTTGTATGAAACCGCATTCTCCCTCCTCACGTTCTTGAAGTCAAAGTTAAGAAATAAACTCGATGTCAAGAGTGAATTAATATTGAAATTATCAGACATTAAACCCAATATTGCAGAGCTAATTGTTCAAAATCAGCTTCGTTGTTCACATAAAACTATGTCTGACATCATTAATATTATAATTTTGTAAGTTAAGAGAATTTTGATTTTAATACATTTTAATTGAAATGTAAGAGTTTCTATCACATTTACTGTTTGTTTTATTTCAGAACTCCGACGGGGTCCGTGTGAATCTTTAAATTATTTGGGGGGGCCTGCATACTGAAAAGTTTGGGAACCACTGCTGTAGACCATTCTAGCGCGACCAAAACCACCGAGTCAAATCACCCTTTAGACGCAGCCCAAGAATCCCGCCCAAATCCGACAACGGCATGTTGTGTTTGTTCAAACGAAACTTTTGGTGTGTAGGGATATGCAGTGATACGCATAGTACGTGTTGACATTTTTGTAACACTAGTGGCAATAGTGGTGATAAGAGTGTGACAATGGCAAGAAGCTGTGTACTCTCTGCTTCAAAGCGAAAAATGCAGCTGAAGAAAGAGAAAGGTCAAAATCATATCTAGAACTTCAGGCAAAGAAGATGAAATCTGATTATGACAAAAAATTTCCTCCAGCTCCTGTGGGCGTGTCTGTTCGTGTTCCAATCCTGAATTAGACAAGGGGCGGGGAGATATTCGAAACATCCTAGCAATCGTCATGAGTGTGACAGAAGACAGATTTTACAAACTGGGAACCACTAACGGATTGCTAAAGCAGCTGTACACAAGATCGCAGTTCATTGTATGCCCAAGACCACTAATGGGGGTTGAAGATGTTCCTGAACAAGAAACCGCACTTCGTTCTCCTACTACTGCCCAATCGTCAGGATCCGGACAATGGTTCTTAAAATATGTGTTCAAGACTAAATGTAAAAAAAAAATGTAATTGTGTAAAAAATGAAAGAAAGTGTACTTCAAAATGTCACAGCTCTCTGTCTTGTAATAATAAGTAGAGTATATTCCATATATTTAGAATTAATCAATACCAATAATATCGAATGTATTTTTTTCCAGATTGGTTAAAAAAGTTCTTATACAGTATAATTTTAATAAAATAGTATCTGAACATAATTAAGTAGAGAATAGATAATCTCGAAATGTCATACAAAGTCCTCCTCTGTGTAAAATGAAACAATTGTGTGATTTTGTAATAAAATATTTTCATTTTTATCGTAGTAAGCTTATTTTACACTTTGCCTAAAGAATCATTGGCATTATATAGAATTCCTAGGAAATGTACAGAATACCTGGGAAAAGTATTAAAAAACATTAGAAAAATATTCTATTCCATACTTTGCCAAAAAACTCCAGGCATTGTATGAAATGCCTAGGCATTCTATAAAATGCCTGGATTACATACTTTGCCGGTAACATATGTTTATATATTGTAACGTAACGAAAATACGGTCCCCTACGTTACATAAATCAACTTATAAGATTTAAAATAGAATAAAATTATTAATTATCCACACTTGTAAAAGGTCAGAAACCCAACCCATGATTGATTAAATAAAATAAGAATACAAGGTAGAAAGAAAAGAAATTAATAATGTTAATAATTATAAACCTCAAAGTTCAGTGAAAGATGTAAACAACAAACATTGACAAATAATGTAAAAACTAATTTAGACTGTTTCATAATAATTGATGTTTTAAAGGAGATGAGAATGAGTAAATGTTGCATGACTTAGGTTACACAAATGTACCTGTTATTAATTGTATCATGTTATATTATTATCATGATAGTGATGTTATTTTTTGTGTGTAGCGAGTGAAGTTATTCTGTTAATAGAATACCAGGTAAATAAGTATTATGTGTTATCAATTTACCATTATAGAGCTGTTGTTAAACTCAGTAATTGATTACTAATTAATTTCATTTTATGTGTTATCCATATGTCATGATAAAGCTTTTGTTAGACTTTATAGATTTAATTATTTGTATACATGTACTTAGATAGTAGGATGATTATAATTGTAAACTTGGCCAAAAAGGCTATAATTGTTAACGAGATACAAAAGAGTTTAGTATAACCATGTCATAAATAGATAAAGGATTCTATAATATTGCAGATAGTAACAAGTTAAACTCAGAAGTAGATCAAGGTATAATGATAGGCCTAACAACCAGTAACATTATATAGTAAGTCAGATCAGAAAGGTTAGGTAAAGAAATTTGTAACAAATACTAAATAAAATCTAATGAGTTAGGAGAAGTTAATAATAATTGATAATAACAAATAAATAAATTCAAATTAAATAAATTCTCATAATGCCATAGTGCAATGATACCGATAGATAATGTTTTGTAACAGAAAAATAATATTTGTTAAAGTAAGTAGACTAAGAGGAAACGACAGCAAAATATACAAAAGTTAGTAACAAGCAATAGGTAAAATTATAATAGGATATAAAGGAAATTTAGAAAAGGATTATTTTGACGAGTGGAAGAACATTGTATGAAATGGTTATAGTATAATATAATATCCAATAAGAATAGAAAAGATGGTTGTCAGGGACGACGAGAGAAATAGAATTTGTTGATTCGATTATTGAATAAATTTACATGAACGAAGACGGTTTAGTTAAAAGACGCTCAGAAAAAATTTGATTTCATTTAAATCCAAATAATACAATTGAGAAGTAAAATGAATAGTAAATAACCATAGTATGGACCACTGTCATTCAACCGTATTATATAACTGAACAATATTAAACTTATACGTGAGAATTAACGAAAAATATAAAGGAAGAACTCTGATAGTAAAACTCAATATAATGAACAAATGTTAACTTAATTAACCAACTGAAACAGAGAAATAACTACCTGAATAAAGGGATATAATCCTATAACATAAAAGAAACGAAAATAAAACACAAAATCATATCTGAACTTCAGTTTCCACAAGTCAATAGAAAAAACGTAGTTGGACTCAAAATTCGTCGAAGCACGTAACCACAAAACTCGGACATTGGTGAACAAAAGGAGCGGTATTTCTGCATCATCCCAGGACCAAGAATTCGTCTTTTATTTCAACTTGGAACGAAGACTGGCGAGAACAACTTCATCTGCATTCTGTTATTGACCAAACACGACGAAGAGGTTATCTGTACACTGCCTTATCGAGTCACGATGCCGAGCGGACGGTAAACTACAATTATTTTAAATATTATTTAATAAAAACTTAATTCTATATTGTAATACCTTGTATTCCTATTTAGGCATTTTCTGATCTTACTAACAGTTGAAAGAACCTTCACGCCCTGTATTTAAAGAAATATAAAATCATAACTAAAAATAATATAAACCTGAATCCGATCGATAATCGATTACTTCTAACATATAGCCTTTTGTATCTACGTAAAGGAAACAATTTTGTTGGACAAGAAATATTAAAATATTAATAAAGAATCCTTTCAGAATTCAGATATCTTCTCATTTATATAATATTTAGTGTAGTGTGAACAAGATATAAGATAAGTAGAGAGTGTAACTGAGAATTATCGTACGCGGTGGGCTAACCTACAAATTTCATTGTCTGGGAACCACAGCGCTATTCGCGGACTGCTTGGGTATTAAAGAGAATGAGAATACAATAAAAAATTCCTTCTCTTCTATTCAACGCAGAATAGGCTTGAACGAAAAAGTCGAATTACACACTATACACATAATTTTCACCTACCATAACACAATTATATTAAAAAGGGAGAAACTGGGATATACTTAAACATTATTATACCACATATTGAAATAAGATAAGTTATAAATTGGCACTCTCAACAGAGAGGATTAACGAGATGAGACACCCGGTAAGTTATAAATTGACGCCGGCAACGTCGGGGCTTTAAAGAACATAGCACCCGAGATTGTTATAAATTGGCGTCCATCGCGGGGCTCGAACGAGACGGACGTACCCGTTAAGTTATAATATATATATTGTAACGTGTCGTTTCACCAAACATAAAACATAACATACTAACTAAAAGATAATTTAATGACTGTAACATACAATGACTGACGAGGACAATAATACCCAGATGTGAAGACCAAGTGACAAACAAACATGTAAATAATGATTAATTAATAGAATTATAATGTACAAATGTTAAACTTAGAAAATAAGTAAAATGACATTTGTTGGTTCATAAGCATTAGATTAAAACTATGAGGGAGTCTGCGTACCTCAGACAGTTATTTTGTATCATTGAACTACAAACGGTGAATGTTATAAATTTTACAAATATAATAAATCAAACTATAATTATATAAGTTAGGTTGTGTGATAATGCTAGAAGGTGAAAATAACAGTGAAATACATTTTATTATTAATTATAAATGGTAAACCGAACCTGTGACCCATAAAAAATATAGCCATGGCCTTAGTTAAAGAAATTAGTTTTTCGAGTGAAGATGATTATTGTTAAAAATTGTGAATTGCAAGCCGGAACGTTTAAGATAGGTGACTGCTAAGTTGATAGAAATTGAGGACCGGTGGAAGCTGAGATGACCAGGAGAACCAACCCGGGACCTAGAGGAGTAATGTTTTGACAGAGAGAGAGCGAAAAACCAGGTGTCCAGGAGAGGAATCAACAAATGAATCCATTGTGAAACCTGCAAAGTTGGTGAGATCATACCACAAAAACATTAACTGAAAAAACAGTAAACAAATAAATAAATAATAAGAATTGTGACTTGCGTTAGTGCACTATTATGAAAATGGTTGTTAATTATAAGAGTTTTTAGTTGTAGTTAATAGTTGTTTAAAAGGACCCACAAACATTCAACAGACATTAACAACACTGTAATACCGAGTCTCATGCATCAAAGTTGTATTGTCTGTTCTATATGTAAATTGTATGTTGACCCTGAGGTTCAGATGAATAATCCTCTATTTAAAAATAAAACAGGTTATACTTTATTAGTAAGAGATACTAATTTGTTTTGATATTACATATTGACGCTGAGAAGTGGGGCCTTCCACATTCACGGGATACATAAGGAGGATTATATTAACTGAACGTTACAAATTGACGCTCAGAAGTGGGGTTCTTCCACATTCACTGGATACGTAAGGAGGATTATATTTACTGAACGTTACAAATTGGCGCCCAACCGGTAGAGCTGAAATTAGGCAAAACCAACTAACCGAAACACAATTAGTGAAATAAAGATTGACCTAATTTTAGCTGGCAACTGCTAGAAGACTAAAAAATGCGACGACGAGAAGCTTCTCAGAAGAGAGGACAAAAGTTTGAACGAAATGAAGAAAGTTTAAGACAGATGAATGAAAAGATGGACAGCATTAAAGAGGGTACTAAGGAAGATTTTAGGCAAATTAATAAGAAAATTGAGAACTCTAACAAGAAGTTAAGGGAAACTCTCAATGAAAAAATAGAACACATTGATAAAATACTTAACCAAAAAAGTGACCAGCGCAATGAAGCTGTAACACAGCCAACTGCAGAGACAATTGAATGCATAGATGGGACTTTAAAAAGGGCCAATGAACATTTAGAAAATAAAATTGATGTTTTAAGAGAGCAAAATGACAGTAGTGTAAGCCAGAAAATAGAAGGTAGTAAAGAAATAGAAAATAAAGAAGAGACAATTGAATGATTACCTGAAAATAAACATAACAGGAACAAGGAGAATACTAAGCCACTAGAAAAGAAGATAAAGAAAATAAGAAGAATACATCCAAAGAAACCAATAAATACAAGAGAAAATTTGGAGATGATGAACAGTGGACTAGTAAATGTACTTAATCTCCCTATTACCGACCATAGAGAGATAATGAATTTTAAAAATGGTAGGAGAAGCTTAACAGAAATTATAGAAAGGACTCACAATAAAACAGTGAGTAAGGACTTCAGAAAATTGGTATTCAAGGTAAATATACTTGAAATAAAAATACATGATAAGATATCAGTGATACCACCGATAGTTGATATACCATCGACATATTTGTTTAGGAAAACAGATGATAGAGTGATTAATATAGGACTGGATACTAGTGAAAAGGTGGTATTACAAGAATTGGTGTATGAGGTAGCAGAGACCTATACCACAAGGAAGGAAATAGTTCTGCACACCAGAAGAACCCGGATCGTGGCAGATACCGAAAACGGATAAACCAAGTAGGAACAATATTGTAAAAAGGGACTGATTTTCTGACTACCGACAAGGCAAACCAGTTAAGAAAGGAAGAAGAAAATAATGATAATTAAAGCAAAAATAAAATAAATAATCACTCTAGACTTAAGAAAAAATAATGATAATTAAGAAAACATAACCAAAACTGAAGAAAAGCTGATAAGGAACAAAAGGGGAATATAAACAGAAAAATAAGAAGAACAAAAGTATTAAATTAACAATTAATTAAGACAAAATATTATTTAGAAAAATATAACAAGGGATTCATTAGAAAGAAAACAGGGTAAAGCGAAAACAAACTGAGACATAGAGTACATCAAAGTAAACACTACACAGGGTGCTGACAACAGTCTTGATTAAAACATGAGCGAACACTTCAGGAATGAAACGAAACGCAGGAGAATAAAACGGAGAGAATACGCACGCTATCCATAAACCAGATACAAGTATAGAAGCCACAGTTA
Organism: Magicicada septendecula; assembly: GCA_034769895.1. NCBI lineage: Eukaryota > Metazoa > Arthropoda > Insecta > Hemiptera > Cicadidae > Magicicada > Magicicada septendecula. The sequence goes on along the minus strand of CM068367.1, from coordinate 339,300,496 downwards.
AATAATATAAAACCCAAAAGCAGCAAATAAACCTGAATGTTACGAGAGAAGGAATAGGAATTCCTATGATGTTACCAAGGGTTACTCTTTAAGGTATAAACAGAGTGTTGTATGCTACGGCGCCAGTCTAAGATTATGAATGATCCGCTGAGATAACAGGAAGCACAAGTGCCCCTCAGGACAGGACTTCATACTAAGTTAGGGAAAATGTTAGGGTACCCATAGGAAACAAATAAACCGTAACAGAACCAGAATCATGGCAGGAAAGACTGCAGGAAATCAGGGCATTCCAAGGAAAAGGATATACAGAGATCATGAGTGTGGCACAAAAGAAGAGGTTAGTGAACAATTACAATAACTACCGCATCGTATTCTCCAACTCACCGAATAAAGCGAAGAATTTAAATAATATCCGGTTAAACAGTTGTTCAAGAAAGCTGTAAGAAAGTAAATCCAGCGCATGATAAAAGAAGATATTATAGGAAAAAGTAGTTTGTCAGTTACCAACCCCATTGTAGCAATACCCCAAGACCGAGAAACCAAACCGAGATAAAGAGATTTTATGAAAAGTGAAGACAGTTTTTGTAGATTTTGCCATTTATTTCAGTAACTCCTAAAACTACCATTACTGAAATAACTTGTCTTAAACGGGGGGCTTTATGTAACGTGTCGTTTCACCAAACATAAAACATAACATACTAACTAAAAGATAATTTAATGACTGTAACAAACAATGACTGACGAGGACAATAATACCCAGAAGTGAAGACCAAGTGACAAACAAACGTGTAAATAATGATTAATTAATAGAATTATAATGTACAAATGTTAAACTTAGAAAATAAGTAAAATGACATTTGTTGGTTCATAAGCATTAGATTAAAACTATGAGGGAGTCTGCGTACCTCAGACAGTTATTTTGTATCATTGAACTACAAACGGTGAATGTTATAAATTTTACAAATATAATAAATCAAACTATAATTATATAAGTTAGGTTGTGTGATAATGCTAGAAGGTGAAAATAACAGTGACATACATTTTATTATTAATTATAAATGGTAAACCGAACCTGTGACCCATAAAAAATATAGCCATGGCCTTAGTTAAAGAAATTAGTTTTTCGAGTGAAGATGATTATTGTTAAAAATTGTGAATTGCAAGCCGGAACGTTTAAGATAGGTGACTGCTAAGTTGATAGAAATTGAGGACCGGTGGAAGCTGAGATGACCAGGAGAACCAACCCGGGACCTAGAGGAGTAATGTTTTGACAGAGAGAGAGCGAAAAACCAGGTGTCCAGGAGCGGAATCAACAAATGAATCCATTGTGAAACCTGCAAAGTTGGTGAGATCATACCACAAAAACATTAACTGAAAAAACAGTAAACAAATAAATAAATAATAAGAATTGTGACTTGCGTTAGTGCACTATTATGAAAATGGTTGTTAATTATAAGAGTTTTTAGTTGTAGTTAATAGTTGTTTAAAAGGACCCACAAACATTCAACAGACATTAACAACACTGTAATACCGAGTCTCATGCATCAAAGTTGTATTGTCTATTCTATATGTAAATTGTATGTTGACCCTGAGGTTCAGATGAATAATCTTCTATTTAAAAATAAAACAGGTTATACTTTATTAGTAAGAGATACTAATTTGTTTTGATATTACATATTGACGCTGAGAAGTGGGGCCTTCCACATTCACGGGATACATAAGGAGGATTATATTAACTGAACGTTACAAATTGACGCTCAGAAGTGGGGTTCTTCCACATTCACTGGATACGTAAGGAGGATTATATTTACTGAACGTTACAATATATATATATATATATATATATATATATATATATATTCTCGAACTAGAACTGAAACTTCGGTTGGCGAAGCCGTTTTGAATGAAATAAAATTTGCATGTAAAATTAAAAGTCTCACGACATACCTCGTAGGACTTGGAATCGACCCAGACAACAATATAGAAATTAGCAAATTAAGAAAGAGCTTTTTTTTAGAAAGGTCAAGAAAGAGCAAATTTACAGAAGCTTCCATGACCCGGTACAAGTAGGAAATAGAGAATTTTATGCCAACAGTAGACTATTGAGAAGCAAACTAATTAGTCGCAACAACACAAAAAAAATAAAACACTTAACACACCGGTTGTTACTAATGGAGGCGAGACATGGACGTAAATAAAAATAGAACAAGAAACAAGAAACACTAAGGCTTGTAAGAAGGTTTGAAAGAAAGATCGGAAGACGTGTTTATGGCCCGGTTAAAGAATAAGAAATAACCAGAAGATAGATCAGCTATTGAAGCATTAGGACATTATAAGATTCGTAAAGTTTCAAAGAATGCAATGGATAGGTCACCTAGAGCGGATGGATGATCAGCGTACGCCAAAGAAAATTCTGAGGGCGCAAGCCTATAAAACCAAAAAGAGGTTATAAGACCTAGGATAAGATGGTTGGATGATGCGCTGGAAGACCTAAAAAGAATAGATGTGAGGGGTTACGCAGAAATGTCAATAGATAGGAGACATTGGAGAAGATTGGTGTTGAAAGCCAGGCCTCACGTTGGGCTGTAGTGCTAAAGAAAAAGAAGAAAAGATGTAAGCTTCCGACTAAACAGATCACAGTTTGTTTCATACATAATGTCGTGCGTGCCGTGCTGGATAATGGTACATAAGGATCTGCTGCACTTAACGCCTTCTAGTAAATGAACGGAAATCTTTGCAAAGAATTAAACCTTATTTTCACATTTTCTGTACTGAAGTCATATTTTAATCTCACCATTTTGACAACTGAGCCTTGTGATGCCACAGCAGCGACTTGACAGAGACAGAGGAGAACGCAATTTTAAATGCCCGTCCAGAAAACATTACCCACTTAAAACTTAATTACTCGGAGAATTAAATTACTCTTATTTGTTTGTGCTCGTCTATGTTTTTGCTCGTGCTTCAAATGACACATTCTGTTAAAAAATCAAGACAGAGAGTTGCTTTGTTTATTTTGTTTAGTTATCACAAAATGTAAAACTATGTGTGGTGGAGATGGGAGGGGAGAGAAATTGTGGAAGAGTCAAAGGGGGATACATTACTTATTGGCATTTAAAGCCGATTTGACAATGAACGTGAGAGTTGAAGTTTCCGTGGTCGTTAGTAGGACGTCCCTGAGGTTCACCTTAATTTCGTATACTGTATGTCAGATCAAAATCAATCAGAAGTTGCTTATCCCTTAGCCTCTTCTAGATGAGTACAAATTATTTTCTGCCTTATTCGTCTTTGGTGACGAGGCGATGAATCTTCTTCATGATTTTCTGACACCCTCATTGTTCACTGATCACTCTCATTTCCCACCTTATTATTTCGTGCTTTTCCGCTCGTCCACATTTTCATTTGTTTTTTGTTCGATTTCCCACTTTAATCATTCTTTTTTCGTAATTTCACCACATGCACAAACCATCGCTGCTTAGTCACGATTTAATTTGTTTATCTCGCTTCTGATCACCAATTTTGGAAGTGGGAGGACATTTTTTTAAATGCCAGCAAATAACGAACATTAAATATAATAATAATAAGTTATTAAATAATAATTTGTTAAAACTGCAGCGAAATAAAACGAATACATATGCTTTATAACAACGTTAACAACTTTATTCATCACCAGAACACATACAAGCACAAACATAATGCAAACCAAACATATATTGTATACTTTATGGATGTTTATTCCGGTGTAGTGTCAAACCATATGTTTTGTCAATCGAAAGGATAAAATTAATGTCAGTTGCAATCATAGTGCGAGTAATAATTGTAGACTCTCCGGGGCGCCCAGGGTCCCCTTCATCGCACGCCCACGCCTAGATGGTAGTGGACGCCTCTTTGGGCGCCTGGGGTCCCCATCATCGAGACCCTCCTCCAGACGCATTCAAATCATTACATAACGCCTGCAATTCAGAATTCATAATTCGTAGAGCCTCCACACAGGGTCGTAATGTCAGGGTGCTACCACTTCTGAAACAGACACAGAAAGAGAGGAGTGTAAGGAATATTCCGCTGTTAACTATTTTAACATGTTTCGGGTTATGCACTAGTGATACGATAAAAAACAATCATTGAATTAAAATAATAAACAATGTAGTTATTAAAAATAGAGAAGCGTTCACACAAACATACATACATATGCACACACGCACACACATACAGCTTTCATAAGTGTAATAAAGCGGTAGTGGGCCTATCTGTGGGTCTTCAATTAAAAAAAAACAAAAAAAGTATTTAGACTATCAGTGACGATATCAGTATCGATACTTCACATCCTTTTAAATATTATACTTCGCCTTTATCCAGAAATAATATTTTTCTTACAATCATGCCAGTAACAAGACATTTCGTGTCACAACTAAATCAGTACTTTCAACTATAAAGCAGTACTTTGGTCTGTATTGGTGCTACAGGCTTACTTGTAGCACTTGTTTCGTTATTCAGACTCGAACGAATCTTGAATTATGAATTACAAGCGTTATATAATAATTTAAATATTGCTCGACATAAAATCATCTGGATTCGGCACTACTTATTTTAAAATGAAATGTTCGTATCCCCGGCAACAAGCATTTAAATTCTAGATTGTAAAACATTGTTGTCAACTAATAGTGTTTATATTTGTTGTTTATTTACACGCAAGTCATACTTTCAATACAAAAAAATTAAGAACACAAGGACCATCCACTGACGGGTCTCAACAGCGCGACCAGGTGATGTATATGGCCATACATTTTATAGTTTTCTTACTGTAACGGTTTCGTTAAAGAAAAGAGTTAATAAGTTCATTATTTTGGTCATATCAGTGATTTAAGTTTCGTATCCAATACGGTGAGATGTGGTTCAATTTATGACGTACTAGGAAGCATTTACTATCTTACAGAGAGAGAGAGAGAGAGGGGGAGGAGACGGAGAGAGAGAGAGAGAGAGAGAGAGAGAGAGAGAGTAGATTAATTACTGCCATTTAAAATTAATTTTACAATTTGAGAATGACCTACGAGCCGATGTTTTGGTTCTCGGCGATAGCACGTTCCTGAGGCTCAGCCTTAAGCTTGTATCCATTGTTTTGTGTTGCTGTACACTGATTAAGTCAAACTGTTTAAACTAAGGCAGTAAAAAAAAATTGAGACATAAATATATTAAGATATTTTCCACCGTTTTCTGCTGACAAGTAAGCATGTTAACATAATAATTGTAATCTGACATTTTGTTGTTGTTAGTGTTGTATACGAGTATCAAGTTCTCTAGAATAGGCGACGACCTTACGACCTAATGAGCCAGTAATTCGTCTGATTTTGCTATTTAGGTATGAACTGTGATAAAGTTATATATATTATGTTTTAGGCAGACTGAGCACATTTGCTTAGAAACAGAGGACACTGCCTCAGAAAAGAGGCTGTTATATAAATGGTGTTATAAGCATTGTAACTCACATACACATTAAATGTTATACTTTTTCTAACAAGACCATTTCTTTAAACAGTAAACTAAAAACAAAAAAAACATTATTACCTAACCTCAAAATAAAAACATTACGTTTTTTCACTTTACAATAAAAGTAGAATAATATACAATAAATTAGTACATTTCTTCTTCACATCGTGATTTATCGATACTATCGCATATCCAAAACATCGAAAATGTAACATGGGTACTGATATTGGGAAAGTATCTAAAAAAATATAATAATTAAAAATCAAACGAAAGTCAACATAGATAAGACTTCAATTAATTTAATATTTAAAGGTTCTCTGACAGTAGACAGGTATAATCTTTCTCGTTCAGGCGACCAAATATTATAGTGTACTGATCTTTTTCAGATTTGGGTTCTTTAATCTTAATTTTTATTTTGTTTTTTGTTTTATAGCATGAATTAATAAACTCTTAAATCTCAGGGCTGCAGTATATAAAATAAAAAATATATGTACTTTTAGAACCAAGTTATTTATTACTCAATATATATGTTTTTTTTTACAAAAAATAAAAAGAAAAGAAAATTCTTTATCTATAATTAATTACAGTTTCAAAATTTGCCTACTAAAGCGCAGCAATGGCTGTAGTTTTACAACAAGAAATATCACTATTTAGTCTCTCGCCTATGGCGCTAGTTGGTTAATCTAAACTGAACTAGTAATTATATGATGTTTCATTTGTTTTTAGTTAATTTTTGCAAATAAATAATATTCTATAAGTTACAAGTCTGTATTAGTGTGTTTCTTATTCGTTAAAATAGATTATGTATATAGTACACAAGAATGTGACTTAACCTGTTGGTGTCTGTGCTTAATTTCACTTTCTTTTAACTGTGAACGTTAATAGGTTAGTTCTCTGCTGTATTATTTGAATTATTAATACACGACAGGCTATTACCTGATACGTGAGTAACACACTTTCGTTCACTATTAGTTTAATTTCTTCTTTATTTCTTTTTCCACGTTATTATATTCCGTTTTTTGAGTTAATTATTTAATGTTGAATTTACTCTCGCACTCTCTATTTACGGTTAGGTTACCGAATACACTTTAATTATTTCATTTCTTGAAGATATGTCAGAACTTGGTGATGGTCAAATTAAAAGTGACGCTTTCTTTCCAAGCGCGTCTATTTCAGCGTCCCGAAAACAGAAAGCTTTACGTTTTTCCTTACCAACAATCACTTTCTATAATTTCGCAAATTTAGCTATTATTATGGTCTTTGATTTACTTAAGATGCTTAATCTCACTGAATTTTACATAGTTATAGTCCTTTTACTTTTAATTTTCACATATTGAGTGCTTTATCAATTTGTTAGAATACAAAATTTGTTCGTAAACTTGATTAGTTATTTACAAATAGGTTCGTTTTGTTCTATGACCTTCTATCAAAACACAATTTGTAACTAAACTAATTCCATATTATTTAAAACAATTTCTTATTAATTTTAACTTATTAATGAGTTTTATAAATAATTACAATACTTTTGGGGTTTTAATTGGTTTTTTGCACATCGAATGTCTATATCGAGCTAAAGCTTGGTCCTAAGCCTTTCACATACATTCAAGGTGGCTGACAATATTATTCTGTAAATTATAGATTTTTCAATTTTACTTAGATTTAGGCCTTAGTATGTACTGGTGTATTTTGCAGCAGTACAATAGGTTTTTTTTAGAAAACTATTGTCATTGAATGAGAAACCAAAAAAGTGAGCGGATATATCTGAGTTTTTTTAAAAACATCATACAGATGCTAATCCCGGATGTTTACCCTGAACAAGTGAAAATACCCGACGGGGTTAAATCGGACCTATGGTAACCCTAACTGTGGAGATGTGCAAGCATCTCAACAATTCTGTACATCGTTTCCAGTCCAAGATTCTCAACAAACAAGTTTTATGTTCCATACATGAAAGAAATAGTAAGGCAAAATTCACAAAGAATAACATTTTATCAAGCTCCCCTCCCCCAATGAAACAATATTTCCTATGAAGGAGAAACCCTGCTATCAAAGACTAAAGACATGGCCTTAAGGGTTATAAGATTTGTACTCAACATGCTAATGATCTCTTCTTTACAATCGTGTTTAACGCGTATCATGTGATAAGCTTGTAGAATGTATAAAATATTTCCAACTATTGGTAAAAATAAGACTTTAACAAATTTTATAGTTTTTTAATGCGCGTATTTACAAATGTATTGTTTTGCCTGAATAATTATTAGAAAAAATAAAATAAAATCTGCGTTATTTATTATTGATATAAAATATATTGCAAAATTTATTGTTTTAATATTATTGCTATCCAATAATCGTATTTACTAGATTCCGAGTCGTTCAATAACTTGTGTGAAGTTACCTTAACGTATGTATACAATCTACATGTATAAAACTCAAACTCTGAGGATTTGTTTCTTTGTATTGAATACAAATCCACACCGTTACACCGATTGCCACCAAATTTTGCACATGTAACCTTTGACACAAGGCAAAAAACACTGTCTAAATTGGAATTTGATATTTTGCCCCGTTCGCACTGTTTAGGCCCTTTTAATTATGCTCTTTTGTTGACGCGTATAAAGATGTCAACAACACCATGGAGACCAGAATTAATTACCATAGTAACAATTAAATAAACAAATCCTATTTAGCGGCATCGGAACTGTACCTTTATCTATTCCTGCAGTACATTTTTGATGTTTATAATGTGCGATTTTATCGATATATTATTATGTGAAAAAAAAGAAATTTTCTAATTGTAAAATTGTCCTATTTCTTAATACAAAGAAAAAATACGTGTTGTTTTCATTTGTGAGGTTAGGTGACAACGGTTTTTATTTTTTAGTTTACTGCTGAAATAAATAAAAGCCATGGTTGAGGAAAACAACGTTTAATGTATATATATATATATATATATATATATATATATATATATATACAATGCTTATAACACAGTAACACTTAAAATAAAGAACATAACGTTTTTGAGTTAACGGGTACTTGTTAAGCAATAAAATAATTTAAAATTGGTACACTGCTTCTTCTTCATATCGTGGTATATCGATATCATCGCATAATCAAAACATCGAAAATGTAGTGTAGTTACGGTTATTGAGAGAGTCATGGCCGGCTCTAGTAGATGAAAGGTGAGGAGGTAGATCTAGTAGATCTACTAGAGAGGCCCATGGGAGAGTACCAATATTTCTATGATTTCTTCTTCTTCGTATGATTTCTACAATAAAATGCTTTCTTCAGTTTAAAGTATTTTAATTAACAATTTTGTGCTTTCTTCATGATATAGGTTATTTCTGTAAAGAAGCTTTTCAAAAAGTTTCTGCTGATGGTTTTTTTAAAGAAATTAACCAATGTTATAGAAAAAAATGGAACGTTCACATTAATTTATGGAAATAGTGTTCGGTGTTAATATGGAATGTTTTAAATTAACCTGTAACATTTACAATAAATAATATGTTATAAATGATATTTACAATTTCGTATTTACGTGTAGTATAACGTTTAAAGTGAATATTGAAATCAGACTGTCTGCCTTAATAAAGTGTTTTAAATTATTTTAATAAAATTTTCCTTGGATAAAATTAGTAAATTTGTGTGATGTCTGGGAATATGTAGCAGATTAGATTTATGGTTACCATGGCAACGAATTTGTTTTGAATGCAATAAAAAAAATTAAATCTTCAATTATTGCGGTCTTATAACTAAAACCAATGTTAAGAAATTGGCACGTTCATATAATATTATATTATGGTTCACACACACAGAACGAGAAATATCGGTCATCTCGGAAGAAAACTTTGATGAATTTAAATTGATGAATTTAAATAAAAATACATTTAAATTGGTTAAACAATGGTAATTGTTAAAAATAAAATAAATCCGTTACTAGGCGATTAAAATAAATTTGTTTTAATTTTAATTTAAATCGTCGATGGGTGAAGATGAAGTTCCTGGCTAGAAAATATATCATCTCCATTGTGTAATGTTTGCTTTTCCAAAGTTTTATTATTATGATTACCGGTATCAAAAGGCAGGCAGGACACATACACAATCACACAATCGCGTTATGTCCGTCCTAACTCACCTTTATTTGCTTGTGTTTGCACGTATTTTAAATGAAAAGTTCCGTAATCCATAGAACGACATTCACGCGTGCAAGCAGAAATGGTGTCCAGAGTGGACGAAGATTCGCTTCCTGTGGATCGCTGGCCAGTGTAACTGCACGTGTATACAGTGGAACGGGGCACAGACAGACGTTTCGTCTTTAGGGAGTGGACCCTCTGCAAGTGCTCAGGGTTCATGCGAGCGACTCTGGAGCGCTACTTTTTTTCGCGTTTGTCTATTCTGTGAAACGTAGACTGTAGATTCGCAGCTTCACTCTGAGCAACGCTCCATAGTGAATGTTGAAATTGCCCACGTTGGACCCTCATACACACAATAACCTGCTCTGATGTTTTGATTATGACGATCATAATATTGGAACTTTAGAAACTTGAGCATTACTTAATGGAGAAGAAACGTTATTTTTAACCAGCCTTTATGCACTCCTATGTGTATTATGAAATACAATAAATAATTTTAATGAAATAAATATCTTAATGAATACAATCTGTGTATTTATTCAAAATTTTACTATAGTTTTAATTGCGCTTAATATCTGTATATATTTTACGATAAGGTCAGTTATTGAGAGATCCAGTATTAGGACATGATACACCGGCACTTTTGTAAGGAACAAAATGAACATTCAACAAAATATTTTGTTTATACAATTCTGTAATATAGTATAGGCCTATGTATAATTTTGCATTGTAATATGTATTTGAAAAACACAAATGGTTTAATAAAATAAATAATTTAGTAAAGTAATTCAATTTGTGTTGATTTATTTTAATTTTAACCGTACTTTGATTTTTAGATTATTAAGTATAACACACCACTATAATTTATAGTTATTAATTTTTTATATTTGATACAACCATTACATATTTTCTGTAAAAATACAAGGAGATATATAAAAAATGTTCCCTATATTATAGAGAAAAATCGGGATATGTTAAGTCCCTGTTCTTAAAGTAATGAAATTGAAATCACAGAGTTATGAAAAATCTTAAAAGTAAATTTGTTTACATACTTACTGCACATGTGTATTGTATAGTCACGTTCAATTTTTTTATTGAAATAGTATATAAAGTCGTAATACATATTATGTATATTAACAAATTATAATTACTTCTGTTGCAGAATGTTCTTACTTTTTTCCTAAATTGTATATATTAATTTAACCTAAATTGTATTTTATATATACTGTACAGTCATTTAGGTAGTTTCCGTATAGAGCTTTGACTAAAGTATACGTAACTGATAATCATAACAGAATATAAAGTGTTTTGCAAACCTGTCTTAAATACTTTGTCAAGGAAATCCAAAATTTTCAAGGGGTGTTAAAATTTACAATACTAATTTTGTAAAATCATTACAGACATTGAGTTCGTATTTTGAACAACGTGATGGTCCACATAGACTTATACAATTTTTTAAAAAGTGTGAATTCCGTGTTTGGGCCGTGTATTCCTAAAGTTACAAACATTTTAATGTAAACACTACATTCGGATTCCTTTAAAATTCCTTTTAGTTTGAAATCTTGCTGGGATTTGTACTCTAAGAAATTTCGGGACACAACTAAAATCTTAAAATTTATAAAAATGAACCACTATATTTACACTTTGGATAAATTCTCTTTAATTTGATGTCTTTTTTACGTTTTGTTTACGACTTTTTCAAAATTTTATATATTTCCTCCTTATTTGTTAGTCTCAGGCTCAAAGATAATAATGGTCTGTGGGGTAAAAGTATGGACGATGATAATGTTAAATTTTATGAAAATTGGTCGCTACATCGAAAAGTTATTGTAAGACATCTCCCTTATAGTTGCACCTGCAGATCAATCAGGGAAAAAAACAAAGTATATGCCAGTGACAAGAAAAGACTGCTGTGTGGGCCCTAAAAATTTTGAAACAAGATCTTATAAATTCGAAATAGTGCATGGCTTTACCTGTCTAGGGTCAGAAGTTAACTGTAAAAATAATATTAGTGTGGAAATCTGAAAGCGTATTTTGTCAGCAAATATGTGTGTGCAGGGCCTCAGAAAACGTCTAAAGTCTCAGTTAATACAATGGAAGACCAAGGTATAAAGTTCTCGTGCTAGGAAGACATATGAAGACCTAGTGCGCCCAGTAGTGACTTATGCATAAGAGACATGGACGCTACCTAAATTTATTTAGGCAATTGGATATATTTTAAAGGAGGATCCTCAGGCAAATGTTTGGTCCAGGGGAGGAAAATATATAATTTAGAGCTCTATAATTTGTGTGATGAACCGGATGTGGTCACCTTTATTAAACTAAAAAGTTTGGAATGGGTTGGAAACATTGTACCTGCTTGTGAAAGCAGAGTTATTAAGAAGATTTCTAATGGAAAGCCAGAAGGTAAAAGGAAAGTTGGAAGGCAAAAACTGAGATGGAGGGACGAGATGAGTCAGGACATCAGTACTTTTGGAATTAGAAACTGGAAGAGTATGGCTATGAATAGAGAAGAATGGCGAAATCTTCTGAAGAAGGTCAGGGCCACAAAGGGTTGTCGAGCTAATGATGATAATGATGATGATGCTCCTCCTAATAGATAAACAGATAAACAGAAAAATGTCAAACGCTGGAGTTAAACCTGAGAACTCGCTTTCCTCCTTCAACAAAGGAGCGTTATATTTTTAATTCTATAACATATGTAAGGATGTTACGTCGCGCCGATCATTTTTTTACCTTTAGTCTGTCATTTTTATGACAGATAAATGTCGAATGCCGTATGTCGTATGTCGATGATGTTAATGTTGAATTGTATCCGTAAATGTGATGCATTCATATACAACTAGTAAAACTGAAGGTCAACAAGAAAATGGTAAGTTTTTAGTTTCTAGTTTATTATTAGTGTTAAACGCACTCCTTTTATTAGGTCAGCAAGGTATTTTTATCAATATTGAATGCGAACGGATAATGCACAATGTGGGCGAGCAACAAACGCTTTAAAACTGTCCGACCTCGAGGTGTGAACCTGTTTCGATATTGTGATAAACAATGAGAGGGGATATTCTGTTGAGTCAGAAATCAGCAAAATACGCGCCTTTAGTTCGCTTCAGTAGCCACGAATCACAGAAAAACCTTAAAAATTTATCTAACTCAGCATCACTGATTCATGTGACAAGCGATAACCTTTGCTGTGCTCCAACATTTTTTCACCTCTTTCGCCCCTGCGTTCACTTGTTTCATAGATTTTATTTTCGTAATAGATTCTACCTACAATAAAGCACACATTGAAAACGCACGCGTGTATGTATATGATTGCAATAACTTTAAACATTACAATAATCTTATTTATAAATTGCTGCCAAGTAAGAATGTAAACGTTTTAATGTTGTTATGTATTATTATTATACTATTATTGATATGTTTTGCTTATGTATTGTACGACTATGCAGATGTAGGCTATAGGTCTAAATACCTATTTTTTACAATATTATGCATGCATTAATTGATAAGACATCACATCACGTTGATAACATATCGAATTACAGAATTATATTTATCACGTTACTGACTAAATTATTGCTACGAAATAACGTAACACTCTCGAAAAGTCGGCAGATGCAGTTACGTGAAAGTCCTACTCGTTTCTCGGCTAACCGAAAGGTACAGTGTTAAGACCGCGCAGTCAAGTATCCTCTGGACTGTTCGAGTACTTGTACTACGCAAATTATGCTGGCACGCCGCCAAAAGAATGGAAATTTGTTGTGGAACATCTGCGGAACATAACGCAACAGTGTTATGAGAAGCAACAGCGGCCTAGCAGTTAGTTACATCTGGCTACATTGTAGAGCGTGGCTCAAGTGGTTGTTTATGATTAGCGGAAGTGATTATTATGTTAGAATAGTGCGGAACTCTAATAATTGACATTATTATAGCGTGTAGACAAATTTAACTAGAATTATTGTATGAGAGTTGTTCCTTGTTCATTTCAAGTTGTTATTAGCGACTTCATTGGTGTCTGTATTTTGTTTCCACTGTACAATCCGACGGTCCATCAGATCCATCCACTGTACATTATTAACTAGATAAATTTGTGTCTTGACACAGCAAATGAGTGATATATAAATAATATTTCACTATAATTAACTAAGGCTTTTGTTTGTACCAATTGTTTATATGGAAATTTGCGTGTAGAGAAGCACTTGTTCACGGTACCCACTGTCTGTTCATTAATATGATCTTTGGTAATGTGTTGATGAAAAGATGTAAGGAGACTACGTAAGTTTACACAATACTCCAGAATTTACGAATTCCAGGAAAAGTTACACGCATACAATTATTAAGGAAATAAATTAAGAATCTAATTATATAATTAAAAACACAAGGTGTAAATAGAGCTACAACAGATGCCAATTTAATCAGTAAACGGAACTGAATTGCCACAAACATAATTCCTTAACGGAATGGAACATCTGTAGATATTGATATTCATAATACAGGGACATCTGAATCAAAAGTGTGATTTTAAATACAGTACGAGGTGCTGTAACCCAGATAAATCTCCTAGTTACGTTTGGGTGGAGTTCCTGTGCTATGTTTCCGTTCAGTTTATTGTTGGTGATTCGTTATACAATAGCTCTAAGTAGTTTTCTGATTTATATAACTTGGGTAAATTGTATAATTTGGATAGACTCGTGTGTTTTTATTTATTTATTGATTTGTTATGGGGCTCGTGTTCACTGGTATGTAGGCTGTATCACCGAATAGAGTTGTCATCTTGTTTCTGCAGTCTATGGTGTTATTACCATGATAGTGTTCGCATTCATAGAAAGTCAGGTAATGCCTTCAGTTCTTCTTCTGAAAACGTCCCTTTTGCGATGATTTTTCTTAACGTAGAATGTTGGAAACATCTTGACAAACGCCATCTACTGTTTGGTTGGGTATTCAACCTCCGGTTCTTCGTACAGATGACTTGTTTTATCGGTAGGCGATTCGGTTTGATGAGAAAGTCGTGACTCTTAGCGAGCGCTAAAAGCGTCTGGTCTGCAATGCGCTTATCCTGTTGCAGGTCGTGTTTGTTTGGGGGGGGGGATGGAAGAACTTTTGTTGGGTTGTTAGGTTTCGTTGTTCTACACGTCGTAACATGAAATTGATAGTGTCTATGCTTGATACTGTAAGAACTGCTCAATCACTTGACAATACCTAGGTGGATAAAATTATTAATTTTGAAGTATTATCTTAGAATTGTTTTTCGGTAGTGCCAATAGTTTCTCGTAGAAGCGCTTGTCTGGCTCGGCCTAACATGTGTTGATTAAGGTTGACTTGTTTAGAATCTTATGTTAACGCGCGCGCGCGCGCGCACACACACACACACACAACACAAATAAATATTTTACAAAGCAGTTATTATTAACAGAGTTGTAACAATTTATTTTACTTTTTTAGTTATTCTGCCTTAAAAATTGAAAGTATTTGTTGTAAAATCTTAACAACTTATATGTAATTCTACATGTAATTAAATTTTACTTTCACCTAATTCGAAGAAGAATGTCACAATCCAGCAAAAGATTATTCAAATGCATATCTTTGGCTGATGTTCAATTAGTCTTTTCCTTCTTATTTTGACTTTGGATATACAACTATCCACAACCAACTGCAGTATGTACGTACAATATGTGGACTTCCTCCATCTCGTTCTTGATCCTTTTACTCTTCCTCTGCCGTTTGAACGATTATCTCGACACTTTCCATCCTTTACGCTATGCCTGTTACTCTTCTTAAGGATTTCGTGTCTGCTTTCTGCATTCGAGCTGCTTGTCTTAATGAAGATATAAGGCTCGAGTTAGGCATATATAATATGAATGGTAGGATTCGACGGAGCATACAGAAATGGAACCAACATATTGGAAGGATGAGAGAAGACACTTTATTAAACAAATTGAGAAGTCATAGACCCGTAGGAAAAGATACATATGTAGGCTCAGAAGAAAAGGGTAGGAGTAAAGGTTTAACATATTATAAGGCTAGTCCTTATGGTGAAGAAGTCGACTAATGTTTGTCTGTCCTATCTTCATGGTCGATGCAAATTTGTTACCTTGCTGTTATCGATCCGATAGTCTGTCATTTTTGTACATTTCTCGTTCTGAACTAATCTCGTCGTATTTTATTATTTATTCTTCTTAATGTGCTCATTTTCAATATATTTTTTTTTAATTTACACGCGTATGCATGCTGATTACATTTTTAAGCTTTGTCGTATATAGTTTGAATAATAAACTATGCATCCACTCAAGGTATTCCGTTGGCGAAAACCTTCTTGTTCGCCTTGAAAGTCTACTAAAGCATTCAGTTCCTTGTTGATATTTTGGTGTTGTTCTTAGTAGATTGGTACCACGATAAATTTCGGACTTCTTTTTATACAGTTTGTTTTATAATATGGGATGAGCATATCTGTTATCTGGTATGTCTATGTAGTATTCGTTCTTTTCCTATGTTATCAGGGGCGGTTTCTGTAGGAGGTAGCTAGTTAGGAATATCTCCAGAAATTCTGGCGCAAGTATTAGGGAGTCACCTGACTAGTCTAAGGGGGTTGAGGAGTCGAGGGATATGCCGCAGCGAAGCATAAGAGTGAGTCAGAGAGCAGAAGGGCAAGCGATATATGGCGAGGTATCTACACGCTACCAACATTGCAGTATGGTTTCGTTAAACGATGTAAGAATTCAATGGTCCTTAAAAAAACTATGTCAGTGGTCAGTTCAAGTTTATTTAAGTGTGTCCTGTACGCAGTTAATTGTTGGTGACTTAAACGTTTATTTATTTGACTTATATATTTATAATTAATTAGGTCTAATAATATTGTAATAAAAAACTAAAAAGTTGTTCTTGCTTGGGGCTTAGTTTTTGTGTGTGCAACATCAGATTTTTGGTCACGAGGAGCCACAAATTATTATTATTCAGAAATTTGTTTGTCTGTTTACGTAGTTTCGCTCCCCCACTTTTTGCAGTGTCCAAAGACTGATTTCACTTAATTAGGTTTGCTGTTTCTAACTAACGAAGGACTTATGAAATGGGAGATAATGATGTTTGCCAAAGTTGCTTGTCATGTCATTCTTGTTTGTTAACAACTTTTTTGTCGTTATAACCAATTTTATAATACGACGTAGCATATTTTGCTAACACTCCCGACGGAACCGGTTTTACGACGTAAACCATTAAGCTTTTGCTTCAAGGTTTATACGTGTATTAGTAAATATTTATTATTCACAGAGCTCTACCTTTCAGTGACGTATGCAAAGGTATGTTGTCAATGGCTGTGTAAAGTGACAAGACGTACTTCCTGATATAAAACTCTGCCTTAGCCTATAAGATTGCTTCAGACGTAAATCGCTAACTTGTGCGATAAGGACTGAAAAGTGTAAAGGCAGGGGATGTGTTTTAGCGGAATGACGTGACGCTCAGCGAGTTGCGTTCCTTCTTATCTGCAAGTGAAATCAGCAAATTGACGTGTGACAGACGCTTCACTCCACTGACACTGTACTGCTCTTTTAGTTGAATACTTACTGTATTTGCCTCCGAGACTAATGCACGTAGACAAGTATAATGCAAGTATAGTCTCGTATACAGTAAGCTCACCTGTTTTAGAAGGAAAAACGTCACGAAAACGACATTAATATGTTTGATTAAATAATGTAATCTTGATTTAAAATATTACGTCCAGCTCAAAGAAAAAAAAGTTGGAAGTTTCAATTAGCTTACATTACTGAAATTATACAGCGTTCAATAAATGTGTCTAACCAATGGGGTAAAATATAATATGCTCCGTTATTAAGTAAGACATGTAATGTATTAGTTCCAAAATTTATGTAGTAAGGTATTATTTAAATATACTGGTTTCAGTTTTTGAAGTTATATTTTTAATTATGCACATGATTATATTTTAAATTATATAACGGTATTGCCAAAGATTATCAAACTAAATGTAATCTTCATTATAAGTATTACTGATATTTGTCCATATACCAATGTTCTGTTATCGTATTATAAGTTTTTATTGTGCCGTTTCATGGGAAGATATGTTTGTTTCTGTATGAGGGCGTATCAAACACTGAAAAACAGAAGTAGTTGTATGTAACTATGTTACCAACGAACAGCAACGTGTAGTTTGCCTATAATGTTTACGTGTCCATAAAACAGAAGAAATTTCAAATTTTACGTAACTATGTTACCAATGAACAGCAACGTGTAGTTTGCCTATAACGTTTACGTGTCCCTAAAACAACCTTTAACGTGTCCAACAAATTATTTTTAAGCTTTATTAAAAAATGTAGTTTTACCATTGTACTGAGTGATCCACAAATCCAGACTGAACTTCCAAAAATTTCGAACCGAGAAGAAAATTAGTTTTTATATATAGCATTTAAAGTTGTATGTTGAGGCCTACTTCTTTTTCATGTGACAGGTTCAGCGACGTATGATCGTTGCTTACACAAAATCCGCCACATTGTCATAAGAGATTGCCACGTTTGCGTTGTAACATGTTCAACCGTATACAGATTCTACTCAACAAAATTTTACTAACGGGATCTCTCAGTGCGTATCCTCATTCACAGTGTGGTAACACATAAGGCGTGGATGTTTTATATATTATAAATATCTATTATAATAGGCCTATAGGAATTGTACTGCCGTATGCAACTTTATATACAACTTTAAAAAGTTGTACACGCGAAACGTTTTTAATAGCTAAGACATTACTCTGTGTATGTAAGTTTAAGTGCACTTGTTTATAGCATTTTAAAAGTTAGCAAAATTCATGGACATCGAAAGCAACAGTTGTGTATAAACTGTCCACCATAATCCATCGAAATAATGTTTCTGGCAAGAACGAGTAAAACGACAAGAAATGCTATCAGTTAACTGCGATATGGAGTGATCTTGTGTTTATAAGTTGTATTAGTCATTCGTGTATTGGGGTCACTCTTTGTACAAGAGCAGATTTTAATAAAGGCATACTGGTTTTTAGTAAAACAGTAGCGCTTTTAGTTGCTTAGTATACAGGTTTATAGCTTAGTTCATAACAAAAGCAGTCAACAGGTGTTTTCGTGATGAAGTGCGCGGCGTAGTGGCCGCAGTGTACTTTCATAAGGAAATCAAACATACAACTACTTTCTTACGGTGATAATTTATTAAAATTATAATAAATAACTGATGAAACGTTTTAAAATAGTGTCTAATTAATTGACAGAACCTCAATAAACCTTTCATCATTATCAATTCACAGTCGCAGCTAAATTAAGGATTCATGCGAATAACAGTAAGTACGTACATTATACTCTCTCTGTAGTGGAGCTCTACATAACAAACATTTTTCTGTAACGAATAAACTGGCCGGTCGCTTCATAATTCCTACAACAAACAACGTGTTTTAACCACTCTATTATGAGAGATAAAATCATAAACATTCTCTATAATGGTAAAAAATACATAAAGGTTATTGGAAGGAAGAGTTTTTAATGCGGACGAAACAGGACTATTTTTAAATGGTTCCAGATAAGTCACTAAAGTTTCAAGGGAAAATAACGTTTTTGAAGAAAAATAGTCAAAAGAATCAACGGGAGAAAATAATGTGGAGTATCTAGAATTGAACGTGTCTGAAACCAGGTGGTAAGGGAGTGAATGCGTGTACGACGAAGGACAGTGGGCAACACAAACATGAAAACATAACACGTTTAGTATGGTCAGGTTATGTAGTACGGATGTCGGGGAATCGGTGGCCTCAGAGAGTGCTAAAGAAGAAGAAAAAGTGGTAGATCTTGGAGGGTCCGGAGAGACGATGTGTGCGATGGAGTGGAAATCATAAGACTTCAGTCAAGGGACTGAGTGAGAAAATAGAAAACTATGGAGATACACACGCGCACACACACACTGTCCGTTACGTGTAGCTTAATATACGTAGATAATGGACTGTTACTTATATACAGTTACACTGGTAGCCATCAGTTCTTATGGTTACGCGTTCATCTACACTAAACATTTAATAGTACGCATATACGTTCCTAGTATGTAGGAATAAATACGAAGACTACATACAACCAAACTGGTATTAGGTAAGTTGCATGCACGTAGTGAAGTTACATTACACAGAATTTGAGAAGAGAATCATGTTATGTTCTAGAAGTGACGAATGTTTTCCAGAATCGGTCAAGATTCGTAACGATTCATACGTATGCCATAAAATAGTGCATACTTGTGTATACTAAACTACTAAACATGGCAGAACAGCAAAAATCAATAGTAAAACAGAAAGACTGATCGCAAAGTAAAACCAAGATGCAATTTATGGTCACAACAATAGAGAACTTAGGAAAAAATACATGTCAGAGATATGCTATAGCGTTATGTCATGTGACTGTTTCTCCCAGGTCATACACTTAAACTGACGGATACAAATCTATTTACACGCCACTCGAGTCGTAAGTGTAATTTATCGTTGGCATCCATCAAGCGCACAATGTGTGTTTGTCTGCGTACATGCATGTATTCTAAGCTGAACATCGTATGTCTATAGATAAAATGATGACTGTAATTTAAAACTGTAAGCGGTTTGTTGTTGTGCAGAATGAAAATGCCATACACGCGCCAAGTTTACGTTGTCCAGTGAGAGTATCAAAAGCAGATATCTAAAGATTGGATACAGCTGGGTAATAATATTATACATTTATTATGCCTGTAATTCAAGGAATTCATGTAATCATGAAGAATTTTCTGTTATTTTTATATTGTAACGTATTACCTCGAACGCAACAGCTTTTCCTTTGGCATACGCATAATGTTCGTCTTTATTTTCATAAGGTGCACCTCCCTGTTTTCTGATTGTATCGTAATACAAATCATTTCAATGTGATTAACACACCATGCATACTGTAAACAGAGTCTTATTTAGTCTTATTTCATGATTTTTGTGACGCTACTAATATTGTTTTAAAATCTGTATTTAAGATAATTTATCGATATTTAGTTATATTTTACTTCTTTTTTTGTTTACATTGCCGTGATGTAACATAACTTTACAAGTTCTCTTGATATACAATTATTAATAATGTATGATTGGAGTGTGAACAGTAATAGTAAGTAAGAAATTGTTATGTATGTAAAAAGAAAAAATGTAGAATAAGAATGGACAGGGTGAGGCCCAGTGCGCCGACAGTCTGTCGCCAGCCAAAATAGAAATATAATAGAATTGCATGTACATTGCATGTCATAAAAACATAAAATGCTTTGTATGATCAAAACACCAAAAAATGCGTAAGTCCCGTTAGAAAGGCGAGGCGATGTCCTTCAAAACACAATGGGATTCACCCCAACATAAAGTATGAAAGTTAGAAAGTAGCGTCGTTTTTAGCAAGTTGAACGGCCACGCGGTAAAACTTCGTGCCCGAACTCGTTGACCAATAAGCAGTAGCGTCACTAGGAAGCGCGAAAGAATTACGATGTCTGAATGGGTATATTCAAACATACTGGGGAAATTTTCAAAATAGAACCAATGGGAAAGGAATTAGCTATGGCGGAAGAGAGGGTATCTCCAAGTAAACTATAAAAGGAGAAGATGTTAAAAAACGCTACTAGTACTTGCCTAGTACTACTACTACTACTACTACTACTAGTCGCTAGTCGAAGGAGTCTATCAAAGTATGATAGGGAGTCTATCAAAGTCTGATGGGGTAGGAGTCTAAGTCACTCAGTAAATAACTCCATTAACGTAATTATAACGGCAACGTTACTCCAAACTTATACATAATGTCTAAATTGTTATGATAAAGAGTCGGAAAGAATAATTAGTACCGTGGGAGGAAAAAAACATATAGATTAGTGCGCGGAAGTACGAGATAAGAAATATATTTATTATGTGCGCGTAAGTACGAAACAAGAAGATATTTATACCTATGTGCGCGTAAGTACGAAACAAGAAGATATTATACCTATGTGCGCGTAAATACGGAACAAGAAGTATATTTATATCTATGTGCGCGTCGATTGTATAATCGCGAACGTATGATACAAAAGTAGTAAATCAAATGTGCTTATTAGTGGAGTGAAGAGTATTGATCAAAGTGGAAACACCAGTCATATCAGAGGAATCCTGCAAAACAAGTAACAGAATTCTATAATAACAATTTATAACCAATTATTTTCAAACATAGTAATTAATGTCTACCGAACTTAACTCATCTCATTCTAAAAGACCCCACAGTTCGTTCAGATCCTAAGCAAAGTAATTTATGTATTATGACATGACAAGAAGAATAATAAGTAGATGTGTAGATATAGCTAAGTCTCTATATAACAAAACGTAATAAATAAATTAAGATATAGTAACCATTGGAATTAAGTAAGAGGCTAATTTACACGCAAATGTTAGTATGTTAAGAAATTCATAATGGTTGATAGAATATTATGATGTGCCTTAAAATGATATCGATTAAATATTTATGTTGTGTGAGTAAATGTAGTATTGCAAGCTAGTAATTCAATTTATATGGTGAGCAATTGTAATTCTGATAATTAGTGAATCAATTAAATTTTGTTTTAATAAGTAATTATAAGTTTGACAATTGATAAATCAATTGATACCATATAAAGAATGTGTAGTATGGAGTATTAGAATTTTAATTCACATGTCTGTATTATGAAAGAATCAATATAGAGTATTATTAGAATCTGAACGAGAAAGTGTTATTATTTGATAAGCCCTGAGATACTCTGCTCTGGCGCCCAACAGTAATCATTGATTTCACAAGTTAAACGAGCAGATATACTTAGTTGTCAGACGCAATCACACTGTAGAATTAAGAATCTTTATATTTAGCACAAAAGTGAAATTAAAACTCTGTATATTAAAAACCCCGAAAAAAGGGGATCCCAAAAGATTGTTATAGTATACAGCTAGGACCACGGACTGTGACGTATTAGATCCTGTGAAAAACGTCAATAAATTCAACAAAATACTAAACAGCGGATGTTTTCTGAATTATCGTCTAGAACTCCACGTAATTCAGTAGGACTTCGGTAGCGGTCCGTTTATGTTGCAGAGATGGGGCAAGTAACCAGTACAACCAGTACCCGTGACTTATAGCGACTTGAGATTGACATGACCGGGTATTCTGGATTGCGCGTTCCCATAGAGGTAGGAATAAGTTTGTTTGGTCCTCAGACGACAAACTATACTTCTTCCTTTCTATTATTCCGTAAAGTCTGTAATATGTTTTATAGCTCTCAATTTGCTGGCGTTTGGTTGGCTTCCCCAGTGATTTGCCACTTTTTTCTAACTTTCAATTTAACTAATATCTTGTAGTCCGACACTGGTACATGGGCATTAGTAAAATGTAGAAGTAGGTACTTTTGCAACTAATCATCTAATGTATTACCAGGGATACGCGATTTGACCGGTATCCATCCAAAATGAACGTTTAGTCTACAAGAGAATAGCAAATATAAAATGTTCTTTGCAATTTTTCTCGCAGACGGTCTGAATAGAGCTTTTGCGGATAGTGAGTTAGTGCGTACGAGAGAATTGTTATTAAGGTGTCCATCGGCTAAACTCATTATTGCTTATTTGATTGTATAAAGTGGTATGAGAAGAGTTGTGGTAGTGAGAATCGACTAATGTCATCATTATGACTACTGAGAAGCTCGCCCCAGAGGGATATCGATCCGTCCGTGAATATTAATACAGAAGTCAGCATAATTGGCTATCATTTCCTGGTATCAAGCTATTATAACACTCGATAATGTGGTGTGGGTTTTAGAAAGGAATTGATAGAAAGTTAACTGGCACAGCGTATAGAAATCATGGAACCACTGCTGGAAACGGATGTTGCAGTGACGAGGGTTCTATGTCTAAGGTTCTGAGGCACGTAGAAAAAGTAATTTTTTTCTTTATTTTTGTAGTTATTTTATATTTTATTGCTTTTGGGACACAATTGAGTTTTTTGTTAATAAAGAGTAAAATAAAATGAAGAATGAAATGGTGTAAAAGTATTGTAATCTCATTTTAAACATTATAATTACCAGTACCAATCTTGCAAATTACTTATGAAAGTTAGATATAACTAACCAGTATTCACGGTTAGAAATAAGTCGTCTTCACACTCTCGCTCCTAAATTTTTGTTCTAGGATAAATTAAACGTACGTTAATCCTAATACTTGTTATATTATTACCGCAGTAGGATAAGTTGAATAAATTATTAAACTACGCAAATAGTCATGATTACACGGAGCCCTACTTTCCAACATTCTCTATAATTAAAAAAAACACCAGTTACTTTCAATTATCTTTGAATAACATTATTTCTAAGCTCTCTGAAGAGACTGCATACCAAAGACTTCAATTTTTTATTGATGTTCAATGAGTAATACACACCTCTTCCACACTGAAACGTTGCGACTGTCATTTTATACATGTCGTGTATTTATTCTTTTACTTTACTTCATGTAACTTATTTTCACGTGTAAATGCCCTGCATTTGTTTTTGGAGAACTTGGAAGTGATATACGCTTATAATGGAAGTAAGTACCATTTTTATTGTTACTTTTTTAACTAAGATAGCACCTTGTACTTTTTCTTCTTAGTTGTCCAGGATTAGACACGTCTCATCCTTCTCAATTTAGTCATGGTCACCCGAAACGTTTTATCTCTTATGTGCCATAACAAGTTGCTTCTCCAAGTTGACGGCTATTAAGAATTTTCTGAAGGTATCATTACCAACTGTCTCTATAACTAACAAGTACAGAAATTTCAATTTTTGTTTCTGATTCTCTATGTGTAAAACGACCTCTTCCGTACTGCACTGCTGAGACTGCTAGTATCTTTTTAAACTCTGTTTATTATTTTTGCATGTTTTTTTGTTATGTTTAAATGTTTTTTTATGCTTAAATGTATCTATTAATGTTATATTTATGCTTATGTAGTTAAAAGTTATATTCAAATGTTATATACACAATGCGACGAGATTGTAAACTTATATAATTTATCCCTATCCTTAAACAATTTGTGACGTCAGTTTTCAATGCTACGTCTTCCAAAGTATCCGAGCTGTTTATTTGTTTATTCAGAATTTTTGGGAGACTTTGGAAGCCTTTATTTTATTTGGCCTTTGGAAGCCAATTTTTAAATGGAGTTTCTTATTATAATCTTGGCACCTCAAACGCAGTTGAATTATTGCTATTAGAATTGTTTTCCAAACATGTCTGTTGTGTTTACATATTTTTTTTAATGACTACGTTTTATTTAGTTTCAGCTTACTCTGTTAACGAAGTTAGACTATACAGTTAACTGTGTTGTCACAGTTACAGGTTATTGTGTTGGTATAATTATTGTTTTTGTGTTGCTATATTGTGAGTACACACGTATACAATACACATAGTTACAAGTTTTTGTGTTGATATAAGTACTATTTATTGCGTTTGCATAGTATTAGTTTATTGTGTTGAGATAGGTAGGCTACAATTTGTTGCTGACATAACTATAATTAAAAGTGCTAACATATCTATAGACTACTGTATTAACATATATGTACCGACAAGGGTGTAATTCAAGGTTTATTTTCTGATTCCATTTAGTAATCAGGTATTATTTATGTATACGCACATGTAATTTATTTAATTATGTAGATGAAATACATTTAATAAATTGATTATAAGACATTTACATGCTGAGTTGTATTACACCTTGGTATGTCTAGATTTCTGATACATGTCATATGGATTTCGAATTAGTTTTATGAAATAATTATATTCGTCGATTCTGTCTAGAATATATATATTATACTATTCGAACTTAATTAATATCTAGCTACTACATATTTGATGTTTCTTAATTATTTACTTTTATTAGAAAATGCTATCTATAATGATATCTACTCAGGGAGTCCTTATATGAAACCCCTTTTCTCCAGTATTAAAATCACCAAGGCAATAGTTTGCAATCAGTTATTGATTATTTTTTCATGAGGTCTCTGCTGTAGGTCGCCTCCTAGGTTTATCCCTCGACAATTACTGCAACCCTTTTTGAATACAGAGATAACAAGTGCGGGTTTGCAAACACTCCTATATTCCTTTGTTGTTTCAAACACACGTAAATAAGTGGACCAATCGTAACTCAAGAGGAGCTCTCCGTACTTCAGAAGTTTTAGTTTTAGACCATTAAACGGGGATGGATTCCATTTTATTGCTTTCACATTTTGGAGTGTCGTAACCGACTCGTACAGTTCCTCTTTTGTTGTGTCTTTATCGTGGCAGGTCTTCCCAACAGTCTCCTTAACACGGAGTACAACTTTGGTTTTGTTCCCTTAGTTTACAAGTTTTTGTAACGTTCTCTCCTTATATAAAATAATTTCTGTGTTCACAAACATATCACTCAGATGCAGCAAAGTATTCTCGTATATTTGAATTGTGTACCAATGAATTCTTACCACCAAATCATTATCTGCAAATTTTTTGATTCTTAATTTGAATCTGAACTTGATTCCAACTCTCGTCAACTTCCGGGTTTGCTAAGTACAGTTTTCATTAGGTATTCCATTTGCTTGGATTCCTTTGGCTTAATGTTATAGAGGAAACGCAGCGTTGAGGTCATGCAATTACGCTGCGTGCATCTAACAAATTTCGTAATATATAATTCCGTCACATTTACGCATACTGCTTGAAACCACACACCACACACATAGGCCTAATTGTTTATACTGAGAAACAAAATGTTTATTTAGGGTGACTAAACGTTAAATACTCGATAAATCAATGTTATTTAGTGACACTCTTTCATATAAATGACATTGAGGTATTCTTATGTTTCTGTAATAGGGCTAGCTAAAAAATAAAAAAATAACAAATAAAAAAGAGGGGATGATATGATAAATTGACAATATCACCAGGAACACGGAGAAAAATACAATTATGATTATAATGGAAGTTCAGCTTAATTTTACAAAGAAATTAATATCATTATATGAAAATTTTACTACATGGTGTTGATAAATACGACTAAAAAAAATTGGGTTTTATTTTCTGTATCCTACTTGTTACAATATTACTTACAACTCAAAGTTAACGCAGGAGAGTTAATTGCTTACTTAGGTGTTTATTTATAACATATTGTATAATTTTTAATTTTATGGTAATCAAACAATAATATTAGTGGGGTCTTTTAGTAGCAGCGAAGTGGATTAGTAGTAACGAGCCAAGTTGAGCTGTACAGTATGTAAGTAACGTATTGTGGCCAGCGCTGCGTTTCAGTGGCACATTGTTACACTAGGATGTTATGTAGATCTATAGAGATAGAAGAATTATCGTCCAACTCTACAAAAACCAGAGTGATCTCATAAGCTGGCATGAACTCAAAGCAAAGATACAGAAAGGCGGTAGAATAAATGTTCTGAAATCAAGTTCTTCAATTCACTTTTCAAATTTAATGGAAGATTTTGCGTGTCATCAAGAAGGTCGTTAAGAGGTGGGAAGGACGAAAAGTTGGATTCTGAACTCTGAAGGCGACGTTGACACAAAGATATTTTTTCCAGGAAACCTTTCATTGCATCATAAGTCTTCAAAATGTTTTTCTGTCCTTGGAGTTTCAAATTCAAAAGGTTGATCGATTCAAAGAAGTCTGATAAATACGCCAAGTGGTGGATACATTTCTCATCTGTAAATTCCATGTACAGATCTTCTTCATTTGAACTCATCAAAAAGATTTCAACTTTTGATTTCAGATTGAATAGCCTAGCGAGCACATTACCTTTTGAGAGCCAACGAACTTCAGTGTGGTAAAGAAGAGTTTGTTGGTTACTATTCAATTCGTAACATAAAGCCTCAAAAAGTCTAGTATTCAGAGCACTAGATTTGACAAAGTTTACTACTTTGATTACCAATTTCAAAACAGTATTAAGTGTTTCAGGCAGAGTGTTACATGCTAAAGCTTGTTTGTGTATGATACAATGAGAACCAATGATGTTAGGGTTCTGTTTTTTTGCAAGCACAACAAATCCAGAACGGCATCCTGTCATGGCTTGTGCCCCATCAGTGCATATTCCAACAACATTCTCCCAAGGAAGATTATTAGCTGTCAAAAAGTTACACAGAGCATAAAAACATCCTCAGATTTTGTGGTTGTCTGAAGAGTTTGGGAAAATAATATTTCCTCTACGAAGCGTTTTCCGTCAATATATCTACAGTAAAACAACAACTGAGAGTGCTTTGAAATGTCAGTTATCTCGTCACAGTGCAGAGAAAAGAACGGAGATTTCTTTAATTTTTCTATTACTTGTTTTTTTAAATCTTGTGCCATTTCATCAATTCTACATTTTACTGTGTCATTTGAGAGTGGTATTTTTGCAATTTTATTGCAACTTTCCTCTCCAAGTAAAGTACTGCATTCAGTTAGTAAACATGGTTTTATAAGTGACTCACCAATGGTATGTGGTTTCTTGTCTTTTGCTATAAGCAAAGCGAGCTTGTAAGAAACTTCAACGGCCTTTTCGTTCTCCACTTGAAAACTTCCAGTTGAATCGAGTTTCATTCGTTTAAGCGAGTTTCTCTTTCCATCAAAAAACTCCCTTGGTTTGTCTTTCAAGCCGGGATGAATGGTAGTCAAATGGCGTTCTAAACGCCCTGGTCGCATTTCGTCATTACTCAGAACATTTTGACAAATAACACACTGAGGTAAATGACAATCGTTCTTCTCAATGTACATAAAGCCGAACCTTATATAGTCATCACTGTACAGTCTTTTCTTTGGTAATGATTTAGCCATGTTTAGCACTACTACGCACGACAATCACTCGACAAACGACTGGAACACAATAACAATCATCAATCGTCTGTTGTGTGCAGTGTAGCCACCAACCGGTAGTAAAATTACCCTAGCCACAGTAGTGTTTTCCCTAGAAACACTGTTTGTCTGCTTCCAACAGAGATGCAGAGGGATCTAGCCGTATCGGGGCGAACTATTTGGGTATAGGTCAGTGTAAATAAGACGTGTGCCTGAATGCAGTTAGATCTAGCGGTGACGGAGAGAACTATTTGCAGAAGTTCCTTTTCTAAGGCCGTGCTTGAGTGGTTTGTATTTGTTACAACTTTTTATTGTTTGGCTAATTTATGTATATTTTCATTGCTTACCACGCCTCCCCTGAAATTCTCCTACGCCCCCAAGGTTGAGAACCTATGCTGTAGAGCAGGGATTCTCAACCTTTTTGTGATTGCGAGCACCTTTCATAATCCGGGGCAAGTGGGAGAGCACCATGAAAATTTAATAATAATAATAATAATAAATACACTCACTAGGCTAATGAGATCCTTGGGCCTGAATGTTACTCAGAATTTCACTAATATCTAAGGAGAAGTCGCTTGCAGGCACACGTAAACAGTCCTCCAAATGTCAGTCATTTAATCTTGATCGTGCTTTTTTCTAGATGTATTTCATTGATGAAAAACATTTTTCATACAGGTAGGTTGTCCCAAACATCGCCAAGCATTTGAGAGAAGCATTTCGCAATGTCGGAAATTTCATTGTATCATTTGCACCCCAGAAATCTGTGATCCTTTCCTTTTCGAAAAGATATTTTAAGGCTTGAGAGGACTGGAGCTCTAATAATTCAAGTTCCACACGGCAAGATTGTGCTGTTGAATAATCTGAATTTTTCTGAGAAAGTCCACATTGAATTGAAATGGATTGAGCACCATATTAAACAACGGCTCACTTTCTTCGAGTACATGAAAACGTGTAGCAAACTCTTTCAACAGATCTTGAATTGCCAGAACGACAATTTTAGGACACTCAGAGTGGGGATGACCAAGACTCGAGAGTGTATGTGACAATTCAGGGAAATGAACCAAGTCATTTTTACTTGCCGTCCCGAGGAATCTTTGATCGAAAGGAAAATATAATTTCTTTCAGTTCACAAATTGTTTTTCTGACCCTGAAGACGTTTGTTCAGCTCGGTGAGCTATTTAAATAGGTCTACCATGAAAGCAAGATTGATCTTGAAATCATCCCCGAATATTTCTGGAAACTTAGCGACATAATATTTGGCAGAAATAAATGCTTTTATTTCTTCGAAAACTTTCCAGACCCTTGTAATTGCTTCCCCGCGACTTAGCCAACGAACATCCGCATGTAGGGTTAGTTCTGAATGTGGCGCTGATAAATCATGCAAGAAGACTTTTAGTAAGCGTTTATTCAGGGGTTTAGAAACCAAAAAGTTGATCAACTTAACTATCAGTTTTAACTGTTCTGAAATATCAGGAACAGATATAAGATGACTGGCTAAGTTTTCAACGTAAATTAAATAATGATAGTGAACAAAGGGACGAAAATGTTCATTATTTTTCAGAAGAGCGACAAATCCTTTATTTTTACCTACCACGGAAGGTGCGCCATCAGTAACCACACACACGAGCTTTGATAAGTCAATGCCATTAGGTTTCAGGAAATTCGCGACAGCGTTTTAAATGTCTTGCCCCGTAGTTGTACCCGGGAGTGGTAAAATTGTTAAAAAGAAATCTTCTACAATTCCCACATTATCTATACAACGTACAAAGCACGCCAATTGTGCTACACAAGTAATGTCTGTTGATTCGTCAACAGCAAGAGAAAAATAACTACATTCACAAAGTTTCTGGAATGCTTTTTGTTTAATTTGAGCCGCGATGAGGTCAACGCGCCTGGCAACAGTGTCATTACTAAGTGGCACATTTTTTGCCGCATTAATCAAAACACTTCTGTATTTCTCAGGTATACTTTCAGCGAGAGTTGTCACTGCGGAAACTATGCACTCCTTCACAATTTCTCCACTCGTAATTTGCATTCCATGCTGAACAAGTTTATGAGACACAGGTACAGACACTTCGGTTGAAAGTTTGTTAACAGAACTATTAATATTAAATGAAAAAGACTTCTGTTGACGTTGGAGTTGTGATTTTAACTCTTTGATTTTATGTATCCTTGCATCTGATCCCGTGGGATATTGATCAGAAAACGCACTATGTTGAGTTTCACAATGTCTTTGACAATTTGCTTTTCTGAAACCCGATAAAGGTGCATGACACAAAACGCAAATAACTCCGGTATTCTCGTCATTAGTGACCACCAAAAAATCTGTCTCCCAGTTACCTTGAAAAGAATACAGTTTCTTTCTTTTTGCTTCGCTACTTTTGTTGGAATCTTGGGTCGATGAAGAAGGTAACTTAGGTATCGATTCTTCACTACGTTTTCGTATTAAAAATTTATCCATGTCTCTTTTTTAAGAACGTTCACAACACACTTCGAGGCGAAAGGAAAATTGCAAACTGACAATAATTACGCGTATTTCACAAATAACAGAACAGCAATACTACAACCAAAATACGTCACAAAACTGGTGTACACCGCTACACTATGTCACTCCAGTCACAATCTAAATAAAACTGATAAATCAACAACACATCTAATTTCTGCTTACCGTGCCATCAAACATGGATGGGAGGAGAGTAGTGGCCATAGAGGTATATAGATAGAGGGTGCAAAGTATAGGCCATAGGCGCTCGTGTAAGTGGAAATGTCCACGCAGAAACATTCATAGAGGTCATTTCTATCCTTGTCTACTGACGCATGCGCGAGAGTGGAACTCGCGCGGATCAGCTGATTCAGCGTCAGTTCAGCGTTAGAGGCAGACAAGGACAGAAATGACCTCTACGTGATTCCATCTCTCTTTTCCAGCCGGACGGTTTCTCAGCCATTTCACCACCTCTATCTATATACCTCTATGGTAGTGGCTGCTCTTAAAGTCTCATTGGCAAATTTCAAAATTTCTATTTAAAATCTGAAAATTCATTGGTTGATCTAAGTGTAAAATGCTACGTGACTATTTCTGTGAGAACGTACTTAAAGCTGCCAAGTTTAGGGATTCCAGAGGCAATAAATTAAAATATTTTGAATAACCACTTCTTTTGAGGGTACTAGTACGTGTTTAACAGCCCATTTACAAGATGAGACAACCTGGCGCCTACAGTAATAAACCCGTCGTAGGCTGTCTCTGCCTTTTAAAGCTGCAAACAATAGAGTCGGTATCGGCTTGTAAACTACGGACAATTCCGGAAACCATTGCAAGTAGTGCTCTTAGAAGTAACAAAGGTTTCCAAACAGTATTCTGCTACACTCAGTTGTTGGTGGACAACAGCTGTACGGCCGTGCTATATAGATCATAATTGAAAATTAGGGGTCACTGTTGCTCGCGAGCACTTTTTTATACATCCATGATGAGCACCATTTTTAGTTACGCGAGCACTACAGTGCTCGCGAGCACCAGGATGAGAACGGTTGCTCTAGAGAGTAGAACAAAATTATAAGTGTTTCAGTTGGAGCATATGCGCATGTGACTCGGAAGCATGGACTCTAAGAAAACTGGTAAAAAATACCTTAAAGCTTTTGAGACGTTGTGCTGGACGAGGACCTTAAGAATATTGTGAAGAGAAAGAGTGCCTAATGTAGTGGCTTTGAAGAGAGTGGGCGAAAGAAGGATGCTGATTAGAACGATTGCGGAAAGGAGAAACATTATGATTGGTCATCTGCTACCCCATTCTAATTGGCTCACCATCCTGATCAAGTGGGAGACGTGGAAATGTTCGAATGTCCAGACAGGAGTACATGGATGAGATAGAAGGAGGAAGATGATATGTGGTGATTAAGAGACTAGCTGCGGAAGGGAAGCAATTTCAAGGTCACCAACCTCTGTGTTGAGGAGGAGAAGAAGTTATGTTAGTTACTCCTTGCTCGGACTGACAATTTTATGCTGATGTCCGGTGTACAGTACTTAATTACACTCTGTATCCTTCCGTGTCACCATTTCCTATTGGTTACCTCACGGCATTTCACTTCTGTAATCGTAAGTCCTCCTAATAATATTTACAGATTAGATCTCTTCTAAAACGTAGAAATATAAGAATATGTTACACGATTTCAAAACTCATACCAAACAAATCACGCCATGCTTCATTGTGTGCTTATTGTTACAACGATCGAACGGATTGTAGTTTATGAACAATGGAAACAGAGCAATTGCACCAGAGAAATAGTTAGTTACAACTTTAATTGAAGTTTGAATAGACAAAAGCAATAATACATTGTCGTATACGCATATCTCCAAGATTACGTTTATCCAACACACTAACGTTAACAAACAATGAATGTCACCTAATTAACAGTGTCACACTAAATGATACAAGTCACCAATTACAAATAATCGCACAGTTGACAATAATAATTACGCACAAGGTAGAGAAAAATTCACAATTATCATTTTACACTAACTCGCCGTAATTCACAACTCCCTTAACGCACAATCAATCACTGATGCAAAAGCTGACTGGCTGCCTTAGGAAAGAACGATTTTATACTGAGGTTGTCTGGCGTAGACAAAACTGACCTGGATGCCAATAGAATAGTCGACCACCATCTGGATGGAGAGTTTGGAAAGCACGAGAAGATACGCGTCGCTCGTGAAGGCGCAATTCTGCCGCCCACACATCGCATGCAAAGCATCACGTAGCCATGTTATCTGCCTCTTCAGCAATGTAATGATCTTCACTGTGATAATAATTATAGTTTTGTACATTATAATAAAACTCAATACAAAACAATATGATATGATATAATATAATATAGTGTAGTATAATACATGTACAATCTTCTGATAATAACAAAATATAATACCTGTGGAATGTTGTCCACACACAAATTAAAAATAACGTTGAAGCCTTGAAATTAAGATTTTTAAATTTCAAATTTACTCTTTACGAATTTAGTGATTTACCAACCAATTCAATAACTTTTAAATCGTCTCGTGAAAAGTTTGTATAAGAAATATACAATTTTTGTTCAAGTAGCTGACCAGCTACTGCGTTCATATCAGCTGACTAGCTCGTAGTTTTTGGTCCCTATCCGATTGGGTTTGTATTTTTCCAAGTATTGAAGATACTTGCCATTAATGAGTAACTGAAGTAATGATCAATAATTATCATATCAATTTTATGTTTTCTGTCAAACGGGATAGGATTATATTCTAATGAAGACATAGAAACAGCGGAATGTCTAATATTTCGGCTGACATTTAGAGCTGAAGTGTTATTATTTTAGGTTCTTCTATGGCGTCACAGTTCGGAGTCGAAACTTAGTCTCCATAATCATCCCCCTCCATTTTGTCCTGTCCTTGGTCCTTGGTAATCGATGTCCATCGTTTTATTTTAAGTAATGTATCAGCATCCTTTGCCACTGCGTCAGTCCAGCGATGCTTGGGGTCTTCACACAGGTCTTCTACCCTCGATTTGACTAAATAGTACCTTTCTAGGTATTCGGTTGCCTTCCATCCTAACGATGTGTCCCGCCCATTGCAATCTATGCAGTCGGATGGTGGTGGCCAGATCATTGTCTTTATATAGCTTGTATAGTTCCTCATTGTGACGTTTTCTCCATATCCCATTGAGTTGGATTGGTCCATATATT
This sequence comes from Magicicada septendecula, assembly GCA_034769895.1. Taxonomy (NCBI): domain Eukaryota; kingdom Metazoa; phylum Arthropoda; class Insecta; order Hemiptera; family Cicadidae; genus Magicicada; species Magicicada septendecula. The sequence continues at coordinate 339,266,361 of CM068367.1, read as the reverse complement.
CTCCTCAAAATTCTCCTTCCAAAGTTATATTATATAGTTATAGTTATTACTATATTAGCTGCTCATTTATTCAGAGTCCAAGTCTCGCTGCCGTATGTTATCACCGGTCTAATCATACCTTTATATAATGTGACCTTGGAGTGACGGTGGATATTCCTTGTCTTGAATATAGTTGTCTACGAAGCATATGTTTTAATTGCGGCCTATATCCTATTCCTTATTTCATTTATTTCTTCATTATCTTCTGCAATCCAACATCACAAATATTTAAACCGATTATCTATTTCCAGGTTTAGTGGTTCGATTTCAAACTGTTCTGATTTCCTGGTTTTCCTTCGAGTACATAACCTTTGTTTCATCTGTATTCACCTGTAATCTTATCTCTTCTGCTTCACCTTTGAGTTCCTGGAAGGTCTCTTTTGCTCTTCCTTGGGATCTTGCCATAATATTAATATCGTCTGCATATCCTACGATCTGGACCATTTTATGTTACAATGTTGCATTTCTATCAACTGACAATTTTCTGATCATACATTCGAGTGCTAGGTTGAACAGGGTTGGTACCAGCCCATCGCCATGTTCAACCCTCTCGTGACATTACAAAGTTCTGTCGTACTCGTTTGCAGTTTGACTTTGGCTGTCGTCTGTATCATTGTCAATCTTGTCAGCTGTACTACTTTAATGAGTATTTGAAAGTACAGCAAAATTTCAAAAAGTTTATTCCAAACTATGCTGTCATACGCTTACCTAAAATTTTCAAAGATTTTGTTAGGCTCAGGTTGTTTTCCCATATCTTCTCCATTAGTATTTTGACTGTAGAGATTTGGTCTGCAGTGTATCTTCCACTTTGGACGCCACATTGGTATTCCCCCAATATTCCTTCAACATATGATTCTAGTCTCTTCTGCAGTATTCGAGTGAATATTTTGTAACCTCTACACAACATCGAGATACATCTGTAATTTCTGCAGTCTAACTTATTCTCGTTTTTATGAATAGGTACTATTAATCTAATGTTCAATTCTTCAGGCATATATTCCTTCTTCCATATTTCTTGATTCAATTTATGCATCTCTCCTTTTATGGCGTCGTATTTTATTAGTTCATTTGAAATTATCTTAATTCCTGAGGCTTTAAAATTCTTCAATGTTTTATTTTTAATTTACCCCCTATTATACTACCTTCTTCATCATAATAAAGATTCGTGTTGGCTATAAAACTGTTGTAACGCAAATTTTAAAGAAATTTTTTATGTAAGGGAACACAGTAGCAAGGGTCTGCTGTCAACTTAACGATGACATACGTAGGAGCTGTACCATATGTAGTTCGGACAATGGCACGCGAAATCCATTAGCAACGGGAAGGCATTGTGTGTGAAAGACAATATATCTGTAATAGCAGCTGTTCAGTTAAGGGAATTGCGTGTGGCGAGCTGAACTACCAGAAAAACAAAGGAGTATGTATCACAGATGTATTACTAAGAAAACCTAAAGAAAAGACAGAAGGAGGCGATACGAGAAATAACAAGCCACGTGTGTGAACTTAACACCAAAACGCGGCTGTACATTGTTCACAATGGACGGAAGGGCTCGTAACGAGATTGTATGAATAGGGACCAAACCCTGTGAGCAATTAACAAACAGCGGGAAGCATGTTTACCAGAGAGTGTTACAGCTAAGTAAAAACTACAGCGCAGATGTGCCAGTCGTAAGGGATACCAAGAAACGACCACACTGGCGTGGGAATACAAAGAGGATGTAAGAAGACAATACGACAATTGGCCACGATTAGGGAGAGATACACATGTTAAACTAAAAGACAGCTGTTAGACAAGACAACAATTAAGAGAAATTTGTCTGAAAGGAACGTACGAAAGACAATCGAGTTGATGGACAGGCGTAAAATTTGGTCATCCGCCTCAGACTATGGGTGGAGCCAACAAGAAGATGTAAGGGTAGGAAACCAAAGAAGCCTATCAGAAACCAGAGTTTAGTGAAGGCGTTTCTCCAAGAAGAGGTTGCTAAGGAGACGAGGATGAAGAACTAATGAAAACGATGTCATAAGACATGCCATAGTTTTAGGGAGGAGTTTTCGAGGAAAAGGGATGAAAAACCAATGGAAACGAAGAAGGTGGGAATAAGAGAGTCTTGAGCAGAAAAGTTGGGGGATATAAAAATAAGTGTTGACTGCGTTCGGGAGTCTTAGTCGGAGTCTTAGTCTTAATATACGTGCGAACTGTCGAGAGTCGTGAGATAGTATTGGACATGTCGGAGTATAACTTTGAACAGAGGCTTAGTTTTTTCGAGAGTTGGTATACTAACCAGTTATGTAAAGACGGTATGACGTTTTGACGGAGTGTTTAATTAAAGACATAGTGTTGAAATCGAGAGGGAGAGAGTCGGAAGTATGAACTAATTATGATGATTGTGTGAAAGACTACTATAACTGTTAACGCTAATTAAACAAAGTCAGATGTCGTGGTAATAAAGTTAGTCCGCGAAGGAACTGTGATGATTAATTAAAGTATCAAACAATCTGTATTAATCAACAAATTGTTAAAGTACTAATAATATGCAAATGAGCCATAAATATAAATAATTCGGAGATAAAGTGATATTATCAACTAACATGTGTTAAAACATAATTTTCAATAACGAGAGTTAACAAAAGAACTATTAATGTCGGAGTGTAAGATACAAGGTGAAGTGTAAAAAGTGTCATTCACAAGATGATTAGTGCATCAACAAGAGCAGCATTGATCCTGGAGAGAGAGAGAGAGAGAGAGAGAGAGAGTGGAGATCATCGCAGATTAACGCCGCAGGTTTAAGGATTACATACCCACAGTAACGAATTCATGCATAACTAATGTTAAGTAAAAACACTGTCTGTCTCTCTAAAAGAACACACTTATGATATTTGAAGAGAAATCATATCTAAACGTATTCATGTTAAATTTGTATGAACAACCTTTAAAAGATAAACTCATATATTGTAGCATGACAGATAATCCACTAAAAATTAATTCCATTAAGATCATAAAAACAATTAAATTACATATAACTCAAAGAATTGCAAATGAAAATAAATTAAACTTCAAAGAAAAACACCACTATAAAAGGAAAAAAGTAATTACATAATAAAAATGCAACATTAAACCTCAAGAAAATAAATTAAAAGAAAATCATATAAAAAATCAGGAGATTAACCAGGAGATTAGGAGCATGTAATAAAGAAAATACCCCGAACCCAAGAAAGAAGAGTAAGTTTAGGAGCAGGTGATAAAGAAGATACCCCGAATCCAAGAAAGAAGAGGAAGTTTAGAAGCAGATGATAAAGAAGATACCCCGAACCAACCAACGGACAAAATAAAACTAAGTACCTTGGTAAACACAAGAAGAGAAGAAAAGAAGATATAGGATGAAAGAACCACAATAAATACCTATTAATAAACCTATTATTAACGACTATGAACCCCAAACCAAATGTTAATACCACAAAAGAAAGTATAACACCCCAACACCTCATAAAATTGTAACTTAATTATAGACAAAAGTATTTAGTAGTGTGATAAGAAGTGCACCAACTAAAGTTATTATATAGTAAAATAAACAAATCTTCACAGTCCATTATGACTAAAGGTTTGGTCTGAGAATATAATAAAACTCAAATATAAATCAGAACCAACAGTGAATGTGTACCAGTGGAAGTGGTTTTAAATATAATAAACTTCAAGTTAATGTGTAACTATTACTTAAACAAGGTGCTATTAAATAACTTTTATATTTTATAATTAACAAGTGATGAAATATTGAAATAAAAAATATTTCGAATGTTTCATAACTGAGGTAACTTTTTTATATCAAAACATTCATAGTAATGCCAATAATAAAGAAAGTATGTGGGGGAATAATTACAGTAACTGTGGATTAATTTAAAATACTAAACAAACAGAAAAGACTGTGATTTGCTTAAGTTTGATAAAAACTAATAAATGTGAAATGGCTAATTATGTTTAGAGCCTAGGAACTCCACTTTTTAAAGAGTTCTAATAGAATAAGATTAATATTTAGTGTAAGATGTTTTAGTTACATAACAGTATGCATACAGATTTAATGTTTATGTATGGTTGCTGCATCAGTTTATAAAATGTTTAAAATGTATGTAAAAATTAGTTCCAACAAACATGTCTAACTTTGAAGACTGCTAGTTAATGTTAAATATTATTTTTTGTATTAGTAGCATGAATTATATGCTACAGGTATCAATAGTTATCTAAGCAATTTTATTTAATGTGATGTTAACTTTAAAAAGTCAGAGGAGGTGCAAAAATAACTTTATTTGAAAAAACCATATATGTAAAATACTAACTTCTAGGCCAAATAATGAATTCCCCAAAAATTAATATAAACTAGTTAATTAACCAATGAACCATGTAAACTTATAAGATTTATGTAAGGTGGATCGATAACCAACTACTATAAATGATCCTATACTTTAAAAGAGTAATATAGAAGTATGTCTTAAATTATTAAAAATTTTCGAAATGTAATAACTAAATATTTTAAAGGAGGAATAGTAAATTCATGATTTATCACTAAAAGACAGTTCAAATGTTAAATTTATAAGAGATTAAGGAAAGCGAAAGATTTGTGACCATCTGAAATTTATTATAATTATATTAATAACACCTAAAATGGCAGTAATTGTGTACAAGAACAGGAAACCGAATTTTGGGCCTAGATTTCCAAAAAGACAGAAATATGGCAATTTTAACAACAATCTATACAAATATGGACTATGACATATCAAATTAAACAGAATGAGATAAATAAATCAATTATGTGGTTAATAGTTCATGAAAGCAATCAATAAACTAAAAATATTCTATATATAATGTATTTTATATGTATGTAAATAGGAAGTGAAAATTATTTAAACAATACTTTTCCAATATTAACTTGGCAAGATATTTCCTAAGACGAAGGAAGTAAAACAGTTCATTATTAACATTCAACGTGAACGGTTGATGCTCGATCGCGTTAAAAAACGGTATAACGAATTGTAATGGCGTACAAAGTCGAAAATCAGTGAAAACGGGAGTTACCTAAATTGACAATTTTTAACTTAAAATCAGTGAAATACACTACCACAACAGTGAAAACAAACGATACGCAACACAATACAAGTGAATTAAACCAGTCAAACAACCTAACATTGATAATTCACATCGTAACAACTTCTCGATTCTTGGCCATAACCAGAAAACATTGAACACATCTAACATAAGACAATTAACACCAGTGAACACTGAACACTAATCCAGGATACCAGAACAACACAATAGACAATATACACTATTACGGAGACCAATAAAACAGTTGTGAAGGTAATTTTATTATCAGAATTTCCAACCATCAGTTCACAGTAATATGCTACAACGAGACGTGCCGCCATTTTGAACTTCCCATGATGCAAAGTATCCGCCAGCAACGAATTCGTCCTAGTTAACAATGGGTACCAATACCAATGGGTATAAATTGTGTATTATAAACTTTATATATTATTAACAAATTGTCATTTATTACTTATTAAGACTTATTTTTTGTACATGTTATACTTTCTATGCTTACCCTTCTCTGACTATATAATTATAATCGTTATAAGAACCTTTCTGATAGTTATATAAAAATAACCTGTAATTGTAATATCGACTAAGCCCTGTGAAAGAGTCGAACATTTGCTCAACATCGATTTTAAATCGATCTTTTATAAATATTATCAATAAATTCAATTCATTCAACTATCAGTATTTAAAATTATTTCACATATTAGAATAAGAGTTTTAGTTAAGTAAAGGACTTACTGGGAGACGACAAATATTAACGGAAAGTGATATACTGGAGCAGAGCTGAAAATCGCAAATCGATTATTGTAAGAAGACAATCTGATTAACTCCATATTCATTTAAGGTCTACCAGAAGTGTAAAAATTAACCAAAATAAACTCACAGAATTTTAAAATTTTAACCAAAACGCAGAACCAGGATTATTTCTAAATTATTACAATAACAAACAAACATAAAATTTTTGGTTGGAAAAAATTTTTTTTCTTTCTTTGAACATACACAAAGGATTAATTATTTGTAACAGCTAGTAAAACAGCGTCTGTTACAATATCTATAAAATTATGAATCCATTTGTTGAGATAACTTTTGTGTAAAGTAAGAATTTATAATTATGATTATTAATACTTAAGTTAATAACCCTGAGAAAGAGCTCATAATAGAATGAAGAATTACAGAAGTAAATAATAATTTATATTATAATGTACTGTTTAATATTACAAGGTAAATGTAGTGTGTAGATCTCATGAAAGTGCTATCATTGGCAAAAGATATAAATAAATAATTTTAGTACAGTAAAATTTGGTGTACGCTTTTACTTATTTGAATCACCTAAGATAGGATATCACTGATTCTTATTATGAAAGATTAACTTATTTCATACCATAAAGAAATTAAAACAACTTCAGTAAAGTCATACATAATTAATTAACATCACATAATTAATTAAGGTAATTTATAGTTATATTTGGCGTTCCAAACGCGGGACGTAAACACTTAACAGTTAAAACATTATATTTGGCACCACAACAGCTGGGGCTTTTAAATTTCTTTATATTGTCTTCAATAATATTGATTTTCTGGTAGGCCAGTTTGGTATTACCATCTGTGAATTCCTGTTTACTTCTACTGATTTCCTCCACTAGGGCAGTTTTTTCTTTTTTTGGCCGACTTTATTAACTTTCCTTCTTGGTTCTTCATATTCCTCCCTTCTCTGTCTAGTTGGTCTGCTGTGATATTGTTTATGTACATTATTTCGTTTTTAATGCATTCCATGCATTCCTCATCCAACCAGGGATTCCTTTCTGTCTTTGGTCTCTCTCCCGGAACCTCTTTGGCCGTTTCTATTATATTGGTCTTTATTTTCCCCCAATGTTTCTTGACTCGATTTGCATTCGTATCTGTTATTTGTGGCTCCGCAATATTTAATTTTCTAGCTATTTCCTTTTGGTATACTTCCTTTACCTTTGGGTCCCGAAGCTTGTATGTGTCCAGGGGTATTGTTTTAATATTTGAAACTCTTGGTGTTTTCTTTATTCGCGATCTAAAGATCGCTTTGACTGAAAATGATCTGCCCCACAACAAAAGGATCTTACATCCATAATACTTGATGCACCTCTATTCTCTATTAATACGTGATCTATTTGATTGATGATTTTCTAGTCAGATGACATACAAATTCCTTTATGTATGTTCTTGTGTGGGAAGAATTAAGAGTTTATTCGCATATTCTTGCTTGCTGCAAAAATGATAAGCCGTAGGCCATTGTCGTTGGATTCTTGATGCAACCTATGATTCCCAATTGTTCCTTTGTATATTTATTCCCTACCTACTTTCTCGGTAGCATCACGAACTGTAATCTTTATACCATTTTACGGGAGCTTGTCATGTACTTGTTCAATTCTTGATAAAATGAGTCTTTCGTTTCATCTTCCTTCTCTTCCGTAGGTGCATAGATGTTGATAATGGCTATATTAAAGAAGAGTGCTTATTATAGACATTCTATTGTTAACAGGTTCAAACCCTAATATTCCGGAATTCAGTGTTTTCCTAATTATGGATGCCACCCCTCCTTCGTTTTGTTTTGCCTCCCACTACTGAAGATTGTATAGTCTTTGATATCCCACATTTGTTGGCCCGTCCATCTCGTTTCTTGAACAGCTGCTATGTCAATATTACATGACGTTATCTACAATAATAGATCTTTTACTCCTTTTACATGACGACTGGTTCCTCAAAATATTGGTTTTACGGGGAGGGGTTGTTGGCCCTTCGCCCAACTCCCAGTCTGGAGGGCCGGGCCATTTTTATTCAGGGTTTCCGTACCATAGACCAACTGCTTTGACCACAGCTTAAAGCCTGGTTTACCTTGATTGTCTGTCGGGGTTTACTCCTTTAGCCTTTAAAGATCCCTCTTCATCGCAAAGCAGCGATTCTATCTGTTTACCCCAGGGAGAGCGGGTTGCCTCTTCCGCCTTTTGCGCCATACCGTAGGTTCCCTACTCTGCCGCATCCGCTGTTGAGGTCTTCACCGTAACCCTGGCTAGAAGCCCTTACAGAGTGCTACCATCCGGAGCCAACTTGATCTAAGTTTTTTTTTACGAGGTGTTACACCTTCCCCTCCTCCTTCCTCATCACTATTTTAGGTTTATTATTATTAAGTTATTATTATATTATTTTAGGTTACCTCGTAAAATTCCGACACCATTTGGATTGGTAAATGGATTCGACAATATTACTCTTACATTTTGGATAAGTTTTACTGTTCAGTGGTATCACGTTAACAAGGGTTTACCTTTTTTTTTAATATCAAGCGTTTCGGACAATTACTATTAGGCACTGCAGAGTACCAATTTAGCTAACAAGGATTCCTCACTGTGGAATGTGTAACATTTATGATGTTAAGAAACATAAAGACATGATAATCCGGAAAGCAATATTGTTCTGATTGTGGTAATTACTGGATTGTATTATTAATATTGAATTGTGCTTGTGTAATACACACTGTGTTATTCGCTTATATTTCAAGCATATTGAACATTCATGCGTGTCCTTGGGTATTTGTCACGCGTTACTGACAATAGGTTACTGACGCGGGCGGTGGTCAGGTAATATATTTTTCTAATATAATAAACTATTATGATTGCTTGTACTAAAATACAGTCTGTCGTCAAACGCACAAGTCTTACAGTAGTCGAGCGAGACGAGTCACTTTTATAGAAATCTAATCCGCAGAGAAGACAATAACAAACCGCGTAAAGGTTACGGTTGCAATAAAACGACAAATTTAGTGTTTACGCTTGTTATATCACTGCTCTCAACGAGAAAGAAAATATATTTTCCGTTTTATGGACGGTGTTTTCATAGCGTATGTTTCATTTTATCACCATAAACCGCTGTATGAGTTTTAAAATTGCCGCGATACGTACAAGTCGAATGATAAAACCATTCTCCTAAAGCAGATTGCGCAAGAAGCTGGTATTTCTGATCTCGTCAAATTTTGCACACTGGTGACTCTATACACAGTGCGTTGAAACATTACAAATTAAAAATACTGAATAAAATATGTGTTGTAAACAAGTATTTGGTATTTCAGACGTCTAATTTTAAAACCACATACATCCAAAAACTGAAAATTTTCAGCAGAGTTAATAAACTAATATATCAAAAATGAGAAAAATTGGAAAATCATGGTTTTGCAGGCGTATTGCTATGAGATAGACTACTTTGATACTGAAATTTAAATCCATCCTTACGTGATACCATCACATGTAAGGTGTACAAACAACACATTTTTAAATATTTAAGTCTGAATTTAAGTAAACATGAGAACTTGTCTTACTCCGGAAGTAGTGGTTTTAAATAACACTAAACTTTTTAATAAATACCACACATTTCAACTTTCCTTCATAAATTTTTGATCTTCGGTCATCCTCTCTTTGTTCCGTAGGCATACCGAGTTTTTAAAATTTTTAGAAATTAGTAACTGTACTTTTTCAAAGGAAAGGTTCAATGTATCTAAAAATGCCTTCTGGCAGACTTGAAGTTTTCTCTAGTATCAACTTTAAAGATATAGTATTTTACAGTCACTGCACAATTTCCTTTCTTATTGTTCACTATGTGTTTTTTTTTGGAATGCTGGCTTCGGTATATTATAATATAAAGTTATCCTGCCTCAGTTTTATTTGTGAATCATTTTTATCAAGATCATAAAACTTTTCATGAACATTTTGCTGATCTCTTGCATATATTTTGTCAGACATACATGCATTTTTTTTATTATGGTTACAGTTAATTCTATTTTGAATGTTCATCACTTCTTTGTTTACACACATAATAATAATTAATATTGGTGTTACTTTCACTGTAAACTTACTTGTTTTATTCAGTCACACGACGTTTCGGAGTGGTGTTCTCCTTCTTCAGTGAGTTTGGATTCGGAAAGTGCCAAGTTGTCGGTAATTTTATGTGTAACGGTTTTTAGTTAACAGGTTGTGTGTGGGGGTGGGGGTGGAGGGGATTGGCGCAGGAGTTTGAATTGTTGTATGTGTTGTTTATTATTGTGTCAAATAGTGTGTTTGATTTTTGTCACACAACAAAACACAACCGAACAACATACTCAATGACCATTTACAATTTAAATCAAACAGACTATTTGACACAATAATAAACAACACATACAGCAATTCAAACTCCTGCGCCAATCCCCTCCATCCCCACCCCCACACACAACCTGTTAACTAAAAACCGTTACACATAAAATTACCGACAACTTGGCACTTTCCGAATCCAAACTCACTGAAGAAGGAGAACACCACTCCAAAACGTCGTCTGAGTGAATAAAACAAGTAAGTTTACAGTGAAAGTAACACCAATATTAATAATCACAGTTAATTTTTTGGAAGTCCTGGAGCCGTGTACCTGTAAGAGACACAGAACTTTAAAATGCTGATAATAAACCCCATATAATTAAGCCTATTGTCATAATTACATTAACTTAAAGCAAATGTAACTTATTAAAAAAGTACTTGATTAGATAATGGTAGTGGTTTTTATTTCACAAACAAAATTCTTTGCTATAAATAGAAATATTCTCGTTTTAAGAATACGACGGCTGTTCGTATTTATGTCTTTAATAAATCAAGAAACAGATTAAATCTACTAAAATCCCACATTATAGTTCTGAATACGTAATTGTAATCTAAATTATTGTATATTTACGAGAAATCAAGATACCCTGAGCTATCGATACACAAAGTTTTAGTGATTTCTCAAAGCTTGGGAATAGCATTTCTTTTCAGTGTTAAGTTTATGAAGTAATAATTAAGCAAAACCGTCCTCCTTTCGATTTTAAATATGTGTGCTTCTACAGAGAACAACAAACTCTACACTAATATCGAAGCCACAAATCATACATACCTTTGACTATTTTCTTTATTTCGTTTCCACATGGTTTCATTTCGTTGCCTTTTGCTTATTCATTTAAAAAAACCTCTCCTTGATTACAATCCATTTTGATTGATATTGTTAATATCGCTACTAAGAAAATATGTAGTTTTTATAATCAGTCGTTAAACAGTTTTAAATTTACTGTTCAATGAACATAACTTCAAGTGGAATTCCTTAGGTTTTCACAGGCGGCGGCAACATTGTTGGAATTGCTATTTTCCTGGCTGTTAGGCCATGCTCTACTGCTTATATTCAAAACAGGCGTTTCAACCCCACCATCGGAAGCCATCGTCAATGTAGAAACGATTAACAAATTGGCACGATTACAATTTTAAGAAATGACATTAGTAACTGTATTTTTTGAAAGGTTCAATGTGTCTAAAATATCCGGCCACAGACACCGTGCTATGTTTGTTGATCGTTTCAACACTGAAGATGGCCTCCGTTCGAAACGTTTGTTTTGAATTTAAGCAGTAGACAGCGGCCTAACAGCTGACAAATACCAATTCCAACAATAACTTCAATCGTTGGACATATAAACAACTGAACAGCAGTCAGCTTTTAGGAAAGGTCATATGAGGTTATGGATGTATCTGGTTTTGCAACTAACCAGCAATTCCAACTCCAATTTTAATAAGGATGTATCTATTTTTGAAACTTGTAAAGTAGACAGGGACATGGAGAAAGTAATAAAGTATAGGGAAATGCAAAAAAACGTGAATGTGAAAACAGTGAATGTATCTGGTTTTGAAATAGACGTCTCATGTACTTATAAAAACTTACAGCTTTTGTAAATTTATGTAAGTTATGTAAACCTATAGGCTAGTTTTGTACTATTACATTGTACTTATAAAATTTAATTATATTGTGTCTGTTATGCATATTCAAACTTTACTACATCATCACTGTGTTCACTGTGCTATAAATATTTCTTAAAGAAATTATGTGTAAGTTATAGACCTATATATTATGACCGTAGGCTGCTGGATCTTGATGTTGACAATGTAAATGTTTTGTCTTAAAAATATATATTGTGTCAAATACCGATTCCTGAAATATTTTGGAATAAAACACAAACGAATTGTGGGTTACTTTGGCTTTAACACACCAGTCTTCAGACGGAGTTTACTTTCTGTTATCGAAATTTTGTTACATCTGTCAGAAACAACCAGCATTTAACTTATCAGAAAGTGGGCATATCTGTGGCTTCTCAAATGTGACTTATACAAACGAAGTCAATTTAGAAACTGTTACAGCTTTGCGTAGCCGACTTCACGTTGTCATCGAAACGGATACTTCAGCTTGACTCGTTGTGGCAGTGTATTTATAAAGAAATCAAATTGATGTTCTTAAGATCAATACATTTGCCATAATTGAGAAACCTAGTTTTGTTTTCTTCGTTATAATATAGTAACTAAGAAACTGTAGTGTGACTAATTTGAAGTTTTTGTTAACAGTGGGTCACAATTATTGAGCGTCGCTTACACAGATATTATCTGAGACGTTACATTTATATTGACACCTGTTCTGTTCGTGACGTGAAAGTTGCTTTGCTTAGTTTCTTTTTTTGTGGTTAGACTTTCCTCGAGATTTCCTGCTCCGTCTGTATTGACTTTGGCTGCCTAAAAATACTGAACCTAAAAATTTTATACAAATATTTTACAATAATTGAACGAAATAAATGTACTAAAGCTGTCTTAATAACACAGAATAACGCCTTTGTGATATTGCTAATAGTGAAGTATTAAATACACGACATTCCGTATGTACGATTAAGCAAGTAGATATTGAACAAGTAAGTCAAGACTTTTAGCAGATTACGCCTCGTAGACAGTGAGTGATAGTTTATACATTTTCTAAAAAAAGAAAAACTGATAAAGTTTTGTTTTAAACATAGGTTGACTAAATGAACAAACTTGTTGTCTGGATTTTTACTAAACAGTTAAGTGCATTTAAAATTATAAATACAGTTAAAATTGTATTTATATGTACAATAAACAAAATAGTTTATTCAAATAATTAATTATCCTGTGTACTTATTTGGAAATTGTGGAAGGTATAGTGAAACATGTTTCGTAATCATAAACAGAAATTTTTTTATATAAACCTAATACTGACTCAAGCCGACGTTAACGCTCAAGCCAGTTGTGTTACACTTTTAAAACAATTGAATCTCTATATAACCATCAGTTTATTGTTAATCTTTGCTCTTATTCTTGTAAATGTTTTACAGCTTGCAGATATATTAGTAGAAGACATTTTAATATTATAAAAGGAGATAATTTCTACCATGGTTTAATTTAGTGTCGTAAGAATTGACATCATCTTGTGTAAAATGAGAAATTCAAATGCAACTGCGTTTCGCTGACGATAGTTAAAGTACGCCTTGTTTTAGGTTGGGTAGTTAATTCTCTGCGATTAATTACGCATTCAAATAACTGGAATGATTGCGCTTTTAATGAAACGATCTTCTGTCTTATTTTTATGGCGACAAACTTGGAAACATCATGTGCAATCCTGTAGCACAAACTAAAAATATCGGTATGGAGAACCATACATGACTTCCATGTTCTAAGATTTATATTTAAAATCATATTCGAAATGAAATATTTCCATAGAAACTACGTCTTTCTACTTATTGCTTCAGCATTAACCACAGTACTGTGGTCACTAACGTATACCACCTCACGTTTTCGCACTCGATTTTCACCGATGATGGCAGTCGGTGGCACTGCCGAAAAGTCTGGTTTTGGAGAAAACATTGGACTACGGCTAAAGAGCCCGGGAAGCAATTTAAAAAAAAAACTACTTCTTTGTTGCCGATAACGTAGTACACATATAAAAAATTCTCCCCTCCACCTTCAACTATAATTTTTAATAATAGAAAATTACCCCCACCCCGTTCACCTAACCTCTTCATTTATAGATATTTCATCTACGTTTCTACAGTGGATTACTATGAGCTTCTTATTAGGATACTTTATTTATACAAATTAAGTACTTTACTCTTGTTAAATCATAAAATGTTTCAGGTAAACTACCTCTTTCTCTTAACCGATCTTCTCCAAAATCAACAGACCTTCCGTCCTCTACAATTCAGGGAAGCATGCAAAAAAATATTTGATTCTGTTTGTGTTAAGTAGAAGAATGATCCGCCATGTGTGGACCAAAAAATGTTAAGTGTGAAGTGTTCTATTTACTGTAGGTTGATTCGCCAGGATGCAGAAATGATGAAGCGAGTGGACTGTAATTAATACATTTATTTAATTGTTCACATTTACACCAGAAATTGTTAAGTTTCATTTTTGACTGAGAAATTGGCTAATAAGCACATCGTGAATACAATTCGTATTACATTTAAATTAATTTGATGAACGGGCCTAAAGGGCATATATGAAGTGTTGGCCTAAGGCCTACATTAATTGTCGCGACAAGAAGAAAAATGTGACAGTGAGGCTGCGGGCGCGAGCCGACCGCCGCTTGCGAGCGTCTATGACGAACTGTGTGGAAGCACGGACATGAATTGATCAGATTAAAGTGCAAATTAAAGCGCAGATTAGCCAACCTATAATGTAAAAATTACCGCGCTACTGTACATAAACTGCCCGTCAAAAAATCAGTAGATTTTTTACTACATTTTAGTAACTTATTATACATTTTGGTAACTTATTATATAACATACAGAGTTCTTATTAATAAAAGTTAATCTCACAGGCTGCATTGAACCTTGAGTTGTAATCTTAGATAACAGCTGTACGTTAATGGTTTAGCGATAAGCATGAATAAAGATAAGCTTTAAAGATAAGCGTTTGGTAGGCCAAGGTTGGCGAGCAAACTGATTTCATGCATGAATAAAAATGTAAGCATTGGCAATGTATTGCCCACATATATTGTATGTATACAATATTGAACGTTATAAAACATGAAAAATACATAATTTGACAATGTTTAATAATGTATGATCGGAAGCTCATCACATGATGGCCCGATAAATTGTAACCCTATGCAAGTCATAGATGGTTACCGTGAAATAGTTGAGGCCAGTAGACCTGTACAGAGTATTGCTTACATGAACAAAAATTGTCACAAATTATACATGTTTAGACGTAAATCTAGCATGGCGTCATAAATTTGAACGAGTCATGCTGTGCCTGAAGTTTCAGGAATTTACAATATGTTGTTGTGTGAGAACAAGCTATAGATAGCTGACTGATTGCAAGCACATATGTGATGACATGTATGTCATAATTTAAGCAAGAATAATAATTGTGCAATGCATAATCACAAAATACCATATAAAAATACAATATAAAATAAATCTAGCCGTGGCATGGTTACATACAGTAGACGCAAGAAACAATATGTTTTACATAAATGCAAGTTATATAATAAATATAATAAACACCAATTTAGGTAATTACAAATATGAATAAACAATAGCGTAAGTAACAAATACGACACTGTGGTTACAAATGTAATACATGAGTTGAACAATTGAGAAAGACATTCATAAAACAATAAATCACACATATTAACAACTGTGCAAGAAATGCATACATGGTTATATAACTGCAAACCATGCGAATATTATGTAACAAATTTTTATAAAACAATACCACCGAAAACATGACACATTCCCAATACATCAAAATGTAAATGTGTAGGACATAGTATGCCACACAAAATATTAACATATAAATACAAAATAGCAAATATACCACCATAAAACTATGATGAGTATAGAAACACGCAATGGCGCAAATTGTCATGAAAATGTTGTGATAATACATATCACAATTAAGTTGACCAAATGGTCATATAATAAAGTAATAAGCCAATGGCTGAGTAAAATAGCATTGTGCTAAATGATCATAATAATCTTGTGTCAAATCTCGTCCCGCGCTGGCAACAGACATAACTTATGTACTGGTCTCCGCAAAACACCAGTAGGCGTGTGAATGGGTACGACACTAATTAAGTTATCTGGGCCGGGAAATGTGGCGGTAATTACACCAAATTTCCAGGCTAATGGAGGTAGGTTATCCTCAATAAGTAAAACTAGGTCCCCAATGGAAACTTTATCCTTAGCGAATTTCCATTTGTGACGCTGTTGTAACTGGTGTAAATAGTCGCGAGACCAAGCCTTCCAAATGACTTGGACAAACTTCTGGAGAAGTTGCCAACGTCCAAGACGAGAGATAGGAATATGAGATAGGTCTGGGTCCGGTATCGCCGTTAATGGTGCGCAAATCAAAAAATGGCCAGGTGTAAGTGGCACCGGTTCATTTACATCCGAAGAGATGGCAAATAAAGGGCGAGAGTTTAGACATGCCTCTATCTGAGACAAAACTGTCGTAAACTCCTCGAAGGTGAGTATAGACTTGCCTACCACGCGGCGCAAATGAAACTTCAAACTCTTTATGCCGCTCTCCCAAAGGCCACCAAAATGAGGTGATGAGGGCGGAATAAATGACCATGAGATACCCTGAGAGGACGTAAATAATTTGAGTGATGAGGTGGCATCCTTATTATGCCAAAGATTGTAGAGGTCATGTAAAATATTGCGGACCTTCCTAAAGTTTGTGCCATTATCAGAGTATAACTGACTGGGTATGCCTCTGCGGGCCATAAAACGACGTAAGGCAGCTATAAACGCACTGACTGTAAGGTCGGAAACCAATTCCAAGTGAATGGCCCTGGTTGCTAAGCAAATGAACAAAGACACGTATGCCTTAGAGAGAGTTCTGGATTTCTGCCCGCCATGACGAATCACGAAGGGACCACCATAATTAACCGCGTAGAATAGAAACGGCCGTGATGGAGTGACTCTAGGAGACGGTAAAATACCAAACCTCTGAACCTGCTGTTTGGCACTAAACCTGAGACACTTGACACATTTGCGAATGATGGAGCGAATGACTAACCTGGCATTAACAATCCACCAACGTTGACGAAGTGAGTGATGCACGAGTTGAGCACCAGCGTGAAGTAGACGAATGTGTTCGCGTTCAATGATAAGGCGAGTAATATGAGCCGATGGATGTAAGACAATAGGATGTTTAATGTCGTAAGGTAATTGCGACTGCTGTAATCGCCCGCCTACGTGTATTACTCCAGAATCATCAAGAAACGGGTCGAGAGAAGCCAACTTACTCCTAATAGAGACAGAAGACCCATTACGAAGACAATTAATTTCGGCTGCAAAGTGGATCGACTTGGATTGTTTTATGAAGAAATTAAGAGCATGATGAATTTCTACAGGGGTAAGAGCGCCCGTTATTTTGTCAGCACTGGAGAGTCTAATATTTTTGATGAACCGAAAACAGTAAGCGTATACGCGTGTCAGACGATGCAACGAAGAAAAGTCCTTAGAAAGGTCGATAGCCAGGGTAGACATTATTGAAAGGTTATGGGTTTGTTTCTCTTCCGCAGTGACTTCAGAAGACGACGGATTAGAAGGTAAAAAGGGTGGAAAAGGATTGGCCTCGGAAGATTGAGACAAACAAGTGGGACCGCGCCACCAAAGCGAACAATCGCGCAAAACGTCAGGGAGACACCCCCTAGAGATAATATCAGCAGGATTGTGTCTAGAATTGATGTGATGACATGTATAGGCTTGCGTAAGACGCTGAATCTCAGCAACACGATTAGCAACGTAGGTTTTCCACCTCGTGGACTGGGCATGAATCCAGTAAAGAGACACCATAGAGTCAGAATATAAATGAACACTATTAACAAACGAATAAAGCGCAGGAACGACCTTAGATACGAGTCGCGATAACAACAAGCAAGCGCAGAGTTCGATGCGAGGTAATGACACCTGTCGTAGGGGAGCCACGCGAGATTTAGAACACAGGAGATGACAAGAGGCCGATGAATCTTGATAAATGACTCTAATATAAATACAGCACCCAAACCCCTTTTCAGAGGCATCCGAAAAACCATGTAATTCAACTGTACTTGCCTCAAACTTGCAACGAATAGAACGTGGGACAACAATTTTGCTAATCAGACACAATTTGTCGCACAATGAATGGCAATCCAAACGTGATTGCCCGGAGATCGGTTCATCCCAACCAAGATTGCAAAGCCAGAGTTGCTGCATAAGCTGTTTGTACAAGAAAACAACGGGACCGATCAGTCCAAGTGGATCGTATATGCCTGCGATAATCGAAAGAATTCTCCTCTTGGAGATGCTTGATTCAACGGGGAATGATTTAATGTCAAACAGAAATGAATCGGCAGTGTTATTCCAGAGAATGCCCAGGGTACGCACATTGTCCTGTTTGTTTAAGGGGAGTGATAAATTGTCATGACTTGCGACCACTCTGGGTTCATTAGATACCCATTTATGCAACGTGAGACCGTATTGACTCAATAACGCACCTAAGTCAGATTTCAACTTGGTCAGATCAGAGATGGTGTCAGCACCGGTAAGCAAATCGTCGACATAGAAATCATTGGTTATAGCTAACGCCGCATCAGGAAAAGAAGCTTGATGGTCCCTACCAATTTGAATAAGACAGCGAGTGGCCAAAAACGAAGCACTAGCCGTGCCGTAGGTTACCGTTCGCAATGCAAAGTGTTTAAATTGTTCGAGGGGAGAGTCACGCCACAGAATACGTTGATAGTGACAATCCTTTTCAGCTACGCGAATTTGTCGATACATCTTCTCGATGTCGGCGATGAGAACATATTTATGCATGCGGAAACGTAAAAGAATAGATAAAAGGTCTTGTTGAACATTCGGGCCTACCAACAATATGTCGTTGAGAGAAAGGCCATTGGTAGTTTTGGACGAACCATCAAAAACGACGCGCAGTTTTGTGGTCAAGCTAGACTGCTAAAACAAGGCATGGTGAGGCAGATAGTAAGTATTTGACACTCCTGAATTGATAGAGCAATTATCGATAAGCGTCATGTGGCCAAGATCCTTATATTCATTAATAAAGTCTGCGTAATCGCGCGCGAGCTTAGCATCACGCCTGAATCGACGTTCTAAATTCAAAAATCTTGCTTCAGCATTGGTGTAAGATTCCCCCAACTGGAGATGATCGGACTTAAATGGCAGTGAAACCACGAACCTACCCTCATGGTTGCGATGAGTAGAACGCACGAAATGCTCCTCACAAGCTGACTCGTTATCAGGTGTGTTGTCAGGGATAGTTTCTGCTTCCCAAAATTTTTCGAGAGACTGCAAAATTTGACTGTCGTTGTTCCTAGCTAGGAACAAAACAGCAGGACCCTTGTAGCGGCAGTGTTTGGGCAGATTGCCAGCCAAAATGTAGCCTAACTTTGTTTCTTGAATGATGGGAAAATGAGGGCCGCGTACGTATTTGTTGGCTAAAATTAAAACCAGGTAAAATTGCGCCCCTAAGAGTATGATTTCGGATGATATGTTCAAATTTGGGTCAGCAAGAAAAATGTTGTCTGGAATGTTGAATTGATTTATGTCAAACGATTGTGCTGGCAGATTGTGTGTTAATGCAGATAAGATAGCACATTTTGCCTCGAAGCTAAATCTCTGATAACGAGAAATAATGCGTATAGACGCGAGATTAGTGGCATGACACGCTGTATTATTTATACCCGTAATTGGTATGTTGGATTTAGTCAAATTAAGCCGTAATTTCTTTGCAAATGATTTGGTACAAAAGTTTATTTGTGAACCGGCGTCCAAAAGAACTCTTGCCTTTTGTCTGTTGCCAGCCTGGTCAATGAGAAATACAAATGCTGTTGATAAAAGAATATTATTCGTGGATTGTAATTTAAATGAACAATAGTTACTACTACTGGCAGAGATTGAGTTCGGCACATTGTTCGTGTGCAACAATGTATGGTGTCGTTTTGAACAGATCTTACATGCCTGCTTATTCTTACAATTAGATACAAAATGATCTGATCTAAGACAATTGGTACAACATTTGTGATTTGATACAAATTGTCCCCGCTCAGCGGTGCTTAGTGCACGAAATTTATCACATATTTAAAGCGAATGATTAGATTTACAACACAAACATGAGTGATAACTCCTAAATGTAGTACTGCCAGCAGCGTTTCGTGATTTATATTTATCAGATTTATTGTTGAGTCTTAAACTTGGCTTGTTGAGTTGCTGTCCGGCATCGATAGGCAGTGTATTTTCTAACAGCTGTCTACGTGCGTTTAAAAAATGAGTGAAATCTTGAAAGTTAGGAAGATTATCAGAGTCTATAGACTCTTTCCATAATTTAAAAGTAGTAGGGTCGAGTTTAGTTGATAATAATTGTATAGTAATAAGTTCAAATGAATTCACTGACAGTTGCATTGCCGCCAGTGAATTAACGGAAGACGTTATCGTATTTGTGAATTCTGCCAAACTTTGGACAGAGTCTTTAATTGTCGACTTGACTTGAAGTAAATTTTGAATGTAGTATTTTGCTAGTATGAACTTGTTGTCATACCTTGCGGACAGCAAACTCAACGCTATCGAGTAATTTTCATTAAAAATAGGTAGTGATTTAATTAAGTCTAACGGTTCATTTTTTAGAGAAGAATGTAAATAATGTAGTTTCTGCACTGGCGTTAGATCGGATCTTGCATGCACCAAGTCCGTAAAAATTAAATGAAAATGCTGGCATTCCAAGATATGGCCTGTGAAGCAGGGCAAACTTATCGGTTTTAATTGCATATGGGCCGATAATAAGGGAGGTACAGTCTGAACATTAAAGGTATCAATCAATTGTAAAATATTTGCTTCCGTAGAATATAGCATTTCTTCGACCTCAACTCGGTCTTCTTGAGCAGCGTTTATGTCTTTACAAATAAGTTCGATTTCAGATTGTACCTCGTCGTACTTCGATGCCAAGCTTTTCAAACTTTCAAGTCTTACTGTTAAAAAGTGTTTTGTATTAGAATTTGTATCAAAGTTACTGACAGCTGATTGTATGCGCACTATTGCGGACTTTAAGCCGCCTCTCTTTCTGACTAACACTTTGAGGCCTTCTTCAGCCATTGTACGCACCTTGATATGATGTTAGTGAGGTGATACCTTGTAGGCGATGTCCTGAAGCGTCGACGCCGTGGAGAAGATGGCAAACACACAGCTCGGAGAGATGAGTGCCTTGTCTGACGTACTGAAGCTAGCAGGCTCTTGCAATGATGTCGTCAGGAGGCTCAAAGGCGACGAGCGAAATGCTGATCGAATCACGCCACAGTCGTATCAGCGGATATGCTGAGTCGCCCGTGATGGCCAGAAATAGGGGCAGAAAAATAATAAATATGAATAATGTATCCGGAAATCCAGGTCCGGAGCGACCAAAAAATGTTAAGTAGAAGAATGATCCGCCATGTGTGGACCAAAAAATGTTAAGTGTGAAGTGTTCTATTTACTGTAGGTTGATTCGCCAGGATTCAGAAATGATGAAGCGAGTGGACTGTAATTAATACATTTATTTAATTGTTCACATTTACACCAGAAATTGTTAGGTTTCATTTTTGACTGAGAGATTGGCTAATAAGCACATCGCGAATACAATTCGTATTACATTTAAATTAATTTGATGAACGGGCCTAAAGGGCCATATATGAAGTGTTGGCCTAAGGCCTACATTAATTGTCGCGACAAGAAGAAAAATGTGACAGTGAGGCTGCGGGCGCGAGCCGACCGCCGCTTGCGAGCGTCTATGACGAACTGTGTGGAAGCACGGACATGAATTGATCAGATTAAAGTGCAAATTAAAGCGCAGATTAGCCAACCTATAATGTAAAAATTACCGCGCTACTGTACAGTTTGAATGTGCGGCAGTTATCGTTCGTCATGGAAACATTTCTCTTGTTACAACATAAATGTTGCAGGTAAACTACCCCTTTCCCTTAACTGATCTTCACCAAAATCAATAGACCTTGAGCTCTCTGCAACTCAGGAAAGGGTGCAAAAAATTATTTGATTCTCATTGAATTTTCGGCAGTTATCGTTCGTCATAAAAAATTACCCTTTTTAAAACATAAAACGTTGCTGATAAACTACCCCTTTCCTTAACCGATCTTCAACAAAATCAACAGACCTTGAGTTCTCTTTAGTTCAAAAAGGTATGCAAAAACCTAGTTGATTCTGTTTGAATTTACGGCAGTTATCGTTCGTCATATAAAAAATTACCCTTGTTGAAACATAAAATGTTGCTTGTAAACTACCCCTTTCCCTTAACCGATCTTCACCAACACCAATAGGCATTGAGAACTCTACAATACAGGGCTGTATGCAAAACATCATTTGATTCTGTTTGAATTTGCGGCTGTTATCGTTTACTATAGAAAAAAAATACCCTTGATAAAAAACCGTTGCCGGTAAACTACCCCTTTCCCTTATCCGATCTTCACCAAAAACGACAGGTCTTGGGGGTACTCTACAATTCAAGCCTGTATGCAAACAATTATTTGATTCTGTTTGAATTTGCGGCTGTTATCGTTTGCCATAGAAAACACCCTTGATAAAACATAAAACGTTGCTGGTAAGCTACCCTATTCCATTAACCGATCTTCACCAAAAACAATAGGTCTTGAGAACTCTACAATTCAGGGCTGTATGCAAAACATTAGTTGATTCTCTTTGAATTTACGGCAGTTATCGTTCGTCATAGAAAAAATACCCTTGTTAAAACATAAAACGTTGCAGGTAAACTACCCCTTTCCCTTAACCGATCTTCAACAAAATCAACAGACCTTGAGGTCTGTATAATTCAAAAAGGTATGCAGAAGAGTAGTTGATTCTGTTTTAATGTACGGCAGTTATCGTTCGTCAAAAAAAATTACCTTTGATCAAACATAAAATGTAGCTGGTAAGCAACCCTATTTCCTTAACCGATCTTCACCAAAACCAACAGGTTTTGAGAACTCTACATTTCAGGGCTGTATGCAAAATATTATATGATTCTGTTTGAATTTGCGGTTGTTATCGTTTGCCATATAAAATACCTTTGATAAAACAAAAAACGTGTCTGGTAAACTACCCCTTTCCCTCAACCGATCTTCACCAAAAACAATAGGGCTTTAGTACTCAACAAAACAGGGCTGTATGCAAAAACGTATTTGATTCTGTTTGAAAGTGCGGCTCTTATCGTTTGCCATAGAAAATACCCTTTTGAAACATAAAACGTTGCTGGTAAACTACCCCTTCCCCTTAACCGATCTTCACCAAAAACAAAAGGTCTTGAGAACTCTACAATTCAGAGCAGTATGCAAAACATTATTTGATTATGTTTGAATTTGCGGCTGTTATCGTTTGCCATAGAAAATACCCTTGTTAAAACATAAAACGTTGCTGGTAAACTACCCCTTTCTCTTAACCGATCTTCTCCAAAATCAACAGACCTTCCGTCCTCTACAATTCCGGAAGCATGCAAAAAAATATTTGATTCTGTTTGAATGTGCGGCAGTTATCGTTCGTCATGGAAACATTTCTCTTGTTACAACATAAAATGTTGCAGGTAAACTACCCCTTTCCCTTAACTGATCTTCACCAAAATCAATAGACCTTGAGCTCTCTGCAACTCAGGAAGGGTGCAAAAAATTATTTGATTCTCATTGAATTTTCGGCAGTTATCGTTCGTCATAAAAAAAATTACCCTTTTTAAAACATAAAATGTTGCTGATAAACTACCCCTTCCCTTAACCGATCTTCAACAAAATCAACAGACCTTTAGTTCTCTTTAGTTCAAAAAGGTATGCAAAAACCTAGTTGATTCTGTTTGAATTTACGGCAGTTATCGTTCGTCATATAAAAAATTACCCTTGTTAAAACATAAAATGTTGCTGGTAAAATACCCCTTCCCCTTCACCGATCTTCACCCACACCAATAGGTATTGAGAACTCTACAATTCAGGGCTGTATGCAAAACATTAGTTGATTCTCTTTGAATTTACGGCAGTTATCGTTCGTCATAGAAAAAATACCCTTGTTAAAACATAAAACGTTGCAGGTAAACTACCCCTTTCCCTTAACCGATCTTCAACAAAATCAACAAACCTTGAGTTTTGTATAATTCAAAAAGGTATGCAGAAGAGTAGTTGATTCTGTTTTAATGTACGGCAGTTATCGTTCGTCAAAAAAATTACCCTTGATAAAACATAAAATGTAGCTGGTAAACAACCCTATTCCCTTAACCGATCTTCACCAAAACCAACAGATCTTGAGAACTCTACATTTCAGGGCTGTATGCAAAATATTATATGATTCTGTTTGAATTTGCGGCTCTTATCGTTTGCCATAGAAAATACCCTTTTAAAACATAAAACGTTGCAGGTAAACTACCCCTTTCCCTTAACCGATCTTCACCAACACCAATAGATATTGAGAACTCTACAATACAGGGCTGTATGCAAAACATTATTTGATTATGTTTGAATTTGCGGCTGTTATCGTTTACCATAGAAAAAAATTACCCTTGATAAAAAACCGTTGCTGGTAAACTACACCTTTCCCTTAACCGATCTTCACCAAAAACGATAGGTCCTGATAACTGTACAAGTCAGGGTTGTATGCAAAATATTATGTGATTTTGTTTGAATTTGCGGCTGTTATCGTTTGCCATACAAAATACCCTTGATAAAACATAAAATGTTGCTGGTAAACTACCCCTTTCCCTTAAACGATCTTCACCAAAAACAAAATGTCTTTAGTACTCAAGAAATCAGGGCTGTATGCAAAACTTATTTGATTCTGTTTGAATTTGCGGCTCTTATCGTTTGCCACAGAAAATACCCTTTTAACATAAAACGTTGCCGGTAAACTACCCCTTCCCCTTAACCGATCTTCACCAAAAACAAAAGGTCTTGAGAACTCTACAATTCAGGGCAGTATGCAAAACTTTATTTGATTATGTTTGAATTTGCGGCTGTTATCGTTTGCCATAAAAAATACCCTTGTTAAAACATAAAACGTTGCTGGTAAATTACCCCTTTCCCTTAACCGATCTTTACCAAAATCAACAGATCTTGAGAACTCTGCAATTTAGGTCTGTATGCGAAACATTATTTAATTCTGTTCGAATTTGCGGCTGTTATCGTTTGCCAAATAGAAAAATTTCCCTTGATAAAAAAAAACGTTGCAGGTAAACTACCCCTTTCCCTCAACCGATCTTCACCAAAAACAATAGGTCGCGAGTACTCTACAAGTCAGGGCTGTTTGCAAAGAATTGTTTGATTGTGTTTGAATTTGCGGCTGTTATCGTTTGCCATAGAAAAAAAATCTACAGAAAAACGGACAGACACACAGACACACACACACACTTTTCGAAAAATGACTTTTTTTCATGTTTTGAGTGTAGTACAATCATATTCTGCAATAATCTCGAACACGATTTTTTTTGCCATCACCATACTTCCATTTCCTTAAGGAACATGGAAGTAAAAATGGGTATAGTGATTCTACCTAATTCGTGGGCTGAAGTTTCAAAAAAATTAAGAACGTACAATTTTTCTCGATGGAGCTAGTTACAGTTTTATAGTTTCTATATAATTGACATCGGAGAGTTCCTACACTTGTCTTACGTCCAATTATCCATCAGTGGTGGTTGAAACTTTTGGGGGTTGCAGTTGGGTTGGATAGAATTAAACTGTTTTATTCTCTGAATAGAAAATGTCCAAGTCTCCTCCCCTCCAAACAATATACAAGGAAAGCAAAATACTGCAATTTTAGTGTCACACCCGCATAACCACGAATATTTATTGTATAAATCTTTTTTAAATTTATGATTAAATATTCTGTTACCTGATTTTACACTTTGATTAACATTTGAAAGGTCTGTTGTAAGGCTACCTACTCTCTGAATTTCAATTTTTCCCTCAATAGGATGTAAACTGGACGGCTTTTTCGTTAAGTTTTCGACAGAATTCATTGAGTCCTACCAGTTAAATATAATAAATATCTTACACTATGACACTTTAATCCTTTATATGTACTATTACTTACATTTAACGATGAATTGGACTGACACTTAACTGACACTAACAACGATCTTCACAAAAAATTCGACCGACACTAACCAACTCAACTAACATAACAACATAACCTTACAAATTCCAACCTGGCGCACCACGTGTTATTTACCAACAAACGGATTAATGGCACCGTGGCGTACAAGCGGGGTTTGCAGTCTCTAATCGCACCAAGCAAACCTATATCGTTGTAATAGGAACACCCGAGTCTAGCCAGCCAGAGCACTACTCCATTGTATTTCCCCATATGCAAAGCGCGTCATAGTTGGTGCATACACCGCGAGAAGAGCGTGTACGGTTTTTAGTATTACTCTACGATTTTCAATCGGCAAATGATTAATTACGATGATTTAGCTTGAACACACTATTATTAGTTATTATTTTATTCCTAATTCTATAATTTAAAATATAATTCGGGATTTAATGGGAGTTGTACAACCGTGCAACCTAAGAAGGGGTGCCACTGCTATCCATTAACACGTAGGCTAGGTAACATTATTCACAAGGTAAAGTCATGGTCAAGTGCATCTTGCTGAGCAATATGTTCTATTATCACAGGTAACAACAGTAATGAATGTAACATAAAACACAAACAAGCTGAGATGAGTAGAAATTAATCATCAAATTTAACGTAGATTTTTATAAAGTAAATAGAGAGAACGTTATGTGCTTCAGAAATGTGAGAAATCACAAATAACAAATATTAAAAAAAGATATACTACAGGATATTATCAGCTTTACTTAAAAATTTAAATTTAAAAATTGTTACAAAATGCATTATAGAAGACTTTAAATTATTCACAAGATACAAACGTAATAGTCTCCAAAAGTATGTAGTGCTTCATTATATTTCTTCGTATAATTTACGTAATTTAATTTTTATAAACTTAAACACAATTTTTATACAGCAGCATATATTCTTACACCAGACTTTTGTTACGTATACATAATTGTGCATCTACACCTCAGACTGTATCTGTAACAGTTCATTTCGCGCGTCCCCCTGACTTAAATTTCTTTCGCGCATCGCTTTTCCTAATCCTTGATTAATTTAAATGTTCTTGCTAGTTCTGTTCACGTGTTACTTTACTATTATAATAAGTTACTTTGTTATTATCTCTTGTTTCATTTTAATCAAATGTGCATACCAATTGATTTTGTCCAGCATGTTAGATGAATGCGTTTTTTCCAACTCCAGTTATTTCACTTATTTCCTATATAGTTATTTGTTCAAGCGAAATACATTTATACCACTTCCATTCTTCTAGAATTTGCTTTGAAATGAACCACTCAGCACTGAACACTGTAGTTTCTTGGTTCATACATTGCTTTGTTAATAGTTTTTTTTCACTTTAGAATCTTTACTTGTTTCTTTCACAAAATGTTATTTATAAAAAATATCAAGAAATGTGAAAATAAATTAATTATCTGAAGACGTTACATAGAGCTTATGTAATAAAGGAATTAAATTAATAAATTTATGATATTAGGCACTTCATATGAGTGTGCAACGTTGTGAAATTATAGCTATTTACTGTTTCAAAAGAAGGCAATAAACAAGATTCTTGTTTTTACTGAATAAGTTATGAAACTGTGTCAGTATGAAAAGTACTTTCGTACATTGAAGGAAACACGGGAAGTCAATTTATATATACCGGCTGTGCTTTAAGTGGACAAGATGCTGACTTTATAAACAGTGTATTCAGACTGAAACAGCTATAAGAGCGACGTTATGAATCTGGACATCGGGCCATCAGCATTGCCTGATGCTGGATGCTTGACTCAAAAAATAAGAAGTAAAAATAGTGAATACTTTTCAGCAACATGAAAAGCAGTGACAGTCTCAGAAATAAATAAATAAATCTTCTTTTTCTTCTTCTTCATCTTCTATCAAGGACTAGTCGAGTCATTTGTTCCAGCCGCAAAGGAATATTCACATGGTAAACCTCTAGAAAAAAAATATCATGACCATAGAGCTACCCATGTACGGCTTACATAGTACATTTTTACTGCATATATTAAGAATTCCAGTTTAATGTAACTTGAAGTAAATTCCATGAGTTCATAAATTGCATAGGCTAAAAAAAACTCTATTTTTTATTTAGAACTGGAAATTACATGGAATTTTATAATACTGATTATAACAAAACTAACAAAACTATTTATAAACACAGATATCAAAGTAGCATACAAAACTAATAAAAATAATTTACAAAAACTAAATAACCCACACAATAAAGATAATACAACAACCAATGGTATATAAAAAATTGAATGCCAAGATTGCAATAAATGTTACATAGGACAAACAAAAAAACAGCTGAAAAAACGT
Source organism: Magicicada septendecula (assembly GCA_034769895.1). Taxonomy (NCBI): domain Eukaryota; kingdom Metazoa; phylum Arthropoda; class Insecta; order Hemiptera; family Cicadidae; genus Magicicada; species Magicicada septendecula. Next base: position 339,237,985 of record CM068367.1, on the reverse strand, counting down.
TATTTTGAACACCTAAATGCATACAAAAAACCAGAAATATATAAATCTAATTTGGCCATACATGCAATAAACACTGGACATGAATTCCCAGACATAACCAATATGACACTAATAAAACATATACCACACAAAGGGACCATAATGAACATTTGGGAAAATTTACAAATATACAAACATAAAACACAAAACAAACTAATACCTGAACAAATACAAATCAATACAAAGCATGACACAATTTTCAAAGCACTCAACATAGAAAATACACAAAATACTAATACATACACCACAATCACACACAATAATACCAATTTAAAGCACCAGAGACCAACAGGAAACCAAAGCAACAACCAGCCAACACATAAATACCTCACAAGGCTCAGAATTCGTAAGGCTGAAGATGGGAACACAAGGCTTCCCGAAACATGTTCCAAATAGGGAGAAATCAAACAGCCAACCAGCACACAGGTACTCCACAAGATTCAAAATTATGAAGGCTGATGATGGGATCACTAAGGATCCGGAAACATGTTCCAAATAAGGGAAAAATAACATCTTGAGGTAAACTAAATATAAATTTTAAATATATTATATACATCAAGAAATAGACTGTAGCAAAAAGTGTTTGAATATAGACCATACATAAGATGTTTGATTAATACAAAAGATAGGCCATACATTGTATATATTGCAATATTACATTTATTCAAAGACGTTTCAGTGATAGTACTGAACGCGACTGTAGTATATTAATTACCTGAAATGTCGCTGGATTTTGTGTACGTTACGTCCAATATTAACTGTTGCATAAAGAAATCACGTTGTTAGTTGAGAAAGGACAAATATTTTTCTGAAAAGAAATGACTACTTAAATATGTAAAAGAAAACTCATTGATTTACTAAGAAATTATTTAAAAAATTTGAATATTGTAAAGAAAAATTTAAATTTAAATATCCTATAAAATAATAAGCTGTGTACAAAGCATAAAGGCATATGATATATTTCATAAATCATACATAAATAAAAGGGAAACAACAAACATAAAACACGTATGTTAACATAAAGATAAAAAAAATGTTTCAGCTACTTGCGTGACTGACCCATTTGGTATTGCAAATAATATATAAAAGTAGGCCTACTATTTATATTTATTACATAAAAAAGTTTACTTGTGGTATTTTAATTATAATAAGGTTTACTTCAGTTTAATAAACATTGGTTACTGTGCACCTATTTTAATTAAATAAAAAATTCATAAAAACATTAAAAATAAAGGTTAATAAAAAATTATTGTATTTTTGTATTTACATTATATGCAGTTATGTATTCATTTTGTCTTTATTTATATCATGTCTCTGGTTATTTTCTATACGACTTATTAAATAATTGTTCAGTATATTACATCAGTTTTCATCAGCTTTCAAAGGTTGTTTTTACCGTGGCGAAGTTTCGTTGTGTGTGTGTGTTTTGCTCCCTGGTTGATGGAGATGATAAGATTCTGGCACTTGCACGTCGACAATCAGAGTGACATAGTAACGCCGTCGTTATTATCAGAGTCTCTCTCTGCCTTGCTTAAAATTGTCAGTGGTTTTTAGTGTGACGTAAGTCGACAGGTATGATTATGCTGGATGCCTTCCAGACTTGTCAAATTTTGTCACGTCCTGCATAATAGTCGGTTTTATTGAACCTTTTTATGTCTGTTTTAGCACTAATAACTGCAATAACTGCCTTGATGTGCAAACCAGTAGTTGCATATGATTCGTGATTTTCCACGCGTTTAATACATATAAATTGATTTATCATAGCTCATTACTTAACAAAGTAATTAATTTATTGTTAAACAGTTCAGTTATTATTGTATAATTTTCACTCGTTTTGTGTTTATATACGCACTCCTCCCCGCGTGTACAGCATATAGGATCTTTATTAGTTTGAATACTGTTTGCTGGACGAAGAAAATTCATTACCACTACTAGGCTACTCACTAAACTGAACAATGTCGACTAATCAACGTAAATGGCCACAGCAAATGAAGCATGCAGAACAATAAGGAAAACAGGCTGAACCACATCAAAGCGTGTTTACTAATAATGATACAGGGTTTTTCGTTGGTAAATGATAACGGAGATAGGCATGCATGACAATAAGGAAATAAACATCACTGTACCATACGTTTGTTTGTGACAATGCTTATCGTTGGTGGACACATAACGGATAAGATCCAATACTACTTGATTTTTACTAAATAATTCTACTTGAATTACAAACACGCACACGCACATGCACCCATATACCCATGCTACGAGTAATGAGTACGTTGTTCACGAAACTCATGTACTGCCTGTGCATGCCTTCGTGTGTTTTCATGACAAAGTGTGCAGGGGGGACAAAGTACGTTGAAATGTATGATGTCACTCGAATCTGTCTTTTCTGCAAACGTTACCTCTTGTGTAATGTTTTTTTTCTGTGATTAAGTGCAGCCATTGTATTAGCCGGTAAGTACACAAACGTTTTCACGTAGGCTGTGCACTTGTAGATCTTATCTCGGTTTCTCTGCATCACTGTCAGTCACACGGGTTACAGTCACATGCAATAAAATTGAGAACTGATTTTCAGTTAATATAAGTTGTTTAGATACTGAATGTTTTATATATATATTTATATATATAAAAAACAGTCAGTATATATATATATATATATATATATATATATATATATATATTGCAAAGTAATAGGTTCGAGCCCATACCAGACTTGCAGAAAAGAATGCACAATTAGTGAAAATTTAATACATTTATTGTTCTTTCTTGTACACTTAGTATTAAAATGTTCTTTAAACGTTTTATATACAATTAACTTGTGGTTGTTAAAATTTTTACTTGAAATGTCCTTTAACAAATGCTCTCTTGCTTTACACAGATTTATGAATTTATTTAAATGTTCAAAAGTCTTCTTTTATTAAACAAAATTATTTAAAAATTAATGTTCTTTTACAATTTGATAATAAGTTAATTTTTGCTTCCCTGTTTGGTCGTCCTCTCTGTTCTCCCGGACGACGATCTCGATCCAGCCTCCAGCGATCCGTCATCTCGATCCACGTTCCAGCAATCGCCTCCAGGTAGTGCCTTGCTCCAGGTCTCCGTATTCCAGCCGCTACGATCAGCAAACGATGCCCAGGAACGGTAGTTGAATATCTCACACTCCGTGATAGTTTCCTGCTGACAATCGCCGCTCACTCGACTCTACGGACCCAAGGACGTCTGGAATTAACGTTGTCTGGAATCGCTTCCCACTGCGACCACCTTCGCTGACAAACTTTCAGAGAGACTGCTTTCAGAGAGTTATCAGAGAGAGAGTTTCGAGAAGACTGCCTTCTCCTTTTATAATGCAGCTGAATGTAAAGCGCTGCGCTGCCGAGTGACGTCACTGCCGCTATGCGCGTAGGCGTCGTTTCAATTACTTTAATGTAATTAGTAGCGGCCACGTGTTTCCAACTTCCTCTTCTTGAATGTTCTAGAACACACCTTATAGCACATGAATGTATTTCCCTAACATTCTATTCGTTACTCACATTACACAACACTTCACTCATATGTAAAATTATATTCTCATGGTTCTACATTGTCTTATTTTCTAATTCTCTTCTATTAATTCTAATTATTTTATTAACACTAATTATTTTCAAGCATTCATTTATTCATTGGGACACTTATAATAGCTGATATTCATTATTCTTTACATTCATCTATATTAAGACCATTTGTCACGTTGCAATATATTTAAAATTTATATTTATATTACCTCAAGATGTTATTTTTCCTTATTTGGAACATGTTTCTAAAGCTCCCGTGCTCTCATCTTCAGCCTTCGCGATCTTGCGTCTGGTGAAGTATTTGTGTGTTGGCTGGATGCTATTAAGATTTCTTGTTGGTCTCTGGTATTTTAAAGTTGTATTATTGTGTGTGATTGTGGTATATGTATTTGTATTTTGTGTATTTTCGATGTTGAGTGCTTTGAATATTGTGTCATGTTTTGTATTGATTTGTATTTGTTCAGGTATACAAATCAATACAAAACATGACACAATATTCAAAGCATCAAAGCACTCAACATCGAAAATACACAAAATACAAATACCAATTTAATTATCAAAAATATAGGGAAACTACTCAAATAGATAAATACTATGTAACTGAATGAGGAGTGCAATAGAGAATGAGTGGTCAAATGAGAACAACCAAAAATAATTATATAAAGGAAGAATTATAATAACTAAACCAATAAACCATGAATAATAAATAAAGAATACGTGTTACAGATGCATGAATAAATTAAAAACAGGAATTAGCCTTGCAAACAAACATAATAAATAACTCGACAAAATAGACATAAAAAAAGACTAGACTGGACGGTGTCTTTGACACAAAAATTACCCAACAGATTAGGGAAGTGATTTTATATATCTTGTTATAATATTGTAAATAGTAATGTTTTAGTATGTAAGTGAGAAATGTATTTAGGGTTAAGAAAAATCAGTTGTATAACCAGCCTAAAAGTCAAGCTAGGTCTTAAACCTAAGACTGTATTTGTAATTAGCTCATAGATAGTGTCATGGTAAAGACAAGATAATTATTTTTATAATTGTGTTTATTCGAATAGATAAGTGATAAATAATAATAATGAAACAGTGCAAATGACACAGTGTAAACAATGATAAAAATATAAGTGTGGTGAACCAAGTATGACCATAAGGTGAGAATGGCATGTATTTTATATGAAGTGAACAGATAACAATAAAATCAACTTCATTAGTGCAAGTGACAATATAAAATTAAGTGAAATAAAAGCATAAATGGGATTATGTAAAATAATCAGGAAAGGTAAGGTTATATTAAAAACTTATGTTTACTGGAGGCAGATAAAACAGTCCTGAGACCGAAAAATACACCAACAAACCAAGGGCTCTTATAGATGAATCTAAAATTGATTGTTACAAGGAAGAAAGCTTTGCCTAATGTTGGCGTCCCATGAAGGAGGAACAAATGGAAATAGTTGCCAATCCAAACAAGATTAAATAAGAAGAGTATAGTAACAAAGCCTAGTAAAGTTATAGAAATTATCAGTAAACTATCGTACAAGTTGTATTCAACCCACCTGAAGAAGAAAAATTGAAATTACTATCCTAACTGGTGTAGTACATCTTGAATTCGGTGAGATCCTTCCAAACTTATAACTATATTGACAAAGTATTAACGTTTTACACAACACTTCAATATAAACTAAAAAACGAACACATTTAGTGTGACTACATTTCTAAACATAATGTATGATATCAAAAGTGAGTGACACAAACTTAGTTTGAACCAACAAAAGTGTAGAACTCATATAAATTTTATTAAACATTCAACATTGTGCATACCACAAAAAGCAAGATAGCGTCTGTCATTTTCTTAACGGTGAAGAAGGGGTACAGCAGTGCGCCATGTTGAGAAATAATGAACTATGAGATATAGCATAGACAATTAAATTTTTCTTTTCTTTTCTTTTGTCAGTTGTATTCCTAATGTCAGATAATTAATTATTTTCATTGTTTTATTAATGTTATATTTGTAATAGGTAATATTAAGTTGTAAAATTATCTAATTAATTTCTTTTGGTATAATCACAAGAACTCACATACAACCATCATACACAAACAACAATTATTTACTACATGTTCAAATTTTTTATTCATGTATGTTATTAGAATAATACTTGTTAGGTGAATTTATAATATTACTGAAGACGATTTTTATGTTGTTAAAACCCTGAGATATAAAATTTTTTTGATGCATCCGAGAGCTAGATGGTGCTGAAACTTTAAAAAAGGGAAAATGATTTGTTAATTAATAGAAAATAAAAAATTGGGAACTTATTATAATAAGAAAAGCAGGAATAAATATTTAATGATTCAGAGCAGAAAAAGAAATGTGCTCTCATTTGTAGTATAATTATATGAATACCCATTTAATGAAAATTAATTACACCTTTGTTAGAGTATATTTTATATTACAAATTGGGATCCCAAGGACGTAGGGGATCGAAGGCGTTCAAAGGTTAGTATAACCATAGCAGTTACATACACCCATTATACACATTATATTTAAGTAATATAAATGTTTGTTATAATATTACAAAATTGGCAATATTAACAAATTATTAATTGGCAAAATTTTTTTACGATATAATAATATACGCATATATATGGGTAAAGTGAATTCTAATTAAACAACAAAAACACATTTTATTTTACATATTATTCTCCTTAACACTTCTGTAGATAACTTATGTATACATGATTTGAAATTTAGAAATGACAGTGGTACACAAGTCTTTTAAGTGATTTTTAAGTTTTATTAAAATTTTACGTTAATTTTTTGTTGGTGACCGTAAAGCAGTTACTGTTATGCGGTGATCGTAAGTGGGACAATAAGTATTATAAAATGACCGCAATTGATTAGGGTGTTCGCAAGAGGGACAATTTTTACGGTGTTCGCAAGTGGTATTGGTTGGTTGCAAGTGGGAAGAAGCCGGTTAGAGTCCAACACACCAGAGGGCATGACGGTGCATGATGCATTTTCCTGGAAAAAAGTATTATATTTAGTTACTATTATCACTGTTATTTGTTATTAAGTTGTGGACACACACACACACATACACACAATTAATCAGATTTTGATGCTTCTGGTGGTAAAGGCTTCAACAAGAATGTAAGCGCTTGGTGTACACACTTTTTAGGTGTACCAGCGTTTTTCAGATTTTTAGAAATGTGGTTATACAATTTTATCAGTCAATTTTAAAATTAGTGAACTTAAAAAATCTCAGCCAACGTGTTTCCTTTTAGCCTGCTATTGTTGTCAGGCCGTTGGATTTTCATATACAAGATTATTCTTTCTGTATTGGGGTTGTGAGACGGTATCGTAAATAAATATTTACACCATTTTAGAAGTTCAGAGTATCCTGTGAGGATTGAAAAGAAATCTATCCTAGTTTCGTCATGAAGTTTTTCTTTTCATTCTTTTTTCATTCCATTTTTCATTTTCTTTAATTTTTGTTTTAATCCTCATCATCGAATCACAAGCTCATATTTTATGTTATTTAAATCCGGGACAGATCAGCGTCCCGGTAGACTGTTCTCGAGACACTAGTACAAGCTTTCCCGGAACGAATTCCTGATTCCCGGGACGTATGTCGCTCAACTATACAAACTGAGCTTATTGGTACAGTTGGTTCATTATTGGTACCTTGGCTGGGTGCGTGGCTTCACTGTATGTATTCAGAGACACTTCAATGTCAACATGTTTGAGCAGGTGCTTAGCAACAAGAGTTATTTATTATTTTCTGTATTGTGATGTCTGCGTTATTGGAAACAGTTCTGTACGCCTTAAGCTGCACCAGGTGTGCAGAGTTCTACAACTTCATCTTTGCTCACTTCATTTCATTCACTTGTGACTTTATAAAATGAAAGTGTTTAGATTGCTTTTACCCCACATATTGTTCCCAACCAACAATGTAAGAATATTCAAGAGGTGACTTTTCTCTGTTGAACTACGTTTAAAATGGGAATTTCAGAAATGGGGACTAAAAGTAAATATGAATAAAACAAAATACATGGCAATAGGTGACCTTCAACAAGACTTGATATTGGAGGAAGACATGGGGAAGATTTCGTGTACAGAGGAATACAAGTATTTAGGGGTAAAAATTATGGCCAGTGGAAAGCAAGACAATGAAATACAATCCAGAATTAATTTGGTAAAGATGGCTATATCTACATTGAATGGAATCCTGTGGGATAAGCAAATTACAGCAGAAACTAAAACCAAAATATTTAAAACCATTTTGAGAAGTATCATGACATATGGCTCAGAATTTTGGACTACTAATAAACACACAAGAACGAAACTAATGACAGCAGAGATGGACTTTTGGAGACGCAAGAGTATCCAGACGTGAGAAAATTAGATATGAAGTCAGTAAGGGCAAAATGAGTGCGAAAAATTTAATTGTTGATTTTATCCAAACAAAAAAATTACAATGGTATGGACATACGGAAAGAATGGCACAGGAAAGATTGCCAAGGAGAGTTATGGAATTGACCCCACCAGGAAAAAGGAAAAGAGGAAGACCAACTATCACCTGGATAGAAGAAATTCAGACTATACTGAGGGAACGAGAAATTGAAGAAGATCTTTGGATGGTCAAGCAGAAGTGGAAGATGAGAATTCAATCACTTCTGTAATATTTGGTTCCGGAAAATGTATAAACATTGTACAGCCGGGATAATAATAACACGTTTAAAAGTTTATAGGTTTGCCTTAAGGTTCAGGCGCGGGTTGCGTTCTGCAGTGCCATGGATGTTCAGCACTGGCTGTGGACTTGAAATTATGCCTAACGATAACTAAATAAGCCGAAGTATAATTTAATTACAATTTTATAGGCTAATGTAAAAAGATCGAGCATTTATAAAAATGTAGATACAGGTGGCACTGTAATCATGTACTGAAGTTTGATCATTCTGTAAAAACGCCAACAGCTGTATTTGTAGATAAGGATAGACTTTGTACGTCTGTAGAAATGCGAAGGTTATAAAGCTATGTCGTACCTAATTCCGATCTTTCAGATATTTATACGCAAATGGAGCGCCGGGCAAAGACATCTTTGTATCAATTCTCAATAAATAGAATGTGGACTGAACCGCTGCGTACGAGGATTCCACGAACTAATATCGCAGTTACGCGTTAGCTAGTTTTTACAACTTTTAAACGTTTACATGAACAACTTGCAGTATTTCAGGTCTGAATTCGAAAAATAATCTTTGTCCACCTAATTGGTATCCTGTTCGATAGTACTTGCTTTGAAGTGATTAACCATGTTGTACGTCGGGTTTCGTTCCCTAATATCGTAATTAGTTCAAGAAAGCTGTCTGTATATTGTAAAATATGGCTTACTCATTAATTTCTCAACGAATGTTCACATTATAAGTATTGTCTGTGATTATGCCAATTTTAATGATAAAATAATTAACATTGAAAATGTTTATAAGGACGTGTCGCACATTTGCGGCCGATCGCTGGTGCGTGATCGAAAATGGGAACCGGTGAGTTTCCATAGAAACTACTTCTTTGTTGTCAATAACGTAGTACACATATAAAACGTCGCTTATGAATGCGACTACATTTAACTTATAATCTGTACATTGGTAAATTAAGAATGAATTCATTGATTGGTGAATGAAGAATGAATTCATTGATTGGTGAATGAACATACATATATATATATATATATATATATATATATTACTTTAATATTTATAACTAAATTTACCTCAAGATATACTTTTTTCCTATTAGGAACATGTTTCGAGAGTTCCTGTTCTCTCATCTTCAGCTTTCGCCATCTTGTTTCTGGTGAAGTATTTGTGTGTTGGCTTCTGGATGTTATTAAGGTAGTTTGTTGGTCTTTGGTCTTTTAAAGTTGCATTATTGTGTGTGGTTGTGGTATCTGTTTTTGTGTATTTTCGATGTTGAGTGCTTTGAATATTGTGTCATGTTTTGTATTGATTTGTATTTGTTCTGGTATTAGTTTGTTTTGTGTTTTATGTTTGTAAATCTGTAAATTTTCCCAAATGTTCATTATGGTGCCTTTGTGTGGTATATGTTTTATTAGTGTTACATTGGTTATGTCTGGGAATTCATGTCCTGTGTTTATTGCATGTGTGGCTAAATTGGATTTATATATATTTGGTTTTTTGTATGCATTTAGGTGTTCAAAATAACGTTTTTTCAGCTGTTTTTTTTGTTTGTCCTATATAACATTTATTGCAATCTTGGCATTCAATTTTGTATATACCGTTGGTTGTTGTATTATCTTTGTTGTGTGAGCTATTTAGATTTTGTAATTTATTTTTATTAGTTTTGTATGCTATTTTTATATCTGTGTTTTTAAATAGTTTTGTTAGTTTTGTCATTTTATTATTTATATATGTGAATGTGGCCCATTTTTTTTTGTTATTATTTATGTGTTGTTCAGTTTGATTAATTCTTAATTGTTCAGTTTTTATTTTGTATTTGATTTTATTTTCTATTTTGATCATAGTATTTTTATTGTATCCATTTGCATAACCAATTTGGTATATTATATTTCTTTCTTTGTCAGTTTCTTGTTTGTTTAGGGGTATTTTGTACATTCTGTTAAATAACGAATAAAATGCTGCCATTTTATGTTGTGGTGGGTGGTCAGAATGGTTAGGTATAATGATAGTGGAAGTTGGTTTTCTATATATTGCATATTGTATGTGTTTGTTGTATCTTGTGATGGTTACGTCTAAATAGTTGATTTTGTTATGTTTTTCTTTTTCTTCTGTGAATTGTATTTTGGGATGTATGTTATTGATTTGTTTCAGTATGTTCTCTGCATTTGTGTTTTTGTTATTTGATACATATAGTCCATCATCTACATATCTTATCCATATGCCATCTGGGTCATGTGTTTTTATGATATTTTGTATTATTAGGCTGTTCATTTTAGGTGGTTCTGGATTATTGTTTATATATATGTCTATGTTTTTATTGTAGAAAATGTTTTTATTTTTTTTTATTAGTTTTATTGTTTGTTTAAGATAGTTTTCTGTTGGGGTTTTATCTAGTTGTACGCATTTATTATTGTTGATGAAGTCTTCGGTTTTTTTGATGTAGTCTGCTTTATCAATGATTACTGTTGCTTGACTTTTGTCTGCTTTAGTTATTATTAAATTATTGTTCTTTACTTTATTTTTAATTTCTTTTATTGTTTTATTGTTTTTCTTTTGTTTATCTTTGTTTTTCATTTCGCTAGTGATTATTTTTTTAATTATATGTGTCAGAACAGAAGCAACCATTATATTGCATGTTGCAGCCATTATACCTAACCATTCTGACCACCCACCACAACATAAAATGGCAGCATTTTATTCGTTATTTAACAGAATGTACAAAATACCCCTAAACAAACAAGAAACTGACAAAGAAAGAAATATAATATACCAAATTGGTTATGCAAATGGATACAATAAAAATACTATGATCAAAATAGAAAATAAAATCAAATACAAAATAAAAACTGAACAATTAAGAATTAATCAAACTGAACAACACATAAATAATAACAAAAAAAAAAATGGGCCACATTCACATATATAAATAATAAAATGACAAAACTAACAAAACTATTTAAAAACACAGATATAAAAATAGCATACAAAACTAATAAAAATAAATTACAAAAACTAAATAGCTCACACAACAAAGATAATACAACAACCAACGGTATATACAAAATTGAATGCCAAGATTGCAATAAATGTTATATAGGACAAACAAAAAAACAGCTGAAAAAACGTTATTTTGAACACCTAAATGCATACAAAAAACCAAATATATATAAATCCAATTTAGCCACACATGCAATAAACACAGGACATGAATTCCCAGACATAACCAATGTAACGCTAATAAAACATATACCACACAAAGGCACCATAATGAACATTTGGGAAAATTTACAGATTTACAAACATAAAACTCAAAACAAACTAATACCAGAACAAATACAAATCAATACAAAACATGACACAATATTCAAAGCACTCAACATCGAAAATACACAAAAACAGATACCACAACCACACACAATAATGCAACTTTAAAAGACCAAAGACCAACAAACTACCTTAATAACATCCAGAAGCCAACACACAAATACTTCACCAGAAACAAGATGGCGAAGGCTGAAGATGAGAGAACAGGAACTCTCGAAACATGTTCCTAATAGGAAAAAAGTATATCTTGAGGTAAATTTAGTTATAAATATTAAAGTATTATATACATCAAGAAACGGACTGTAGCAGAAAGTGATTGAAATATATATATATATTTTAGATTTATTGAACCCTTCTCTGTGCATTGCATTTGTGCAATGCCTGTAAATTGTTTTAGTCATTTTTCGCGATCCATGTAATTAATTTATTAAACACGAAATATATATGTAGGCCTACTTGGATTTCGTTGTCCGTGACGTGTCCGTTATTTAACTAAATATAATTATTTCACTACCGACTCGGAGCATTAAGTTTTTTATGGGTAAAAACGTAAAACTTTGTGTTCCGAGTCGGTAGTGAAATAATTATATTTATATATGTACTGCTTGATTTTGTAAATGTGCGGAATTCTAAGGTTGTACAGTGTAACATACTTTAAGAGTTCTAAGAGAATTGGTAACTTTAAAAAATTGTAAATTTTCGATTCGTAAAACAAGAACCAAACAGTTTCATACAAAGTCATGTGATTTTACTTTTGAAGGTAAAACATGCTAAAAGTGGCTTGTTGGAATTAAGCGCTTTGCTCTTAAAATGCTAAGGGAATGCAACGTGTCATGCTCAGCACCCAGTCACATGTACTAAGGAGCACGTGTCAAATATGGCGTCTGCTGTACGTGTAGGTATGCTGGTCTGTTGGTGGTGGTCTTTTTATTAAACTGTACGTCGGGAAATTTGAATAGACTTACGTATTTATCTGAAATATGTAAATATACTTACGGATCAAAAAGCTGAGGTCATGCGCTAAACGTATTACTAGCGTAAGAAGTTCATGGAACTCGTTATGTTACAAATAAATAAATAAATAAATAAGTAAATAAATAAACAAACAAATAAAAAAATAATTACATTAAATTAATTAATTAATAAATAATAACAACAATTATTTTTTACGAGGGCAGGTGGAAAAATTTGCTCTACAAATGTCCGGAAGGGTCCATACTTCCGGGGTCTGTGGGTTTGAGTATTATACTCGACCTACTGAAAAAACCACATACCTCCTCTTCTAGGACACTAACCTGGAACCTGTAACGCTAATTCAAGCTAGACCTATTCTTTTTCAGACATAGGACTCACATCTGACTTGTTAGCGTTCTATATTGTATTATCCAAATCTATCTTCTTAGCTCATAGAATCTCTTCTGCGAAGAACGCCACACAGTTCCAGGTATCCTCCCCTTGAAGCATCGCTTCAACGATGTTATACGGGGAGATCTCCTATCTAATATCATCTTGCAACGATCTTCTATGTTGCTCCCATCTGTCGCAGAAGAAGAATGTATGGCTGGCAACGTCCACAACTCCCGGGCAGATCAGGCACTCTCTTGAGCCGACCTTTCCAACTTTCTTCAGGTGAGATCGAAAATACCCGTGTCCAATCAGAAACTGTGTGAGCTAATAGTCGATCTCGCGATGCTTCCTCTCCGCCTTGATGAGCCTTCTTGTCCAGCGACCTCGCTCTTCTTGCTCCCAAGCTCTCTTCTACCTCTCCAGCATCTGGCTTCGGGCTTCTCGGTGTGTAGCTTCACGATCTGCCTCCTCTTCCTGTGCAGCTCCTTCTTCCTCTGAAAGACGATCTTACGTTCCTTGGCGAGAAGGTCAATCGGCATCACTCCGGCAACGACCAATGCAGCCGGCTCGTAAACCATGCGGTAGGCCGATGTAACTCGAAGAGCACTTTGTCTTTGGACTTGGGCTAATTTCTCCCTTTGCCGCTTTGTCCATCTAGTCTGCTCTAAAAAGCTCAACTTGGAGTCCATCATCACTCCAAGATACTTCACTACTGGCTTTGACTCTACCACTTCGTCTCCTATTCATATCGGGTTACAGTAGGAATCCATTTCTTGGTCAAGACCACGACTTCCGTCTTGCTGAGGGCTAACGTCAACCCGTGTGACTAATCGTATCACCCTTTGAGCTAGATATGGGTCTGGTCGATGGTACAAGCAGCGGGAAGCGCCGCGACATCGGCGGCGTACCCCACCAAACACGACATCCGGCATCTCCATCCTCAGTAGGCTGTCATAGGATGCGTTCCAGAGGTCCGATCCAAGGACTGAACCATGGGCCGCCCCGGCCGTGATAGCCATCCGCCACTGTCCTTACTGCGTTTCATAAAGCAGCACTCTGACCCTGAGGTAATTGTCTGCCATCCGTAGCAGGTACCTTGGCACGGGAAAATCATGTTCCAACGCCTCCAGCACGTCGCTCCACCTCTTGGAGTTAAACGCATTTTTAACATCCAGTGTTACCAGTAGCACAACCCTTCGCGAGAAATGTTGTGATCGTCCACTCTTCTGAGAGAAAAAATAGTACTACTAGGCTTACTACTACTACTACTACTACTACTACTACTACTACTACTGCTAATAACGATAGTAATAATTACACAGAATAATTTGGGTATACCGGTACTATTCTATTTTTATTATGTTATTATGGTGTCTATGTAAAGAGCATTTCTCATACTTAGCAATCGGCTTACGATTTATTAATTATGTATAATTAATTTATTAGATAAAATTCCTTCACCTCGGAACCGCTCCTCGCATTACTTCGACATGGTGACTCAAATGAGGCCATCGGGCTACCGACTCATTTTCCATATGCCCTGAAGTTCAGACTATATTAAGTCTTGTTCTCAATTGTTCTCCTTCAGCACCCCTTTCATGTAGGTGGAGCCTCAATCTCATTGGTCGACATCAGTCTCACGATGTTTTACGGGATTTTTTCGCTCATCTCGATTACAAGATTTCGCCTCTGTGCCATCCACCTGTTACTCTTAAAACAAGTGTAGACCTGTTACCATTGTGCTAAGGTATGCAGATAGCAATGCAAATATCTAATTAAGATAAATCAGATAATCAAAAGAGAGCGTTTAAATGTTGAATGCTTATTTTGTTGAATGTTGAAATATGAACAGGATTTTAAGTTTCACTGCTGAACGAATGTCCCCTTAATTATCATTCAATAATTTTTTTTCGGAAGCTTATCTTGTCAGTAGCCACGTTTTTGGTCTATCTTGTAAAAATGCCTTTTTCGTAATCTTTTGGTATTCAGTCTAGTAACCCTCATAACACCTTCCCACTTCCACAAGTGTTATAATTTACTTTACTTTAGTTACGAATTATTGAATTTTTTCTCAGCCACTTCTTTAGTTCGTAATAAATACCCTCGTCAAGAGTCTCTGTGTAATTCTCTGTTTATATCAGTTTGGTGTTTACTGATGATTTAATTAATTTTGATTGTAAAGGTAGTTCGTTAGTCAAAATATTATTTCTCATCGACACAGCTGGCCTCATAAGACTGGTATTGTATCTCCATTGGTAAATATTATTTTACTCATACATTTCACTACATTTTTAATTTATTTGACTCCCTACATTCGAGTAACCAGTGCAGGCTTTAAATATTACTTTTTTGTATTCATATTTATTAAAAATCGATCTTTAGAATTCCCTTTTTATTCAAGTTTCAAACGAAACTTTCCTGTAACTTGATTGACTTCCCTGCAGCACGTAGTGTATTCTGTTTTCTGTTAGCTCTTTTATCTGCTTGGTGCTTATGGATCCTCTACGACTGAATTTGCAGTTAGTCGTAGTCTTTCATTTGTTCAACGTTTGCTGCCGAGTGACACAGATATTGCATTATATGACACTGGAATTCAATTTTGATATTTTTTATTACGTTCTTATTCAGAGACAACCTGTTACATTACACCTTAAGTTGCAAAGTCGACAAGTTACAATTGTTGTCGACTTTATTCGTTTGCCTGTAGTTTAATATTTATTTCCAGATTCTTTTCCGATGTAACATTCACCACGATGTCATCAGCAAACGAATAAAGTTTTTTTTAAAACGTGTCGTTTTTTGTTGTTGCAGTTTTTATATCTTGTTAGAAATGTCTCGACTCGGCATATTTAACTGGCATCCTAAGTGTATTAGAAATTTTACATAGAAACAGTTGTGTAAATACTCTGCCTTGTAATATTTATACTCTCCCTTTTCTGACTCCTTACGTTACTGTAAATTTCTCTTAGGAGTAAAACATTCGTGACGGGGGGGGGGGGGGGAGTGAGACTAAGGAAGTTTTTTTTAAATTATATGAGATAGATTTGGTTTGCGTAAAAATAACAAGACATATGTGTAGATGGTTTGGATTTATATTGTTTGAACATTGAGAGTTAAAGAAACCGTTAAATACAAACAAGAAACAGAATTGTATTTTTTTAATATCTGTTAACAAGTTCACGGGGAGCTATAACTACTTACCGTATAACAAAACATATAAACCAATTCAATCTACTAGAAGGTATATAATATCACACACGCACGCACGCACACACACACACACACACACACACACACACACACACACACACACACACACACACACACACACACACACACACACACACACACACACACACACACACACACACACACACACACACACACACACACACACACACACACACACACACACACACACACACACACACACACACACACACACACACACACACACACACACACACACACACACACACACAAGATTACAAAGCAATTTTTACAAAATGCGTACGAAAATTATAATATAAGATCTCTTGACGTAAATATTTTAATTCTGAGGTACTACCTTTATTCAACTGTAGCCCTGATACCATTGTGCTAAGGTATGCAGATAGTAATGCAAATATCTAATTAAGATAAATCAGATAATCAAAAGAGAGCGTTTAAATGTTGAATGCTTATTTTGTTGAATGTTGAAATATGCAGTGCGGTTCGTGCATCTCTGTTGCTAGTGGGCGTGAACTGCGGATGGTAATTTATTGTTTCCACATGAATATTATCTACACAGAGTAGTGGCGGTTGCTTGGATCAAATCCAAATATTTAAGTAGAACATTGCCACTGTGTATACAGCCGGGACGATTTAGTTCTGTTAAGCTGTCTAATTGAATAATCCCAACTTCTGTGTCATGCCCAGATTTCTTTCAAAGGTAAGGCCAAAACGTGTATGATCTCTCAAGTAAAAATTATGTATTGTATATAACTAAAAATGAGCGTTACGTAACCTAAGGATTTTCGCTTTTAAAGAGGATGCTACAATTTAATTAGCAAGAATATATATAACACTTCAAAATGTTTTTCCATTAAGTTGTGTTGAGATGTATACAGTTTTATAGATTATAAAGGTCGTATTCATTACACAATGAAAATAATATTTGACAGCATATAATCAAACTATTTATTTCTTATTCTTTAATGAAGCAAATCTGAACATTAGAAATCGTCTGAGAGCCTTTGTTTTTTTAGCTAGTTTAGACCAACATTTCATAAGGCGATAATACAGCTTTTAAGAGAAGTTTTAATTTTACTAAAAGGTAATAGGAAACAGCGATACAAAATATTCAGAAACGTATAATTGTTTGGGTGGATAGGAATCAGTTAATTAATAAAAGCGTCTAATGAATACGTTTGTACTGTTGTGTTAAAGTACACTATTGTTACAACGGTCTTCCTTGATCGTCGTGTGGTACAGTGGAAAACAAATTACAAGGCACTAATGAAACCACTAATCACCATCTTTAATTAATCTCAATTAACGATTTGTAATCAACAAGATAGTCTCTTACAACAAATCAAATACAAATTGTCCACACGAAGTAATAATGTAAACTAATAGAATCCCGCACAATTATAAAACACATAACACTTCGCCACAATACATCGAACCTCACTGGAATAAATCGCCACTTAAACTGAAACTAAGCGACAGCTGTCGTTCTTTAAATAGATAGCACAAGTGTTCCAGAATAATCCATATTACGGGTTACCACTACTAGAAAACACTAGAGAGTAATTGCTTGCGGCCTTGAACACAGTGGGCGTGGACCGATGAAGTCCGGAACAGCCTCGGTGGTTGACGCATGATAAGTGTCACGTAATTTATCTTTCATCTCAAAGTAGCATCAATATATGCACATACACATTATAGCTGGACACTGCTGGGATACCGAGAAATATGTAGAATTTTCTGTAATGGCGTAACACTATATACAGTATGTATGTAAGGTAATATAATGTTTGTTTGTTAGTGTAATAAAAATTGTGTTTATAACACTACTTTGAATTTTATAAAAAATGCTAACAACTCCTACACTACAATAAAAGTTTGAAAAGTACACCACACTACTACTTTAACTATTATTACTTTTAAAAGTCTAGAAAATTTCTATCACATAAAATTCATACCAATATAGATATCAATTAACATGTAAAAGATATCAAATTACAAAACAAAATATATGTATTTGAACACTTTGGTTTTGTTTGACAAATGAAATTGTTCTATTTTATTTAAACAATACGTTTAAATCTCAGGTAGTCAACCCCTTATGAAAGAGGCCAAATCCAATAGTAACGTATATTTATTTTTAAATTGTGTAAACGAAGTCTATAGTTTAAAGTTAGGAAGTTCATTGTGGCGCGAAACCAAATGTCTGGAAGTCTTCAAGCGTAAAACAATGATAAGCATATTTAGTTGAAAACACAATTTACATTTTAGTGTAACGTTTTCTTGTTTAAACCTTATCCAACGTTTTCGCGAAGACTGTTCCCTTGCAAATGTTATTTTGGCTAACAGCAGTGAACATTAGGCACTGATGCTTAGTTTGTTTTGGCATCATGTAGGCCTAAGTCCAGTATCCATGTTAGTATGGTGTATTATTTTTGCGTGAAATAACTTTTATTGATAAACCTATTACAAGTGAATAACTGCATGCACATGTATATAAATATTTAATTAATAAAATATTAATTATAAAATGTGGTTTTCCTGTTTTTGGTTTCATTAATTCAGTATTTCTTTACAAACCTTCAGAAAAAAGTATTACGAAATTTGTCTGGCTAGGATTATCTGCTATCTGACTGCACAAAATTAGGTTGATAATTCTTTCATGAAAAATAAATAATTGGAAAATCGTTATCATGGATTGTACGAGCGGTTGTGTGTGTGTGCGCGTGAGAGAGAGAGAGAGAGTGTGTGTGAGAGAGAGAACTGTTGTGCTGTCCCGTTCGTATCTCGGTCAACTTTTGAATTGGATTAGATTTATGTATGGAGTTATCGTATTGGTATTTGAATGCAAGAGCGTTTTTTGCTTAAAACATTTATTTCTATAGTGATCTGTGTGTGTGTATAAAGGAGGTCAATAGGTGTCTGCAGGTGAAGTTAGAATAGTGGTTAAACCTCAGTTACAAAAAATATCTAAGTGGTAAAGACTTAAATTTTCACAGTGACTAACACGAAAGTTAAGGAATGTTTGACAGTTTTTTTCTAGAGTGTCGTAACAGTCTTTAACATACAATGTATACAATTATGGACCAACGATCGGTTGAAATTGTGGAAACCACCATAGGAGTATAGACAATAGGCCTATATTTGTTTACTTAAGAAGAAAGCAATAAATTTTGTTTTATATTACCAAATATTTGTATATAAATTAAACATTAACAAATATAAGTTTTTCGGTAAATGCCCATGTTTTACGTTTTCTTTGTAGTAAGCAGAAGTCAAAAGGTCAAAACTATATTGTGATATGCAAATTGAAATCTCTATCAAGCGACACAGTTCACATTTTATAAATTCTTATGAACCTCAAAAGAGCTCTGGCTTTCAGCACAATTTAAACATAATTCTGGTTTCTCAATTGCAATTTCTACAAACAAAGTCAATTTACGAGGAGTTAATAATGTGACCTCTTAGACGATGACGTCGCTTAAACCAGTGCTTTTGGCATTGCAGTTGATGTTGAAGAAGAAAAAGTTGTAAAAAGACAACCCAGGCTAATCTGCTGGAACAACTGTTTTAATAGTGGAAAACTAATAGAATGAGTTAGTCATGTATTTGACATTCAGAATAAGTTTAATGCAAATACATTAAACAAAACGTACGAACGTTATACAGTACACTCAAAATGGATAGGATGTGCTTGCGATTTTGTTTTCGAGTACCGTCATACAAAATTGCAAACTACAAAGTATATGAACAAACTGGCAAATTGTGCGTAAAATAACAGGGAAGTACAACAGATTTCGACCGGTGGTACAAAGGGAAGGTAGTTAGGCCGATTTTTCTGGTAAGTAATTAGGGAAGAGGGGAAATAGGGTTTTGTTTTGCATTAGCGAATCGCGACGAACGTTTTTATTAGTCGTTACGCGTTAAATACACGTGACACATAATATGTGATAATGGTAACGTTATGCTTTTTTATAATTAAAAATATTTTGTTTCTTGAACTCTTACGTTTCTTGAATAAAAAAAGAATGTTGCACCATTGTGTAATAACGCTCCTCATTACGGATTATATATTACCTCAAGTTTCTGTACAGTGGCTGCCGGTATTCCAGTCTTCTTCCTCTACTCATATAAGCATACATCAGATTTATTTTTCTGATACAAAATACAAAAACAACGCTGAAGCCACGTTACATCAGTGAAAACAATAATTACAAAAATAACAGAAATACCAGAAAAACACTGGATGTTAAATTGAGGAGTTTACAAAATGAGCTAATTCCATTATCAATTACTTGTAAAAATATACTTTAAAAACTGTTCGGATGCTTTACATTTATGACAGAATACGAATACAGCCGAAACGACAAGTTACTGTTCTAATGATTTCATTATGACGACTTTTTTTTAGCAACTTTATTAATACGATGTAACAACTACTTTATAGAGTAAGGAGGGTTTATTTGAGCCAATTAATGAGAAAAATATTGTAATAAAAAGTTCAGAAACACCCAAAAATCTTGGAAGCTGAGTTTGTGTGCTCTTTTACACGGGTCAAAATTATTGTATTCTTAATATTAACTGTTTTTGTTTTAACATTAATTAAATGATGATACAAAAAACGTCTGAATTTTTAAAAATTGCAGGGGTTTTTCGAGTCAGAGGTGAGGCTATTTTGGTTACTTTATTTTTTGAGACTAATAATAATTTTGGCTTTAGTAATGATTAGATATAAACAGTCACTGAACTGTTAACGTAAAGAATATAAAAATTATATACTTGAATATTACTAAAAATATTAAAAAAATTAATTATTATTACAATAAAGATTCTTAGGAATGGAAAGACCTGTTTTAAAAAACGGAAAAATAGTGTTTTGGTTTCATTAAAGTTAACAAACTAAACTTATTTAAGCCTATTTTATTTTTAGCTTGTTGAAAAAATTTTTAAATAATTTTATTTTGTTTTAATAATCTCATCCCACAAACATTTTTCCTTACCTTATCTGCGTAATCCTTATGTACGTCCTTTTGATAAACTTTTTGATTTCCTCAATGACAAAGTGATATTTCTTTCGAAGGAAGAAGATATCCAGTGTCTCCACTAAGGAAGAAGAAACCGGCAAAGCCTTATTATTTCCACGAATGTTTTACTTTATTAACAATGGAGTATCTAAATACTGCATGCGAACTCTAATAGGAGTGCATACGAGACCTCTGATAGCGAGAATTTTTAACTTATTAACTAATTTTCCTCCTGTCCTTTATTCAGCAAACTGAGGTGCCCCATACTTTTAGTTTTGGGGCATTATCTCATCATCTTCGGACAGCAGTCACTAATTTTCTCAGTTTATTTCTCGTGTTACTTTTACAGGAGACTCGACAGTAACTTGCCCCGCATGTACACTAAAGTGACATCCCATAACGCTTGTAATCACTCTTTAGACATCTGCCTTTTTTTACAGTTTAAGTAGGAACCAAACGTTTTGTACTTCGTGGCCGTAAAAAAGTAGATTAAACGTTTATTTAAAAACCTAAAATGGCGAGAAAATTATACTGGTGAATGATTTTAATAGCCCTGAAAATGTCGACTCGAATAGCCCCCTTGTTCACGACTCGTCAATGTCTAATTTAAGTAAAAAAAAATGACAACATGACAGTCAAAGGCATTTAACAGAAAATCGGGAAAAATGTTTTACAGAGGAAGCAGAATAGTAAGTTTATTTGATAAAAGAGCATATATGACAGCGTGCACAGCGTGGACAACCAACGACAAGCGTTTTAGAATTCTTGTTCCATAAACTTCAGTTCTGAGTATCTTGTATCTGATAGCCTATATGAAATTACATATTCTGGTATTCTTAACAATCAAAAGCATTAGTTTAAAACGATTATGTTAATTCCACTTTTTGTAGCTCTCTTCCTACATAAAGTACAATGTAAACATCAGGGGTGTGTTAAATATTCAAGTGTAATGGTTTTTTTTACGTAAGATGGGTGTTTGTATCCTAATTTGCTGAGTCTTAGTTACTGTAATTGCATAAACATATTTATTCCTCATATGTTAAAAAAGTACCCGATCTTTCGTCATTGATTACATCTCTTTCGGGCTACTGGGTCGAAACCTTAGACCTCTTGTCCTTAGGATTTTGAAGAAACAAATTTAGACTTCTCAAATTGAGGCACATCAATAATTACGATGGTGTTGCTGTGTGTAGATGCAACGACGACACATTTGTGACAGTAACGTACAGGTTAATGCTAAACGATTTCATTTAAAGAAATTCTTGAACAGCATGGTTGGAAACCAGTCATACGTACTGAGCAGTGCGTGTGAAATATGGCGCCTGCTGTACGTGTCGGAATTTGCACTACACAGCGTATGGAGAAATTCTCTGTTGGAAATATTAAATATTTTTAGCGGGCTATTCAAATATCGTACGAGTATGAAGTTTCATTCGAGAGGATCACCAGGCCATTTCTGTGAAATGTTTAAAATAAATGTATGTAATTAGAAGAAGAAACGAATTTAAAATAATACAAACATAAACAAAAAATAGACGACAATTGAACATAATTTTTTATAGGTGAGTAAAATAATTAACTAAGGTATTTATCTATATTTTAATATGGTTATTAATAAATCTTTCGAGTTATTTGTTTCTCACGCATTAACTACTTCATGACAGCAGTAACATTGCAAAGCACTGATTAATTATGGAAACTTTAAAAAGATCGTCAACTGAGAATAGGAGATATAGAAATAAACCATCACTTAGTCTTTCTTTAAAATGAAAAGTATTTAAAAGTTAATAGGAAAAGCAACTTTTCAGCAGTTGAAATCTGTTACTCACTGATTAAACACACACACACACACACACACACACACACACACACACACACACACACACACACACACACACACACACACACACACACACACACACACACACACACACACACACACACACACACACACACACACACACACACACACACACACACACACACACACACACACACACACACACACACACACACACACACACACACACACACACACACACACACACACACACACACACACACACACACACACACACACACACACACACACACACACACACACACACACACACACACACACACACACACACACACACACACACACACACACACTTAAAGAGTGCGGTAATCAGTTGTGTATGGTAACTTAAAATAACATATAAAATTCAAGGCTGTTTTACATACTAACAAGGGATTACTATTACTACCAAACAAGGGATCTTTATAGTGTCACAACTTAACTACAAAACCCTGGCATAAAATAATTATAATGCAAGTGGTAAGTGTAATACTTGTTAAAAGAGGCTCGATTAAGGGTGCTGTTAATGTGATGAAAAAATAAATGGAATTTTTAAAAAAATTCAACGGAAATACACTACTAGAGATTGGAATCGCATCAAATAAAATAAGCTCATCCAAAGTTGTATTCATACTGTAATGGTATTAATATAATTGCTGTTCAGAAACCTAAATGTAAGGATAGGACTACACATTATGAGCTTTTGTAAAAGGCAGAAAGGATTGACAAGAGACAGTCTTTGCATAGATAACATTGCTTGGTTCCAGCTAGTAGCGGGGAAGAATTGGACTAGTAACACCTGTTTCAAGTAATCTGTTTCTAAAACTCACATGAAATTTCTCGTGGGAAGATCTCGATTCGATTCAGCTCCAATTTCGATGAAGACTATAGACATTTTTTGTCTTGAGTTATGGTGTTTACTTTGTCTACTTTGGTTTTGTCTTGCAGCACTGTACGCACTAACATACAGCGAAATTGTGTAAAAAAAGCGTTTTTTCTAAAGTAGATTGATATTGTTGTCCGTTAGTACAACATGCTGAAGCTTAGCCTACAGGCATTATATAACACTGCAGTTATTATATTAGTGTAGTAGATTGGCTAATTACTCGTTCCATGACACACACACACACACACACACACACACACACACACACACACACACACACACACACACACACACACACACACACACACACACACACACACACACACACACACACACACACACACACACACACACACACACACACACACACACACACACACACACACACACACACACACACACACACACACACACACACACACACACACACACACACACACACACACACACACACACACCTTACATACTTGAATTCTCACGTTCGAACAAGTGTGTTTTGCTGTAACAGTTCAGGATTACAAAACGAAATGAAGCGTATACTGAAAAATACAGGAGAGTTTGGATAGGTGAAGGTGCAAAGTTACTGTCTAGAATGTATAATAAGGCTATCACTTCCGAATATCTGAGTGTTATACGCGTATACTGTTATGTAAGGAATGCGGTTATACAGATCTCTAAATGGAATATGTTGTTACACAAAAAATACCACTCGGGTTTCTAAAGGCTTGTAACTAGTAGCTTAAATGACCACAAGAAAAATGAATACACAGTGACCGATGCCATTTTGCACGCAGTGGAAATTACACTACCGGTGGTTCCAGAAACAAAGCCACTCTTCCACTGTGTTGTTCTGTTGCGTTATGAAATCAAAATGGTGTCTGTAAGTATAAGCCAACTGTTTGTAATAAATATTTTTGTGTTGCTAATATTACTAGCAACCAGTCAAATGTATACAGAACTAAATAACAGAAACTGAAAGTTTAATAACATCGGGGTAATTCTGTCACTTAAAAATGTACTGTTGAAACAAGCTTCCACTAAATTATGTATATTATGTTTTTAATTTATATGCAAATGCACTTTATATGAGCGCCGAAGCACTCACTTTGCTATGCATATTAACAATGTTCGTTTATAACACTGTGTTGTGGTTTAGAATGAGCAACATAATACGACTGTATTTTGAAAATGTGCAATACTTATTCGTACTTATACAAACTGAATAGCTTGTACAACAGTGAGTTGACAGAAATATTATTTATTAATAATATTATTCGCGGTACTCACTGTTTTATTATTTTTTAAATTAATGTAAAGTGCCATGCGGTAAAAATTAACGAAGGCTTGATTAGTTATGTTATTCCGTTTTAAAACGCTCACAGATTGAGCTATGTACTCACATACATAGCTACTGTTTTAGCTACTGTAGTCACACCAGCTTTGCTACCGAGACTCCTGCGGAGCGGGGGGGGGGGTCTGTTGAACGATAGTGGGTGCTTGTGCTGGTGGGGTATTACTGGTTCTGAAAACATTGTTCAGACGTTCAGAAGACATACTTAGTTGTAATTTTGTGCGCGTATTAGATTGAACGTCCGTACATTATATGTAAGTGTAATTTATTGAATATTTTGTTAAAGTGTGTTTTTTTATTCGCTACAAGAAGTAACGTGTGAGAGACAGTCAAGTCACACCGAAACTGTGTTAAACGTATTTTAATGTGTAGTATTACAGTGATGCGTGCAGTGGAATGGCATACGTCACCACATTCCTTGTTCGGTAGCAACGGTGAACTGCTGATAGTAGGTACCTAGTAAACCGTGATTACAGATGTTTCGAGCACGACTACGAAAGATTTGATATGCTAATGTAATTTGGCTCAAGGTTTAGAGAACGGTGTCTATCGAAGGGGAAACGGTGATTTTTAAAAATATTTACCGTTTGCAGCTTGGACAGTGCTGATAGCAATATTAGCTTAACGTTTGAAAAGAATGGCGTACATAGTCTTTTATACTGAAGTTTATTCATATTTATGTGATTTTATTTTTTTAGTGTAGTGTATGGACAGAATGGTGTTCATGATATGGTTACAGTGACAGCAATTGTTATTGATACAAACCGTTTTGTGCTATACTTGAGACTGCCATTGTCGGGTAAGGTGCGATAAAATATTGCCACCTGCGAACTACGATAAGGGCCGATAAATGCAGAGGGATGTTACTAAGGATGTTGCCTGGTTTTCGTAAGCCGCTGCTAAAAAGATCATGAATTACTTTCGTCTTTGTGCGTAAGCAAACTGGCATGTGACAGACTTTTACTTCAAATAATGTTGTACAAATCTTCTAATGAAATGCTGTTTGTTACACGGAGAGAAATTGGCCTACGTAGGGTGTAATCGTTTTCAAGTACGCGCGCGCGCGGGAGAGAGAGGGAGACTGTCTGAGATCGAGCGTGCACAAGCCACACATTTACTCCCCTTTTTCTTTTTTCTCGGTACCTGTGAAAAGAACGCACACTGAAATAACAGCACTAATCTAAATGTGCGAAATAAATGCACAGTAGTTACGTTTATACTTGCTTCCACGTGGCCGAACCCTGCAATGTTAAGTCACGCTGAGGATAATACTCCGGAAAATTGCAAGGTACATCTACCTCACCTCAGTTTGTACTTAGTACTCTCGCTTGTTCTATAGGCTTCTACTGTAAGAGATTTCAGTAAAAGAGTGGAAGCGTGTCGTCATGGAAGCGCTGACGACTAATAAGGGGAAATCTTCTGAACATTACATAGGCTACGTTTATTGGAAATTTAGGAGGAAAGAAGATGGGACAACCATTTAGCGATGCCAGAAGGAAAGGTCGACAAGATGTCGTGGAGTGCTTAAGACAAAAAAGGCGAAGTTTTGGACGTGATCAACCATTTATGTCAAGCACCGGACATAGCCCGCTAAGAAGTTGTGAGGTGTATCACTCACGCGAAGAAGACATGTCCATTTCAAGACTCTACACAGAAGAACTTTCTCGCATACGCCTACAACATTACGCGATGTGTGACGTGGCCTGCTCACATGTAAGACGGCACGCGGTAATTCAACCAGTTGAGTTCTGCCAAAAGTTCCGCTAACTATTAAGGCGAAATGGTTGTGAAGTGTTAATACTAGATCAGTATTACTGAAAACCACAAATCATTAGTTGCTTATTTGGTTGCTTTTACATTACAAAAGTAATGCAATTATTTAATTTTAATGATTTTTGTTATTTTTGGTGTACAGTATAATTGTTTGGATAACTTTGTAAAATTGAGAACTGTTGTGAAACGAATATCGTTTAAGAGAAGTGATATTAAAAGTTGCGAACACCGATTCTATGATGTTTCAGTAGGTTATTCAACTGCTGAAGTATCCGTAGCATCCTCGTAGCAGTATCCTGTACTTTGTTTCGGAAGCAACCCCGAGTATTTCTACATCCAAGCCTAAATTCACAGGTGAACAAAGTAGGTGATTAATGTTTTAACCTGTTAGTAGTTAGAACTTGTAGAGTGTACTCTAATTGCTGGGAACGTTTCTTTACGGAATAATTTTAATTCACAGTTATCACATGACAGGCGAAAATAAATTCAAGGTATTTCTTAAGGGTGCAATGTGAACAATTAAAATCTTTCTACTGAATGAACTATTGATTATTACAAAATATCATTGTTTAGAGTGTGGCCACTGGAAAATCAATTACACAGAGGATTATAACATGTCTATTAATATTACTAATCCATAAACTATTCTCTCAATATTTACATAAATTTTTAACTTACATAAACATTTAATTTATAATAGAATTTGGTGCATAAAGTTCTGACTTATAACAGAGAAACATGATTTATATTGACGATAATTATTTACGTTATACTGTATAATCATAGTAATTTTGTCACAGGCTTTGTTTAATAACGATATCAAGAAGACCGCGGGTAGCAGATGTTTTCACTACTGTAGCCTCTGCCGGCACTGCGTACGGTACGTTTTGTAAACTTGTCTTTACTGTTTGTAACAAGGATGTCGCTGAAAACAATGTAATCCTGTAACAGTAATATTTACTTCCTTACTGTTATGTTGACTCTTTGATATTGATAATCAGCGTACTTAGGAAATTCTGTTCCAGTTTCTAATAAAGTTTTATTGTCAGAAATGTAAATTATCATTAATATACATATTATATCATTAATAATAATATGATATGTTATATCATTGATAATATACTATTATACAATAGAATTGATTGTTCTAAAGTCTATAAGATTTTACAAATTTTTGGTTATATTCTTCAATTTGTCTAACCGTTTTTTGCAATTAAAAGATTCCCTTGAAAACGAAATATTCCCCTAGTTGAGTGGTAGAAAACCTAAAGAAGACGTAATTATTGAGAGACAAATCAGAACATTTTGGAAGATCTACTCTTTAATTCCAAGCTATCCTTGAGTCAGTTAGTTTATTACTCTTCAAGCCTGGACAATACTCTTGTCTTTTTTTTACTCTTCTCAATGTCGAGGGCCAGGAAAACAGATGTTATGTTTTCTACGTTTATGTAGCGATTGATGTATTGAACAAAGTGTTGGTTCTAGAACGTCACTAATTTTCTTTTTTGCTCTGTCTCTGTCTTTTTATTTATAATCTGTCTCTTTCTCTCTCTTTCTGTTACACACGTACGCACACGCGAAGATTTGTATTCACATGCGAGCATCTTTATGCATGTTTGTTCACAGCATTTAGCCTTCTTTTACACTTATTTTTTTCCCATTTAATACCACTTAACTGTAGATAGATTAGCTTAAATTTTTTTAGATTAAATTAGTTATTTTTTCAAGATTGACTAAAATTCTGTCATTTAAATAATAAATTGATTTATTTGTTTTAAGCCAACAATTAGCATTTTGGTTTGTATTATTTGTCTGATTTTTGCAGTTATTTAATGTTGCGTCTTTTAATACATTCTTTGTATGTCATAGAAATGTATTCTAATGAACAAGCGAACTGGAGAGTTTATAGCTGATAAGTTATGTATTACTTCCCTCTTCTCAAATATCTATGAATTATCTTGCAATTTGTAAGTTACCTGGTATACCAGAAGACGCCGACGCGATGGGTAAACCAATGTTGTTATTGCTTGTACACTACAGAATTCAGAATGGCTTTTACGAACGAGTACTTTTCACTTAGATGTCTGTATTTCAGGGCACAACGTGTGGTCTGCTGGGCAAGCAATAGTACAATTTGTCTAATTATGTTTAGTTTCAATAATCATGTGTGTTAATTCATTAATGTAATTAAAAATTATTTCAGTTTGTCACCGTCTTATAATACTATATTTATCACGATAATCATTTCGAATGTTTTCTCTCTATTGAGGTGCCAATTCCGCCAGTGATTTTTGCTGAGAGCGGAATAACTTATTGTTTCATTTGTAATCATTTAAAATTATTATAGTGCCTTATTTGAAGTGATCACCGAATAGACCAGTGTCGTTATTGCTTAACTATTCCCAAAATTAATTCGTATCCTACATTAGAGGGTCATTACCTAATTTCATCATGCACACTTATAGTATTTACTATAATCTACAGCTTCTACGCCACATGGCACTTGATGCAGCCTGTCAGGGTTCTGTAATTTGTATATTTTATAGTCCTGTTGCGTTTTACAATTATAAATTTACATTTACATTTATTCACAATTGAAAAATATTATTTTTAAATATATTTGACAACAAAATACTATTCCTTACAAACGCAATCATATCAATTGTAGAACACTACTATAATCTGTAGGGGGGTGGCGTTATACTGTATGTGGCCTGTGAGAACGCTGAGTAAGTTTCTCACTAGCAGCAGTCTATGTGAGATATAGTGTCTGGAGAACGGAACGCGTCGGTACGGTGCTTCTTTTTATTGAACTACGTCTGCGAAAACATAAAGGGCAATTCGTATTCGAATATGGAAATTTATTCACGGCTGAATTAAAGCCCTCTGCCAGCATTTGCATTACATGCCCCGCAGTGTCGGTCAGTAGGTAATTCTGAAATGTTTAAAACATATTGGAGGTTTCTATTTGAACTGAATTAAATGTCAACATTAGAAATTCAGAATCAATGCCGAATACATTTTTTAACCTGAAAGCTATCTTACACATAGTCTGTAATAAAAAAAAAAAAAAAAAAAAAAAAAATAGATAACATCCGAATTGAACACGAGTTTCATTGTTTACATTATTTTTTCTCTTCGTATAGAATACTGATAACATTTAATGTTGTATATTCTGATCTTTTAAATAGTTTTATTTATGCTAGCCATTGACAGCAGTAAACGGACCAAGCTCATGCTCACGATATTGATTTATAAGGTTTTAAGCATATACTGTGTGCAGGAAAGTTAAAACGTAATCATTACTGCTATCATTACTGCTATCATTACTGATTACTGCGGTATTTCTAAAATATAGGAATTACTTCTATGTCATTTTTAAAGAAACTGGCAAAAATATCGATTGGCTGGAATTTCTTGACACGTTGGATCTCCATATTTATCTGACGTGCACTATAGGCCTACATTGATTACTTTATTTTCACCTGCGCCTAGCATTTTTCTTATAATTTTATCCGATCCAGATGCATTCCTGCTCCTTAAAGCTTTTGTTGGACTTTACGGATTTCATAAAGCTTAATGGATTGTTTGTTAACCCGCTGATCTTGTTAGACATTTTGATTTAAATTCTCTAGTTATGCACGAACTCTTTCATAAATTTTTTGCGTTTACGTTTAGGTTATGAGATGCAGGTTCTTCACGAGCATGGAGACATTAATCTTAATTTATCTCAATTTTTCAAAATAATTACTTCCCCTTGAATTTGTTATTATAATCTTGATCTACACCTCTATTTATTAAACTAATATTTTTTTGGTCAATAAATTCAGTTATCAAACCTTATTGATGGCCTATGTTATATACAGGAATGTTATATTTCAGAATAAGATCTTCTCCTTTCAGACTCCTTTTATTTTTGACTGGCAATTATATGTCCTTGCACTGTTATTATATTAGGCTATTATGTGAGCAAAAAGCCAATTGATGATCCGGGATTAGTGTAGTGTAATTACTATTAGTGTTTAATTTTAAGTAAAACGCTGTAGGCGCTTTAGATACACTAGACGAAAGACTTATTAGTCTACGGAAGCATACTCAACATATATAGGGGAGTGGCCAGTTTCGAAAATGATGTTAATATTTGCAGCTTTAGCAAAATCAATTTTTTTTGAACGACTTTTCTATAACCTAATCAAAACCAAACGTGTTTTTCGGACATGTTTTATCGATAGTTATTTTTCTTACTTTTTGTTTTCAGCCTTTTTGGTTACATAGTAAGTTTACGTGCGATATTAAAAACTTTTTCGTTTTATTTTGTCTCTGGCATAGATTAGCTAGGAAAGGGTTAGTATCTCTCCTAAAAACGTGTTGAATGGAATAAATATTTTGGAAGGGTTGTGGCCTTATGTATGTTGCTTTTATTTAGTTCTTTTGTATGAGGAATAGACTATTATACTTCAGTTGACTAATTTTAAATATATTTATGAGCGATTGAGGTTCAATAGTTCCTCGTTCACGTCATTCCTCGTTCCTTAACGTATTAAGAATGCCTTTGTTTGGAACCTTTGCCATTTTCTTTGAAACTTTCATCTTCTGCAAAGTTTCCTTTGAGATCTGTATGAATCGTCATTTAAAAATTTAAGAATACCGTAGATAATTAATTACTTTTGGTTAAATAAATAACTTATTTTATTTCATATTTTGGACCACTAAATGAGATTAGATGGTCGCTTTTAGTTAACAGGAAATTAGAAGGGCTTAAATTTTTAATCTCAAATGAAACTCTGCAAAATGTAAAATGGAAGTAAATCGTCAAAATATCAAATTTAAACAACGTTGAAAAGAATGAGAAAAGATAAGAAAATTTGATAAGAATATGAAAAGGTTTAACACTTGTTAGACTTGAAGTAGTAACAGTAGTAAGCTCTAAAGGCGATATAGGAAGAGAGGAATCAGAAATAAACACTTTTTATAAATACAGCTCCTTTCAAAAAATAATGTGATTCTCTAAATCAGTGTATTTAAAAGTAATAATGAATTATGCATTTTTACAGATAATGTAGTTTTTGTTACGGCATTGAATTCGTCGTTATAAAAAGAGTTTCAGATCGATAGTAAATAGAAAGACTGCGCTAACTTATCTATGAATAAGTGTAGTTAAGGGATGCAATAATAGTGAATCATAGTGCTTTATAGTGTGCACCGAATGCCCTAGAGCGCGTGCCGTGTTATTTATGGTTTGATAATATACCGGACAGAAATTTATGTAAATGTTCTATACATAGTGTAAAACACAAACTTAACATCTGATTATGTGCCACACCGCGTTGTATAGTCACTCAAAGAGATATACTTTTATGGGTTTGAAACATTGTTTTCGTATATATACGGTTAAGTAATTACAACATTTTAAACTATACCATAAAATAACATACATGAAACAATACATGAACAACACATGAAAAAAATGTTTTTAATATTCATATTTGAAAGCGTTAAGTACTACAAATCCTAACAAAGAATTGACTTTACAAAGAATCCTCTCAACCTATAACTTACTACACACACGCTACACACAAATACAAAGAACATAAAATCAACTTCCTTACATTGCACTTGTCACGTCACTTACAAACATCCTCCATAGTTTGGCTTCTCAGTAATCATGTTTATATGGAGATGATAATGGCAGAGCCGCTGCAGTGAGCCGTGATGGATTAAAATTTTTGACCACGCGAGTTTTGCGCTTTAATACTTATGCCAAATGTTTTAAATTCAGAGGTTTATAATAAAGAACACTTTGCCTACTGTAATTACATGCTGTGATTACTGTGGCACCGTACTTAGAGTTATACCCGATCGGGCATTCGGTTATTGTAATCACTGATTCAGATATACACAAGTTTATTGAATGCGTCAATCATTAAATTATGATTTTATCTGTACTACGTTTTGTGTCTTGTCTTTGTGGTTGTGTAGGTAGCCACTCATACTCCTGTCCAGATGCCACATCATAGTTACAATTAGGGTAGAAACGGAGGAACAACTTTCACCGTGCATCAGTCCGTGGAGATCGGTATCTTATGTCATCTTCTTCTGATAGTTCCTATCCGTTTCGGATGTTGGATATCATACAGACTATTTTAACTTTCTGTACTGCTGCACGGAATAAGTCAGTTGTATTCATGCCAAACCAGGTCCTTAAATTTCTCAGCCATGATATTCTCGGTCGCCCAACTTCTCTCTTTTCAAGTACTTTTCCCTGTAGTATGGACTGCAATAAGTCAAATCTGTTCAATTCTCATGAGATGTCCCAGATACTGAAGCTTTTTTATCGTCACTGTGTTAATAACTTCCCTTTCTTTCCTCATCTTTCTAAGAACTTCAACATTAGTTATATGTGCTAGCCATGAAATGCTCAGTATTCTGCTACGATAAAGCCACATTTCGAAAGATCTTGTGTCATAGTTCTGCATATTTATTTGATAATATTTTAGTCGTTAGTACGTAAGATTTCTGAAATCAGGAAGGTATATTGCCAGTCTCACTATAAGTACTTACGACGGTCAAAGTGTTCGGCGAAGTCTTAATATAAGGAAAAACTGTACTTGTTTGTTGTTTACATAATCGGTTGTATCATGAAGAAAACTAAACCGATAAAACTGTTTTGGAATTAATATTTGGAATGTAAAAATGCCTATATTTAAAGGTTTGCATCTGATAAATAATGAGTTTTTTCAATTTTATGTAAAGACTTTAGTACGATTTTCATATTAAACAGTATTATAAATAACGGCAATATTAATGAACCTTTCTTAAAAAAAATTAAATATTTTAATTAAGGTCCGACCAGTCAGGACAAAATACTAGCATTGTGACGATTTCATTAATTAAAAATAAAATAATTAATAAATAGGTAATGTAAAAGCTGAGAAATTTTAAATTTTTAATAAATCGCACATTTAAACTAATTTTATCGCTATCATAAATCATAATAATATTTAATAAAGAGTTTTAATAATACAATAAAAGGAATGCGAGTGTACAGATAGGGAAACCCTTGTTAATTAACCCTGCATAGACATGCGCTAACCGGAATTAACTTGAATACCGACCCCTAAACAAACTAATAATCCTTGAAAATTAATATTAAATCAATAAATAAAAAAGACCACAGTAGTGTACTATAATGAAGTCTGTAATTAAGAATATCTTTGGATAATTAAAGGTCAAACTTTAACCCCTTAAATAGAGGATAAATGTGGAAATATTTTGTTGCGACGCGTAAACTCCGCGCGATTAACTGACCCTTCCTACATAGTAGAGAGTCGAGATGAAGCGCTCGCGTAGAAAACACGCGCTTGAACCATGTCTCAGAAAAAGACAGAATATTTGTATTTAGAAGACAGTTACAACAATGTGTAGCAAAAGTATTGCCAAATTAATGTGGTAGTAGTCTAAATGTTAAAAACCGATCTTAAGTGGAGTTAACTTTCCTGTTGAAGTGCCTGAAGTGGTTAGTTCATAATGAAGTAGCGTGGAGGTTCTCAGAAGTCTCGTAGTTAAACATCGTTAGTAGTATAAGTGCCGTAAATGTTCTTGTTTGTTGCAGAATCGCACGTCACATTATTGTTTATAAAAGTTCTCACTTTTGGTAGCTCGTACCATATTATTTAAAACAACATAGACATCTTACAAAATTAAACAAATGAGATGTCATCCCTTACACAGTTATTTATAGATTTTAAGATCAACCGCTGACGAACACCATAAGGATCAAGGACCCTGACTACGAGTAAACTGATGGATATGGCAGGTGACACGGAGACTTGTTCTCCGTGATTAATTAAAATTGTAACCAATGAATTATTAAAGACAGTTGAAATGAAAAAAAATAGAAAGACTTTAATGATAACTACTTTATAAGATGTAGTATGTTTTAGAATTCAAAATATTTGTAGTACCGAATAATGCTGATGTATATGTATAGCTTAACTGATACAAATTTTTAGATTAAGTCCATTCTTCAAATGGCCCCCAAATAGTATTATAGAATATAAATAAGCGAGCTTAACTCATAAACAAGTTTAAGGTCCCGGATCCGTGGATAATGCTAGCACTGATAAATCCATGTGTTTTGCCCCAGTTCTTTACCAAAATCTGTTATAAATTGTAATCTTTTATTCAGAAAACCTTATATGGGAATATTTATGTAGAGCTGTTGTAGTAATGATTTAAAAAAGAGATGTCGTTACTTTACACTAAAACAGTGAGTGAATAAATCATCAGACCCCCATGTAAAAGTTCCTTTAGTTATAACTATGCTGGTTTATCTAGTAATTAAAAGTTGATTGCGAGTATGGCAGCCCGTGCAATTGATCAGAGGTAAGTATGCACAGGTTCCCGATGTTATAACGTAGGTGACACGTTATAGCATGGCAATAGTGTTCCAGGAACTAAAGATAATGCGATTCACAAACATTATATTTTAGTCTGCTAAACAGAGGTATACTGAAAATTTTCTATTCGATTGGTTAATGAAAACAAACTTTGTTTAAAATAAGGGACCGTATTAGGTTTCCTAAATTGCTTTCATAATTTCCTATCGGTTATTTAAAACTTTAAACTATTCTTGGGATATAATACGTTTTTAGAAGTCACTTGTGTATAACTATTTTAGTTGTTCGATCAAGTTCATTTCTGGCCTTCAGATCTCCTCAGGTTCTCATCATCACTCTGATCACAATTAACAGACCTTTATGTAAGCAATCCCTCTCCAAAGCATTCGCCTTCTATTCGGGGACAATTCTTTTCATGAGATGGAGGCTCCAATCCATACGAACCCTCTATGCCAGCAATACGTTTTAACTCCAGTAAATATATAAATTCTGGGGACAAAGGAAAACTGGATTTTAGTGTGTACAGTGTCTCATTTTAATCTTACTAACGCAAGAAGTCGGTACAGAGATACTTTGACCAAATTGAAAGATATAACTTATTTAGACAATAGCTATAGATGTTTTCTTAAGTGCTTAAGTGAAAATGTGATTGTGACATTTAAAATGGGTATATCTCAAAGGAACGACTTTCAGAGTAATGTGAGTCTCTGTAACAACGTTTCAAAGTTACCATAAAGTAGTACTGATGTTTTAATTTACACTTCCTAATTCTTTGTTTATGTGTGACAGTAATGTACATGCATTACAAGAGGTCAGTAAGTGACACGTACTGCCAAAGAGTCAGGAATCAAACACATTTACCACTGAGTTATGAACAAAGCAGCTCGCAGTAGCGGAAAATTGTACACGTTTGTATTTAAAAGTACTTAACATGGCTTTTGTAAGCTTATTTACGTAACATGACGTAGAGATTTTGACATTTGCTGGCGGTGACACGGATGAGATAAATGTAAACAGCAAAACATGTGAGGCGCAGAAATATTTACATAACACAGATAGGATTAACACTGGCGCTTATTAACAAGGCTGGATTGTGTTAAGCCGCTGTGGATTGTGTTTAGTAAATTAAATGTTAACAAATCCGGGGGAAAACGTAACTGCCGTAACAGTGACCAAAAAATAACGTTAAAATAACATCGGTTGAAACATTGTTTGCAATCTGCTGTAAACATGTGAGATAGGCCTACGTCATAACCAGTTCAAGTTTCATGAACACTAATATGGCACTGTGCTTGGCACACTGCTGTACGTACTGTACCAAGTGTATTCACCCTCCACTCCCCTACATTTAGCAACACGTGTACTTAATTAAGACACACTCAGCGACTTGCATTTTTAATTACAAAAGAAGCGTTTAGAACGCTGAGAGTTCGTTAACTGAGGGTTGTATACAGTTTATATAAACTTTGTTTGCTAGTTATTATTTACTTTTTGAGTCACAACTTAGCGATTAAGTCGCTGTCTCATGTTAAGTATAATTAAAAACGTTAAAGTTAACGTTAATCTTTACTGTTTTATAATGAATGTTTAGAATGCGTATGAATGTTTTATTACTGTTTTCAGAATTATCTGAAACATTTATAACTTTCGGATAAAGAGAAGAGCTACAGGTATTCTACATAAATGATAAAATCCAGACATATTGCAGGGAAGGGTTACAGCATCCGGACTGAACGGAGGATGGACAACTACCTAAGGTTGCGTTTCGATGTAGACCCTTTGCTATAAGAGATGTAGGGAAACCTAAAGTGAGATGGAGAGATACTCTGTGAAGACGGATCAGGTAAAATGCCCACTCCGTGAGGAAGAATAAGAATAAGAAGATTTCTAACTTTCAGAGTGAATCAATACTGTACGGTTTCTCTGAGTGTTATGACTGTTCTCGAAATGTAAAAATGCATTTTTATACACGTACATTTCTTCACCATTAACATTTATTCTGGTAAATAATAAGTCATATCTGTCACTGACTCTTAAATCACAATTTACAAAAATTATAAACAATTTTCAACTGACAGTAATTAGCGATGTGTGAGTAACTCAAGTGGTAGGTAGTAAGATGTGTAGTGACAGCTTGGTAGCTGAGTATATTTTTGTCACAGCAGTACAAAATTAGATGTGTACAGTACTGTGAACCAATACTTCGCAGACCCTCATACTACAAGGAAAAGTTTCTAAAACGGCCAAATGTTTTTTTTTTAATTCTCGGAAATTTCGTGGAAGAGCTCAAATGAAAGATAATAAAAATCGTATTTTAATCCCTTTGCTGTTACAACAGTGTTCGTGTCCTTCAGAACAGCGCGTCCCAACAAATATTAGAAACCCGTCACTTAAAAATATACGTAGGCCCGTGAAAAATATAGAATGTCGTGAAAATTAATGCTAAAATTTTAAACCTAAAAAAAATTTAATACGTTTTGCTTAAAGACATAAAAAAATTTTTCATGGTAATATTGTAAAATTAAATAAAAGATGTGCATAGTAGAAAACGCTGTTAATGAATCTGTTAAGAAAAAACTAATTCATTCTCCTTTTAGTAAACTGATACGAGTCATAACATTATGTCACGTTCACTGAAAAAAAAACAGAACCGTTTGTAACTGGCCGCTTGTAAACGGCTATTTGACCGTACCGATTTTTTCTTCACACATAATCTATTCAGCCTGTTTTATTTCCTTGATAACGCCGAACTACCCTAATCTAGTTTAAATAATAATTTTTGTAGTTTACACTGAATACCAAATCTTGCATTTTATATGCTTACGATTTATCGTCTGCCTTCTTTTTCTTTAACGCTTGGGTTATGAATTTAGAGTCCGCTGAGAGTTAAGTACTGCAACGAAATAGCAACAAATGATAGGGTTTGACTAATATATATATTTATGAACGCCATTGTCAATACGCACTTTGCGCTCCCTTTGTTCGTTCGTATTTGGTTTTCTACGTACATTTATTTCATGTAATTGCTTAGTTTAATTGTTTAAATGAGCTTATTTAATCTTGCACAGTTCAGATTAATACAAAAATTAACAAAATTACTAAACAGATTCATTTTTGAAATTGACAAACTTTTGTTTTGCGATTATTTACAGACTCAATTACCTGTCCGTTGGGGTAGAGTGGTATTTATTTCGCGAAATTAATTACTTAAATTGGCACCAGCGCTCATATTTGTTTGTGTGATTGCATTTATTTAATTAATTATTTTCATAAGTTAAATACGCAAGTTATACAGTGAACAAACACTGTAGAATCTGCGCCCAGTTTATTTAAAGAGAAACAGGGCATCTGCGGGGCTATGCACGTACAATTATTGACATTGCTTGAGGCAGAGAGTCATTTACATTGACTGCTAATACGTCTGGTAGAAGATACGGTACAGTCAGCTGAAGAAAAGGAGAGTATTCTTTAACAGAATAGCAAGAACATGCATTTACGCGAACATTTATATATAGGAAAACCATATAATCAAATTGCCTTATTACACCATAACTAATGTTAAGTGAATTCCTCCTCAGTCTTCTTACAACAATGAATTCTCTCTAGACAGGTTGCTGTACCACAATGCTTAAGTAGGTTAAGTAGGCTAAAGTAGCCTTCAGTTGGTGTCTCTCCCCCCTCTCACTCCCACTCTCTGTCCCTCCAATTTGTAAGGACCGCCCCGGCTCTAAGGCTCCGACGGCGTAAAATAAGTTTACACCACTTTCAGAATACCCAGATGCGTGATAATTTATAATTCATTTCTTGTTTCTGTTAGCGAGGTCGTGGGAATTCGGAAAGGTAATACCTTTGTACAGGGTTGACTGGGAACTGGTCCTAACAGATTCACAGGGTTGGATGAAATGATGTTAGGTCCCAAAGGAGCCCTCAGCCTCTCTCCAGTCAAGACCGTACTGCGTGGTGGAAGTGGTCCTACAAGACGTGACCCTGTTGATGCAGAACAGTATGGATCTAGATCAGAAAGTCGATAAATATTCCTGGTGGAAGGCCCAATTTATACACAAATAAATTTATGTGGTGCCGATGCTACTGCTATAAAGATATTCAGCGAAATATTGAACAAATTTTCGCCTTCTTTGTATAAATTTAAGAGTCAATATTTTTAAATATATGGATGTATAATTAAAAAGCTTAAGTAACAGGAAATTTGTAGACAGTATACATCAAATGTATAAGCTAATGAAAATTTAATTTTCCCATCGATGTGTGTGCACATTAATGGTGTGATTTTTTTACTTCGGTAATATAGGCTGGTCTGTAAGTTATACCAAGTTTATGAGTACAGGCTGCTCTGCAGTTATTGCCTATATATGTAGATAGTGTTATAATTAAGTTTTATGCGTGACGTAGAGAAATTGGTATTCATTATGAAATAATACAGACGACCTTAATCATAGTCATAGTTTTCCTCACGTGCTTTTCTTTACGTTACCCATGATTAATGACTTTAATGATGAAGGGTGCGTTGAATGGGGTGAATGGAGGGGAAGGTAAGTATTGGGCCACCTGAGGCAGATTGTTGAGGGTGTGTAGGTATTCAGCAACGAGAAACTGGGGGAAAACAGTCCAGGCGAAACTGATAAGAGAGAGAGAGAGAGAGAGAGAGAGAGAGAGAGAGAGAGAGAGAGAGAGAGAGAGAGAGTGAGAGAGTTCTCATTAACAAGTTACAGGAGTAATGTGTTCCCCAATCCTACCTCGCAATAATATGTGTATCGACTAAAAGAACAACGTTTTTCTAATATCCGACTGTGTGAGGAAACTAAAACTGATTTAATGGGAACTATACACTGAAGAGTAGTTGCAGGCTGAGGTATGACTGACTCAGATATTCAACATCACGTTTCACAACAAATCTTGTAAGTCATTAGCAAGTCCTGTCACGAATCAAGAGTTAATTTGTAAGTGGGTCAGATGACCTGAAGTCCCCAGTGGTGTACTGACAGATATATATATATATATATATATATATATATATATATATATATACTCAACATTACGGTAATTTACTATTATAATTTACAGACTGTGCTCTATGCATAT
Source organism: Magicicada septendecula (assembly GCA_034769895.1). Lineage (NCBI taxonomy): Eukaryota > Metazoa > Arthropoda > Insecta > Hemiptera > Cicadidae > Magicicada > Magicicada septendecula. The sequence continues at coordinate 339,197,422 of CM068367.1, read as the reverse complement.
CCTAATCGTCCCAACTAAAATGGTTGTAGATTTTCTGAAAAAAGAAACAACATGACCGAACTGAATACAGCCAAAAATTGAGAAGGTCGCAGAAATAAGAGCGGGCTAAGAAATGATAAATAATAACAGAATGTAAGTGAAAAAAAAAGGTTTAGAATATCTAGTAAGTTAACACTTACCATTCGCTCACAGAGAAACTGCTACGCAAGTAGGCCTAAATGGAAATTTTTTCACTGAATGCACAAGTAAAGAAAGATTGATAAATTTTATTTTCCTGTAGCTCAAGCACACGTGTTTAACTGTTTTACGCAGACATGAAGCGAATATCAGTCTTGTATGAGCAGCTGTTCGGTGCGGTTGTACTGTCGTGTGCGGTAACTTAATATTATCGCTATCTTTCTTACTAAATAGACTTATATTTGTAAGTAATACTGCAACAAAAAATATCAACAAAAGGTTTATCTGATTACTCGAACAAATCCAAGCAGCCGGCCAGGGGGTCGCGCGTGCGTCTGCTCGTCCGTGTAGGACTTTGTGTCTGTCTGCGGCTTGTGGTTGTTTGTACCTGTTTATCTACAAAACATAAACACAGGGCCAGAAATGACTCATCTGGAAGTACACGCGTCTTTTAATTTATCTGTCTACTGTAATTATCGACAATAATGAATTATCAGCAACCAGGCCTGTCAACTAACTTTGAACCTGTTCCTACGATCCACTCAGGAACTACATGAACTCCAGTGTCACAAAATGCCCCTCAATCCTATAACAGTCAACAGCCAGGCAGAAATGTTAATGTTGATTTCACACAACACGGATCCCACAGCTGGAAGATGGTGAAAAAACGAAAAAGAAGTCGTCAATCTTCAGAAAACACATATGAAACACACACTCAGCTTAATGACCACAACAGATTTACGGTGTTACCTATAGATGACCCTGATGACGTCCAACCTACTCAAGTCTTGGCTCAGCCGAAAGTACCTAGACCTCCTCCTGTATACCTTCATGGTGTCGTCAATTACAATGAAGTGATCAATAACCTTACAAAAATTTTGGAATCAGAACAGTACAGTACTAAATCGTTCGATGACAATACGGTGAAAATCAACACTTTTGCACCTGATTCTTACAGAAAATTAATCCATCATCTCGAGGACGAAAACATTATTTACCATACATATCAAATTAAAGACCAGCGAGCATACCGGGTTGTCATAAGAAACATTCATCCTAGAATCGGTGTACACTTTATTAAAGAAGCACTAAAAGAAAAAGGAAACTCAGTCAGAAACATAATCAACGTTCGACACAGAGTCAAGAAAACACCCCTCCCTCTCTTCTTTGTTGATCTTGAACCTGCAGCAAACAATACAACAATAATATAAATATATAACCTTAGTCTAAAGGTAACATGCAGATTACTGTAGAACCACCTCGGAGAAAAAACTTCATAATACAGTGCACTCGTTGTCAGTCATACGGTCACAGTAAGACGTACTGTAGAAAACCTTTCCAGTGTGTCAAGTGCGGAGGTGAACACAACTCCGCAACTTGTTCCAAATCTGAGGATACACCAGCCACATGTGCATTATGCGATGGTCCTCATACAGCTAATTATAAAGGCTGTGAAGTTTATCAAAACCTGCAGGCCAGAAAAAGCTCCGTACCTAACACCACACCTAGGAGAACCCCTTCAATGTTTAGGACTATGAACACGGAACAGAACATGAATACCCATAACGTCTCTTTTTCTACTTACGCTCAAATTGCAGGACTACAGCAGCACTCAGAATCATAGCCCCCTTATGACAGAATCTCAAACAGACAGCAAATGAGGACATCACTCTTTCACACTTCCTGACAAAATTTGAGACTATGTTCAGTCAACTCATGCAGCAAAATAGCGTCATGCTTAATCTCCTTACAACACTTGTCAATAAACTTTCTAATTAATAATGAATAACAATTACAGGATTGGATTATGGAACGCCAGTGGACTCTCTCAAGCACCCTAGAACTCAAAGCTTTTCTTATTGAAAATAGGTTAGACGTAATGCTTAAATCTGAGACACACTTCACAGACAGAAGCCATATTAGGATCCCAGGATTTACTGTTTATGATACCCAACATCCTGAAAGCACAGCTCGTGGCGGAACCGCTCTGTTAATCCGAAACAATATAAAACATTATCTCTTCTCTAAAGTCAAACTGCTCACCTACAGGCGACAAACGTTTTAATTGAAGATCAAAGGGGCCCTCTAATTGTTTCTGCAGTCTACTGTCCCCCAAAACACAGAATCAATGAAACTGACTTCAGCTCTTTTCTTAGAACTCTTGGTGCACGTTTTTTGGTGGGAGGTGACTTAAATGCAAAACACCCGCAATAGGGTTCGAGATTAGCTAATCCAAGAGGTAGAATTTTATATAACGTCATTAGACAAGAATCGCTGTCCTTTCTGGCCACTGGTCAACCAACCTATTGGCCTTCTGATTCAAATAAAATACCTGACCTCATTGATTTCTTTTTAATACGAGGCTTGTCTCATAAATACTACAAAGTTGAATCTTGGTAATCTTTACCTAACCTGGTAAAAACCCTCAGGAGCCCTCTTCTTATCGACCCATAAGACTTCTTACCGATACTTGGTAAGATCTTTGAGAAGCTGTTTGTAAAACGACTTATGCCAACAATTGTAGAAAACAACCTAATTCCGGATCACCAATTTGGCTTTCGAGAAAAGCACTCTACGGTAGATCAAATACACAGACTAACAAATCTTATCAATAAATCGTTGGAATCGAAGATGTTCTGCTCAGGTGTGCTTCTCGACGTTTCCCAGGCATTTGACAAAGTCTGGCATCTTGGACTCTTATACAAAATAAAGAAAAATCTGCCACATAATTGTTACCGTATTCTACATTCCTACTTAGTGGGCAGAGTGTTTCAAGTCGTACTGCTACTTCTCCTCTATTACCAGTGGGGTCAGGTGTTCCGCAGGGTAGTATCCTGGGTCCTCTGCTCTACCTCCTGTTCACCTCGGACTTACCGTCAGCAAGTGAAACCACTGTTGCTACCTACGCTGATGACACAGCAATCCTAGCGACACACTCCGACCCCTCAATAGCATCTCTTATACTACAAGAATCATTACTGAACAGCGTTCAGTTATGGCTTGATAAATGGCGCATAAAAATCAATTCTTCCAAGTCAGTCCACGTTAACTTCACTACACGTAAGGCAAACTGCCCTCCAGTAACAATTAACGGTCAACCAGTACCGCAAGCTGAAAGTGCTAAGTACTTTGGGATGCATCTGGACAGGAGACTAACATGGAAAAAACATATAACATCTAAGAAGATTGAACTTAATCACAAGGTTAGAAACATCTACTGGCTGATAGACAGAAAATCACGGTTAAGTCTCGTCAACAAACTCTTGATCTATAAAGCAGTTCTTAAACCGGTATGGACTTATGGTATTCAACTTTGGGGTACTGCTAGTACAAGTAATATTGAGATTATCCAGCGCTTTCAGTACAAAACTTTAAGATTAATAGTCGACGCTCCATGGTTTGTCTCCAACAGCTCTATACACCGCGATCTCAAAGTTCCAACCGTGAGAGAAGAAATCATGCGCCTCTGCAAGACTTACATCTCCAAATTAGAATAGCATCCTAACCACCTGGCAATTAATTTGTTAGACAACAGTGAATATATTTATAGACTAAAAAGGTACAAACTATTAGACTTACCATTCAGGTTTAACTAATAATGTATTCTCTGTATTTTCTGTATTGTACTGTCTGTGATATCTGTTCTGTATGTTTTTGTATTCGTGTCATTAATAAGTGTTAATGTCAACCTGTATATGTGCCTTATGGGGCCAGTGTTTAACATTTTAACTTATTGTATCATGGCAGCAGGAAGTGGAAGTGATTTTTGTTCAATTGTTTACATGTTTTATCATTTAGTTTTGTATTTGGTGTACCTCTTTAATCTATTATCAAAAACAAGAAGAGCTGTCAATGGTCAGCTCTTCATAATCCTGTATGTGTGTTGTCAGCCAATTTATTAAATATTCGCTTAGTCAAACAGATTACAGACCTCCAAAAAAAAAAAAAAAAAAAAAAATGAAGCGAATAAAAAAAACCAAAATGAAATTCAGAGAAGTAAGAACTTAAGAGACAACTGACGCAGATATTTAAGGAATGTAATAACTCTTAATACAGTACGTCTAATTCAACTTTTTAAAACTAATCTCTTTTCCGATGGTAAAGCGGTATAGCGTAAATCATTTTGCTCCGTTTTCGAATTTCGTTGCAATGAAATAAGTTATTCGTATTCTTCTGGTCAACCATAAGGTAGAATTCTGAACTTATTCAAGGAAACTACAATTTGTAAACAAAGAGAGACAATAAAGGATGTTTCAAATTACCTTTCTTCTTTTTTGTAGTCAGCTAGAAATACTATATATCTTGTGTACCTGCTGCATATGTCTTACAATATCGTGAATTCGTAAGCAAGAAAGTGTGAGGAATATTCTGTGTGGGTTTTGGGAAAAATAAGCTGGTTAGGAATTATTCGCACGAGTTTGCCGAACATTATCTAATCGCAGGTATACAACTGTTCTCAGTGCAGTTTCGCTATTTAACTAATTTATGTGTATTGTCATGGTACGGTAAAACATTCAGTCACTATATATTATTATTATTATAAATTAAATAACGTAAGTGAAATATGCAATGACTTATTTCACTTATATATGCAATATATTTAATGACATATGCATTTCAATATGCATGACGTATACGTACACAATGACAAAAAAACAAAATATTAGATACGATATTAGATACAATTAACAGCTGCAATCTATAATACAAAATACATGCTAAATTTTTATAATTATTGAGTATGTAGTCTTAATGAGACTGTACGTAAAATGTACTAAGGACATGAAAATTAGCTATCCTATCTTCTCAGGAATATTCTATTTAGTTCTGATAATTGTTAAGTAAATTTCAATAAGCATACCATTTAAAGAAACCGCGAACATTTATTTTCATTTTATTCAATTTCATTAGGATTTATAAAATTTAATTGTGTACTCCGTATATATAGTATTAACATTATTACTCTAGTAGGACATTTATTTTGTAATTAATACATTAAAACAGTTAATTCTATATTTACAGTATTTAAAAAAATACCCAGTAAAATTATAATGTTTATAATGAAGGAACAATAATATTTTATTTTAAATAATGTGAGAATGATTAATCAGATTTATGAATTCGTTTGTGTATAAATCTATAGAAAAGTTGCTGGAGAAATATTGGCACACAGAAAATGACACACAAAGATCTGAAAATATTTCTACAACGCACTGAATAAATCGTGTATTCAATGTAACCTACGTGAAATCAGCGAACGACAGATGGAACCACTGCAACTATAACTAGTAACAGCTGTTACATTCACTGGCTGCATGCCTGCCCCGGAGCATATTTTGCATGCAGAGCATGGACGGCTTTGGAACGTATGTAATACTAATAAGGTCCTAAGCACACAGGTGTTATAAAGAAACGTACAGCCAAACACATTCTCTCTTGTTTCGTTTTCCGGTTTGCTTTAATATTAAATATAATTATTTCACTACGACTCGGAACACAAAACTGTTTATTGGTAAAAACGTAAAAGTTTTACCTTACAACCTGAACCGGTTTTCACTTTTAAAAAGCTTTTTCAGAGGTTGCCGCTGGTAGCACTGTCCGTCTTGTTGTTGGCGACGGAATCGATTTTCGAAAGATCGATGTTGTGTGTGTGGGGTGTGATATGTTCGAATAATGCGTGTGATTTGAATTGTGTCTGTTCATTTAGGATGTCGTTTTTATTTGTTTTCGTGTGTTTGTATATTTCCAATTGTTCTAGAGTGTCTAGTTTTTGGCCTTTTGTGTGTACGTGTAGAATGTTCATGTTATTGTCGATGTTTTTGTATGTGTGGTTTACCTCAATGAGGTGGTTTGCAAAGGTGGAGTGGAGTGCCTTTGTGTGTTCAATGTATCTTTGTTTGAAGCTACGTCCAAGAGTAGAATTAACTAATAGTCTGACAAACTAATAGCACGATTACCTAATAAAGTAATTAACTAATAGACCGACTATAAGTAGCCGGGTTAACTAATACCGCAATTGTCTAATAGCGCAATAAACTACAAATCAGAATAACTAATAGCCCGATTAACAAACAGCCCGATTATAAATAGCGTAATTAACTAATAGCGCGGACAACTAATATCACAAATAACTAATACCCTATTAACTCAGAACCCGATTTTAATATCGCAATTAACTAATAGCGCGGTCAACCATTAGCCCGATTAATAGCCCAATTATAAATAGCGCAATTAACTAATAGTCCAAAAATCTAATAGCGTAATTAACAAACAGCCCGATTAAATAATAGTGCAAATAATTAATAGCCCAATTATCTAATATCCCAATTAAATAATAATGAAATTGACTAATAGCTCAATTATAAATAGCGCAATTAACTGACAACCTGATGAACTAATAGAGCAATTAACTAATAGACCGATTAACTATTAGTACAATTAACTAATAGACATAATATAAATAGAGCAATTAACCAATAGCGCAATAAAAACAAAAGCCCGATTAACTAGTATAGCGCAATTAATTAATAACCAGATTATTAATAGCGCAATTTACTCATAAGCCGACAACTAAGAGCGGAATTAACTAATATCACGGTCAACTAATAGCGCAATCAACTTATAACGTGACCATAAATGGCGCAATTAAGTAATAGAGCAATTAGCAAATAGCTTAATCAACTAATATCCCGATTACATATTATCGCAATCAGCTAATAGCCCAACGAACAAATAGCGCAGTTAACTAATAGGCCGATCAAATAATAGCTGAATTAACTAATGGTCCGATTAACTAATAGCACAATTAACTAGTAGCCCGATCCACTAATAGCACAATTAACTAATTGCCCGACTATAGATAGCGCGATTATTTAACAGCCAGAATAAATAATGGAGCAAAGTAATTGCGTATTTAAATAATGGTGCAATTAACCAATAGCCCAATTAGTTAATTGACTAATAGAGCAATTGAATAATAGACGGATTAAATAATAGCATTGAATCCGATTGTTTATATTAGATACTGAGTATAGTTTGGAGGACAGTGACAGGGATATTTTTAATGTTACATGTAAACGTTAATAAAAATATTGGCTGCGGACCGTAGAGTCTGCGAGCAACGAATATTACGTTTAACATCAAGTATAACACATTTTTTAAAAGTGATTTCAGTAGGACTGCTACTTGCAAGAGAGTACACGATTGTATACGCAATATCTGCAAAGAAGGTAATCTTCATTTTGTACCAGAAATGCTGAATGTTTGACAAAATAATTTTTACATCTTTAAAACAAATTACGGTGATTTTCTACGTCTTGATTTATTTTTAAATAAGAAAAAAAGAATTTTATTTTACCTATATCTACATGTGCAATGTACGTAAAATTGCAGTTTGTATTACAATTGAAAGACAAATTTAGTTTATTAATAGATGTGCGTAAGTATCTTATAGGACGAGATTAACGTTTCTGAGTCTAATTTTCCTATCGGACTTTGCAGACTGAAATATTAACTGGTTATCAGACGGAGTAATGTGTTATGTCGATAAACATGTTAATGTAAATATGTTGACAGAGAGCTCATACTGTTAAAAATAAAATGTGATAAAATATTTTCCAACGTGATTTGCTTGCATAATCCGGAACAATTTAAAAAAATAATTTTTGATGAAATAACAATTTTATTGTTTGCAATGTTTAAAATATTATAGGCCTATTATACTACATACATTGTTCTAACATTATATTCCTGCAAGAGAAAAATCAGTGTAGGCCAATATTGGGTTCTCTCATAGATCACATTTATATCAAACACATAATTACGTTATACCTTAACGGTAGGATTTTGATAACATTTAATACTAACTGAATGTTGAACTGTAACACCAACTTATGAATAAGCTCAAAGCAAATAAAATCTAAATCTCAGCCTAAAAGCGAAAAAGGCTTCACGGTTGATTATTTATTTCAGTAAAACTAGAAAGATTATTGTGGGGCGAATCGAAAAAAAATATTTTTTCCTTTTAATGAAGCAGTTCATGAAAGCGTGGAGCCGTTACCGAAAAAGCAAATGGAGTAAAATTATGAGTATGTATATTACAGAATAAATACTAATCGAAATTAAAATATGTTCAAAGTTTTTAAACTAATCGTATAAATTCAGCTTTGTTTTTTTAACAAAAATATAGAATTATGTTTAATTTTTTTCTAAATTTAGTTATACTTTTAAACTAAATTTTACTTTTTAGAAAATACATGTTTGGTCTGTTTTTCAGTGTTTTATAATGAGAAACTAAAATTTCAATATGGATTTACAAATTCATGAACACTGTTTCATATGTGTTATTGATATAAAATATAAATAGCAGCCCAAATGTCTGACTATAATTTAATTAAGTACATCGTCAAGGTGCCTGGGATTCAATACAGCCAGGGTAGGGCTGTGCAAATACTACAGCGCGACAATGGGATAGCAATCAGTCTGGCATTCACTTTGTAACAATGTCGTGTCGTCACAAGACGTTTGTAAGGCATGATCCTGTTTGCCGATAACGTGCACACAATAGGTCGTTACTGTGTGAATGACTCTACAAATAATTCGAGCACAAAATACACTTCCGCGAATAATATTATCGTGAAATTAAAAATGTTATATTTTTTACTTCAATTGTACGACATGGATTATGTTAACTGATACTTGAACTATACACAACTCGTACTGGTTGGTATCAGCAGCAATAAAAAAGTTGCGTCGCATTTAGGTAAACAAAATTACATCAATTACATTTCAACATGGTTTTTCATGGCTGTAACGCGGTATTCTAGTTTTGCAAATTTAATGCTATTTGATAACGTCAATGTGAAACGTTAATTCAATTTAAAGGATTTTATGAAGCTTGAATGTATCACACTATTCGCAGGTAAGCTGCATAATTTTATTTTCACGCATCCATTTTATTTCAGACTTTCCAATAAGTAATAATTTGAAGTATAAAAGTTTCAACAAATTTTTCTGCCGTGACTAAGGTCTTTACCTTATGCCATTATCTGTAGTGTTAATGTTTCTCTTTTGTAATCTTATTTTTCCCGTTTCCCTGGAAAATAGTAGGTACCTATGCAATACACAAAAGTATGCCGTCAACGCCCTTTGTGATGATATTTTCAAGTAACCACCATGCGTTACTTTGAATTTAAACATCGGATGTGTTTGTAATTCGTTATAAACAAAACTATTGTTTTTTGAAGGACAAGGATAAATTTCCTATTCAAACAAAGACTGTTCTGTATTATCCAATTCAAGAGCAAGTTTCATATTGTGGTTTCTAGGACGACCTCCAAAACTTTTACGCTATTTGACTAAGTTGAGAAAAAGACACTGAAATAATGGTTGAATCAGTGCAAAATAACTAGCATTCAATAGACATATAAGCCATAATAGATATGAAAGGGGGCAATTGAAACCCTACAAAGTAATGTCTTTAAGAACGGATACTCATAAACAGTACAAAATAACTCAAGCTGGGGAAGGTCTTAGAAAATGATCAAACTTTTGAATGATTGTAATAGAACTATACAACTGTGTAACACTTCAATACTTAACGGAACATGTACGTGATTACTCTGGTTTATGTAACTCATTAAAGAAATAATATTTTATTCCATGAAGACAGTATATAAACGTAACATTACTAATTATATTAAATATTGTATTTTTCAGGTGACCACTTATTTTGTTAATTTTCCACAATTCATTTACTCGTATCGTAATTTTGCAATTCAGTGGTTACAACGGTTGTAAAACGTGCCAGTACTTAATAAATCCTCTTTGTTAAACTTTTTCAGCTTCTATTTTTAAGCTGGCTTTGCCCTCGTTATGAAAGTAAGTCTCACTAATATTCTAGTTAATGTTAAAAAGTATGATATTACTGCATATTCATAACTAACTCTATATTACGTTTTTTTTGTTATTTTTTAACTATTCGTCATTTCTATAAATGTTGTTACTAAATAAAGAACTCAAAAAGTAATTTTTCTTCCCTTTCGTATCTATTCCAGGCTTGCCTTTAGTTTTCTTCTCTTCGTCTTTTACAGTTGAGTGTTCTACCATTCTGTCTTCCCGAACTTTAATTTTTTACATATTATTTATATACGTGTTCTAGTTGAATGACGTCCTTAAGCAATTAAAAGTAGAACGACTATAATTTTTAATCGGCCTAGAGTTAAACGTTGCTTGCTCAAGAGACATGACAAAAATCAAAGCACAAAGTAATATTATGACTGTGATTAATCCTTGACTGAGTAAGTGTATTTTGCCTGGGTTGAGTGACAGTGTAAGGTGATACATACGCATAAATCAAGATACACAAGACAAAAGAGATTCAGTGTATTAAAAAAATGTCTCTCAAACAGTTAGTCAAACGAGGCTCCAGAAAAAAACAAAAACATATGACTACAGAGACAAGGAATCATTAATTGGAATGACAAACTCCTCGACAAGTACAAATTGGGAATCAGATGCGATTACAATGACACATATTTGAACATGAACAGCAATTTATCTGAAAAGTTAACGATATTACCCTTGTGTGCCTTCCAGGATTTTACGAGTACGCATGTGTCTTAGATTTACAACACTCGTATAGAAATATAGTACAGAATTTTCCTCTGGATGTCTGTCTGTCTGTCTGTCTGTCTGTCTATCTATCTGTCTGTCTGTCTGTCTCTCTCTCTCTCTCTCTCTCTCTCTCTCTCTCTCTCTCTCTCTCTCTCTCTCTCTCTCTCTCCTCTCTCTCTCTCTCTCTCTCTCTCTCTATATATATATATATATATATATATATATATATATATATATATGTATATATTGTAACGTAATTTTTATTGATGATGACCGGCGTGTTAAAGCCTCACCTCAGGTTCGTCTATTTGTAACCAGATTTTTCGTTACGTACAATGTTATTGTGAATCAGTTAATTGTATTTATATAGTGTGCACTTGAATTACACCGTCCGTTAGAAGTGTCAACTTGTATTATGGATAAATAATGTAGCGACAAACTCGCACTGGAGTCGTCTATGTGTAATTATAAATGTGTTATGTTGAACGGCGAATGGTTTTTGTAAATTTCCGCTTACTCCCACTACGCTGCTTCTTTTCCGTGACGTCACTCAGCGATACCAACTATCGGGTTCACTGCAATCTGCGAATTTTATTTACTAAATACAACAGCAATTGGTGGAATCTTTTATTCGAAAACAACACTGGTTAATGGTTTAATAATTTTAAACAGAATAATCGCAATTGTAGTACAAATTATAAATCTTCTCTTTACCAGTTGGCAGCAGTAGTAGCCAAACATTCAGTATTTCTATTAGACCAAAACAATGCTTTTTGTTAACGTTTTTAAATAAAATATATCAATTATCTCAGGGCGTATATGGTTCGGTGGTTATAAATTAAACAAAATATTACACTATTAATCAAAATACAAGTTTACAATTACAGGATATTACAACGTTAGAGTGATAGGTGCACACAGAAATCGTATAGTGGTTACCAGTTTTAAAAAAGGTTATGCCCAGTTCAGACTTTGTTCGTTATTATGTAAATTAAGAGTTCTCGTTGTGTTTAAAAAGGTGTTAGTCTTATATGGTGTTATTAGTGATTGTTTTTAGTGTTTGTGTTATATGGTGTCTGTAGATAAATTGATTATTACTTAAAATACGTGTATACAAAGGTGTGTGTTGAAGTACGATATAATGAGATGTCAGAATCACCAAATCCTCTTCTTGTACTCTTCTTGGTTGAAGATAGGGCCCACGTACACGTCAGATCTTCCTTCTCGTCCCTCGTCCACTTCAAATCTTCTTCCTGGTTATTATGTCCTTTATTTCATGTAATGGGTATTCTTCTGTAGTTAAAAAAAGTTCGTGTAGTGTACATCTAACTGTATTTATCTGGTTGTATAGTTTTTTCACACTTTATAACACAAAATGTAAGACGATTTAAAAACGCGTCTATCTGCTAAGATCGTTGTCAAAGAAGTCTCATTTTATTTATCCGAAATTTCTGGTCGCTAAGGGTAAACTTGGAATCTGGTTGGTTAATTCGGATCTACATTGTCACATACTTTCGTTATTTCCAAGTCTAAAATTTGTTCAAAATCTTTAAATTAACATAACTTTTTTATACTGAATGGGAGTTTAAAACCATTATCAGCATTATTTTGATCTTCACATTTGATATATTTAGACACCAAACATGCCTATTTTTGTTTAAGAACTATGGATGTTACAATTTTGTTATTTGGAATTTTCTTAAATAACTTGATATGTGTTATTTTGGTTCTATATTCCTTGTATACATTATTACCTATAAATACATCAACCCTTTCACATTTGCTTTACAAAATTTCTAATATAATTGTTCAAAATTTACTAAAGTTGGTTTCACCTGGCCTATGTAATAGTATTACCTTCATCACCATGTTTTAACATCTTTAACAATTAAATTAATTTTTAACACTCATCAAAATGGTTTAACATATAACGTTATTTTAACAACACAAAAAATATATTATTCTAATAGTTAAATTCATGCCCACATGGCTATGATTATACCAAATCCTTGCACAAATAATTGTTTTCTACTCAGACTGTATAAATGTTTGACACTTAACAAAACATCTCTATATAGTCCATTCTGCTTTGTCAATTAATTTATTTACCATGGTTTAATATCAGTTCTATTGTTATATTTGTTAACACAACATAAAAAAATGGAATTAATATCATTAAATTGACATTCCTTTAAACTAACTGTATCATCAGTTACATATAAAAAACACAACACAAATACTATGATATAACACTGTGCCTAAAACATAAAACATGCACATTTTACAAAACAAATTCTATACTAATTGGTTAGTCCCTTGTCAGCTAATCTACTCATTATTCTGACACTGTCTATGTCATATTTACTATTTATATGGGTTTCAACATCCGTATACTTACTGATGTTTGACTTACAAAAATTACTATAAAGTGAACACTGTTGCTCTACCTCACCACACAGTTCTAATAATCTTGTTACATTTATTGTTTATCTGGGTTTTACTCTTGTTATCAATGTTATTGTGACCATGTTATAATTTATTGTTTACTGGACAACCCTATGAACTCTATATGTGACAATTATTTGTATGTTTCATGTATCTATAACCAGGTGTATTTATATTTTTGTTACATCAATCAACTTAATTATTTACTAATATTTCTCTTACATAATATTACATGTTTGGGGCTATTATCCCTCACTTTGTATTTTGATTATCTGGATATAATGGTACATTAATTGAAACCATTTGTTTCTTTATAGTCCTGGTTCATAAGCTGTTTGTCTTTATAACTCTTTGTTTGGTCATTACTGAAAATTCATGTCATAGTTGGGGTTTGAAGATATCTGCATCACTTAGCCATAATCATTAATTTGGGTACGGTCAGTTGTCTTACTAGTCAGTCTAAAATTGTTAGTCGTTCTTCTTCACTATCATCTTTGAAGATATTGTTCTTCTTGTTAGCTTCTTAACCAAAGTCTTCATTAAATCAGGTATGATATTATGTTGTTCCAAATGTAATGTTACAATATATTCAAACACTTTTTGCTACAGTCCGTTTCTTGATGTATATATTATATTTAATTTTTATAATAAATTTACCTCAAGATATTTCTTTCCTTAACATGTTTCGGGTACCATTGTGTACCCATCCTCAGCCTTCCGGATTTTGTGTCTGGTGAAGTACATGTGTGTTGGCTGGTTGTTATTGTGGTTTTCTGTTGGCTTCTGGTACTTTAAATTGGTATTATTGTATGTGATTGTGGTGTATGTATTAGTATTTTGTGTATTTTGGATGTTGAGTACTATGTATTAATGTTAATTACTAGTGTAATTAAATAGTAATTAATAAGTGTGTTATATGTGAATGACCAGAAAAAATGACGCAAATGATGATATCGCTCGTGCTACGAGGATGTTTACGAAATCGCGAAAATGAACCAAAAAGTGATTTGTAATTAAACGGACGCTTTGCACGAAGTGACAATATCTAACAGGTCGAAAACAGTCCTGGACTTGTCAGATCGCCGTCCAGTATAAATATCACCGGCAATTTTGGGGCGGTCTCAGACTCAAGATATCTTCACACAACGTCACGCTGCTGGTCTGCCGATTGATCGAACAGCTTTACCACACACACCAAGACTTATGGAGGAACTCTGGACCATCACAAACAACAAACCGTAGAGACAGAGAACACAGCATCAGCATAATCATAATCATCAAATTCTCAGGATTCAGGACACACACACACACACACACACACACACACACACACACACACACACACACACACACACACACACACACACACACACACACACACACACACACACACACACACACACACACACACACACACACACACACACACACACACACACACACACACACACACACACACACACACACACACACACACACACACACACACACACACACACACACACACACACACACACACACACACACACACACAACGTCGGCAATACGCAGGTGATGAATAAACAATTATATTTTTTTGTTTGTGAAAAGAACTCTTAAAAAGAAACTTATATATGAACAGTAAAGACTTAAAGTTTTAAATATAATCGTTGTACATAAATTTAAATGGTAGTTAAAAAAATAATATAATTTAACAAGAAAATTTAAAAATACTAATCTTCTGTTGTATGTTAAAATTTGGGTGTGTCAGTAGAAATAAATAATAGGTTGGAAGTAAATGTTATATTTTTTATTTTGTTTATAGCAACAGTTAATTGTATTCTTGAGATTTAATATTATTTTTTGTTTGTAAATGAGTTGCTATTATTATTTAAAATTTGAGTCAAAGTCGGACACACTGAAATAAAAAGTGTTTAGATAATTTGTTTAACATGTCTGTTTAACTAGTAAGATTATATGGTTGTTTATTTTTATATGTCATGAACAGCACAGAAGGTTATATTATATTTTTGTAAACTTATAAAAGAGAATATTTTATTATTTTTTTATTCAAATTTTAATACAGTATTTGCATATTTTCGATTAATATTAATAAATCGTAGAATGATTATTTTGAAACGGTTTTAATTAATTATTTCATGCCATCAACATCTCACTCCTCTTTGAAAATTATTTTATTATTGTGCAACTAAGTACTTACATATACTTGACGCAACGAGAATAAAAAAAAAATCCTGCGACCAGGCCGGTGTAATACACTTCATAGTTGCGTTGAGTACATGGTAATGTATTTGTGTAATTTTTTGAAATACCGTACTTGTAACGTTGCAATATATACGAGTATATATAATAAAGTTGCGCGCGCAAACACACACATACAAAAGGGCCTTTGGGACTTTGGCCATACGCCGATTGACACTAAAAGTGAGCTTTAGTGTGGTAGTGAATATGAATTATTTATGAAAAATAATGATAGATTTTGTAAGGCTCAGTCATTTATTAAGCAAAATTTTAAAACGTTTGTGTCAACCGTTCAACAACAAATGTATTATAATTAATTAAAACTTCCGGGCTGAAAGGCCGTGGTCGAATGCTTGATGTAAAATCGCTAGATGTTTCGGCCACACCACCGGTGGCCATCTTCAGTAGCAAAGATTGTTCGTAATAGATGGTATGCCGAACACTGCGGTATGTTGACGACACTTTCGTGGTCTGGAGCCATGGGGATGAAGAGTTGGGACGCTTACTTGGACATCTCAACGCTGTGCACCCGCGCATACAGTTTACGATGGAGCGCGAGAGCGGTGATCAATTGGCATTTCTGGATGTGTTGGTCCTGAAAAGGACCGATGGCAGATTAGGGCATAAAGTTTATAGGAAGCCAACGCACACTGACAGATATCTGCATAAGTCCTCCAATCATCATCCTAGGCAGAAGCGGGCGGTGCTGAAGACTCTGATTGACCGGGCAAAAAGATCTGTGAGCCCCGGTATCTCGAAGATGAGTTGCGGCATCTCGAGGAATCACTGCAGTCCAACGGCTACTCTGCTGCGGAGGTGAGGAGAGCTGCCCGGCCGAGAAGATCTGGTAGGCCGGACGAGTCAATGTTGCCCGAGGTTGTTGGCTCCGCTGTCTTGCCCTTCATCCGTGGCGTGACTGACCCCATCGGCAAGTTGCTGAGTAAACGGGGCGTCAGGACGATCTTTAAGCCAACCAAAAAGATCCATCAGTTCCTGCGACCGGTAAAAGACGCCAGGGATCCGCTCTCGTCGTGCGGGGTGTATAGTATTCCTTGTACGTGTGGCCAGGTATACATAGGCACCACGAAGCGTAGTGTCCGAACGCGCCTCTCTGAACATCGGAGATACTGCTGCTTGGGCCAGACGGAGAAGTCCGCAGTTGCTGAACACGCTCTTTCCCACGACGATCACCGGGTAATGTTTGATGAAGCCCGGGTGCTGTCTTCTGTCCTGGGTTACTTCACTCGCCTGCATCTGGAGTCCATCCATATTCATAAGAATGCGTCTGTCGCTATGAACCGCCGGTTGCTGTTGCTACCAGAGCTGTTGGGTTGTGCGTCGTGAGACGACCCAATGGTTTCCTAGTACCGAGCCTCCGGTAGGGGCTCCTGCCTAGTGGTCCTGTGCAGACGGAATATTATTTATTTCATTTTTAATGGTCGCTACAACGACATGCTCGTACTAGGTCGACTAGTACAGTATTTGTCGAGGCCGTTTCCAAGATTCACCTGGACGTGTTCGGTACTTGCCAAGGCCAGCTATGAGTGGGTTTGCCTGGGTCCTCGCAGCTCGGACGTAAAATTTACGTGCAAGTCGCCTTGCGGTGTCTTCCAAGGAGCGGACACCGAGTCCTCTTCTCAAGAGACGAGAAGAAAACCGATAGGGGACTTTGGCCGCTAGCCGAAGGCCCCTATAGAGAACGCTTTGCAACCTTCTTTTATGAACGGTTGCGAGGTAACCCCAGACGGGAAGAGCATAGGTAATGATCGGCAACAGATACGCGTTGACGATCAGCTTACCCATCTTGCGGGTCATAGCCTTGTTGACAAGTATCGGAAACAGTTGCGCGAGACGAGCGGACGCTTTCTTTCGCATCGTCTCAGCGTGGGCACGCCAGGTGAGCCGACGATCAAGGTGGACACCGAGGTATTTAACTTCTCTCGACCAGGGCAAGTACGTTCTACCGAGTCTCACTCGGCCTCGTGGTTCTTTCAGGCGCTTTGAGAATAGCACTGCGGAGCTCTTGGTGTCGTTGACGGCAACTTTACAGCTTTCCGTCCACGTCGAATACGCATCGAGTGCGCGCTGGAGTCGTAGGATAGCCCTGTCAGCGTTCCGATCGGCGGTATAGACTGCCGTGTCGTCGGCAAACAAGGCCATCTGGACTCTAGGCTCTCTGGGTGCGTCGTTGACGTACACGGAGAACAGGAGGGGCCCTAGCACGCTACCTTGAGGTACCTCGGCTGTAATGCGTCTCTCGGAAGAGACATGGTCGTCTATTCTCACGCAGAAAGTCCTCTCCGTCAGAAAGCTAGCAATCAAGCGAAGGTAGCAATCTGGGAGCTGGATTTCCCGGAGCTTGAACAAGAGCCCGTCGTGCCACACACTATCAAAGGCCTTTTCCACATCTAGGAAACAGGCGACAGTCTGCTCTTTCCGACAGCCGGTGCCCGTGATGTATTCCACCAGTCTCATCAGCTGATGAGTGGTGGAATGCCCCACACGGAAGCCGAACTGTTCGGGGACCAGTACATCGAAATTTCGTAGATGGTCTAGTACTCTCCGTTGTACGAGACGTTCGAGAACCTTTGACGTGGCTGACAGTAGACTGATGGGCCGGAGGTTGTCGGGACGGGAAGCATCCTTTCCCTGCTTCGGGATCACTATGACCGTCGCCTTACGCCATTTCTGGGGAAAATAGGCCAGTCTTAGACACGCATTGAACAGCGCGACCAAGAAAATTACTCCTTGCTCCGGGAGTCGAGTAAGAGCGGCGTTCGAGACGCCGTCCGGGCCAGGAGCTTTTCTCGGTACGAGTTCAACGAGCCGATCAATGACCTCTTCCCTAGTAATGGGTTCGGGCTCCGCAGTGATCGGAAGAGACAGAAAGTCTTCCACTTCGTTCTCGACTTCTTCATCGAAGTCCCAGTCCATGGGCGGGTTAGGAGCGAACTGTCGCTCGAAACACGCGCCCAAGTACTCGGCCTTCGCCTCCGGGCGAGCCAGGATTTGACCGAAAGGTCCAGCAATGGCTGGGATGAGAGGTCGGCGCCTCTTCCCTACCAACGCCGAAGGTATCCGGTAAGGGCTACTTTCGTCCGATCCGTCCCCTGCTTGGGCCATGGCGAGTTCCCAACAGCGTCTCCGGTAGGCCTGCATTTCATGACGTAAAATGCCGGTCGCCCGGTTGTACGCTGCCTTGTCGGCCGGATCACGGGTCCGCTGCCAGCGTCTCCGGAGGCGATTTCTCTCGCAAGCGAGAGCACTCGTCTCCTCTGGGACCAGGGCAAGTACGTTCTACCGAGTCTCACTCGGCCTCGTGGTTCTTTCAGGCGCTTTGAGAATAGCACTGCGGAGCTCTTGGTGTCGTTGACGGCAACTTTACAGCTTTCCGTCCACGTCGAATACGCATCGAGTGCGCGCTGGAGTCGTAGGATAGCCCTGTCAGCGTTCCGATCGGCGGTATAGACTGCCGTGTCGTCGGCAAACAAGGCCATCTGGACTCTAGGCTCTCTGGGTGCGTCGTTGACGTACACGGAGAACAGGAGGGGCCCTAGCACGCTACCTTGAGGTACCTCGGCTGTAATGCGTCTCTCGGAAGAGACATGGTCGTCTATTCTCACGCAGAAAGTCCTCTCCGTCAGAAAGCTAGCAATCAAGCGAAGGTAGCAATCTGGGAGCTGGATTTCCCGGAGCTTGAACAAGAGCCCGTCGTGCCACACACTATCAAAGGCCTTTTCCACATCTAGGAAACAGGCGACAGTCTGCTCTTTCCGACAGCCGGTGCCCGTGATGTATTCCACCAGTCTCATCAGCTGATGAGTGGTGGAATGCCCCACACGGAAGCCGAACTGTTCGGGGACCAGTACATCGAAATTTCGTAGATGGTCTAGTACTCTCCGTTGTACGAGACGTTCGAGAACCTTTGACGTGGCTGACAGTAGACTGATGGGCCGGAGGTTGTCGGGACGGGAAGCATCCTTTCCCTGCTTCGGGATCACTATGACCGTCGCCTTACGCCATTTCTGGGGAAAATAGGCCAGTCTTAGACACGCATTGAACAGCGCGACCAAGAAAATTACTCCTTGCTCCGGGAGTCGAGTAAGAGCGGCGTTCGAGACGCCGTCCGGGCCAGGAGCTTTTCTCGGTACGAGTTCAACGAGCCGATCTATGACCTCTTCCCTAGTAATGGGTTCGGGCTCCGCAGTGATCGGAAGAGACAGAAAGTCTTCCACTTCGTTCTCGACTTCTTCATCGAAGTCCCAGTCCATGGGCGGGTTAGGAGCGAACTGTCGCTCGAAACACGCGCCCAAGTACTCGGCCTTCGCCTCCGGGCGAGCCAGGATTTGACCGAAAGGTCCAGCAATGGCTGGGATGAGAGGTCGGCGCCTCTTCCCTACCAACGCCGAAGGTATCCGGTAAGGGCTACTTTCGTCCGATCCGTCCCCTGCTTGGGCCATGGCGAGTTCCCAACAGCGTCTCCGGTAGGCCTGCATTTCATGATGTAAAATGCCGGTCGCCCGGTTGTACGCTGCCTTGTCGGCCGGATCACGGGTCCGCTGCCAACGTCTCCGGAGGCGATTTCTCTCGCAAGCGAGAGCACTCGTCTCCTCTGGGATCCGCTGCCAGTGGGGCGTGACGCCAGGCTTCATCCTGGAAGACGCGTCGATCGCAGATACGACAGCCTCGTCAAACGCGGCAACTGCCTCGTCGACTTGGCGGACGGTTTCGAGTGGTCCCGCCTCTGGCAAGCGGCGACTTAACGCCGGGCCATAGCGGTCCCATTCTACCACCTTCCTGATATCTCTGCGTACGACGTGCTGGGTAGCGACGTGTATCAAGATGGGGAGATGATCGGACGATAGTTCCGTTAGTGCGGACACATGGACCGGACAGTCAATTCCTTGGATCACCGCTATGTCCAAGACATCGGGAGCCGCGTGGCGTTGTAAGGGGTAGAACGTAGGTTGGGTAGGCCCAATCACTGTTACCCTGCGTGAATCGGCAAACCTGCGTAAAAGTTTCCCGTTTGGGGCAGTCAAGCGACTGTTCCAATCGTGATGTTTACAGTTCAGGTCGCCGGCCATGATGACCCTCCTGTGTGCATCGAACGCGACAGCTAGATCGGGGTGAAGGAGCTCTTTATGCGGCGGTTTAGACGCCGCGACCATCAGTACACCGCCTAGAGTGTTTAACATCTCCACAGCGGTGCCTTCGAGGTGAGTCATTGCAGGCAAGACGACTCGGTGATGCTCGAGATTGAGCCTCACCGCGACGGCAGTACCGCCACCAGCAGTGCCCGGTCTGTCGTTTCGATAGCACACATAGTTGGCCAGTCGTAACCGGTTCGCAGGGGTCAAGTGGGTCTCATTGAGAAGCACTACATCGGGTTTGAGTCGGGCCAGTAATTCTTGGAGTTATTAGCCAACCCGTTGGCGTTCCAGGAAAGAATTGAGAGGTCACGTTTGAGGACCCGACTCATAGAAGTCCTACACAAGTGGCGGCTTCCACCAAGAGCATGAACCTCTCGGTTATATCGGCAGTCTCCAAGCGGGAGCGGATGGACCTGAAGGTCTGGGCAACTTTGCGGAGGTCAAATTCCGCAAGGAAGTCTTTGACGACCTGGTAGTCGTCTGGTTCGGTTTTAGAGGCAGAGTGCCCGGAGACTGTTTGCGCATAAGAGCGCCGAGACTTATCAATCGGTGGATTGGTGGAAGCCAGGGGTGTCTTATGGCCAGGAGTAACGCCTCTAGCGGAGGTGCTAGGAAGAGATAACGTCGGTCTTCACGCGTTGCGCAGGCTGTCTGGACTGTGCGGCTAGGTTGGCAGGAGCCCGGGAGCGAGCGCCACGGGGCTTACGATGCCGCTTCTTTTTGCCTGCGTTAGGAAACCGCGGGGGCGGGAGGTCAGGCGAGGCTGCTTCTAAAGCTGGGCCTGGATTCTCCGTTGTTGGGGAGGGTTGAGTATTCTCAGGCTCCACAACCGAGATGTTTGGCAAAGGCTGGTCTGTCTCACTTTGTTTAGATGCCGCGAGGTTTCGGCGCTTTTTCGCCATAGGCGGGACTGGGGTCTGGGAAGGAGCCTGAGTAGGGGTTGCCTGTACTACAGGTGTTTGCTTCGGGCCTTTAGATCTTTTCTGTTGCCTATTTGCAACTGTGGCGAAAGACACGACAGCCGTAGCAGGAGGCGAAGGGCCTGGCTGCTCGGTTGCAGGTCTTGAACCAGCTTCCGGATGCCTCGGTGGTGGCAGGCGCCCTTTCGGCTTTCGCCGCTTGAGCTTCCGCTGAAACACCGGACATGCCCGGTAGTTGGCGGGGTGACTTCCGCCGCAGTTGATGCATCTTTTGAATGCAGGTGCATCACAGAGTTTACTGGCGTGAGGGAGAGAACACCTCACGCACGCCGGAGCGTTGGAGCAAGTTTCTGAGTGGTGCCCGAAGCGTTGGCACCTGTAACACTGAGGCAGAGCCCCGGGAGCGCGGCTTCTTTCCACTTTTACGCGGAAACCAAAAAGCCGCGTAAGAGAGAGTAGGCTTGCGCCTGCCTCGCTATTCTTCGCCATGATGCGGATCAGAGGAATTGGACGCCTTGGTCCGGCATGAGCAAATACTCGATGTACCGCGCGAACAGGATAGCCCAGCTCGCGCAGCTCATGCTGAAACCACGAGGACGCCGCCAAGAGCTCCGTGGACCTCAATGGCGGTGGCCTCTAGGTTGGTAAGCTGTGGCAAAGCGACACGATGATGACCTATGGAGGTCCTCACCGCGATCGCTGTGCCGCCTCCTCGTTGGCCGACTCGGTCAACCCGATAGACCACGTAATTTGGTAATCGAAACCGGTTCGCCGGGGTCAGGTGGGTTTCAGAAAGGAGAAGTACGTCGGGTTTGAATCGAGCCAGGAATTCAAGAAGGTCGGAATGCTTGGAACCGATGTTGTTAGCATTCCAGGCTATGAGCGAGAGATCTCGTCTAAGGGCTCGGTTCATAGAAGACCTATTACTTCGCAGGCTTCCACCAAGAGCATAAATCTCTCAGTTGGGTCGGCAGTTTCCAGGCGGTCTCGGATGGACCTGAAGGTGGATGCGACTTTCTTGAGGTCGTAGCCAGACAGAAAGTCGCGGACGAACTGTGCGTCATCGGAAATGACGGACTGGGCGGTTTGCCTGGAAACTGAGGCCGCGTAAGAGCGACCAGGTTTAACGGCAGATCGGGTCGTGGTGGAAGCCACAGGAACAGGGGCAGACGGTTTCGAATCAGCGGCAGGAAAAGTACGCTGTTGCGCTTCGTCGGACTTATACCGGGAAGCAACACTTTTCTTGGGCTGTGGGCCGGCAGGAGCTCGGGGCCTAGCATCCGGTGTGTTATCCCTTTGTTCCTGGGTTTTGTGATGCCTGCTCGCGGAGGTGGCAAGGGTGGCGAGGCTGCCTCTGGTACAGAGGCGGGAGTAGGAGGTTCCGCGGAGGTGGAGGGTTCATTCTCCGGCTCCAAAACCGAGATGACGGCTACTGGGCGTGTCTCTGCTTCGAAAGGAGACGCGGTACGTTTGTTTGCCTTTGCAGGGGCTGGAGGTGGAGCCGGAGAGGGCGCGCGCCGTGCCGGTTGTGCCTGAGGTTGAGGCCTTGCCTGAGTTCTAGGCTGTCTCTGGGGTTGGGGCTGCATAGCTGGCTGCCTTGGCTTCGGGAGGGGCCCCTGCGGCCTTTGCTTCCGCAGGAGCTCCGCCTTATAGACCGGGCAGTTTACATTACTTGCTGCATGGCCTTGACCACAATTGATGCAGCGGAATTTGGTCTTGTCTGCCACAGTGCAGGCCTGGGTTGAATGTCCCAGAGAACAACGTAGACAGGCCGGGGCATTGCGGCAGACGTCGGTGTGATGGCCGAACCTCTGGCACCGGTGGCACTGCGCGAGCTTGCCCTGGGGACGACTGGTTTCCACCCTGACGCGGAAGCCAAACAGCCGCGTCAGTTGGAATATTTTGTCAGCTGCCTCGCCCTTCTCGAGCTGGAGACGGACGAGCGGGAGAGGTACTCGGGTTTCTGAGTGCGTGAACAGGCGGAAAATTGCCTGCACTGGGTACCCGAGGTCACGGAGTTCCACGAGGATCTTCTGGGGATCTGTATGCGCGTCAAGCCCTCGCAAAATTACAGACAAGGGCTTGACTCGCTTAGGAGAAAAGGTATGGTATTGGAGGCTGTGTGCCTGCAGGAAGGCCTCGACAAAGCGATGGTCCTCGAGCTGGCGGACGACAATCTTGACCGTATCACCGCCAAGCAGCTTCAGGTCAAGCTTGTCGGCCGACAGGCCGTGGGCCGCGATCAGCCGTCTGTATAAGGCGGCGACATTGGACACGCTATGGACATACAGGGGCGGTGCGCGACCAACAGCGGCAGCAGCCGGAGCTGCTGTCGAAGCAGTCGGAACCGCGGCCTGTTGGCCCTGAGAAGGTCCAATGTCCATGGCCGAGGTATTAGAGGAAGCGGTTGGGTGGGTCCTCTTGGGCTTCGTAGCCGAGCGATTACGCCGACCAACGGTCGCGAACTCGCCCGACTCGTCGGCCGGAAGAGGAGGAAGCGGGTTAGGGAGAGGATCATCCGTCTCCATCGCCCGAGGCGATTCAGGCGAGTCGCCCAGATGGGGCAGCAAGGCAGGGCCGAGCGACTCGGCACTTGAGCCGTTGCCTGTGGAAGGCATGCTGGCCAGGTGCGACGGCTGCCGGGGAGAGACTGCTAGGCAGTCACTGCCAGACGCCAGGGATCTCGGGTCCGGCCGAAGCCGGATTACCCTCGCGTCTTCCTTGCTCACGACGATGCGGGAGGAGCTGGGCTAACGACCAGCTTCGTTGAATACCAGTCCTTACCAAGACTGGTGTCCACTGGCCCCTTTACCCCGGCGATATCCTAGCTCGCTTACCACTGGTGGGGGCTTGCAAGGATCGTCCGGGGCAGCGCTACCTAACAGTCGTGAGCAAGATAGGAATTACACACTGATACGGCACTCACCAGGTGAGCCCAGAGCAATCCTCTTCTTTCCTGTCCGGCCAGATGTTTTCCGGCGCAGGTTGTCCTTAGAAGGGCAAACTTCGGCCAGCTGCTTCTTCTACCAGCTACTAAGTTCACCGGCAGCAGCTGGCTTCTTGGTCCTTTTTGTTCCCACGAAGAGAAGAAGAAATATTCCTCGTCCGAAGGCGAGGTGGGCGAAGGCAGCAAAGCCGTAGATAGTCCAGCGAAGAGCTGAAGAGAGCAGGTCCAGAAGAGCAGTCCTGTTCAGTCAGAAGCTGGAGCAGAAGTGTCCGATCTAGCTGAAACCCTTTTCGCTCTGGGCTTTGCGGTTGTGCGTCGCAGAGACGAACCGCACGGTAACTGAGTTCCGAGCTACCTTCTGGAGCTCCTGCCTCGTGGCCCTGCCCAAGTAGGGCGCGTGCTCTATAGCAGGCCGATTCTCGGCTGTTGTGCTAGCCTACGCTAGCGCAGTATACACCGAGGGCGTTCCACGAATCACCTGGGCGTATACGGTACCTTCCCAGCCCAGTCACTAGAGGATTGCCTGGGAACCTCGCCGCACGTGCATAAAATTTGCGTGCAAGCCGCCTGAAAGTGTCGTCTAAGGAGCGGACGCCAAGTCCTCTCCTTAGAAGGCGAGATGAGAAGCGACGGGGGACTTTGGCCGCTAGCCGAAGCCCCCTGTCGAGGACGCTCTGCAACTTCTTTTTGTGCATTGCGGCGAGGTAACCCCAGACCGGGCAGGCGTAGGTAATGACCGGCAGCAGATACGCGCCGACGATCATCCTACCCAATTTCCTGGTCACGGCTGAGCTGATCAGGAGTGGAAACAGTGCGCACAGGCGAGTGGATGCTCGCTTAAGAACTGTCTGTGCGTGTGTACGCCAGGTGAGCCGACGGTCAAGGTGTAAAACGAGGTACTTGACCTCGTTGGACCAGCGCAAGTACGTTCTGCCGATACGTAGTTGCCTAACGGGGTTCTTCCGTCGCTTAGAGAATTCGACGGCTACGCTCTTGGTAGCGTTGAGTTGCACTCTCCAATTCTCGGTCCAGTCCACGAGCGTGTCGAGCTGGCGCTGCAGTCGTAGGACGGCCCTTTCCTCATGACGATCGGCCGTAAATACGGCCGTGTCGTCAGCGAAGAGGGCCATCTGGACTCCAGGCTGTCTCGGCACGTCGTTGACGTAGATCGAGAACAGAAGGGGGCCTAGAACACTACCTTGAGGGACGCCGGCTGTGATTCGTCTCTCGGAAGAGACAGAATCGCCAACTCTCACGCAGAAGGTCCTCTCCGTCAGAAAGCTAGCAACCAGATGGAGGTAGCAGTCCGGGAGCTGGACTTCCCTAAGTTTGAATAACAGGCCATCATGCCATACGCTGTCGAAGGCTTTCTCAACATCTAAGAAACAGCCAACGGTCCGTTCTCTCCGACACCCGGCTTCCGTGATGCTTTCCACCAGTCTCATCAGTTGATGAGTGGTCGAATGCCCCACACGAAAGCCGAACTGTTCGGGGACCAGCACGTCAAAGTTGGTTAGATGTTCTCGTACACGACGCTGTACGAGGCGCTCAAAAACCTTGGACGTAGCGGAGAGTAGGCTGATAGGCCGGAGGTTTTCCGAGCGGGTGGTATCCTTTCCCGGCTTCGGGATCACGATAACCGTCGCCTTTCTCCATTTCTTGGGAAAGTAGGCCAGTCTAAGACACGCGTTGAACAAATCAGTCAAGAATTGAACTCCAGGCTCGGGAAGAAGTCGTAGAGCGGTGTTGGTAACACCGTCCGGGCCTGGAGCTTTTCTTGGCTGAAGTTCAGCGAGCCGATCTGAGACCTCTTCCAAAGAGATGGGTTCGGGCTCCGCCGTGATCGGAAGAGTTCCACAGCCATCTCGACTTTTTCGTCGAAGTCCCAGTCCATGGGCGGGTTGGGAGCGAACTGTCGCTCGAAACACAAGCCCAAGTACTCGGCCTTCTCCTCCGGGCGACCCAGGGGTCGACCGAACGGTCCAACAATGGCGGGAAGTGGAGGTCGGCGCCTCCGTCCCGTCAATGCGGTAGGTATTCTGTACGGGTGACTTAGCGGGTCCGCATCCCCCGTTCGGGCCACGTCGAGTTCCCAACAGCTACGTCGGAACGCCTTCAGACTGCCACGCAGTCGTCCGGTGAGCCGATTGTATGCTGCCTTATCGGCCGGATCACGGGTCCTCTGCCAACGTTTCCGGAAGTAATTCCTCTCGCGAGCGAGAAGAGAGACTTCCTCAGGGATGCGTTGGTAGCCAGGCGTAAAACCAGCTCGCGTACGTGAAGACACGCCTATAGCCGAGATGATTGCCTCTTCGATTCCCGCAACTGCTTCGTCTAGGAGGCGAACGGAATCGAGTGGGGCCGCTGGCGGCAATCTACGGCACAAGGCCGGTCCGTAGCGATCCCAATCGATAACCTTCTTCTGGTCAGAACGTGCATAGGCGTGCTGGGTAGCGACGTGGACCAAGATAGGGTTGTGGTCGGATGTCAGCTCCGTAAGTGAGAATACCTCGACCGGACAGACAACTCCTTGGGTCACCGCGATATCCAGAACATCGGGAGCCGCGTTAGGCTGTGACGGAAAGAACGTGGGTTGCGCTGGACCAAACAACATCGCCCGGCGCGATTCAACAAAACTGAGCAAGCGCCTCCCGTTCGGAGTAGTCAAGCGACTATTCCAAGCGCGATGCTTGCAATTCAGATCGCCGGCCAAAATTACCCTTCGATGGGAATCGAAGATGACTTCCAGGTCGCCAACAAGGAGTTCAGCTTGTGGGGGTTTGTATGCTGAAACCACGAGGACGCCGCCAAGAGCTCCGTGGACCTCAATGGCGGTGGCCTCTAGGTTGGTAAGCTGCGGCAAAGCGACACGATGATGACCTATGGAGGTCCTCACCGCGATCGCCGTGCCGCCTCCTCGTTGGCCAACTCGGTCATCCCGATAGACCACGTAATTTGGTAATCGAAACCGGTTCGCCGGGGTCAGGTGGGTTTCCGAAAGGAGAAGTACGTCGGGTTTGAACCGAGCCAGGAATGCGACTTTCTTGAGGTCGTAGCCAGACGGAAAGTCGCGGACGAACTGTGCGTCATCGGAAATGACGGACAGGGCGGTTTGCCTGGAAACTGAGGCCGCGTAAGAGCGACCAGGTTTAACGGCAGATCGGGTCGTGGTGGAAGCCACAGGACCAGGGGCAGTCGGTTTTGAATCAGCGGCAGGAAAAGTACGCTGTTGCTCTTCGTCGGACTTATACCGGGAAGCAGGACTTTTCTTGGGCTGTGGGCCGGCAGGAGCTCGGGGCCGAGCATCAGGTGTGTTTATCCCTTTGTTCCTGGGTTTTGTGATGCCTGCTCGCTGAAATCGCGGAGGTGGCAAGGGTGGCGAGGCTGCCTCTGGTTCAGAGGCGGGAGTAGGAGGTTCCGCGGAAGTGGAGGGTTGAATCTCCGGCTCCAAAACCGAGATGACGGCTACTGGGCGTGTCTCTGCTTCGGAAGGAGACGCGGTACGTTTGTTTGCCTTTTCAGGGGCTGGAGGTGGAGCCGGAGAGGGCGCGCGCCGTGCCGGTTGTGCCTGAGGTTGAGGCCTTGCCTGAGTTCTAGGCTGTCTTTGGGGTTGGGGCTGCATAGCTGGCTGCCTTGGCTTCGGGAGGGGCCGCTGCGGCTTTTGCTTCCGCAGGAGCTCCGCCTTGTAGACCGGGCAGTTTACGTTACTTGCTGCATGGCCTAGGCCACAATTAATGCAGCGGAACTTGGACTTGTCTGCCACAGTGCAGGCCTGAGTTAAATGTCCCAACGAACAACGTAGACAGGCCGGGGCATTGCGGCAGACGTCGGTATGGTGGCCGAACCTCTGGGACCGGTGGCACTGCGCGAGCTTGCCCTGGGGACGACTGGTTTCCACCCTGACGCGGAAGCCAAACAGCCGCGTCAGTTGGAATATTTTGTCAGCTGCCTCGCCCTTCTCGAGCTGGAGACGGACGAGCGGGAGAGGTACTCGAGTTTCTGAGTGCGTGAACAGGCGGAAAATTGCCTGCACTGGGTACCCGAGGTCACGGAGTTCCACAAGGATCTCCTGGGGATCTGTGTGCGCGTCAAGCCCTCGCAAGATTACAGACAAGGGCTTGACTCGCTTAGGAGAAAAGGTATGATACTGAAGGCTATGCGCCTGCAGGAAGGCCTCGACCAAGCGATGGTCCTCGAGCTGGCGAACGACAATCTTGACCGTATCACCGCCAAGCAGCTTCAGGTCAAGCTTGTCGGCCGACAGGCCGTGGGCCGCGATCAGCCGTCTGTATAAGGCGGCGACATTGGACACGCTATGGACATACAGGGGCGGCGCGCGACCAACAGCGGCAGCAGCCCGAGCTGCTGTCGAAGCAGTCGGAACCGCGGCCTGTTGGCCCTGAGAAGGTCCGATGTCCATGGCCGAGGTACTAGAGGAAGCGGTTGGATGGGTCCTCTTGGGCTTCTTAGCCGGGCGATTACGCCGACCAACGGTCGCGAACTCGCCCGACTCGTCAGCCGGAAGAGGAGGTAGCGGGTTAGGGAGAGGATCATCCGTCTCCATCGCCCGAGGCGATTCAGGGGAGTCGCCCAGATGGGGCAGCAAGGCAGGGCCGAGCGACTCGGCACTTGAGCCGTTGCCTGTGGAAGGCATGCTGGCCAGGTGCGACGGCTGCCGGGGAGAGACTGCTAGGCAGTCACTGCCAGACGCCAGGGATCTCGGGTCCGGCCGAAGCCGGATTACCCGCGCGTCTTCCTTGCTCACGACGATGCGGGAGGAGCTGGGCTAACGACCAGCTTCGTTGAATACCAGTCCTTACCAAGACTGGTGTCCACTGGCCCCTTTACCCCGGCGATATCCTAGCTCGCTTACCACTGGTGGGGGCTTGCAAGGATCGTCCGGGGCAGCGCTACCTAACAGTCGTGAGCAAGTTAGGAATTACACACTGGAAATGCGGCACTCACCAGGTGAGCCCAGAGCAATCCTCTTCTGTTCTTCGCCAGCAGATGGTATCCGGCAAAGGTGGTCCTTAGAAGGGCAACTTCGGCCAGCTGTTGCTTCTACCAGCTACTCGATTCACTGGAAACAGCTGGCGCGAGTCTTCTGTCCCACGAAGAGAGCAGCGATATTCCTCGTCCTGCGAGGTGGGCGAATGCAGCCAGAAGCTGAAGAAACGTCCAGAGTAGAGAGCAGTCCAAGGAGCAGTCCTGTCCGTCTGAAGTCTGGAGCAGGATGATCGATGACGATCGTC
The DNA here is from genome assembly GCA_034769895.1 of Magicicada septendecula. Classification (NCBI taxonomy): domain Eukaryota; kingdom Metazoa; phylum Arthropoda; class Insecta; order Hemiptera; family Cicadidae; genus Magicicada; species Magicicada septendecula. Next base: position 339,167,673 of record CM068367.1, on the reverse strand, counting down.
GCTGATCGTCTCGTCTCGTAGCTGAAACCCACAACTGGGGGGTCGCGAGTAGTGCAGTGTCCCGAGTCTCAGAAAGGACTCCTGCCACTGGGTCTGTTGGAGTTCAATATATACTTTTTATCTACTTATGGGGGGGGTCTGAAGCGACCTGCGATTGGTGGATTATACCACCGGGACTAGCAAACGAGGTCGCTTCCAGGACTCACCTGGTCGCGGGGTGTATTTACCAAGTCCGGCAATGTGGGAATTGTGGGTCACTCTGTCGGAACGAACATAGAATCGTCGCGCCAGGCGTCACACGGTGTCATCAAGAGAGCGGACACCGAGTCCTCTCCTCAAAAGACGAGAAGAGTACCTCCGGGGGACTTTGCACGCGAGCTTCAGTCCCCGGTCGAGTACGCGCTGGAGCGTGATTCTATGACCACGAGCCAGGTATCCCCAAACAGGACAGGCGTAGGTAATCACCGGCAACACGTACGTGTTGACTATGAGCTTACCTAGCCGGGGGGCCATTGCCGGATTAGATAGCACGGGCCAGAGTCTACTGAGTTGCGCCGAAGCGCGTTGTCTGATGTAGTTTGTATGGGTTCGCCAGGTGAGTCGGGAATCCACGTGGAGCCCGAGGTACTTGACGCTGTTGGTCCAGGGCACCTCGACGGGGCCTACTTTAAGCGGCCGAGGCCGCTTGCGTTTTCGCGAGAATATTACCGCGGCGCTCTTGGAAGCGTTAACGGCAACTCTCCAGTCATCGGTCCACCCGACATACGCGTCGAGTTGGCGCTGGAGCTTAACGGCCGCAAAACTCGCGTTCGGCTCTGAGGGAAAAGCCGCAGTGTCGTCCGCGAACAGCGACAGTTTCACTCCAGGAACTCGGGGCGTGTCGTTGACAAACAACGAGAACAGAAGAGGCCCAAGGACACTTCCCTGAGGGACACCAGCGGTAATACGCCTCTCCGAAGAGAGAGCGTGGTCTACTCTCACTCGGAAGCTACGGTCTCGCAGAAAGCTGCCGATCAAGTGAACGTAGCAATCTGGGAGAAGGACCTCCGTGAGTTTGTAGAGGACACCCTCGTGCCACACGCGGTCAAAGGCTTTCTCTACGTCTAGGAAGATCGCAGCCGTCTGTTTGCCCTGGCAGCCAGCCTCGGTTATGCATTCCACGAGTCTCATCAGCTGATGAGTCGAGGAGTGCAGCTCACGAAAGCCGAACTGTTCGGGGATCAGCACGTCTAGTCTTTCTAGATGGTCGCGGATCCTACGCTGGATCAGACGCTCAAAAACCTTGGACGTCGCGGACAAGAGGCTGATGGGCCTGAGGTTCTCCACTCGAGAAGAATTCTTTCCCGGCTTCGGTATCACAATGACGGTAGCCGTTTTCCATTTCACCGGAAAATAGGCCAGTCTGAGGCATGAATTGAACAGGTCAGTGAGGAACTGGGTTCCTCGCTCCGGAAGGCGATGGAGGGCGGAATTCATGACTCCGTCCGGGCCAGGCGCCTTCCGGGGCTTGAGCTGAACAATCCTCTCAGAGACCTCCTCCGGGGAGATGGGCTCCGGTTGGACTGTGATACCGGCCGATAGAAAGCGCTCTACCTCGCGGCAGATGTGCTCAGTGAAGGCCGGGTTCTTGGATGGGTTGGGAGCGAACTGACGCTCTAAGCTGTCAGCCAAGAACTCGGCCTTTTCGAGGGGGCGGCCAAGGGGTTGACCGCCAGGTCCGGCCAGTGCGGGGAGAGGCGCGCGTTTGCGCTTTCCCGTTAGGGCACTGGGAATCCGCCAGACATTACGGTCCTCAGCAGGGCCATCCATCTGTGTTACAGCTAGCTCCCAGTTACGTCTACGGAACGCCAGCATGTCACGACGCAACTTGCCGGACGCTCTGTTGAACGCAGCCTTGTCCGCCGGGTCACGAGTCCTCTGCCAGCGTCTCCGGAGGCGATTCCTCTCGCAAGCGAGCTGAGACACCTCTTCGGGGATCCGCTGATAGTCGGGCGTGAGCCCCGGCTTCATCCGGGAGGACACGTCAACCGCCGAGACTACGGCTGTGTCGAAAACGGCAACTGCCTCTTCGACATGCTGGGTAGTGTCGAGCGGGATATGCTCTGGTAGGCGGCGACTGAACGCCGGGCCAAAGCGGTCCCACTCGATTACCCGCCGCTCGTCGCGGACGGTGGCGTGCTGGGTAGCTATGTGCATACTGATAGGGCAATGGTCCGAGGACAGTTCCGAAATGACGGAGACGTGGACCGGGCAATAAACGCCCCTGACCGCGGCAATGTCCAATACGTCAGGGCGGGAGTTAGCCCTCGAGGGATAGTATGTAGGCCCGGTAGGACCCATGACTGTGACCCGAGCCGCATCAGCATACCTGCGTAAGCGGGTCCCGTTTGGGTTCGCCAAGCGGCTCCCCCAATCGGGGTGCTTACAGTTCAGGTCGCCCGCCAGGACTACCCTCCTGTGTGCTCCAAAGACGGCCTCCAGATCGTTCGACAGGAGCTCCGTGTGTGGAGGCTTGTAGGCGGAAACCACGAGTAGACCGCCGAGAGCACCATGGAGCTCGACCGCGGTGCACTCGAGGTTCCGCCGCTGAGGCAGGACAACGCGGTGATGGCGAAGACTCGCCTTCACCGCGATGGCTGTGCCCCCTCCTGCGCGACCCGACCGGTCATCCCGGTGGCACACGTAGTTGGGTAGTCGGAAACGACGATGCGGGGTCAGGTGCGTCTCGCCAAGAAGAAGCACATCGGGCTTGTGACGGGCAACGAACTCTAAGAGCTCAGAATGCCGGGAAGCGAGGCCGTTGGCGTTCCACGCCACGAGCTCGAGGTCTCGCTTGAGGGATTGCCGTGGTTGTCCGTTCATAACAGACCTGTTACACGGCAGGCTTCCACCAAGAGGAGGAACTTGTCCTGGGGCGAGGCTGTTGCCAAGCGTTCCTTGATTTTAAGGAAAGTCTGGGCCACTTTCTGCAAGTCGTAGCTTGCCAGAAAGTCTGAAACGACGGCGAGATCATCGGAAGATGAGGCCGGGGGAGAACGCTTGGCGGCAGCTGCATAGCTGAAGCGGGGCGAGACGGTGGAAGCCTTGGGGGCTGGTACTGGAGCGGGCGGCCGCTCTGGCTTTTGGAGGACGGGCTTGGGTCCAGTGGCAGGCGGTTTAGGCTGGCCCGTGTTCTTGGCCTGGTTCCTAACTTTCTTGCCCGATCTGGGGAATCTAGGCTTGGGTGGCGGCGGCAATGGAGGATCAATTTCCTCGTTGTCCGGCAGCGGGACTTGTGTGTAGTGGGGTATTTCGCGTTCCGGTTCCGGGGGCGCGATGGTGGGTTTGGCCTTTGGAGCTTCGCTCGGGCTCACTGTACTGCTGGGTTTCGGAACCGGAGCAGACCTAGGGGCTGGTTTCCGGACCACAGGTTCAGCGGCTTTGGCCGGTTTTACAGGTTGTCTAACATCGTGTCGAGGCTTAGGCTGGACTGGTTTCTTGAGTTTGTCCAGCTGCTCGCTATATACTGGGCAGCGCCTGTTATTAGCTAGCTGAAACCCGGTGAAAGCATCTCCTTAAATAGTGTCTGGCATGGTTTATTTTCCACGGCCAATCAGAGTGGAGAATGATGAGCTGGCTTCTGATTGGTTCGCGTTATACACCTAAAGCGGCCAAAAAAGTTATAAATAGAAACAGCGTTGCCGTCTCTCACTGTTGCTTGTTTCCATTTCACTGGGCGAATTGTTCGGCATAACATCTATTACGAACAATCTTTGCTACTGAAGATGGCCACCGGTGGTTTGGCCGAAACGTCTAGCGATTTTACATCAAGCATTCGACCACGGCCTTTCAGCCCGGAAGTTTTAATTAATTATAGTGACACCGGCCGTGAAAGCCTACGTATTATTATTATCATGATCTGTATACGGGCAACGCAGAAATTATTAATAGGCATACTGGCCTACACGTACAAAGGTAGGCCACGTATAAATGTAGTTGTATACGTAGGGGGACCCAAAAGTAACGAGAATTTTTCTCTGGCAGTTGGTAGAACGCTAGTTCCGACTTCTTCCGCTAGGTGCCTTTACTAGACACCATTTTGTATCAGTTGCCCTAGTGGCATTGTTGTGGAAAACGTTAGCGCGGTCAGTGTGACTATTTTTTGTAAGGGCTGTTTCACGTTTTCGGCGATTTGTCAATGGCAGACATTAAATACCAACGTGCTAACATCAGGTTCTGTTTCCTGTTAGGGAAATCAGCAGCAGAAACTGTCGCAATGCTTCGGACGGCTTATGGGGAGGAAGCTTTGAGCCAGGCAATGATTTTGAGCCGACAAGAAAGCACACGCGGAACGAATTTTGCTGCAACACGTTTCATCTTCAGATCTTCATTCAAAATTTGTTGGCATGAACTCCAGGATATTCCAGTCATTTCCTCCAATTCATCGATTGTTCAACGACGATCAAACATGATCGCACACGGATTTTTTAAAATGTTTTCGTCCGTTTTGGAAGTCGAGGGACGTCCCGGTCGTGGTTCGTCTTCAATTGACATTTGACCACTTTTAAAACGAGAAAACCACTCGTAAATCCTTGCCTGGCTCAAAGCTTCCTCCCCATAAGCCGTCCGAAGCATTGCGACAGTTTCTGCTGTTGTTAGCTGCTGTTTCTGCTGCTAACAGGAAGCAGAACCTGATGTTAGCACGTTGGTATTTAATGTCTGCCATTGACAAATCGCCGAAAACGTGATTTTGTATAAAGAATTTATATTCTCGTATGTTGTATAAAGAAGAATAATAACTATTACACGCATATTAGGTTACTATTCTTATTTTAGTAAGATGTAATTCTAGCATTTCGTACATAATGAATATCAGTATACGTGTACTAATTATTTCTATACTGCCAGTATACAAGCCTGATAATGTGAATGAATTTTATCGAAACGCCGGCATAAATGTTCTAGTGATTCTAGTGACTGAAACTCGCAAGATATTTCAATGCTAAGAGTATCAAAAAATGCATTTTGTCAATCGACTTATGACCCAAACAGTTTATGCAAGAATTCATGCAGTTTTATTGTATCATAAAGCTAGTTCAGACATCTTGCTATAAGGCACTCGCTAACGGAAAAGGACTGAAGAAATTTGCTGACAGTACTGATAATGACGTTTACCAGTAACTGACAAAATTAATTACGATTAGTGTGTGACAAATAAAGTCTTAAGATATAAGACTAGGCATGTGTTCATTAAGCACTTCGAGTGGCATAAATTTATTTTGTTTCTTAGTTCTCGAGATATTAAACTTAAATTAATTCTTTGATATATAAAACTTAAATCAAGCCTCTATAAATGTTTTCTGAATTTGGCAGATTACTTAAGGCGTAGTGAATCTGTCAATAGTTGTGTATGTGAAGATGAAAAACTGACGCAACGGAAGTAACTGTAATCCTATACAGTACTAATTGTAAAGAACTGCTTACACAAACCGTAAAGTATATAAACATCTACTTCTGTAAAGTTATATATGTACATATGTGAATATAAGTTCAAACATAATCGTACATATTGTTGTTAGATGTTTTAGTTGAAGTAATAATGGGAGAGAAAATATTAATAGTAATGGTGATTTTTATATTCCACAATTGTTCTGAAACAAGGAAATTTTGGTACAAGGAAATACTAAACAGAATAATGAACAGCAGTGAGCATATAAAGGTTGAATATGACGTGTGAGATGAATCTATTGATATCAGCCAATGCCCAGGGATGCTAACCATGTCACGTATTGACGCATTCTCCCTATAAATATACCATTCGCCGCCTACAGGTTCTGAAACTATTGCAGCCCGTCTGTTACGTTTCAACACAAGCCTTTTTAGCATAAAACATAGTTACCTAGGAGTTCGGTTTTAGTTGGCGAGTTTTCTCGTAACTCATTTTCAGGCTTCTACAAGTTTATTGGAAAAGGTACTAGTAGGCCTGTACAAAATATTTCGTAATTAATTTATTTAGTATTTTCAGAACATCGTCATGTTAACTGATTAATTTTGGTTGGTGAACAACAGGCGAGTGATACCAAATGTTTGAATATTTGAGAAACTAAAATGTAATTTGCATTTAGTTTGTTGCACTGTAAAATAATGAGAGTTTGTGCATGTAAATTTGAAGCTCTTTACTCTAAACGGTCTGATATCAATTGGCGACACATCATTCTCGATGCTGAATAAGGGAGGAATTTGTCTTTAAAAAAAGTTCAGAAAATAACATACAGACATATTGTGTAAGACTTTGATGTCAAAAAGATATCTGATGAAATAACACAAAAACTATAATTATGGAATAGTCATGTTTAAAAGTATTTGAATTGTTGCTGAGAAATATACTGAATATATCTTTTGCCGCAAACTACGAAAATGACAGAGAGGTTCAATGGACTTATGGAAGAACGAAAGAACTTTTTAGGAATGTGTAATCCTAATGAATATACTTAACATATTTTAAGGAAAGTTAGATGAAAAAATAAACACTTATTTTTAGAAAAACTGTTAATTTTTAAAGTTGCATCTTTTAAAATTATGTTTTTTTTTTAGTAATACTATGTAACATTTGTTATGAAAATAAATTTATATATACTTTCTGTGTAACATAAATAAATAATGTTATTCGCGGTAATGATAATAAATAAATAACTATTCGCGCATGCGTGTGTGTGGATACATTTGCGTGTCATGTGTGTGTACACGACTTGTTTCAAATTTAGGCCTATCATTTTCTGCTAGACCAGGTTCTTCATACCCCTTGCAGCACGTGGTAGCGGACCTAAAAATCGATACACAGTAGATAATTCTTATTCTTGGTAATGATGTTACCCATCTCCACATAGGTGTGTTGATTTGGGTATTTAGCTGTCTGGCGTATGTGACATGTTCGCAAAATAGACTTAACTTTCCTTGCCATGTTCAACCATACGAAGTCTTCCCTCATCGCCAAATAACATTTATAAGCTCCAGCATGAGCAAGACTTTCATGACAAGCCCAAGTTAAATCTTCTACGAGATCATCAGGAACCATAATATTCCATTGTCCGTCAATTATTTTATACAGTACATCCCTGTCGATTCTGTATTTCGGGTTGTCTTGCCTTCATAATAACAACAATAAAAAATGGGTCACATTCACATACATAAATAATAAAATGACAAAGCTAACAAAACTGTTTAAAAACACAAACATTAAAATAGGATACAAAACTAATAAAAATTATCTACAAAAACTAAATAACCCACACAACAAAGATAAGACAACAACCAATGGTACATACAAAATTGAATGCCAAGATTGCAATAAATGTTACATAGGACAAACAAAAAACAATTGAAAAAACGTTATTTTGAACACCTAAACGCAAACAAAAAACCAGAAATATACAAATCTAATTTGGCCACACATGCAATAAACACTGGACATCAATTCCCAGACATAACCAACATGACACTAATAAAACACACACCACACAAAGGCACCATAATGAACATTAATTTTGTGAAAATTTACAAACATACAAACATAAAACACACAAACTAATACCTGAACAAATACAAATCAATACAAAACATGACACAATTTTCAAAGCACTCAACATCGAAAATACACAAAATACTAATACATACACCACAATCACACATAATAATACCAATTTAAAGTACCAGAAGCCAACAGGAAACCACAATAACAACCAGCCAACACACAAGTACTTCACCAGACTGAAAATCACGAAGGCTGAGGATGGGAACACAATGGTTCCCGACAAATATTTCTTATAAGAAAAAAAATATCTTGAGGTAAATACATTATAAATATTAAATATATTATATACATCAAGAAATGGACTGTAGCAAAATGTTTTTGAAAAAAAAAAAATATATATATATATATTGTAACAAGACGATGATATGCGGTTACAAATAATTATTTCTGTACTGTACAACAAAATTTTAATTTAATTAAAAAAAAATTTCAAAAAAAAAATTTTTATGTTTGTTTATTGTTTAAATAATTAATAAATAATTCTTGTTATGTGTTTTCGTCGAAAATTTAAAATTTTGTAAGTTATTTATGTCAATATATTCACTTCTGGTTAACTGTAAATAAATCCGGAGTTAATAAGATTGTATCACTTCACTAATCGATTGGCGATTTTCTTCTATGCTCCAATATATTACTCTCCTTTAGTAATGGTCGCCTTCCAGTTAGTCCTGTGGTTAATGAAAACTCTTATATTAACTTGTGAAATAAATTTAAAACCAGATAATTGAATTATTTTGATTTATTGACAATTATGTGAAAATATCGATTTAAAATCGATATTTATATAAAGCTCGACTCTTTCACAGGGATAATCGATTCTCAATACAGGTTATATTATATAAATATTTTCGAATGGTTCTTTGAAGGGTTATAATTATAATAGTCAGAGAAGGGGCAAGTATAGAAAGTATAACATTAACAAAAAAAATCTTAATAATTAATAAATGACAAAGTTATTTATGATATATAATGTTTATAAAATTGAATTTGTCAAACCAATGCAGTGGCGATGAATCTTTGCTGGCGGACACTTTGCATGCTGGGAGTTCCAAAATGGCTGCTCGCCTCCTTGTTGAAGTAAACCGAGAAAGGTGTAGTTGGAATTTCTGACAATAAAGTTCCCTTCACAACTGCTTTCTGATCTCCGTAATATTGGATAATGTCTATTGTGTTGTTAGAGGTGTCCTGGTTAAGTGTTCTGTGTTCACTGGCTTTAAATGTTCTATATTTGGTGTGTTCACTTTTGTCTGTGTGTGGCGAAAAATCGTGAAGTTCGTTGTAATGTGAATTATTAATGTTTGATAGTTTTATGGGTTTATTTCACTTGTATTCGGTTACGTATTGTTTGTTTTCACTGTTTGTGGAGGTGTTGTGCACTGATTATATGTTGAATATACCAATTTCGGTAACTCTCGGTTGTTCACTGATTTTATGTTTAACCTTTATACGCCATTAATCGTATTCGCTATACAGGTTCTTAGCGCGAGCTAAAATCAACCGTTCGCTTCGAATGTTAATTAAGAACTGTTTTACTTCCTTCGTCTCCTGAAATATCTTGCCAAGTTAATATTAGAAAAGTATTGTTTCAAATATATTTCACTTCCTATTCATGTGATTTAAAGTACATTATAATCAGAATATTTGTTGGTTATTGATTACTTTCGTGAACTAGTAATTACATAATTGGTTTCTTTAACTCTTTCTGCTTAATTTGACATACAATAGTCCATCTTTATAAAGTTTTTTGTTAAAATTGCTATATTTCTGTCATTTTGGAAATATAGGCTCAATATCTGCTTCCTGTTCTTGTCCAAAATTTTAGCCATCTTATGTGTTATAAATATGATTATAATAAATTTCAGATTGATATAAATCTTTACCTTTCCTTAATTTCTTACATATTTATCATTTGATCATTCTTTTAGTTATAATTCATGAATTTACTATTCCTCCTCTAAAATTATTAGGTATTACATTTTGAAATTTTTTAATAATTTTATACATCTTTTTATATTATTCTTTTAAAGTATAGTTTCAGTTATAGTAGTTGGTGATTGATTCACCTTATATAAATCTCATTAGTTTACTTGGTTTATTAAACTTCCTTACTCAATTATAATATTATTTGGAATTCCTTATTTTGGCCTAGATTTTATTATTTTACATATACTGTTTTTCAAATAATGTTATTTCTATACCCCTTCTGACTTTCTAAAGTGAACACAATATTAATAAAATTTCCTTATATAACTATTGGTACATGTAGCAATGTATTCATGCTCATAATACAAAAACAATATTGAAAATTAATTTCTAGTCTTTAAAGTTAGACATTTTAGTTTTAACTATTTTTAAAAATACATAACAAACATTTTATAAATTAGTATAGTATACATACATAAACATTTTAGGCTGTATGAACACTGTTATATTAATAAACATTCTTATCTTAATCATAATCCTTATTCTCTATACCACCTTGAAATGTGGAGTTCATTGGCTTTAAAGTCAAACATAATTAGCAATTTAATTTTTTATTTTTTGTTAAACTTAAATTTAATTACAGTCCTTTCTCTTTATATTGTTTATTATATTTTAATCCCCTGTCACAGTAATTATTCCCCACCTGCTCTCTTTATCATTTACATTTCCAAGAATGTTTTTTGATAAAAAGTGGCCTCTTCTATGAAACATTAGAAATATTTTCACAACAATATTTCATGACATGTCATCTCTGTAATTATATAAAACTTAAAGTTATTTAATAGCACATAGTTCAAGTAACAGTTACACCTTTACTTGAAGTTTATTATATTAAAATCACTTGCACTGGTTCACTTACACTGTTGGTTCTGATTTATATTTGAGTTCTACAATATTCTAAGACCAAACTTTTAGTTATAATGGACTGTGAAGATTTGTTTATTTTATTATATAATAACTTTAGTTGGTGCACTTCTATTCACACTACTAAATACTTTTGTTTATAATTAATTTACATTTCTATGAGGTTTTGGGGTGTTATACTTTCTTTGGGTGACATTAAAATTTGGTTTGGGGTTTATCATTGTTATTAATAGGTTTATCAATGGGTATTCCTCGTAGTCCTCCCATCCTATATCTTCTTTTCTTCTCTTCTTCCTTCTTGGGTTTTCCAAGGTAATTTGGTTTTATTTTGTGTCCGTTGGTTGGTTCGGGGTATCTTCTTTATTACCTGCTCCTAACCTACCTGGGAATTCTTATGATTTTATATTAGTTCTTTGGATTTAATTTTCTTGATACTTTACTGTTGCATTTTTATTATTTAATTACTTTTTTCCTTTATGGTGGTATTTTTCTTTGATGTTTAATTATTTTCATTTGAATTTTCTGTTGAGTTATTTGTAATTTAAATGTATTTATGATCATAATGGAATTATTACTTAGTGGATTATCTGTCATGCTACAGATTGCCCTCCTCCAGAAGTGATTAGTTCAGACTATACTTGGTTTGTCTGAAATAATTGCTTATGATAATTATAATATTTTTTATTATTCTTGACTTCCTTCCATTTCTAAATTTTTCTCCTCTATATTCGAGCTTACATCTATTTCATTCTTAATTGATCTTCCTTGATAGTAATAGTCATCTGAGTTTCATATTTATTATTTTATTTTCATTTTTCTTCTTGGTGTTTTTATCCCTGGGATATTTATTCCCTATCATTCCCTAACACGTGAGCTGGGGCAGTTTAGAGAGGCACTGTACGCTATTTAATCTGCTGGCCAATACTTCACTTCTAATTGAGTACAGAGGCAAATCATTTCTGCTCAAAAACATTTTAATACTGCTGGACTTATCTACAGACAGTTATTAAAAAAAATTATTTAAGAATAGTCCACTTTATGACTATTTAAAAAATATCTTTGGATACTTCACTTCGTATATTGCTCAGAGATTTTAATATTCCTATCTCAGTTATTCTTCTGACTTGTTAGCTTGATGGTTATCTCAATTCTTGTTATGGTGGGAAGCTCTTTTATTAATATAATTATCATTGTTTATTCTAATATAAAGTTTTTGTTATTAATTCTTTATTCTTTTCTGGTATTTATTACAATCTGCTTCTGTTTATTTATAGCATATTTTTTATGATATTTTTGGTTTGTTTCTTAGCTTTTATTTATTCCACTAGTTCCATGTTCTAGCACTTTCTTCTAATTGTCTTTATTACACTCGACATTTATTTCATGATCATACTCATTAGTGATTTATTTAATTACATTTATTTTTTGCTTCTTTTTCAAATTACTTCTCTCTGACTTTTTATTCAAATGAATTCTTTAATTAATTTTTAATGAGGTCATTGTTTCTCTTCGTATTACTTCAAAGTGTTAGTATTTTTATTTCAACACTAGTTTATTCATTTAATCGTATCACTGGTTTTTATTTCCTTTTATTTAATTTTAGAATTTTTTTTTAGAAATTATTGGTTGTAATTTGACATTTTATTTGACATTTTACATTTGATATTTTAGAATTGATTTGTTTTATTCTAAATTCTTTTTCTTTTATTTATCATAATTATTTTCCATAAATACTTTGTTTGTAATTTGATATTACAATATATTTGAATTTTGTTGCTTTAACAAAATCCTTTTCTTTTTATTTTTATATCTCAAAATGATTTCCTTAAATACTTGTTAGTAAGGTGAACTTACCTAATTTTTGAATTTTTTGTTTTTTAATTGAAAATTCTCTTTTTTATATTTCAAAAGCACTTTCATATATCATTGGTAGTAAGTTGTTCTTACTTTGTTTTTTGAATTTAGTTGTTTTTAATTCAAAATTCATTTCTTTTGTTTTCCATACATAGTTTTTCATAAATTATGTCTGTAAGGTGATCTTACAATATTTTTGAATTTAGTTGTTTTTTATTCAAAATTCTTTTCTTTTTGTTTTTATAATGGTTTCATTAATAATGGTAGTAAGGTGTTCTTACTTTATTTTTGAATTTGGATGTTATCTTCTAAATTCCCTTTTTTATATATCTCATAAATTGTTTTCATAAATACTGGTTTGTAAGGTGAACTTACTTTATTTTTTGAATTTAGTTGTTTTTATATTCAAAATTCTCCTCTTTATATTATTCCAAATGTTTTTCTTAAAATTGTTTGCGTAAGTTAATCTTACTAATATTTTAGAATTTTGTTGATTTTTATTCAAAATTCCTTTTCTGTTATTTTCCTAAATATTTTCATAAATAATGTCTGTAAGGTGATCTTACGATATTTTAGAATTTAGGGGTTTTTATTCTAAATTCTTCTTTCTTTTAATTTATTCCAAATGGGTTCCTTCAAATTTATTTGTAGTAAGTTGTTATTACTTTGTTTTTTGAATTTAGTTATTTTTAACAAAATTCATTTTATATTATTCCTCATGATATTTTTTTCATGGAATCCTGGTTATATACACCTTTGATTCTACCAGAACCCATCTCCTTTATCTCATAAGTATTATTGTTTTTGTCCATGGAGACTATATAGGGTCCAGTGTATAATAGTAACAACTTCTTTGTTATTCCTTCCAGTGAGCTGGGTAATTCCCGATTTTTCAATAATACCTTTTCACCACTTGTATAGGTTATTATTTTACCCATACCTTTTTGATATTTGTTTCGCCGTTTCTCCTGGTCTTCGGCCACCTTGTTATAAAATTTTATTTTGTCAAAAGTATAAATATTATCTCTTGGGAACTCTAATATTTCTTCGATCTCTCGTGTGGGTTGTTTCTCGTACATGGCGGAGTATGGGGTAATCCCTATGGCTGGGTGGTATGCCAAGTTGAGGAATTCTTCGGTGGCTTCTAGATAGTCTTGCCACCTCCTCTGTTGATTGTGGCAATATGTTCTTAATATCCGCCCCACTTCTGGTAATACTGTCTCTGCCGGGTTACTGCTCGGGTGGTAGACCGAGGTTTTGTAAGTACGAACACCCATAGATAGTAGGGTATCCCGCCATTTTTTCCCCTTGAATTGGGTTCCGTGGTCTGTAATGATCGAAACTGGTTTTCCGACGTTTGGTAAGTACTGGTCGGTCAATATTCCGAGAATTTTATTAGTAGTTGCCCGATTTGCTGAGTATAGCTTGACGAACTTAGTGAAATGGTCCATCACGATTATCAAATACTTATATCTGTGACGACCACCACTGCGGGGAAATGGTCCGCAGATGTCCAAGAATACTTTTTCCAACTTTGCCTGTGATGTTATAGGAATCATTTGGCCTTCCTTTTTCTCATTATTAGATTTAACGAGTTGGCAAATGTGGCAACCTTTTATATACTTCCGGACCTTCCTGTTGACATTTTTCATGTGGCAGCTCTCCTCCAGGGTCTTTATCACCTTTAAGGCGCCCATATGCCCATATCGAATATGATAATTAATTATTATCTCCTTTTCGATATGGGTTGGAATGATTACCTTCCATGTCTCCTTCCTCAAAGATGGTTTATGAATAGAATATCGCTATTAATTTGATAATATCGGGCGATAGTTTCGTCTCCTGCTTCTAATCGATTCTTAATAGTTCTTAATTTCGGGTCTGCTTGTTGGTGGGTGCTCAGGTTAGTTAATAGTGTGGCTAGATCGGCTCTGGTGCTAAGAATGTGGTATATCTTGAGTAAACTTTCTTTCTCTCCCTCGAATGTTTGCTTTTCTATGTCAATACGTGACAATACGTCTGCAACGACATTCTTCTTTCCTGGGATGTACTCCCACTTAAAATTGTATTCTTGCAGTACCAGTATCCACCGGGTCAACCTTCCGTGGCTCAATTTGCATCTCCTCAGGAACGATATGGACTTATGGTCTGTCCGGACGGTAACGGGATAACCTAGGATGTAGGTGCGGAATTTGCCACACGCGAACACTACACTTAACAGTTCTTTCTCAGTGACGTGGTAGTTCTTTTCGCACTGGTTTAAAGCTCTACTTGCGAAGCAAATCACGAGATGTTCGCCCTCCTCATCCTCTTGATATAGCGTTGTGCCGAGGCTAATGTCGCTGGCATCGCAATTTAGGAAGAAAGGTTTCCTGAAATCCGGATGGCGAAGTATTATGGGTTCAAGAAATTTTTCTTTAATCAGTTGTAATGTCTCGTTCTGCTCTATACCCCAGATCCATTTATTTTTAGATGACAGTTGCGGTTGAAATCTGGCGGTCAATTCAGAATACTTTTCCTGGAACTTGCGATAGTAATTACAGAGTCCCAGGAATGACTGTAATTGCCTTCTATTCCTTGGTATCGGAAATTTCTGAATCGCTTCTACCTTTTCGGCCGACGGTGAGATTCCTTGGTCATTTAATTTAAAGCCCAAGAACTGAATTTCCTTGGCAATGAATTGAGACTTTTCCAGTTTGAGCGTGATGTTATTTGCAGCCAATTTCTTCAGCACATGTTCCACACGGTAGCAGTGTTCCTCCCATGTTTCTGAGGTCACAAGCAAATCATCTACATATACGGTGGTAAATTGTAGTGCTTCCTGGCCAAGTATCTGGTCCATGCAGTGCACAAAGACGGCGACCGAATTCACGAGTCCGAAGGGCAATCTCTTAAACTGGTAGTTACGCCCTTCGAATATGAATGCCAGATACTGGCGACTCTGTGGGCGCAATTCCACCTGCCAGTAGCCGCACACCGTGTCCCAGGTACTAAAGTACTTGGTACCGTGGAAACGTTTTAAAATCTCTTCTATCTCACCGGGCGAAGTCCTGTCATTAATTATCATCTTATTGATTTCTCGCGCATCTAGGCAAAGACGGACTTGTCCGGTTTTCTTAGGAATAGCCACGATAGGACTGGTGTATGGGGATTGGCTACTCTCTATTATGTCACGGTTAATCATCTTACTTATTTCAGCTCTTACAGCTTCCTTTTGTGATTGCGCGATGGGGTATGACTTCCGGTTAAAGTCCACTGTATCTCGAAATTGTAGAGTACACTGGTAGTTTTTGACCTTACCGGGCCCGTCAGAAAATACTGATCGGTATTGTTCATAAATTTTTATTAATTTATCCGCTTGGTGTTTTTGCAACCTTTCCTTTGTAATACCGCTCCGGAAATCCCTGATGTCCTGGATCTTTAGGGACCATAAATCCTCATTAGAGTTATCGTCTATTATCCGCTCAATCATAGGAGTATTGTTTATATAATTGATTTTACTGATTTGTTGGTGGATATCGCTGGGAATTACTGTATCGCTACCAACCAAGTCAGCCGTGCAAGTTTGTCCGTTTGTAAAAAGTGATAATTTCTCCGTGCGTAAATCGATTATGGCGGAGTTTCGTCTGAGCACATCGCACCCCACTAATATGTTAAACGGCAGCCCGGTTGCCACTAAGAATTCCATGTCAATCGCTATACCACAGCTAATCACATTGGCTGAGACTTGTCTTCTTAACGTCTTGTTTTGGCGGCCGGTTGCACCTAGTAAAATAATATTATTCAACGGCAATGTCGGTAATACTCTTCCGCATTCCCTTTGTATTCTCTCCAACTCTGTCGTACTAATTATAGAGACATTGGAACCAGTATCGATCATTAACTTTGAGGGGACTCCTTCTACCTCCGCGTTGATATGTATTATTTAATTATTTATATTATTGTTGGGACTAGTATCGTCCTCCTCCAATAGCTCGTGTCGAAGGTTTTTTAAATAATTGCAACCTATTATTGTAATACGATTTGTATCAGTTGCTCTTGGCAACTCATTTATATACCCAGGAGTTAGGAGCAGTAATGGGTCTAGGTTATTTATTACTGCCTCCTCCCGTTTAAATGTTCGATATCATCATTAGTATGTGTCGCACTGATTGAAGCATCAGTCGGGATACCTTGAGTGGGTACCTACCGCTCTGCGCGATGATCCAACGGTTGTTCGCGGTTTGTCTGCCGTTCCGTATTGTCTAGACTGGTACTCCGTCTAGTCTGATTATACCTTGGTTCGTCACGTTCTCGGCTCCTCCACCGATCCTCATATTCATGGTAGCTGTTGCGTCGCTGATGGTAGTACCTACGTTGGCGATCGTCTTCAGCTCGTATGAAGTTCACCCTCGGTCTAGAAAACCTATTATTACTATTGTTATTATTTGTTTGATACACACGATTATTATTATAATAACGTTCATTGTTATTATAGTTGGGTTTCTCTGACTATTAACGTTGGGGTTTGGGTAATATGGGTTTCTATTACCCTGATAACCATTATTTGTTCTATTATTATTTTGATTACCTTGAACGTGGTTATTGTTATTATTATTATTATTGTTATTGTTGTTATTACTCGGTGGATTGGCGCGGTTTCCCTGGTATCCATTGTTGTTGTTGTTGGTACCGTTTTGATATACGGATAGTTCCTGGATTCTGGCCGATCATTCCTCCTCCGTCTTTGTCGGTAATACTCCTCGTTCTCGTAATTTTCGAGAAGTTCAGTCATGGCCTGTATGGTCTTGATTTGGCTGCCTCTCCTTGCTCGAATTACCTCTTTATCATAGTGATATGATAACTTGTTTATGAGGCATTCTTCTGGTATGGCTAGTTCCAAATGCTTAGCCATACATACTTTGCCGAGGAAGTATGCAGTCATTGAGCTACCCACCTGTTGTTTGTAACGGCCGTGACAGATGTTGTCACGGATCAAATTTTGGGTAGTCTCAGACCAGTATTTCGCCTTAAATAAGCTCTTGAACTGCTGGTAATCTTCGATATCACTACGGTTGGCCACCCACCAATGATCCGTCATTTCCCGGAATGACTCGTCTAACAACTCCCGGTTGTTTACCCATCTGTTGTCCCTATGTTTGGCCATGTACTCCTCTATTCGGGCCAAGAACTCCATGGGCTTTCTTTTATACTGGCGGAAGTTCAACCACTCTCGATTCTCATTTATGGGGAATTGTGTGAAGTTAGTCGGTCGGTTTCGGATTACCTCCATCTCTTCCTGGCTCTGCCGTACTTGACCGGTGATATTGGTCATCGCCGCTTCCATCCCGTCGCACCTTTCTGTGACTTGGTTACGCACCTTACTTATTTCCTCCTGTGTTTCCTTTCGGTTTTCTTCCAATTTAGTCTTATGGTGTTCTTTGATCTGGGTAATTTCGGTATTTATTTCTTCCCTGACTTCCTGTACTTCACTCTCAGTTTGGCGACATCTTTCGTCAACTTCCCTGATTTGTTGGTTTACTATTATTGTTTCTTGTTCCAATTTTTTATTTATAGCTTTCTTATTGTCGTTGATTTTCCTGTTCAACTCTTCCTTCGCCAACTCTATTCTCTCGTCTACCTTGTTCATGTTTTCCTGGTTGACTTCTCTTAATTCTTCTCTCAGTAGTATCTCAGTAGTTCTCTCAGTCGTAAACTTCTCCCCCATCTTCTCTTCCATTTTCTTGTTATTTTCCCTTACTTCTTCCTTCAATTGTTGGTTGTCGCTTTCCATCTTCTTACTGGTTTCTTCAATTCTCTTGTTGGTATTTTCAATTTTTTCTTCCATCTTCTTACTGGTTTCTTCAATTCTCTTGTTGGTATTTTCAATTTTTTCTTCCATCTTCTTACTGGTTTCTTCAATTCTCTTGTTGGTATTTTCAATTATACTACCTAAGTTCTTGTTCATTTCACTCAAATCTTTCTTCAAGGACTGTTTGTCTTCCTTTCGTTCTTTACTCGATTCTTCTTTTGTAGATTTGATTTCTTCCTTCAATTCCTTACTTGTGGATTCCATTTTCTCCATCATTATCCTGAACATCTCTTGTATGTTCCCATTCTCCGTTCGTGATTGTTTCTCGGGTTGTTCTAACCGTTCCTCCCGGACATTGATTTCCCCTGTTTGTGTGGGCATCTCTGGTTGTTCCTCTGGTGGTGCGGGTTGTTTATGTTCCACCGGGGTTACTAACACTTCTATATCTTCCACGGGTGTTGCCTCCTTGTCCCCCATATCGACTTCCTTTTCGGCCTCTGCCGCCCTTTTCTTAGAAGTCGCACGACGTTGCATGTTGTTTCCTTCTTGACGGTATAACCGCTGCCAAGAGCTTAATTAGTAATTGGGTAAGTTACTGTAGTCTTCCAATCGCTAATTAAAGCCCTTCAGTTGGATGCCAATTTGTAACAAGCCGCTGATATGCGGTTACAAATAATTATTTCTGTACTGAACAAAAAATTTTAATTTAATTAAAAAAAAATTTCAAAAAAAAATTTTTATGTTTGTTTATTGTTTAAATAATTAATAAATAATTCTTGTTATGTGTTTTCGTCGAAAATTTAAAATTTTGTAAGTTATTTATGTCAATATATTCACTTCTGGTTAACTGTAAATAAATCCGGAGTTAATAAGATTGTATCACTTCACTAATCGATTGGCGATTTTCTTCTATGCTCCAATATATTACTCTCCTTTAGTAATGGTCGCCTTCCAGTTAGTCCTGTGGTTAATGAAAACTCTTATATTAACTTGTGAAATAAATTTAAAACCAGATAATTGAATTATTTTGATTTATTGACAATTATGTGAAAATATCGATTTAAAATCGATATTTATATAAAGCTCGACTCTTTCACAGGGATAATCGATTCTCAATACAGGTTATATTATATAAATATTTTCGAATGGTTCTTTGAAGGGTTATAATTATAATAGTCAGAGAAGGGGCAAGTATAGAAAGTATAACATTAACAAAAAAAATCTTAATAATTAATAAATGACAAAGTTATTTATGATATATAATGTTTATAAAATTGAATTTGTCAAACCAATGCAGTGGCGATGAATCTTTGCTGGCGGACACTTTGCATGTTGGGAGTTCCAAAATGGCTGCTCGCCTCCTTGTTGAAGTAAACCGAGAAAGGTGTAGTTGGAATTTCTGACAATAAAGTTCCCTTCACAACTGCTTTCTGATCTCCGTAATATTGGATAATGTCTATTGTGTTGTTAGAGGTGTCCTGGTTAAGTGTTCTGTGTTCACTGGCTTTAAATGTTCTATATTTGGTGTGTTCACTTTTGTCTGTGTGTGGCGAAAAATCGTGAAGTTCGTTGTAATGTGAATTATTAATGTTTGATAGTTTTATGGGTTTATTTCACTTGTATTCGGTTACGTATTGTTTGTTTTCACTGTTTGTGGAGGTGTTGTGCACTGATTATATGTTGAATATACCAATTTCGGTAACTCTCGGTTGTTCACTGATTTTATGTTTAACCTTTATACGCCATTAATCGTATTCGCTATACAGGTTCTTAGCGCGAGCTAAAATCAACCGTTCGCTTCGAATGTTAATTAAGAACTGTTTTACTTCCTTCGTCTCCTGAAATATCTTGCCAAGTTAATATTAGAAAAGTATTGTTTCAAATATATTTCACTTCCTATTCATGTGATTTAAAGTACATTATAATCAGAATATTTGTTGGTTATTGATTACTTTCGTGAACTAGTAATTACATAATTGGTTTCTTTAACTCTTTCTGCTTAATTTGACATACAATAGTCCATCTTTATAAAGTTTTTTGTTAAAATTGCTATATTTCTGTCATTTTGGAAATATAGGCTCAATATCTGCTTCCTGTTCTTGTCCAAAATTTTAGCCATCTTATGTGTTATAAATATGATTATAATAAATTTCAGATTGATATAAATCTTTACCTTTCCTTAATTTCTTACATATTTATCATTTGATCATTCTTTTAGTTATAATTCATGAATTTACTATTCCTCCTTTAAAATTATTAGGTATTACATTTTTAAATTTTTTAATAATTTTATACATCTTTTTATATTATTCTTTTAAAGTATAGTTTCAGTTATAGTAGTTGGTGATTGATTCACCTTATATAAATCTTATTAGTTTACTTGGTTTATTAAACTTCCATACTCAATTATAATGTTATTTGGAATTCCTTATTTTGGCCTAGATTTTATTATTTTACATATACTGTTTTTCAAATAATGTTATTTCTATACCCCTTCTGACTTTCTAAAGTGAACAAAATATTAATAAAATTTCCTTATATAACTATTGGTACATGTAGCAATGTATTCATGCTCATAATACAAAAACAATATTGAAAATTAATTTCTAGTCTTTAAAGTTAGACATTTTAGTTTTAACTATTTTTAAAAATACATAACAAACATTTTATAAACTAGTATAGTATACATACATAAACATTTTAGGCTGTATGAACACTGTTATATTAATAAACATTCTTATCTTAATCATATCCTTATTCTCTATACCACCTTGAAATGTGGAGTTCATTGGCTTTAAAGACAAACATAATTAGCCATTTAATTTTTTATTTTTTGTTAAACTTAAATTTAATTACAGTCCTTTCTCTTTATATTGTTTATTATATTTTAATCCCTTGTCACTGTAATTATTCCCCACCTGCTCTCTTTATCATTTACATTTCCAAGAATGTTTTTTGATAAAAAGTGGCCTCTTCTATGAAACATTAGAAATATTTTCACAACAATATTTCATGACATGTCATCTCTGTAATTATATAAAACTTAAAGTTATTTAATAGCACATAGTTCAAGTAACAGTTACACCTTTACTTGAAGTTTATTATATTAAAATCACTTGCACTGGTTCACTTACACTGTTGGTTCTGATTTATATTTGAGTTCTACAATATTCTAAGACCAAACTTTTAGTTATAATGGACTGTGAAGATTTGTTTATTTTATTATATAATAACTTTAGTTGGTGCACTTCTATTCACACTACTAAATACTTTTGTTTATAATTAATTTACATTTCTATGAGGTTTTGGGGTGTTATACTTTCTTTGGGTGACATTAAAATTTGGTTTGGGGTTTATCATTGTTATTAATAGGTTTATCAATGGGTATTCCTCGTAGTCCTCCCATCCTATATCTTCTTTTCTTCTCTTCTTCCTTCTTGGGTTTTGCAAGGTAATTTGGTTTTATTTTGTGTCCGTTGGTTGGTTCGGGGTATCTTCTTTATTACCTGCTCCTAACCTACCTGGGAATTCTTATGATTTTATATTAGTTTCTTTGGATTTAATTTTCTTGATACTTTACTGTTGCATTTTTATTATTTAATTACTTTTTTCCTTTATGGTGGTATTTTTCTTTGATGTTTAATTATTTTCATTTGAATTTTCTGTTGAGTTATTTGTAATTTAAATGTATTTATGATCATAATGGAATTATTACTTAGTGGATTATCTGTCATGCTACTATATATATATATATATATATATATATATATATATATATATTAAAATGGTACTCGTTCCCGTTCTTATCACTCGTCTCTTTTTGCAATTAAACGATGTCGGACTCTCAACGTCTTACCATGTCGTCGTCAATTTTTAACGTATCTCACGCAGACTACGTCCGTCGCGAACGCACGAATAACCAGTACCGATATCCTTACCTGTCCTTATTTGATGTATTTAATTCCCGATCGGCGCCAAATTGTTTTTGAGAAAACAATTAAAAGATTCAAATTAGTTTGTCTCCTGTGCCGTGATGATGAATTCGAATTACCCTCGCAGACTGGTGGGAACTCGAATTTCGCTTGTCGTTCGACGTGTTGCCAACATAAATTTTTGGCAAAGAATTCTATTCTCCGCTAAAGAACACAAACTATATAATAAAATTCCAATAAAAACAACGGACAGTTAGTAATGATTCGTACTTGTTTATTTGTGTCTAACATTCGCTAATTTTTGATAACTCCAATACAATAGAAAGTATTATAATAAAGTTTCACCCCGGCAACAAATTAATTTTCACTCAGCGGAAAGCAACGGTGGCAGCAGTCGTGTGAAGCCACAATGACCGCTAGTATTTCTTATTTACACAAGTTATTCTGCCAATGAGTTCTCTGGGTTACGAAAAGATTTAAAACAAGATGTTAAATAAAGCACACCACCTTACATTTGTGGTACTTAAATACTAAAAAGGTTTACATGAAATTCAACTCTTGGTGTTTAAATGTGTGTGTCAATTTTATAGGCTTCGGACATAGGTTATCTTACAGTTACATACAGTGTGAATAAATATGATCCATTAATCCTTGAAAGAATTTTGTGTTCAAAGTTCAGAGTGAGTTATATATTGTGAAAAAAGTTAATCAGTTTTAGTTCGTAATTATTGATAATTTAATTTATACTTAACAAAACCATGTTGTTTTTGTTATGGGTCATCAGGATTTCTTCAAGGTTGTGATAGTACTTTCGTTAATTTTCAATGGTATGGTTTCCCTTCTCCTTCTGGCGTTTGTTTCTTTTTATTCAATTTTTATTTATTTTTTAATTTTAAAATTTTGTTTATTGTTCCTCCTTGAGTTGCTGGAACTATGGTTGACTTCTTGTGTTCATTTTACTTTCATTTGGATCTTATTTTCTCCTTTATTAGCCTTTAATAGAGCCGAAGTCAATATAGCGTCTGTGCCGCTGGATAGTTAATAATGGAACTCTCGTTTATTAACGGTCAAAAATATAATAAGGTTTTGTTGTTATGGCAACCGCTTCCACTCTTATTGGTTAAACACATTTGAACCTATTGTTATAAATCCTGGGTTTCTGTTCAAAATGCATAAATATTTTATAGTGGTTATTGTTCCTTGGTGATATTACCAATGTATGAAATATTAACATAGATGTCCCTATTTTCTTTCAAAGATCAATTTGACATCTCGCAAGGCTGGTCTAGGTCATGTATTAATGTTTTTGGACAAAATTGCTAACGCTATGTACATATTTCACTTATTTATACTGTTTATTACAATTCTGACATATTATTATTGTTAGTTAATGGTAATCAAATAATTTACTTGGTCTTATTATTAAAATACTATAGTCAATTGTTTACAATTGGTTTTCTGAAGTTAGACAGTTAGGTAACTTATAGGCCTAAACTGTAACATCCTAGAATTTCTTATTTTGCTCTATTTAAACATTATTTATTAAATACATATGTTCTGCTTATTTTCATTTCGTACTTATTGGCTTTTGAATTACTTTGAAACTGTTTTACCATCTATTAGTGTTATTATACTTTTACAAAATTATTTCTTATCTGATATTTTTTCTTTTCTATTTATATAATAATGATTACTCTGTTGCTTGTTAAGTTTATATCATTGCCAGCTTATTCCTACTCCCATTTCTCACACACCTTTTTAACACTTAAATCTACTAACAAAACATAATATAGAAATAATTTTGTGGTCTGTCTATTGTTCAGACATATTCCTTCTTATTAATTACAATTGTTCTATTGTATGTTATTACTTGAAATTAACATACTCCTCATCTCTTTATAATATCATTACATACATAAAAAATACAAACATATTAACTTAATGTCGTGCCTTCTTGGTTGATACTTTAATGAACACTAAACAAATAAACTAATTTTCTTTAAACTAACAAAACTGTTTAACATACATTAATCTCATTTTCTCAGTTCAGTTTCTTCAACATAATTTAACTTAATTCTTCCTGACTGAATAAGTAATGTATCTTATTGTTATTGATGTCTCTTTGCATCAACATTAACTGTTACAAAGACATAGGGATCTTTTGTAACTAATACCAAAATTGGTAATCCCCCCCTACTCGTTGAAAAGCATAATTGGGAATTATTATTATTGTTATCCCAACATTGTTTTTTAATCTTTTTGGTTGTGTACACTTATATTTGCACTGACTGAACTCATTAATCTACACAGTCCTGCCTGTTTGATTAGTTATTATTATTCCTCACTTATCACATCACTTTTACTATTAAATGTTGTTCATAGTTATTTCTTATACATTACAATACATTAGTTTATATTAAATACTGTATTGTATTTCTGTGTTTAATATAGGGGTTTTATCCCATTCATTTTAAGGGTTTGGTTTATCGTTACAATTGTTCACCATTCCTTGTCCTTAAAATTATGAATTGTTTCTCTTAATATCTGCTCATCACTTCACTATTTATGGTTATCACTCCCTACCTATCTCTCACTCTTGGTCTCTATGATATTTTAAACACACATTTATAATTATTCTTTCAACATTTTATGTCTTACTTTCTTATCATGATAAGGTTCCAATAACATAACTTATCTACTGATAATTGTCTTACTTATTTCTTATGGTTAGTGTACTTTCTTCAGTATTGTTTATTCATTGTTAGTTATTAGATTTGCTTTACTCATTTGTGACTTTTATCTTTAATTTGTCTTTTCTCATTTTATTGTCTTTATCTGGCCAATCTCTGGGGTTGGGTCATAGTCATTTGTTTGTCAGTCTAGTCTATTCACTTATTTATTATTCTTGTTTACGAGTCTCCTTTTTTCTTTCTTAATTCCATTTTATATATTTTTTTCATTATTATTCATTAAATTATTTTACCTTTTATCATTTATCTAATATTTGTGGATACCCTATAGGGTCTGATTTCTGCAACGTTATAATATATATATATATATATATATATATATATATATATATATATATATATATATATATTCTGTAGCGTGACAGAAAATCCACTACTTTTTAAGTTATATAAAATCATAAAGTTTAATTACATCACATATATTAAAATAATATTGAATGAAATTTAAGGAAATCAAAGGAATGAACCACGATAAAATAAAAATCCTCATTACATTATATAAAAACCACTGTTTAAATATCAAAGAAAGTATTGGAAGCAACTCATATTATAATATCAGTAATTTACCCAGGAAGCTAGGAGCAGTAAACAAAATAAATAACACCAGATCAAGAAGAAAGAGACTCAGTTTAAGAGTGGTGAATACCAAAATACCCCAAAAACAAGAAGAGGGAAGAATAAAGTTTGTGATCAGGAAGAAAACAATACCCTGAAACCTGTAGAGAAGAACAAGGTCCGTATCAGTGAAAATATTAGATGCTCCAAACTAAACATCAGTCGAGATACACCAAGTACCTTGGTTTATCCAAGAATAAAGAAGGAAGACAAGAAGACCAGAAGAATGAAGACTAGAAGAAGGACAAGAATGAAGACCAGAAGATGGACAAGAATGAAGACAAGAAAGAAGATAAGAAGAAGGACAAGCAAGAAGACAGGAGGAGAGGAAGAAATAGTATGAAAGAAACACCGTTGTAAAACCTATTATTATAATTAAATACCATCAACCCCAAACCCACAAAAACGATTAAAAAGAAAGTATAACATACCCAAAATCCTATAAAAATGTAATTATTTAGAAAACTAAAGTGCTGTATAGTATTATAAGAAGTGAACCGACTAAAGCTATTGTGTGATAAGAAAATAAAAAAGTCTTAACAGTGCATGATTACTAAAGGTCTGGTCTGAGATAATAAGACTCAAAATATCAGAACCAACAGTGAAAGTGAATTTGTGTAAGTGTTTTTTAGAAATGCAATAAACTTAAAGTTAGTGATACTATGACTTATCAATATGCTATATAACAACTTTAATATCCAATAATAAACAGCATAATAAAATAATAAAATGGAAGATTTCCAGTATTTTATTATTTTAATGTAACTCTTTATTTACAAGACATTTGTAAAAAATGCTAATAAATAGAGTATGGGTGGTCATGTTTACTGATGAGGGTATCATAAATAATAATGGTTTAGACCAGAAAGGACTGGCATTAATTTAGTATTTGTAAGTTTAAAATGTTTAAATAGACTGTTTATTCACAGCCATAAAATCAATGTGTTAGTAAAATGTATTTGTAAGAGTTATTAGAAAATAAGATTTATATTATGTGTTTTAAAATGAATTATGTTTGCTAAATAATAGCCTACATACCATTAATAATGTTTCAATAGGTATGCTATGTTAACTCAAAAATAGTTAAAAGTATATGTTCAAACCATATCAGCAATATGTTCAATTGTGCAGATTGCTAAATAATGTTCATAATTATTTATTTTAATAACAGTAGTGTTAATTAAATACTACACCTCACAATAAGTTATAAACCATTTTATTTTCATGTAATAGTAACTATGTAAAGTCAGAGGAGGAAGTAAGATTAAAATTATTTGAGAAAGACAGAAATATAAAATTCTAAAATCTAGGCCATTTGGTGAATTCACAGAAACGATATAAACCAGAATAATTCACTTATAAATCCTGTAAACTAGCCAGATTTAGATAAAGTAAATCAGTTAAACACTACTGGGAATGATCCTATGAGTTCAAATGATAATAAGGAAATATACCTTAAAACATTGTAAATTTTCAAAATATATAAATTAATTAATTTTAAAGAGCAATGTCAAATTTACAGATTAACACAAAAAACCAGTTCAAAGGTTTAATTTATATGTATTTAAGGAAAGGAAGAGGAATATGACTAATTAAAATTTATTATAATAGTATTAATGATATTTAAAATGGAGGAAATCTGTATAAAGACGGAAATCCAATTTTGAGCCTATATTTCCAAAAAGAAAAGAAATTTGTTAATTTCCACAAA
This sequence comes from Magicicada septendecula, assembly GCA_034769895.1. Classification (NCBI taxonomy): domain Eukaryota; kingdom Metazoa; phylum Arthropoda; class Insecta; order Hemiptera; family Cicadidae; genus Magicicada; species Magicicada septendecula. The sequence goes on along the minus strand of CM068367.1, from coordinate 339,140,603 downwards.
ATGTCTACAGATATGGACTATAATACATCAATTTAAAAGGAATGAGATGATTAAACCAATGATAAGGTTCATAATTCATAAAAGTGATGAATAAAATAAATAAATTCCATATATAATGTAATATTTTATCATGTGTATGGGTAATCGAAATATGTTAACAATACTTTTTCAAGGATTAACTGGGCCAGATTTTTGACCAAGTTAATTAGTCTTTTGTTGAATATCAAGCTGAATAGTTGTGTGACAAAACGTTCTTTAAATCGAGTAGAAAATGGTACGTCAAATTACAATTAAAGTCAGTGCAACGAGAGGTAGATGAATTGAACAATTTCATAGCTAAATTTACCTAACCTTTAACAGCAATAGTGAGAAATAACACCTAACTTCATGATACGAGTGAAATAAAACAGTATATTTGACACAATTCACTCTACAACACATAACCACATTTACAGAAACTTAACCCACAGGAGTGAACAAATACCAAATGACTTAATAAACACAAGTTTACACGGAACACTTCGTCAGAATACACCAAATAACTTAACAGACATATTACACCAGTGCGGGAAGATTTCAAACATTCCTGAAGGTAATTTTGTCGTGATTTTCGGACAAGACGAGTTCGCAGTAACTACGCCAGAAATAGTAGCGGCCATCTTTTAATTCAAGCCGGCCTGCATTCATCATCCAGCAGTGACGTCATAGCCTGCATATGGTTTGACAACTTTTATAAATATTACATATTGGAATTATTTAAATTCTGTTGAATAATAATTATTGTATTTATTTTTAATTGTTAATGTTATACTTTCTCGTCACCCTTCTCTGACTATTAATTTTAATCGCTCAAAGAACCTGTCTTTTAATATAATACATGTCATAAATTTTGTTCTGTATGCACAATCGATAGTTCCCGAGACGGGGTCGATAATTGCTCTCCATCGATAAAAAATCGATTATTTATTTAAATTGTTCAATAAATCTTTATATTTCCATTATTTCTTATCTGTTATTTATTTCACAGGTTAATTTAAGAGTATTTATTAAGACTGAGGGACTTAAAGAAGAAGAAAATATCTTATTTGAGTGAGATATTGGACCAGCAAGAAAAATCACCAATCGATTGCTAACTGGAGTTAATCTATTTAACTCCAGACTTGGTTCAAATCTTCAAGAAGTGCTCGATAGTCAATAAATACCTGCCTGATTATCAAAATTTTTGCAAGAACCTTTTAAAACAGATTTATTTCTTATATACACACATTAAAAAACATAAAGAAAATTTTTTATTATTTGAAAATTTTATTTTTATAAAATTTTCCATCAACTTTTTATCTTTTGTAACGACCGGCATACAGCGGTCAGCTTACAAAGTGGCGTCCAACTTAGAGGGCTTGATAAGATAAGCCTGGCAGCGATTAATAAATAGAGACAGAGAAAGATGCAAAGACGAGCTACTTCGAAAAAGAGGGCGGCAGAGGCCGAGAAAGAGGTTGACATGGGGGATAAGGAGGCAACACCTGTGGAGGATCCGGAAGTGTTACTAATCTAGGTGGAACCGAAACAACCAGCACCACCAGAGGAACAACCTGAAGTAACGACGCAGACAGGAAAAGTCAATGTCCCAGAGAAGGAGAAATCTAAAACAGAAGAGAGTAAATTGGACAGATTCATGGAAATGTTGTGGCAGAGAATGGAAGGAATGGAGAAGAAAATGGATTCCACAAAGGAGGATAACAAATCAATGAGTAAGAAAATGGATTCAACCAAGGAAGAGTTGGGTAGTAAGATTGAAGAAAGCAGTAAGAATTTGAGTAAGAATTTAGAAGAGAAAATGGAGGAAAATAACCAATCACTGAATAAGAAAATGGAAGACCTGAAAAAGGACAACCAATCGTTGAGTAAGAAGATGGAAAGGAAAATGGAAGAAAATAATAAGAATTTAGAGGAGAAAATGGAAGAAACCAGTAGGAAAATAGAAAATGACAACCAACAATTAAGGGAAGAATTGAGAGAGGACAATCAACTGCTGAGAGAAGAATTAAGGGAAGTTAACCAAGAGAACATGAATAAGTTAGACGAGTGGATTGAGTTAGCTAAAGAGGAGTTGAATAAAAAAATAACAGATACGAAGAAATCCATTGTAAAGAAATTAGAACAGGAAGTCGTGGTTGTCAACCAGCAGATCAGAGAAGTAGACGAAAGATGTCGTCAAACAGAAAACGAAGTGCTGGAAGTCCGGGAAGTAATAACTAAGGAGATTACTCAGGTCCAAGAACAACAGAAAACAAAAATGGAGGAGACCAAGAAATTTGCGTTGGAGGAAGTGAATAAAGTACGGACACAGGTAATCGAAAGATGCGACGGCGTGGAAGCCGCTATGTCGAATATAACCGGACAGGTGCGTCAGAGCCAGGAGGAGATAGAGTTGATCAGGAACAGACCATCTGGATATCATAGTTTCCCCATGTCAGAGAACAGAGAATGGCTCAATTTCCGGCAATATAAACGGAAGCCTATGGAGTTCTTGGCACGTATAGAAGAATACTTAGAGAAACACCGAGGGAACCGATGGGTCAAGAACAGAGAAATCCTTGACGAGTCGTTTCGGGAGGTGAATGACCATTGGTGGATGGCCAACCGGAGCGACATCGACAATTATGAACAATTCAAGAGCCTGTTTAAGGCCAAGTACTGGTCAGAGACCACGCAAAATCTAATAAGAGATAATATATGCCACGGCCGCTACAAACCACAAGTCGGTAGTTCAATGACAGCTTATTTCCTCGGCAAGGTGTGTATGGCCAAGCACTTAGAACCAGCCATACCGGAGGAATGCCTAATAAATAAGTTGTCCTATCATTATGATGAACAGGTAATTCGTGCGAGGAGGGGCAGCCAGATAAAAACCATCCAGGCAATGACAGAACTCCTAGAAAATTATGAAAATGAAGACTACTACCGACAGAGTCGTAGAAGAAGTGATGGGCCCGAACCAAGGACGTATCAGAACAATAACCAGGGTACGAACCACATAAATACTGGGTACCAAGGAGGCCGGGCATACCCGCGAAATAACGGTTCTTATAATGGTAATAATATGAACAATCCTAGTTACAATGATAATAATAATACGGGTCCAAACCATCAAAACCCGAATCGGCCCTCTAATGGTTATCAGGGTAACCGCAATCCCTACCCTAATAACGCAAATAGTCAGAGAAGCCCCAATTATGGTAATAGTCATTACCCTAACAATACCAATCGTACGGGTCCCAATAATGGTAATTTTAATAATAATAGGTTTCCTCGCCCTAGAGTGAACTTCATACGAGCTGAAGACGACCGCCAACAAAGAAACTACTATCAGCGGCGTAACAGTTTCCATGAAGAGGAGGATCGTTGGAGAAGCCTAGAACGGGACCAACCAAGGTACTATCCGGCAAGAAGGAGTAACAGTTTAGATGACCCTGAACGGAACATGAACCGAAATCAACCATCTAACCCTTATACGGAACGGACAGCAACCACTCAAGGTTTACCGACCAACACTCCGGTCGGACCTAACCGAGATAACAGTGAGAATGAAAATTGGGTAGTGGTCGGGGAATATCCTAGTCACAAAATACTGCATAACGAACCAAAAAACGACGGAAGACCCCGAATAGCTCAAGTCAACCATATCAAAGCAGAAGGTAGTCAAAAACCTAAAAAGGATCCCAGCCAGAGGAAGGAGAATGATTACTCCAAGATTAACATCGATAAGTTTGGATCTGATAAGGATCCATACGGATACATAATGAGGTGGTAAAAGGGACTGATGTCATGATAACCGACAACGGCAAAAACCACCACAAAGAAGATGAAAATAATTACCACTGAGGAAAAATGAGAAGAAGAAGGGACAAAGAACCAAAACGGGGATTTAAGAAAAAAATTAGTTAAGAAAAAACACCTTACAAAGGAAATATGAGCAACAATGCACCATAATAAAAGCATCCACCTGGGTATAAAAGAAAAATAATAATAAGAAATACGTTTGAATAAAGACAAGAAAAGAGTCATACAATATTTATGAAACTAATATGATATGTTTACCATATAATTATGAAAACTATTACAATTATTTATGAAAAATGTAATGAGATATGGAAGAGAAGAGAGAGAAAAAAGAAATAAACCATCAAAATTCCAAAGACAAAGTAAGTACATCTTACTACACCATTATTAATGAAACCATTTAGAAGATATGTACAAGAAGAAGTTAGAATAAAACCATCAAAATTCCAAAGACAAAGTAAGTACATCTTACTACAAGATTATTAATGAAACCATTTAGAAGATATATGTAAAGAGAATTTAGAAAAATAAAATCCTCAAAATTCAAAAACACATGTAAGCCCACCTTACATACCAATTATTTATGAGAAAATCTATGTGGCAGTAATACAAGAAGGAATTAGAATAAAATCATCCAAAATTTAAAGCAATTGTAAGATCACCTTACTAACAAAAGATTTGAAAAAACTTTATGGCTATAATATAAGAAGAGTGAATTTTGAATTGTGTATAAATCAAGTTTCCAAACCAAGAATAAGTACAACTTACCAACCAATTATTAATAAAACATTTTGGTGAGATAACCAGAAGAGATTTGATACCATATTGATGGTAAGCATAAAATATAATTACCATGTTAATAAAGGATCATAATGGGATGAATAAAGGAACCAGACTTTAGAATTAAAACAAATAATTCTGGACAGTATGATCATGTCTAATTTCAATATAGAGAGTAAAAACCTTTCCATAAAATGATGCCAAAGGAAATTAAAAGAAAAATGAGATACGATTTGAGAAGATACGATTTGAGTTGATACGATTTCAGTGATTGAATATAATAAAGTACAAAAACTTATTTGGAATCATGAGATAATGAAACTTTGAAGTGGTATGAGGAGAAATTATGACCTCATTATAAAATTAATAAAAAACATTCATTCGAAAGTATAATAACCATGACAGGAATAATGTGAGAATAATATCAAAGATTTATGTAATTAAACGAATTAATATAAAATGATTTATGAATTAAATGTCAATTACGATAATGACAGTTATAAAAAGTTCTAGAAAATAGAACGAGTGGAAATAATAAGAACAAAGAAACAGTCTAAAAATGTCATAAAGATATGCTACTATAAACAATGCAGATTATAATGAAAAAACCAGAAGGTAATAAAGAATTTATCACCAAAAGCTTTATATGATAAGAAAAGTTGAAAAATGTAATAATAGAAGAGCTTCCTACCATAATATCAAATGAATGAAACATCCAGTTAACGAGTCAGAAGAACAACTGAGATAGGAATATTAAAATCTCTGAGAAATATAATAAGTAATAAGTGAAGTATCCCAAAGATATTTTTTAAATAGTAACAAATGTGTACTATTCTGAATAATAATTTTTTTAATCTGTCTGTAGATAATTCCAGCAGCATTAATATGTTTTTTGAGCAGAGATGATTTGCCTCTGTACTCAAATGTGTGTGAAGTATTGGACAGCAGAGGAAAGTAGCGTACAGTGCCTCTCTGAACTGAACCAGCTCACAAAGTAGGGAACGATAGGGAGGAAATATCCCAAGGAGAAAATACTAAGAAGAAATATGAAAATGAAATAATAAATATGAACTCAGATGACTATTACTATCAAGGGAGATCAAGTGAGAATGATATAAACTCAAATATAAATAAGACAATTTTTAAAATGGAAGGAAGTCCAGAATAATAACAAACATAGAATAATTATCATAAGCAATTGTTTCAAACAAAGCAAGTATAGTCTGAAAAAATTACTTCTGGAGAAGGGCATTCTGTAGCGTGACAGAAAATCCACTACTTATTAAGTTATATAAAATCATGAAGTTTAATTACATCACATATATTAAAATAATATTGAATGTGATTTAAGGAAATCAAAGGAATGAACCACGATAAAATAAAAATCCTCATTACATTATATAAAAACCACTGTTTAAATATCAAAGAAAGTATTGGAAGCAACTCATATTATAATATCAGTAATTTACCCAGGAAGCTAGGAGCAGTAAACAAAATAAATAACACCAGATCAAGAAGAAAGAGACTCAGTTTAAGAGTGGTGAATACCAAAATACCCCAAAAACAAGAAGAGGGAAGAATAAAGTTTGTGATCAGGAAGAAAACAATACCCTGAAACCTGTAGAGAAGAACAAGGTCCGTATCAGTGAAAATATTAGATGCTCCAAACTAAACATAAGTTGAGATACACCAAGTACCTTGGTTTACCCAAGAATAAAGAAGGAAGACAAGAAGACCAGAAGAATGAAGACTAGAAGAAGGACAAGAATGAAGACCAGAAGATGGACAAGAATGAAGACAAGAAAGAAGATAAGAAGAAGGACAAGCAAGAAGACAGGAGGAGAGGAAGAAATAGTATGAAAGAAACACCGTTGTAAAACCTATTATTATAATTAAATACCATCAACCCCAAACCCACAAAAACGATTAAAAAGAAAGTATAACATACCCAAAATCCTATAAAAATGTAATTATTTAGAAAACTAAAGTGCTGTATAGTATTATAAGAAGTGAACCGACTAAAGCTATTGTGTGATAAGAAAATAAACAAGTCTTAACAGTCCATGATTACTAAAGGTCTGGTCTGAGATAATAAGACTCAAAATATCAGAACCAACAGTGAAAGTGAATTTGTGTAAGTGTTTTTTAGAAATGCAATAAACTTAAAGTTAGTGATACTATGACTTATCAATATGCTATATAACAACTTTAATATCCAATAATAAACAGCATAATAAAATAATAAAATGGAAGATTTCCAGTATTTTATTATTTTAATGTAACTCTTTATTTACAAGACATTTGTAAAAAATGCTAATAAATAGAGTATGGGTGGTCATGTTTACTGATGAGGGTATCATAAATAATAATGGTTTAGACCAGAAAGGACTGGCATTAATTTAGTATTCGTAAGTTTAAAATGTTTAAATAGACTGTTTATTCACAGCCATAAAATCAATGTGTTAGTAAAATGTATTTGTAAGAGTTATTAGAAAATAAGATTTATATTATGTGTTTTAAAATGAATTATGTTTGCTAAATAATAGCCTACATACCATTAATAATGTTTCAATAGGTATGCTATGTTAACTCAAAAATAGTTAAAAGTATATGTTCAAACCATATCAGCAATATGTTCAATTGTGCAGATTGCTAAATAATGTTCATAATTATTTATTTTAATAACAGTAGTGTTAATTAAATACTACACCTCACAATAAGTTATAAACCATTTTATTTTCATGTAATAGTAACTATGTAAAGTCAGAGGAGGAAGTAAGATTAAAATTATTTGAGAAAGACAGAAATATAAAATTCTAAAATCTAGGCCATTTGGTGAATTCACAGAAACGATATAAACCAGAATAATTCACTTATAAATCCTGTAAACTAGCCAGATTTAGATAAAGTAAATCAGTTAAACACTACTGGGAATGATCCTATGAGTTCAAATGATAATAAGGAAATATACCTTAAAACATTGTAAATTTTCAAAATATATAAATTAATTAATTTTAAAGAGCAATGTCAAATTTACAGATTAACACAAAAAACCAGTTCAAAGGTTTAATTTATATGTATTTAAGGAAAGGAAGAGGAATATGACTAATTAAAATTTATTATAATAGTATTAATGATATTTAAAATGGAGGAAATCTGTATAAAGACGGAAATCCAATTTTGAGCCTATATTTCCAAAAAGAAAAGAAATTTGTTAATTTCCACAAAATGTCTACAGATATGGACTATAATACATCAATTTAAAAGGAATGAGATGATTAAACCAATGATAAGGTTCATAATTCATAAAAGTGATGAATAAAATAAATAAATTCCATATATAATGTAATATTTTATCATGTGTATGGGTAATCGAAATATGTTAACAATACTTTTTCAAGGATTAACTGGGCCAGATTTTTGACCAAGTTAATTAGTCTTTTGTTGAATATCAAGCTGAATAGTTGTGTGACAAAACGTTCTTTAAATGGAGTAGAAAATGGTACGTCAAATTACAATTAAAGTCAGTGCAACGAGAGGTAGATGAATTGAACAATTTCATAGCTAAATTTACCTAACCTTTAACAGCAATAGTGAGAAATAACACCTAACTTCATGATACGAGTGAAATAAAACAGTATATTTGACACAATTCACTCTACAACACATAACCACATTTACAGAAACTTAACCCACAGGAGTGAACAAATACCAAATGACTTAATAAACACAAGTTTACACGGAACACTTCGTCAGAATACACCAAATAACTTAACAGACATATTACACCAGTGCGGGAAGATTTCAAACATTCCTGAAGGTAATTTTGTCGTGATTTTCGGACAAGACGAGTTCGCAGTAACTACGCCAGAAATAGTAGCGGCCATCTTTTAATTCAAGCCGGCCTGCATTCATCATCCAGCAGTGACGTCATAGCCTGCATATGGTTTGACAACTTTTATAAATATTACATATTGGAATTATTTAAATTCTGTTGAATAATAATTATTGTATTTATTTTTAATTGTTAATGTTATACTTTCTCGTCACCCTTCTCTGACTATTAATTTTAATCGCTCAAAGAACCTGTCTTTTAATATAATACATGTCATAAATTTTGTTCTGTATGCACAATCGATAGTTCCCGAGACGGGGTCGATAATTGCTCTCCATCGATAAAAAATCGATTATTTATTTAAATTGTTCAATAAATCTTTATATTTCCATTATTTCTTATCTGTTATTTATTTCACAGGTTAATTTAAGAGTATTTATTAAGACTGAGGGACTTAAAGAAGAAGAAAATATCTTATTTGAGTGAGATATTGGACCAGCAAGAAAAATCACCAATCGATTGCTAACTGGAGTTAATCTATTTAACTCCAGACTTGGTTCAAATCTTCAAGAAGTGCTCGATAGTCAATAAATACCTGCCTGATTATCAAAATTTTTGCAAGAACCTTTTAAAACAGATTTATTTCTTATATACACACATTAAAAAACATAAAGAAAATTTTTTATTATTTGAAAATTTTATTTTTATAAAATTTTCCATCAACTTTTTATCTTTTGTAACGACCGGCATACAGCGGTCAGCTTACAAAGTGGCGTCCAACTTAGAGGGCTTGATAAGATAAGCCTGGCAGCGATTAATAAATAGAGACAGAGAAAGATGCAAAGACGAGCTACTTCGAAAAAGAGGGCGGCAGAGGCCGAGAAAGAGGTTGACATGGGGGATAAGGAGGCAACACCTGTGGAGGATCCGGAAGTGTTACTAATCTAGGTGGAACCGAAACAACCAGCACCACCAGAGGAACAACCTGAAGTAACGACGCAGACAGGAAAAGTCAATGTCCCAGAGAAGGAGAAATCTAAAACAGAAGAGAGTAAATTGGACAGATTCATGGAAATGTTGTGGCAGAGAATGGAAGGAATGGAGAAGAAAATGGATTCCACAAAGGAGGATAACAAATCAATGAGTAAGAAAATGGATTCAACCAAGGAAGAGTTGGGTAGTAAGATTGAAGAAAGCAGTAAGAATTTGAGTAAGAATTTAGAAGAGAAAATGGAGGAAAATAACCAATCACTGAATAAGAAAATGGAAGACCTGAAAAAGGACAACCAATCGTTGAGTAAGAAGATGGAAAGGAAAATGGAAGAAAATAATAAGAATTTAGAGGAGAAAATGGAAGAAACCAGTAGGAAAATAGAAAATGACAACCAACAATTAAGGGAAGAATTGAGAGAGGACAATCAACTGCTGAGAGAAGAATTAAGGGAAGTTAACCAAGAGAACATGAATAAGTTAGACGAGAGGATTGAGTTAGCTAAAGAGGAGTTGAATAAAAAAATAACAGATACGAAGAAATCCATTGTAAAGAAATTAGAACAGGAAGTCGTGGTTGTCAACCAGCAGATCAGAGAAGTAGACGAAAGATGTCGTCAAACAGAAAACGAAGTGCTGGAAGTCCGGGAAGTAATAACTAAGGAGATTACTCAGGTCCAAGAACAACAGAAAACAAAAATGGAGGAGACCAAGAAATTTGCGTTGGAGGAAGTGAATAAAGTACGGACACAGGTAATCGAAAGATGCGACGGCGTGGAAGCCGCTATGTCGAATATAACCGGACAGGTGCGTCAGAGCCAGGAGGAGATAGAGTTGATCAGGAACAGACCATCTGGATATCATAGTTTCCCCATGTCAGAGAACAGAGAATGGCTCAATTTCCGGCAATATAAACGGAAGCCTATGGAGTTCTTGGCACGTATAGAAGAATACTTAGAGAAACACCGAGGGAACCGATGGGTCAAGAACAGAGAAATCCTTGACGAGTCGTTTCGGGAGGTGAATGACCATTGGTGGATGGCCAACCGGAGCGACATCGACAATTATGAACAATTCAAGAGCCTGTTTAAGGCCAAGTACTGGTCAGAGACCACGCAAAATCTAATAAGAGATAATATATGCCACGGCCGCTACAAACCACAAGTCGGTAGTTCAATGACAGCTTATTTCCTCGGCAAGGTGTGTATGGCCAAGCACTTAGAACCAGCCATACCGGAGGAATGCCTAATAAATAAGTTGTCCTATCATTATGATGAACAGGTAATTCGTGCGAGGAGGGGCAGCCAGATAAAAACCATCCAGGCAATGACAGAACTCCTAGAAAATTATGAAAATGAAGACTACTACCGACAGAGTCGTAGAAGAAGTGATGGGCCCGAACCAAGGACGTATCAGAACAATAACCAGGGTACGAACCACATAAATACTGGGTACCAAGGAGGCCGGGCATACCCGCGAAATAACGGTTCTAATAATGGTAATAATATGAACAATCCTAGTTACAATGATAATAATAATACGGGTCCAAACCATCAAAACCCGAATCGGCCCTCTAATGGTTATCAGGGTAACCGCAATCCCTACCCTAATAACGCAAATAGTCAGAGAAGCCCCAATTATGGTAATAGTCATTACCCTAACAATACCAATCGTACGGGTCCCAATAATGGTAATTTTAATAATAATAGGTTTCCTCGCCCTAGAGTGAACTTCATACGAGCTGAAGACGACCGCCAACAAAGAAACTACTATCAGCGGCGTAACAGTTTCCATGAAGAGGAGGATCGTTGGAGAAGCCTAGAACGGGACCAACCAAGGTACTATCCGGCAAGAAGGAGTAACAGTTTAGATGACCCTGAACGGAACATGAACCGAAATCAACCATCTAACCCTTATACGGAACGGACAGCAACCACTCAAGGTTTACCGACCAACACTCCGGTCGGACCTAACCGAGATAACAGTGAGAATGAAAATTGGGTAGTGGTCGGGGAATATCCTAGTCACAAAATACTGCATAACGAACCAAAAAACGACGGAAGACCCCGAATAGCTCAAGTCAACCATATCAAAGCAGAAGGTAGTCAAAAACCTAAAAAGGATCCCAGCCAGAGGAAGGAGAATGATTACTCCAAGATTAACATCGATAAGTTTGGATCTGATAAGGATCCATACGGATACATAATGAGGTGGTAAAAGGGACTGATGTCATGATAACCGACAACGGCAAAAACCACCACAAAGAAGATGAAAATAATTACCACTGAGGAAAAATGAGAAGAAGAAGGGACAAAGAACCAAAACGGGGATTTAAGAAAAAAATTAGTTAAGAAAAAACACCTTACAAAGGAAATATGAGCAACAATGCACCATAATAAAAGCATCCACCTGGGTATAAAAGAAAAATAATAATAAGAAATACGTTTGAATAAAGACAAGAAAAGAGTCATACAATATTTATGAAACTAATATGATATGTTTACCATATAATTATGAAAACTATTACAATTATTTATGAAAAATGTAATGAGATATGGAAGAGAAGAGAGAGAAAAAAGAAATAAACCATCAAAATTCCAAAGACAAAGTAAGTACATCTTACTACACCATTATTAATGAAACCATTTAGAAGATATGTACAAGAAGAAGTTAGAATAAAACCATCAAAATTCCAAAGACAAAGTAAGTACATCTTACTACAAGATTATTAATGAAACCATTTAGAAGATATATGTAAAGAGAATTTAGAAAAATAAAATCCACAAAATTCAAAAACACATGTAAGCCCACCTTACATACCAATTATTTATGAGAAAATCTATGTGGCAGTAATACAAGAAGGAATTAGAATAAAATCATCCAAAATTTAAAGCAATTGTAAGATCACCTTACTAACAAAAGATTTGAAAAAACTTTATGGCTATAATATAAGAAGAGTGAATTTTGAATTGTGTATAAATCAAGTTTCCAAACCAAGAATAAGTACAACTTACCAACCAATTATTAATAAAACATTTTGGTGAGATAACCAGAAGAGATTTGATACCATATTGATGGTAAGCATAAAATATAATTACCATGTTAATAAAGGATCATAATGGGATGAATAAAGGAACCAGACTTTAGAATTAAAACAAATAATTCTGGACAGTATGATCATGTCTAATTTCAATATAGAGAGTAAAAACCTTTCCATAAAATGATGCCAAAGGAAATTAAAAGAAAAATGAGATACGATTTGAGAAGATACGATTTGAGTTGATACGATTTCAGTGATTGAATATAATAAAGTACAAAAACTTATTTGGAATCATGAGATAATTAAACTTTGAAGTGGTATGAGGAGAAATTATGACCTCATTATAAAATTAATAAAAAACATTCATTCGAAAGTATAATAACCATGACAGGAATAATGTGAGAATAATATCAAAGATTTATGTAATTAAACGAATTAATATAAAATGATTTATGAATTAAATGTCAATTACGATAATGACAGTTATAAAAAGTTCTAGAAAATAGAACGAGTGGAAATAATAAGAACAAAGAAACAGTCTAAAAATGTCATAAAGATATGCTACTATAAACAATGCAGATTATAATGAAAAAACCAGAAGGTAATAAAGAATTTATCACCAAAAGCTTTATATGATAAGAAAAGTTGAAAAATGTAATAATAGAAGAGCTTCCTACCATAATATCAAATGAATGAAACATCCAGTTAACGAGTCAGAAGAACAACTGAGATAGGAATATTAAAATCTCTGAGAAATATAATAAGTAATAAGTGAAGTATCCCAAAGATATTTTTTAAATAGTAACAAATGTGTACTATTCTGAATAATAATTTTTTTAATCTGTCTGTAGATAATTCCAGCAGCATTAATATGTTTTTTGAGCAGAGATGATTTGCCTCTGTACTCAAATGTGTGTGAAGTATTGGACAGCAGAGGAAAGTAGCGTACAGTGCCTCTCTGAACTGAACCAGCTCACAAAGTAGGGAACGATAGGGAGGAAATATCCCAAGGAGAAAATACTAAGAAGAAATATGAAAATGAAATAATAAATATGAACTCAGATGACTATTACTATCAAGGGAGATCAAGTGAGAATGATATAAACTCAAATATAAATAAGAAAATTTTTAGAATGGAAGGAAGTCCAGAATAATAACAAACATAGAATAATTATCATAAGCAATTGTTTCAAACAAAGCAAGTATAGTCTGAAAAAATTACTTCTGGAGAAGGGCATTCTGTAGCGTGACAGAAAATCCACTACTTATTAAGTTATATAAAATCATGAAGTTTAATTACATCACATATATTAAAATAATATTGAATGTGATTTAAGGAAATCAAAGGAATGAACCACGATAAAATAAAAATCCTCATTACATTATATAAAAACCACTGTTTAAATATCAAAGAAAGTATTGGAAGCAACTCATATTATAATATCAGTAATTTACCCAGGAAGCTAGGAGCAGTAAACAAAATAAATAACACCAGATCAAGAAGAAAGAGACTCAGTTTAAGAGTGGTGAATACCAAAATACCCCAAAAACAAGAAGAGGGAAGAATAAAGTTTGTGATCAGGAAGAAAACAATACCCTGAAACCTGTAGAGAAGAACAAGGTCCGTATCAGTGAAAATATTAGATGCTCCAAACTAAACATAAGTTGAGATACACCAAGTACCTTGGTTTACCCAAGAATAAAGAAGGAAGACAAGAAGACCAGAAGAATGAAGACTAGAAGAAGGACAAGAATGAAGACCAGAAGATGGACAAGAATGAAGACAAGAAAGAAGATAAGAAGAAGGACAAGCAAGAAGACAGGAGGAGAGGAAGAAATAGTATGAAAGAAACACCGTTGTAAAACCTATTATTATAATTAAATACCATCAACCCCAAACCCACAAAAACGATTAAAAAGAAAGTATAACATACCCAAAATCCTATAAAAATGTAATTATTTAGAAAACTAAAGTGCTGTATAGTATTATAAGAAGTGAACCGACTAAAGCTATTGTGTGATAAGAAAATAAACAAGTCTTAACAGTCCATGATTACTAAAGGTCTGGTCTGAGATAATAAGACTCAAAATATCAGAACCAACAGTGAAAGTGAATTTGTGTAAGTGTTTTTTAGAAATGCAATAAACTTAAAGTTAGTGATACTATGACTTATCAATATGCTATATAACAACTTTAATATCCAATAATAAACAGCATAATAAAATAATAAAATGGAAGATTTCCAGTATTTTATTATTTTAATGTAACTCTTTATTTACAAGACATTTGTAAAAAATGCTAATAAATAGAGTATGGGTGGTCATGTTTACTGATGAGGGTATCATAAATAATAATGGTTTAGACCAGAAAGGACTGGCATTAATTTAGTATTCGTAAGTTTAAAATGTTTAAATAGACTGTTTATTCACAGCCATAAAATCAATGTGTTAGTAAAATGTATTTGTAAGAGTTATTAGAAAATAAGATTTATATTATGTGTTTTAAAATGAATTATGTTTGCTAAATAATAGCCTACATACCATTAATAATGTTTCAATAGGTATGCTATGTTAACTCAAAAATAGTTAAAAGTATATGTTCAAACCATATCAGCAATATGTTCAATTGTGCAGATTGCTAAATAATGTTCATAATTATTTATTTTAATAACAGTAGTGTTAATTAAATACTACACCTCACAATAAGTTATAAACCATTTTATTTTCATGTAATAGTAACTATGTAAAGTCAGAGGAGGAAGTAAGATTAAAATTATTTGAGAAAGACAGAAATATAAAATTCTAAAATCTAGGCCATTTGGTGAATTCACAGAAACGATATAAACCAGAATAATTCACTTATAAATCCTGTAAACTAGCCAGATTTAGATAAAGTAAATCAGTTAAACACTACTGGGAATGATCCTATGAGTTCAAATGATAATAAGGAAATATACCTTAAAACATTGTAAATTTTCAAAATATATAAATTAATTAATTTTAAAGAGCAATGTCAAATTTACAGATTAACACAAAAAACCAGTTCAAAGGTTTAATTTATATGTATTTAAGGAAAGGAAGAGGAATATGACTAATTAAAATTTATTATAATAGTATTAATGATATTTAAAATGGAGGAAATCTGTATAAAGACGGAAATCCAATTTTGAGCCTATATTTCCAAAAAGAAAAGAAATTTGTTAATTTCCACAAAATGTCTACAGATATGGACTATAATACATCAATTTAAAAGGAATGAGATGATTAAACCAATGATAAGGTTCATAATTCATAAAAGTGATGAATAAAATAAATAAATTCCATATATAATGTAATATTTTATCATGTGTATGGGTAATCGAAATATGTTAACAATACTTTTTCAAGGATTAACTGGGCCAGATTTTTGACCAAGTTAATTAGTCTTTTGTTGAATATCAAGCTGAATAGTTGTGTGACAAAACGTTCTTTAAATGGAGTAGAAAATGGTACGTCAAATTACAATTAATGTCAGTGCAACGAGAGGTAGATGAATTGAACAATTTCATAGCTAAATTTACCTAACCTTTAACAGCAATAGTGAGAAATAACACCTAACTTCATGATACGAGTGAAATAAAACAGTATATTTGACACAATTCACTCTACAACACATAACCACATTTACAGAAACTTAACCCACAGGAGTGAACAAATACCAAATGACTTAATAAACACAAGTTTACACGGAACACTTCGTCAGAATACACCAAATAACTTAACAGACATATTACACCAGTGCGGGAAGATTTCAAACATTCCTGAAGGTAATTTTGTCGTGATTTTCGGACAAGACGAGTTCGCAGTAACTACGCCAGAAATAGTAGCGGCCATCTTTTAATTCAAGCCGGCCTGCATTCATCATCCAGCAGTGACGTCATAGCCTGCATATGGTTTGACAACTTTTATAAATATTACATATTGGAATTATTTAAATTCTGTTGAATAATAATTATTGTATTTATTTTTAATTGTTAATGTTATACTTTCTCGTCACCCTTCTCTGACTATTAATTTTAATCGCTCAAAGAACCTGTCTTTTAATATAATATATGTCATAAATTTTGTTCTGTATGCACAATCGATAGTTCCCGAGACGGGGTCGATAATTGCTCTCCATCGATAAAAAATCGATTATTCATTTAAATTGTTCAATAAATCTTTATATTTCCATTATTTCTTATCTGTTATTTATTTCACAGGTTAATTTAAGAGTATTTATTAAGACTGAGGGACTTAAAGAAGAAGAAAATATTTTATTTGAGTGAGATATTGGACCAGCAAGAAAAATCACCAATCGATTGCTAACTGGAGTTAATCTATTTAACTCCAGACTTGGTTCAAATCTTCAAGAAGTGCTCGATAGTCAATAAATACCTGCCTGATTATCAAAATTTTTGCAAGAACCTTTTAAAACAGATTTATTTCTTATATACACACATTAAAAAACATAAAGAAAATTTTTTATTATTTGAAAATTTTATTTTTATAAAATTTTCCATCAACTTTTTATCTTTTGTAACGACCGGCATACAGCGATCAGCTTACAAAGTGGCGTCCAACTTAGAGGGCTTGATAAGATAAGCCTGGCAGCGATTAATAAATAGAGACAGAGAAAGTTGCAAAGACGAGCTACTTCGAAAAAGAGGGCGGCAGAGGCCGAGAAAGAGGTTGACATGGGGGATAAGGAGGCAACACCTGTGGAGGATCCGGAAGTGTTACTAATCTAGGTGGAACCGAAACAACCAGCACCACCAGAGGAACAACCTGAAGTAACGACGCAGACAGGAAAAGTCAATGTCCCAGAGAAGGAGAAATCTAAAACAGAAGAGAGTAAATTGGACAGATTCATGGAAATGTTGTGGCAGAGAATGGAAGGAATGGAGAAGAAAATGGATTCCACAAAGGAGGATAACAAATCAATGAGTAAGAAAATGGATTCAACCAAGGAAGAGTTGGGTAGTAAGATTGAAGAAAGCAGTAAGAATTTGAGTAAGAATTTAGAAGAGAAAATGGAGGAAAATAACCAATCACTGAATAAGAAAATGGAAGACCTGAAAAAGGACAACCAATCGTTGAGTAAGAAGATGGAAAGGAAAATGGAAGAAAATAATAAGAATTTAGAGGAGAAAATGGAAGAAACCAGTAGGAAAATAGAAAATGACAACCAACAATTAAGGGAAGAATTGAGAGAGGACAATCAACTGCTGAGAGAAGAATTAAGGGAAGTTAACCAAGAGAACATGAATAAGTTAGTCGAGTGGATTGAGTTAGCTAAAGAGGAGTTGAATAAAAAAATAACAGATACGAAGAAATCCATTGTAAAGAAATTAGAACAGGAAGTCGTGGTTGTCAACCAGCAGATCAGAGAAGTAGACGAAAGATGTCGTCAAACAGAAAACGAAGTGCTGGAAGTCCGGGAAGTAATAACTAAGGAGATTACTCAGGTCCAAGAACAACAGAAAACAAAAATGGAGGAGACCAAGAAATTTGCGTTGGAGGAAGTGAATAAAGTACGGACACAGGTAATCGAAAGATGCGACGGCGTGGAAGCCGCTATGTCGAATATAACCGGACAGGTGCGTCAGAGCCAGGAGGAGATAGAGTTGATCAGGAACAGACCATCTGGATATCATAGTTTCCCCATGTCAGAGAACAGAGAATGGCTCAATTTCCGGCAATATAAACGGAAGCCTATGGAGTTCTTGGCACGTATAGAAGAATACTTAGAGAAACACCGAGGGAACCGATGGGTCAAGAACAGAGAAATCCTTGACGAGTCGTTTCGGGAGGTGAATGACCATTGGTGGATGGCCAACCGGAGCGACATCGACAATTATGAACAATTCAAGAGCCTGTTTAAGGCCAAGTACTGGTCAGAGACCACGCAAAATCTAATAAGAGATAATATATGCCACGGCCGCTACAAACCACAAGTCGGTAGTTCAATGACAGCTTATTTCCTCGGCAAGGTGTGTATGGCCAAGCACTTAGAACCAGCCATACCGGAGGAATGCCTAATAAATAAGTTGTCCTATCATTATGATGAACAGGTAATTCGTGCGAGGAGGGGCAGCCAGATAAAAACCATCCAGGCAATGACAGAACTCCTAGAAAATTATGAAAATGAAGACTACTACCGACAGAGTCGTAGAAGAAGTGATGGGCCCGAACCAAGGACGTATCAGAACAATAACCAGGGTACGAACCACATAAATACTGGGTACCAAGGAGGCCGGGCATACCCGCGAAATAACGGTTCTTATAATGGTAATAATATGAACAATCCTAGTTACAATGATAATAATAATACGGGTCCAAACCATCAAAACCCGAATCGGCCCTCTAATGGTTATCAGGGTAACCGCAATCCCTACCCTAATAACGCAAATAGTCAGAGAAGCCCCAATTATGGTAATAGTCATTACCCTAACAATACCAATCGTACGGGTCCCAATAATGGTAATTTTAATAATAATAGGTTTCCTCGCCCTAGAGTGAACTTCATACGAGCTGAAGACGACCGCCAACAAAGAAACTACTATCAGCGGCGTAACAGTTTCCATGAAGAGGAGGATCGTTGGAGAAGCCTAGAACGGGACCAACCAAGGTACTATCCGGCAAGAAGGAGTAACAGTTTAGATGACCCTGAACGGAACATGAACCGAAATCAACCATCTAACCCTTATACGGAACGGACAGCAACCACTCAAGGTTTACCGACCAACACTCCGGTCGTACCTAACCGAGATAACAGTGAGAATGAAAATTGGGTAGTGGTCGGGGAATATCCTAGTCACAAAATACTGCATAACGAACCAAAAAACGACGGAGGACCCCGAATAGCTCAAGTCAACCATATCAAAGCAGAAGGTAGTCAAAAACCTAAAAAGGATCCCAGCCAGAGGAAGGAGAATGATTACTCCAAGATTAACATCGATAAGTTTGGATCTGATAAGGATCCATACGGATACATAATGAGGTGGTAAAAGGGACTGATGTCATGATAACCGACAACGGCAAAAACCACCACAAAGAAGATGAAAATAATTACCACTGATGAAAAATGAGAAGAAGAAGGGACAAAGAACCAAAACGGGGATTTAAGAAAAAAATTAGTTAAGAAAAAACACCTTACAAAGGAAATATGAGCAACAATGCATCATAATAAAAGCATCCACCTGGGTATAAAAGAAAAATAATAATAAGAAATACGTTTGAATAAAGACAAGAAAAGAGTCATACAATATTTATGAAACTAATATGATATGTTTACCATATAATTATGAAAACTATTACAATTATTTATGAAAAATGTAATGAGATATGGAAGAGAAGAGAGAGAAATTAGAAATAAACCATCAAAATTCCAAAGACAAAGTAAGTACATCTTACTACACCATTATTAATGAAACCATTTAGAAGATATGTACAAGAAGAAGTTAGAATAAAACCATCAAAATTCCAAAGACAAAGTAAGTACATCTTACTACAAGATTATTAATGAAACCATTTAGAAGATATATGTAAAGAGAATTTAGAAAAATAAAATCCTCAAAATTCAAAAACACATGTAAGCCCACCTTACATACCAATTATTTATGAGAAAATCTATGTGGCAGTAATACAAGAAGGAATTAGAATAAAATCATCCAAAATTTAAAGCAATTGTAAGATCACCTTACTAACAAAAGATTTGAAAAAACTTTATGGCTATAATATAAGAAGAGTGAATTTTGAATTGTGTATAAATCAAGTTTCCAAACCAAGAATAAGTACAACTTACCAACCAATTATTAATAAAACATTTTGGTGAGATAACCAGAAGAGATTTGATACCATATTGATGGTAAGCATAAAATATAATTACCATGTTAATAAAGGATCATAATGGGATGAATGGGGGCTGAAGGTGGGTTACAGGTCTCGGAGGTTGTATAGGATGCCGATTACTATGCAACACTAAAACTCTGAGAAACGCCGACTGTTTCTGACGAGAGAGTCAGAGGTTCCCGGAAGGGAACTCAGCTCTACCCACAAATCCTACTCTCACGTTCTCGAAGACGAAAGTTGCGTGGCCCCTGAGTACGTAATGTAGCAGACGAGAGAGGGTGAATGGCGAGTTCCCGGCGCCAGAAAACTGGGACCCATCGGCTAAGGGAAGGGAACCCTAACAGAAAAATCCCTGGTCCTCCAGGTTGGGGGTTGGGCGGTAGGCCGGTAACCTACCCCCGGAAAAAATACCTCACTACGGAACCTTCAAGAAAGCCTCGGATTGGACGGAAACAATGGCAACGACTACGGCAAAGGAATATGGAATACTCTTTAGGAACATGGAACGTCAGAACATTGAACAGACCCGGAGCACAAAGAGAACTCTGTGATGAACTCGAAAGATATAAAATTAGAATTGCCGCAATACAAGAGACAAGGTGGTTGGGACAAAGAATAAGAGACACGAAGAGGCACACTATACTCCAAAGTGGAAAAAATAGTGGAACAAGAGAATTTGGAGTAGCCTTTATTATAGATAACAAAATAAAACAACAAATAAAGGATTTTACACCAATCAATGAAAGGATGTGCAAAATCAGAATAAAAACTCATTTCTTTAATCTTACAATAATAAATGTGCACTGTCCCACAGAAGACCAAGATGAGATTTTAAAGACAGAATTTTATCAAAAGTTAGAACAAGTATATGACTCAGCACCTAGAAATGACATAAAAATGATTATAGGAGACATGAACGCCAAAATCGGGAAAGAAGAAGAATACATAAGAACAACTGGAAAACACAGCCTGCATGACGAATCCAATGAGAACGGAAACCTTCTAATAGACTTTGCGACTAATAAAAATATGGTCATTAGCTCAACATACTTCCCCCGCCGCGATATACATAAAATAACGTGGATATCTCCAGACGGAGAAACAGGAAATCAGATAGACCACGTTCTGATAGACAAAAGGGCAGCAACAAGTATATTAAATGTAAGAAGCAGAAGAGGGGCATGCTGTAACTCAGATCATATGCTAGTGCAAACTACCTTCAGGTGCAAAATTAACCAGAACAAAAGCAGTAAAACAGAGAGAAAAGAAAGATTAAACATAGATAAACTGAAAGACCAAGACATCCGGGATAAACTTGAAAAAGAAATTAGCGAAAAACTTCAAGAGAAGGAAAACCCAACATTAGAATCACACTGGGAAAACATTAAAAACACTACAAAAACAGCGGCAAAAGAAATATTAGGAATAAACAAAGGAAATGAAATGGACCAATGGTTTGACGAAGAGTGCAAAAGGGCAATTGGAGAAAGAAACAAAGCACACAGATTATATATGACAAGACGGACACGAGAAAGAAAAGAAGAGTTCAGAATAAAAAGGAAGCTGGCAGATAAGACTTGCAGACAGAAAAAGAGAAAGTTCGAGAATAACAAAATACTGAAAATGGAAAAAGACTTTATAGAAAATAACTCACGAGATGCATATAAATTTATTAAAAATTTAAAACAAGGATATAAACCAAATACAAATATATGCAAAAATCAAAATGGAGAAATAATCAGTGACATAGAAGAAATTAAGATAACGTGGAAAACATACTTCAAAAGGGTCCTAACGGACGAAACAAAGGACAGAAATAGACAAGAGCCTAGAAGAGGAAATGAACACGATGACGAACCGCCACCATCAATGCAGGAAATACAAGAGGCAATTAAAGCACAGAAAAATAACAAAGCTCCAGGAATTGACGAAATTCCCTCTGAACTACTTAAGTGGGGGGGGGGAACTCGTGGAACAATTGCATGCCTTAATACTCACTATATGGAGTACAGAACAAATCCCTGACGATTGGAGGAAAACCATCATATGTCCTATACATAAAAAAGGGGACAAGCTATCATGCCAGAACTACAGAGGAATCTCTCTACTATGCTCCGGATATAAAATTTTTACATACATCATCAATAAAAGATTACAGCCATATGCTGAAGAGATTATCGGCGAATACCAGTCCGGTTTCAGAAAAGGAAGATCCACCATAGATCAAATATATACAGTCAGACAAGTTCTGAGTAAAGCGTGGGAACAAGATATAGACGTCTATAATATTTTTGTTGATTTTAGACAAACCTATGATTCGATAGATAGGGATAAACTATCTAATATTTTATACGAATTCGACATACCAGTGAAACTGGTAAGGATGATAAACTTGACAATGACTAATACAGAAGCTCAGGTACGAATACAAGGACACAAAACAGAAGGATTTGTAATCAATCGAGGGTTAAAACAGGGAGATGGGCTGGCCCCGACCTTGTTTAATCTAGCTTTAGAATATGTGATCAGAAAACTGTCAGTAGGAAGAAACAACGTACTGACAAACAAATCGGTCCAATTAGTAGCCTATGCGGACGACATCAATATAATGTGTAGGACAAAAAATGCAGCAGAGGAAACGTATTCTGAACTCAAAGAAAATGCTAGCAATATAGGCCTCAAAATCAACATAGATAAAACAAAAATATTAGTGCAGACTAGAAGACAAAGAAACTACGGAACAATCGACAATATCGAAAAGGTGGACAACTTTAAATACTTGGGAACCATATTAGAAAAAAACGGCACAGAAGAAACCGAAATCCGAAACCGGATAGTCCAAGCCAATAAAGCGTATTTCGCCACATCAAGTATCTTCAGATCCAAAGACATCCACAGAAACACGAAACTAAGGATATACAAATCAATAATAAGACCCATCCTAACATATGGTTGCGAAACGTGTATCCTGAACTCCAAGGCAGCAAACACTCTCGATACCTTTGAAAGAAAAATATTACGAAGAATCCTGGGACCAGTT
Source organism: Magicicada septendecula (assembly GCA_034769895.1). NCBI lineage: Eukaryota > Metazoa > Arthropoda > Insecta > Hemiptera > Cicadidae > Magicicada > Magicicada septendecula. The sequence continues at coordinate 339,117,203 of CM068367.1, read as the reverse complement.
AATGACGTACATGGCTGGAGAATAAGATATAACTATGAATTGTATCAAATGTATAAAGAACCACCGTTAACACGGTACATAAAACTACAGCGTCTAAGGTGGGCTGGTCATGTAGCCAGGATGGGAGAAGAAAGGATACCACAAAAAATATTGTATACCAGAATCCATGGAAAAAGACCAGTGGGAAGACCAAGGAGAAGATGGGAGGATGCGGTGGATGAGGATGCAAGAGAGATATTAAAAGTGCGTTCCTGGAGGAGGATGGCTGCTGACAGAGGAGAATGGGGGGAAAAATTGAAGGAGGCCAGGGCCCAACAAGGGCTGTAGTGCCATAGAAAGAAGAAGAATGGGATGAATAAAGGAACCAGACTTTAGAATTAAAACAAATAATTCTGGACAGTATGATCATGTCTAATTTCAATATAGAGAGTAAAAACCTTTCCATAAAATGATGCCAAAGGAAATTAAAAGAAAAATGAGATACTATTTGAGAAGATACGATTTGAGTCGATACGATTTCAGTGATTGAATATAATAAAGTACAAAAACTTATTTGGAATCATGAGATAATGAAACTTTGAAGTGGTATGAGGAGAAATTATGTCCTCATTATAAAATTAATAAAAAACATTCACTCGAAAGTATAATAACCATGACAGGAATAATGTGAGAATAATATCAAAGATTTATGTAATTAAACGAATTAATATAAAATGATTTATGAATTAAATGTCAATTACGATAATGACAGTTATAAAAAGTTCTAGAAAATAGAACGAGTGGAAATAATAAGAACAAAGAAACAGTCTAAAAATGTCATAAAGATATGCTACTATAAACAATGCAGATTATAATAAAAAAACCAGAAGGTAATAAAGAATTTATCACCAAAAGCTTTATATGATAAGAAAAGTTGAAAAATGTAATAATAGAAGAGCTTCCTACCATAATATCAAATGAATGAAACATCCAGTTAACGAGTCAGAAGAACAACTGAGATAGGAATATTAAAATCTCTGAGAAATATAATAAGTAATAAGTGAAGTATCCCAAAGATATTTTTTAAATAGTAACAAATGTGTACTATTCTGAATAATTTTTTTAATCTGTCTGTAGATAATTCCAGCAGTATTAATATGTTTTTTGAGCAGAGATGATTTGCCTCTGTACTCAAATGTGTGTGAAGTATTGGACAGCAGAGGAAAGTAGCGTACAGTGCCTCTCTGAACTGAACCAGCTCACAAAGTAGGGAACGATAGGGAGGAAATATCCCAAGGAGAAAATACTAAGAAGAAATATGAAAATGAAATAATAAATATGAACTCAGATGACTATTACTATCAAGGGAGATCAAGTGAGAATGATATAAACTCAAATATAAATAAGAAAATTTTTAAAATGGAAGGAAGTCCAGAATAATAACAAACATAGAATAATTATCATAAGCAATTGTTTCAAACAAAGCAAGTATAGTCTGAAAAAATTACTTCTGGAGAAGGGCATTCTGTAGCGTGACAGAAAATCCACTACTTATTAAGTTATATAAAATCATAAAGTTTAATTACATCACATATATTAAAATAATATTGAATGAGATTTAAGGAAATCAAAGGAATGAACCACGATAAAATAAAAATACTCATTACATTATATAAAAACCACTGCTTAAATATCAAAGAAAGTATTGGAAGCAACTCATATTATAATATCAGTAATTTACCCAGGAAGCTAGGAGCAGTAAACAAAATAAATAACACCAGATCAAGAAGAAAGAGACTCAGTTTAAGAGTGGTGAATACCAAAATACCCCAAAAACAAGAAGAGGGAAGAATAAAGTTTGTGATCAGGAAGAAAACAATACCCTGAAACCTGTAGAGAAGAACAAGGTCCGTATCAGTGAAAATATTAGATGCTCCAAACTAAACATCAGTCGAGATACACCAAGTACCTTGGTTTACCCAAGAATAAAGAAGGAAGACAAGAAGACCAGAAGAATGAAGACTAGAAGAAGGACAAGAATGAAGACCAGAAGATGGACAAGAATGAAGACAAGAAAGAAGATAAGAAGAAGGACAAGCAAGAAGACAGGAGGAGAGGAAGAAATAGTATGAAAGAAACACCGTTGTAAAACCTATTATTATAATTAAATACCATCAACCCCAAACCCACAAAAACGATTAAAAAGAAAGTATAACATACCCAAAATCCTATAAAAATGTAATTATTTAGAAAACTAAAGTGCTGTATAGTATTATAAGAAGTGAACCGACTAAAGCTATTGTGTGATAAGAAAATAAACAAGTCTTAACAGTCCATGATTACTAAAGGTCTGGTCTGAGATAATAAGACTCAAAATATCAGAACCAACAGTGAAAGTGAATTTGTGTAAGTGTTTTTTAGAAATGCAATAAACTTAAAGTTAGTGATACTATGACTTATCAATATGCTATATAACAACTTTAATATCCAATAATAAACAGCATAATAAAATAATAAAATGGAAGATTTCCAGTATTTTATTATTTTAATGTAACTCTTTATTTACAAGACATTTGTAAAAAATGCTAATAAATAGAGTATGGGTGGTCATGTTTACTGATGAGGGTATCATAAATAATAATGGTTTAGACCAGAAAGGACTGGCATTAATTTAGTATTCGTAAGTTTAAAATGTTTAAATAGACTGTTTATTCACAGCCATAAAATCAATGTGTTAGTAAAATGTATTTGTAAGAGTTATTAGAAAATAAGATTTATATTATGTGTTTTAAAATGAATTATGTTTGCTAAATAATAGCCTACATACCATTAATAATGTTTCAATAGGTATGCTATGTTAACTCAAAAATAGTTAAAAGTATATGTTCAAACCATATCAGCAATATGTTCAATTGTGCAGATTGCTAAATAATGTTCATAATTATTTATTTTAATAACAGTAGTGTTAATTAAATACTACACCTCACAATAAGTTATAAACCATTTTATTTTCATGTAATAGTAACTATGTAAAGTCAGAGGAGGAAGTAAGATTAAAATTATTTGAGAAAGACAGAAATATAAAATTCTAAAATCTAGGCCATTTGGTGAATTCACAGAAACGATATAAACCAGAATAATTCACTTATAAATCCTGTAAACTAGCCAGATTTAGATAAAGTAAATCAGTTAAACACTACTGGGAATGATCCTATGAGTTCAAATGATAATAAGGAAATATACCTTAAAACATTGTAAATTTTCAAAATATATAAATTAATTAATTTTAAAGAGCAATGTCAAATTTACAGATTAACACAAAAAACCAGTTCAAAGGTTTAATTTATATGTATTTAAGGAAAGGAAGAGGAATATGACTAATTAAAATTTATTATAATAGTATTAATGATATTTAAAATGGAGGAAATCTGTATAAAGACGGAAATCCAATTTTGAGCCTATATTTCCAAAAAGAAAAGAAATTTGTTAATTTCCACAAAATGTCTACAGATATGGACTATAATACATCAATTTAAAAGGAATGAGATGATTAAACCAATGATAAGGTTCATAATTCATAAAAGTGATGAATAAAATAAATAAATTCCATATATAATGTAATATTTTATCATGTGTATGGGTAATCGAAATATGTTAACAATACTTTTTCAAGGATTAACTGGGCCAGATTTTTGACCAAGTTAATTAGTCTTTTGTTGAATATCAAGCTGAATAGTTGTGTGACAAAACGTTCTTTAAATCGAGTAGAAAATGGTACGTCAAATTACAATTAATGTCAGTGCAACGAGAGGTAGATGAATTGAACAATTTCATAGCTAAATTTACCTAACCTTTAACAGCAATAGTGAGAAATAACACCTAACTTCATGATACGAGTGAAATAAAACAGTATATTTGACACAATTCACTCTACAACACATAACCACATTTACAGAAACTTAACCCACAGGAGTGAACAAATACCAAATGACTTAATAAACACAAGTTTACACGGAACACTTCGTCAGAATACACCAAATAACTTAACAGACATATTACACCAGTGCGGGAAGATTTCAAACATTCCTGAAGGTAATTTTGTCGTGATTTTCGGACAAGACGAGTTCGCAGTAACTACGCCAGAAATAGTAGCGGCCATCTTTTAATTCAAGCCGGCCTGCATTCATCATCCAGCAGTGACGTCATAGCCTGCATATGGTTTGACAACTTTTATAAATATTACATATTGGAATTATTTAAATTCTGTTGAATAATAATTATTGTATTTATTTTTAATTGTTAATGTTATACTTTCTCGTCACCCTTCTCTGACTAATAATTTTAATCGCTCAAAGAACCTGTCTTTTAATATAATACATGTCATAAATTTTGTTCTGTATGCACAATCGATAGTTCCCGAGACGGAGTCGATAATTGCTCTCCATCGATAAAAAATCGATTATTTATTTAAATTGTTCAATAAATTTTTATATTTCCATTATTTCTTATCTGTTATTTATTTCACAGGTTAATTTAAGAGTATTTATTAAGACTGAGGGACTTAAAGAAGAAGAAAATATTTTATTTGAGTGAGATATTGGACCAGCAAGAAAAATCACCAATCGATTGCTAACTGGAGTTAATCTATTTAACTCCAGACTTGGTTCAAATCTTCAAGAAGTGCTCGATAGTCAATAAATACCTGCCTGATTATCAAAATTTTTGCAAGAACCTTTTAAAACAGATTTATTTCTTATATACACACATTAAAAAACATAAAGAAAATTTTTTATTATTTGAAAATTTTATTTTTATAAAATTTTCCATCAACTTTTTATCTTTTGTAACGACCGGCATACAGCGGTCAGCTTACAATATATATATATATATATATATATATATTATATATATAAATAACTCAAAGTCTGAGGATTTATGTGTACTGAATACAAATCCACACCTTACATCGGATTGCCACCAAATTTTGCACAGGTAACCTTTGACACAAGATGAAAAACACTGTCTAACTTGGAATTTGATATTTCTCCCATTTGCACGATTTAGGCCCTTTTAATTATGCCTTTTCGTTGACGCGTATAAAGATATCAACAACACCATGGAGACCAGAATTCATTACCATAGTAGCAAGTAAATAAACTATTGATATTTAGCGGCATCGGACTGTACCTTTATCTGTTCGTGCAGATTTTAATATTTTTAATATGCGAGTGTATCGATATATATTGTAATTTAGTGTACAGGTATGTCTGTATTTGTAATTGTCTTAAACGATTAAAAAATTTATTTTTGTACGTGTTTTTGATGATGCAATGAGTAAGTGGTGAAGTAAGTTATATTAAATACTACTACTAAAGATGTCAACAACACCATGGAGACTAGAATTAATTACCATAGTAACAAGTAAATAAACAAAAGCTATTTAGCGGCATCGGAACTGTACATTTATCCATTACTGCAGTACATTTTCGATGTTTTATAAAATATGCGATTGTATCGATATATTACGATGTGGGAAAGATGAAGTGTACTAATTGTAAATTGTCCTATTACTTAATGCAAAGCGGAAATACGTGTTGTTTTCATTTGTGAGGTTAGGCGACAACGGTTTTTGGTTTTTAGTTTACTGCTGAAATAAATAAAAGCCATGGTTGAGGAAAACGTAACATTTAATGTGTTATACAATGCTTCTAACACAGTAACACTTAAAATAAAAAATTTAGAGTTTTTGATTTAACAGGTACTTTATAAATATATCCAAATGCTTTATAAACAGGTACTTTAAAATCTCCAAAGGCTGTTTCACCACTATAATAATTTATTACAAGATGAAATAGTACAAGTGTTGAAAACAGCCTTGGAGAGAATTTGACTAATATTGGAGAGAGTACAAAATTGTCAGTACGAACTGACAGAACGCCTTAGACATAGACAATAAAAATTATATTAAAATAATTATTAAAAGTCAAACATTCGCGTGCGAAGCCGCGGGTAACAGCTAGTTATACAATAACAGAGAAAACGAATTTTCATGAAGTTTACACTAATAGTATTAATTTAATATGTTATTTTAACATACAAATACAAACACGCTGTGACTAGTTTTTAATAACAAAAACTCTAACTTGTTTTCCAAATATATGAGAGCTGTAGGTCTAGTACATGGAGAGTTTCACGTCAACCAGCTGATTATACTTGCAGATAGAACCGAAAGTGTTTCACTGAGTGAGGCATGTTATTCTCTAAAATCAAATGACATTCTCTCTTTGCACTTTTCGCTTCTTGTTGCCCCTGCGTGCAACAATGAATATGGAGTACTTCAACATTCTTATCACATCACAACGTATGTACAATCACAAATACTTAAAAGACATGGTCTTTATGTTTCCAACGCTTCAAAAGGTATTTGAGAAAGTATCTTTGATAAAAGTACATCGTTCACTGTACAGTATGTCGGCAAAATAAACTGAAGTGTACTGTTAATTATATTGACGTGTCATATTCTGAAGTAGTTTACACATATTCTGCGTATAGGCACTGAATCTGCAACAAGTGGTTTACTGAAACCGTGTCTTTCCTTAAACCTATTAAGGTTACCAACTGGATGTAATCAAAACCTGTTTTTATTTACCAACGCTAAGGTTTTATTTCAACCATTCTGTAGATAAGTCATTCAAAGCAATGCGTTTATGTCAATAAATATTGATATTGCTCGGACTCTTTGCTGAATTGGAACGCCAGGCGTCGTTTAGTTGGAATGTGTTCAGTTCAGAGGAGCTTTCTAACGCCAGCATAGGATACACATAAAGGCATATCTTGTGAGGGACGTTAAACAAACGACGAAAGGAACAGTAGATTGTTTTTCTTCTTCTTTTGTTTATTAACATACGGATGTGTTTCTCTTTGTTTCCTTTATTATTATACAGAGTACAAATGGTCTGATTGTGTTTTTTTATTTTACTTTTATTATATATTTCCTACCTTTTCAGGACTAAACATTGTTCACAGAACATTTACCAAAAAAAATGTCTTCTTTCCTTTATGTTATAATACATTAAGTTTGTGACACTGCTAAACTCACTGGATGGCTTGTTAACGTGTCGCAAGTTCCGTAGTAATTGATAACAACGATCGTCATTCCGTGTTCTACGTATAATGAAGTACCTATGTATAAGCTAAACGTTACTGTTAGGTGTTTCTTAAGTATCGGACGTTTTAAGATTTTTAATTTACACGTAAATAAAAAAAATTATTAACTGCAATGAGGCCTTGCAAACATTTATTATACTAACAATTTCTGTAGGCCTATAACGAATTATCATTTTATGTCATTTAATACATGTGTAAGTCTATACATTTAATAAGAATATATCCCTTTTTACTGCCCAAGCAGCCTAGGGGTACGAACATGCCGACGCAGCATTACTGGTAGACTGCAGCTTACTGTGAGACATCGCGACAAGTCGGCTGACAAACATACCTAGGAGTTTATAATTACTGTGAGACATTACTGTACTGTGAGACACCGCGACAAGTCTGCTGACAAACAGTTCACTTCGTTGTGCAAAAATAAAGTGTTTTATAGTAGTAGAATATGCGTCACTGTAGTCATTACATTATAGTTCAAAATTGCCAATCACTATTCTTCATTATAGTTCGTTGGTTGCTTAGTTTAGTTTTTATGAAACAAACCGACAAATTAATCTCTTCTACACAAAGGTTGATATATCCGGCATTTGTAAAGGAAATCGACTTTAACTTAAAGCGAAGCTTTTACCTTACTTATGACTTTTAACACTTAAAGATATGATTTGATTATTATACTCAAAGATATAAAAACATGACCGTTATAATTAAATATATTTATAATGAGAGACAAAGAAACTAAGTCTATCAAACCGCCTTTCATTTATAATTAAAATTCAAAATATTAACAATGAAGCCGAAATCACAACCAAAAACGCATACAAACTGACGAGATAAGAACGCGTTCACTTGAAATCAGATGCACTATGGAGTGAGGAAAGTCATGTGATTCAGTGAACCAATCAGGTAGCGCGCCACTTTACTACATTGCTGTCCCCCGTGAGGCAAAAACAAATCCCTCACTCTAACAGTAAGTCGCACAGTACAGTAGACATCGTCGACATGTTGGTTTCTATTCAAAACTATACATTTGTTATGAATACAGTACAGTAGCCTACGTAACATTTGTTGTTATGTAGAGTACAGTAATGTCTCACAGTAAGTTGCAGTCTACCAGTAATGCTGCGTCCGCATATTCGTACCCTAGGAATAAGAGAGGGTCGGCTGTATTATATGGCGTACAAGGATGGTAATATGGTCAATACCAATACTACACTTCAACTCTCATCATCGCTTCAAGACGTTATCCCAGGTACTGATTTTCGCAGACAGAGTCGACCTGACGGCTAAAATAATGTTGATTTTATGGTGCGTTTGGGATTTCCAGATTCTTAGCCAGACGCCTCACCAGGAGTACTACAAGCTCCTGACTGCATACTTCATCTTAATGATACTCGATTAATATCTTATACTAAATTGTACGGAATGAACAAAGGGCAAAATATTAAGATACAGATACAGCTAATTCTACTGTACTTTTTTATAACTTTTTAATACGTTACCGAAAAAAGCCTAAAATCACTTTTATGTAGGCCTATATGCGTTACACCTACAAATGTTCTCATCAGCTGCCACTGTGACGATTTAATTGATAATAAAATAATAATAATAATAAAAAAAATTTAAAAAAGCATTAAGTATTTTTAAATCGCACAATTAAACCCAATACCCCTGTACTGACTCAGAATAAGTATGAGATTTAAATAAAAAAAAAAAAATATAACTAAACAAGTAATAAAAATTCGTATTGTAAAAAGCTATTAATATCACAGTTAACCCTTTAGTAATTCATCATGCGTTGACCTGTTTAATTCCGGACACAACGTGCTTAGCGAGCCGTCTGTAACTTAGAAATGTCTGAAAATCGTAATGTAAGTAATTAGTAATTTGAAGGCACGAGTAGTAGTTAAAATAATTCCTGTAAATTAAATAAGTATAAATAATTTGTTTCTTCTTGTTATAATAATGTCCATTTAAATAAAAGTAGGAACTATATTAGCAGTAAATAAGGGAAAAGAAAATAATAATAAAAGTATAGTTGAATAGTGTAAACACCCGGTCGTGGCCTGTTCAAAATAATTCCCCCACTTGCCACTAAGAGACAAACTCGTTCGTACCGGAAATATTGTAGTAAGCCTTCCCTATTGTTATAAATGGCAGCATCCCTAAACAATGAACACCACCCTAGTGTATAATACAATGCGTCCAATGTTTGACCCCTCGTAGATTGTAAAAACGTTTGTCCCCTCTTGCATAGTTTGTTTATGTATTACAGCTGATCATTTAAAGAGAAAAAAAAAATTATCTTCGTGAAATTCCGCTTCTCTCAGTAGCGTAAGAAATTAGGATTAGAAATAATCTAAAGTGGAGTATGGGATCCGCTTTAGGTTATATTAGATGTAATTAAGAAGTGATTATATATGTAACGTAACATAGTCACAACGGCGCCGACTGAAAAGGGTAATGATGGTGCAGAAAGCTAACTTGTGTAGTTAGAGTGTGCCAAGGTAATCATTAGAGAGCGCTGAAAGCTAACTTGTGTAGTTAGAGTAAGCCGTTGTCAGTCGGGTCACGATATTGTGATTTACGGAAAGTAGGGAAATTAATATTAAGAATTAAAAGTTAAGTTAGCATTTTAAGAAACGAGATAAAGGGAATTTCACAAATGAGAACAAGACAAGAGATAAATAAACTTTAAAGACAGACAGAGAAAACAAACCGTGTACTAAATTAAACTCCCACACATTGACGCCAAGCATACTCCAAGTCCCCACTTTTGAATTTTCCTTACTAAAATTCCTAATGTGGATTTTAAGCGGCGGAGTATGTGACGATTTAATTGATAATAAAATAATAATAATAAAAAAAAATTTAAAAAAACATTAAGTATTTTTAAATCGCACAATTAAACCCAATACCCCTGTACTGACTCATAATAAGTATGAGATTTAAATAAAAAAAAATATAACTAAACAAGTAATAAAAATTCGTATTGTAAAAAGCTATTAATATCACAGTTAACCCTTTAGTAATTCATCATGCGTTGACCTGTTTAATTCCGGACACAACGTGCTTAGCGAGCCGTCTGTAACTTAGAAATGTCTGAAAATCGTAATGTAAGTAATTAGTAATTTGAAGGCACGAGTAGTAGTTAAAATAATTCCTGTAAATTAAATAAGTATAAATAATTTGTTTCTTCTTGTTATAATAATGTCTATTTAAATAAAAGTAGGAACTATATTATCGCGGAGTACTCGCTCCGCTTCGTTGTACTGTACCAGTCGTATCAAGTTAAGAGTTACTATGCCGCCGTCAGACAGTACACACCTCCGAGCGAGAGCTCTTCAGAAATGTGTTAATTAAATTTAAATATAACGGTTAGCTACCACTACAAAACGTGGGGAGCTAGTATTTTAAATATATAAGATGTAGAAAAGTTTGTTTAAGAAATATAATAATTTAAGAAAAATTAACAACACGTAAACAAGGTGACGTCTCTACTTAAGATGTAAACTCAAGTACAACTCTACTTGTGAATATGTGACCTGCACAAACTCCACATATGGACGTCTACAACCCATACGACGCTGACCAGGACCGACGTGGATCAACCCAACTTTAACCAGCATTACTTCAATCTCCTCACTGATACAGCTGTAAAATATTCGCCAGAGACACGACCCAGATGACTACGCCGACTGCCAGAATTCCCAAGAGTCACGCCCCAGGACGAGGACAGCAAAGCTTATTTTAAAGGTGACTCGATAGCTTGGCTATCGAGAATTAATTACATTTGAGACATAACTTTGTAGATGGAAGAGACTTTTCAAAGACTATAATTTTCTTTAAGCAATAAATGAAACCAAAGAAATGTAAACTGTAGTATTGAAAATCATACGTTGTAACGTTAATATGGAAATGTTAATTATAATCCCTTTAGTAAATAATACCATTCTTCAAATGGTTAATGTAATCTTGCAAGCTCCTAGACGAGCATAGTATAACTCAGACGTCTTTACTATATTTAAAGTAAACTCGGATCCGAGGTAAAATTACATGATCAATATAATCCCTAGTTTTCCAGAAAACCCTTTTGAATATTCTAGTATAAATAATTATGTTATGGGATCTTTTCATATAATTTGTTAATAAAGAGATGTCATCTTATTACACATTGAAGTGAGTGCATAAATCAGTGAAATACCTTCCCCTTGTGTCCTAATAAATAGCGTAAATATTATTGTTATTTGTGTTGAGTTTAATTTCAGTTCGTTACAACGTAGGCAGCCTGTAAAATTGGCGAGTGTCAATTGTGATGGGGATTTGTAACGTAGCCCCAACGTAACACCACGTGCTGAAAAGTAACAAAATAAAGTAAGCACTTTCTATTCTAGAATTATTACAATTCCTGTTTAGTATCATTTCTCTTTACGAAAGAATATGAGAAATGTCTTCGATAAATGTTTTCAGTATCATACAATAGATAGTTTTTAAGCAATTAATTACACTACTGTGTTATGAACCAAATTCATAACAATGCGTTTTAAGATATAATTTTTACCTTCCCAAATTGCATTCTTCTTTGAGAAGTTCAGGCCTGCATGTACGTGAGACTATGTTTACTACAGTTTAACGCTGATATCCAGTTACTACAGTTTACTATAGTTTGGCGACAGTCCAGTGGAAAAGATTAACAAGAAAGTCTTGCTCGACGCTAATTTACTATTACTAACTAAAAACAGAGTAAAATATAAAATTAAACAAATTTAATGATTCACACTCTTCGACGGTTTTATTATACTAATACTAATAGGCCTATTTCAGATATCTTATCCTCACTGTATCGCAGCGATGTTACTAAGTTGTCATACAAATTTTAATTCTAACTTTGCTATATTTTTCTAGCTTATATGACTACAAAAATTGAACTCAGACAAGCTGTATTAATCTTTAATAATTGTATTCGTCAATTATGGCTCACAATTATTTCCTTTTATTTTGAATGCTTTTTCAAGTCACTTCGTTTACACATTTAGCGAACGGTATTAGCGAAAGTATTAAGTGTTTAATTGTTCATTTGTGTTGCAGAGAGTGTAAATTGTTTTTACTTGGCGACTTATACTCGTATTACTGCTTGTGTATGTTGTTTGTATAGTATTGGAAAATTTGATGACTATTGTTACGAGTACTAGTATACGTGTACTAGTATAGTTACGAGTACTAGTATATGCTAGTATGTTACACTAATGCGAGTATGATTGTTCCATAAAAGTCTGATTTGTCGATCCCTGTAACAATATTTAATTAATTTCAAGTCATTAATTTTCTTATTTATGTCTGATCTTTGAACGTGTTAGTCGCGTTCACAATGCAGGAATATTCTTTAACATAAGAGCATAGTTAAAACATATGTCAAGGTATTTTGAAACTGTCAAAATGAAGTCAAAAGTGACGTAAGATTGGCGCTTGTCAAATGAACTAAGATTTCGTGTACAGATTTTCCTGACACACAAATCTACATCAGTTTAGAATGGTTGCAATGCTCTTTAGAACTGGATTTGAAACAAGATTGTCTAGCGCATGTTCAGTATGTTTTGTCTCATTGGTATAAAATTCAACACACGGTGTTCCCTTCCCCAGTTAAATTTTCTTAAGTAACGATTGGAACGAGTTTATGGATCTCATGGTTTGTACGTATGGGTAGTGTCTACTGTGATAACTGTTTGTTAACCGGCATTTTGTGTATTCTGCAACCTCTTGGTTTTTAGTTACTTCATGAACTTTTAATTCTCCACAACTCCGATATTTTGAAATGTTTTGTGGTAGTTGCGTAATAAGTATTATTCATAGTTTTAACGAGCAGAGGCACCCATCTGAGTATTGTTTCATGTAAGCGTCTGTTCTCTCTATTTAAGGTATGTCTTGCTCTTTTATACAAAGCTTATTTACTTATTTTTACCAAAGGATAGAATATGATTTTATCAAGGAGCAGTCAGTAGTACTTTACTGCTGCTATAGGCTATAATTTTTCGATAGTCTCTTTTCACACTTGGATTTTTAATTTTTTTAATATTTGTAATTTTTAGTCACAGGTAGTCTCCTGTGAGTTCTGCACTACCAAATAATGTAAATAACAAATTGGGTGCAATTAAAAATACTTAGAAGGTAATAAACTATGACGATCAATTAACTCTTGCTGCGAGTATTTATGACGTAAAAGGTAAAAGCTCTCAAAACATTCAAGGGGAGAGAGCACTATTTTGAGCAAAAATCCCAAAAGCATCCCATCAGTAGTCACAGCTTTTATCTGAAGTGTTACACAAACAGTGCGGCTCATATGAACTCCTAACATTTTGAATCAAACAAGAAAATACAAAACTAGTTTACTGTTTACATTTTTAAACTAACACACGACTTTTTTAATTATCCTTAAAGCTGTGTGTATTGAATTAACGTATTGCATATTTATGAGTACACATTACAAAATTATAATATTTGTTTATAGAATATAACGTTGCTAAATTGATATATGCAACTTGTCATATGTTGAAAAGTTGAAAAGTCATATGTAGACTAAGATCATCAAATTATGTTTCTACGTACATATTTAAACAGTACACTTATCATTAACACTGTTATGTTTAATAGATATAAAAAATTTACAAGCCGAAAAAATTTATCCACTAAATCTGAAAATATAGGGATACCGAAGCAACTGGCTGCAACATAAGAAGCTTGATATTGTCTCAAGAGAATTTCAGAGCCACTTACCTGCACAACCTGTCTAAAATCGCTTTGAGAAAATTACAGTTAAGACTGACATACAATCTGTAACAACGGAATAGGTAGCCTTAAAGAAAGAGAAGAAGGGTCTGTTTTTATTTTTGAAATCAATTCATCAGATACTCACCATTTAATGATAATACCTATCACCTAATATAATACAATTGTGTGACAAGAGGTTGTTAGGATGGCAAACCCAATGGCTTGAAAATTTAATATTAAGCAGCGCTACGTCTGTGTCTTGGAAGGTGGGATAGCACAAATCAGGACAGACATTGGTTTACGAGTATAAACCAATACAGATCTAACACATAAAATATGAATCTGAAGTTCGAGAAACGCCCTAACATAATGAAATTTTATATTACATGTATTAAACCAATTACATTTTGATTGCATCTTACTAGCTAAAATATCTTAAGATATTTCTTACTCTCAACAGATTATGAGAGACTTTTATAGAAAATGTGGAAGAATTTGCCACTTTCTACGTTAAACAAAATGTAGGTATATATTTATAAAACTTTAGCTGGATCTGCACCATTCTGAGCGTTGAGGCCTCTCTAATTCAGTAATTTTGTTATTACTTCCACATACTGACTGTAATCTATACATTATATGCATTTTATTATTATATCATAAAGTCACCTGTTGAGGTACACTAGATGAGTATACACTTTGATTGATAATATTTTCGGTAGTGACAACAGTTTTATAGGAAATCTTTACAAAGATAATTTCAGATTGATCACTGCGCGGTTACTGTTTTAATTCGCATTTCAAATGTAGGCTAATCCAACTTATTTCTAACAATCTCACGGATCATGATTTTTGAACAGTTAAATAAATAACTAAGCACCAGAACAATCGTTACGCACATCTTTAGTAACAGTTTTAACAAACAAAGAATTCGTAGCACAGTTTTCCAATTTTTACAATTGTCCAATGGACGCTATCATGCAAATAATAAACTTCACCAATTACAAATATCCGCCGTTGTAACTAACAATAAAAAATTGTCACACGTCTGTCAAATAACATAACCTACACTAAATCGCAAAACTCAAGATGTTCGGGCGCTTTCGAAAACACCGCTACTTTGTACTGAGACAAGGTCGTAGATGTCGTTTACTAAGGTTACGAGATGGTTCTACCTACGACAGTGGTGCGCTGAAGTAATGGGGGCGTGTCTAAGAAGGCGTAGAAAGACAGAATGTGTTATGCAACATCGAGCACTCCTTGTCATCCTTCTATTTACGTAATACGCGACTAATGTCAAGTAAGCTACACATATTGCCTACCTATCTCTCAGCGTAATAGTACACATATTACGAGACACTTATAACAGTAAGCTCTATAATTAAGACTGCAATTAGAATTCATTATAGTTTTCAAAACTTATAATATTAAAAGGTTTTGTATAATGATTTCATAATTATCCTTCGTGGATATGAACATGAAAAGTTAAACGTGCGTGGACTTTGCTTAACTATACAGAACTGCAGATACACAGTTTATATTAAAACGTATCTAATCATAGACCGCAAATAAAATTCGTTTTGAACACGTTGCGTTGGTTGCAATTTGAACCAGATTCAGTAAGCGCTGAAAGTAAATTTGTTCCAATTTGTCAACTTTATTTTAGAACTATTTCTGAACATAACGAGTTACCATCATAAAGAAATAACGAAAGTATTTTGACAGGAGACATTCATCAACATCATTATAAGTAACATGACGATTTGACGTCTAATGCGAAGGTACAATATTGTTCTTTCGAATTATTCCACTTATGACGACAAATAGGAGTTGTAATACTCCCCACCATTTTCTTTAGGGTCTCATGCTGCTTTGCCTTCCTAGATTTAGGTTCTCAATTGCTTCTTCGATTCTGTCACTCTCATAACATTCAAGTCCTTAAATTGCTGACTTCTTACCTCTTTCTTTGCCTACGTTTGAGACTCCTTCCTTGCGCCTTCCATTTTACGATATTCTTCAAATTAGATTTCTCGTTTTAATTGTCTAATTATCCTATCAATCTTAGTACTTTAATAGTTACAATATCTTCGTATTTTTTTTTTCTTTCGCCTTATTTTTATTCTCTCAAAGATTATTAGTTTCTCTTCTTTTCCGCCTGTGACACACATTGTCTCTATCATAACATAAAAAAATACACTCATCAAATTAAACATTTTTATACTATACTATGCTAAACAATAGATAATAATAATGTCAATGTTAAAAACAAATTTACCACATTTGACCAATTTTTATTAAGGCGATGATCTCAGTAATTTTTCTATAAAATGTCTGTTAGGTATGTGCTGTAGGTAGAGGGATCTTTATTTACAGTATAGCTTTAAATATAGGCCATATACTTTTGCACGAAATATTAAATTTGATCGTGTTTCAGCAGTCTACTTCTTTTAATTAAATTTTAGCTAATTAGTATACAAAATAAAGTTAAAATATTAGTTACGTAACAATAACAACAATATAAATATAATAATATTAATTCTTTAAAACTTCAAATGATTTTGAACTGTTACTAAAAGACTGGTCACTCATACCAACAGTATTTCTGTAAACTCAAGCTTACCATCCTCACAGGGTTTATACCCGTACTTTGCATTGACGACAGTGTGAACGAATGCTCACTCAGCCCTCAAATAATTAACATTTCAGGACTTTATAAAGTTTTATAAGGATTTATAATGCTTTTAATTTTTATGTATCTGAAATGCTATTTTCAGGTACTTCTGTTTCTGTTTTCTTGGCTCTGATGACCTGTGATTATGGTTGCACTGGTCGGGCCCACGATTATTCACGACTTCGGGGTCACCTTTTGGCCAACGTCATATCCAAAAATGCTATCACGAGACCAATGAACTTAGCTCGATCGGAGAGTTCCGTTCTCGAAGATCACAAGTTAATGGGATGCTAGGTTTCAAACCCGCTACTGTAGGGCCGGCCCTTGTAGCAAGGTCCAGCTATCTCAAACGGAATGTGTGCTGATGATCTGCGTCGTAGGTATGCAACCCCCAGTCCATTGTTCGTTAAAATACTTCTAAAATTTCTCAGTTTGTCTCAACACTGTACGGAGGAAATTGTAGGATATATATACTCCGATATTCCACTCTATTTCATAAGTGAAAACTTCATCATTCCTTTTAATGAATAACTTTACTCTAAAAAGAAGTAACGCTGGAGAAATCTAATACAAGTGTTATTCAGTTAATTTAGACGGCAACACATTCACGTAATGCAGTAAACCACGGCCTTACATATGCTTTCTCTCTCTCTCTCTCTCATAAACACACACACGCACACACGCGCGCGCGCACACACACACACACACATATTACGTGCACACAACCATACACCATATGTTTATTTGCGATAACGTCAGAGTGATAAATACTTTAGTAATAAAATGTACATTCGACTTGTTCGGCAATATATTTCAAGTCTTAGGTCTTAGGGACGTTTGACTAACGCATGCAATTTATGGTTTTGGTATCTGACGACTTAAATGTAACAAAATGAAACAATAAATAATAAATAATACTGGTACGTAATAAGTAATAAATTAAAATGTAGTAAAAATGTAAATAATACACTATATGTACTTAAATCCATTGCTGTTTGGGGTCATGAAACCCATTAATGTGATCATGAAAGTTTAACAGAGTTTCAAACATCAGAGGATTGTACCTTACTTCACTCATCTATGTTTGTCTCCGTACTTTTTATTTTTTTAGCTAGATTATTATGAAGAATTTAAGTAGGCGACAAGTTTAGTCCCTCGAAGCAAGTTGAAAGCTAACACCAGCAGGCGCGGATCCAGGGGGGAGCGAAGGGGGTGGCCGCCCCCCCAATCGCCTCAATTTTAATGTTATAATCAAAGAAATTTTGATACTTTTCTGCATAAAAAATCTAGAAAAAAGTTGTAATTTTTTAATAAGTCTTGTAAGGCATGTTGAAAATTAAAATAGACGTTCAAAAATTATTTCTTTAAAATGAACTTTGACGTCTTTTATTACTTTCAAAAAGCTCAGGTATAGCCGTAAAAAGATAGAATTTCTGTAATTCTATTATATTTAAGGAGTAAATTACGGTGATAGTATAACTAGCATAAAGTAATTTGAAATTCAATTTTTATGTACAACACAGTAATTTATAATTACATAGATTATTGCAAATCGATATCATAATTTTTTCTATTATTATATCCTCGTACCGTTCAGTAGTTCGGTTTGAATTTGCGCGTTTGCATGTCGAAATTATATGCGCATGCGCTTTGCTATCCAACGGCGTCAGCTTCAGTCATACAGTTCACATTTTACATTTGTTAAATTTAGACTGCGATACTGAGTGTATGTTAGAAAAAACTATCATAACATCAAATCTTCATTATCACATTTGGATGTAAAATGTCTTAATAGTCAATATATATATTTTTTTTAGACAACGTATTTGATTTCCTTCAAATACAGAGACATTTATTTTTTGGACAAAGACGTTTATTCTTTTCCTTACTCTCTCACGCGAAATAACAAAACTGGAACGTATGAAAAACGGTATGTGAATTTCAAACCAATTAAATTCTTATGAATGGGTAGTTTTCTCACACGAAAAAAAGGGATTCTTTTGAAAATACTGCCCATTTTTGGCCAGTTCCGCTGAGAGTGGGCGCCATGGAAGTACTCGATTGCAGAAATTAGTTACAGAACCAATAACCAACTTTGCTATAGTATTGGGCTTTTAAAATTACGCAAAAACAAATATCACCCGGAAGCTGTGATAAAAGCAAAATATTTCTTAAAAATTTACAAAAATCCTGAGCTATCCGTTACTAATAAATTACATACTGGGCGTCAAAAAATCGTGAAAGAAAATCGTTCTTGATTAGTGCCTAAAATAAAAAGCATTATTTTTCTGGGTCGCCAGAACATTCCATTCGAGGGCATCGAGACAATGGCAAACTGACAACTGGTGAATCTGATTCGGTAGTAAATACTGGAAATTTCCGAGCTTTATTGAAGTTTCGGATTGATAGCGGCGATTTAGTTTTGAAAAAACGTCTTGAAGAGTCAACATCTCACGCAACATACGTAAGCAAGACAACTCAAAACGACTTGATTGATTGGTGTGGACGAGACATTTTATCTAAAATTATTAAGAGAATCCAAGTTGCTCAAATTTTTAGTGTAATGTTCGATAAAACGACAGATGTTTCAAATAAATCGCAATTATCACTAATCATTAGGTATACTGACGATAAAAATATTTACGAATCATTCGTTCAATTTATTGATGCTCGCGCCGAAATGAACGAGGATAATAAAAACAATAGTGAAACGAAGTTGACTGGAGTAGCTGTTGGAAACGTTGTTATAATTTTTTTTTAATTACAACTGAGTACTACCCATCTAGTAATTTGTATTTCATAATTAAAGACACTAATCAAGAGATATAACCCATTGGCTATAATCTCCCGATTTAACTAATATCCATCAGATCAAGTGGTTTAGTTCGTCTCAGTCTTCTAGCTGCATTAGTTGTATCCAGCAGTCGCCGTATCCCAGGGTGTACATGCTGCAAGACGCGTTGCCCATGCTTCACTGCCTGTTTTTGCATTTCCTCAATGACAAGTTCAATTTTTAAATCCCTGTGTAAGTTGTCGTTTCTTACATACCATGGTGCATCAACAACGCACCGAAGCACCTTGTTTTGAAATGTTTGAATTAAATTTATGTTTGATTTCTTTGCACAGCCCCAGAGCTATATCCCATAGGCCCAGATAGACTTCAGCACTTGATTATACAACAGCAATTTATTATGGATTGACAGTTGGGATTGTCTTCCCAAGAGCCAATACATTTTCCTGATCTTTAGATTCAACTCCTGCTTTTTCTTTTTGACGTGCTCCTACCATTTAAATTTTGCGTCTAATGTCATTCTTAAATCAGTATTAGCATAAGGAATTGGTAATGAATTAATTATAACTGGTATCTGATGACCAATCTTTAGATTTGTAAAATTTACATTGACTGACTTCATCTCATTTTACGCCATTTTTTGGTCCATTTGCTCACAGCATCAGAGGCTCTTTGAAGTTTTACTACAGCTTCTTCAATTTTATTTCCATTCGCCAGAATTGCAGTATCATCTGCAAAGGCAATGGTTGCATCTTCTACAGTAGGAAGGTCCCTTGTATAATAAAATGCAAGACCGGTCCCAAAACACTACTGCGGAACTCCAGCTGTTATTTTCTTCAGTTCAGAATATTCTCCTTCATATTTCACTTGAAAATGTCTGTCAGTTATGTATGATTTGAGAATTTTGTAATATTGTTTCGGTAGGTCTCTTTGTAAATTGTTATAAATGCTCTAAAAAAAATGTAATTTAAATCTAAGCAACTGCGTTGCCATAACAACTGACGGTTGTAGTACTATGGTATCTGAAGTACGCGGAGCCGTTCAACAGTTATGGAAGAAGCACCTAATGCTGTTTTTTCCCCTCCCTTGTTACAACCATTGCCTCAATTTAAGTATTTTCCGAACATTCCAAGTACAGGCTATTAAAAATGCTGTTTCGGCAATGCAAGAGATAATATATTTTTTAAAAGGTTTGTCCAAGAGAGAAGATGTTCTAAAACGAACATTAGGGTATAAACTTTGGGGGCTTCGCGATACCCGGTGGATAGAAAGGCATGATGGAGTATTCCAGTTTCGATCCGCTCTCCTAAAAATTGTCAGTTTTAGACTCAATAACTGAATGGAAAGATTCTGCAACAGCTGTTAAGGCTCGAAGCTTAAGAATGGCATTATGTGATGGCCAAACACTTGTTGCAATTGTGTGTCTCTTGGATTTTTCACATTGCAATTGAGCCAATGTTTACAAGGAACTCAAGTCGACTCAAAAGTTGCTCAGGATTACTTAAGCGATACTGTACAAATTTTACAAAAACGCTGTGACAACTGCGAAGCTGTTTTTAAAACTATAGGCTATATGACGAAGTATGTGTGGTATTGGTGAAGAATTGGATGTGGAAATAAGGATACCCAGAAAATCTTTGAGAAAATCATCCTACAAACGGTATAGTTACGTACTATAAGCAGACTATATATATATATATATATATATATATATATATATATATATACAAGCACTCGATAATTTGATTCTGGTTTAAAAGATCGTTTTCCTAAAGTAACTTTACATTTGTACAGTACGCATATTTTCTTCTCAATGACCAAACCAGATAATTTCGATGAAATTATACATAATTAGGTAACAAAGTATTACTCATTCTTCAATGAAACTGTAGATGTGTTGAAAAGAAAGTTAAAGGCTGAATGGAGTTCTGGGAGTTGCACATGGATAGAGAAGAAAACGTTGGTCCACAAAGTGCATTAGATGTCTTATCAAAATATAATAAACAGATGTATATATTTTTTTATTAAGCTTTTGGTAACGTTACCAGTATCGATAGCCATGGGCGGGATTCGGGGGTGGCAAGAGGGGGCACTTGCCTCCCCAACATCTATCAAATAAATTACAAATCAGTGAACCGTAGCTTTCTGCAGTATTTCACATGGCATTGGAAGGCTTTTCAAATCTAGTTTTCTTGCGCAGTTTAACTTTTTCAAGCATCCTATATGTAATGTAAAGTTAACCGCTTGGCAAAATAAAGAACTTCCCCGCGAATTATCACATCCAATGCCGTATTAACCATCTTGGGGGTCTTTAGGCAGCAGAAAAACCGAGGCTTCCTCCAGTTATTTAATTTTTTCATATTTGTGTGCGTGCATGTGTTTACACACGTTTGTGCATTTGTGTGTGTTTTTGTGTATGTGTGTCTTTTGAAGGGCTAGCAAAAAAATATAACCTCCGAGTGGGCAAATAGACGAGTAGAAAGGCGAGCTAAGAGCCTATCTTTCTGTCTTTTCGGAGGTTAGCGTTCTCGCTAACCGCCTTTCCGCCCGTTCGGAGGTTAGAATTCTCGCTCACCCCCCTTCACCCGTTCGGAGGTTAAAATTCTCGCTAGCCCAGATTTCGGAGGTTAGAATTCGCTAACCTATCTTTCTGCCCGTTACAGATTAGAATTGTCTCCAGCGTGTCTTTCTGGGGCAATGCCAACACCTCCACCCGAACACCACCATCGATAATTCCTGCCTTTCTAGTCATTTCCTCAATAGAGGCAGAACGCCTTCACCTCGGTTCGCTTAAAAAAAAAAATGTTGCCGTCGTCGATATTGCCCCCCTAATCCCGATGAAATCCCACCTATGTCGATAGCAACAGCATAACGTGTCTTTTTGTGCTTAAGTTTGTTGAAATCGTGGCTACTACAATCTTCTATGGGCCAAGAAAGGCTGAATGGACTTGTTTTAATGCATATTCATTACAATTAATTATAACGTAATTGATATGTATGCCAATTGTAATTATAATATATTGTTATCAAAATTTTTGTAACGCAAATACAGTATATTTTACTATTAAAAATAATAATCTCTTTTTATTATTATTATTATCTTAATTACTATTGTAATCTGCAAAAGTCACTCTTCCTTTTTTTACCCCTCCCCTCCCCCGAATTGACCGCTAGGTCTAGTTCGCCCCCCCCCAAAATAATTCCTGGATCCGCGTCTGCACTAGTGTAAACTGTTGAAGAAAACAGAATGAATGTAAGAAAAATACAGTTAACTAATATTAATAGATTTTAACGCATATGTATCAACTCATTCGTTCTTGCATGAAATATCATGTAGGCCTACGTCAAAAATTTAACTCATAATGCAGTAAGTAGTGAATATCGTAAGAAAGATATAGTATTAACCACATCAAAAATGTTCACTACTACGCTAGTATAACTTCACATTTGCATAACGTTTGCACATAACCTTTGCACCTTTGCAATTGTGACAATATTTGAATTGGAAAAATTTAATTTTTCAACTCTTTACTATTAAATTCCATTTGAACATCACATCATGTTCGTTCGTCCCGACAGTAACTGTATAGAAATAACAGTGGAAAATGCAAATCTCTCCTAGATGAAAACTCAAAACATGAAAAACTATGAAGCAAGAGGTAATTAATTTTTGTGTAGCATAATTGCTTTTATACAATTAGAAACTAATAAGTTGGTTTACTTTATTTAGTATCAGCGGTGGAAGTGTACGATATAATTTTATCCCATAATTAGCAAAACGTATAGGAAGACCTAGGAAGCGTTGGTGAAGTGTATATATTCCTTAGGGACCGAAACAGGTGATTCACGTAGTCCCTGGTAGAAGAAGAACTAACACAACTAGAGATTTATTTTATATTCGAATAGTAGTAATTTTACTTTGTAGTAGTAAGAGCCCTTAGACATCATCATATTTTGTAGTATCCTCAGTGAAACGATAATCTCATTAAAAGAAGACAGTGTATGTTAATTTCAAAAGAAATGCATAATTATCACAGCTAGAAGGGTAGAACAATGAGCAAAAGATTGACTACTTTTCAAGAAAGAATTCTTGTTGAAAAGTACTAGAGAATGTAAACTTTGCACAGAGAAATAATTATAAAAATACTACTACTACTACTACTACTAATAATAATAATAGACTAATAATAATAACAATATGTAATAACAATATGTAACAGGACGCACTCTGTAGTATTTAGTGTATTCCTATAGCAAGCTGCGGTACTCGACAGATTTGCTTCAGTGTTCTGGTTGTTTTCCCCGGAACTCGTGGGACTACATGCAAGGTTCTCAAAATAATTATGAGTTTCAGGGATCCTTTAAAAACCCTCGTTCTGAAAAAAAAACTCTCCTTAGAGGGTGAAAAGAAGGAGCCACTATACTAGTGTGGATGCAGAGAGGTTTTTAGCGCCGTGCATCCAATACTTGCTTCTGCGTGAAGTCACCCAGCGGCGATGATCCTTGTTCTGAGCCGACGAAGTGAATTAACTGCGGTGGCCAACACCCTTCAAGGTCACGCAACTGTTCTGTGTAGGCAGTAGCGATACAAAAACTAAAAATGTAGAAGACACAGCTACGACGAAGCTAAGAAAGTTGTTTACCCGACGAACCTAAAGCAAGCTTAATTATGCTGGGCTGTTAAGTCAACACCAGAAATGATATCGGCGACAATCGTACAAGAAATAATGCCTGCAGGTACGCGAGTCATCAAGCGATATTTTGCAGAATTGCACTTAACGTCGCAGTCAAGAAAGACAATACCGTGGTATCCAGGCGTAGAGAATAACAGCGGGTCTACTACAACACCCTCAATCCGCACACCAGTAAGGGAGGAATTAAACATTTTGGCGACTGCACCAACCTTCAGTGGGGACGAAACGGATAGAGGATACTACCGTTCATCGCTCTTTCCTCAAAAATACACCAGGAAGGACTTTCGAAAAATTAAGGCGACGAAAAGTTACGTCTTCGAAGTCCCGAAGATAAGCTCCGAATCGGTGTTCAGGTCCATTACATTGAGCCTGTGATTTCACCGACCACGTTGACCTGCCGGCAATCTTCAAAAGAAGAAGAAGAAGAAGAAGAAGAAGAGGAAGAAGAAGAAGAAGAAGAAGAAGAAGAAGAAGAAGAAGAAGAAAGGCCGGCCAAAAGGAAAACCAAAGAAGTAAGCACGGTCTGTAACAACTCGTTCTTCAACGTCTAGCATGGAGAGCATCCTTCAGTGGAATATCAACGTTTGCACTTTGCATTATTGCGAACTGAAGACGCTACTGGCCAGACATACACTGGTAACGCATTGAATGTCTGCAGGAAACGCATTGGAGACCACAATAACTTTTTTAATATGAGGGGCTATGAGTCCTTCCGTTGTGATGAAACACCAAACATAGACACAAGACACATTGGTTGAAAATGCTAACAGCGTTGGCTTTTGTTTATCGGCAACACAGACAACTTGTGTCCACTTCTGTCGAAACCCAGGAAGGCATCCGGACCCGGTGCTAAGCGTAAACGGTGTTTGGCTGCACTATAAGCCCAAATTTTGGCTTTCAACTTACACTTAGCGTGAGATGCGTATGTGGATACAATGAACTGGCTGCGAAGTGCATCTCCCACACAGTATGACCAGCGAATCCGGTATAGAAATTTTATTGCACCTGTTCACAGCACTAGTGCTATCCAACACGGATTGTGGATGCACGTGTACTTTTCAGCAGGAGTGAAAAGCTAGATCAGGTTCACAATGGGTACCGTACATTGGGGTGCGCTACGCCACAAGGGGATTTTGCACCAGGCTGGCGCAAAACTTATATTGTAAAATAGAAATGAAGTCATTACGTCTTTGACGTCAGTTACTATTGTCGAAGTATGTGGCAAAACGTTTAGTATTATTGAGCCATATGAACCACGTGTTGATTGCAAGGAATAGACTTCTAAGAATTCGCCGCTGTTCACCCAACCACCAAACACCCGTGCGCTTGTAATAGCGTAGCTCGGCAGTAGACTTCCAGGCCTCGATTGTCCAATACCACGTTCCATGCGAGGTGCCTCCCTGGCTGTTTCGCAAACTAAACTGCCGGCTGGATGTCGCCAGTAGAAGCAAGAAATTGTGCCACTCAACTGAAATGAAACTTCTTTTTACATCAGGTTCCGGAGGAATACGTCGAAGACCATACAACTGTACACACTCGAAGGCATTGAATGGGTCGAAGACGATGAGCGGAGTGGGTAGTGCGTTGTCATCGAAGATACCTCCCACTCCTGCACACTGACCAAAGCGGGGGGGGGGGGGGTATATATGCAGTGTGGCAGGCTCTTTGTTTCTTTGTTTCTGTGAACACCGAGGTGAGATAAAATTAGTTATCTGTACGGATTCACTGAGATTTCTAACTGTATCGGACAACCCGGGTACAGTGGACCCGTTATTGCAAACAGATAATGGCGATATGCCACGCGTTAGACGATTTTAGTAGATCTTAGATAAAGTAACTTTATCTTTTACTTCTGTTTGGTGTCCGAGTGATGTAGGTGTTGGAGGTAACGAAGAAGCTGACACTACAGCGAGTCACACTGCAAAAAAACCACAGTCGATGCAATTACCTTACGACCTGACGACTAAAAGTTAGCTGCCTATACGACTATTATTTTGTGGCAGAAGACGGAATTGTAAACTTTTGTATATATTGTAATAATTGTATATTATTGTTATTTCATGGACGGAAGAGTAAACTTTCTGCCGTGAAACAGAGTGCCAAACGGTATATGGCAAACTGTAGGTGATCGCAGTCGACACGAACAAGTCTGTATCACTAAACTGGACTAGCACACACTAACTTGACGTTTTCGTACCTCATACAATGACAAGAACTACCAGTGTGCACTTGGGGCGGAGCACTACAGTGAAACATATAATTGAAAACTGTAGTGCTCTTGCTGAACTTAGACAAAGACAGAGTAAAAGGTAACCTGAAAGAAGATCTCGGCAATTAACAGTTAGTGATAGACAGAACTCAGTCTTTCCAAAAGGCAGGGAGACTACTGTATCAGCTCTGACAAGATTTGTTTGCGCTTGAATGTGTACGAATTTCCACTTTCATTGAGTAACATGAATGTAGGTGAGAACGAACACATAGTGGAGCAATACATCTGATCGTCGATGTTGAACTAAAGGCCATAGTTGACAAACTCTTAAAACAAACAAAACAACAATAATGATTATAATAATAAGAACAGAAGTAATTACTTTCCAGGTTACTTATTATAAATGCAATACAACTTTAATATTTGTTAGATGAATAAAAATGTACAGAGTTCGAAAGTTAAGCGTAATGTTTAAGCGTTTGCTTATTCCGGTAATTTTGAAGCTTGCGAAGTGAACGAAATAAAATCAGTGTTACTGTGCTATTAAATTTTTTGCATTGGTTGATAGATTATTCGAAGTAAACACATAACGAAATGTCACATATAGTCAGCTATATGAAGGAAATAGATTATTACAAATTTAATAACCTATTACAAATGCAGAAAGATTATCGGAGGGGTGTACTACTGACATAATATTTCATATTTTGTGGAACGTATTTTTATAATGAATTCATACATAATTCGTTATTATGATTTTCATATTTTAAAATAATGTAGTTTGAAATAATAATAGTTTGATTTTCGTAATAAATGTAGTTATTAGCATGAATACGGTTTGTAAATTTTCCAGACTACTTAATATAAATGCAAATTTAGTTTTGCGACCAAACAAATAGCAAATGTTTGCTGAACATTGTTTAACCCACACAAACTTTTAAATTTTTTTCTTTGTAGCAAGAATCTTTGTTCGTTATCCCATTAATGATTAAATTCTGTCCTGTACAGCAAATTATGTTCACTGACTTACTTACTTCATACAACATATTTCATCTTGCTGCTTTTCTCTGCTGTTTTTAAAGTTAGTTGAGTAAGCGATGTATGGTTTCCTTGTTATTTACTGATGCATGTACTGCATCAGAAGAGGCACCTCATGCTTTGTCCTGTTCCAAAAACGTTGCTGGTTGCTATCAAATTGCAACCGGTTGCTGTAACAGATGATATTGTTTCTTACGTCAATGTATTTACACGTTATCCACAGCAATACGTGTAGTACTGAACGGTATTCTTAGTTGTATTATGACATGGTTTGTTGACAGCGGCTGCAGGGCTCATTTGTGTGTCGATAGACTTAAGGTAGATTACATAGGCCTACAGATTGAATATAAACGCTCCCGCTATTATTGGTTTCGAAAATCGAAAATTTAATATTTTATTCATTGAACGAGCGATGCGAGTCTCAGTTTCAACTCGACCATTTGTCATTTGTCTGTCTATCTATCTGTCTGTCTGTCTATCAGTCTGATGTTTGGTTTTATGTTTCACGAAAACGTTTGAATGCATCAACCAATTTTTGTAAACCTTGGTACATAATTAACGTGTCCATAATTTTACCCTCCAATATCGTATTGTTTTTGAGACTGATCCCCCTAAAATAGAGAGGCGAAAGGCAAAAATTTGAGAGGGTCAAAACTATGAAAATATTTTAAAAGCCCATGTGTGGTACTAAATGAAAAAGAATTTTAACCACAATCTGAATATAGTGAACATTTTTGAAAATATTTGGACGTCAGGGCCTAAAAGTAGGTTAAATTTTGATGAAGTAGCAAACATTCATGTGGTATATCAAATTAAAGAGAGTTGTAACTAACATTTGAATGCAGTGTTAAGTTTTGGAAATATCAAACTTTTTGGACCTCAGGGATCAAAATAGAGATGAAAATTTGAAGAAAATTGTGAAAATCCAACAGGGTGTCAGACTAAAAGAAATAGTAACCCAATCCGAATGTTTCAGATTTTTAGTGTTTATTGTGTGCTCTATAATTGTTATATTACTAAAGAAAGATATAGTACAGTAATTGGGATTTTTGTAATTTTTCCCATATTTGAAAAATTATCTAGTATTGAAATTTATGTAATAATAAATATGCTTTGTTTAAAATAGTACGAGTTCTGCTGCTCAGGGAGCATACTTACTGGTATACGTATACAGTATACGTATACTGTACTTACTAGTAGAGTATATATTTTACTTTATACGCAGACAAATGTCACATAAAGCTCAGAAGAGGATATATAATACTATGTCCAATATATACATAATAGATGCCTCTGTAAGAAACACATTGTTAGTAGACGCGTCTTTACTAACTGTCGACAAACAATGTTCTTGTTTCCATCATTATTGATATTTATAGTTTTAATCAAATACTTTAGAACATTAAAGTTTTTTATAAAAGGAACTAGACTTTATTAATAAGGCGTGTTCTGTGATTCCTATGGCAAAAATTGTTTTTTGACTGAAATGCTTAAGTTTGTGTGTATTCTTTCTTTGTAAACAATGCGATATAATAGTGATTTGAAAATTTTCCGGCTTCTTTGTTGTGTATGTTGTGCTGAACCAGGTCCCATCGGTTTTGATCTCTGAAATTCATTCATAAAACACACACACTATATTGAGGTGAAGTTAGATTGAGTTTGTACATCATTCCGTTTGTTTGGTAAAGTATACTTCGCTGGCGAGAACAAACATTATAGGTTTTCTTGAGGACCGCATCTGCTGTGCGGAAAATAGTGAATTATGTATTAGAACAAAGGGGTACAGCAGAATCTTTGTTATTCATTCCATCATAAGAAAGTGATTACGTTTGAAATGAGTGCTTTTTATAAGATATACTGATGCAACTTATTTAGACTGTGTTGTACATAAAAAATGATTTTATTTTTGTTGTTTTGAACGTTGAATGTGTATTTTATTAAATACACAAATGATACAGTAAATGACATTTAACTTTGCAATTCAACAAAGTTTTTATTTTCTTTAGTTTTTAACTTCTTTAGTATTATTATATAACTGGCAAATCTAATGCAACTTTAGTCATATTAACAACTACTTTATGGACTAACACTGCCAACACCACACTACATTTGACATTATCATGGGATGATTGACCCCCAGTTTTATAATATATTGAGGAAATTACGTAGTCATACATTAATGGCATTATATATTACAATTTTGTTCATTTAAAAGTCAGTATTACACAACTGTGTAAAATTGTTTTAATAATAACAGACATAATTCAATCCATTTGTCATGCAAATCTGCTACGATTTCGATATTGTTACACCAGTCAGACTAGTTTTTCTATTTATAAAAATATTGTACTTCTTAAAAATGAAAGGAGTAGGACAGTTGTTTTGCTGTTTTAATACCCTAAGCTGTGGACAATGGACATTCCACTTTTAGTCGACTAGAAAGAAGTGATACTTTCGTTGTTATTAATAAATTCTTCATTTTTAATAAACATAAATATTAAACATTTTTAAACATAGATTTATTATAGATTCATAGATT
Source organism: Magicicada septendecula (assembly GCA_034769895.1). Lineage (NCBI taxonomy): Eukaryota > Metazoa > Arthropoda > Insecta > Hemiptera > Cicadidae > Magicicada > Magicicada septendecula. Next base: position 339,087,356 of record CM068367.1, on the reverse strand, counting down.
GCTGGCATCTATATCTATATCTAAACATAGATAAACATAGATAGATTCATAGATTGCTGGCATTGCCCTTATCTACAGATGATTATAACAGTGAACTAAACATTATCAAGCACATAGCATTGGCCAATGGATACAAAAGTCATATAGTAGATAGATTAATTAATAAAAAACAAAACAAACCAATAAATATTGATGTATCCAAAGAAAACAAATACATTGCTATAGAATATGGTGAAAATCTATACCATACTTTAAAAAACCTATTAAAAAAGCATAATATTACATTGGCTTCAAAGGCAAGTAATAAACTTGAGAAAAAACTCACTTTTACTAACAAAAATATACCTTCCGATATATTTGATGGTACTGGTGTATATAGACTTAATTGTTCTGATTGCACACAGTTCTATATAGGACAAACAGGTCGTTCTTTCAAATTACGCTATAAAGAACATATCCCAAGCTCCAAGTCAAATGTAACAAGATCTACATTTGCAGAACATTTGAGCTCATATAACCATAATATAAAAAGTATCAATGATAATTTAGATATCCTACATAAATGTAAAAAGTCACTAAAGCTGGACACCCTTGAAAAATTCGAGATATACAAAGCCATAAAGAAGGATCACAATCGTGTCCTAAATGAAAAAGCAATACATAACAATAATGTTTTATTTAATAGAATCGATCTTATGGAACGAGAGATTGGCTATATCAGATCGATAAAATTGAACCGAGGTCAAACCGGCATTGATTAATCTTACCGTGGGGTGCGTTCCTGTACAGGTTCGTTTGCGGCCGCGTTGTTTTTATATTCTTTTATTAATGTTATTTTATTGTGATATAGTTTATTTATTGTTTTATATAATGTTATGTGTTGTTTTTAATCTTTTAAATATCTGACGAGATGCATATGCATCGAAATGTTTTAACCTAATTCATATTCTGATCTGATGATGACACCAAATGGTGTAGAAACTCGAGTCATCCTAAAAGGATTTTAAGAAACGTCGACAGAAGGTAAATAACCTATTTCATAGTATAAATATTAACACTGGAATCAAACATTATATTACATACAATACCAAATGTGTATACTATATTATTTATTATATTGTAACAGATATTAATTCTTGGATTTTCAGAAAGAAGAAGGATATGGAATGAACATATGTCAAGAATGGATGACACAAGGCTAGTGAAAAAGGCAAGAGGTAGCCAACCAAACACGAAGAGGAGCATTGATCTGCCAAGGAAGAGGTGGAATGACAGCATGTAGGACTGTTGTTATAGAACAGGACAGAGTCCTAACTAGGAAGTTAAAGGAGAAGGAGAAGAAGAGGAAAAAGAGGAAGAAGAAGAAGAAGAAGAAGAAGAAGAAGAAGAAGAAGAAGAAGAAGAAGAAGAAGAAGAAGAAGAAGAAGAAGAAGAAGAATATTTGTTATATTACATTACTCTGCCGAACATTGGTAGGCTTTTATGAAAAAGGAAATCTTCTTTTTTGCCTTTAAGAAGATACAGACAGTTAATATCAATATTTCTCTGGTAGGGTAAGATTGAGAAGTCTTACGTCAAGATATGTTTCCTGTATCACGGATTTAGCAATTAACTACTCCGGCTAGTCAAGTCAAGGGTATTACGTACTCCTGAAAAGGTGATCTGTTGAAGAAACTCTAACAAAGAAAATTTGTTTTTCACTAATATAATAAGGAACAATTAAAGTTTAAGAAATATTTTACGTAAGTATTTTAATAAGGAAAACAATGTTTCCATTGTTAAAGTAATATTTTTGTTCTTATATTTAGTTATCAAATTATACGCAGACTATTCGATAGGCAGATTGACGTTGACGAGAGATAGGCGGAAAAGAGAGGATTTATATGAAGCTGTCGAAACAAAATCACTAAACTGTCACCAGAATTGAAGTATCATGGGACGTTATCTGATTCTAATGCAATGGAAACATGGCACCCTGGGAATATACTAACTTATTTACAAACAAATCAAGTCCAGATGGCCTATTCCGACAAAAACGTGAATGGCAGTCTTGCGTAACTGAAATTATTAATTCCGTTTGCAAAATAAATGTTTAGAGCATTTTTCTTAAGAGGTGAAATCTTATTTGAACTTTGAACTTAAAGTACTATACTGTACTTTATTTGTTACTGTTATAGGCGTGTCCTGGTCTAGTTCCCACAGCCTATGTTCTTGTGTTTCTGTATTCGACTGTATCGGTTGTCGTCATCTCCTTGGTACTTCGTCATTCTTCTTCTGCTATATCTTCTTCAAAAGATAGATGTCTATATATCTCTAACCGTGGTTGTAGAAATATTTAGATAATTTTTGTTATACTTTTAGTTGAGTTTGTGGATAGAAAAAGTCAAGCGATTATTATAGATTTGTTATAAACGTATGCTATGCCTATTTTGAGATAAAACTAGGAGATCAAGATCTTATGACGTTTGTCATGTTTGCATGGGGGATCTCAGAAAATGGTCAACAATTAATAAAAAATATGTGCGATTTTAAATTCCTTTCTTTGCGGAAGGAGCCAAAGAAACATTAGAACGACTGTTATTTTTTACCGGTGTGACTTGAAATGCTTGATCTATACAAAAAAGAATTAGAAAGTTATTTTCAGTTTACATCTTTCATCACATACTCGTATTTCACCTTTTCATCAGGATGGACAGATTCTAGTTCCTGATCCTTCAGAAACATTAGGAAATCGATTAGACAATATTGTTTTGAATGTTAAGGAACAAAATACGGATCAGAAAATTCAGTGCGATATTGAAAATAAATCCCTTAAGTTATTCGCTCAATCTGAATTAAATAATTTAGACAGAGGTTTAATATTACTCAAGGTTTCTTCGACATCAGGCTCCAGTCTAAAAAAAATAATTTATTGGCACCACAGACTATTCAAATATAAATAGAGCAGAATGTTTAATCCCTGTTTTTCTCAAGACTGTATCGTTGAAAATGGATATGTCTCACACAAAGGAAAAATGGAGTATACACAGCTTTAAAATGAAAACAAAGAAGCCTATAAAAGCTCCAACTATGCTAAACGTTTTTTAATTTTCAAGATAGTACTATTTATGATATACAATTTCTTATAGAATTTTAGTAACTAAATAAACTCGTCTTATTTAATATATGTTTACTATTAATTACACGATGTTAAAGAGTCCCAAGTTAAAATTACGATGTGAACAGTCAAAAAAACACTACAGGATAGAGAAAAATTGAGATCGTATTTGTTTTCATGGTACAGAAAAATTTCTAAAGGTCTGTGTTAATTAGTTAATTGTAAAGCATCAGCCTCTGATAGTAATGTGATAGAGTATAATTAGATAATTGGAAAATTCGTTAATTGGGACATTGTCTAATTGTAAGATTATTAATTGAGCTATTATTTTATTGTGTCTTCAATAAATTTCTTAGTAGACCTAATATTATGAGAAAATAGAATACATATGTTATTGACCAAATATTTTTTGGTAAATTGGTTGACCTTAATCAGTTGCTATTAATAATTAAGTTAGCGAAATACTATAAATTTGATATAAGATTAATTAAAATTATTTATTTAAATTCTTATATAATATAGCATTTAATTAATTTGAATAACAGCAATTTAAGAAGTTATTTAATTCAGTAACTATTTATTTGAGCAATAACGTAATAGAAAAATTAGTTACTTGAGAAATTATGTAATTCTATATCCTGATAATTGATTAATAATTATTAATTATTTTATAATTATTATGTTAATAATAATAATAAATTTATAAATTATAATTTATAAAATTGATTAATTAATGAAACAAATTTTTTATGTGCCAGATGATGCTCAGTTTATTGTTTACCGCCGATCTAATCTATAGAGTAGAATGTTTGCACTATGACATTGCCTCCAAATTGTTTAAACCGTTGAACCATTAAATCTTAACATAAATTGTAATTATACAATTGTAATTTTAAACATTTTTACCGATGACCTGATTATGTTTGTATTGATAACCTGAAATGCAAAAATATTGAATTCGTAACTGACGTTTTGTGCGAGGAAATCTGGGAAACAAAAATATAAAACGCACAAAATCCGTTTGATTTCATGGGCGATATATTATTATTAGAAGAAAGCTGAATTTCTTCAAAAACCTCAACGAATGTGAGAAGCCTAGAGTTGTGTCTCCTATCAGCAGACACAGAAAATTGATGTGGTTGTTACACAAGTACGTTTATAAAATTTATATCATTAAATTGTTTCGTATCGTTTTAAAATAAATAAAATATGTTCTTTAAACATTTCAGTTATTGACATTTCATTAATTTCGTACAACTTTGTAAACTGAACGGTAAAAGCTCACAGCATAGAGAAAATAACACTTGAAAATTAAGACTTGAAAAATTTAAAGTTGAGATGTTTATTATTTGTAATAATATTACACAATTTATTATATTATAATTTTTACAATTTTAAGACGTTGAAAGTGGCAGAACAGCTGCTTACGATATTAACTTGTTCACTTCCATTGAAATGAGAGTTAAACTTGTCACTCGTTCGTAATTGACCGGAGTTTACGAGCAGGACGTAAATGTCTGCAGATCTCCCTGATCACTTCGAACTACCTGGGTAGTACCCAATGGGCGCAGGCGACTCCAGGAATACGTTGATGGTTGTATTAAAGCCAAGGTTTTCGAAATAAATTTTGTGATTCCGGAATTCAATAATGAACGCGAGTCTGATAAAGTGCCATTCTAAAACATACGCAGCCAGGCACAACCACAGTGACCTTGTGCCAAAAACCACCGACGGAGTATCGCATTTCACACCAGCTGCTCAATATGCATATCACATGAATGATTTTATTGCATTCAAAGGTTTCTACTCAATTAAATAATCCGGTAAAGTGAATAAAGTAATTTTAGTATTGCTATAAACATGTCAATACTTTTTATGAACATCAAAAACCACTGAATACTGTTAATTGTTGTCAACATATTTGTTACAAATATCTCCTTAGAAAGAAATAGAAGAGTAGAGAAAGGAAGAAAGAGAAGAAGCTGGTGAATGTAGTTTTTGTGTAAATTAAAGAAACACTATACGAAAAACGTTGTATTATAAAATAGTCACTAATAGTATAATAAAAAAGCAATAACTTAGCAATGTAACTGTGGTGCTGAGTTTGAACGAACGTATAAACGTTCCGTTTGTGACTCGTGTTGGAGCGTAAACAAAGACTAACTGTATTTCAGTTGGTGATTTGCTGCATTTTTGACTCAGAGTATGGTTAAACATAATCTTCCTCTTCATTGTTTATGATACCTTTGTATGTAATGAACAAGATTCACTTTTGGTTATCGTAGTTGTTATTCAAATCAGAGTGATAATTTCTTTCATGGCAAATAGAACGGACACTATCGTGCGGGTTATGCGGCTTATTTTACATCTGTAGACTTTTACTGCATCCCAGTATCCACCGTCTTCTGTCCTCACAATCTCCGATTTGGAGCAACTACTGCTCATAGCAGTTTCTTAATGACAGTTTTGATCTACTCCTGTTTGTCTAGCTGCGGATGCCTATTTCCATATTTTCTTAGGCTATCTTGTTTCGGACATTCTAGTTAGATGGCCAAAACCATTTCAGTTGCTTTACCTCGACAGATTCTGTGATATCTACGATTACTCAAGTTCGCCTTCTCATTTTATCGTTTCTGATCACGTTTAATCTCGTTAAATTACAGTTTCTCTTCCAGCATTCCATTGCCACCGCTCTTAATCTCTCCCTGTTTCTTTTAGATATGCACTACATTTCAGATACCTAACCTATTATTGTCTCTACTATGGTCTTATATATAAATGTTTTCACTCTCTTAGAAATTGCCTGACCCCAAATTACAGAATGTAATCTCTTTGTAGCTGTCCTCCCTTGCCCCAGACGTGTCCTTCCACCAATGAAGATTGCCACCAATGTAGATTGGTTAAAACGTCTGGTTTTTCCAACATGACCACGGCCTGATAGGCCGGAAAGTAGGTATAATAGTTACGACACCGACCGTAAACGCTTAAGGCATCAGTTAACAATTTTAGTTTTACCTGGAAGTCGATATCACTTCCGTCTTATCGAATCTCGTATTAATTATTACGTAAGCTTGACCGATTACATTATCAACTTGCGGCTCTCGGTGTCTATTGTAATTAGCGTACAGTTATCATTATTTGGAAAATTCATCTGAGACCGTTAGAATCTTTAGAACATGCTTGCAGACAATTGTCAGGGGTCTGGATACCCCTATTGTCAGGGGTGAATCCAGGATTTTACTTGTTGGAGAGATACAAAGTTTAAGTAAAAATCGTCAATTTTAATTTATTGATGAAAATATAAACTAAAAATAAGAATTAGCTGGAAAAATAGAACTACATAGACCATACATGGGGTGGACTGTACATTAGTAGATGAATGTGTTGTCTAGAGTTCGGAGCACATACGAAACCACTTCTAGTGAGTTATGTTTGACGAGTATTGTGCAACGGCTGCATGGGACGATCGCTCAAACGAAACTCTAGCTTAAATGATTTATTTATAGGTTCAGTAGTTCTTTCTTAAAAAATTGTTTCATGTAGTAACACAATGGAACGAGTAGATTCACATTACATAGAATACACTGTGTAAAGATTGCGTGTATCGTATGAGTGCAGCGTGTGTTTTACATTTTTGTTACTAAACAAAATCAAACGTTTTTGCTACATTTTATATTTTAATAGATAAATATGTTACACTTCTAGTAAGTATGGGATCCACCTAACTATAGTATTGATCGGGAGAACAGTGTACTTCGATTCCAGAATATAAAATTGCTAATTACAACAAAGCGTAAGTAATCTTCTCAGTATTGTGTTGGAAAGGACTGAATAGATTTTAATTATCTAGCTCAATAGACGCAGAGGAAATAGTAGACGAACTGACTTCTCTCTACCAACTGATTATCGACAAGGTACTTTCTTGCTGTAACTAAGTACATTTATTATTGCATTGTATTTTTTACAAATAATTAAAAAAATGATCATATCTGATCATAAGCTAAACAATTTAATATAAAAATCTCATTTAAACAAAATTTCACACATACAATTGTAAAAATTTGAGTTTAAATTCATGTAGGTTTGCCAGACCGTTTAAAAAACCATTATGAAGAGTAGACGCTTTATAGTTTGTACTATAGATTTACAGTTTAACACAATCGTTTTTATTAATTTCAGTCAACGTACATTTTAGTAACTTGAAAAACTAATTTAAGTATACGTTACATACATTTAATTAAAAACTATAAGTAAACATAGTAGGCTATAGTAAAATTAAACTTAGTCAGCTATTACATGTGGCAATTTTATCGATACTACTAAAATCATGCACAAGCAATTTCATCACGTTGTGAAAAGATGCGATGAACAGATGTGATAATCCTCTCACATTCGATTAGAAATGACATCTAGTTATGAATTAACAATTTAATTCATTTGTTCAATTGACTTGCTAATGACATAAAAAAAACGTTTATACTTAATTTCTGCAAAGTTATGTAATCACGCTTGTTTTCAAATATGAGAAATCTGTCTTTTTTTCAGCGTTTAAGTTAATCGTTTACTCGTAGAATTGAAATTTCATGTTGGCTTTGCTGATAAAATCCTATCGCTATTACACAAAGCTTAACGTCTCAAATTATTTTTGTTTTTTCTAATGCATGTTAATATAATTATATTTTGTTTTCTCACGTACCTGTGAAGTACCTGTTATTTTTAAATTAGATTCAAATATCTCATTCAAATTGACTATTATATCATACTGTAGATTCTGAAGACTGTTTGGGTGTAAATTACGAAAGCAATATAATTCTCTTTATTATAGAAACGACTTGAACAGCACTTTGCGTCTATACGTTTTCTTAGACGAAACAATGTTTCTACTAATAGTTTTTACCAAAATACAGGGCTAAAAAATACTGTGACTAATAGTTCTCGTATAACTAGTAAAACTAAACACATGAGTAGATAGAAATAATCTACTGGAAGCTGCATTGTATTCACGTATTCAACATATTCCTACACTTTGCTCATTCGTATTATACAGCATAATACAGTATCAGTATATACGTTAGTTTAAAAACACAAAGGAATTATAAGAAAGGGCTTTTTTATGAATTCGCGATTTAAGTATATGATACCAAAATTGTACTGCTGCAACCAGTGAAAAGTATTTTCGTAAACATAAAAATTACCAAACCTAATGCCTACAAACTATTTCAGTGAAACGGTGTAAAGAGTGTGCTCGTGAGCCTGAAAATTAGTACTATAAATCATGAATAGTAGTGCATAAGCTACCGAACATTTCAAGCTCTTGAATCATCATGAAGGTTCTAAAGCAATCCGGAAAGGTTGAATAAACAGGTCTAGTGCTTTCTTGGCTACCACAATGCCGTTTGTGTTGCCGGCATTCTCCAAAAACACAGTACGACTGCAGTTCAATTAGTGAATTGTTTTACAGCGATTGGAGTGCGGTCTCAGATTGGCAGAAGGAAATCTAATGAAGGAATGTGTTTCTCAAAGCAGCTGAATGTGTTGTAGAAATATACGTGTAATACAACGTTGGTGACAAATAACGCTTTCCATAAAACTAAACACATAAATAAAATAGTTACGGTTGTTTCAAATTAAACTCTTAAAAACAAAAAAGTTTCATGTTTGATCTTTGTGTTTCTTCGGAGTTTAAATATCAAGACACTGTATTGGTTTGTATTTGCTAAAATACTGTATAATAAGACTGTTGAACAAATTTTTTCAAACGTTGCTGATATATAATTAGATTTATACATGAATCATTAATAGAAATAATTTCTTACACTCTCCTGTTCAGAAAATACAGAGCGAACCTTTCTCCACATAGTGCATAAGTGCTCAATTCTGTAGAAGTGCGACGTGCGTATTTTATAAAGCGCTCCTTTGTGAATGAAAATGGTAATATTAGTTTACAGATGTTATTATCTTCCACGTGTATAAAAATATAAAATGGGATAACGCTAAATTCTACAATACAGTAATGAAAATTATTGATAACTGGTTGTTACTTTTGTCCTTTTAAAAAAATTAAAAATATGTTAATCTCCTAATTTTGAAGTAAAAATCTTACGAAGAAAGGAAAGTGAAGAGCAGTTTAAAAATCTATTTTCATATTTATAATTCATAATATCACATATCCGTATGGGGGAGAGGTTAGGATTAGACTCAAAAATTGCGTCGTCCCACAAATATTGCACGAGAGGAAACCTATATAAAACGAAGTTTGGACGTCCATAAAGTAATCCTTTGACATCAACTGATACCCGTGTGTGGTGTTAGAGTTTGTTATCAATAATTCCTCTTTGCTGTCTCTGTTTGTGAGCAACGATTCTATTGACGTCTTAGTTGCATTCCCTCTGTTCCATTACATTCGTTTTTTCAGTTTCTAACTTTTCCTTTCACATTATTCTGCCCATGACCTCTGTTTTCACTCTTCATGTTTTATATTGTTACTGCATTTAGAGAGAGAAAAATGTTTCTGCTAATTGTAACACTTAACTTCAAAACACACCGAAAAGGTAAAATATAGGTATAAAATACCTTTGTATTAATATGTTTCACCAAGTGCCCAACGAGTCATCAATTAATATCGTGAAATATAGGTATATTAGATTTCACATTAAAAATTGGGCTGTTGTTAGGAAACATTCATAAAACGTTATTAGCATTAAAACCGAATACAAGTAAAAACCGTGATTTAACACGTTATTTTTAGAAACATTTTTGTAAGCATTTTAAAATAAATTTTTTACTTAACTTTTACTGGTGAATAAAAATTAAGATTGTTGATAAATTGTGTCTGCCGCAAAGTAGTGAACTTAAACTTGACATGTTTAGGTTAGTTCTGTTACTTCCTTTACCTACACGGTTAATTATTCGTACATGTTACACTGATCAAACTTGGTAGAACATTTTATTAATACTTGAATTTAATACATTAACACTTGGTACAGTTCTATAGATACTTTGTTTTGTCTCGACAATTGTTTCACCAGTGACGACAGCTTCAGAGGTTAGATTTGAACTGAGATATTTAAAATTCATGTTAGGAAGGGAAGGAGTAGTGGTTGTGTATGACTAAGGGGGCAACTGGAAAGTCCCATGTAAATCTAGAACTTTTAGTCACCTAATTGGTTTACATGAAATATTCCAAATGCCCCCTTGGTCATAAACTACCTCCACCCCTTCCCTGTGGTATCTATACACGACTATATACTGTATTCAAAACTAAAATCATTGGTGAACTCTTACTGAATGATTGCCTGAATTTTTGGTCTAATTCTTTACACTGTACGGCTATAAAAGTAAAACATAAAGAGCAGTACAAAAATAAAAATTGCATATTTCTATTTGTCAACTTTGTTTTAAGATGGTTTTTGTTTCATAAATTACTTCTAAAAAGAAATAGACGGTTTACATCAGCCACTGTAGCTTGTCTAATTCCATCTCAATTTTGCTTACGTTGAAATAAAGAGAGGCAAATCCTTTTAAGTACGTCTAGAAGATTATCATTAACGTAGCTTTGTCTTGTCAATATTTCCGCCTAACGACATTCAACTACTGACGCAGTTTGTCCTGCTAGAGCTATCTACATTTGTACATATTAAATCATACTCATAATAATGAACAGTTGTGAATATAGAATATTAAATATATATATGTCTAAGCTTATAGTGCGGTTTTACATATATTTTAAAACTGTGTTTATAACGGTTTCTGATGTAACTCTTGTTAAAATGGAATGCATATGTTTTTCTAATAATATTTGGCACTGTAGGAACACAATTATGAAACAAATAATTGAAGAATAATAAAACTTTTATTATTAATTATTTATGTTTGGATAAATATCGTCAAAACATTGATTACACAAGTTTTTACAGATTACTTGTCTGTACCGTTAAATCTGATAATAGATTACAGACTCTGGTTGGTTTCTACATTGTCACGTTATATGGTGTTAGTAACGGTGGCGTGTACTTATATAAATACGGTAACAGTTGCAAACCGTCTAATGGCAACTGTTAACATAACGTATCTTAACATAACATAATTTAACATATGTGATAACCACTCAATGAACATTAAATTATATAACTATTATTTGTACATTTTTTAAAGTATCGTCTATTAAATAGATTTATTAAATCATCGTAGAAAAAATATAACGAATAATGACGAAAATATATATTTTAATTAACTATTTTGGATCGTGCTTACAATTTACAAATTAATCAAACGTCAATAATTACGTTACTTCCCACTTCAACATCATAACCTATTCTGCCAATTGCTTCTGTTCTAGAAGAAGGGATTAACATTCTTAGTTCTCTTTAAAAAAGGTATTAAATTCTCTTTCCCGATTTATAAAGAAAGGGTATTGTAGGTCGAGAGGGGTCAAATGCCCTTCATCATGGATTTCAAAATAAACTACATAATATTGATTCTTCAGCCTAAAAAAAGGTAACCTCGAGGTAATCCATAACTCGTATTCTTCCCCCACCCACTCACCACCCCTAGGGTATAAAATAAATCCATTTTTTTACATTTAATTTTTTCCCCCGTTTTAGTCCATGAAAAATTTTGAAAAGAAAATCATGTATATACTTGATTAGACTTTTTTATGTATAAACATAAGACCTTTTATGTGAATTTTTTTAGAGGTTCGAAGCCCTTATTTAGGCCCTTTAAAAAATTGGGGAATCATTAAAATGAAAAAACTCTGAAAATAGCCCATGTAACAAAGTTTTTTTGTGATTTTTTGAAACTTTAATTATATTAACTTCATGAATTTTTTCCAGATTTTTTGGAGCGGTGGTTCCAGGTCAAAAACACTATTTTCACATTTTAAGCTATTTTTACATTTTCTTTGCAATTAAGTTGAGAAAAAAACTTCCTTAAATAATCATAATTTTCTAAATCTCTTTTAGCCCAGTCATATTAGATTATAAACTCATATTAAGCTGAAAAAGGATGCAACATTAAAAATTAAATACTAACATAAAGAGTATTATTTTAAGAAACTCTTCACCCCTCAGCACAGTATCAAACCACCCCCAAAATTCGAAAAATCGGTTTTTTCATTATAACTTTTAAACGATTCGTTTATTGTGAAAGTAAAAAATATAAGCGTAAAGTAGAAAAAATTTTATATAAAAAATGTCGTTATAGCTTTTTCCAAAATTGAAAAGATTTCGCGGAAAAAATTATTGAAGCGAAAATAAATTTTTTCGCTTGGAGACTGAGGGCGAAGCTAGATCGCACAAATTCTGACGGCGCGGAAACAATTATTCACTTGTAATTTTAAAACTAATTGTTGAATTTAAAAAGTAATAGCCATTGTTTAAAGATTATATGCAGCTATCCGCCTATGTAGTTCTCTATTTTAATAAGTTATTTATTCATTGAAATATTATGTACTATATGTTTAACCCAGGCTTACGATTAATATTGTTTTATGTTATTAGAGTTAAAATTATTCATTACAATGCTCTTTACCATTCTTCACAGTAACATGATTGAGCAGTATGTCCATGAATGATTTGGCTGTCTTTATTCTTGTACATATATCATAAATGACTCACGCTCAACACTACAATAATCCTCTGACACACTTTCTTACAAACAGTGTACTGCATTAATGTATTAGTACTACTATATTAAATCTAAGTCCTTAACCTACTAACAGTAAGTTCTTATTCATTGGCAGCTTCGTCATAGACGCAACAAAGGTGGTGTAATGCATGCTTTTTGATGATGGTAGAAAATCTGACTATTTTGCTTTGTTTTGTAAAAGAGGTTATTCTATAATGGAATACAACAAACTTGCCTTCATTAAATTTCAGCTTATGATTTTTACCTACAATGAATCAGGCCAAGGCCAAATTAGTACACTATGTACTCTTTTTGTTACATAGTTAGTAAAAGGCTTGTTACATTGAAAATTATAAAAGATTATTTTTATTTGTATTACTGGTATGTCAGGTACTTAAAAAAATATTTGTTCGTCGGTCATATTAGGGAAGAAAGAAGAAAAATTCAAATAAACTTCTATAGATTAAAAAAGTTATTCATGTAACTTACGCAATGATGATTGTCAGACAAACTTTATTTCATCGAACATGAGGCACTGAAACAATACGTTTTCATCTTGTTTAACATGAGGTAAACAGTCAGTGAGAGACAATATGAAACGTCATTGTGATGACACAGGCACGTTCCTTTGTCTTAATATTTCATACTACCGTAGAGAAAGTGACAAAAGCATATTTATCTGAAACGTTTTCTATAGCAAAGAAAGACATGTGCAGACGTTGTATCACGTAAAGAAGGAAAGTTGCTCAGGAAGGAAACGAGGCGTATCAGGCTGGCAGAATTGTAATGGAATATACGATTTGATACGTGACAAGAATGCCTCAGTGAGAGAAGCATAACATGTCATGGGTAGATGTGGGGGATCAAAGTGCAAGCAAACGTAAACTTTAATATAAAGGTAAAAGTACAAAACTAAAGTTACGTACAACTTAGAAATAACTGAGTAACAGTTAGATACGTTACACGTTCGTGAAATAGATTGGATAGGCTAAGAACTACCTTAACAAAGTTAACAAATTTAAAAAACAGTATCGTTAATTTATTTGTTACCATTCTGCATCACTCTTTTCAAGCCTTCGTTACTTTCAATAATTTTGTATAATTTAATTTCTTCTTCCCATCCATCTGTTTGTTTTATATTAAAACTAATTTTGTTATTTCTTCTATATTAATTTTTTGACAACGTCTTGGTAATTTTATACTCCGCCGATGTAGTTTGGTACTCCTTGAATTGTATAGTGCCTGTGAATTAGACCAATTATTATAAGCGAGGACTACAAAACTTGCTATTGGGTTCTGAAATTGTGTTTGAAACAGATATTCAAAGGTCGATCATCTTGGATTCTTTTTATGCGGATGTCCCATAACAACTTTTTCTTTACATGTTGCATTTATTATCTCTTTCTTATGCATTAATTCTCTTAGTATTTCGTTAGAATTTTGTACGTTCTTGACATTCTAGAGTACTTTGCATTGGATCCATTTCCAAAGCCTTTAAGGCCTTTTGTCTGGTTTTTCTTCACCACGACACATTCCCATGTTTCTGCACCGTACGTTACCATGCTCTACGTAGGATTTCGCTGTTTTGCTCCACCACTGCTGGTTATTCTATTTATAGTTTTTTCCTCGACCGATGCTTTTTCTGTTACTTTTTCGTCTTTTCCGTTCTTATCAATTCTAACAATTTTTAAAAGAGTGTGTCGTTTACATGTGTTGTTTTTCTCTTATTTTAATTTTACCTCCAATATTTTTAGATCTTCTCAACAAAAACTTAATTATTTTATATAGTTTTAACACAAAATTTCCTACATAGTTATAATCCTTAATATATATTTTTGTTTTAACTTAGTTGGAAACTGTTCTTAGTGGTTAGAAAATAGAAATGTTAATATAAGTATTAGTAAAAAAATAACATGTTAGAATAGGACTTTGACCTGATGTAATTCATGTTAATTGGTAACTTAATAATGAACAGCGTTTATAGAAAGAATGTAATGTGCTAGACAAAATTTTAACCGCTGTTCTAATCTAATGATGTGAGAAAAATTACTGTGACATTTGCACAAAAAGGGGAACATGTATTCTAAATATTATGAATCACGGCTGTAAAATTATAGCGTAAAAAATCAAGGTTTTTTAAACGTTTCTATGTTAAAAATTTACAAATGTAACCCCTCTTTCAACTTTTAGACTTTATTAAAAAAAAACCTTTTTTTTTTTTTTTATTTTATTTTTATTTTTTTTTTGAAAGAGGGGCCACTAGTTATTTAAAACTAGGCCAGAGCCTAGGGAAGCCAAAACTGCGCTGGGTCCAGTATGACGGGACTTGCAATTAAACTCATTGTTTAGCAACAATAACAATTTTATTTAGCTATTTCAAATAACATGCAAGTATCCTTTCATCAAATTAAATTACATGTAGACATCAGCATAATAATAACTCCTTACATGTAGACATCAGCACAATAATACCTCCCAAATATAAATAACTATAACATCAATCAATATGCACACATAATTACACACAAATAAATAGTTACATAAATACACATGGCGGACACATATCGATATGCACATATATATATATATATACTACACACATGTTCACCTGGCAGGCAGCTCAGAAACATTTAACCATGCCACCGAAGAATAGCATCTTCAGTATCAGTGACCTAGATCCCCATCCCAAAATACTGTAAAAGGGTAAGGTACCCAGCCTACATAAACCTTCATCAACCAAACCATAAACCAGTCCAGTTATGACTGCTTGCAACCAAAGAAATTATCACAAAATTTCAAAATTTTAGAAAAGCTCCCCCAGATAGGACTGCGCCCTGGCCAGGTCAACATGGCCGCACGGCCGTACGAAGGTATAACAGAATGTATGAATAGCAGTAAGAATCAATAGTGTACTCATATTAACAACTGCGCCAGTAGTACACTGGCTATGGCAGTAGAACTGAATGAAATTTCACTTATATTGAATTGTTACTGAGTTAATATAATTTTTATAAAACCTATAAAATATGGTTTATGATTGAACCAATAGTGTGCTCATATTAACAATTTAACCAGTAGTACACTGGCTATGGCAGTAAAAGAACTGAATGAAATTTCACTTATATTGAAATGTTACTGAATTAATATAATTTTATAAAATATATATATAAAGACCATTTTAATTAAAAAAAACTTTATAACATCAGCCCCTAATAAAACACGTTTGAGTTGTTTCTACAGTGTTGGCTTGGCCACAGGCGAGGCCATGCGCACCACCAGATCCAGCAACCTAAAACATGGTATAGACCTGTACTAACGGCACCAGCGGGTGACGTCCACAGGTTACAGCACCACCCCAAACCTTTAAATCTACAAAAAAAACGAAACCCATATAGCTATGAATACCCTTAATCAATGTAAGCATAATTCACCCCCTACAAATCAGTAAACTTAAGTCACCCACACTTTTACCCTTAAAGAAAATTTCTCAGCAAAATTCGGTAGCGCAT
This sequence comes from Magicicada septendecula, assembly GCA_034769895.1. Lineage (NCBI taxonomy): Eukaryota > Metazoa > Arthropoda > Insecta > Hemiptera > Cicadidae > Magicicada > Magicicada septendecula. The sequence continues at coordinate 339,071,123 of CM068367.1, read as the reverse complement.
GACCCCGTCCGGGCTCACACTTACTAAGGGGGCATAAGCCTTAATAAAATATACTGACAAAATTTAAAAGCACATATAGTCTCGCTGGACTTGTGTCCCAACAACTTTAATTGGAGAAGTTCCAGGAAGAGAATACGGTGTTCTACATTGTAGAGGCCAAAATATAGATAAATGGTTAAATGTCACCTGTGAAATCCGGCACAAAACCTGGTGTATTGTCCATTTCTTCCTCCCGACGGCACAGACGGAGAATTATTCGTGTAATGTCATTGGTGGCAGACGTTCGGCCACCCGCTGGAGTGGATCGAGATCGTCTTAGGTCGGGAACCCGAAGAGTCGCTTAGTCGATTATCTAGTCATGAAGGTTAATAGCAGAGAACAAAATCAAACTGATGGCCGCCGGGAGAAATTGGTTTCGTGTTTCGTGTTCGGCTGCCTGACGATAACTGAACTCCGTAGTCACAAGAAAAATATCTCTATCACTCCCGCCTAGAGCGCGCACGGATCGCGAACGAGACATGCAGATAACGGCTCATACTTCGCTCAAATAATTAAATCACAAACCCCCGCAATGACCGTCACATAATTAACTAGGAAAATGGCCGAGTATTCCAAAACTCGGCACACCCCCACTCCAAAAGGGCAACATGGTTGCCCCAATTGGAACTCAGTGGTACCCTGCAGTGTACCATCCTTATATACCATACTCAAATTGTTATCGGTTTTCCCACCAGTCATGGCTCCCAGGAGAACAGATGCACCTCACAACTGCGTCCATTCCCCATGCGACCCTACAACGATCAACAAACAATTCCATTACTATAAATAACGAAACAACAGCCATAACTTCTCCATTTTAACTTTTAGAACAAAACAGGGGAACTTACAATCTCGAGGCCACAACCTACTCACTTCCCTCACTTCCGGCAAGTCTCTCTAACTCCTTATTGATAGTTTTTTTTTTTTTTAAGGGGAGGGATAGGAAAATCGGGAAGATGAAACGGGGCAAGGATCATTTGGCGGTCAATAGTTAGGACTAAGGGTAAGGGCATGGTTCCCTCCGAAAAGGAGAATGACGGGAGAAAACCAAGGCTCGCGTGGGCAGGGGCGCAACCCTGAAGTAGACAACACCACTGGGAGTGTGGTGAACATCTACCCGCTACCCGTTAACCGCTTCTTCTCACTTTTCTGTGACGGACTTTAGTGACTCGTTCCTTTCGCACACCACTCTCTGAGGGATTATTTCGTGTTGAGCTGTACTGATTTGTTTCCTCGGAGTCAGGATCAAGGCAACTTACCTCAATACTTTCACTCCGCTTTGGATTATGCTCGTCGTCTAACTCCTCTGCTACAATTTCTTCCCTTTCTACAATTTCCCCTTCTTCGTCCACATAATCCAAATCAACATCCTGACACTGCACCTCCTCAACATCTTCCAGTTGCTCCTCTGATCCATCTTCAACCGCATCTTCCCTCAGCTCCTCACCAATTTCTTCATCACATTGGTCACCAGTTGCTTCACAAGCTTCTTCTCCAATCTCATTTTCCTCAACACGTTCATCATCAACATCATTGCCATCACATCCACTTCCACCATCAGAACACTGCACATCCTCGTCCTCCTCTAGTTGCTCGCCTGGTCTACCTGAAACTTCTTTTCGTTCTTCGGAATCCTCAACACTACCTACAGAAGGCGTCTGCACATCTTCACACACTACATCATTCTCACTCACACACTCCACAACGCTGCCACCAAATTTCTCCTCAACTTCTACCTCATCTACTTCTACCACACTTGCAGCATGGACATCCCCTTGTCCATCCGCAACCTCAGAAACACTTGCAGCCTGGACATCTCCGGGTCCATCCGCAAACTCAGACTCTTCAGTCTTTCTAACACCCACAACTATACTTCCCTGTGCAGCATCTGCAGACCGCTCTTCTGCCTCTTCCTTCGATTCCTCTCCTTCACCACTCTCAGCAACTACCACCTCCTCGACATTTTCCACCCTGGAATCCAGCTGTCCAGGTTCATGTGCAATTACTAAATTAATTTCTACTGGCGATGGTAAAGCGACACTCTCAAGTGACTTCTCACATCCCTGCGTAGACGATGATGATGTCACAGGATCTGGATCCCTCACGAACCGAGATGGAGATACCGGAACAAATTCTGCGGCCTCTGGATTCAACCATGACGTCCTCACTGACGCAGTATTAACAGACGTTTTCTTGTCGTCTTGTATTAATCCACTGAAGTTATTCCGCTTTTCTTCTTTCTCTTCACCTGCTTCATCCACAACTCTATTATGCACTGGTACTTCCTCTGGAACCTTTAAAGTTTCCTTACTCTCCAAATAGGAATAACTTTCTAACGGCTCCCTACTTGCCGCTGTTTGTTTACTAACATGATTTCTTCTTCCCCTGTTAATTTCATACTTCTTTGTTTTGTGTGCTGTAGCTGTTGTTACTGTCTTCTCACTTGCCACCCCCCTGTAGCCTCCATTACTTCCGGAATATTCAGTTTTTCTGACTGTCTCTTGGGTTCTCCTCCAACCACCATGTTTGTCTTCTTTGGCTCTTCCTAATGAACCACTGGAGTATTGGACATCTTTAGCAGCTCTTCCCCAGGACTCGTCATTCGCCTGGACAGTCCTGGCATGCGCACACCACCGGTCCAGGTCCGCAAAAGAACGTGGAGGCTCTGCAAAAACCAGCCGGGATCTCTCTTGGGGAGTCAGACCTTCTCGTATTACCTGTATGACTTCCGTCTCGGGCAACCCCAGTCTTAATATACGGGCAGCTTTCCTTACATCATGCACGAAGTCCCCCAATGCCTCTCCGTTGGCCTGTAGTCGATAGAATAACTTAAACTTCAACTGGTCTTGTCGTCGACGGGATATGAAGAAGTCCAACACCTCCGCATGGAAAGCATCAACACTGTCACCCCGACGCAGGGCCTTGGTGACCAGATCAGCCAACGTACTCCGGCAATACGGGTATATAAGATACAAGACCTCCCCATCGGACACCCCCGGGAAATCTGCCACCTGCAGGACCAGGTCCAAGAAAACCAGCAGCTGGTCCTCATCAAATCCATTCACAACCGGAAATTTCTGGAGTACGCCTGTAAGAGGGTGGGGCAACTCCTGAGAGCATACCGCCGCCAGAATTGCACAATTCAAAACAAACAATCATAAAACAAATCCCCACTAAACACCTTACACAAACATAACCTACAAAAACATATTAACAAACATTTAGGAAAAACCCAAGTACTGTACTTCCTTTGAGTAGACCCCCGGGTTCCCTAGCGCTGCGAAAACCCGATCCACTCCAGAACCAACTCTCCGTCAGCCGCCATACTCAAAGAAGAAAAGACATCAGACACTAACATTAACATACAATCCACACCACTGAACAACTACCACAACATATAACAATTCAACAAGACATTTATTATAACTTCCGTGACTAAGTCGGGTCAATGACAGTCCCGACTTCCGGTCAGGCCATACCGCATCCAGTTAACCTCTCGCGCTATTACTTCATAACACTTTATATAACAGGCAGCCATTCCCCCGGCAACACCCCCGCGCTCTCCGGTAAGGTCCAATCTCAACAATAATAAAACTCCCAACTAAAACGCATGCCACGTGGCGGCACCAGGTTTACAATTGAAATCCCATAGCATCTACCAATTATTTTCATTTTCAAATATTGCTGATGTTTGATGTTCTTTCCAAACAATTTCCGAGCTTGCAAGCCCCGTCACACCACAGGACCCAAGGGTCGACCAAAGAATCGATCGCGCTCTGCTACCATTTGTAACCCCTCTTTCAACTTTTAGACTTTATTAAAAAAAAACCTTTTTTTTTTTTTTATTTTATTTTATTTTTTTTTTGAAAGAGGGGCCACTAGTTATTTAAAACTAGGCCAGAGCCTAGGGAAGCCAAAACTGCGCTGGGTCCAGTATGACGGGACTTGCAATTAAACTCATTGTTTAGCAACAATAACAATTTTATTTAGCTATTTCAAATAACATGCAAGTATCCTTTCATCAAATTAAATTACATGTAGACATCAGCATAATAATAACTCCTTACATGTAGACATCAGCACAATAATACCTCCCAAATATAAATAACTATAACATCAATCAATATGCACACATAATTACACACAAATAAATAGTTACATAAATACACATGGCGGACACATATCGATATGCACATATATATATATATACTACACACATGTTCACCTGGCAGGCAGCTCAGAAACATTTAACCATGCCACCGAAGAATAGCATCTTCAGTATCAGTGACCTAGATCCCCATCCCAAAAAACTGTAAAAGGGTAAGGTACCCAGCCTACATAAACCTTCATCAACCAAACCATAAACCAGTCCAGTTATGACTGCTTGCAACCAAAGAAATTATCACAAAATTTCAAAATTTTAGAAAAGCTCCCCCAGATAGGACTGCGCCCTGGCCAGGTCAACATGGCCGCACGGCCGTACGAAGGTATAACAGAATGTATGAATAGCAGTAAGAATCAATAGTGTACTCATATTAACAACTGCGCCAGTAGTACACTGGCTATGGCAGTAGAACTGAATGAAATTTCACTTATATTGAATTGTTACTGAGTTAATATAATTTTTATAAAACCTATAAAATATGGTTTATGATTGAACCAATAGTGTGCTCATATTAACAATTTAACCAGTAGTACACTGGCTATGGCAGTAAAAGAACTGAATGAAATTTCACTTATATTGAAATGTTACTGAATTAATATAATTTTATAAAATATATATATAAAGACCATTTTAATTAAAAAAAACTTTATAACATCAGCCCCTAATAAAACACGTTTGAGTTGTTTCTACAGTGTTGGCTTGGCCACAGGCGAGGCCATGCGCACCACCAGATCCAGCAACCTAAAACATGGTATAGACCTGTACTAACGGCACCAGCGGGTGACGTCCACAGGTTACAGCACCACCCCAAACCTTTAAATCTACAAAAAAAACGAAACCCATATAGCTATGAATACCCTTAATCAATGTAAGCATAATTCACCCCCTACAAATCAGTAAACTTAAGTCACCCACACTTTTACCCTTAAAGAAAATTTCTCAGCAAAATTCGGTAGCGCATGACCCCGTCCGGGCTCACACTTACTAAGGGGGCATAAGCCTTAATAAAATATACTGACAAAATTTAAAAGCACATATAGTCTCGCTGGACTTGTGTCCCAACAACTTTAATTGGAGAAGTTCCAGGAAGAGAATACGGTGTTCTACATTGTAGAGGCCAAAATATAGATAAATGGTTAAATGTCACCTGTGAAATCCGGCACAAAACCTGGTGTATTGTCCATTTCTTCCTCCCGACGGCACAGACGGAGAATTATTCGTGTAATGTCATTGGTGGCAGACGTTCGGCCACCCGCTGGAGTGGATCGAGATCGTCTTAGGTCGGGAACCCGAAGAGTCGCTTAGTCGATTATCTAGTCATGAAGGTTAATAGCAGAGAACAAAATCAAACTGATGGCCGCCGGGAGAAATTGGTTTCGTGTTTCGTGTTCGGCTGCCTGACGATAACTGAACTCCGTAGTCACAAGAAAAATATCTCTATCACTCCCGCCTAGAGCGCGCACGGATCGCGAACGAGACATGCAGATAACGGCTCATACTTCGCTCAAATAATTAAATCACAAACCCCCGCAATGATCGTCACATAATTAACTAGGAAAATGGCCGAGTATTCCAAAACTCGGCACACAAATATTTAAGAAAGGAAAATTAATAATTCTGTTTTCATAAAATGTTGCCTCTTTGTGATGTTTCAGTACATAAACAAAACATAGAATGTATAATTTTTAATTTGTAAAATAACAATTTCAAGACGTAGAATTATTGTTTGTAGAATAACAATAAGATGGTCCTATCACTACGCACGTGAGACAACGTGAATAACAAACTGTTTAGTAGATTTAAACGTACATTTGTTTGATATCGTTTTAATTGATATTTTTTTTATGAAAACAGATATTAGAAAAACGAAGCTAACTTATCAGTCACTCATGAAAAGTACGTGTGTAAAGCCGATTGGTGTTTGTAATGTAAAAATTGTTTTTTAGAAATCAAGTAATGTGTATCAATAAAAACGGGCATATTAATGAACAGATAGTTAAAAGGAGAAACAGAGGAGGAGGAAGAGGAGGAGAAGACGAAGACGAAGAAGAGAAGAATAAGAAGAAGAAGAAAAAGGAAAGAGGAGGAGGGTAAGAAGTGAAGAAGAAGAAGAAGAAGAAGAAGAAGAAGAAGAAGAAGAACAAGAAGAAAAAGAAAAGAGGAAAAGGAGGAGAAGAAGAATAAGAAGAAGAAGAAGAAGAAGAAGAAGAAGAAGAAGAAGAAAAGAAGAAGAAAAGAGGAGAAGGGGAAGACGAAAAAAGAAGTAGACGAAGAAGAAGAAGAAGGAGAAGAAGAAGAAGAAGAAGAAGAAGAAGAAGAAGAAGAAGAAGAAGAATAAGAAGAAGTTTCTCCTTAGTTGATAAAGACTTTTGTTCTCTTTCCATATCAATAGTATATACGTACTGTTCCATATTTCCATGTCATATACAGTATAAAGCAAGTTTACAAAATATCGTAATTCTTGTACTTACTAATTATATTAACAAAATGTTTAAGTAAAATTTTAATTTATTTGTTATTAATAATATATTGTCGAAACTGTCTGAAAATGTCGTTATAAGTTTTGACCTTTCAGACGTACATGGATTTAAGTTTCATTTAAAAACACGTTTTTAACCAGTTATCCACTGGTGAAAACGTTAATCTGTGCACGGCATTTGCACTCACAATACATTGTCTCGTATAGAACAGAAAAATTGTGTTGCAATTATTACGTTTAGTAACAAGATCAATCAATGGCAACCAAAGCTGTTTTCATTCTATCTAAATTATTTTTTTATTAAAATTAACTACTCGTTCCAGGTCATCGTATCCATCATTGCCTATCCTCAACTACTAAATCTGATTTCATTTAGGCTACAGTTCTCTTTATCAGAGTGCACAATAGTGATAATATGAGGAATCACAACTGATGGCGTGTTACGCCTCTAGTTTCCAATATTATAAACACAATTACGTTGATAAGATTGTTAGAAAATGAACTGTTATTAATAAAAATTGTTACATATAAATTATAAAAACATTGTTCTTAGCGTCTACTAATGCTACGCAGGAATGTAATTATATACAGGTACTCCTTCCTGATGACATTACACATTTAACAGGATTATTTGTCAACACGATTTGTTAAGGCATAGTTGTTAGTGGACGTTTAAAATGTAGTAAGAAATTAATAATATATAGGCTATGTAGTTAGGTATTATTATTTCTTAGGAATTCATAAACGTTTAAATACAGTTGCATGTTTAACTAGACTGCAAAGAAGTCCATGTTAATATTGTTTAATTTTATCTCCAATAATAGAGCCTACTTCAGTTAATGAGTTTGTAGAGCTCTAATAAATGTGAACACTGTATTTTTAAAGCAATCTTGGTTAATAACAATAACAATTATTAGTATTAGGTTATGTTTTGATTTCCGTTTCCCATTTACGTTCAAATTTAGTTTGTGTTTCAGAATTTAGTTCCCATCAGAACACACAAATACAGTTTAGAAATTTAAAAGCCGATCGATTGTAGTTTGGATAGTCTATAAGATTGTACAACGACAAATTTTATTCATGCGAAACGAAACTGTTTCGCAGTTGCGGAGTGGAATGAGCATAAATGAGATTTTTGGAACCGGGGATGCACAACTGCACTCGGCCAGGTAGTTTCTCTAATTTGGTAGGACGACTGCATTCGGATTAGCGCAATCCATTTTCTGACATACGACGACTGCACTCAACACGCTCACTTGCCAATTTAACTTATATCATAGCGATCCATCACTTTTATATTCACAGAATAATTAAGACAGTTCAAACAAACAGTTATATAAATATTCCGAATATAACAGTAAAGAAGACAAGTTCTACGTCAGAAGAAAAAAACGTTTTTGCTACAAAAAACAATAAATATATGTATATATATATATATATATATATATATATATTCAAGAAAGGTAAAATCTCACGACTTTTGTAAGAATATTGTCAGTCTGTTATCTGTAATAGCAATATGTATACTTAGAGTTATTAATATAAATAAATTCCATGCTAACTAGCAAGTGATTAAAATCTAATAAATCAGGCTGGCTATAAGATAGAAAGTATTGAACCAAAAATTCCTGGGAATCAAAACGTAACTACTTTAGTTGTTTCCGGTATGCAGTAGAGGTTAAAAACGTGAAATTGGAAAGAAAGCTGACATAACCCCACAACCGTTGACTGATAACGGGACTGGTTTAACAATTTCTTTGTAAAGGAATCTGAATTAATTGTTATTAATAATTCACTCAACATTATAATTAATGATTCAATATAAATAATTCAACTTGAACTCAAGTCAAGATTTTAATACGAACGTCAATAGCTTGTTGTTAAATTCTTGGCATCGTGCTAAAAACCACAAAATGCAAAAAATGCCACTACGGAACTCTGAAATTTATTATTAAGAAATGTATGTTTAACAATTATACTTAAATTAATTAAAGGAACAAAATAATAAACCGAACACTTTCATGACCGGTAATGATAATACAATAATACGACTAATAACGATGAAAAACAATCAGGTCAAAATGTGTTGAGTAATATTGATCGTATTTTAATAGAAGAGAGTTTGTTTATAAAGTAAAAATCTGTGGTAAGCATGATAGACTGAAAAAATGTAAAGTACCGTTTACCAAATGGTAAAAGCTTAAGAGCATGATAATGTCTTTCAGCCGCCAGCTAAACGCAACATTATTATGGTTACTGACTGACTGATTGGTTACATACCTATCTACAGCTATGCAGTGTTGTTTGCTTGTTAGGTCTTTAATCTGCGACGGACGTTAGCACGTTAGCGGTCGCGGTTTTAGTTAACGATTCCCGGCTGGTAAATGATGACGTCATGCAGCGTGATGCGTTACAGAAATTTCCAAATGATGGCCAGCCATAAGACATTATCATGTCAAAAATATAAAACATCAAAAGTCACCTGAAATCACTGACGATGCTGATGATGACAACAGTATTAGAAACAATCGTTCTTTACTGTATCTAAGAATAAATAATTTCACACACACACACACACACACACACACACACACACACACACACACACACACACACACACACACACACACACACACACACACACACACACACACACACACACACACACACACACACACACACACACACACACACACACACACACACACACACACACACACACACACACACACACACACACACACACACACACACACACACACACACACACACACACACACACACACACACACACACACACACACACACACACACACACACACACACACACACACACACACACACACACACACACACACACACACACACACACACACACACACACACACACACACACGCACGCACGCACGCACGCACACACACACACACACACACACACACACACACACACACAGAGACAGATACAGACTTGTCTGAAGACTGTCAGATGTGATTTTAATTCTCAATATGTACATTCGTTTGAATTATAAATATTTCTCATATATCTTCAAATCGAAGCTGAGAATCGACGACTCTAGAATTTTTTTATCTTAATTAAAATGCATTTCAAATAAGAAAATACAGACACATTTTGAATGACACACAATAAATATGATTACAAAATAACCATAAACCGGTGTGTTGTAAATTAGGAAGTCTATAATACAGAGCAATGAGGCAGACATATTATATTACATGATCAACACAAAGAAATTTTTTTCCGTAACAACAGCTTTGTACGTTATAATGTATCGCTACACTTAATGGCAGTTGTCGGGGCAGCAGATAAATCTTGGGCCGAAATATTTGTAGCGTCGTTTGCATATAAATCTGACTAATCTGATACTTGCCGGCGGACAATTTATGTATCGACAACTCGGTCAATAAATGAAAACACTACACTATAGTGCGTTGCTTGTTGTGAAAACACATGGCAGCGTATTTATTCTACTAATTCTGAAGATATTTAATGTTTTAAAAGAGTATTTTTGTTGCTTGCAGTGTTACATACACATAAGGCAAGCCGTTACAAGTAGATTTAATTTTATAAAATCGGAATTTTTTAAAAACATTTGCGGTATCCTTTAATATGTAGTACCAACGTACTCCCATATATTGGTGAAATCACCAATATTTATGCCAAAGGGCAGTATGTGTACGTAAAAGGGCAAAAGCAATTTAAAATTGTATGCTGATTATACTGTTAAATAATATAAATGGCTTTATCTTTTAATAATATTAAAAAATATATATATTTAGAAACGAAGGAAACGTAGTTGCAACTTGATGTAGAATTTTGTATCTTACGTAAAGCTTAAAGAGTTCCTTCACTTCTAAGTCCACGTGTTTACTCTTAAAGTTCTTTTATTTAGACATTGCTGAGTCTCTCAGTTAAATATGTTTTGATTTCCACTGACCGAGTCAATATTAAATATTTGGGTTTAATGTAATGAACACGTGCCGTTAGATTTACAATTTCTGCTGCACGTTTAAGGAAGAATATTATTTTGATTTATGACAAAAATGATTCTGTCGTAGTTACGCGTTTACCACCTACCGCTGTAGCGTCACAAGCATTAGAAAGTGGGAACAGAATATCTGACGTTGAACTGAAAGTAAGTTTACATTACAAACAATGGTGCGTGTGCATTAAAGAAGTCAACAACCCAGTTATACTGGGTACATTACAGTCAGAGCAATGAATTATGTTTGTTTTCTCTTCATTTTTTATTAATTATCTTTATTTTCTACAGATTTCTTTACTATGTCTTTGATGTAGTAAAAACGATTAAAAGAAAACTTAATGATTTTCTTTTATCACGATCATTTCGGAAGCTCTAAACTTCCTGTCATTCAGCTCTTGTAACTTTAAAGTAATTGCAGCGATCAGGTAGTGGTTGCAATTGACGTCTGAGATGATTCTATTGATACCAGCCAATGTCAAAGGGATGCTAACTGTGTCACGCTTCAAAGCGTCCGCCCATTTGTCGAAATGAATGCTGCCCGTCTCTCAACTTTGTCCAGTCTCCAACACGTATTTGACATACAATTTTCAGGTCAGCTCACGTTTTCTTCTAACTTGCTTACAAAGGTAATAAAAATTGTTCTGGAAACAGTGTGACGTTCATCTTCACAGAATATAATAACAGTTCTAGAGATAAAACCATGTTAACTGAACAAAACTTATGTCCAATTAAATACAGGTTCACACATACCGTGTTCGTTCAGTTTCATGAAATTTCGTCGGTATCAGTATATTATTTCACAGACTGAATGGTCACTCGGCACTTGTAGAGGATTTTATTAATATTTTATTTTAAAAAGCAGTAGAACACTCACCTTTGTTCAAGGGTTTACCCGAGTTTTTATACCCTCGTCATACACTATCTCCACCCCTCTCTGCAGCATATCATATACACTTCAAATCTCTCAGTTCAAATCTAACCTCTTAAGTTGTCGTAACTGATGAAACAATTGTCAGGAAAATAAAAATTACCATTAGAACTGTACATAGAGTTGATTCGTTAAATTAAAATATTAAGATTTTTTCTCTCAAGTTTGTTGGGCTCTCTCGCGTAGTACCTACCGTCTTTTTGCTAACCTGTCAGTTCAGTGGCCGTACTGTGACGCCATATGTCGTCGCCAATGATTTTTTTAGTTTCACCTATGCGTTGTGGCGGTACCGTATCGATAGTCCGGATACTCTGTGAATGTTATCAAACAAAAATGATTAACGAAAGCTTAATGAATTTGTTTGAAATTATTCTTTCGACTTGGATATTCCGGATAAGATAGGAGACGAAATTTATGTACTGTTTATAAGTTTAAATACGTTTAGTAGGTATATTATTTACACATCACTGACGGCAAACTGAACAAGCTATACAGTGTGTGTGTGTGTGTGTGTGTGTGTGTGTGTGTGTGTGTGTGTGTGTAATCGTCAACGTCACTGATGTCACTGATACTGGACGGACACGGAACTGACACGTTGCGGGTATGTGTGAAGTATTTACTCCTCCTGTGATTGTTGTAATTTAATAGTGTTAAATAATTTATAATTATTTTAATATTAAACATCAAATTCATATTTTTAAGCGTTCTATTCAAGCTCACCGATTTTTCCCAATAGTATAATATCATAATGTAATATAATATTAAAGACGATATTAAGCAATAATATGACGACATAAATGTAGATGAATTTAAACATTTACGACTTGCTGAAGAATTAATCTTACATAAGTAAGACTACACAACTTAATCATTACGTAGGCCTACTATACACTTACACATGAATGATGTGATAGGTTATGTCAACTTTCTTGCAGATTTCAATGATTTTATCTCTACGCATGTAGCGGAATCAGCGGCTAAAGTAGTTGTGTAACAATTCCTAGAAATTTGGGTTTCCATGCTTTGTAAACTACAACTAATTTCACGTAGGCCTATTACATATTGATCAGTTATGTAACTAGTATCAAACAAAAACTTGCAAACTTCCAACTACTGGCAGTCCGAAAATGTTATAGTTGTGCAGAATTTACAAATTACTGACTTCCAAGTTTCAATATTTACAGTGACTATCACCGGTGACATTTAGTATTTATTAAAATTTGCCTGATTGACTCTACTACGTTTCACTGAAGTTTATCTGTGTTAGATCCTGTTTCTGATATCTCATTTGGGCGCCTAGAATCTGTTTTTTCCAGATACTGAGAAGATTGTACACAAATTGTTAATAGTTTACTATTATTGTTGATATTCTGCACTGTTATTAGTTTCTGTAACATAAAATGGTCGTTTGCAAAAATGGAATGTATAGTATTTTTTAAAGACGTTTATATGACAAAAATGCATTCAAACTAATACGTCAATCGATCTGACACTTGTAACTTAGCATATACGGTCCATTACGTCAGTTACACATTACAACTTGTGCTAAATTTGTAGTGTTCTGTAAACTTTATGTTATACTAGCCGATTTACCCAGCGTTGCTCGGGTTCATAATTTATTCATAGGCTCATACATTTCTTTTTCAAAAATTATCACTAACTTTCAGCGACGAAAAATAAATCTCTTTTCCATGCTATTTTAAATTTAAATCTTTCAAATGTAGCTTGAATACTACAATAGTTATTACAATAGTTTGTTATACAACATTGCAACAATTTGAATAGAATATTACGTTAGTTTTTGTTTAAATGAAAATGCGTGTAGTTTTAAAAGAAACATGTATTTGAAACTTACACAAAGGTACAAGAACAATAACTTATACAAATATACGATATGCATACAAATAAATACAATTTTCAAAATACAATACAACAGTAAATTTAAGGGTGCAACGACAAAGTCTGTCGCAATGCTTGCCTGTAAACGACATTTTTCGTCTTACCTCTTGGAGCTCTAATGAAGAGGTGTTTTTGTGAGCCAACTCTGGAGCACGGTACATAGAGCTGTCCGTGAGAAAAACACGGGGATTCTAGGTGAACACCACACCACTTGATTGACTGCCCCTGCACCTTATTAATTGTGATGGCAAAAGGAAGTTGCAGAGGGAATTGCAATCGCTTGAAACTGAAGGGCATATCATGGTATTCTAGGAATGAATACGTCCTCACCTTTTTCTTTGCCTGTTAAGATTGCAGCTTCTATGACATTAGCTAAAAGTCTTTTCACGCTGAGTCTGATACCGTTGCAAAGTTTCGGTGGATCTAAATTACGTAACAGCAGGATAACAGAACCGATTTTAAGCTGAAGGCGGTGTGGTGGCATTCCAGTAGGGTCTACTGAGTTCAGAAATTCTATGGGAAAATTCACTGCGTCATAAGCGTCCACTACTGTATCTACAGATTTGTACTCAGTGACTGGGCCTGGTATCATATTTTCAATTCGGCTGTTTAACTCGTGCACGGCATCGTTTTTAGCTGCAAGAATGGCTCTTTCGCATAACCATTCGTGATTTCTGTAATTTTGAGGTATACCTGGATAAATTTTGTCGATCAGTTCTTCAACCGTTGCAACCAGAGTGCAAAAATCATGTGGAAAGCTAATTTCGCCGTTTGATTCAGTCGGAAATGTGCCTTCACCGATCTGTAGAAGTTTATCTGCAAAATGTTGGGCCGTCTCATCTCCAAAGAGCCGAACCTCATGTTTGTTTTTAATGTGAATCTTTTAACAAACTTCCACAGAGACGAAGTTTTCAGGCAAGTTCATCCGCCGGAGTTGATTTTGGTATGACTGGAAGAGTTTGTCGAAAGTCACCACCAAGAACCAGCAGAGATCCTCCCAGCAACTGATCATTCTTTCTCAGGTCCCGCTGAGTCCTGTCAAGGGCTTCTAGGGATTTCTTATGGGCCATTGTGCATTCATCCCACACACTAATTTTGCACATTCGTAGCACCTTTGCCTGGGCACTTGTTTTGCTAATATTGCAAACAGGGTATTCTTCCATATTTACTTTTAGAGGCAGTTTTAATGCCGAGTGCGCCGTCCGTCCACCATCCAGGAGAGTAGCCGCTATGCCAGAGGAAGCCATCGCAAGTGCTACGTCATTTTTTGATCGAATTTCGGCGAAGATCAAATTAATCAAAAAAGTTTTACCAGTTCCCCCTGGAGCGTCTAGGAAAATGCAACCTCCCTTTTCTCTTTTGATACATGATACAACGTCATAAGCTTTCCTTTGATCATCCATCAATAGTGGTTTATTGGATTCAATAAATTTTTTCAATTATGTGGTATTGTAATTTTTTCACGGAGAAAATCTGCATTATTTGCGTTCTCAGAGTTTCTTTCCGGAGTTCGTAGCCCAAATCGATAGACATTTGTGCTCTAGTATAATGAGAACTTCGTTAAATATTTCTGCAGAAAATTGTATGTTATCGTTGACGTTGTTTCGGCGAAGTCTGGCAAAGATGTCTTCACTCATGCTTTCGCGGTATTTCTCCCACAAAATTTTGGGATTAGATGGATTGCAAGTAGTCAAGATAATTGCAAACAAATTTCGTATTTGCTCAGGAGATGACGTTAACGTTGCTTCGGACATTGCTTTGCCCCAGTGTTCATCATCTTCCAGCAAACCCATTTTTTAACAGGCTTCCCTGAAGGTGTTACATACTTCACCATTCACAGGTTTAAGCATTTCGTAAGAAGCTGGTCCCCGGACTGTATGAAGCAGCATTCTTAAGAAAAAACATTCGGCATTATTCGGGTGAACAGTGTAGACACGCCCTAAAGCCTCACTTGAACAACGTCACTGCCCAAAACACGTACTCCTTTTTTCTTTTTCTTTTAGAAAAACTTTCCTTCCAGAATCCCAGGTATAGTAGCGAGGAACTTCCGAATATAACAATGTCCTTGCAAATGCATCCTGTTGACATAATTGAAAGAAGGCTGTCAAAGTTGTCCTGAGCGTTTCAGCAGCAACTGCTTGTGCATTTTCTCTTGTGAAGTAGACTCTTTGGCCATCCTCTAAGTGTACGTTCAGATTGTAGGATGCCTTTCATGAATGGGGAAACTCAGTATTCGCCAAACTGCCTCGTTGCTGCTTATGTATCGTCCCAACTGATAATTTGATATCTCATAATGCTCACTGGCCTTCGTCAAACCAAAGACAGCCATATCACTGCCCTTGTTGATATATTTGGATATGTACAGGGTCCGTCACGGGAATCGCATGGTTTTCAAATAAGATGTACTTAGTCAGTTTGGCTTAAAAAATATTTTTATTTATGACAATACATAGTGTATGTTGGGAATTTCATTGTTCATTTACGTTTTGAAGATCACGTCGCTCAGATGTTGGCCATTTATGTTTATGCATGATTGTAGCCGGTCCCGAAAACTCCGAGTAGCGTTAATTAACATCTGACGTGGAATACGAACGATTTCCTCCTGGATTGTCGTCTTCAGATCTTCAAGGCAGCGTGGCTTGTTAACATATACTTGGGACTTGAGATATCCCCACAAAAAGAAGTCACATAAGCTTAGATCGGGGGAGCGAGGAGGCCAGCGAAGATTGCCATATCTGGAGATAAAGTGGCCTGGAAACTGATCCCGTAAGACAGCCATTGAATTACGAGCTGTGTGTGCAGTTGCACCATACTGTTGAAACCATACTCTCCTCATTGCCCATATGCGACGTCGAAGTTCTGGGAAGAAGAAGGTTTGGAGCATCGTAATGTAGCGCTGTGAACTAACAGTCACAGTAATGTTGTTTTCCTAAAAAAAGTACGGGCCAATAATGCCCCTCTCCCCAACTGCACACCATACTGTTACTTTTGGGCTGTGAAGAGGGGACTCATGTAACATCTGAGGATTTTCATTACACCAATATACACAGTTTTGTTTGTTAACGAACCCATTTAAATGAAAATGGGCTTCATCACTCATGAGAAAAATCACGTTTTCATTATTGACCATGGTTTCAAGTATGGTTTCACAAAAGACACGACACTGTTCATAATCACCTACACTAAGTTGCTGACATACCTGAATTTTGTATGGGTGATAATGAAGATCTTTGTGCAGAATCCTTCGCACTGTTGACTCGTTAATCCCTAAACTCACAGCACGCTTGCGAACCGACCGTTTAGGGCTCTGTATCGCAGATGTCCTAACTCGCTCGATGTTTTCGGGCGTACGGGCTGTGTTGACAGGGCCAGGTGGTTTTTTCTTCATTAAGGAGCCAGTTGTGTTGAAGTTTTCAAACCATCTCAAAATGGTGTTGCGGTCTGGAACAGGTCGGCGGACCGGAATATAAAATGGGTGCAAAAGTCACGTTGTGTCTGCGTCACTGACTCATTGTTTACGAAAAACAGATCGAACGTACGATGCTCCACGTTCCACGACATGGCGGCAACTAAACTTCCCACTCTAACGAACAAATCAAGGCCAACCCACACTCACTGATGCCAACCGCTCGGCCGTACTACCCAATACAAAAACATGCGGTTCCCGTGACGGACCCTGTACTTTCTGGAATTTACTGAATTACAGTATTCAACATTTATGTGAGCCTGGAACATTTTAGAAAGCAGAGGTGAGTACGAGACTACCCACTTGTTGTCGATCTCGATTTCCTCGCCTCGAACACTTAATTTTACTGTGTATCCACCATCTTCTGGACCCCTTCTCCTACACTTGGGGTAGCCGTCATCCCCAGTTTGTGTCTCCTTAATCAATTGTCTAGGATATTTCTTGCTACATCTCCCGTATTTCATGCAAGGTGCATTCTGGTTAATGTTTCCACATGGCCCGTGTACCATGTTTTTTACTACAGCCGAAAGAACTTGATCTACTTGGAGACTTGGAAAGAACTTGGAAACTCTGCAGAAATAACATCGTCTATTTGGGTGGGATGTATTTTTTCTTCCAGCCAGATTAAGTTATGAGAATGCGGAAGTCCTCTTTTCTGCCACTCAATAGAATACATCCAACATCTGATTTCTCCAAAGATGTGGCTCTTGGTCAATACATTGATTAACTTTTGTTGTTTTTGACGAAAAACTCTGGCTAATAAGTCATGACGATCATTTGATGTTTGCCAATAAGTTAGTTCTTCCTTTAATTCTGGCCAAGCTGGATTATATGTAAATGTAATAAACAGGTCGGGACGTCCGTATGATCTGACGTAGGTCATAGCATCTTGTGCGTACTCATGCATTTGCCTGGGACTTCCTGTAAAAGTGGCGGGCAAAATCATCATTTTCCCAATATCGTCGACAGTTCTCTCACTCGCAATCGCGTCTCTTAAATGAATATATTCTTCACTCCGAAGCTTTTTTTGGTTAAGTCTTATGAAAAGAAGACGCTCAGTCTCGATTTTAGCGTATATATCAACGATAAACTGATGAAATAACTGTCGAGTGTTTAAAATATGATTATATGAGTTGTTTCGAATCATTATCCTGTATGCATAAAAGTTCATCATTGAAACTTTCTTATCAATCGTTGACTCCGTATTTGGATTGTATTGCTTGATGTTAAAATGATATCCATCCTCACCTAGCCAAAGTATAATGGGATACTGCAGAGCATCATATGAGCGGTGCGTCTCTGCAATGCGTTGTAGCGAGCCGCCTCGTCTTTGTATTATATTTTAACGCCCCTTCTGTCGCAGTCACTGGCGGCTATGACGACTGCCACCTCATTTATTTTGGGACTGTTGAAGCGCCGCTCGTGTTCTCCAACTGGTATTTTATCGGCACTGATGATTAATTTACACTCACCCGAAGGCATATCCTCTAAAGCTGTCTTGAACGTTTTTATGAGTTGGTTATGTTCGTGAAACATTCGTTGGAGATTTAATACAATATCACGTCTCACCCCTGTTGTGTAGTCACATCGTTGATCCACTTCCAGATCTTTGCTTCCGAGAAAATAAATTTGTAAAAACTTGCGATTTTCACTAGGAAGAGGGAGGAGAGAACCCGCGTTATGGTATATTTGACCCTGAACTTTGAAGGTGGTTTGAAAACCACTTTGGCCTTCTATGGACGAGGCTCCAAACGAAGTCATTTGAAAACATGATTTGTACCTCCTGATATTCTTGAGGAAATGATTGGAATGTGAAGTAGTCCCAGACATGCAACAGAGTAACGGCTCTGGTGGCGTTTCGAGTGCTGGTAGACGGACTTTCCCGCTGCAACATCACATACCCTGAGGCCTTTATATTTCTTGGCAAAACAGTACTTACATATTTAGTCCATTCCTCCAATAACAACGCTTTTATGTTTGCTGTTCTCTTTTCTTGGATTGTAATGAAAACCTTCGAGAAATAAATTGGAATGCCATTCAGCCGCCCGCGATGTGCTAGCATGTTCCCGCATTTCTTGAATACGACGTTCATGTTGGTCCTCCGATTTAGTGGCCCACGATGAGCTAGCGTGTTCCCCCATTTCTTGAAGCGGGCGACGTTGGCGTTGATCCTCAGATTCAGCCGCCCGGGATGTTCTGGCCGTTTCCTCATGTCCTGAAGCCGTTGTTGTCGTTGATCATCTGTTTCGTCTGCTCACAAAAGCTTGGCTTTGTTTGCTTCCGGTTGAATTTGACAGATGGACTTTCTTTCCTTCTAGGCATCACCAGATAACAACGCTAAAGTATATACGCTGATAATATTGACCGAATACTATAATCTGATTTCACGCGCTATCAAGGAATTGATTTTTATGCTCGCTTATATCTTACTTCGATTTGCAGCGCACCTGCTTAAGAATCTGTCATAAAACTTATTCTTATACCTCGAGGAGAATATTCTGTTGCGCGTAATGCGCATGGTCGATTTCTGCCTTCGTGCGAGTGCGAACGGCGAATTTAGTTATCCATAAAATGCACCTATCTTGTTCTAACGTTATATTACTTCTATATTGTATAATCTTCCTTATATTGTTACGTTCGCATTCTCACTGGAGGAATACTCTGTAGCGCACCTGCTTAAGAACATGTCATGAACTTTATTCTTATATCTGGAGAAGAATTCTGTTGCGCGTGATGCTCCTGCTCGATTTCTAACTTTGGGAGAGGGCGAACAGCTAAATTAGTTTTCAATAAAAGGTCTACAGTACTTGCACGCGCTGCGTATTTAATTGTCGTTTTATAATTCATTGTGTTAATGTTGAAATAAGGTATTTGTTAAATTAGTGTCTCCTAAACTTATTTTAACAATACAATACTTCTATAGATTTCAGCTTATCAATTTTTAAATTCAAACTGAAGCAAGCGAATTTATGTTGTCTGAACACTACGATCTGAATACATTCGCTATCGAAGTTGTTTTTTATGTAACAATGACTTTAAAGTCATTGTATGTATGTATGTATGTATGTATCTAAGTATGTAGACCTATGTATGTATGTATGTATGTTCCACATCTCCCCCTAAACCACTGGACCGATTTCAACCAAACTTGGCACAAATATTTTACGCAACGGGAGAACCAACATAGGACAGGTGTTTTGGTTACAAGTTGTATGTAATGTAAGTTGTTTTTTTATACTCGCTTATAACTTACTTCGATCTTAACTTATCCATTTTTAAATTGAAACTGAAACAACTCTGAATTCACGCACTATTAAGAAGTTTCTTAAGATGCATACACCACCTTCTATATCATAACCTATAACTTTATTTATAATTAATGCTGGTATGAACTTAGAAACCTTGGTTAAATTGTCGGATATGGTGCACGATTTTTCGCCAAGCATAAAGAGCATTGAAACCCCTACTTAATTTTGAGTAGTTAAAACAAAAATAATATTTCTTTTTGTAAAGAGGGGTTACAAGTTAATTAAAACTAGGCTAAGGCCTAGAGAAGCTAAAAATTGCGCTGGATCCAGTAAGACGGGACTTGCAATAAAAACTCAAGAATTAAATAATTAACAATCCCATTTTATTATTCTATCTCATATAATAAAAATAACAAAAAAAACAACAGTGATTTATAATTCCCCTTTTAAATGGTTAACTAAAGAAGTATACCCTCTCAACAAGGCCACCTGAAAAATATAAACTGAATCCAAGAAAATAATTGCTATGTCACCATCAATGAATTGAAAATTTAAAATAATCATTAACCTCAAAATAAAACTCCCATTAAACTATTTATTAAAATATAAAATTTATATCATGTGTTCCTTTTAAAAATGCAGTATATAAATTAATTAAGATAAATGACCTCATTCCCAGTTACTATTAATAATTAAATAATTACTCATCCAATTAAATGAACTTTAAAGGTGACACTTCCTATACTTGTTAAATAAAATAATTAATTTTCATAAAGAAATGATCAGCCACGATTATTGAGATAGAATACTCGTCTACTGGTGTATATAAATTCTAATAATAAATCCCTATATCCCACCAAAAGTGCATAATATTTATATATATATATATATATATATATCCCCCAAAATGTACACAGAAATATACAGACATAACACGTTCCACAAGACAAATTACATATACAATAGTATACAAATACATAAAGGTCTCTTGCCACGCCCTTTTTTATATTAGCCTTCTGGTGTATATAAATTCTAAACTTCTGCTTTATAGGAATCCCAATTAGGATTAAAGATTTATTTCTATGAATGTACCCGCATGGTGTGGGTTAATTGCACGTCATGTGTATCATAAAGTATTGCATACAAATGTCCCCAGGACATTAAAATTTAAAACCAAGTGCCTAAGTGGCTAAGTGCTAAAATACTTAATTAAGGTGAGAAATAAAAAATGTTTAAATAATTAACGCCCCCCAGTTACCATGATTAATATAAAGAATTTATATAGACTAAAATAGGGCCAATTAATGAAAGGGAAAAAATTGCACAATATTAGCACCTTATATAAAAAAATACATTTGTGTGTCAGAGACAGACATGTTTCTTCAATTTATAACCAGTCTCAACAACCTTGTTTCAACAACCTTGTTTCGACAAACAAGTTGAAAAGTGTTTCGACAGGCACAGCTTGGTTGAAACTAATTTAAAATAACACCTACCTCCCCAGTAATCTTTTTATACAAATGACCTAACCTGATTTTAAAAATAAGAGAAAATATATGTTTTAATGCAGAGTAAATTAAACTTGAGAAAATAATAATACAAAACTGACTTTAAATCTGTAGCGAAAGTACTATAAAGAAATGAGTGGAAATCTAAGTTGGATGCTGTGTGGTACACATGTCAGTCTCTGAACTGACAATTTACTATACATGTATTGAAATTTACAATTAATACTTAGTGTTCACACTAAACTGTCCCATCAATTGGGGATCCAAATGAATGTATACTGGTACCATGTTGATTCTACGTGTGAATATAAAATGGATATTTTTCACCTGCTTATATGTGCCCAGAAGGATGATCTTTTATTTATAGCGTGGCGATGGTGATTGGCATGTTGTTGCGGCCGTTGGTCTCTTCGGTGTCGAGTGTGGAGCTTTAAGATGGCATTTCGTTCATTGGCAGTAGGACTTGTCTCTGTTCAGTAAACCCTATTGTCACACATTACATTTTTAGTGAGAGACCACACACAAATGCCCCCACAGTTTGGACACCCTCCAAAATACATAAATAAAAACAACACCTAGTTGTGTTGTACATAATAAAACTTGGTAACATTATTTTGGCCAACATGCCTTACTTAAAAAGTTCTCTAACAATGATTCTTTATAACGCTTTATAACTTGAACCTCACTGAATGTGAGTTGCTTTTGCAATATAATAATTTATCTTGGCTCTGTGACATCTTATGAACTTATTACTTTGAGTGAAATTGAGGTTACCACGTGGCGAAGAATTTATTTAAAACACATAGTTTTTTACTCCATAGAATTTGAGAATACTACTACTTTGAATGTGACATGATTTACGTTTAAAACGTGCCTGAGTAAGTTCCCAATTATGTATGTATAAAGTTTTACTGTCATTGTAGCAAAACTTTATACCACTTAATGACGACGTATTGTGTAATAGGTTAAGTGAACAACACAATCTCGTTACATCAGTTTTAATGAAAGTTCAATATTAAATATATTGTGGTTATTGTACTTTAGGTATTAAAGCCGAGATTCTGACACTCCAATAATCAAGTTTTATTGGTTTATAAAAACTTTACGAACAATTACGTCTCACAATGCATGCTCCGACAAGTGGGGGCTTACTCAAGCTTACTAAAAAAAAAACGTTTTCTCCTTTAAAAGTTTAGTATATAATTAATATAACGAAATCAAAACTTACCGCAGTCATTAAGAACTTATCTCATATTTAAAAGAAGTCGACGCTAGATTTTCACACTCCTCTCCACCGAAGAGATATTCTACGATGTCGTGAGTTAGGCTTCCATTTTGAGACAAACTTTAACAAAAGTTTTCGTTCGTTGTCCGTTTGTAAGGAAATTCTCACCAGGCTGCACCACTGTTGTTTAAAAACTCAGCCGAGCTGCTGGAAAAACTCGGCAGATGGAAACACCTATCAAACGGTGAAAACTCGAGAACGGTAGCCTCTCCTATCCGCGGGTAGAGAGCAGCACTTCCTTATTACATTAACTTTTGTACTGTCTTTACCGTCAAAAAATGCCAATACATTTACTAAACTCGCGCTGAATCATTGACTCAGCACAGCATCAATAATATTAGAAATGTAAAGTTAACAGAATCCAGAAATTTTCTCATTAAACTACAAAGGTATTTATTTTGTTGGTTGCTATGGCAACCAGAATGTATTCTATTGGGTTGCCATGGTAACCAGATATAATAGGTTTTTTTAGACCCCAAAGGACCCCCCAAAGGGTAGTATCGAAAAAAACACCTATCCTATGTTGGTTCTCCCGTTGCGTAAAATATTTTTGCCAAGTTTGGTTGAAATCGGTCCAGTGGTTTAGGAGGAGATGCGGAACATACATACATACATACAATGACTTTTATTTATATTAAGATAAAGTATGAAGACGGATTGATTATTATATTTTAACCGTAATAGACAGTTACAAAAAGAAAAAAAAATATTGCCGCAACTTTATTTTCAATTTCAAGTTATTTGTTTTGAAAACAAAAACGATGTAACGATATAAACTGCACAGACGTGTAAACAATGTATGATAACAATCTGACGTTAAGAAAATGAACAAATGTGTTACTAAATTATAGCATTAAAATTGTGATGTCTGTGGACTCTGAAGTCTGTAAGCATCAATATTAATGCTTACACATCAATTAAACGTGTACACATTTAATTAAATGTGTACAGCTTCAGCTCATATGAATCTTACTTAACTGGTAGTGTATTTTTACCGGAGTACTTATAAAAAGGTACAAAAACAGAATTAAAATTTTCCGAGTAAGAAAGAAATTTGCCTCGTACTTTAGGCAATTTGTCTCCGATTAACAAATGTCGTAATTTATGTTTATTCGTTTCTTTTTTTTTAGTATAGAAAAGCATAGTCGCAGAACAGTTTGGCGTACTCCGTGTGCGTGTGTGTGTGTGTGTGTGAGCGCGTGCACGTGTGTTTGGGTGTATACGGGGAAGCGGTACTGTAGACGCGTGTCAGTAGAGTGAAACGTCAGACTCATGTCGACCGGCTGATTTTACTTGCAGATAGAGCTGAAAGTGTTTCACTGAGTATGTCGTGTTATTCCCTAAAATCAGGTGACAAACTCCCACTTGCACTTTTTGCTTCTTGTTGCCGGAGCTTGCAACAATCGATAAACGCGTACTTCAACAATCTTATCACACCACAAACGAGCCCGTGTATTTCTTTGTTTCGTCGCTTATAGGTAAGATCAAAATTATTCACTGAGAATAAGTAAGTATATGTCAGTACTTTTTCTGATGTTTTACAGTTTTTTATTTCACATACGGTGGCACGTTCACTTAAGTTTATGTATTGAATCTGTGTTGGTGTCGTGAATTGACTCAACATGTTTGTAACTTTAAATACGTTCAAGTCTTCACATAGATCAACTTGTTTCTGTTACATTCAGGTTTTATTAACTGACACGCTTTTTAACTGATAATAAGTCTTAAATAGTTTTTTTACATCGTTTTCACGCGCCAGCAATAGTCCACCTTATACATTTTGTATTCGTAAATGTTGAAATGACTGCCAGAGTTTGTTTACTTTCTGTCTCCGATTATCTTATTGTCATACCGGATAGAATGTGACTAATGAATTATTTTGAATAAATTTTAGAATTACTTTTACGTTACTTTTATTTTGTTTCACGAACTTTCCTATAGTTTCAATGGCCACTCATGACTAAAAGTATAATGTTAACGCTCTTCCCAAATCACTACTTACTTAATTAAATAAATGCTTACAACGGGCTAATTTAAATAGTTCCTGTGCATGTTGCAACATTTTGATGTGCGTTGTACTTTCACAAAACAACTTTCCATTTAACCCAAGATTACAATCGGGGTTTGGAACCGAACACACACAGTGACATGTAAGTGATGAAGTTCCCGGGTGTTTTCGTACGACTGCAAACGACATTTTGTTTACTTACGCACCTTGAGATGTGAAAATGTGCTTCATCACTTGAAAAATTAATGGCGTTCTATTTAATATTTTGAAGAATGGTCTCGCATGATGCTTTGTGCAGTTTCGTCCAATTGTTTTCTTTTTTTAAGGCAGGAAAATAATTGTTTCTAATGTTATTAATTCACAGAAATATTCTAATCCTATTGCGAACTGCCGCATTTTGGTTTAAATAAAAATATCTACTTTTGCAACAAATGCTACGTTTGCAATAAATGAAACGGAAACAATATTTTTGAAACACGCTTCAATTGTGTTTAGTTTACCCTTCTTCCTGTCTTTCTTTTGACATTCCTCACGAATTATACTTTTATATTTATCCTGTATCTAATCGTCAAGAACGGTACGCGCTGTACGGATTGACTCCAGGTAATATTCAGCGACGTTTATGCGTAACAAGATTATTCCTTAAAATACGCACCACTTTATACGTACATATTCCTTCAATTACATTACCCACAATATCCTTGTAATAAAACCTAACTGCGTGGAAATAACACGGCAGGGACGCTGGAAACATGTGTATATGAAAGTATGCAACTTCTGTACGTAAACGTACATAGCTGTATTTGAGCTGTTTCAGATCGATTTAGAAGAAAATACTCCGACACGTAAATTAAATTACATGAACTGTCACTTACTTTGTCAACATAGTGTACAGCGAACAGTCTGGAAAATTCCTATAAGCGATGGTAAAGTTAATATGTAAATGCTGTTTTGAAGTTTTACCGCTTGCGATGCAATAAGATTGTTGAAGAATCTTCATATGAATGTCAACCAGCTGTACAGCTGTAACAAGAAGCAGATATTGGTATGGAGAACCATACATGACTTCCATGTTCTAAGATTTATATTTAAAATCATTTTTGAAATGAAATATTTCTATAGAAACTACTTCTCTCTACTTCTTTCTTCAGCCTCAACCACAGTACTGTAGTCACTAAAGTATACCACCTCACGTTAGCGCACTCGATTTTCACTGACGATGGCAGCCGATGGCACTGCCGAAACATCTTGTTTTTGCAGAAACATTGACAATGGCCAAACAGCCCGGGAAGGAATTTTAACAACAAACTACTTCTGTGTTGCCGATAACGTAGTAAACATATAACAAATTATCCCCTCCCCCTTCAACTATCGTTTTCATTTATAGAAAATAACCCCCTCCTCTACAACTCAGGCACATACGCAAAACATTATTTCATTCTGTTTGAATTTGCGGCAGTTATCGTTCGCCATAGAAAAAAATCTTGTACACACAGGCACACTTTTCGGAAAATAACTTTTCTTCATGTTTTGAAAAAACCTTATTACCTTATAACTCGATTTTTTCGTGATCACCATACTTACATTTCCTTACGGAACATGGAAGTAAAAAGTGCAAAGAGGTATGATTTCATCTGATTTTAGTGGCTAAAGCTGGAAACACATTGCTATCACGTCACGTGAGCTCACGTGAATTCACGCGATAGTAAAAAATGTGAGAGTGCGTTTTCAGCTTGAGCTAAATTGCTTGGAGACACACTGTCTTCACGTCGTGTATATAACGTGATGTCACGTGACACAGCCGGCCATTTCACGCCTCACGTGAATCACATTTTTCTGTTCAACCACATTTTTGTGAGGCGTGAAGTGACAATTACGTGAAAATGGAGTAGTTGTTAATAGAAAAAGTGAGATTGCACGAAGATTAATGATATGTAAATTACAGTATGTTTCTTTTCTTTAATTAAAAAATGTGTTTGTTTCTTTATAACCACTGATCAGGAATTTCATGTTTAACAAATACAGTAGTCTCTAATTTCCTTTTAAAAATACTAAATTTTAACAATTATACAATGCTTTAAAATATAATCAAGATGCCAAGCCTTTGTTTTCGTTTATTTCACGCTTACCTTAAACATACGGCTAATCTCTCTTGAGAGCTTATAGCGTTTCAGACAAGGGTGTTCTTTTTTGTATATCTTCTTTAATAAGATTATATAAATAATCAAATTCTTCCTTATTCAGTCTGAAATACATTTGAAATTTAGCTAGATCTTCTTTTATTTTGTACTTGAATGTTGTATGAGATCCTGAATCTCGTCTTTCTAAGTTTATATCTGTATCCAGCTCCTTCTTATGTTAACCGATTTTTTGATTAATTAGAATTTTATTTGCCTTCACGAGTGTTTATACAACTTCACGCGTGTTCACATGAGTTCACGTGAGATGATGTAACACGAAGTGACGTGACGTGACGTGACATATAAGTGTGTCACTGCGCTACGATTTCACGGGTTAAGGTTAGTCCTGATCTCACGCGAGCTCACGTGACGTGATAGCAATGTGTTTCCAGCTTAAATGACCAGTTTAACACTTTTAGCTCTGTCTGGAAGTGACAGTCAGCCGGTTGACTTGAGACTGACATTAAACGTTTCCCTTTACGTACCTACAGGTCTCACATAGTGTCATTCGCCTCTCGATATTTATTGGCTTGCACGTGAGAATACATATTACATATTTCCAGTTAAGTAGAAAATATCACCTGGAAAATTATCTTCTATTTCTTTGTCATTACCACACGTGTACAGGAATAGGCGACTGATGGAGGAGGGTGATAAGTTATGAGAAGGTGTGAATTCAGTACAACGGGGAATACAATATGACTATTACACCAGACTCAGCCTTCTTGTTCCTTATTTTAAACGTTATGTTTAATAAACTAATATATAATAAATTAACTATTCATAATTTAATCAATTATGTAACAGAGGTTTCATGTACTGTATGTCGGGTAAGTTCTATATATCCAGCGTACAACAATATGTGAAACTAGTGGAGAAGCTATGGAAGTATATCCAGCACAGGCTAAGGTTCGTCGAAAGAACAATTCGTCAGTTGAAGTACATGAACGGATACCATCTCTTTTATGATCAGATCGTGTTGCGAAGACGAGAAATATTGGCGAATTTGTGCTAGAATAGCAAAAAGATTAAATGGATCCTTTTTCGTCTTCACTGTTAATTGCAAGTTTACTTTAATTAATGGCAGGAACAGGAGTAAATATAAAAACGCATTATAATTGTTGTTGTTGGCCTTGCACGTTGTGGAAAATATCGCTTGTCCTATCTTTTTGACTTTAAAGAATACTAATCGACTAATGCCGTCATTGACGTGACTAATAAATAGCCGTTTTGGATGAATTGGTCTGACGTACCAATTGCGTAACCTAAAGCAGAATATCATGTATTATAATAATTTATACATACACTTCAGTTTTTGTGCGAAATTTACAGTAGTATTCTTTTTGAGTACAAAATATAAACAGTTTTATTAACATTCATTTTAAATTATATTTGCATTTATTCATCAATCATTAACAGTAATTATTTAGAATCAATGTATATTTTATATAGTTTAACTAACTTTGATTTTTATATTCATCAATTATTTTGTTTGAAATGATTACGGGCCTACTTTTCTCATAGTAATATTTTTTTTATGTAGATTGAACAACAATTTTTGAAAAATAATTTTTATATTTTACAATTTCCATTGAATTTGTATTATTATTGCGTTTTCTAAATTTGCATAAATCACTAAGGCTTAAATTTGTATGTAAAAAATGCAAAGAAGGAGACAAACAGCTCTATACATATTCATGAAGGAAATGGTGAGGTTTCCAAAAACACAAGTAGAGAGAGCACACTTTTGTCAGCACAATATACCCAAAATGTTCCATCACTAGTCGCTGCCTTAGTTGGAGTGCAATGCAAACAGTGCGGCTTATATAAGTCTCTAAGTTTTGAAGTACCAGAATGTAGTGACAGAAACTTATCTTTTTTTTTCTACTAAAATAGGTTTCGTCATTTGACTAAAGTAGGTGTTATTAGAAAAATGTGAAAAATCCAATTTTTTAAACCTGCAACACCCTTTGTTCTTTAGAAATTAATACCTGGATTAATATACATGAAGTTAGTAGGTTGCTTCTAGTTTTACGTGCAGTTAGTTTAAATGTCGTTATTTTCATGTCTACAAAAGTGTTGTCAATATTGTACAGAAAAATTTCTTAGAATAAAAATATTAAATCCGAATTCAGCGCGTCTGTGAATTTGTAAAGATGAGTTCAGAGTTCTCTTATAGGTAATTAATTAATATAAGGTGTATATATGTGTGTGTGTGTGTGTGTGTACTTAGTCTTTAAAACATAATTGAAAATTATTGAATAAAAAGCAATTAACTAAAAGTGTTTACAAAAAATGTAATGTATAATTTGGTCATTTTCACATTGCTACACTGCATTTAATGTACTTGATTTTAAGGATGGTAAAAACTTGGATTGAAGTGTTATTACTAAAAGAAATGTTTTTGTTAGTAAAAATCTTACGCTTACTATTTATGTAACTGTATACAAGGTGGAATTGCAGAATTTCTTAACCTTATATCTCAGACTTATCCAAGCAAGGTCTATTTTCATCACTCCAGCTTTTATTACGTTCATTGATGAACAGCATACACATACACACACAAAACATTCCTTTTTTTTAAATTCCTGTTCGATGAAAAATTATTTGAAGTTGTAACGAACCTTCGTTACTGTGTTTTATAATACTTACGAATGTCGAATGTCTACTCACCCGTTCGGTCGTTCGGATTCGAATTTACTGCCTCTACGTCTGGTTGGCCAACTCTCCGTAGTAAACCCACAATCGTAAAGTTACTATTCTATTCTTTATTGCTCAAATTTTAATATTTCGCAGAATAAAATCAAACATACAGTTTAACATGTGTAGTAAGTTTTATTAACAGTTATTGATAGGGTTCGATAATTACAAATTCCTTCAAAATATAATTCTTAATTTTGCGCCGGCATGTTTACTTATTCGCAGTTGGCTATTCTGTCCGCTCGTGTGTATGTAGACTCGCTGCTATGGCGTTTAGTTTTTCTTTGTTTATTTAATTCTCAGGTCGAGGTTCTTGTGACTACAGAAAATGTTGTTATATAGACTAATAAAAGTACAAAATCTTACAATATACTTTATAAATATTATAGAACAGGTGATATACTTAAATTATAATGGTAAATTACCGATATGGGAACTAGTGTTTTATAGGTTATTTACGGTTAGTAAATCTTCCGTTTTTTAAAATATATTTCTTAAAAAATCAAATTTGGATTGATATAGTTATTCAAATTGAGGTGTTGGTTAACTAAAATCAAGTTCACGTGTTTACTAAAAGTGATAAGTGGTGTGAAAAGTTTAGTTCCACTTATGGTTGACTGGTTTGTGTTTTTCAGTGAAGTCGTATTTAAAATATACTTAACACTCCTTCGTCTCTGCTATCCAGGGTAATACTTCTCTCGAATACTGCTGCTTGTCCTTTCTTGGGTAGTCCGGTTAATTCCAAGTTCAATTTTCGTTAATTATTCGGTTACGATGTTCAAATTCCCTCAGTCCTACTGGTTAAGTTTGGTTCCAGGGTTCATTTACGTTTTCAGGTATTTTATTCCTTTAGTGGGTTGTTATTCCTTCACTTGGTCTTCTTCGGCAATTTCTCCTGGTTAATTTTTATTTCTTTTGCTGAATTTATTTATTTGTTTACTATCAGTGTTATTACTGTGATTTAGTTTGTCATCTTAGTCAGTACCTTTGATAAAATTGACTGAATTACTTCTTTTATTCCTTTGTGGGTTTCATACATCCAACCTACTCAAACTCTAATAATGGAATGATACAATTTATTAACGGTTTCCTTGTAACAAAGTTTGGTTGTTATGGCAACCTCCTCTCAAAAACTAATTCCCATTGGTTGATAATTTATAACATTGTTATATCAAACTAACGTTTTCCTATACAAAATCATTAAAAATCTTTAAATTATTATAACTTCCTTATACTACCTGTAATATTAAATAAAATAACACCATTAGTTTGCTCTTTATTTACAAATTATTTTGATACCACACAAATTTACCTTTTGTCAAATTATTACAAATTACTATTTTTTCATTTAGTTTTTCTTTTGTCAATTAAATTTAAACTAATTATTATTTATCCAGTTTTGTGTCCTACACTATTATTATAAAACCTAAACAGATTAAACACTTTATTTTCTCAATGGCTATTGCTTTATCTTAAATTTCACCAATTTCTGATTATCATTTATAGGCCTAATGCCTAGAGTTCATAATTCACCTACCCTATACTCATTACAATAGTTTATAGTTATTTATGTTAACATTACATGCTACTAAACATTATTACTGAAACAAACTAACTTAAATCATATCATTTGATTATTTTTAATCATTATATAACAAATAACTATGCCCTAATATTCCCTTATAAACTCATTTTGAAGAATATCAATATAACTTCATTACCTTCCTTCATTAACATTAAAACAATATACCCCTTATCCTACTTATTCCATAAATATTATATGTTGGTTAATAGATGATTTATAATCTATTATTACAAGTTTGTTATTTTATTTTTTACTACACTGCACTTCCTTAACTAGTGTTTATGTAGTTATTCCACTATCACTGGGTCCTATAATGGCTTATTATTGGTCATTAATCATTTATCACTATTAGTTTTCACCTCCAACCATCTTAATCTAGATTTAGGTATTTATCTATGCTGGGTCTTATCAAGGTTTGTTACTTATTATCACCTTCCCAATGAATTATTTTTATTCAATTTTATTGTATTTTAGTGGCTTTTGATAGCTTATTGATTAACATTCTTTCTATATTTTATTAGTTTATGTGTTTTTACATTCTATGTTCTTTTTTCTTTACTATAGGTTACACTATTTATTTTCCTATCTAATTTTGTACTCTTACTTCTATATTATTCTTGTTAATATTTGGGTTCTTATACTTGTTGTTATTAGTGTCTGGAATTATTGTTTCTGTCTCACCTTATCCAATCTATTGGGTCTAGTCATCGTCATTGTCTAAGTCTAGTCAACATTAGTTAGTGGTGTTGTGCTATCATTCTTCATTTAATAAGTTATTATTTTCCTTTAGTGTACAGCTTTTCTTCCATTAAGTATACTTGTAAATGTTGTGCATGTTTGTGACATACTTATAGTATGTCACGTTATAAGTATGTCACGTTACAAAGTTAAAGCCTTTTTATACCATTTTATAAAGTAAAAAGTCACAAAAATAAAGTAGTTCATGTAAAAAGGTAATTTCTGTAAAAACGAAAAATCATTCAATATCATTTATTATTATTTACCTTCAATCACTGTACGAAATTAGCAAAATTGTCTATAAAAACTCTTTAAACACTGAATTATTAAAAAATTAGCGAGTTAAAGTAAATTTAATATGTTGTAAAATTATTGTGTTTAGTCAAACAACGTAATTTTTAAAGTGTAAACTTAGTGTTTCAGTATTTTCCGATCCATTCGGTTTAAAACGAATAAATTTGGGAACATAGAATCTTCCATTTTGTGTAAAAGTGATGTCAAGGATAACACTTTTCTATTAATGTTCTAACTATTTAAATTATTATAAGATAACTAAAATTATTGTGACTTGAGTATGTATATATTTGTCTACCAAAAAACGTTCATGAAATTTAAGTAATACTTAATTAGGCAAAAGCTAGACAAATAGAAATTGCACTGAACGTATACAAACAATTTTAAGCATTGCTTGTTTGAAACCGTAAAGTAATTCTCAAATTTATTGTAAGTAATTATATATATTATAAGTCACTTTATTATAATCATTGTTTAAGGTTTTGTTGTGTTCCGGACCAATCGATAAGCAGTTTGACTTTGACGTGGTGTGGAGAGGAACTGGGGAATTTACATTAGGCTGTCGGATCAAAATCACTAAGCTGTCACCAGAATTGAAGTATCGTGGGACGTTATCTGATTCTGACGTGACAGCTACGTAACTTGCTTAAAATAAAATACTGACATATATACAGACAAATCAACTTCAACTGGACTGTTCTGTTACTGGTACAAAAAATAAAAATAAAATAAAATAACACGGACATATAATTAAATCAGAAGTTTATGCTTATAAAAATAATGTAACGAACCATCATGTAAAGGGTGAATTTTTATAAGTATTATTTCAATTTAATTAAAAAGACTTTAGGTATATTTTAGCAGAAATAATTAACAAAACATATTTGCTGTTCTGGGGTTTGATAATTCAATACAGTATCCCCTTCAAAAATGTAATCAACCCAATTAAGTACAAATATCTAATGATCTAGGTCATAATTCAATTACTACAATAAGCTAATCGTCATCATCATCTTCACGGATTAAACCAAGAATGGTTTGTTCCGGTCTCAAATAGGCAGAGATTAGAGCTGGTCACTCCAGCGATTTCTCAGACGTCCCACACCTTTCCGCCCCGCCTCCCACCCGGCTTTAGTTCCATAGTTGTTTGGGGATGCGGCAGTCATCCATTCAGCATAGATGTTCCCACCAATTCAGCCGATACTGGGCGATCGAGTATACTCATAATATTCAGTTCCTGCCATATATCTGCGTTTCTTCTATGATCATGGAGAGTATACCCTGGCACGTGCCTGATAAATCTCATTTCAACCGCTTGGATGCGACTGGCCTGGCCTTTCGTTAAAGTCCAATTCTCAGACCCATAAAGAAGTGTGGGGAGAGCCATCACCTTGTAAGAATAAGCTAATGATCAAGTAAACAATTTAAAACCCAAACTTTTGTAAGAAAAAATGTTAAAAATGTTACCCTCCGAAAATTTAGATAAATTTAAAAGTAAGTATATTATAAAACTGACTACACAACGTTTATAATGGTGAAAAGCTGAAGCGAAAAATATGATAAAAAACCAGTACTATAAAGGATTTAAACATATTATATTCCTCATTAGATATTATTCTTAATGTGTGTTTGAGTGGAGGGGGAGGGGAGCGCGTTTGTGCATTATTGGAGAAACTTTATGAAATCATTTTCAAGAACATTCGTATTCTGTATTCCACATAGAGCTTTCGAGGAATAAGAGTTGCACTGACGTGAAGGTTGCACAAATTGGCTTTATTTAAGTCAATCTAGTAATTTACATTTATTTATAAACAATGTGCAAAATTATGTAGGCTATATAATAATTGCATCATGCGGTCTCAGTAAAAGCAATGTTGTACTTGACTGTTGATTCACAAGGAAAATTAGCGTAATACCTAAATTTATCTGGAATATTAGAATATAAAAATGTTCCTGTGACACAATATTTTGACTAAACGATTCTAAACACGGTACAATCGTGACAGCCGGATTGCATGCAGCTGACAGACGCTGCGACCGTATTTGTGATGAAACAAGCGCGGATATATAAAAAGGAAATTGCCATCAACAAGATACACACATTATTTCCGTACTCAGCGTATTGTTGCCTTAACAAACGGGAAATAAATCTAAACCGGTGATTCAGTTGCTGTTTACCAGCGATCATATAATATCAAACATTATAACACTATATAAGAACTTGCTTTGTTTAATTTCACATTGCGGTTTCAAGGACCGGTTGAACTTTATTCCTCAGTGTGAGCGAATTACTCTAGCAATGACAGCTGTTGAATCCGCGCTTGTCCTTTCCGGTTGCCCCAGTTGTTAATTTCTCAGCAAGTAAAAATAAACACTAAACAATAATACATAATTTAGAAACAAATTTATTTATAAGTAAATAAATAAAGGTTTATTAGCAAATGATTTAGTAAATTTAGTAAATAATATAAAAATAAGCGCAATACCACTGGAATTGACATAATGTAATGTTAATTTACGTAAATTAACATATTAACAATTACGTTAAACTGTTACCTAATAGCATACAAAATATATGTAGATTTCAAGACTAACAAACATACACACGAGCAAATGAAGACAGCATCAAAAGTAACCCTGAGAAACCAAAATGAATAAAAACAGGTTACTAGTACTTACGTTATTGCTAAAGTATGGTCAGTCTGTGGCAGTAACGGAAATGACACACTAATTCTTCCAATCGCTATGGGAAATTTAAACAAAATAATTTCTTAATAAGTGGTTATACTACATTAGAATAATAATTTACTGAATGCTGGAAACAATATTCTTACGATATGTGAAACAATACCAATTATGTAATAACATAAGTGAAGGGGTGTGTTCACTTACAGCCATCCAGTAAATTGCCTTAAAGTGTTATTGTGTGCACCTCTATGGTTCCAAAATTAAGTATGATGAATTTTTAATTAATTAGCAAATCATTTATATTAGCGATATATGTTTATATCAATGAACTTGTTTAATCATTTGAGCTTGAAAAAGCAAATACAGTAGGAAGACTTGACGATTTCCTAAAAGGCTACATGTTTCTCTGTGCAAGAGATTAACTTTTCTTGGCTACTTCCCACTTACAACCAGTACCACTTGCGAACACTGTAAAATTCGTCTCACTTGCGATCACTCTTATCAACAGGGGAGTCTTACAATGTTTATTGTACCACTTGTGATCATTATAATATTGAAACTGTATCTGCTTCTCGGTCACCAACAAAAATAACGTAAAATTTTAGTGAAACTTTTTTAAGTATTTTAATTTTTTTTAATTAAGCACACTTAATATACTTGTGTGTGTGTGTGTGTGTCTCACTGTCATTTCTAAATTACAAATCGTACATACACAAATTAGCTACCATAGTATAAAAGATAGTAAAGAACTATAATATCTAAAACGAAGTGTGTTTTTTAAATTAGACTACACTTTACCCTTAAATATCAGTCAGTGTCTAAAGAACTGGTATTATAACTGATATAAACTGGAAATTATTTCACAATGTTATATTCATTACTCGTATCTGAATACTGCTGAAAAAGCTTTTCCTAATCGGTCGATTCTGATACGGGAACTTGACATATAACTGATAACCACGGATACAGAGGCTCACTAATCTCTTCTTCCAAGTAGTCGTTAGAATTTACTCGTCCAACTGCAGTTGTCTTTTATTTATTCTGCCTTGCTCTCTGTATTTTAAATTTTACATTTGGAGTTTTTTGAAAAGCACCCATTGCATTTTATACAGTTAATAATCTTATAGGAAGTTACGAGAAAGTCAAAGAGGTTCAAGTGACATGGTTGTGGTGTAAAACACAGCCGGAACGCCTGAGTGTGTAATTTCATTTTCATTGGACCAAAGATATAGAAGATTTATGTGTGTGTGTGGGGGGGGGATACAAAATTAAATTTGGTAAATTTATTTGGTAATATAGTTAAAAAATGTAGCGAATAAAATATATTTAATGATACAGTAGAAAAAAGTAAATAAAAATTTAAAAATAATAAAAGGAGAAAAATTGCGAAATGCCAAGGCAATGTAGCTGCTTTACTTCAGCTATCATTGTAAGCAATACCAGTTTTTAAATTTATTTGATTAGGCTACTGTTACAGGTGAAAAATGAAAAAAAGAAAGCATAACTTCGGCACATTTGGTAAAAAAAGATAATTCGCCTCACCTGTTTGTTCGCAAGTGAGAAATATCTTTTCACGTCAACAATAAATTACTTATCTTATCTACCCAACTGATCGCAAGTAAAACAATAGTTGCAAGCTCAACTGCGAGGGCATTAATTATATAAAAATATGATCAGAGCACAAAGAAATATACAGTCTGTATGGTGGGTATTTAATTATTTCCCTCTCGGATTGAGTTCCATATACATGTACAGTAAGAAACATATAGGTATTCAGTTATCCACAACTCTCCGATTAGCAATTAGGTGCGGATTACAATTGAAACACAATAGAAGAAAATCTGAGATATTCATTGCCTCAAAGCTTTAGTTTAATATTAAGCCTACTTTATACGCCATAAAAATAATTAACACTAACACTATGCAACGATCGTAGTTCAATCGACGTTTTTTGGGTGTTTTTAATTTTAAATATTGTACATAATCAGCGTTTCATTTTTAAAATTAACTTCTGAAATGAATGATAGAAACACGTTAGCAGAAGACAAGCTTGATTAAGGTAGGCCTACTATCAAAGTGACCAACATGTAAACAAACCTTTTTGTTAAGTAAACAGAAATCTTAGGTTTACTCTGATTACGGTAAAATTTATTATGCAGATTGAGAATGAGCACATAATACGATGAATATGTAATGTGGATAATGTCGTAATGACAAACAAAAAAACAACTGAAAAAACGTTATTTTGAACATCTAAACGCATACAAAAAACCAGAAATAAATAAATCCAATTTAGTCACACATGCAATAAACACAGGACATGAATTCCCAGACATAACCAATGTGACACTAATAAAACATATACCACACAAAGGCACTATAATGAACATTTGGGAAAATTTACAAATATACAAACATAAAACACAAAAGAAACTAATACCTGAACAAATACAAATCAATACAACACATGACACAATATTCAAAGCACTCAACATCGAAAATACACAAAATACAAATACATATACCACAATCACACACAATAATACAACTTTAAAAGACCAGCGACCAACAAGAAACCTTAATAGTATCCAGCCAACACACAAATACTTCACCAGACGCAAGATCCCGAAGGTTGAAGATGAGAGCACGGGAGCTCTCGAAACATGTTCCGCATAGGAAAAACATAACATCTTGAGGTAATATAAACATAAATTTTAAAAATATTTTAAATTATTTTGCAATAAAAGTATTTTTAAAAAGTTTACTTGTTTTTTAATACAGTGTGGCGTCTATTTAACTTTATTGAAGATATCCACTGCTTAAGATACAAAATATCAGAATATCTAATTATCCGGATTGCTGAATCGCTCTAACGAAGGTTCAATCCGGCTAATCGATGTACTACTGAAATGAAACTACAAAATTGAACACGCTCTCTCTCTCTCTCTCTCTCTCTCTCTCTCTCTCTCTCTCTCTCTCTCTCTCTCTCTCTCTCTCTCTCTCTCTCTCTCTCTCTGTATCGCGCGCGCGCGCACACACGCACGCGCGCGCCCACACACACACACACACACACACACACACACACACACACACACACACACACACACACACACACACACACACACACACACACACACACACACACACACACACACACACACACACACACACACACACACACACACACACACACACACACATCAGTGGCATCAGTGGCGTATCTGGGGTTTGACCTTGGAGGGGGAGTCCGGTCGAATCGTCTTCTTACAAAAGAAAAAAAAACAAGTTAAGACTAATCAACATTACTATCTTCGAAGTGGTTGAAAAACGTGTGATAACATCCTGAAATCAATCCCACAAAAGTAACTGGTAATAACACAATAAAAATAAGCGTTATTGAAACACTGTTTAGGAGATACTTATTGTTGTACTGGTTTTTCTATATTTCATATTTCAAACGTATTCACAAATGCAGTGTAATAAACTTGTCTGTATGCTTAAAAATGAGTTACAATTACATTAGCGAACACAGCTGAAAAAATAATAAAGTACTATTTCTTTTATAAATTTGCTAACTGCTATAATTTTTATTGTTCGACTAAGCTTTTCGTCATCACTGACCTCATCAGGCCTTAAACAACAAGTGATGACGAAAAGCTTAGTCGAACAATAAAAATTATAGCAGTTACCAAATTTATAAAAGAAATAGTAAGGATGGCTGCTAATTTAAACAATACGAAGAATAATAAAGTAGCCTAAACGTTAAGAATTTATCAAAATTCGTCGACTTTTTCGACCTTCAGGGGGGTGGGTCCGGTCCCGTTCACCCCCCCCGTAAATACGCCCCTGACGCACACACAACACGTGTGGCATGTCTGCATGCAGGCTTACCACTTAAAAACATTTTGGACTGTGGATCAAGTTTTGAGCAGTCTGGAGTTATGAATTTACTAGTAAATCGCGATTAAATAAAAAAAAAGACTGAGTCTATAAAGTTGTCTGCATTTTTAACATAGTCTAATTCACTGGTGATATGGAATTTAAATGTAGCCTTCTTTGCTTCTTTAATATAGTTCCTGTTATTTCAATTCGTTGTTGTTAGTAAGTGAAAAGCAGTAAGCAATAATGGCTGCCACTTGTTACTCGTGCAGCACGTTGGGCGTTATTAGACTCTGGTAGCTGCGAAGCCTCTCGGTTCCATCAGATATTGGAAATATCGTTGCCCTGTTAGTAATGCAGTATGTTGCATTTGAAAGCTAAGATTACCAAACTAAAGAAACGGATTACAAAAACAGGATGCAAGTTAGACTAAAATCAAGTGTGTCTGCCTACATTCGGAAACAGAATTATCCAGAAAAACTACATGGGGGTTGTATCATTACATATTCTAACGGTTGTTTCCAAAAAACGATTGACTTTAAACAAAGAAAAATCTGTTCGGCCAAATAGCACTTTGGATTTTAATCAGAAATATAACAAGTTAATATTAAGTTATTATATATATTTATTTCAAAATGTAAAAATAGCTAAAGAAAATCGAATGTGAATATCAATAAGTTTAACAGACAGACAACAAATTTGTTCTTGATAACTTCTTCATTTAGTTTATTAATGGAAATATTACAAAAAAAGAAAGAGTCTAGAACATAAGAGACACGAAAAAATCACTGTGCTAAATTCTTAATAATCAATTTTGAAAATGCCGTAAAGTTAATGTTTCCTTAGATCTATTGTCGACAAAGTTTACAGTGATGCGTCTGTATGTAAAGTTTTCACGGCATTTGGTTGGAGCTGCGAAGTATTTATAAAGATTTTAATAAAATTTAATCTGTTGACGTCAGACAAGTGGTCATTATATGCACGTGAATAAAAGGATTAGACACTAAACACGCTTTTATATGTACGCCTATTCATTACGCTTAAGTCGACTTTTGAAGACTCAACAATACTGTCGACTTCATACATATTAAAAATTATAAGCGACAACGCATGAATTCTTAATTAAAAAATTATATTATTCTTTTTTGAAATATTTGGTATTGTTGCGCACACCTCTTTTTTATAAAGTTGGTATAAACTCAACATTCCGTCGGAGTGCGAAATTCTTTTAAAGTTATTGGATCAATCTTATTAAACGTCTTGTTGGATTCCAGAAGACACTACAAAACCTCCCTTAGTTCACTTCCTAATTGTTTTTTGGTGAAGGCGCAACACACGCATCTGCGTCCACGCAAAACTTCTGTGCTCCTAAACAAAACTTTTCACTACTTTTACATTATACTAGTCGAAACTTTATGACTTAATTTAAGTGTATAATCTTCTTATAATTGGATATGTCATGTCTGTCTTCTTTTTCAAAAATTTGTTAGAAAATTTTCCGCGTATAAGGAACCTGTCACTGGAATCGTAAGGTTTCAAATTGAACTATTATAGTTTTAAAATCGTCTGTATTAACTATTATACAAAACACTGGAGTAGTCTACAAAATTAAGTCAATATTTTATTAACTAATTTTAGTCCTCCAGCAACATACACACACGCTCCATAATAATCATACTTAACTTATCATCTCAATCATCACATTACTGCTTCTAGTCCAGTAGCCATAGTAAAAATAACGGTAAAATTTCTTAAAAAATTGAGGCAAAGTGATATTTGGTATAGTTATTGAAAAAGGTCTAGATATCGTTTTAAAATCATCTTTGCATGTTTATAAGGTCAGGCTTTTTAAAAAAACCCTTATTTAAGGGCAGCGCGCGGTAAAATCGATAAAAACATTTACATTCCGTGAATTTCTTTCCTTACTACTAAATAAACCATTGGATCATGATAAAGTCTTCATTCTTTTTGTTTAAAATAGTTCAAATTTTAATAGTAATAAAATCAAAATAACGATTTTGTTATTATTTCATCGTTAGGAGTATTAAATCTATAGACGGAATGGTCGATTTTAACAAATCTTCCTCTGTTGAATAATATTATTAAATATGTGTATCTTAATATACATAAAAGTCATTGTGTGTATTTATATTCCACACCTCCTACTAAACCACTGGACCGATTTCAACAAAACTTAGCACAAATATTTTATGCAACGGGAGAACCAACATTAGATAGGTGTTTTGGGCCCTGGGGGATGTCAAAAATGGAAAATATGAAAATACCGCATGTAGGGTATCAAATTAAAGGGGATTTCAATGCAAGTAACAATTTTTTCATGCATATAAGCACTATTGAAAATTCTTGGGCCCTGGGGCTTAATAAATGGGTGGTTTTGGGGGAGGTCAAAAATGGATAATATGAAAAACCACTGGACTGATTTCCACCAAACTTGGCACAAATTTTTTACGCAACGGGAGAACCAACATAAGATAGGTGTTTTGGGCCCGGGGGGATGTCAAAAATGAAAAATATGAAATATGAAAATACTGTGGGGTATCAAATTAAAGGAAATTTCAATGCAAGTAACAATTTTACATGCATACTTGTATACGTGCATGTGTATTAATATTTTCAAAAATTTGGAATGGTATTTTGTCAATTTTGCTGATTTCTTTTGCAGTAGGCTTAACTGTCAATCGTTTTAAGGGAACTTTGTTATAATAACAATCTCTGGGACTTACAATCATAATACCTCCCATACTATGAAAAGTATTTTTCCCGTCTATAGTATTGATGTTAATATCTGAATTGGCAAATGCCAATTGTGCAAAACAACCAGATCTAAATGGAGAACGTGGACTAAGCAATACACTATCCTCATAAAGTGTTGCTTCTTTGTATGATGAACACACTCCCAGATGCGACAATATATCTATAATTCGTTTTGAAGCAAATTTCCTATGCAACATTACAGACAGACCCACTTGCAATGGTGATAGAAAGGTTCTAGGTCTTATGCAACTCATAATTGAATGAGTAATTGCTGTGCATTTTGTTTCATATGAACTAATATCACCTTTTTTATTTTTTAAAATTATTTCTTCTATCAGAAACTGAAGGGATTCTGGGATATTCTCATTAATATTTTGGAATATATTATCACTTGGAGGATAAAATTCTGCATTACTTTTCTTCAGATTAACATCTTTTCGAATAATTGCTGCTGCAGATTTTAAGATTTTTCTTTTTTCTTCATTTTCATCTTTTTTTGAGGCTATCCATGCTTAACGCATGACATTGTATTCACGATCTACAAGACATATGAGGGTTGAGCCACCTTTTCTGGATATAATTCTTATACAATTGCCATAATTGTCTTTTAATTTAGCAATAATGGTATTTGGATGACAAGCATCATGTCCTGTTTAAGAAAATTAGATATTAAATAAAATAAACATGAAAATTTAATTTAAAAAATAGTATAATTATAATTTATAATTAAGCAATATATTTACCTAATAATGCAATTAATTCTGTGAGCATAAACTGGGTATCATCACTGTCACTTAAATAATCAAAAATCAATTCCATTTGACGTGAGATTTTTACATCCTTGGGTCGACCTTTAGCATCACTGCCACGAGTATCGTGCCACGTGTGTCACGAGTGTAACTGTTTAAAACTTTTTTGTGACAACTGCTGTGATATCTCGCTTGTACAGCTACCAAATCATCACAAGAAATTCGTCGTAGAATTGCTTTTCCTAATTCGTCATTATGTTCTGCAATCATTTCTAA
The DNA here is from genome assembly GCA_034769895.1 of Magicicada septendecula. Lineage (NCBI taxonomy): Eukaryota > Metazoa > Arthropoda > Insecta > Hemiptera > Cicadidae > Magicicada > Magicicada septendecula. The sequence continues at coordinate 339,028,230 of CM068367.1, read as the reverse complement.
TAATTTTTCTTTAAAAGTAGGACTTTGAATTATAGAAATATTTTTGCGTTGATTAATACTTAATCTCGTATTACTTTTATCGGCATCTAATCCACAAATTATACAAAGTTTTTTGAAATCAAACAATTCTTTACTCTTTCTGACTTTACTCTTGACTGGGCTATATTTACTTTTTTCGACAAAGTGCCTAAATCCTTATAACACAAAACATCATTCCTTTTTAACGTATATTTTTCTCGACATTTCCTGTGTACTAAAATTGAATCAACTTTTTTTAACATTTCATATTTTCCATCGTTTCTCTCAGAGCTAACTCTTATTAAATTCGGTAGTCCTCGAGTCACTTTTTCTGTATCTTCAATACAAAGATCAGCATTACAAATAAAACATATTTCAGTATCACACTGGTCCATACTTAATACCTAAAAATCAAAAAACCTTATGTAGCACTTATGTTTAGTAAAAGTATTCTTTAAAGTTGTCTTGATTGTTCATCTCTTCTTTCACAGCACTATCACTTTACTAAAATATCGGTATGGAGAACCATACATGACTTCCATATTCTAAGATTTATATTTAAAATCATTTTCAGCCAAACAGCCAGGGAAGGAATTTTAACAAAAAAATACTTCTTTCTTGCCAATAACGTAGTACACATATAAAAAATATTATCCCCTCCCCCTTCAACTATAATTTTGATTTATAGAAAATTACCCCCAGCCCGTTCAACTAGCCTCTTCATTTATAGATATTTCATCTACGTTTCTACAGTGGATTATTAAGATCTTATCAGGATACTTTATCAAAATTAAGTACTTTACTCATGTTACAACAAAAAATGTTTCAGGTAAACTGCCCTTTCCCCGTAACCGATCTTCACCAAAATCAACAGACATTGAGTTCTCTATAGCTCAGGCACATATGTAAAAAATTATTTGATTCTGTTTGAATTTACGGCAGTTATGGTTCGTCATATAAAAAATTACCCATGTTAAAACATAAAACATGAGATTTATAAAACATATCTAAGATTTATATTTAAAATCATTTTTGAAATAAAATATTTTCATAGAACCTACTAACGCTGGGGAAATCTGAGGAGCCAATCAGAGTTGGGCCTACCTGTCACTCTGCAGAATTTGGTGGAAACCCCTGTCACTGTCGCCAAAGTATCAGCCTTGACAGGGTCCTCTTTTTCTGCAAAATGGGAGAGGAGGCTTGAGATGGAGTGAGTGAAATGGTCCCCACCTCAATGAAGAACCCATTGTTTTATAAAAATATATTTAAATTTTGAAAACTGAAAATTCTTTTCTTGTTGTAAATATTTATATTTTATAATCAAAATGACTTTATCAAAAAACAAACATTATTTTTTTATAATAAGTACTTACATATGTTTCTTAATATGCTTACTTTTTCTTCAATGTTGATGATCATTTCCAAACATTCTGACAAAATTGTATCTACAGAACAGTTAACATTCCCCAGGTTTCCATTTCTGCTAATTTCTCATTACACCTTCCACTGACGTATTATTAACCATTTCATAAACTATCGTATAATCTTTTCAGATTTTGTGGTACAAAATCTGAAATTTTCAGATTGCCTGGCAACAAAATTATTTTATTTTCAACAATTACCATTGTTTGAAAAAGTTTAAATGAATTTTCAAGTACTTTACTCTTGTTAAAACGTAAAAGGTTGCAGGTAAACTACCGCTTCCCCTTAACCGATCTTCACCAAAATCTAAAGGCCTTGAGTCCTCTACAATTCACTGAAGTATGCAAAACATTATTTGATTCTGTTTGAATTTGCGGCAGTTATCGTTTGCCATAGAAAATACGCTTGATAAAAAACGTTGCAGGTAAACTACCCCTTCCCCTCAACCGATCTTCACCAAAAACAATAGGTCTTGAGTACTCTACAAATCAGGGCTGTATGCAGAAAATTATTTGATTCTGTATGAATTTGCGGCTGTTATCGTTTGCCATAGAAAATACCCTTGTTAGAAAAATGTTGCAGGTAAACTACCCCTTTCCCTTAACCGATCTTCACCAAAAACAATAGGTCTTGAGAACTCTACAATTCAGGGCTGTATGCGAAACATTATTTGATTCTGTTTGAATTTGCGGCTGTTATTGTTTGCCAAAAAAAAAATTTCCCTTGATAAAAAAAAACCGTTGCTGGTAAACTACCCCTTCCCCTCAACCGATCTTCACCAAAAACAATAGGCCGCGAGTACTCTACAAATCAGGGCTGTACGCAAAAAATTATTTGATTCTGTTTGAATTTGTGGCAGTTATCGTTTGCCATAGAAAATACGCTTGATAAAAAACGTTGCAGGTAAACTACCCCTTCCCCTCAACCGATCTTCACCAAAAACAATAGGTCTTGAGAACTCTACAATTCAGGGCTGTATGCGAAACATTATTTGATTCTGTTTGAATTTGCGGCTGTTATTGTTTGCCAAAAAAAAATTTCCCTTGATAAAAAAAAACCGTTGCTGGTAAACTACCCCTTCCCCTCAACCGATCTTCACCAAAAACAATAGGCCGCGAGTACTCTACAAATCAGGGCTGTATGCAAAAAATTATTTGATTCTGTTTGAATTTGTGGCAGTTATCGTTTGCCATAGAAAATACGCTTGATAAAAAACGTTGCAGGTAAACTACCCCTTCCCCTCAACCGATCTTCACCAAAGACAATAGGTCTTGAGTACTCTACAAATCAGGGCTGTATGCAGAAAATTATTTGATTCTGTTTGAATTTGCGGCTGTTATCGTTTGCCATAGAAAATGCCCTTGTTAAAAAAACGTTGTAGGTAAACTACCCCTTTCCCTTAACCGATCTTCACCAAAACAATAGGTCTTGAGAACTCTACAATTTAGGGCTGTATGCAAATAATTTTTTGATTCTGTTTGAATTTGCAGCTGTTATCGTTTGCCATAGGAAATACCCTTGTTAAAACATAAAACGTTACAGGTAAACTACCCCTTTCCCTTAACCGATCTTCACCAAAAACAATAGGTCTTGAGAACTCTACAAATCAGGGCTGTATGCGAAACATTATTTGATTCTGTTTGAATTTGCGCCTGTTATCGTTTGCCAAAAAAAAAAATTCCCTTGATAAAAAAAAACCGTTGCAGGTAAACTACCCCTTTCCCTCAACCGATCTTCACCAAAAACAATAGGTCGCGAGTCCTTTATAAATCAGGGCTGTATGCAAAAAATTATTTGATTCTGTTTGAATTTGCGGCAGTTATCGTTTGCCATAGAAAAAAAATCTACAGATAGACACACAGACACACACACACAGACACTTTTCGGAAAACGACTTTTTTTCATGTTTTGAGTGTAGTAGAATCAGAATCTGCAATATCTCGAACACGATTTTTTTTGCCATCACCATACTTCCATTCCTTAAGGAATATGGAAGTAAAATGAACTTTATCTTGTGAAAAACTTACTTTTTTCGTCGGACGCGTTTCGGCTTAAGTATCCGCCTTCTTCAGCTTTTTGGTCAGACTGCCATCATTTCGTAACGGTTTTTGTGTGGAAGGTGTAGTGGGGGTGGTGTGTGAAGGAAGGGGATTGGTGCAGGGATTCAACTTGATGTTTGTTTTTTGTAAAATTGTGTCAAAAAGTGTATGTGATTTATATTGTAGTTGATCGTTGAGTATGTTGTTTGGTTGTGTTGTGTGGTGTTTATATATTTCGTATTGTTCAGTTGTGTTGAGTTTTCGGCCTTTAGGTAAGTAATGTAAAATTTCGAGATTGGTGTCTATGTTGGTGTAATTGTAGTTTTCTGTGTGTATGTGTGTGGCAAATGCGGAGTGTATATTGTTGTTGGTTAGAGCTTTTAGATGTTCAGAATAACGGGATGAAAAAGATCTTCCTGTCTGGCCGATGTAGAAACTATTGCAGTCATTACATTTTAATTTGTAAACACCTGTTTTGTTATATTTGTCTATGTCTGTGTTTGTATTATTGATGTGTTTTGTAATGGTATTGGTTGTTCTGTATGCTATTTTGTATTTGTGTTTTCTGAATGTGTTGGCGATTTTGTGTGTGTAGGAGTTGTGGTATGTGAGTGTTATGTATTTATTGTGTTGTGTGCTGATGGTATTTTGTGTTTTGTTGTTTTTGTTTTTGATGCGTTTGTGTAGTGTGTTTATTAAATTAGGGTTGTAACCGTTTTTGATTGCTATGTATTTTATTGTGTTGAGTTCGTCGGTGTAATCTTGTTTATTTAAGGGTATTTTAGTTAGTCTATGGAGCATATGGTTGAAGGCCGCATGTTTATGTTGTGTTGGGTGGTTTGATGTGTTGTGTATAACCATGTCAGTTGTGGTTGGTTTCCTGTATATTTTGTATGTGTGTGTGTTGTTAGTTTTGTTAATTGTTAGGTCTAGAAAATTTATACTATTGTTTTGTTCAATTTCCAGTGTAAATTTTAATTTGTGGTGTATAGTGTTTATGTATTTGTGGAAGTTTACAACTTGTCTTGTGTTGCCTTTGAATAAAAGTAATATATCATCTACATACCTGTGCCAATATATAATTTTGTTAGTGTATTTGTTGTTGTTTATTATGTGGTTCTGTTCTATGTTGTGTATTCTTTAAAACTTCACCACTAGTGAAGTCAAAATATCTCTTTTGAAAACTTTTTTATTTTCAATTTTAAATCCACCGTTTTTACCAAATTTGTTTTTTTAAATATGTGCCTTTTATAAACTTTTAATGTATGTAAAAAATGATCAGTACAAATAATTTTTTTTTTTAGAAAAAATGCAGTTCTTTACGTTTAATTTTTTAAATGGTCAAAAAACGGTGTCAAAAAGCCCAAAAATTTTTGTTAATTAACCACCCGAAAGTATTTTTAATAAGCTTTAATTTAAGCCGTCGTACACCTTTGTGCCAAAATCTTGCCATACTTTATGAGCACTCAAAGTTTTTTTGTGAATTGCGATTTTTTTGAGGTTATATTCAACATTTCAATATGAAATTTCTGGGGTTTATAGTCCTCCACAAAGGTTACCTTTCCATCAAGTTTTATCAACTTTCATTAATTTGTGTTAAAACAACAGCAATTTGTTTATAAACGCCATCGCCACATTATTTATTTATTAACAATAATAATAATATCAACTTCCGTATTAAGGCTAGAAATGTTCTTAATTTATTATAGAATACTGAAAAAAATTCACATTAAAATCGGCTTGTTAGGTCCAAAGATATTTATAAAAACGCTATTTTGCAACTTAAATTGTTAATAAAAAAATAAACGGGTTGTTTTTACACAAAAGTTAACTATTAGCTCAACTTGATCCCATTAACCAATTTAGCACACAAAAATCGACTCCCAGAACAATTCACATTTGATTTTTATTTTGACTCCACTACACGTGTTCACAAATAAATAAATATTAGCATGTATAAAAAGTGTAAATAAAAACTTTAAACTGCAATTTTTGACATGATAATGTCTTATGGCTGGGGGTCATTTGAAAATTTCTGTAACGCATCACGCTGCATGACGTCATCATTTACCAGCCGGGAATCGTTAACTAAAACCGCGACCGCTAACGTGCTAACGTCCGTCGCAGATTAAAGACCTAACAAGCAAACAACACTGCATAGCTGTAGATAGGTATGTAACCAATCAGTCAGTCAGTAACCATAATAATGTTGCGTTTAGCTGGCGGCTGAAAGACATTATCATGCTCTTAAGCTTTTACCATTTGGTAAACGGTACTTTACATTTTTTTTACCTGTTTTATATGATAAAAACAAAAATATTTGTAATGTTTTGATTATAACCTTTGAAGAAATATCAACTGCGTTACTGCTCCGTTCTTGTATAGCAGATGTTTGTATGGCACACCACAACAATGGGTGTTGCGCGCGCAGCTACATTTACAGTTGCACACTCGAGGGGAATAGAACGCCGCGCCGTTTAAAAATTTTACCTGTTTTCTAGGGTCTTGGTTTTAGAGTATAGGTATAATGAGGTAAGAAAAATAACATGAATAGATAGATTTAGCATTGTAGTAGCTGTAACGTTAATTTCAAGTACTCAAATAAACCCACTTAAAAGATACATGTATGTAATGCAAAGGAGGCACCTTTTTTTAGTATACACAATTTTTATTTATTTTTTTAATTTTGAAAATGATTTTAATTTTCATGAGTGTAGTTTTTGATGCAGAACACTTGCAGCTTTCAAATACAATTTTTTGTGTTTCGATATCTCTATTTTTAAGATTAATAAAGGCAGATAAACTCTGAATTTTTGAGTAAATTTAAAATACGTCGAAATACTCACTTTTGAAAAGGTTTTTTTTTTAAATAACAACTTTAAAAGTAATTTTCATTATTATAAAATAAAAAGTTTATCTCTTTTAAAGGTAAATTAGTAAAGAAGTACTATTTTTTAAAATTTTATTGTATAGTACTTGTAATTTTGTGGTTTCACTTCTTTTTGTATCTACAGTAAATATTTATACACTATATTCTTTATGTTCAAATAAAATATTTATGTAAAAATCAACAAATTTTGAAAGCTATACTGTTCCCCTTCAAAACTAGCCTTTATTTAACTGGCTACGCTTAGATTAAAGAAAGTTATGATATTTTTGAATAGACGCGCCTGGCTAATTTAGCGAATTACGCAAGATCGGGGGCAAACGCTCTTTTTAAAACGCAGCGCTCATCATTACCAATTTTCAGGAAAACAGTTCCATTAACGTAAAAATATGTAAGGAGACTTTCTGAAGGAAATTGTTTGCTCTTCAATATACACCTTTTTATTTCTTCCAACTGTAGATATTTACGGAGTGCTTTAAGAAAATCTGTCTTTACGATTTTTCCAGACCATTTTCAGAAAACCCTAGAAAGGTAAACATGCAAAGATTTTTTTATATTAATTATTAACGTTTATTTAACACGTGCACTAAATATTGCTTTGCCCCAATTTTTTATCATGTCAAAATCTCTGGCGACTGGACTATTCTGTGTACAACCTATTCTGTTTGATTTATCGTCATTACCACAATAACTAGGATTGTTCTTTTTATATTTATATTTATCGAATATTTCCGATTATAGTACCAAGCCACGTATTTGATAATCAAATTAGTAATGTATAACTTACCATCTGTGACTTACAGCAATGTATTTTCATTTAAAATTTACATGTTTCGGGACCTTGTCCCATCATCAGAATTTTAAAATCGTTATCTTATCCCATCATGCGATGGCATAATAGTCGAATATTTCCAAAAATATTAAAACACATTTAAACAAAACAAAATAAGAATAACATATACACATAGCGCGCACAACGTTTTCGAGTGTACACCGTACGGCGACAGACCGCGCACTGGTTCATATCTGCCTCGTATCATAGCAGGTACCGCAAAGCAGTATCATACAGGATGTTTGATTTAAAATGCAGCTGATCATTCAAAATATATGGCTTGATATCGGCATTATTGTATGCTTTATATATTTCGAATTCTTCGAGGGCGTTCATATAACGCCCTTTATTGCAAATGTGAAGGGGTTTTAGGTTAGTATTAAAGCCAGTGTAGTTGTGATTCTCCGTGATAAGATGCTTAGCAAATTTAGATCTGATGTTTTCTACGTTGTGAAAGTATGTAGGTGGCTTGTGTTCAGCGAATCTTTTTAGAAAATTTCGGCCCGTTTGGCCCACATAGAAGGCATCACAATCATCACATACCAATTTATAAATCCCTGTTTTAGTTTCAAGGGCTGTTGGTTCACGAACACGAAGATTATTTAAAATGTTGTTTGTAGTTTTATACGTGATAATAATATTATTAGTCTTATTTAAAGTAGAAGTTAGAATTCTAGGCATAAAGGCCGTGTATGGCGTTGAGATGTATTTGTATGTATGGTCCACAGGTGCCCTATGTGTGTCCGTGTTTTTTCGTCTCTTATGTCTTTTGAGGATACTATTTATTATTGTTTCTTTGTAACCATTTGTGATTGCAATGTGTTTAATGGTATTCAGTTCATCATAGTAGTCCTCATTACTGAGGGGCAATGACAGAAGGCGGTTAATCATGCTGTGGAAAGCGGCCATTTTTTGGGACAGTGGATGATAAGATGTGGCATGTATAACAGTATCAGTTGCAGTAGGTTTCCTGTAAATATTAAACTGCAATTTATTATTGTTCCTAGTGATAGTCAAATCCAGAAAATTTAATTTCCCGTTGTCCTCGTTCTCCAGCGTAAACTGTATATTACTATTAATACTGTTCAAATATTTGTGTAACTGGTCTATTTGTCGACGTGTGCCTTTATAAATTGAAAAGATATCGTCAACATATCGGCCATAAAAAATTATGTTATCATTATATTTATTATTGGTAAAAATGAAAGAATTTTCGAAATGGTTTAGATATATGTCAGCAAGAAGGCCAGAAAGTGGAGAACCCATTGCTACACCGTCATGCTGGGTAAACAATTGTTTATCATGAGTGAAATAATTCTGGTCAAGAACCAACTTCAAAAGGTCCATCAATTCATTTGTACTATCGATATCCAACTTATTAGTGTTGACAAGGTTACTTCTTAATATTCGTAATGTATCGGCCACCGGTATGTTCTTATTTTGTTTTGTTTAAATGTGTTTTAATATTTTTGGAAATATTCGACGATTATGCCATCGCATGATGGGATAAGATAACGATTTTAAAATTCTGATGATGGGACAAGGTCCCGAAACATGTAAATTTTAAATGAAAATACATTGCTGTAAGTCACAGACGGTAAGTTATACATTACTAATTTGTTCTTTTTAGTATATATATATTTAGTATGTTCTATCCTCTGCAAATATATTTTTCTATTATATTTGGTTCTTCACCAATTAATCAGTTCTTTGGTACTTGCGTTCCAACGTTTTTCATTAAGGACTTTGTTTGTCATAACTGCAGAATTTTGTATTGTGATACCTAACATTTTTTGTTTAAAGAAAATGTCCTTAAATGTAAGATTTCCGGACCTTAGTTTAAAGTTTATTACTTATACCGTACACTTATTTTTAATTAACTTGTATTATATTAACAATTTCTTTTAATCTCGTTTAAATATATCTATATTACGCCCTCATGAGAATAATCTGACGTATGGTACTGATGTTGCTTATGTCATAAGGCTTAAAATGTTGCAAATTAAAAATTGTATTGATTAGTAAATGGCATGAGATTGATTACTTTTAATTTGGATAACAATTAGTCACGATATCCAAATTTTGAATGATCGTTTTGCATATTTTTTCAGCCCCTGTACTTTACCTTGGTTTACTCAAACAATTACCCCTCCAGCAAACACACACACACACACACACACACACACACACACACACACACACATGCTCCTTAATAACCATACCTAATTTATCATCATCTGTCACCACACTATTGCATCTGTGAACAACTTATTCTGTTTGATTTACCGTCAGTAGCACAATAACTTGGATGGTTTTTTTGGATTGTATCTATATTATGCACGGTAAACGTATTCTTGTGGTAAGAATCCTGAATTTTTGTCTGCCCTGAGAAAAGCAGGGGAGGGGTCCAACATTGAAGCTAGTCCCTCCTCTCATGTACCGCAGGAGCAGCTCCTAGTTTCGCCACTGATCCCGAATGTAGATTGTAAAGAACTCACAGTTTGTCTTGAAGTCTTAGCGGTCATTGCAAAAATTTAACAACAACGGGACCCAGTTCTAAGATACGCCTAATTACAACTCATTTAATTTTATGCATTCTCTTTCCTTTTGGGTCTTCTTGTGCACTACGACTTTCAAAATAAAATAATTTTAACTTTTTTGTGTTACGAGAAGATTCATAATTGGTTACTGCGTTTATTACATGACTTTCGCAATTTGTTTAGATACAATGGTGAGGAATCAGAATTAGGTCTCAACTTAGCGACAATAAAACATTAATTTTTATAGTTAAGTGATACGATACTTAGAAGTTAAATCATGTAGCTATCTGAAAATTAATGTTTGTGATCTTCTAATTATATTATTTTTATAGTAATTTAGATACACATGTTTTTGGCGTAATACATAATTTGTTATGTGATAAGCAAGTTAGAACAGGGTTAAATCATCTCAAACTAAGTTTGGATAATTGTTGTAAGTTTTGGGGATTCGTTAAGTGGTGTTTAAAACTTATAAAAAACTAATAAGACAGATATATCCTTAAAATATTATCCGTTTAAAAATGTTGAATATGTCAAAGCAGCTATGTTACAAACGTGATATAGATATAACTGTTTAATAAAAATTTAATAGAGCAGTACTAGTACGTTTAAAAACTGGCAGAATTACGATTAAGTGCAGAAAGTAACTTGCAATAGTGCATACTCATTGCAATAAAAGAGAAACGTTGTCATACAAGACATTTTTGAGGCGGTCAGTACTGGAAGAAGACTTCAAAAACATAAAGAATATTTGTTTGCTGCTAAGTTTAATCTGGTTTAGTTTATGTTATTTGATGTTGACTATAGATCTTTTAACGATATGAGGTTTCTAGAAACATTATGATATGAGTATAATTTTTTCTTGTTTTTTGAATCTTTTACTTGAGAATAAAATCATATTTTGTCACAAGACATAGAAATGCGAGATAATTAATTATAAAACTAGTTGTGAAGATAATAGGCGCTTCTAATGAAGTTCACACAGGATACATTCTCCCATCGCGTAAACTTCCTTGATTTATACTGGGTTCAAAAGGTCCGTATATTAACCTAATTGTGGAACATAAAATTAGCCACAGGCAAGTTCCAGATTAGTCAGATTTATGCGCAAACGATACAGCAAATATTTCAGTCCAAAATTTATCGGGTCACACATGCTTATTATTTGCATGTGTGGTAAACAATGATGCTGAATTAAGGACAAGGCTGTTACTGTAGACGCTTTTCACTTGTAGTATTTTGTAATACCGTTACATTAGTGTTACATTCATAAAATTACATTAGTATTAGAATTTAATTTGTTTTATATGTGTTGTTTAGGACACCTTACCCAATTGGATGACAGCGGTAAAAGCGACAGTGAAAAACTTTATGTTAGCAAGTATTTTTCTGTACTTAGTAGCCGTACATGATTTTAAACATAATAAAAACTACGAATGTAAAATACGTATGTAACATAGTATTAAATTAACTTATATATATATATATATATATATTGTAACGAAACAAATGTTACAAAAGAATAGTAAATAATAGTGGAATCCGATCCAGAGAGGAACCAAGAAATAATAATTGAAAGCAAATTAAAGGAAAACTATTTGGTTTGACTTATATAATATTATCCAGAAACCCAGAAATAACCCAGTAGAATAGGGCAGTAAACAGAAAAAAGTGAAATAAATAAACCTAGTAGGACTAATCAACTTACCCTGAATAATAATCCAAACCCAATAAAGAGTACCTAATCCATATAATAAAATTGTATTAATTATAATCATATAGGCCTATAATCGAGGAAAGAAAAAGGGACACAAACCTTTAAAGTAATGAGTGTGATCATAAGAAATAGCGACACAGACTACCGTTAAACAGTGTAATTATTTTTGATGGAAGTGTTTTGTTATTATTAGACAGAATTTTAGTTTATCATACAGACAATAGTTTAGCAGTATAAATAAACTAAAACTGTCAAAAACAATTATTATTATTAAAAGTTTTGTTGTATGTTATAAGATTTTATGTCACCAGTTAATTTATGTAAATATATTTATCTCAGGTAGTCAAAGTAGAAATTACAATCAATCATAACAAATTTTTCTACCACATATCATAGAAATTCAAATTAATAAGGTTTTACAGTTATAAACTGAGGCATGTTTAGTATCAAATTGTTTATAATTATCTAATTAATAATTGTATAAACATTGCATATATAATTAGAGTATAATAATAAAATTATCTATTAAAGGTAATTTATAAAATATAATGTAGGTAATGGGTGTTGATCCTATAACATTTAAACTGTACATAAATGACCAATCAAAATTTAAGAAATTTGTATGAGTTAGGTAACTAAAAGAAAGAAGAAATAACACTTAATTGTTAATTGTGATGGAAAGCAGTTGTATAGTGCGTGTCTAGAGGTAATTAAAAGTATATAAAAATAGATAACCCGTTTGTGGAAGAAGATCTGAAGGACCATCATCGAAGATAATAATACTTCCACTACAATTTTTATGAACAAATAATACACACAATCAAGAAAAATATTCAGAATAGACCAGGAACCCTTCAGCAATATCGTCTAGATGTGTAAAGTATAATTTGACAATATTTTTTTTTCAACAAGGAACAACCACTAGACAATATAACAATTTACACTAACACTAATCACTAGGCAACATTTTAAAGTGCAACCAAATTCAATATATAAGCTAACAGTGATTACAAGGAAAACATTTATTGTACACATTAATAAACTACATTATTTTCTGAGACGGACAAATTGAATATCGTCAAAACTTGTATGTAACTTAATATATAATTTGTGTAAATTTTTAGATTATAAGTAATATATTGTTTGTAAAGGTACTCTCTATTATTAATCAACATGCAAAGGAACTTTTCGTAGCAGCCACAAGAATTCCCACGAAATATATTAAAATTATTTAATATATAAATCCTGAGATAAATATCGACCCTGTGACAACCTTATGTATCGAATGGAATTTTCCAATAATTTGAATTTATGTTACACAGATTAAATCATTATGTTATTAAATCATATCCATGAGTTATTATTCCATTAAGATAGTGTTATAAATTGGCGCACCAACTAGTGAGGCTGAAATTAGGGAATATTAAGTGAAGAAATTGAATCAAGCAAATTAATTTCCTAATTTTTAGCTGGCGACTGCTATAAGTTCCAAGAAATAATAAAGATGCATAAGAGGGCTACATCGTTGAAACGGACGAAGGAGGCAGAGAAGGAAGTCAGGATGGAAGAGAAAGAAGTAACATCGGTGGAGGATGTGGAGACGGTAGCAAGAAAGGAAGATAGAGGAGACCCGAATCTTATAAAATTAATGGAGTTAATGAATAGTATGAATGAGAAATTGGACAAGAACAAGGAAGAAACCAATGACAATTTTAAGAAGCAGAAGGAAGAAATCACGGAAAACTCAAAGAAACAAAATGAAATTTTGAGTCAAAACTTATTAAAACAAATGGAGGAACAAAACAAGCACACGAAGGAAGATTTGAAGAAGCAGAAGGAAGAATTCACTGAAAACTCAAGGAAACAAAATGAAATTTTGAGTCAAAACTTATTAAAACAAATGGAGGAAAAATTCGATAACATCAAGGAAGATAACAGACAAACGAATGAAAAAATTGATAGCATCAAGGAAGATCACAGACAAACGAATGAGAAAATTGATAGCATCAAGGAAGATCACAGACAAACGAATGAGAAAATTGATAGCATCAAGGAAGATCACAGACAAACGAATGAGAAAATTGATAGCATCAAGGAAGATAACAGACAAACAAATGAGAAAATGAGTGAAAATTTAATAAAACAGATGGAGGAGAGATTTGACCAAAACAAAGAAGAAACTAACGAAAATTTTAGGAAACAAAACGAAACCACTAATGAGAGTTTAAAACGGATAAATGAGAAAATTGATAGTATTAAGGAAAGTACTAATGAAACTTTAAAGCAAACTATAAGTGAAAATAATAACCAAATGAAGGAAGAGTTCAGACAAATCAATGAAGAGAATTTAAGAAGAATTAATGGTAGAATTGAACAGGTCAATGATACAATTAACCAGAAGATGGACAAAATCGATGAGGAAAGGAAGCAAGAAATAGCTGACACTAATGAGAGATTGAGAAAAGCTAACGAAACCATCATACAAAATAAAGCAGTGATAAATACCAGAATAGACCAGGTCCAAGAAAATAGTCGTATTCAAATAGAAGGAATACAAAAGGAACAAGAAAATTTAGTTAATTTACAGAAACAGACCGGAGAAAGGTGTGACAATATTAACACTACGGTGAATAATTTAACTGGTCAGGTACGCCAAAATCAAGAAGAAATTGAGTTAATTAGAACCAGACCAAATAATATTACTCATGTTTCCACAAATGAAACCAGAGAAGGAATTAATTTCAAAAATTATCGCAGAAACCCCATGGAATTCCTGGCCAGAATTGAGGAACATTTTAATAAACATCGAATAACTATCTGGAGCTTGATTAGAGAGATGTTGGATGAGCATTTTAGGGAGATTACGGACAACTGGTGGACAGCAACCAGGAATGCGATAGTGGACTACGCTCAATTTAAAAAACTGTTTAAAGAAAAATACTGGTCCGAAGCTATACAAAATATTATAAGGGACAACATTTGTCAGGGAAGATATGATGGAAATAGAGGTACATCTCCAACTACTTACTTCTGGGGAAAGGTGTGTTTGGCGAGACACCTAGAGCCAAGAATACCAGAAGAATCCCTAGTAACTAAAATGGCATACCATTATGACACAGGAATTGCCAGAGCACGCCTGGGAAGCCAGATTAAAACGGTCCACGCAATGGCTGACTTATTAGAAAATTATGAACACGAGGGTTACTACAAAAGAAGCAGACAACGAACTGATCAGTGCGGTTCAAAAAATAATAACCATGGTATGAATCATAATCAATATAATAACATGAATAACCGGAATAGTTATGTCAATGATCGTAATTACAACCAAAATTTTACCCCAAATAATAACCAACCAGCAAACTTCAATCGAAACCCAATTAACAATAATGATAACAACAGGCCCAATCAAAATTACCATCCGGGTAATAGAAATAATAATAATTATAATAACTACCGAACAAACCAAAATTATAATAATTTTAGGAGTAACTCAGGAGTTAATAACAATAATAATCAGGGTAATTATAATAATAATCGTTCGTACCGACCCCGAATAAATTACATCAGTGCCGAAGAAGGGGATTACTGGAGATACCATCAACCTCGGAGGAACAGTTTTAATAACAGTTATGATCAAAGAGGAAATCCCAGAGGGATGAGTCACCATTATAACCGAGTCAGAAGTAGAAGCCAGGAGGACTTCCGAGAATCAAGGGGAAGTGAACAATTAGACAACCGAGAGGTTGAACAACCAGGAACCAGCACACCAGTCCAGGCAAATCAACAGTCATGCCCGGAAAATAATCATGATAGCCTTAATTTAAACGGAGTGAGGCAGTAATAAACCCTCGCGACCCCTTACTGCTACTAACTACTGGGTACAATAACCACCAAATTCAAAAACATAGTAATAACAAATTACTACCAACTAATTATGAAAAACTAATTATGGAAAATAAACGAATTTCGAAGTACAAAAACCACCAAATTCAAAAATATAGTAATAACAAATTACTACCAACTAATTATGAAAAGCTAATTATGGAAAATAAAAGAATTTTGAAGTATAACAATAACCAAAGTTTAAGGACGGACAGTCAAAATCTTACTATTATTTACAATTATTATTTGAAAAATCTTCGAGAAGAACTGTTGGAGGAAACGGTGACAAGTAGAATCAACCAGCATAATGAAATTTTATACATAACCGCTCAAATTGAAGGAATTCCTACACGAATAATGATAGATACTGGTGCAAATGTATCACTTATTAACGACGCTGAACTGGAGAGAATACAGAAACAAAGTAAAAATATAATACCTACCTTACCTGTCAATAATGTTATTTTAATAGGTGCCACTGGGCGTCAAAATAAAACAGTGAGAAAACAAGTGTCATTGGAAATAGAAAGCAAAGGTGTTACAATTAATATTATATGTTTGGTCGCAATCGGCCTACCATTCGAATTATTAATCGGATGCGATATGCTGAGGAAATATTCAGCCATTATTGATTTGAGCAAGGAGAAGGTGTCCTTGAACTCAGAAGGTGTTATGTGGACGGCAGAGTTAATAGGAAGCGATGGTGCCCCTCTGAACCGTACCCATCACCAAGTTAGGGAATTAAATTTTTTAAATAATGACACCCAATGCAGAAAAATAATCTATAATATGACAAATGAAGACCTGTGGAACAGTAAATTACAGGAGATAAGAGAGTTTAGACACCAAGGCACAAATAATTTGACAGTAAAACAAGTAGAAGATCTCATTATAATATATAAGAAGTATAAACATGTATTTTCAGAAAACCCAGGAAAAGTAAAAAACTATCAGTGTAGAACACAATTTAAAGAACCAGCAGAATTCCACAGAAAATCCTATCCTATACCATATTCATTGAAGGAGGCGGTTAGAGCTGAAATTAATAAAATGTTGTTAAATGATATAATTGAGCATAGCCAATCACCATATACTAGCCCAATATTGGCAATTCAGAAGAAGAACGGGCAGGTTCGACTTTGCTTGGATGCCCGAGAAATAAATAAACACATAGTAAATGATCGTACGTCACCTGGAGAAATAGAAGAAATTCTAAAGAAATTTCATGGTACAAAATTTATCAGTACCTGGGACACAGTTTGTGGTTACTGGCAGGTGGAGTTGCACCCGATGAGTCGAAAATATATGGCTTTTATTTTCGAGGGTAGAAACTACCAGTTTAAAAGATTGCCATTTGGATTAGTCAATTCGGTAGCAATTTTTGTACGATGTATGGACCAGGTATTGGGTCAGGAAGCGCTACAATTCACCACATTTTGTGTAGACGACCTGTTGATTACCTCATCCAACTGGGAGGAACATTGTCACAGGGTGGAATATGTATTGAGTAAGTTAGCAGAGAACGACATAACACTAAAACTCGAAAAATCCCAATTAATAGCGAAGGAGGTTCAATTTTTAGGTTTAAATTTGACTGAACAAGGTATTTCTCCATCACAAGAAAAGGTTACTGCAATCCAGAAGTTCCCACAACCAAAGAATAAGAGGCAACTCCAATCCTTCTTAGGACTGTGTAATTACTACCGGAAGTTCCAACGCAATTATTCCGCATTGACATCTAAATTTCAGGAACAGCTGTCTTCCAAAAACAAATGGACATGGGGACATGAACAGGACGCTATACTACAACAGATAAAGGATAAATTCTTAGAGACAGTAATCCTTCATCATCCAAATTTTGATCACCCATTCTTTTTGAACTGTGACGCAAGTGATGTCAGTCTTGGGACGGTATTGTACCAAGAAGACACAGAAGGAAACCATTTAGTCATCAGTTTTGCCAGTCGTGTGTTAAACCACTGTGAGAGAAGGTATAATGTTACAGAAAAGGAACTATTAAGCACAGTCTTTGCTTGTAGTAAATTCCGAACATACATTTTGGGATATCCTGTAACTGTCAGAACAGATCATAAGTCCATCTCATTTTTAAGAAGTTGTAAGCTGAGTCATGGAAGGCTTACGAGGTGGATACTCGCCTTGCAGGAGTATAATATCAAATGGGAATATATTACAGGGAGTCAAAACGTGATAGCAGACGTGTTATCTCGAATAAACCTGGACACCCAGACATTTGAGGGTGAGAAAGAAAGGATTATCAAGGTGTAAAACATTCTCAAAAGCAGATCTGATTTGGAAGCATTATTACAAAATATCAAAGCTAATCAGTTATTAGACCCAAAATTAATAAAAATCAAGGAACGTATGGCGAACCAAAACTCTTCAATAAACCAATTCTATTGTGAACAAGAAGGAATTTTATTCATAAAAAATACATTGAACCAAGAAGACTGGAAGGTGATCATTCCCAAAATCATGGAAAAAGAACTAGTGTTGGAATATCACATAAGATACGGACATATGGGTGCTGTAAAGGTAGTGAAAGCATTGGAGGAGAATTGTTACATTAAGAACATACACAGGAAGGTACAAAATTATATAAAACCCTGTCATATCTGTCAATTGGTCAAAATTAATAATGAACGAAGGGAAGGTGTAATGATACCTATATCGTCAGAACAAAAATTGGAAAAATTATTCATTGACATATGTGGACCATTTCCTAGGAGTGAAGGTAGAAGCCGGTATAAATACCTTATAATCATTATGGACCACTTCACCAAATTCATCAAATTGTATCCAATCAGTCGAGCAACTACGCAGAAAATTCTTGAAGTAATAACTACTCAATACATTCCAAAAATAGGAATACCTGTTTCAATAGTTACCGACCATGGTACACAGTTTCGAGGCAGAAAATGGAAGAACACATTGTTAGAACTGAACATCAAAAGCTATAAGACCTCCGTATACCACCCCAGTAGCAATCCATCAGAAAGAATCCTGAGAGAGGTTGGTAGAATTTTAAGGACCTATTGTCATCAACAACAAAGGAAGTGGCCTGATTACTTATCAGCCACAGAAGATTTTTTAAACTTGGCTTATCATCCATCTATAAATTGCACTCCATACACTGCCATGTATGAAAAACAACCACCCAGAGAGATCCAAGAATTGATTAAATTTCCTAAGTCTCCACCGTACCAATTTAATAAATTCAAATTCTATAATCAGGTGATGGAAAATCTGGAAAAACGCAGAAATAAATACCAGAAAATAAAGGGTAAAATAATTAAATATGAAGTAGGAGAGAAAGTTTTGTTAAAGAACAGGGAATTGCCTAGCACTCTAGAAGGGATATCAAAGAAATTATTATTACTATACGTTGGACCCTACACCATAACAAAAAACAACAACAACAACACGTACGAATTAACCGACCCCATTTCAAAGAAGATCAAGGGCAATTATAATCAACAATCCATGAAAAAATATCATGAGGAAGAAAAGTCAAAATAACATAAGTAATTATGTCCTCACACCTAATGAAGTGTTCAGAAATAATTACTTCTGAAGGGAGGCAATTTGTAACGAAACAAATGTTACAAAAGAATAGTAAATAATAGTGGAATCCGATCCAGAGAGGAACCAAGAAATAATAATTGAAAGCAAATTAAAGGAAAACTATTTGGTTTGACTTATATAATATTATCCAGAAACCCAGAAATAACCCAGTAGAATAGGGCAGTAAACAGAAAAAAGTGAAATAAATAAACCTAGTAGGACTAATCAACTTACCCTGAATAATAATCCAAACCCAATAAAGAGTACCTAATCCATATAATAAAATTGTATTAATTATAATCATATAGGCCTATAATCGAGGAAAGAAAAAGGGACACAAACCTTTAAAGTAATGAGTGTGATCATAAGAAATAGCGACACAGACTACCGTTAAACAGTGTAATTATTTTTGATGGAAGTGTTTTGTTATTATTAGACAGAATTTTAGTTTATCATACAGACAATAGTTTAGCAGTATAAATAAACTAAAACTGTCAAAAACAATTATTATTATTAAAAGTTTTGTTGTATGTTATAAGATTTTATGTCACCAGTTAATTTATGTAAATATATTTATCTCAGGTAGTCAAAGTAGAAATTACAATCAATCATAACAAATTTTTCTACCACATATCATAGAAATTCAAATTAATAAGGTTTTACAGTTATAAACTGAGGCATGTTTAGTATCAAATTGTTTATAATTATCTAATTAATAATTGTATAAACATTGCATATATAATTAGAGTATAATAATAAAATTATCTATTAAAGGTAATTTATAAAATATAATGTAGGTAATGGGTGTTGATCCTATAACATTTAAACTGTACATAAATGACCAATCAAAATTTAAGAAATTTGTATGAGTTAGGTAACTAAAAGAAAGAAGAAATAACACTTAATTGTTAATTGTGATGGAAAGCAGTTGTATAGTGCGTGTCTAGAGGTAATTAAAAGTATATAAAAATAGATAACCCGTTTGTGGAAGAAGATCTGAAGGACCATCATCGAAGATAATAATACTTCCACTACAATTTTTATGAACAAATAATACACACAATCAAGAAAAATATTCAGAATAGACCAGGAACCCTTCAGCAATATCGTCTAGATGTGTAAAGTATAATTTGACAATATTTTTTTTTCAACAAGGAACAACCACTAGACAATATAACAATTTACACTAACACTAATCACTAGGCAACATTTTAAAGTGCAACCAAATTCAATATATAAGCTAACAGTGATTACAAGGAAAACATTTATTGTACACATTAATAAACTACATTATTTTCTGAGACGGACAAATTGAATATCGTCAAAACTTGTATGTAACTTAATATATAATTTGTGTAAATTTTTAGATTATAAGTAATATATTGTTTGTAAAGGTACTCTCTATTATTAATCAACATGCAAAGGAACTTTTCGTAGCAGCCACAAGAATTCCCACGAAATATATTAAAATTATTTAATATATAAATCCTGAGATAAATATCGACCCTGTGACAACCTTATGTATCGAATGGAATTTTCCAATAATTTGAATTTATGTTACACAGATTAAATCATTATGTTATTAAATCATATCCATGAGTTATTATTCCATTAAGATAGTGTTATAAATTGGCGCACCAACTAGTGAGGCTGAAATTAGGGAATATTAAGTGAAGAAATTGAATCAAGCAAATTAATTTCCTAATTTTTAGCTGGCGACTGCTATAAGTTCCAAGAAATAATAAAGATGCATAAGAGGGCTACATCGTTGAAACGGACGAAGGAGGCAGAGAAGGAAGTCAGGATGGAAGAGAAAGAAGTAACATCGGTGGAGGATGTGGAGACGGTAGCAAGAAAGGAAGATAGAGGAGACCCGAATCTTATAAAATTAATGGAGTTAATGAATAGTATGAATGAGAAATTGGACAAGAACAAGGAAGAAACCAATGACAATTTTAAGAAGCAGAAGGAAGAAATCACGGAAAACTCAAAGAAACAAAATGAAATTTTGAGTCAAAACTTATTAAAACAAATGGAGGAACAAAACAAGCACACGAAGGAAGATTTGAAGAAGCAGAAGGAAGAATTCACTGAAAACTCAAGGAAACAAAATGAAATTTTGAGTCAAAACTTATTAAAACAAATGGAGGAAAAATTCGATAACATCAAGGAAGATAACAGACAAACGAATGAAAAAATTGATAGCATCAAGGAAGATCACAGACAAACGAATGAGAAAATTGATAGCATCAAGGAAGATCACAGACAAACGAATGAGAAAATTGATAGCATCAAGGAAGATCACAGACAAACGAATGAGAAAATTGATAGCATCAAGGAAGATAACAGACAAACAAATGAGAAAATGAGTGAAAATTTAATAAAACAGATGGAGGAGAGATTTGACCAAAACAAAGAAGAAACTAACGAAAATTTTAGGAAACAAAACGAAACCACTAATGAGAGTTTAAAACGGATAAATGAGAAAATTGATAGTATTAAGGAAAGTACTAATGAAACTTTAAAGCAAACTATAAGTGAAAATAATAACCAAATGAAGGAAGAGTTCAGACAAATCAATGAAGAGAATTTAAGAAGAATTAATGGTAGAATTGAACAGGTCAATGATACAATTAACCAGAAGATGGACAAAATCGATGAGGAAAGGAAGCAAGAAATAGCTGACACTAATGAGAGATTGAGAAAAGCTAACGAAACCATCATACAAAATAAAGCAGTGATAAATACCAGAATAGACCAGGTCCAAGAAAATAGTCGTATTCAAATAGAAGGAATACAAAAGGAACAAGAAAATTTAGTTAATTTACAGAAACAGACCGGAGAAAGGTGTGACAATATTAACACTACGGTGAATAATTTAACTGGTCAGGTACGCCAAAATCAAGAAGAAATTGAGTTAATTAGAACCAGACCAAATAATATTACTCATGTTTCCACAAATGAAACCAGAGAAGGAATTAATTTCAAAAATTATCGCAGAAACCCCATGGAATTCCTGGCCAGAATTGAGGAACATTTTAATAAACATCGAATAACTATCTGGAGCTTGATTAGAGAGATGTTGGATGAGCATTTTAGGGAGATTACGGACAACTGGTGGACAGCAACCAGGAATGCGATAGTGGACTACGCTCAATTTAAAAAACTGTTTAAAGAAAAATACTGGTCCGAAGCTATACAAAATATTATAAGGGACAACATTTGTCAGGGAAGATATGATGGAAATAGAGGTACATCTCCAACTACTTACTTCTGGGGAAAGGTGTGTTTGGCGAGACACCTAGAGCCAAGAATACCAGAAGAATCCCTAGTAACTAAAATGGCATACCATTATGACACAGGAATTGCCAGAGCACGCCTGGGAAGCCAGATTAAAACGGTCCACGCAATGGCTGACTTATTAGAAAATTATGAACACGAGGGTTACTACAAAAGAAGCAGACAACGAACTGATCAGTGCGGTTCAAAAAATAATAACCATGGTATGAATCATAATCAATATAATAACATGAATAACCGGAATAGTTATGTCAATGATCGTAATTACAACCAAAATTTTACCCCAAATAATAACCAACCAGCAAACTTCAATCGAAACCCAATTAACAATAATGATAACAACAGGCCCAATCAAAATTACCATCCGGGTAATAGAAATAATAATAATTATAATAACTACCGAACAAACCAAAATTATAATAATTTTAGGAGTAACTCAGGAGTTAATAACAATAATAATCAGGGTAATTATAATAATAATCGTTCGTACCGACCCCGAATAAATTACATCAGTGCCGAAGAAGGGGATTACTGGAGATACCATCAACCTCGGAGGAACAGTTTTAATAACAGTTATGATCAAAGAGGAAATCCCAGAGGGATGAGTCACCATTATAACCGAGTCAGAAGTAGAAGCCAGGAGGACTTCCGAGAATCAAGGGGAAGTGAACAATTAGACAACCGAGAGGTTGAACAACCAGGAACCAGCACACCAGTCCAGGCAAATCAACAGTCATGCCCGGAAAATAATCATGATAGCCTTAATTTAAACGGAGTGAGGCAGTAATAAACCCTCGCGACCCCTTACTGCTACTAACTACTGGGTACAATAACCACCAAATTCAAAAACATAGTAATAACAAATTACTACCAACTAATTATGAAAAACTAATTATGGAAAATAAACGAATTTCGAAGTACAAAAACCACCAAATTCAAAAATATAGTAATAACAAATTACTACCAACTAATTATGAAAAGCTAATTATGGAAAATAAAAGAATTTTGAAGTATAACAATAACCAAAGTTTAAGGACGGACAGTCAAAATCTTACTATTATTTACAATTATTATTTGAAAAATCTTCGAGAAGAACTGTTGGAGGAAACGGTGACAAGTAGAATCAACCAGCATAATGAAATTTTATACATAACCGCTCAAATTGAAGGAATTCCTACACGAATAATGATAGATACTGGTGCAAATGTATCACTTATTAACGACGCTGAACTGGAGAGAATACAGAAACAAAGTAAAAATATAATACCTACCTTACCTGTCAATAATGTTATTTTAATAGGTGCCACTGGGCGTCAAAATAAAACAGTGAGAAAACAAGTGTCATTGGAAATAGAAAGCAAAGGTGTTACAATTAATATTATATGTTTGGTCGCAATCGGCCTACCATTCGAATTATTAATCGGATGCGATATGCTGAGGAAATATTCAGCCATTATTGATTTGAGCAAGGAGAAGGTGTCCTTGAACTCAGAAGGTGTTATGTGGACGGCAGAGTTAATAGGAAGCGATGGTGCCCCTCTGAACCGTACCCATCACCAAGTTAGGGAATTAAATTTTTTAAATAATGACACCCAATGCAGAAAAATAATCTATAATATGACAAATGAAGACCTGTGGAACAGTAAATTACAGGAGATAAGAGAGTTTAGACACCAAGGCACAAATAATTTGACAGTAAAACAAGTAGAAGATCTCATTATAATATATAAGAAGTATAAACATGTATTTTCAGAAAACCCAGGAAAAGTAAAAAACTATCAGTGTAGAACACAATTTAAAGAACCAGCAGAATTCCACAGAAAATCCTATCCTATACCATATTCATTGAAGGAGGCGGTTAGAGCTGAAATTAATAAAATGTTGTTAAATGATATAATTGAGCATAGCCAATCACCATATACTAGCCCAATATTGGCAATTCAGAAGAAGAACGGGCAGGTTCGACTTTGCTTGGATGCCCGAGAAATAAATAAACACATAGTAAATGATCGTACGTCACCTGGAGAAATAGAAGAAATTCTAAAGAAATTTCATGGTACAAAATTTATCAGTACCTGGGACACAGTTTGTGGTTACTGGCAGGTGGAGTTGCACCCGATGAGTCGAAAATATATGGCTTTTATTTTCGAGGGTAGAAACTACCAGTTTAAAAGATTGCCATTTGGATTAGTCAATTCGGTAGCAATTTTTGTACGATGTATGGACCAGGTATTGGGTCAGGAAGCGCTACAATTCACCACATTTTGTGTAGACGACCTGTTGATTACCTCATCCAACTGGGAGGAACATTGTCACAGGGTGGAATATGTATTGAGTAAGTTAGCAGAGAACGACATAACACTAAAACTCGAAAAATCCCAATTAATAGCGAAGGAGGTTCAATTTTTAGGTTTAAATTTGACTGAACAAGGTATTTCTCCATCACAAGAAAAGGTTACTGCAATCCAGAAGTTCCCACAACCAAAGAATAAGAGGCAACTCCAATCCTTCTTAGGACTGTGTAATTACTACCGGAAGTTCCAACGCAATTATTCCGCATTGACATCTAAATTTCAGGAACAGCTGTCTTCCAAAAACAAATGGACATGGGGACATGAACAGGACGCTATACTACAACAGATAAAGGATAAATTCTTAGAGACAGTAATCCTTCATCATCCAAATTTTGATCACCCATTCTTTTTGAACTGTGACGCAAGTGATGTCAGTCTTGGGACGGTATTGTACCAAGAAGACACAGAAGGAAACCATTTAGTCATCAGTTTTGCCAGTCGTGTGTTAAACCACTGTGAGAGAAGGTATAATGTTACAGAAAAGGAACTATTAAGCATAGTCTTTGCTTGTAGTAAATTCCGAACATACATTTTGGGATATCCTGTAACTGTCAGAACAGATCATAAGTCCATCTCATTTTTAAGAAGTTGTAAGCTGAGTCATGGAAGGCTTACGAGGTGGATACTCGCCTTGCAGGAGTATAATATCAAATGGGAATATATTACAGGGAGTCAAAACGTGATAGCAGACGTGTTATCTCGAATAAACCTGGACACCCAGACATTTGAGGGTGAGAAAGAAAGGATTATCAAGGTGTAAAACATTCTCAAAAGCAGATCTGATTTGGAAGCATTATTACAAAATATCAAAGCTAATCAGTTATTAGACCCAAAATTAATAAAAATCAAGGAACGTATGGCGAACCAAAACTCTTCAATAAACCAATTCTATTGTGAACAAGAAGGAATTTTATTCATAAAAAATACATTGAACCAAGAAGACTGGAAGGTGATCATTCCCAAAATCATGGAAAAAGAACTAGTGTTGGAATATCACATAAGATACGGACATATGGGTGCTGTAAAGGTAGTGAAAGCATTGGAGGAGAATTGTTACATTAAGAACATACACAGGAAGGTACAAAATTATATAAAACCCTGTCATATCTGTCAATTGGTCAAAATTAATAATGAACGAAGGGAAGGTGTAATGATACCTATATCGTCAGAACAAAAATTGGAAAAATTATTCATTGACATATGTGGACCATTTCCTAGGAGTGAAGGTAGAAGCCGGTATAAATACCTTATAATCATTATGGACCACTTCACCAAATTCATCAAATTGTATCCAATCAGTCGAGCAACTACGCAGAAAATTCTTGAAGTAATAACTACTCAATACATTCCAAAAATAGGAATACCTGTTTCAATAGTTACCGACCATGGTACACAGTTTCGAGGCAGAAAATGGAAGAACACATTGTTAGAACTGAACATCAAAAGCTATAAGACCTCCGTATACCACCCCAGTAGCAATCCATCAGAAAGAATCCTGAGAGAGGTTGGTAGAATTTTAAGGACCTATTGTCATCAACAACAAAGGAAGTGGCCTGATTACTTATCAGCCACAGAAGATTTTTTAAACTTGGCTTATCATCCATCTATAAATTGCACTCCATACACTGCCATGTATGAAAAACAACCACCCAGAGAGATCCAAGAATTGATTAAATTTCCTAAGTCTCCACCGTACCAATTTAATAAATTCAAATTCTATAATCAGGTGATGGAAAATCTGGAAAAACGCAGAAATAAATACCAGAAAATAAAGGGTAAAATAATTAAATATGAAGTAGGAGAGAAAGTTTTGTTAAAGAACAGGGAATTGCCTAGCACTCTAGAAGGGATATCAAAGAAATTATTATTACTATACGTTGGACCCTACACCATAACAAAAAACAACAACAACAACACGTACGAATTAACCGACCCCATTTCAAAGAAGATCAAGGGCAATTATAATCAACAATCCATGAAAAAATATCATGAGGAAGAAAAGTCAAAATAACATAAGTAATTATGTCCTCACACCTAATGAAGTGTTCAGAAATAATTACTTCTGAAGGGAGGCAATTTGTAACGAAACAAATGTTACAAAAGAATAGTAAATAATAGTGGAATCCGATCCAGAGAGGAACCAAGAAATAATAATTGAAAGCAAATTAAAGGAAAACTATTTGGTTTGACTTATATAATATTATCCAGAAACCCAGAAATAACCCAGTAGAATAGGGCAGTAAACAGAAAAAAGTGAAATAAATAAACCTAGTAGGACTAATCAACTTACCCTGAATAATAATCCAAACCCAATAAAGAGTACCTAATCCATATAATAAAATTGTATTAATTATAATCATATAGGCCTATAATCAAGGAAAGAAAAAGGGACACAAACCTTTAAAGTAATGAGTGTGATCATAAGAAATAGCGACACAGACTACCGTTAAACAGTGTAATTATTTTTGATGGAAGTGTTTTGTTATTATTAGACAGAATTTTAGTTTATCATACAGACAATAGTTTAGCAGTATAAATAAACTAAAACTGTCAAAAACAATTATTATTATTAAAAGTTTTGTTGTATGTTATAAGATTTTATGTCACCAGTTAATTTATGTAAATATATTTATCTCAGGTAGTCAAAGTAGAAATTACAATCAATCATAACAAATTTTTCTACCACATATCATAGAAATTCAAATTAATAAGGTTTTACAGTTATAAACTGAGGCATGTTTAGTATCAAATTGTTTATAATTATCTAATTAATAATTGTATAAACATTGCATATATAATTAGAGTATAATAATAAAAGTATCTATTAAAGGTAATTTATAAAATATAATGTAGGTAATGGGTGTTGATCCTATAACATTTAAACTGTACATAAATGACCAATCAAAATTTAAGAAATTTGTATGAGTTAGGTAACTAAAAGAAAGAAGAAATAACACTTAATTGTTAATTGTGATGGAAAGCAGTTGTATAGTGCGTGTCTAGAGGTAATTAAAAGTATATAAAAATAGATAACCCGTTTGTGGAAGAAGATCTGAAGGACCATCATCGAAGATAATAATACTTCCACTACAATTTTTATGAACAAATAATACACACAATCAAGAAAAATATTCAGAATAGACCAGGAACCCTTCAGCAATATCGTCTAGATGTGTAAAGTATAATTTGACAATATTTTTTTTTCAACAAGGAACAACCACTAGACAATATAACAATTTACACTAACACTAATCACTAGGCAACATTTTAAAGTGCAACCAAATTCAATATATAAGCTAACAGTGATTACAAGGAAAACATTTATTGTACACATTAATAAACTACATTATTTTCTGAGACGGACAAATTGAATATCGTCAAAACTTGTATGTAACTTAATATATAATTTGTGTAAATTTTTAGATTATAAGTAATATATTGTTTGTAAAGGTACTCTCTATTATTAATCAACATGCAAAGGAACTTTTCGTAGCAGCCACAAGAATTCCCACGAAATATATTAAAATTATTTAATATATAAATCCTGAGATAAATATCGACCCTGTGACAACCTTATGTATCGAATGGAATTTTCCAATAATTTGAATTTATGTTACACAGATTAAATCATTATGTTATTAAATCATATCCATGAGTTATTATTCCATTAAGATAGTGTTATAAATTGGCGCACCAACTAGTGAGGCTGAAATTAGGGAATATTAAGTGAAGAAATTGAATCAAGCAAATTAATTTCCTAATTTTTAGCTGGCGACTGCTATAAGTTCCAAGAAATAATAAAGATGCATAAGAGGGCTACATCGTTGAAACGGACGAAGGAGGCAGAGAAGGAAGTCAGGATGGAAGAGAAAGAAGTAACATCGGTGGAGGATGTGGAGACGGTAGCAAGAAAGGAAGATAGAGGAGACCCGAATCTTATAAAATTAATGGAGTTAATGAATAGTATGAATGAGAAATTGGACAAGAACAAGGAAGAAACCAATGACAATTTTAAGAAGCAGAAGGAAGAAATCACGGAAAACTCAAAGAAACAAAATGAAATTTTGAGTCAAAACTTATTAAAACAAATGGAGGAACAAAACAAGCACACGAAGGAAGATTTGAAGAAGCAGAAGGAAGAATTCACTGAAAACTCAAGGAAACAAAATGAAATTTTGAGTCAAAACTTATTAAAACAAATGGAGGAAAAATTCGATAACATCAAGGAAGATAACAGACAAACGAATGAAAAAATTGATAGCATCAAGGAAGATCACAGACAAACGAATGAGAAAATTGATAGCATCAAGGAAGATCACAGACAAACGAATGAGAAAATTGATAGCATCAAGGAAGATAACAGACAAACAAATGAGAAAATGAGTGAAAATTTAATAAAACAGATGGAGGAGAGATTTGACCAAAACAAAGAAGAAACTAACGAAAATTTTAGGAAACAAAACGAAACCACTAATGAGAGTTTAAAACGGATAAATGAGAAAATTGATAGTATTAAGGAAAGTACTAATGAAACTTTAAAGCAAACTATAAGTGAAAATAATAACCAAATGAAGGAAGAGTTCAGACAAATCAATGAAGAGAATTTAAGAAGAATTAATGGTAGAATTGAACAGGTCAATGATACAATTAACCAGAAGATGGACAAAATCGATGAGGAAAGGAAGCAAGAAATAGCTGACACTAATGAGAGATTGAGAAAAGCTAACGAAACCATCATACAAAATAAAGCAGTGATAAATACCAGAATAGACCAGGTCCAAGAAAATAGTCGTATTCAAATAGAAGGAATACAAAAGGAACAAGAAAATTTAGTTAATTTACAGAAACAGACCGGAGAAAGGTGTGACAATATTAACACTACGGTGAATAATTTAACTGGTCAGGTACGCCAAAATCAAGAAGAAATTGAGTTAATTAGAACCAGACCAAATAATATTACTCATGTTTCCACAAATGAAACCAGAGAAGGAATTAATTTCAAAAATTATCGCAGAAACCCCATGGAATTCCTGGCCAGAATTGAGGAACATTTTAATAAACATCGAATAACTATCTGGAGCTTGATTAGAGAGATGTTGGATGAGCATTTTAGGGAGATTACGGACAACTGGTGGACAGCAACCAGGAATGCGATAGTGGACTACGCTCAATTTAAAAAACTG
Organism: Magicicada septendecula; assembly: GCA_034769895.1. Taxonomy (NCBI): domain Eukaryota; kingdom Metazoa; phylum Arthropoda; class Insecta; order Hemiptera; family Cicadidae; genus Magicicada; species Magicicada septendecula. Next base: position 338,998,471 of record CM068367.1, on the reverse strand, counting down.
TTTAAAGAAAAATACTGGTCCGAAGCTATACAAAATATTATAAGGGACAACATTTGTCAGGGAAGATATGATGGAAATAGAGGTACATCTCCAACTACTTACTTCTGGGGAAAGGTGTGTTTGGCGAGACACCTAGAGCCAAGAATACCAGAAGAATCCCTAGTAACTAAAATGGCATACCATTATGACACAGGAATTGCCAGAGCACGCCTGGGAAGCCAGATTAAAACGGTCCACGCAATGGCTGACTTATTAGAAAATTATGAACACGAGGGTTACTACAAAAGAAGCAGACAACGAACTGATCAGTGCGGTTCAAAAAATAATAACCATGGTATGAATCATAATCAATATAATAACATGAATAACCGGAATAGTTATGTCAATGATCGTAATTACAACCAGGGGAGTATTTTGTAAATAATTAGTGTAAAAAGAATACAATGAATGGTTTTAAATATTTTGTGCGCGAAATTACAGGTGTATACAGGCAGTAACCTGTCCAGAGTGTACACCTGTAAGTCATTGTTTGTGTGTATGTGGGTCTGAACCAGCACGGACATGCATTGTACTACGAAGGGGAGACGTACGAATCGTTGGTTTTAATTACTCAATCAGGTAGTGACAGGATTAAAACAAATTAATAAATAAGTTTTTTAACTGTTACCAAAGACATATCACAATTCTAAAAACACCATTAGATTTAGGACATTTAAACGCATATGGTAATGCAAAATAATTGCAGAAAAGTGCAATAATAAAAACGTCATACAAATTAATGTTAATTACTACCATAATTAACTAGTAATTAACGAGTGTGTTATATGTAAATGACGAGCGAAAAATGACGAAGACAATGCAATCACTAAAGATAAAGTTTACGTGATCGCGAAAACGGACTAAAGTGATCAGTAAAAAAAAGGACACTACACTCAATTGACAAAATTTAACATGTCAAAAGCAATATCTGACATGACAGTTTGCCGTCTACTATGAATACCTCCGGCAATTTTGGGCGAGGCGAGACTCAAGATATCTTTACACGTGGACACTAATAATAGGCCTAACACTTTTTTGGGTTGACAACCATGTTTTATTGGTATCGTTATGAACACCAAACGTTGCGTCCATACTGTGATGTGACATCACAAAATGGGCAAAACCTTTGGTTTTCATAACGACCATAATACAACGTGGTTATTAACCGAAAAGTATTGTAAAAAGTTTTGATTACGACAGTCTACGAGTGAAAATAGTTATTAGTTATGATAAAATAAATTGAGCGTTGTTAATTATAACGCTGATGATAAAATAACTTCGTAGCTACTTCAATTTTATATTTCCACCAAATGTCAGTAGATACAGGCTAAAATCTAGGCCACGTATAAGAAATTCTCTCCGTTCTTCTAATTACTTAGCCAATCGTGGAGTGTTGTATAATTTACAATCGTAATTTTAATTTTTTACTGAAAAATGAAGATTTACTTAAAGCTCTTCTGCTTTGAAATGTCTTTATTCTAATTTGTTAACTAACATTTTATATATTAGTTTAACTTTATAAATGACTCTACATTAACTTTATTAACATGGATATAGTAAGCGTAGACATTTAGACATTATAACAAAGTACACTGTAATGCATTACTACTGTTTCTAGGACTGCAACCTTGGAAACAAAATGCAGAAATTATGGCAAGAACCAACGACAATTAGCTGCCTGTAGAACTTATAGTATAGTCAAAATAGCAGCATCAGTATCAGTATGAACTAATATTATTTAAGTCTTACTGGTATGATAATGCTATTAATATTTGGAAAGCAATGTAGCGTAAGTAATACGGTCCGTAATTCGGGACCGAGTTTGTTTCCAAGGTTGACGCAATATATTATACATTACAAGTGACCTTTGTGTAACAGAGCAATGGCTAACGTTTGCGTACACCATCTTATCTCCTGCCCCTAAACTACGATTTTCTGTTCTAGTTTATGCGTGATTTCTCCGTATGACCGAGGTACTAACTCAGCAGCAATCAGAAAAGGTAACACATCTTGCTGTTGTACATAATGTCATATTTTTGTCAACATTGTAAGAGTGGGTAAAGACTAAAAATTGAAGATAATCTTGTTAAAACAATAAACGCAATGTCTTAGGTACTGGTTAATGACAGTTAAAACAGAAGAATAATATTCACTATTAATAAAAGTGTGCTATATTAGCATCAGTGAAAATACACAACAGCTCTAAGAACTGATTGTTACCAGAGGAATTAGCTTGAAAACAACTAGATTATAAAATGTAATATTTACACATCTAACTAAATTACCGTTTGCTAATAATTTATACCCTTAAAGGAGAGCTTATGTTTTCAATTTTGGTCGTTATGTAACCCATTCCATTTTTGCATTATTTAACCCAAATATTACCTTTTTGCCAGTTTGCACTACCTTACACATTGACAGCCTACTAGATGATATGGATCAAGCAATAGACTAGTCTTTCGGTTAATGCAAACACAAATAGCACTAGACTACGGTTTTCCTTATCTTTAGACCTATTTGTTAGTAAAAAAAGTATTATGATGCCGTAGACCTGTACTTCACTCGATTTTACAAATTACATGAGAATATCCGAAAAGTGATAGTAGATTATATTACACGATTTTCTTTTAAGAGAGCGTATTAATGATAAAGTCATCTTCCCTTAGAAGTCAGTTGTGTTAACAAAAGCAACCTAAACATTCGACTCTGTTAGACTGTCATACAAAAAAAGAACAAATGTTAGTTTTATGTCAAAATTAAATTGTAGAATTCGAAATGAGTATTAAGTAAAATGACAATGCGGTAACAGATACTTGAAGTGAAACACAATGCAAGTTGAGAAAGCGCTGTGAGGATTATATCAGATATCATTTCACACACCAGATTCACTTACCTCGTCGCAACGAATGCAGTTGATATTATAATGCTTGTTTCATTCTTACGACGCTGATGCTATTGACAACTCCCTGCAGTGTGAAACAAACTAGTCAAATGTTATGTAGTCCTTTTGTTATACGATTTTTCTCTCCGGATTTTGAAAAATATATTATTGTACTCTACATTTTTCTGTTAAAAATGTATCTCGTGTACCTCAATTAACACACAAAAATACTACTACCTTTGTTACATCTGAACACAACCATACCGTACACTCGTACGTGTAATTCAAGGAAGCCCACACACAGAGTTTCTAGTTAATATCGAGTTCCGGTCGTAATAAAAACGTAATTTTTACGTACTAGAGTAAAGGTAAGTAATATATTCACACATCGTTGTCACTATGCATTGTACAAAGTGTAATTAAATGTAGGTTATATCTTAGTATAGAGTACAGTATTATGTAATGTGTGTATATAGCACTTACAACAATATATGCATGACTATGGGATTAAATAAATCTTAAAACGTTGCATGAAAAATTCCGTTTTTATTATGACCGGAACTCGACATCAACTAGAAACCATAAATAATACGGTCTATAAATAATATTTTTTTTTATTTGTATCGGCCATCTGAGGACCACATGCCAATTTCAATTCTTTATTCTTCGCTCTTTCCTTTTTGTCCAATATTCTTTCATCTTTTCACCATGTCTCTTCTTTCAGTCTTCAGTCCACTTTGAACCTGTGTAAATAATATATATATATATATATATATATATATATATACATATATATACACATACACACATGAATTCCATATTCTAAGATTTATATTTAAAATCACTTACTTGAATTCGGTTCCGTAATTTCTAAAAAAATATTCCCCACCCTCAAACTATTTTTGTGACGATTTCATTAATTAAAAAATTAAAATAAATAATAAAATAGAAAATGTTAAAAGCTGAGAAATTTAAATTTTAATAAATCGCACATTTAAACTAATTTTTATCACTATCATAAATCATAATAATATTTAATAAAGAGTTTTAATAAAAAAAAGGAATACGAGTGTACAGATAGGGAAACCCTTATTAATTAACCCTGCATAGACATGCGTTAACCGGAACTAACTTGAATACCGACCCCTAAACAAACTAATAATCCTTGTAAATTGATATTAAATAAATAAATAAACAAGACCACAGTAGTGTACTATAATGAAGTCTGTAATAGAGAATATCTTTGGATAATTAAAAGATCAAACTTTAACCCCTTAAATAGAGAATAAAGGTGGAACTATTTTGTTGCGACGCGTAAACTCCGCGCGATTAACTGACCCGTCCTAACATAGTAATTCAATCGAGATGAAGCGCTCGCGTAGAAAACACACGCCTGAACCATGTCTCAGAGAACGACAAAATGTTTTTGTTTAGAAGGCAGATAGAAAAATGTGTAGCGAAAAGTAGTGGCAAATTAGTGTGCTAATAAGTTTAAACGTAAAAAAAAAGACAAGGAATAAATAACTGTGTGAGGGATGACATCTCCCCTTGTATAACTTGTAAGATCTCTATGTTGTTTTAAAATAATATGGTACGAGCTACCTAAAGTGAGAACTTTTATAAACAATAATGTGACGTGCTATTCTGCGACAAACAAGAACAATTAGCGCACTTATACTACTAACGATGTTTAACTACTAGACTTCTGAGGACCTCTACGTTACGTCATTATAAATTAATCTCTTCAGGAACTTCAACAGGAAAGTTAACTCCACTAACGATCAACCGCTGACGAACACCACAAGGACCAAGGACCCGGACATCGAGTAAACTTCTGGATATCACAGGTGACACGGAGACTTGTCCTCCGTGATTAATTAAAATTCTAACAAATGAATTGTTAAAGACAGTTTAAATAAATATATAAAGACTCTAATGATAATCACTTTATAAGATGTAGTATGCCTTAGGATTCAAAATATTTGTAGTACCAAGTAATGCTGATGTATATATATAAAGCTTCACTGATACGAAATTTTTAGATTAAGTCCATTCTTCAAATGGTATGATAAAATATGAATACGTGAGCTTAACTCACAAACAAGTTTAAGGTCCAGGATCCGTGGATAATGCTAGCACTTATAAATCCATATGTTTTGGCCCCCGTTTTTAACAAAATCTTTTATAAATTGTAATCGTTTATTAAGAAAACCTTAGGTGGGAATATTTATGTAGACCTGTTGTAGTAATTGTTTAATAAAGAGATGTCGTTACTTTACACACAAAAATATTGAGTGAATAAATCATCAGACCCCCATGTAAAAGTTCCTTTAGTTATAACTACAGTTGGTTTAATTAGTAATTAAAAGTTAATTACGAGTATGGCAGCCCGTGCAATTGATCTAAGGTAAATATGCACTGGTTCCCGATGTTATAACGTAGGTGAGACGTTATAAAATGCGCCACTCTGTTAAAAAAAAAAAAAAAAAATTAATTGTGTGCATCGTGACGCATATAAAATGCGCCACTCTGTTTTGCTTAATAAATAGTTGTGTAATATTGTGACACCCTGTTGATCTATTCACTCATGTACTTTAAATTTGTCTAAAAATTTGAAATAAAATAAAAATGATAATTATTATTATAATAGTATAGTAAATAGGTAACTTTAATTGTGATTAAATTATTTTACCTTAATCCGTCACTGTGACCGCTTGGTTTCTGTCTTCTTACGCTTTTCGGATTAAACTTAATCCATCATCAGAGTAAAAAATCCGTCAGTTATGACTTCGTTAAAACATTAAAAGGAGACACTAAAGTACATCTATGTATATATTATACAAACACAGCGACGTACGCGGATGTGAGTGCGCACTCGACACCGGTTGAAGACGTACTGCACAGTTTATTTGTGTTATCATGTTATCTATTGTTGTGTTGGGGCGTGCACTCTATGGTTATGTTGTCTATAATCTTATCATATAATGTATGTGATTTAAATGCCAACTGTTCGTTTAGTATATTATTAGGATTATTTCTGAAGGCCCGGTAAATCTCAAACTCTTCTACTGCATCCATATATCTACCCTTTGTGCAAATATATAAGGGTTTGCAATTTGCCTCAAAATTTGTGTAATTATGATTTAATGAAGCGAGATGTTTAGCGTAATTTGATTTATTCATATTTGAAATGCTCGTGGGTAAGTGTTCTTTATATCTTTCGAAAAAACCTCTGCCTGTCTGACCAATGTAATGCATGTCGCAGTCATCACATATCATCTTGTATACACCCGTTCTTTTTTCAATTGATGTTCGTGTGGCATTATTTAACATTTTTTGGAAATTGTTATTTGTTCTAAATATGATATGGATGTTATGTTTTTTAAATGTATTTCTAATGAGCATTGAGAAGTTATTAGTATAATCAACCGCCCTATATATTACGTCCATCGTGATACGGTGAGGGTTGTCAGTTCTGCGTTTGTATCTAAGCATCAATTGTTCAACTAATGAGCTGCGGTACCCGTTTGCAATGCAATGTGTTTAATTATATCTATTTCTTCCTTATGGTTTGTTGGATCTAAAGGTACACTGTATAGTCTGTGTATCAGACTGTTGAACGCGGCCGTTTTTTGTGAGTGCGGGTGGAACGAATCGGCATGTATGACCCCATCAGTTGTGGTGGGTTTTCTGTATATCCTGTATTGAAATTTATTATTGTGTTTCATAAAATTTAAATCCAAAAAATTTATTGTGTTATTTGACTCTATTTCGAGTGTGAACTGTATGTTTTTGGTGATGTTATTCATGTAATGTAACAGCATGTTTGCCTGTCTCGTTGTCCCGTCGAAGATAACAAATGTGTCATCTACATATCTTTTATAAAATGTAATGTTACGTTGCCATTTATTATGTGGTGATAGCAAATATGTATTTCTGAAGTTATTCAGGAAAATGTCAGCCAACAAACCGGATAAGGGTGAACCCATTGCAAGACCCTCCTCTTGAATAAAAATTGTGTTATTGAATATGAAATAATTTTGTTTCAATATTACGTCTAGTAAAAGTAACAATTCTGTTATTTCTTGTAGATTTAACTTTCCTGTTCTTATTAAATTATCTTTTAGAATGTTCAAGGTTGTCTGTACTGGAACGCTTGTATAGAGGTTGACTATGTCAAAGGAGATTAACTTATGCTGACTATTAATGTTAAGGTCTTTAGTTAGTTTTATTAATTCAATGCTATTTTTTATAGAATGATTGTTGTCTATGGTTATGTTATTTTTTATCAATTGGACCAATTTCTTGGATAATTTATAATCCGGGGCTGTTGTGTAATTAACAAGAGGTCTTATCGGTATACCTGGTTTATGGATCTTAGGTAAACCGTTGAACATGGGTGCATGTGCGATTATGGGTTTCAACTGGCGGCGTGTGGTTTCATCGAAAAGGTGTGTGCATTTATTAATCGTTTGGTTGATATATTTTACATACTTCGTTGTGGGATCGGAATCTATGGCTCTTATGTTATTGCTATGGATAAATTCGTATACTTTTTGTTGATGCATGTCTATCGGTAAAATAACCATAGTGTTGCCCTTGTCTGATTTAGTGGCTAAGGCCTTATGTTCGTTTAGTTTATGTTTAATTTGTTTAATGGTTTTCATTTCACTTGCGTATTTCTTTTAAACTGTCAGATAATGGTTTAAAGTTGTTGCCATGTGTTCGTATATGTCTGTCTATTTTTCTGTTGATTGTAACTCTCAACTCGTTTTGTGTCTGTGAATCTGTTACACTTTTTATAGCTGCTTCGGTTATAATCAATTCTTTAGTTACGTGGTTCTTATTTAAATCTGGTAAATTGTACTTGAAACCTTTATTAAGTATATTCATCTCTTGTGCGTCGAATTTAATATCAGTTAAATTAGAGACTCGGGTATAAAATGTATGTTTACATCCAGTGAATTTGTCGTGGTGTTGTCTTGTAGTTAACTTATTTAATTTCTTATCATGTTTGTGTACGATCGGTAAAGTGGACTTCGTAACCTGCTGATTAATGAATTGTAATATGTTGGGCAAAAGTATTGAGTGTATCTCTTGTAACAATGTTAAATGTGCTTTATATAATAGTGAGTTTAGTCTATTCTTTTTAATATATAATTGTTTGATCTCTTCTTTTATCCATGTTATCTCTGCTATATGTTTAACTTTTGTGGCAGCTTTCGTTGTGTTATTAATGCGTACTGTGCAGTATCTAGGTATAACGTTCAATTTCAAACAGTTTTTATTGAACTTGATGTGCAAGTTGGTCTTTGATAATTTACTTTTAATGTTTATGAATTTGTATACCATTTTTGCTTGATAAGCTTCCAATTTTAAAGTCATTGTACTGGTATCCGCGTCACAATTATTATAATTAAATTATTTTACCTTAATCCGTCACTGTGACCGCTTGGTTTCTGTCTTCTTACGCGTTTCGGATTAAACTTAATCCATCATCAGAGTAAAAAATCCGTCAGTTATGACTTCGTTAAAACATTAAAAGGAGACACTAAAGTACATCTATGTATATATTATACAAACACAGCGACGTACGCGGATGTGGTGCGCACTCGACACCTGTTGAAGACGTACTGCACAGTTTATTTGTGTTATCATGTTATCTATTGTTGTGTTGGGGCGTGTACTCTATGGTTATGTTGTCTATAATCTTATCATATAATGTATGTGATTTAAATGCCAACTGTTCGTTTAGTATAATATTAGGATTATTTCTGAAGGCCCGGTAAATCTCAAACTCTTCTACTGCATCCATATATCTACCCTTTTTGCAAATAGGGTATGTAAACAGACTATACACTGTATAGTCTGTGTATCAGACTGTTGAACGCGGCCATTTTTTTGTGAGTGCGGGTGGAACGAATTGGCGTGTATAAGCCCATCAGTCGTGGTGGGTTTTCTGTATATCCTGTATTGAAATTTATTATTGTGTTTCATAAAAGTTAAATCCAAAAAATTTATTGTGTTATTTGACTCTATTTCGAGTGTGAACTGTATGTTTTTGGTGATGTTATTCATGTAATGTAACAGCATGTTTGCCTGTCTCGTTGTCCCGTCGAAGATAACTAATGTGTCATCTACATATCTTTTATAAAATGTAATGTTACGTTGCCATTTATTATGTGGTGATAGCAAATATGTATTTTCGAAGTTATTTTGAGGCATTTTTTGAGGTAAATTGCAAACCCTTACATATTTGCAAAAAGGGTAGATATATGGATGCAGTAGAAGAGTTTGAGATTTACCGGGCCTTCAGAAATAATCCTAATAATATACTAAACGAACAGTTGGCATTTAAATCACATACATTATATGATAAGATTATAGACAACATAACCATAGAGTACACGCCCCAACACAACAATAGATAACATGATAACACAAATAAACTGTGCAGTACGTCTTCAACCGGTGTCGAGTGCGCACTCACATCCGCGTACGTCGCTGTGTTTGTATAATATATACATAGATGTACTTTAGTGTCTCCTTTTAATGTTTTAACGAAGTCATAACTGACGGATTTTTTACTCTGATGATGGATTAAGTTTAATCCGAAACGCGTAAGAAGACAGAAACCAAGCGGTCACAGTGACGGATTAAGGTAAAATAATTTAATTATAATAATTGTGACGCGGATACCAGTACAATGACTTTAAAATTGGAAGCTTATCAAGCAAAAATGGTATACAAATTCATAAACATTAAAAGTAAATTATCAAAGACCAACTTGCACATCAAGTTCAATAAAAACTGTTTGAAATTGAACGTTATACCTAGATACTGCACAGTACGCATTAATAACACAACGAAAGCTGCCACAAAAGTTAAACATATTGCAGAGATAACATGGATAAAAGAAGAGATCAAACAATTATATATTAAAAAGAATAGACTAAACTCACTATTATATAAAGCAAATTTAACATTGTTACAAGAGATACACTCAATACTTTTGCCCAACATATTACAATTCATTAATCAGCAGGTTACGAAGTCCACTTTACCGATCGTACACAAACATGATAAGAAATTAAATAAGTTAACTACAAGACAACACCACGACAAATTCACTGGATGTAAACATACATTTTATACCCGAGTCTCTAATTTAACTGATATTAAATTCGACGCACAAGAGATGAATATACTTAATAAAGGTTTCAAGTACAATTTACCAGATTTAAATAAGAACCACGTAACTAAAGAATTGATTATAACCGAAGCAGCCATAAAAAGTGTAACAGATTCACAGACACAAAACGAGTTGAGAGTTACAATCAACAGAAAAATAGACAGACATATACGAACACATGGGAACAACTTTAAACCATTATCTGACAGTTTAAAAGAAATACGCAAGTGAAATGAAAACCATTAAACAAATTAAACATAAACTAAACGAACATAAGGCCTTAGCCACTAAATCAGACAAGGGCAACACTATGGTTATTTTACCGATAGACATGCATCAACAAAAAGTATACGAATTTATCCATAGCAATAACATAAGAGCCATAGATTCCGATCCCACAACGAAGTATGTAAAATATATCAACCAAACGATTAATAAATGCACACACCTTTTCGATGAAACCACACGCCGCCAGTTGAAACCCATAATCGCACATGCACCCATGTTCAACGGTTTACCTAAGATCCATAAACCAGGTATACCGATAAGACCTCTTGTTAATTACACAACAGCCCCGGATTATAAATTATCCAAGAAATTGGTCCAATTGATAAAAAATAACATAACCATAGACAACAATCATTCTATAAAAAATAGCATTGAATTAATAAAACTAACTAAAGACCTTAACATTAATAGTCAGCATAAGTTAATCTCCTTTGACATAGTCAACCTCTATACAAGCGTTCCAGTACAGACAACCTTGAACATTCTAAAAGATAATTTAATAAGAACAGGAAAGTTAAATCTACAAGAAATAACAGAATTGTTACTTTTACTAGACGTAATATTGAAACAAAATTATTTCATATTCAATAACACAATTTTTATTCAAGAGGAGGGTCTTGCAATGGGTTCACCCTTATCCGGTTTGTTGGCTGACATTTTCCTGAATAACTTCAGAAATACATATTTGCTATCACCACATAATAAATGGCAACGTAACATTACATTTTATAAAAGATATGTAGATGACACATTTGTTATCTTCGACGGGACAACGAGACAGGCAAACATGCTGTTACATTACATGAATAACATCACCAAAAACATACAGTTCACACTCGAAATAGAGTCAAATAACACAATAAATTTTTTGGATTTAAATTTTATGAAACACAATAATAAATTTCAATACAGGATATACAGAAAACCCACCACAACTGATGGGGTCATACATGCCGATTCGTTCCACCCGCACTCACAAAAAACGGCCGCGTTCAACAGTCTGATACACAGACTATACAGTGTACCTTTAGATCCAACAAACCATAAGGAAGAAATAGATATAATTAAACACATTGCAATTGCAAACGGGTACCGCAGCTCATTAGTTGAACAATTGATGCTTAGATACAAACGCAGAACTGACAACCCTCATCGTATCACGATGGACGTAATATATAGGGCGGTTGATTATACTAATAACTTCTCAATGCTCATTAGTAATACATTAAAAAAACATAACATCCATATCATATTTAGAATGATCACAGTTGCACACCACTATGTAAAAATTATCCCAATTAGCGCTTTCAAGCTTCACAGCCCATCGTCAGATTGGAATAGACACAAAATAAGTGGAAACACCCCTTCACCCCTCTCCCCCGCCATGCTCACACACAACAAGCTATAATATGAATGACCCTTCCCCACCCCCTAAACCCTGTCACACCAGGGTATGATATGATATGTCATATCATATTTAGAACAAATAACAATATCCAAAAAATGTTAAATAATGCCACACGAACATAAATTGAAAAAAGAACGGGTGTATACAAGATGATATGTGATGACTGCGACATGCATTACATTGGTCAGACAGGCAGAGGTTTTTTCGAAAGATATAAAGAACACTTACCCACGAGCATTTCAAATATGAATAAATCAAATTACGCTAAACATCTCGCTTCATTAAATCATAATTACACAAATTTTGAGGCAAATTGCAAACCCTTACATATTTGCACAAAGGGTAGATATATGGATGCAGTAGAAGAGTTTGAGATTTACCGGGCCTTCAGAAATAATCCTAATAATATACTAAACGAACAGTTGGCATTTAAATCACATACATTATATGATAAGATTATAGACAACATAACCATAGAGTACACGCCCCAACACAACAATAGATAACATGATAACACAAATAAACTGTGCAGTACGTCTTCAACCGGTGTCGAGTGCGCACTCACATCCGCGTACGTCGCTGTGTTTGTATAATATATACATAGATCTACTTTAGTGTCTCCTTTTAATGTTTTAACGAAGTCATAACTGACGGATTTTTTTACTCTGATGATGGATTAAGTTTTATCCGAAACGCGTAAGAAGACAGAAACCAAGCGGTCACAGTGACGGATTAAGGTAAAATAATTTAATTATAATAATTGTGACGCGGATACCAGTACAATGACTTTAATTATGAATTAGATATAGGAGTTTACACAATGTTAACTTAACGCCACATGTATACGAAACAAAATCATGTACGTACTTGTCAAAAATTTGATCATCGACGTGTCTGTTTGTCAACAAAATCTGACCGGTTAATTTCTTGTCCACGCCTGTTTAAAACTGTTGTAGTCACCCTGCGCAAAGTTGAGTTAGACAGTACCCTACCCTTTTCAATTATTCTATTGTTATAAGAAGCGTGTATCATCCTGTGCGTAGTAACCGAGTATTTCCCCCTTAGTTGAATGTATATTGACGCCTGTGTGAGATTTCTCTTTCACTGAGATTTACTTCGCGCACTACCAATGTAAATTTTAAATGTGAACTTTAGTCGTTTATTTGTGTAAACAAGAAATAGTAGTATAGAATTTAATACTAATAGTAGAATAAGTATTTATAGTGACTCACATTTCAAAAATGGCTTTATTTAACCCCCATCTATTATTAAAAGATGAACTGTGCTACGAAGCTATTTTACGCGGTTTACCTCACGCGAACGTAACAGTCTCTGAATTGCGCAAAAGGTTACGCGAAAGTAGATCTGATATACCCTCGCAGTTAGATAGATTACGTGAACTCGATTATGACAGCGTAAGAGAAACGTGTTATGCGAAGTATAGGGAACTGACGTTATTATCTCAAAACATTCACGACGAAAAATCACCTACAGTAATATTGCGCGTCACGCAAGGGATAGAACATGTAACCCGCCGATTGAACAATTTATTGAACTGGCCCGACGTCACCGTAATCCCCCCCGATGTGCAAAGTTTTGCGGATGAGGCATTACATCAATTATCCACAATTATCAACGAATTGCGAAGAAAGTCCGACTCATCTAGAATGGAAGAAATTGAGCAATCCTTACAAAAATTATATATTTCCCCAGTTCAATCTCCTACTTTAGAACAATCTCCCTCCACCGCGAATTACGAATCACCCATCGTATCGAAGACACAACCGACTCATGAACAGCTACCTAGTAGAGAATTAAATACCCTCACTATTTCAGAACCCCCACAGCCTAGTGGTCACCATACTCGCACCAGTAAATATGCGATTACGACGCCTAACGCAGCAACAAATCCTTCGAAATGTATACCAAATGTAAATTTTAATGTAGACCTCTACGGAAAGATCACACACCCAGTAGAAAAAATTATTACAGAAATTCCCTACACTGATGGCTTGAGTATTACGAAACTGTTAAATTTCATCAGATACCTCCTGCAAATAAAAGATTTACAGCAACTGAACGATTGGCAAATCCTGCAAGTAATCCATCCCAAATGTAAACCACCATTACGAGATCGTGTACTGGAATCATTAAGCTCGACTCTTCCAGTAGAAGAACTTCATACTACCATAATAAAACATTTTATCCCCACCGGAATTTACGAGGAGATCAAAAGAAATACCGTACTTCGAGTACAAGGAGCCCATGAAAGACTGGCCCACTATATTGCAGACATCAGAGAATCTTCCCGACTACTGCAAGTCAACTGGAGTGAGAAACAATTGGTCGATACTATTCTAGTAGGCTTATCTCCAGAAGAACGCTCTCGATTAGCACTAATAAATAGGCCCCACACTTTCGCAGATCTAGAACAATGTAGTATTCACTCTTCAAATGTATGGTACGCGGATCAGAACAGAAATGTATCGCTATCCACTACACAACATAGAAAGGAAACGCAAGCCCTAGTCACAGATGCAAGAACTCAGCGCGAAAGACGACCATTTCGTAGACCAACCAATTTTCATGACCATGGTAAGTCCAAGGAGCCTCAACGTCGACAGGAAACCAGTGAGACACCACGTAAAGAAAATGTATGCTATAACTGCGGGAAACCTGGACACATCAGTAGAAACTGTAAACGGAAACAGTACTATCAGAAAACCCCTTATCCAAAAAAACATGTAAGGCAGGGAGATCCGAAATCCTGTGTCTTCCGCAGCATCGTGAAAACAGGTAAACTCCTGAGAGACAACAAATTAAAACAAAATAATAATAACAAAAGAATATTAGACCCCTATGTTAGAAAATTTATTGATAAATGTAACGCTATTAATAAATGTGATTTCAGTAAGTGTCAATTACCGTATATACAAGTAGACCTCGGTGTTACATCCACCCTCGGATTAATTGATTCGGGATCAACGCGAAGTTTAATTAGTCAACAGCTAGCCGATACATCATTTAAACACAACTTAGTTAAACGCAGTCAATCGGTGAATATTAGATGCGCTACAGCTAATAAACAAAATTTAATGATAAAACTTATCATCACGTTTAAAGTAAAAATTAAAAATCTAACGTGGTATTTTCCAATGTTGGTATGCGACGAGTTAGGACCCGAGTTAATATTGGGAGCTGATTTTATCAGTAAAACAGGAATAATTCTAGATATTCACGATAAGAAATTTTATTTTGGATTCGATCGTTCACAAAAATATAGTTTGGATGATAACGCGAATAACAGAGAAAGTACTGGAACAACTTCTACACATCTAGAACATCACGAGTCTGAATTAGGTCATCTAGAAAGTAGAGATAGATGGAAAATGCAGACATTAATAGAACAGTTCTCCAACGTCCTCACTCCAAAGTTAGGACTGACGGACCTGATAGAGTACAAAATCAATTTGAGCGACAATAAAGTAATACGTTTAGCCCTATATAAGTTATCACCTCTAAAAATGGAAGTAATGAGGAACCAAATTAACAAATTATTAGAACAAGGAGTCATCGAACCCTCTACTTCATCTTATTCATCACCCGCGTTTTTAATACCAAAAACTAACGACAAGCATAGACTAGTTGTGGACTACAGGCAACTAAATAAACGGATAGAATTCGAGTCTATACCACTTCCCGACATCCACAGTGCTTTTCATTATTTTACGAAAGCGAAAGTTTTTACCATCATGGATCTAAACCAGGAATTTCACCAGATACCCCTCTCTGAAGAATCAAAACGTCTAACCGCATTTGCCGTCCATTTCAACTTGTACCAATTTACGAGAGTACCCTTTGGAATATCCCAAGGTAGTTCTGTATGTAGCCGATTATTAGAAAAATTATTTCATGATATAAAATTTAAATATGTGTATCACTACCTAGATGACATCGTTATCTACAGCGAATCAATTGACCAACATCTTAAACATCTACGTGAAGTACTATCCCGGTTGGGGAAAGCTGGATTAACCGTAAACCCCAGTAAAGTAAATTTTGCTGTTACACAATTTTCATGTTTAGGTCACATCGTAAAAGCCAACGGAAAGGTAAGCATAGATCCCGAGCGAACCCGTGCTATCAGAGAATTTTTACCACCGCGGGATGCGAAAGGAATAGCTCGATTTTTGGGAATGATAAATTATTTCCACAGTATATCCCTCATCTAGCCGAAATTGCAACACCTCTGAATGCTTTAAGAAAGAAGGAAGCTAAATTTGAATGGAATGTACAACACCAAACTGCATTTGAGAAACTAAAAGAAAGCATCATATCACCCCCAGTACTACAATTAGCCGATTTTACAAAACCGTTTGTAGTGCAGACAGACAGTTCAAGTGTAGCCCTAGGTGCAGTAATATATCAGGAAGTAGATAACTCTAGACTACCTATTAGTTACGCTTCACGCACCCTGACAGATCAAGAAAAGAAATACTCCGCATACGAATTAGAATGTTTAGCTATCGTTTTCGCTTTTGAGAAGTTTAAACCCTTTTTAGAACATAAAGAGTTTCTGTTAGAAACGGATAATCAAGCATTATCTTGTCTACTAAATCACCCAAAACAGTTAGGTCGTATCGGAAGATGGGTATTAAGATTAAATTGTTTTAAATTTAAAGTACAACATATTAGAGGCACCCAAAATGTAGTTGCCGATGCACTGTCACGTATGTTCCAGCCGACTAGTAAAACATACGGAAACAAGGAGAGTAGAGAAACGCCGATTATCAATACTTTAATTACCGAATTTCCCCTTGCATTTACGGACTTAGCCCAGTATCAACAACAAGACCCCCGTTTAAGACCAATTATAGAACAACTTGACAAAGGAAATAAGTCAGAAAAATACATATTGAGTAAGAGAGTATTATGTTATAGAATAGCGAACGGAAAATATTTACGAATAATCGCCCCTGATATTATTAAACCTATGCTGATGGAATACTACCACTCTTCCACCATTGGAGCACATATGGGAATAAATAAAACAATACATCGAATTCGTAAAGAATATCACTGGGAAAATATGAACAGTGAGATAGCTAATTTCGTGAAAAGGTGTAAGTTGTGTGCACTCAGCAAACCAGCGAGAAACAGCCAAATAAGTCAATTAATCTCAGAAATTCCTACTACCCCGTTCTCCAAAATTGATCTAGACTTTTCAGTACCCTACCCGCGTTCTAAATCAGGAAATACCATGCTACTCATTTGCGTAGATTCTTTCACCAAATTTGTCTGGATGTATCCCGTACGGCGAGCGTTAGCTTCGACCACAGTAAGTATATTACAGAATAGATTATTTAAAGAGTTCGGTACACCTGTACATCTAGTGTCGGATAACGGACCCCAGTTTAAGTCAAAGGAATTCAGGAACATGTGTTTCAAATTAGGGATAGACCACATTACCACTACAGAGTATCGTCCGCAAGGTAATATAGCTGAAAGGTATTTGCGAAACCTAAAATCTGCTTTAATAGCCTACCATCCAAACGACCATACGTCTTGGGACCAGAACCTATCCTGGATACAATTCGCATTCAATTCAGCCTATCATGAAGGACATAAATCTACACCATTCGAATTATTGTTTAAATACAAACCTAACCACCCATTATCCACTAAGTGGAAAATACATGAGTTACTACCCCTTGAAATTAGGGATAAAAATATAAAGAAAATCTGGAACGAAGCTCGCGCTAATTTACGAGCAAACTTAACGAAATCGCGGAAATATCACGAGCGAAATAATAATAAAAATATAGTAAAGTACCAAATCGGTGAGTTAGTAATGTATAAGACACACCCTACGAGTAGTGCAATCGATAAGACCACTTCCAAGCTATCACACCGATGGTGCGGTCCTTATCAAATTCACAAATACTTAACTCCAGTAACTGTAGCCCTGTACGAACCCTCTACTCAAAAATATGTAAGAAGAACACATATTTCGCAAATAAAGCGATGTCACGAAAAAGGAAATGGTAGAGTGCAAAGAAAATAAATGTAGTAAAAAGGTATATGTTTTGTACTCATCTGCTAAAGAGTACTTGAGTAACCATTGGCTACCTAATCGTATAAATAGGTACGAGGCCTGATCAACCTTGAATCCTATTCATCGAAAGTAGAGAAAAGTGAGAAGTCAGCTGACATCGAATATAAGCAATAATTAAGTAATAAATTACTTAAAGAGTAATTCTATAACAAGAGTAACTCACAAACTAAAGAAAAACCCGGTAGTAGTCGTAAGTAGTAGATTTAAGAAGAATTTATTATGTTTACGATATATATTATAAAGTGTGAATTTTATTTAGTATAAGAATTAGTCTGTAAGGTATTGTACATATATTGATAATAAGAATAAGCAAGTCGAGAGTGACTTATGCAGCTCATAATTTTATACAGAGAAACGAGTGAGAGAAATTTCACACGGTAACCCCCGAGCATACTCCCAGTACATTGCTGACCAAATAACACATATATTTCCCCCACCAGGAGTCTGATTTAAGCGGCGGAGAATGTGACGATTTCATTAATTAAAAAAATAAAATAAATAATAAAATAGGAAATGTTAAAAGCTGAGAAATTAAAATTTTAATAAATCGCACATTTAAACTAATTTTTATCACTATCATAAATCATAATAATATTTAATAAAGAGTTTTAATAAAAAAAAAGGAATATGAGTGTACAGATAGGGAAACCCTTATTAATTAACCCTGCATAGACATGCGCTAACCGGAATTAACTTGAATACCGACCCCTAAACAAACTAATAATCCTTGTAAATTGATATTAAATAAATAAATAAACAAGACCACAGTAGTGTACTATAATGAAGTCTGTAATAAAGAATATCTTTGTATAATTAAAAGGTCAAACTTTAACCCCTTAAATAGAGAATAAAGGTGGAACTATTTTGTTGCGACGCGTAAACTCCGCGCGATTAACTGACCCGTCCTAACATAGTAATTCAATCGAGATGAAGCACTCGCGTAGAAAACACACGCCTGAACCATGTCTCAGAGAACGACAAAATGTTTTTATTTAGAAGACAGACACAACACTGTGTAGCGAAAAGTAGTGGCAAATTAGTGTGCTAATAAGTTTAAATGTAAAAAAAAACAAGGAATAAATAACTATGTGAGGGATGACATCTCATTTGTATAATTTGTAAGATCTCTATGTTGTTTTAAAATAATATAGTACGAGCTACCTAAAGTGAGAACTTTTATAAACAATAATGTGACGTGCTATTCTGCGACAAACAAGAACAATTAGCGCACTTATACTACTAACGATGTTTAACTACTAGACTTCTGAGGACCTCCACGTTACTTCATTATGAACTAATCTCTTCAGGAACTTCAACAGGAAAGTTAACTCCACTAACGATCAACCGCTGACGAACACCACAAGGACCAAGGACCCGGACATCGAGTAAACTTCTGGATACCACAGGTGACACGGAGACTTGTCCTCCGTAATTAATTAAAATTCTAACAAATGAATTGTTAAAGACAGTTTAAATAAATATATAAAGACTCTAATGATAATCACTTTATAAGATGTAGTATGCCTTAGGATTCAAAATATTTGTAGTACCAAGTAATGCTGATGTATATATATATAAAGCTTCACTGATACGAAATTTTTAGATTAAGTCCATTCTTCAAATGGCCCCCCCCCGCAAACAGTATGATAAAATATGAATAAGTGAGCTTAACTCACAAACAAGTTTAAGGTCCAGGATCCGTGGATAATGCTAGCACTTATAAATCCATATGTTTTGGCCCCCGTTTTTAACAAAATCTTTTATAAATTGTAATCGTTTATTAAGAAAACCTTAGGTGGGAATATTTATGTAGACCTGTTGTAGTAATTGTTTAATAAAGAGATGTCGTTACTTTACACACAAAAATATTGAGTGAATAAATAATCAGACCCCCATGTAAAAGTTCCTTTAGTTATAACTACAGTTGGTTTAATTAGTAATTAAAAGTTAATTACGAGTATGGCAGCCCGTGCAATTGATCTAAGGTAAATATGCACTGGTTCCCGATGTTATAACGTAGGTGAGACGTTATATTTTCACTATTTGTAGATTTTTTTTTGTAATTATGAGAAAGTCGTTTAATATAATGTAATTTTCGAGTCACTTTATCTATAAAAATTAGGTACTTTATTTTTATAAACAATCTGAACTTCGCAGATAACCATCCCTATTCCTCAACCGATCCCCATCATTATTGATATTTACACTTACACAGAGTAATCATATGTAGTTTTATCATATGTAATTGCTAAGCTATCTTATCCTTCAAAATTAAATACTCGTACTTTACTTGATATCAGCAAAGAAATTTTCAGAAAATCACTCCCCTTCCCTTCAACTACCCACTTCATTTATAGATACACCAGTTTACCATTTTACAGTGGATTAATATGACTTAATTTTCGGGGCACTTATTTATCAAAATTAAGTAGGCCTACTTTACTCTTATTAAAACACAAAACAATGCAGGTAAACTACCCCTCCCCCTTAACCGAACAACCCCATTTTTGATATTTTAACTTTTGTTGACTAATAGTTTCATTATATGTAATTAATAAGGTATCTTATCCTTCAACATGAAGTAGTTTATTCGAAATGGAAAAGGTAGTTTTCAAAAAATTACCCCCTCGCCCTTCAACTACCCTTTTTATTTATAAATATTTCATTTACCTTTCTACAGTGTATTATTATGACCGTCTTTTCAGGATACTTTGTTTATCAAAATTAAGTACTTTACTCTTGTTAAAACGTAAAACGTTGCAGGTAAACTACCCCTCTCCCTTAACCGATCTTCACCAAAATCAATAGCTCGGGCACATATAGAAAACAGTTATTTGATTTTGTTTAAATTTTCGGCAGTTATCGTTCCCCATAGAAAAAAATTCTACATACAGACACACAGTCACACAGACAGACACACACGCAGACACTTTTCGGAAAATGACTTTTCTTCATGTTTTGAGAATAGTACAATCAGAATCAGCCCTTATCTCGAACATGAGTTTTCGCGACCACCATTCTTCCATTCCTTACGGAACATGGAAGTAAAAAGGGACCTCCAGGTAAGATAGAACTGTATGTACGCCCGAAAACATTGCGCTCACAAGAGTTGCTATGCTACGCTATCCTATACTAAACGTTCTGCCTGACGCCATACAGTTCACGTGGCTCGTCAAATACCAGTGTTCAAAAAATTCTCTATAATGATTTAAACATGCAGCCATACATAATTCAAATATTGTAAAGCTTAAGTGACAGTGATACACAGTCAACTGTGTGACTTTTTGCCGCCGGTTCTCGTATGTCGTAAATAACAGCATAGACGTTATTCACAATACGCTAATGAGTAAAAAGACGCATTTCTATCTGAGCGGATATGTAAGTAAACAAACTTTTCGGTACTGAGAGACAAATAACCGTCGAGAAATTCTTCGAAAACCATTGCATACTGCTGAACTTACTGTGTGGTATGCAATAGCTTCCTATGGAATAATTAGTCCTCACTTATTTTTCTGGGAATTCCGTTACTGTCACATCAGAGCAGTATGTCCAAATGATAATCGTATTTTTGTCTCCCCAAGTCACAGATAAGTCTGAAATCACACCAAACAGTATGGGTAGCAACCAGCCATAGGGCTAGGCGATCAATGGATGGAGTTTAACGAGTTACTTTCAGGAACAGCAACATTTCGTGGCCCGTGAGATTGCTAGCGTGAGATTTATTCTACTGGGAATATTTTGAGAGTAAGGTGTACAGTGATCCACCCCTATGAAACATTGAAACACTCAAAGTTGGTGTAATTTCTGTTCACATGTTACACCGTGTAATGGAAAACGTAAAAACTTGAATTCAAAATAGTGAGAATGTACATCTTCACCACATTCGGGGCGTAGTGATAAAAAACTTGTAGTTTCTGCGTCTAGTTAAATGCTATTATGTATAATTTCAATTTATTGTAAATGTTAATTTTACAAACCATAAATAAAAACACAACTGAATTTTTAAAGTCACTCGTATCACTGACTGATCCCGTATTTTAAGAATCAGTTTTTACAAATGTTTAAAGGAATTACATCATAGTGGACATCGTAGAATATTATATTTCCTAAAAATCCAAATTACTGTACTTAATTTTCACCACTTGTGTAAAAATAAAGCATTTAGAAAAAAAAAATTAAAAATTTTCATTGTTGTAATTGTTAATAACAATGTTGTTAGTTTCTAAGCAATTGGTTAAAATTAAATGAAATTATTTAGTATAATTCAAACCGGCAACGATAACAGATGTGTCCTGTCGCTGTCTCTGCAGATAAAATCAGCTTATGGCTTCTTTACCCACTGTAAAATACTCCAGGTAATGGAATTTTTGCTACTCTGACTGTCAGGATTAGGATACGGGCATCACACTCACACACACCCGTTTGGCGGACACATGTCCTGCGTTGCAGTCTGTGTGTTGGGAGTCAGTGCAAGCGCGCGCCTTGCATTCACTTCAACACGAACTCTGGTAAGCGCGCGCATGTGTTGCCCGCGCGTACAGACTCACACCGCACCGCTGAGTCGACACATGTCCTGCGATGCAGTCTGCATGTTGGGGGTCAGTGCAAGCGCGCGCCTTGCATTGACTCCAGCATGCACTCTGGTACGTCGCACGCATGTGCGCTCGCGGTGTACACACATGCTTTGTTGTTTTAATCGTGGCAATCAAAGTAGTAAAATTATGCAATTGGAGTATGTTCGCAATGGGCAAATTCAAACAGGGTTGAATTTATTGTAGAGACAACATACAAAAGACCAAAACACCTTACATGTTCTGAACTACGATTCGACAAAATAAATATGTACATTTCTGGTGGATGAACACGTATACGATGTTGGACTTATAATAAATATATTAACAGAAACTACAAGTTTGAGTTTTCTTGTTACTTCATTTAATGTATTTCTGTAATTAATAGTTTCCGTATTCTTTATTAAATTTGTAAAAAATTTGTTAATATATTTAATTTTGTGTTGTTGGTGTTGCTCATATCTTAGAAGGCGGTGCCGTACAATGTAGGTTGTACGTTGTAAAAGACTTAACTTTAATAGTTGAAAGTTAACTTTACGTTAAAGTTAAATTACATATTTTTAGTTTTCTTTTTATTCTTTTACTCAACCCAGAGATTAGTGGGCTTGCAAAATCGTCTTTTACGTAGGCAGCCTCTTGATCACCACATACCTTCTTCCTTTTCTTATCCCAACCGTGTAGTCCTACCTGGGCCTGGGCCTTCCCTTCCCACTACGCCCTCGATCGGGGCGGTGAGCTAGTTTGAATGGCATAGCATAGTATGAAAGGAGACTTCTATGCGTTCTTGTGCTTATAAAACTAAAAAAAAACCTACTTTGAATCCAACTTTTCCTTTCCACAGTTGATCCAATCAACATTTTGTTCGTGTTTGTTTTAGTTTTATAAGCACATGAATGCATAGAAGTCTCCTTGTCTCCTTTCTGTGCTTACTTTAATACCGTCTTCCCACATTAACCTGGGTCTCCCTTTTTGCCTTTTACCTTCTGGTTTTGCTTTCCACGCTCTTATAGGGTATCTTCGATTTTCTATTCTACAGACGAGACTAAAGCATCTCCACTGTGAGATTTGTATCATATCAATAAGACGGATCATCTCGAGGTTCTTGCGAATAGTGAGGCTTCGTATTTTATCTGTAACTATTTTAACAAAACATTTAATTTCATTCGCACACATATACCGACTGTCACTTGGTGGAGCCTTATTAACAATTTTTTCCACACAGATAGCACTAAAATGTTTTCACTAAACAAATCCAAATCTTATCAGAAGGCGTACGTCAATCAACTACTATCGTTAGAACTTATCACACAACATTTCGACTACTAAACAATCTGTAATCGTCTTCAAGTGTAAGGTAAACTAGTACATTAAATACAAACTTAAGCCTACTCGAGATTCGTTCACTAACAAGCGTTCGTTCACACTGACGCAAGTTACACAACGAACAACCTTGCGTGGTATTTATCGGTTCCGTCCAGCGGCCTTAAGGGATAAGGAGCGGTAGGTAGGACTTGTGTGGTAAATTCGAATGATGGTACTTATCCGAATCTAATCCTGCTGTTAATGTTCACATACCAACAAAAGTTAGGTTCAAAGATCGAACTCCAAAATCTTTAAATTTCCAATCTGAGAATTATACTCTATTTTATTGTCTATGAAATACAATAAACTTATTTACGTAATAAAAGGCAATTTAGCATATATGATTTCAGTGGTATCAAATTCACTTGTATGAATATATAAAATAACCTTTTTAATCCGCCTTGTGGCTTCTTGTTTACAATTGATAACGCACCTCGAAGCATATGCTTCATCGTCAGATATTTAGCTAGTAGCGTACTCACATTGTCTAATCCTGAAGTAGACCTACTTCTGCTTAGCTCAAAAATTTAAGTGTAGGCTATATTACGTGTTCAACTATCTTACAATAATCTTTGTGTGTTCGTACTCGGACCCTTTTTAAATGTATTTGTCTCATTATGATTAACTGGTATGCTCTCTGAACTGCAGAACTCGCTCACTATTTCAAACTGAGTACATTTATTATTATATAAATTTTGTTATTAGTCAATTTTCCAATTGTGGAAAAAATTACACCTTGATTAATTTAATATTTCTTTAGTAACATAACAACTGTATAGCACACAATCATACAATAAACGTAAACAATTAGGAACATTCGGATTTGGGTTACAATTCCTTTTAATCTGACACTCAGTTGGATTTTCACTTTCAAAAAAAATTGTGATCTCTTTACTGGTTCTTGGAGTGCAAATATTTTGAAATTTTAAGACAACATTACATTCAGATTTTGCTCAAAATTACTTTAACTTAATATGCCACATGAATTTTTGTGAGTTTATCATAAATTTCGCCAGCGTTTTAGGGTCTGACGCGCAAAAACTTTGAAAATTTCAAAAATGAATACTATATTCAGATTCTGGTTTAAATTCCCTTTAATTTAATACTTCACGTGGGATTTTGCTATTTTTTCACAATTTTGACTCACCGTCCTATTTTTGGGGAGTGATCAATCTCAAAAACAACAAGGCTCTGTAGGGTAAAGTGTGGATATGTGTGTTAAGTTTTACGAAAATCAGTTGATGCGTTCAAAAGTTATCGTGAAACATACCCCAATTAGTTAGACAGACAGAGAGATAAATGCCAAACGGTCGCGTTAAACCCTAAGAACTCGGTTCCTCGTTCAACAAGAGGCATATAATTATATATGGTGACTTTCAGTCGTAATTTTCATCATCTGTGCCAATCAAAAAGACCAAAGAAGGACTAATGACAGTTACTAGTATTTATCAATAGGTGCCCTGAGTACGGGTGCTCTGAGCACGGAGCCACGAAAACCTACGTTCTTTACTCTACAACCAAGACATGACAGGTGAAGAATTTTACGTTTGTGTCTGTAACATATATCTGACAAGAAGCAGAACTACGTATGGTGACAAAACATCAAATAAGTGGATGCTTGAGTTCTGAAGAAATGACGTATCACCTAAAATGGTACTCCCATGTGAGGTGGGTGAAGACTATCCCCAATCTTTGTGAGAAAGAACTGTACTTTTGTATAAACGTATACATTTGTGTAAACGTCGACCTATTTGTAGGTCGAAAGAAGAGCTGGCCAAAGGGAGCTGTGATCTGACTCCTGTAATGAATTTGGACTCTCGCTTCGAGTTATCGGCCGAGGATGAATGATGTCTGTAGTGTTATAAAAGTCTTTCCTGTCAATACCATACTAGTCATTTTTCTCTTTTAAAATCTAGTCTTTCTTTCTTTCCATTTGTCTTCTGATTTCCTGAGCGACGATTCTGTTCATCTGTACAATTATAAATTTCTCAGAAAAATATTTGTTCCTTAATACGTTTGTGTCTTCTGTTTGTTTAACACCCACCATTCTGATCCATGTCATAACGCTACATTCCATACAGGCTGGTAAATAACTAGACATCAGGAAGGTCAAAATATTTTCCAGGAGCGGCAAACATTTTTCGAGAGATGAATTATATATATAATAAATACGTACATGCATGCACAAATTAATTTGTAATTCAATAATAGAAGTAATAGTCCAGTCGCCAGAGTAAAAATAATGGTAAAATTTCGTAAAAAATTGAGGCAAAGTGATATTTGGTATAGTTATTGAAAAAGGTCTAAATATCGGTTTAAAATCATCTTTGCATGTTTATAAGGTCAGGCTTTAAAAAAAAACCTTATTTAAGGGCAGCGCGCGGTAAAATCGATAAAAACGTTTACATTCCGTGAATTTCTTTTCTTACTACTAAATAAACCATTGGATCATGATAAAGTCTTCATTCTTTTTGTTTAAAATAGTTCAAATTTTAATAGTAATAAAATCAAAATAACGATTTTGTTATTATTTCATCGTTAGGAGTATTAAATCGATAAACGAAATGGTCAATTTTAACAAATCTTCCTCTGTTGAATAATATTATTAAATATGTGTATCTTAATATACATAAAAGTCATTGTGTGTATTTATATTTCACACCTCCTACTAAACCACTGGACCGATTTCAACAAAACTTAGCACAAATATTTTATGCAACGGGAGAACCAACATAAGATAGGTGTTTTGGGCCCTGGGGGATGTCAAAAATGGAAAATATGAAAGTACCGCATGTAGGGTATCAAATTAAAGGGGATTTCAATGCAAGTAACAATTTTTCATGCATATGAGCACTATTGAAAATTCTTGGGCCCTGGGGCTCAATAAATGGGTGGTTTTGGGGGAGGTCAAAAATGGACAATATGAAACTGGACCGATTTCCACCAAACTTGGCACAAATGTTTTACGAAATGGGAGAACCAACATAAGATAGGTGTTTTGGGCCCGGGGGGATGTCAAAAATGAAAAATATGAAATATGAAAATACTGTGGGGTATCAAATTAAAGGGAATTTCAATGCAAGTAACAATTTTACATGCATATACGTACTATTGAATACATTTGGGCCCTGGGGCTCAATAAATGGGTTGTAATGGAGGGGTGTCAAAAATGAAAAATATGAAATATCATATGTGACATGCATATACGCACTATTAAAAATTTTGGTTTTTAAAAATTTTGGGCTCAATAAATTAGTGGAATTGGCGGAGGGGTGATGTCAAAAATGGAAAATATGAAAATACCGCACGTGGGGTATCAAATTAAAGGGAATTTCAATGTAAGTAACAATTTGACGTGCATATAATTTATCATATAATTCTAAGGCTGTTTTCACAATTAATAAGTCTGCATCATCGTCAGCTTGTTTAACGTTAGCTTTCTTCTTCCAAATATCTCGTTAGAATTTCAATAAATCGAGTTTTATTAGTTTTATTCAAAAGAAATTGTTCTTGGGTCACTGTGACACACATATCTTCATAGAATAAAATATCTAAAGAGGAATTTTGATTGGTACGGCGATAACGCTCCATAGCTTTGATGCTGTTAGAATTGTTTGTATAGCCATCAAAAACTACAGTAACTTTTGATCCAAAGTGTCTCTTGACATAATTTACGTATCTTTGAAAAATACATTTGAACTTGTCATTTTTTGACCATACTACTCTATGCAGTAACATACCACCATCAATGACGTAAATGCAATCTTCAAGGTTAATCTCAGTGCGGTCCACTTCAAACATATCATATAGTTTAGACTTATCTGTTTTCCGAAATACACCTTCGTAAAACATAGATGTTGGGTACGGTGCAAGTTCATAACGCATGTAATCTTTTAATTCGTCGTCACTTTTTCTTGCTACACAAATGCGTTGAAATATAAACATTGGATCTATAGGGACAATTTCCTCTTGAATTTTCAGACTACTATTAACACTTTTTAATGACAGTACTCTATTTTTTCGTTTAAACGAAACTTTATGGAAGTTTGTACCAGCAATTTCTTCTAACCCTGCTTTTCCAACCTCAAAAGCATTATGACAGTTAATATTATTACCGCCAGTAACTCCAGTAGATGTAGACATTATTGAATCTTGATAAGGAAATGTCTTGTGACAATCAAACCAGGATTTTATTTTGAGAATATCTTCAGTATCTCGTTTTATTCGAGAATCTCTAGCATCTACATGCTGATCGGAAGTAGAAAATTGTATACCACAAAAATTTTCTACTTCTTCGCAGATATCATGTGTATATGGCATCGCTAAAATACATTTATTTGCAGTACTGGTAGTTACTCCCCGTCCAATCATACCACCATCAACTTTCATGACTCTCATTAAGTCCTGTTCGATTGTCATATCAGTATGAGTTCCTGACCAGAATTTCTCAGTTCGTCTTACAGTACAAAATCTGTTATTTATAAAATTTTGAAGTTCTTTAATTTTTAAAGCGGTAGTTTCTGGAATTACATTTTGGTTTTGCATTGAGGTGAAAAGTTTTTCAGATTCTTTTATAAATTGATTCATATATTGTACATATAATAAGGCTGATTTCGTATAATTAAAATGTCCAGTCGCATAAAACTATGGCAACATTTGCTGAATAACTTGTAATTGAATTTTTATATTACCCATTTTTTCAGAGCGCGCAAATGCTTTGCAATAGAGATCATTCGTATGTATTGTATCCATAATTTTGCAGTTTTACCGCATTCCTCAATTTCAATAATTTTTTCTAGAAATTTACTATTTAAGATGTTAAAAAAATTATGATCTTGTACTTCTTTGTAAGTAAGATTGTCATCTAAAAATTCTTGTAGTAAAGATTTCATATTTGAATATTCAACTTCTGAAAGATTCATTTCCTCAATAATCTTTTTACACAAAACTATCCAAATTAATGTGTGGCCTCGTACTGCTCTAGCATAAGCATGGCCATCTAACATCTTATCTACAGTTCCTGGCGCATAGTAACAGCTTAATGCTTCTTTTAAACCGCTTCCTGCCATCACATAACCGATTGAACCAAGAAAAGACATAAGCAGATGAAATCCTCCAAGTCGAACAATTACATTATGTATATCATCATCAGGTGAGGAATGGACCATTTTAAACGCTTTCTG
Organism: Magicicada septendecula; assembly: GCA_034769895.1. NCBI lineage: Eukaryota > Metazoa > Arthropoda > Insecta > Hemiptera > Cicadidae > Magicicada > Magicicada septendecula. Next base: position 338,969,432 of record CM068367.1, on the reverse strand, counting down.
ATACAAAGGTTGATCGAAAGTAACAAAACAATTAAATAGATTTAAGTTTTCACTAGTTTTACAGCGTATTTTAAAACGGTGTATATTGTATTTTTGTCAGTTGGAGGAGAGTGTACAAAAGGCAAGCAAACAATTCTAGATAATGTATACGTCATATTTTCCAAAAGCTTGGGCATAAAGGCATTCCAGCCAGTAATGCCTGGTTTGGTCACTCCATAAATCCAAAGCAAGTCAGCATTAGAAAAATCTATATTATTAAAACTCGGGTTATCTACTTTTTCAAAAACAATGTTTTGGAGTGCATGTGTATTAATATTTTCAAAAATTTGGAATGGTATTTTGTCAATTTTGCTAATTTCTTTTGCAGTAGGCTTAACTGTCAATCGTTTTAAGGGAACTTTGTTATAATAACAATCTCTGGGACTTACAATCATAATACCTCCCATACTATGAAAAGTATTTTTCCCGTCTATAGTATTGATGTTAATATCTGAATTGTCAAATGCCAATTGTGCAAAACAACCAGATCTAAATGGAGAACGTGGACTAAGCAATACACTATCCTCATAAAGTGTTGCTTCTTTGTATGATGAACACACTCCCAGATGCGACAATATATCTATAATTCGTTTTGAAGCAAATTTCCTGTGCAACATTACAGACAGACCAACTTGCAATGGTGATAGAAAGGTTCTAGGTCTTATGCAACTCATAATTGAATGAGTAATTGCTGTGCATTTTGTTTCATATGAACTAATATCACCTTTTTTATTTTTTAAAATTATTTCTTCTATCAGAAACTGAAGGGATTCTGGGATATTCTCATTAATATTTTGGAATATATTATCATTTGGAGGATAAAATTCTGTATTACTTTTCTTCAGATTAGCATCGTTTCGAATAATTGCTGCTGCAGATTTTAAGATTTTTCTTTTTTCTTCATTTTCATCTTTTTTTGAGGCTATCCATGTCTACGTTTAATTTTTTTAAATGGTCAAAAAATGGTGTCAGAAAGGCCAAAAAATGTTGTTAATTAACCACCCGAAAGTATTTTTAATAAGCTTTAATTTAAGCCGTCGTACACCTTTGTGCCACAATCTTGCCGTACTTTATGAGCACTCAAAGTTTTTTTGTGAATTGCGATTTTTTTGAGGTAATATTCGACATTTCAATATGAAATTTTTGGGGTTTATAGTACTCCACAAAGGTTACCTTTCCCTCAAGTTTTATCAACTTTCATTAATTTGTGTTAAAACAACAGCAATTTGTTTATAAACGCCATCGCCACTTTATTTATTTATTAACAATAATAATAACATCGACTTCCGTATTAAGGCTAGAAATGTTCTTAATTTATTATAGAATACTGAAAAAAATTCACATTAAAATCGGCTTGTTAGGTCCAAAGATATTTATAAAAACGCTATTTTGCAACTTAAATTGTTAATAAAAAAATAAACGGGTTGTTTTTACACAAAACTTAACTATTAGCTCAACTTGATCCCATTAACCAATTTAGCACACAAAAAATCGACTCCCAAAACAATTCACAATTGATTTTTATTTTGACTCCACTACACGTGCTCACAAATAAATAAATATTAGCATGTATAAAAAGTGTAAATAAAAACTTTAAACTGCAATTTTTTTACCTGTTTTATATGATAAAAACAAAAATATTTGTAATGTTTTGATTATAACCTTTGACGAAATATCAACTGCGTTACTGCTCCGTTCTTGTATAGCAGATGTTTGTATGGCACACCACAACAATGGGTGTTGCGCGCGCAGCTACATTTACAGTTGCACACTCTAGGGGAATAGAACGCCGCGCCGTTTAAAAATTTTACCTGTTTTCTAGGGTCTTGTTTTTAGAGTATAGGTATAATCAGGTAAGAGAAATAACATGAATAGATAGATTTAGTATTGTAGTAGCTGTAACGTTAATTTCAAGTACTCAAATAAACCCACTTAAAAGATACATGTATGTAACGCAAAGGAGGCACCTTTTTTTAGTATACACAATTTTTATTTATTTTTTTTAATTTCGAAAATGATTTTAATTTTCATGAGTATAGTTTTTGATGCAGAACACTTGCAGCTTTCAAATACAATTTTTTGTATTTCGATATCTCTATTTTTAAGATTAATAAAGGCAGATAAACTCTGAATTTTCGAGTAAATTTAAAATACGTCGAAATACTCACTTTTGAAAAGGTGTTTTTTTTTAAATAACAACTTCAAAAGTATTTTTCATTATTATAAAATAAAAAGTTTATCTCTTTTAAAGGTAAATTAGTAAAGAACTACTATTTTTTTAAATTTTATTGTATAGTACTTGTAATTTTGTGGTTTCACTTCTTTTTGTATCTACAGTAAATATTTATACACTATATTCTTTATGTTCAAATAAAATATTTATGTAAAAATCAACAAATTTTGAAAGCTATACTGTTCCCCTTCAAAACTAGCCTTTATTTAACTGGCTATGCTTAGATTAAAGAAAGTTATGATATTTTTGAATAGACGCGCCTGGCTAATTTAGCGAATTACGCAAGATCGGGGGCAAACGCTCTTTTTAAAACGCAGCGCTCATCATTACCAATTTTCAGGAAAACAGTTCCATTAACGTAAAAATATGTAAGGAGACTTTCTGAAGGAAATTGTTTGCTCTTCAATATACATCTTTTTATTTCTTCCAACTGTACATATTTACGGAGCGATTTTAAAAAATCTGTCTTTACGATTTTTCCAGACCATTTTCAGAAAACCCTAGAAAGGTAAACATGCAAAGATTTTTTTATATTAATTATTAACGTTTATTTAACACGTGCACCAAATATTGCTTTGCCCCAATTTTTTATCAAGTCAAAATCTCTGGCGACTGGACTATAAGTACACAGATAGTATGAGTTTATTAAAACATTAATTGCTTCAAAAATGCATAAAAATAATGGTTTGTAAAAGTTAATGTTTGATCTCCATTAAGTGGTGCTCAAGTTTCCAAAGTTTTAATATTATGATAGCCGTAATCAAAATATCAGAGCAGGTTTTAGTGTGTATGAGGGTCCACCGTGGACAAAGATTTTCAACATTCCCTATGGAGCGTTGCTCAGAGTAAAGCTGCGGATCTACAGTGTACGTTTCACAGAACAAACACGCCGAAAATAAGAAGCGCTCCGGAGTCGCTCATGAACCCTGAGCATCTTGCAGAAGGTTCATTCTCTAAAGACGAAAGTACACACGTGCAGTTACAGTGGCCAGCGATCCACAGGAAGCAGATCTTTTCGGTTTGCACGGGTTGTGTTGGTGAGGGTTTCGCCACTTTCAATTTAAAAAGCGTGCAAACGTAAGAAAATAAAGATGAGTGAGGCCAGAAATAACGCGAATAGTGTGTGTGTGTGTGTGTGTGTTCTGCTTGGCTTTTTATTGCGGTAATCACAATAATAAAACTTTGGAAATGTAAATATTACATAATTGAGATATTCTTGCGTGCCAGGAACAATATATCTTCACGTATAGATGATTTAAAATAAAATGAAAAAATTATATTACTTTCATGTTCCTTAAGGAAATGGAAGTATGGTGATGGCAAAAAAAAATCGTGTTCGAGATTATTGCAGATTCTGATTGTACTACACTCAAAACATGAAAAAAGTCGTTTTTCGAAAAGCGTCTGTGTGTGTGTCTGTGTAACTGTCTGTAGATTTTTTTCTATGGCAAACGTTATCAGCGGTAAATTCAAACAGAATCAAATAATTTTGTGCGTACAGCCCTGATTTGTAGAGTACTCACGACCTATTGTTTTTGGTGAAGATCGGTTGAGGGAAAGGGGTAGTTTACCAGCAACGGTTCTTTTTTATCAAAGGTAATTTTTTTGTTGGCAAACGATAACAGCCGCAAATTCAAACAGAATCAAATAATGTTTCGCATACAGGCCTGTATTGTAGAGTTCTCAAGACCTATTGTTTTTGGTGAAGATCGGTTAAGGGAAAGGGGTAGTTTACCTGCAACGTTTTATGTTTTAACAAGGGAAACGTAAACATTACATAACTGAGATATGCTTGCTTGCCACGAACGATATATTTTCTCTCATACATGATTTACAATAAAATGAAAAAATTATAATTTTATTGCCTGGCAACAAAATTATTTTATTTTTAACAATTACCATTGTTTGAAAAAGCTTAAATGAATTTTCAAGTACTTTTGTTAAAACGTAAAAGGTTGCAGGTAAACTACCCCTTCTCATCAACCGATCTTCACCAAAATCAAAAGGCCTTGAGTTCTCTACAACTCAGTGACGTATGCAAAAAATTATTTGATTCTGTTTGAATATGCGGCAGTTATCGTTCGTCATAGAAAAAATTACCCTTGTTAAAACGTAAAACGTTGCTGGTAAACTACCCCTTTCCCTTAACCGATCTTCACCAAAAACAATAGGTCTTGAAAACTCTACAATTCAGAGTTGCATGCAAAAAATCTTTAGATTCTGTTTGAATTTGCGGCTGTTATCGTTTGCCATAGAAAAAAATCTACAGACACACAGACAGACACACACACACAGACACACAGACAGACAGACAGACACACACACAGACACATTTCGGAAAACGACTTTTTTTTATGTTTTGAGTGTAGTACAATTAGAATCTGCAATAATCTCGAACACGATTTTTTTTGCCATCACCATATTTCCATTTCCTTAAGGAATATGAAAGTAAAAAAAATCGTGTTCGAGATTATTGCAGATTCTGATTGTACCATACTCAAAACATGAAAAAAAGTCGTTTTCCGAAAAGTGTCTGTGTGTGTGTCTGTCTGTGTGTCTGTCTGTAGATTTTTTTCTATGGCAAACGATAACTGCCGCAAATTCAAACAGAATCAAATAATTTTTTGCGTACAGTCCTGATTTGTAGAGTACTCACGACCTATTGTTTTTGGTGAAGATCGGTTGGGGAGAAGGGGTAGTTTACCTGCAACGGTTTTTTTTTATCAAGGGTAATTTTTTATTTGGCAAACGATAACAGCCGCAAATTCAAACAGAATCAAATAATGTTTCGCATACAGTCCTGAATTGTAGATTTCTCAAGACCTGTTGTTTTTGGTGAAGATCGGTTAAGGGAAAGGGGTAGTTTACCTGCAACATTTTATGTTTTAACAAGGGTATTTTCTATGGCAAACGATAACAGCCGCAAATTCAAACAGAATCAAAAGATTATTTGCATACAGCCCTAAATTGTAGAGTTCTCAAGACCTATTGTTTTTGGTGAAGATCGGTTAAGGGGAAGGGGTAGTTTACCAGCAACATTTTTTTATCAAGGGTAATTTTCTATGGCAAACGATAACAGCCGCAAATTCAAACAGAATCAAATATTTTTTTGCATATGTCCCTGAATTGTAGAGGTCTCAAGGACTTTTGATTTTGGTGAAGATCGGTTAAGGGGAAGGAGTAGTTTACCTGCAGCCTTTTACGTTTTAACAACAGTAAAGTACTTGAAAATTCATTTAAACTTTTTCAAACAATGGGAATTGTTAAAAATAAAATAATTTTTTTGCCAGGAAATAAAATTATAATTTTTTCATTTTAGTGTAAATCGTGTATGAGTGAAAATATATCGTTCGTGGCAGGCAAGCATATCTCAATCGAAAATTCAAACAGAATCAAATAATTTTTTGCGTACAGTCCTGATTTGTAGAGTACTCACGACCTATTGTTTTTGGTGAAGATCGGTTGAGGTAAAGGGGTAGTTTACCGGCAACGTTTTATGTTTTAAAAGGGTATTTTCTATGCCAAACGATAAGAGCCGCAAATTCAAACAAAATCAAATAATTGTTTGCACACAGACCTGATTTGTAAAGTACTCAAGACCTATAGTTTTTGGTGAAGATCGGTTAAGGGAAAGGGGTAGTTTACAAGCAACGTTTTATGTTTTAACTAGGGTACTTTCTATGGCAAACGATAACAGCCGCAAATTCAAACATAATCAAATAATTTTTCGCATGCAACTCCGAATTGTAGAGTTCTAAAGACCTATTGTTTTTGGTGAAGATCTGTTAAGGGGAAGGGGTAGTTTACCGGCGACGTTTTTTTATCAAGGGTAATTTTTCCTATGGTAAACGATAACAGCCGCAAATTCAAACAGAATCAAATAATGTTCTGGATACAGCCCTAAATTGTAAATTTGTCAAGACATGTTGGTTTTGGTGAAGATCGATTAAGGGAAAGGGGTAGTTTACCAGCAACATTTTATGTTTTAACAAGGGTAATTTTTTTATGACGAACGATAACTGCCGAAAATTCAAACAGAATCAACTACTTTTTTGCATACCTTTTTGAATTATACAGAACTCAAGGTTTGTTGATTTTGTTAAGATACGTTAGGGGAAAGGGGTAGTTTATCAGCAACGTTTTATGTTTTAACAAGTGTATTTTCTATGGCAAACGATAAGAGCCGAAAATTCAAACATAATCAAACAATTTTTTGCATACAGCCCTGAATTGTAGAGTACTCAAGACCTGTTATATTTGGTGAAGATCGGTTAAGGGAAAGGGTTAGTTTACCTGCAAAGTTTTTTTTATCAAGGGTAATTTTCTTCTATGGCAAACGATAACAACCGCAAATTCAAACAGAATCAAATAACGTTTTGCATACAGCCCTGAATTGTAGAGTTCTCAAGACCTTTTGGTGTTGGTGAAATCGGTTAAGGGAAAGGGGTAGTTTACCTGCAACATTTTATGTTTTAACAAGGGTAATTTTTTATGACGAACGATAACTGCCGTAAATTCAAACAGAATCAACTACTTTTTTGCATACCTTTTTGAATTATAGAGAACTCAAGAGGTCTGTTGTTTTTGTTGAAGATCGGTTAAGGGAAAGGGGTAGTTTACCAGCAACGTTTTATGTTTTAACAAGGGTAATTTTTTTTGACGAACGATAACTGCCGAAGATTAAAATAGAATCAAATAATTTTTTGCATAATGTCCTGAATTGTAAAGAAGTGAAGGCCTGTTGATTTTGGTGAAGATAAGATCGGTTGGGTAGTTTACCGGCCACTGTTCATGTTTTAACAAGAGTAATTGTTTCTATGACGAACGATAACTGCCGCACATTCAAACAGAATCAATTAGTTTTTTGCATCCATCCCTGCATTGTAGAGGACTGAAGGTCTATTGATTTTTGTGAAGATCGGTTAAGAGAAAGGGGTAGTTTACCTGCAACATTTTATGTTTTAACAAGAGTAAAGTACTTAATTTTGATAAACAAAGTATCCTGATAAGAAGCTCATAATAATCCACTGTAGAAACGTAGATGAAATATCTATAAATGAAGAGGCTAGTTGAATGGGGTGGGGGTAATTTTCTATTAATGAAAATTATAGTTGAAGAGGGAGGGGAATATTTTTTATATGTGTACTACGTTATCGGCAACAAAGAAGTAGTTTTTTGTTAAAATTCCTTCCCGGGCTGTTTAGCCGTAGTCCAATGTTTTCTGCAAAACCAGACATTTCGGAAATGCCATCGACTGCCATCATCAGTGAAAATCGAGTGCGAAAACGTGAGGTGGTATACGTTAGTGACCACAGTACTGTGGTTAAGGTTGAAGCAATAGAAAGAAGTAGTTTCTATGGAAATATTTCATTTCGAATATGATTTTAAATATAAATCTTAGAACATGGAAGTCATGTATGGATCTCCATACCGATATTTTTATTTCCTGGTAACAAAATTATTTTCTTTTTAACAATTACCATTGTTTTAAAAAGTTTAAATGAATTTTTAAGTGCTTTTTTAGTACTAGCACATTAGAACAACCCCATTTTTGATATTTACATTTTTATTGAGTAATGGTTTCATTATATGTAATTATTAATGTATCTTATCCTTCAAATTTAAGTAGTTTATTCAACATCAGAACGGCAATTTTTAAAAAATTATCCCTCCCCCTTCAACTACCATTTTTTTTATAGATATTTTATCTACCTTTTTACAGTGGATTATTATGAGCTTCTTTTCAGAATACTTTATTTGTTAAAATTAAGTACTTTACTCTTGTTAAAACTTAAAACTTTGCAGGTAAACTACTCCCCCCTTAACCGGTCTTCACCAAAATCAATTGAGTCCTCTACACCTCGTGCACATGTCCAAAAATCATTTGATTCTGTTTGAATTTGCGGCAGTTATAGTTCACTATAGAAAAAATTCTACACACAGAGACTTCTCGGAAAATGACTTTTCTTCATGTTTTGAGGGTAGTACAATCAGAATCAGCTCTTATCTCGAACACGATTTTTTTCGCGATCACTGTACTTCCATTTCCTTACGGAACATGGAAGTAAAAGGATTACAGTCAGTATTAATTCTGATCTCCATTTGTTTCTTTTCAATATAAGAAACCTGTCCGTGAGACGCACTGTTGCGATGGAGACTTTGGGTCTTATGGCTACCACGTCTCTAGTCTATCTTGGCGTAGGCGTACTGTCTACCGTAGCTGTGCACTCGAAGTATTTTGTGCTTTGCGAAGAGACAACGGTTTACAGAGAGTGTATGGAAGATATCGTCTGCATCCGAGAGTATAGGATTCGATATGCTTTGTAAATCGCTGGGAGCATGGCACCGGGTACGAGTCGTCGAGTACCGTATTTCCGGTATAAATGAATGTTTTACACCAAGTTGATTAGACTTTTTCCTTACGACAAACAAAACTGTTGATTTATTTGCATTATTGGTAGCTAATATACTATTTCCATTGATGTATGTAGATTGTAAACAGGAAAATAAGTAGACTTACAGTATTCGTTTATTATATATACAAATTGTGCTTATTTAGAATTAGAATACCAATAATTTATAACGGTTATTTAATTGATACAATACAATACTTATTTAGAGCTAGAAGGTTACCGTAGACACGAATACAAAAAGCAAATTTGCATACTATAGCTGCACTAAAAGCAGTTGCACACTACGGTTGCTTTGAAAGCATTCCTTTATTATAGTTCTTTTATGCCTGCTCTGTTTAACAGCCAAGTTAATTTCAAGTAAGAGAACAACAAATAAATTTGAAGATGAAAAACATTTCTTATATATGTTCATATATTTGTATATAATATTAGTAACAACATTAAATTTGTGACATACAGGTAGTACAGTATTTTCTGTATTTTTGTTTGGAAACTGTCTTTCATTAAGTAGTTATAGTTTCAATTCCTGAAATTGTCCTACGTTAGATTCCATACTCTGCGAATTAAATTCACAAAGCAGAGAGAAGTGGGAGACGCTCTGTACTAACGATGAATTGTGTACATCAGTCATAACTGAAAGTTTTGTGTTCCCAGGCTGAAATTGTGGTCACTACGAATTGCAACCACAGATGTGTGTTTGGAGTCTCCACAAGAAGTATTAGTAATCGCCGCTTCACTTATAACTTCATCTCACCTGTCATGGAATTTAAGTTCTCTTACAAACTGCAAGTAATATGCTAAATATCAGTGGCGGCCCGTGCTTAGGTTGCACGGTTGCACAACCCCCATTAAATCCTGTAAATTTAATTGCATTTTTAATCCTGTAAATCCCCCATAAACTATATTTTTAATTATAAAATTATGAAAACAACAATAATTAAGAAGTGTTTTCAAGCTAAATAATCGTAATTAATCATTTGTTGATTGAAAAGTGCAGAGTACTTAATAAAAACCGTACACGCTCTCGCCGCGGTGTACTACGAGTGTGTACACCAGCTGTGACGCGCTTGGTATATGGAGAAACACAATGTTGTTTTGCACTGGCTGGCTACACTAGGGTGTTCCTATTACATCGCTATAGCTTCGCCTGGTGTGATTAGGGACTGCAAACTCCGCTTGTCAGTCACGGCGCCACCAGTATGTTGGAATTTGTATGGTTATGTTGTTTTATTAGTTCAGTTCATTAGTGTCGGTCGAATTTTTTGTGAAGTTTATTGTTAGTGTCAGTTAAGTGCTAGTACAATTCATTGTTAAATATAAATAATAGTGCATATTAAAGGATTAAGGCGTCATAGTGTAAGATATTCGTTATATATAACTCGTAGGACGCAATGACGAAAACTTAACGAAAACACCGTTCAGTTTACGTCCAATTGAGGAAAAAATTGAAATTAGAGAGTAGGTAGACCTACACCAGATCTTTCACGTTTTAATCAAACTGTAAAGTTAGGTAATAGAATTTTTAATCGTAAATTTAAAACAGACTTATACAATAAATATTCATTGTTATGTGGGTGTGACACTAAAATTTCATTATTTTGCTTTCCTTGTATATTGTTTGGAGGAGAGGAGACTTGGACTAAGACTGGATTTAAAGATTTAAACCATTTTAATGACAGAACTAAAAAACATGAGGCTTCAGGTACCCACATAAAAAATAGTTTACAGTTAGCATTGTTAGGAACAACTAACATAGCAGAACAGCTAGATAGCATATCTCCTAGATATTATAGGAGAAATATTGTAGCTCACAATGAACAAGTTAAGCAGAATAGATATGTGCTAAGTATTATTATCAACTGTATTCGTTTCTGTGGTGTGTTTGAACTAGCTTTAAGATGCCACGATGAGTCTAAAGAATCAAATAATCCAGGGATTTTTAGAGGGTTAATAGATTTTAGTGCAGAACTAGATACAGTTTTAAAAAACCATCTTGAAACTTCAGCAGTATTTAGGGGTACTTCTAAAACCATTCTTGATGAGTTAAAACACCACAAAATAAATGAAACTCCCCAAAAGCTCATTGCACAGACATATGATGGAGCATCTGTAATGGCTAGAACTTCTAGTGGTGTACATGCAATTGTACAAAATTGTTATGCCGATGCCGAATATGTTCATTGTCATGCACATCAGCTGAATTTAGTTGTGATGAAAGATGCATCAATAAACAGGGAAGTTCGAGTTTTCTTTGCCAATGTTCAAGGTCTTTGCGCTTTTTTCTCAGTTAGTCCGCACGAACATCAATACTAGATGCAGTAGTAAAAAAGCGGTTACCCAGATCTGTACCTACCAGATGGAATTTTCAATCGAGAAGTGTCACAACAATTTATGATCACATGCAGGACCTAATACAGTGCATGAAAACAATATTAGATTTTTATCACTTAAAAAATGACAGTACTCTTTCACAGGCTTCTGGCCATTTAAAAGTTTTAGTAAGTCAAAACTTTATTTTTGGCTCTCATTTTTTAGAAAAATGATGCCACTTACTGACATACTCTTTAATCAGCTCCAGAAAGTAGACATTAATCTCACTGTTATAAAACGGTCTCTTACAAGTTTTGAAGAAAATGTGTTGAAAATCAGAAATAATATTGACACAGACAATGGAGAGCCACAACAGTCATGACAAAGTTCACCTCCAAAGAAAAGGAAGATTGCCAAAACTGAGTGGAAGAGACAGGCGAAGGAAGTATGTGATGTGATTATATGCCAAATAAAGGAACGGTTTAGATTCACGAGCCATCTCGTAGGAGCATCTTTGTTCATGTCAGAAAAGTTTCCAGATTATGATTCTAAATTTCCAGAAGACACTGTAAAAACTGTGTGCAATGATTACAGTTTTCTCAATTTTAAAAAACTTTGTAAGGAACTTGCAACAATCTATAGTGGAACTGATTTTAGAAGACTGTCAGGGGGTGTTAGTTTGTACTATTTTTTCAAAGACAATAAGTTAGATGAAACTTTTAGTGAAGCTGTAAAACTCTTAGATATTTTGATTGCAATACCAATGACCTCTTCTGAAGCAGAAAGATGTTATTCGATGCGTAAAAGAATAAAGACATTTCTAAGGAACACCATGTCGCAAGAGAGGTTGTCTGCATTGGCCATGCTCTCAATAGAAAGAGACCTGATCATGGAAATTCCTGATTTCAATCAGAAGGTGATTGAATAATTTGCCCGTCTGAAAGAAAGGCGGATCGATTTTTTTTTCAAATAAGGGTAAGTGACAAAATTATTCCCAAGTATAACTATATTTTTCAATACTAATTATGTATACACAGTAAAATAGTTTATCTAAAGTGAATTAATACTAAAATAAATAGGCCTCTTATTACGTTAACTAATTTCAAAATAATACATTTTAGGTTAGTTGTCTCCAAGTCGCTTATATTAATATAATAGATATTTACCATATATCCGTCGTGCGACTTCGTTTTTCTCGTCTTATTTTGACGCGTTTCGGCAACGAATTGCCATCTTCAGAAATCTTAATCACTCGTTAGAGATCGTTAAAAATTAAAAACACTAAAATCATTACAGTAAAAGTGCTGCCGAAACGCGTCAAAATAAGACGAGAAAAACCAAGTCGCACGACGGATATATGGTAAATATCTATTATATTAATTTCAAAATACAGTAATTTCAATACATTTTTTGGATGGTGTTACACAGAAAATGTTATATTACCGTATAAGTCATAATTCTGAATTAAATAAAACAATACTAACTTTATTATTCAGTCATATAAACTTAGTGATATTTTAGCATTTTCTATTTAAACAATTTAATACCATCCAACCCATAACTGCAACCCCCAAAATTTTCAACCACCAGCCGCCACTGCTAAATATCCATATAGGTGTCAAGCCTGTTTAGAATGGAATGTGGTGAAACAAATTAAAATAATTAGTAGAGCATCACGTAATCATAAAAGCTAATACACAAAAAAATATTAGGTTTCAGCCCTGGTCGTGTGGTACTATATGGAGTACCAGTATCTTTAATAATACCCTACAATTATCATTTCATAAGACAGAAGGATTCTTAGATACATTAATTTCTTGTTTACGTTTGCACAATGCAATAAATCATAGGAGCTCACTTGCAGACTGCAGTATATCATACTTAAGGCGACTGTGTTAGCAACGTTTCCAGCTGGTTTGTTTTGTTTTATTTCCTAATGGAAAGGTCAACAAGATTAACGCATATAAATCACGTCTACCACTATGAACTGATCGTTACATAAATACATAGTACATAGTTACTATTACAATGAAATATAAATTTTTTAATGGTAATAATTGTGATTTTATTAAAATATTGATGCCTAACAGTTTAAATAATGTATACAATTGAACAAGTTAACGTAGGCGTATATATTGTTTATTAATTTTTTAACAATATTACGACTTGTCTAGCAATTTTTCAATGATACATTAGACACTACGAGTAAAACAGAATGTGTGAGGGAATGGTATACGATCCAGTTATGGACTCCAAAATAGTTCCACACTTTGTTCGCGTGGGTCTACAGAATATCAAATGGCTTTGTTCTTTTTGCAGTGTGGAACGTCACTATTATGAAGGCCATAAGAGTCTCTACGTTATCGTGATTTGTGTTTCAGTGCATAATACTTAATTTTTGTTTTGACATACCATACTTTGCATAGGGTCTTAACAATGTTCCGCACCACTTTGTTCTGGGCGAGTCTACACACACGCCAAATCTGAATTCCTTGGATCCATATTGGTTTCAGTATTTCCTTGTACAAGAGCATCTTATACGATGTCAAACTGGAAACTTACTAGCGGTCAGCACAATCTTCTGAAGTAAAGTTCAATTCATTATTTTCGTTCTTGAGATATAATTTCAAGGTACTGCGACTTTATATCGACCGCAACAGAAAATTTGAACTAGTCGAGTTGCTATAGACCACTCACTTGATGTACGTAGGCTTCGCATCAACTATTGACCCATCATGCTATATCACTTACAGATTGTATGTCATCACACTTCCGTGCAAATCCGTGGCTTATGGGCAGAATCCTTTCAATTCTGGCTTTGATACCCAGAACAGCTGTCAGCTACTGTCAACAGTTACATGTTCCTTGTACGTCACTCACTTTCTACGTCTCTGTTGACGCCACGGCGTAGCACATCACGCTTTGACGACACAGAGGCGCTTTAATTGCGCAGTCCACCTCTACGTGAACACAAAATGAAGACGTGTTCCATATAATTAGGTGTATGCGCGACGTCTTGGGTGTGTGTGGTTAAATATATTAGGTTATGAACACAAATATTTACGTGTTTATGTTTTTAAGAATACGTTTCATTTTTTATCATCTTAAACATATACTATTTTCATAACATACATGGCGCGCTCACACACGTACAACCACCCACTCAGCCAGACAACTACCTCCAGGCGAACGAGCACACACACACAAAGCATTACCATCTTAACTTAATTACCCCACGTTCACAATACACACTGTGTTCAGGTCATACAGTCATGTCCTATCAGTACATGATTTTTATATTGTGTTTCATTGATAATTATAAACAAAATTAGGTAATGATTATAATTTAGATAAACGGCTATCTGACCGACTGATATTCAGAACAATAAGAGGGTTGTTTTATCAGCAGTGGGGACCAGCAGTTCAGTTCAAAATAATTAACTGATTGATTCTAATCAGATTATGCGCACTGTTGTTGCATACACATTTCCATTAACGATTCAACGTTATTGAAACGTAACTAATAGGAATGTTTCACGGATTCCAGAACAAGTAAATTAACTATGTTCGTTGGTGCAAGGTAATACGTTTCCATGGTTTTGAAATCAGGCAAAAGTACTTTGCAAACACTATTGTAATGTACAGATCCAACCCGTTATTAATTAGGTGATGATGTTTATTAAAATTTATTATAAAATGCAGAAAGAAATGATTCGTAAATTGAGAAGGGGATAGAAGTCGTATCACAACACACATACGTAATTATACGGAAGAAGTCGATTCATCGAAGTCCATAAGATAGTGGCCAAAATGACACGTTTTGTAAAAATTGTTTCGAACAACACCATGTGCAAAACTACTAATATTTTTATATTTTCTTAGTATAAAATGATGTGAGCTATGGTTTGGCCATTTACTTGGCAGCCCGTCGTACTAGTAATATAAAATGTCAAAAACATACCGTGCAGTAATCATCTTATATCACGAGAGTTTGTGATTTCTAGTTTATTTAATTATTTTCTGCTTAGTTATAGTTACCGTAAAATGGGGTGAATAGCAACAAATTTCAACTTTGGAGCTATAAAACTGTGATTAAATTTATAGGGAAATTAATGAAACTTACCTCAGTGTTCGGGTCTTGCCTTCTTCTTTGATTTGTATCACTGTTTTTAATATGCCATGCATAAAAAAAATAAAATGTTGCTGTTTCTATTCGCCCCGCGGAGAGGGGTGAATGAAACAGTGTTTGTTATTGCTGTTTGTTTCGACTCACACATCTGCTGTGTGAATGGAAACACTCAATTATATTAAAGGGCCAAAAGAATAACATTTTTAGTTGACAAAACAATTTTATTTTTAAACTTTATGTAGTATACAACGGAAATAATAAAAAAATTGCATATTTTGTTACTGTGAGCTACAAAAAGGCTAATATAAAACAAACTAAACTTTGAACAAACTTGAACATAAGAGAGTGTCTATGCTTTTAATGGTAAATTGTAAACTCACTAAGATCATCATTGAAAGTTATCATGTTACTGAAGCGGGAGGAGCCTGAACAAATGACCGGTGAACTAAGTTTGTGAACAACATCTATTTTTCTGACAAACGACTCATCTGTAGCAGCAAATTTCTTCGCAAAAGGAATCTTCTTATAAAACTGACAGATGTAGCCACCTTCTTCAAAGTCTTTAATTTTAGCAATATATAGCCTACACTTATCTTTGGGTTTACCATACACCTTAACAATTCCAAAATCTTCAGGTAAAAAAGAAATCGGTGTATCTGAGGGCTGTACCGGTACTACATCTGATTATTCGTCAGGAGAGGACATAACAAACTCATTGTCCGTGTCTTGCAAGGGGTAATCAGATAGCTCACTTTTAGAAGATGTTGCTGGGGCCGCCTTCTTTGCTTTTTTGGTTTTACTTGTGCTGGGTTTATTAGCTTTGACTGTTTTATTGGCATCATCTCCCGGCATGTCTTCAAAATGTTTCACAGAGACACTTTTCCCAGGTTCAACTGGTACTTTTACTCTTTTCTTCCTTGGTTTTGCCTCATTTTGCCTCAAACTGTTCAACAGCTCCTTGAAACAACTGTCTATAGTTTCAACAATTGGTTCTGAGGCATTACTTGTTCATTTGTCAGCGTTTTGGTAGGAGTAGGCGATGGAAGCATCTTCAGGACATGATGCCGATCAAGAGGGACGATTCCACTTTCTCTGAAGCCCGATATAACATTCTCAGCTTTCACAGGTTTCAAAAACGTTTTTTAATAAACTGGGGAACTTGTGATTCAGGATTGTTGCTTCACATCTCCCTGGCCCATTTTTCCACTCTTCAAGGGTGGCACGCCAAGATATCTTTAGCGGTCTAAAAAATGCAACGTCTAGTGGTTGAGCGATATGTGTAGAATAATTATACTTTTTTAGCGTACCGTGTCACTTACTAAATAATTATATAATTACCTTTACATGATCCACTTGTGTGACACTAAGTTTCGTCAGGTTTTATGACGCGCTTCGGGCACAACGTCCCATCTTCAGATAATACCGTATTATTTAATATAATTAATACATAAAGTTGAAACCATGATTGTGGTTATGTCAATACAGTATATAAAATTTTTAAATGATGAAACGGCCGGAGCTCTCGCATGCGTGCACGCACTACCGCGATCGCCACACGACTGGTCAAAGATTATAATCTAATCTAATGGCAGTGTCGAACAAGTTGTTCGAAGCAAAATTTACCTGATCATTCAATATATTATTTTTGGTGGTGGTGTTTTTATGGCTTTATAAATTTCAAGTTCTTCCAGACTATCCATTAGTTTACCTTTTTTGCATGTATGTCATGCTGTTAAATTGTTTTCAAAGCTAGTGTAATTGTGTCCATTTGATATTAAGTGCTGCGCAAAATTAGATTTATTATTATTCGGTTTGGGAATATGTTCCAAAAATCTCGTGTAAAAACATCTGCCAGATTGACCGATGTAGAAAGCCTCACAATCGTCACATTTTATTTTGTAAACACCGGATTTCTTTTTTAAAGGTAATTCATTCTTGTTTTTGAAGTAATTTTTCAATTTATTAGTTGTTTTAAATGATACAATATAATTTTTATCTTTGAGAACGGCTCTTAAAGTATTCGGCATAATACCTGTAAAATTGGCAGAGAGATATTTACGATTTTTATTGTTTACTTTTATAATGTTTGAATTTATATTTTTTAAACGTTTTTTATGTTTATTTATTATTTTATCTATTATTGTAGATTTATATCCGTTGTTTATGGCTATTTGTTTAATAGTTTTTACCTCATTTAAGTAGTCTTCTCTTTCAAGGGGAACATTTAGAAGTCTGTTTACAAGACTGTTAAATACAGCCATTTTTTGTGTAACAGGATGATGTGATTCGGAATGTATTACTGTGTCAGTATAAGTGTGTTTCCTGAAAATTTTGTATTTTAAATTATTTCATTTATGTGATACTGTTAAGTCTAGAAAATTAATATTTCTGTTGTTTTCAATCTCCATAGTGAATTTTAATTTATTATGAATTTTGTTTAAGTAATTCTTAAACAATTCTATTTGTCTGGTATTCCCGTTAAATATAATAAAGGTGTCATCTACATATCTAGAATAATGGATGATTTTATTCACGAAATAATTATCTTTTAAAATTTTTGTGTTTTCTAAATGATTTAAATATAGGTCTGCCAAAATGCCAGAAAGTGGAGATCCCATAGCAAGGCCTTCATTCTGTTTATAATATGAATCTTCAAATGAAAAATAGTTTTGATTAAGAATAATTTTTAATATCATCATCAGCTGGTCAACTTTCTGTATTTCCAATGTATTATTATTTATTAAATTACGTCTAAGTAATTTTAATGTTTCTTCCATAGGCACATTAGTATATACATCTACTATGTCGAAGGATACTAGCTTGTAATTTGGTTGAATTGTAATATGATTTACTTTTTTGATAAAATCTTTACAGCTTTTAACACTCCGATTATTTTCTAGGTTGGTATGCTCTTTGATGATTTTTACTAAAGTTTTTGCTATTTTATAACTGGGGGCAGTTGTAAAATTAATCAAAAGTCTAATAGGAGTATTCTGTTTATTTATTTTCGGGAGACCTCTTAAACAAAGGTGCACTAGCATTTATTGGTTTTAGTGAGTATTGTGTGCGTTTATCAAATAATTGCGTGCATTTATTTACTGTTTGGTTCAATTCTAAAGTGTATTTTTTAGTAGGGTCTGACGTCAATTTTGTTATATTGTTGCTATTTATAAAGTTGTATAATTTTTGTGTGTATTCTTCAAACTTTAGCATGGCTATAGAATTTTCTTTACCTACCTTAGTTATTTAAATATTATTATTAGAAAGTTTTTGTTTAGTTGTATGGCTGTACGTTACTCAAGTTGTGCTTTAGTGTAATTAAATTTATTTTGTATATGATTATTGTTTTTGTTTTTAATTATTTTATTAAACGTATCATTTATTAATATTCTTATTTTATTTTATTTGTCTGGGTCAGGAATATTTTTTATCACCGATTCGGCTTCTATTATTTCTTTAATTAAGTTATGTTTATTTTTGAGGTTGGGGGGAAAATTGTAATTTAGTCCTTTGCTGATAAGTTTTGTTTCTGCGTCAGTTAGAGTGACGTCTGTTGTATTATTCTAGGGTAGAAATTGTGTGTGCTTTCAATGTTATCTTTACATTTACTGTTTATCAAATGGCTGATTTTAATTGCCTGTTTATGTTTGTGAAGTTTAATTTTATTTGTAATGTTGACAAAAATTTTAAAAGATAATTATTTCGTCAATAAAATCGTCTATTATTCTAGATATGTAGATGACACCTTTATTATATTCAACGGGAATACCAGACAAATAGAATTGTTTAAGAATTACTTAAACAAAATTCATAATAAATTAAAATTCACTATGGAGATTGAAAACAACAGAAATATTAATTTTCTAGACTTAACAGTATCACATAAATGAAATAATTTAAAATACAAAATTTTCAGGAAACACACTTATACCGACACAGTAATACATTCCGAATCACATCATCCTGTTACACAAAAAATGGCTGTATTTAACAGTCTTGTAAACAGACTTCTAAATGTTCCCCTTGAAAGAGAAGACTACTTAAATGAGGTAAAAACTATTAAACAAATAGCCATAAACAACGGATATAAATCTACAATAATAGATAAAATAATAAATAAACATAAAAAACGTTTAAAAAATAAAAATTCAAACATTATAAAAGTAAACAATAAAAATCGTAAATATCTCTATGCCAATTTTACAAGTTATAATGCCGAATACTTTAAGATCCGTTCTCAAAGATAAAAATTATATTGTATCATTTAAAACAACTAATAAATTGAAAAATTACTTCAAAAACAAGAATGAATTACCTTTAAAAAAGAAATCCGGTGTTTACAAAATAAAATGTGACGATTGTGAGGCTTTCTACATCGGTCAATCTGGCAGATGTTTTCACACGAGATTTTTGGAACATATTGCCAAACCGAATAATAATAAATCTAATTTTGCGCAGCACTTAATATCAAATGGACACAATTACACTAGCTTTGAAAACAATTTAACAGCATGACATACATGCAAAAAAGGTAAACTAATGGATAGTCTGGAAGAACTTGAAATTTATAAAGCCATAAAAACACCACCACCAAAAATAATATATTGAATGATCAGGTAAATTTTGCTTCGAACAACTTGTTCGACACTGCCATTAGATTAGATTATAATCTTTGACTAGTCGTGTGGCGATCGCGGTAGTGCGTGCACGCATGCGAGAGCTCCGGCCGTTTCATCGTTTAAAAATTTTATATACTGTATTGACATAACCACAATCATGGTTTCAACTTTATGTATTAATTATATTAAATAATACGGTATTATCTGAAGATGGGACGTTGTGCCCGAAGCGCGTCATAAAACCTGACGAAACTTAGTGTCACACAAGTGGATCATATAAAGGTAATTATATAATTATTTAGTAAGTGACACGGTACGCTAAAAAAGTATAATTATAAAATGGAGCCATACAAGGCAGATAAATATCAAAATCTAAAACTTAAATTATTCAAGACTAATTTGCATATTAAATTTAATAAAATCTGCTTATGTCAAAATTTAATTCCAAATTATGCTAAAATTAAGATTAAAGATTCCTCCAGACTAGCCAGAAAAACCGAACAATATGCTAGTACATTTAGAATCAGAGAAGAAATTAAATTTCTATATAGCAAGAAAATATCATTGAATTCAGCTATGTATAAATCACATTTGGAACTATATAACAAGATACATCCCGCATTGATCGATGGAATTATAGAGCAAATAAATCATTACATTACAAATACAATTAAACTTCACAAACATAAACAGGCAATTAAAATCAGCCATTTGATAAATAGTAAATGTAAAGATAACATTGAAAGCACACACAATTTCTACCCTAGAATAATAAATACAACAGACGTCACTCTAACTGACGTAGAAACAAAACTTATCAGCAAAGAAATTGAAATCCGGTGTTTACAAAATAAAATGTGACGATTGTGAGGCTTTCTACATCGGTCAATCTGGCAGATGTTTTTACACGAGATTTTTGGAACATATTGCCAAACCGAATAATAATAAATCTAATTTTGCGCAGCACATAATATCAAATGGACACAATTACACTAGCTTTGAAAACAATTTAACAGCATTACATATATGCAAAAAAAGGTTAACTAATGGATAGTCTGGAGGAACTTGAAATTTATAAAGCCATAAAAAACACCACCACCAAAAATAATATATTGAATGATCAGGTAAATTTTGCTTCGAACAACTTGTTCGACACTGCCATTAGATTAGATTATAATCTTTGACCAGTCGTGTGGCGATCGCGGTAGTGCGTGCACGCATGCGAGAGCTCCGGCCGTTTCATCATTTAAAAATTTTATATACTGTATTGACATAACCACAATCATGGTTTCAACTTTATGTATTAATTATATTAAATAATACGGTATTATCTGAAGATGGGACGTTGTGCCCGAAGCGCGTCATAAAACCTGACGAAACTTAGTGTCACACAAGTGGATCATATAAAGGTAATTATACAAAATTAGATATGTGTAGAGTTGCTTGGAAGAAAAATAAACTTCGCGCTACTCTCGTCACATTTTTTGATAGTGTCCAGTGATAGATGGCTGGATAAGTTATCACCAATGAGGTATTTTACGCCATCAAGCCGTCTTAAGTAAGGGAGAGCCACTGTTTCTACCCAGTCAGAAAAGCAAAAGGAATCAAACCAACCACTTTTAGTTCTATTGTATCTGGAGTTGGTCGGGCCTCCTTCTCTCCAGCTGTCATATAAGTGTTGGGCCTTGTAGATCACGTATGGGGGCAATATATTACCATCACCTGATGCAGAAAACATAACCGAAGTTGAGGCTTTGGTGGAGTCCATTATTCTTTCAGGATATTTACATCCTCTCCTTGTGATCACTTTTTTGCGGCCAGGGTCATCGCACAAATTTGTTTCATCGTAATTACCAACGTCTGATGCAGGGACATCCTTCAGTTCTGCTTCCAGGTTATCAAAATACCCATTGATGACTTCAGGGGTTATGGCTGCTCTGGAACGCTTGATGTTTTGGCACATCCGTAATGACAACTGAACTTTATGTCGTTCTGAAAAAGAATACACAAAGTCTGTACCTGGAAGATTATCCTTAAACTTCCTGACAGTCTTTCCCCGCCTATCAAGTTATTCTTTTACCAATACCCTCAAAGTTACCGAATCAACTGGGTAACCCCACTCACTGCAGATTTGTAGCCGATCAACAAGTATTTTTTCCTCTTCCTGTGATAAAACCGTTTGACTCCCCTTTTCCTTGATCTCCTTACCTTTATTCTTGTGTCTATACAACACACTGTAATGAATACCACTTTTTTCAGCTGCTATTCGTAGGCTCATACCATCCTCTATCATTTTAAGTGCTTTTTGTATATCTTCTGTCGTGTGCTTCTTATGTTTGTTCTGAGACACAAACTTTCTCGGCATGCTGAAAAAAACCCTTGTGTTACCTAACTGTTAAATATAATGGGGTGGAGTACAAAATATGCCCCAACTGGTTTGTAGCTACTTTAGTCACCTATCGAGTACCATGCATACCTCGATATATTGAATAAAATGATAACCTAACGTAATCTACATTACACTAACTGATAATCGATATATATAGATATTCAATATAACCAAGTTCAATGATCGATAAAATAGAAACCAACCAGTTGGGGCGTAGTAGTTGGACACATTTAAGACGCGTCTTAAATTAGGATGCGAAACCTATTTAAGACGCTACACCGTGATCAGCTGTTTTTGCTTCTCAAACAAAAACAAACAACAGTTGCCTAGCAACAAAAAAACATTTTCATGTATGCTTTGTATTTCCCGTGAAGAAAAGTCAAGACTGAATTTTATAAGATTTTTTTAACCGTAAGTTAGGCCTACTTAGGTAGGCTAAACCAAAACTTTAGTACACTCAGAGTGATTATGTAAATCCTTATATTTAATGTGTGGGTAAATAGAAGTTATAAAAAGCAAAATGTTGTTTATATAGTAGGCTATTTTATAGCCTCATACTTTGGTATCATACAGTGTGGGGTGAATAGAAACACAAAAAATGCTGTTTCTATTCGCCCCACAAAGTAAAAACCTATGACGTCACAACAGTAGAAATTATTGCACAACTTTATTAATAAAAGTAGAGGTATTAACTGCAGTACATAATCTTAGGCCCTATACGTAAATTTCAACAAAAAAATCAGTTCGTGATTGCATGGAAGAACTTAGTTTAGTACTTACATGAGAAGTTTAGAAACAGACAAATTCGCAGGTTTCAACAAAGATGTTTTTCCAATAGTAAACAACAAGCTCCAGTGATGCCAACATAACAAACTCATGTTTCCCTTTAACTTCAAAGGTTTGCAAGTGCAAAACAAAAATTCCCGAGGGGAATTTTTATTGTTGTCCTTCTCTACTACTTTGTCAAACTTTTTTTGAAGTTTTGTTGCTATTCACCCCAGTGTTGTTATTCACCCCATTTTACGGCACAGAACATTGAGATTATTTTCTCGGACGAGTTTGTTAGTACACACTCGAAATGTAAATCAATTCATGTAAATCTAAGTCCTTAATTTTGAGAAATTAAGTTTTTTAATACTTCACAATCAAAGAAGCATATAATTTTCTTATTCGTTATTTATAACGTACCATAGATTAGTAATCACTAGGTAACTAAGACAATGACAAAGAAACAGTGAAAGAGATAGTTTATGTGTATACCTATCCTTTAGGAATCACAGCAAGAATACGTGAATGCGTCAGTATTCACGTTAAGAAGGCGAAATAGCTGCTTAGTGACAGATGCACGGTGCACAGTGTATATAACATATAAGAACTTAAATGTATGTCAGTATGTAAAAGAAAGACACATTATCCTCGCTCATGCTCATTCCACTGAACAATATCCCTAAACATCATGTAAACTTACTGCACTAGGCCGCTGTAGCGGGAGAACATATACTTAATAGGCCTACATCAACATACTTTAAATAGGCTACATTTTATTAATGTAATTCTAGAATTTTTTTTACAAATAAAACATTTTTAAACCGTTTTAAAATTATGTGGTAGTAGTGATACGGTTCACTGTTCCCCATAACACAATCGCATAATGCCTACAATTCAGTTGTTGTTAGATCTGTTGACAGTAGTTTCATTAAGAATAACAATACTCTACTGTACTGTGTCTAAGACTATCAAACAACACGATCATTTGGGAAATTATTTGTTATAGCTTATATGATTATTCAAATGAAATTGTTCTGAGGTAGGAGATGCTATGAGCTTTGCCATTTTTTCATTGAACTTTCAAGGAATTCAATGCCCTAGAATTATATTCTATTGCAGAATATGAAGGGTTTTCTTTCTATTCTAAAACTAAACTAGCTTCAATTTAAGCAGAGCTAATATTAGATACTAGTTGCGACAAACTTAAAAAATAAATATACTCGTGGGCCTCTGTAGCTACTGGAAAATTGACTATTACAAGTTTGTCAGTTCAGTTTTACCCATCGAAGGAACAGCTCGTATTGAAACTTGCTCACCACCTCTATATGTACACAAAAGACTAGGCAATACAAACAGGTAAAAATCAAAACAATTTCGAAACGGTAAATACTGAACCTAACATCACACAGTATCACTCAGTATCAAAAATGCTGTTCACACTTTAAATCGTTCTTCACATGGATTTGGAGATTATGATATTTTGTAAAGTTTGCAATTTTTAATTAGAGAATAGTGTAAGTAATATAATTTGTCTTTGTAATTATCACACTTAGTAATTCATCGGAAGTATCTTGGTATCTTGTACTTTAATTTCACAAGCAACTTACTATTATAAATAGTAAGCAACGCTCGAGACAAGAAACAATTAGCTGAACATTACAAACTTCCAAACAACACCCAAAGTCGGGACTCACGAGATTTTGAACGAACAGCGACACAGATGATCTTAAAGTTTACAGAAAATTGCAACAGGGATTTTAAAAGCAATTGATGTTGGAAGCAGGGATCATCTTGCGAACTTATTTTGAAATACAATGACGACAACTTCCAATTGTTGTCATACAACTGTATAAAACAAGTTACAAATTATATTTTTTAAAACTGTATAAGACAAGTTACTTAGTGAGGCGTAGATTTTAAATTGAGCAAATGTCAACTTTCTAAAGCTATCTGAAAAAAGTAGTGAGCATCTTGAGAAAATATTGAGAAAATCTGAGAACAAATTTCATTTACGAGACAGAAATTTTAATGTTAGTTTGTGAAATCTATGAGAATTAGTTGTTTCGGGCAAGCTGAACGAATGTCTAAACATGCAAATTGTCAGTAGCATGGAGTGCGGAGCAAGAAGCAAAGTGTCCTCATTAGGAAACTAATGAGGTTTGAAAAGATGTAGGATTGAGGATTATGAGGGCAGTTGACTGAAGAGTAGTGGCGAAGAATTGGGAAGTTTGTGTAGGAATCTAAGGTTACAGGGTTCAGATGGAGAGATTAACGGAAGACAGAACGAATCAGTATCAGGTAAATTGTTAGATAAGATAATATTACTTTAGTCGTATTAGATTTACACTAAAACACTATAAAAATTAATCGTTAAGGTTAGTGGACAAATATTTGTAGACATAACATTAGATTAAAGTCTACGATTTCATACGATTATATTTACAAGAACCACTCAGAAACACACACCCGCGCTCAGTAGCGTTACTTAAACGATTTAAATTTAACTTTAATAAAATTTAAAGTTAACTTTATTTTGTCAGTTACCAAGTCTTTGGTTTTATTTGTAGTAAAAATGATTTATAGAAGTTGGCGTTTTTGTTAAAGCGCAATCATCGTGCGTGTAATATTAATCAAAGATCCCTGCCCTTTGTTGTATAACAGCGTTTGTTGGATTTAATCGTAACAATATGAATTTTAATTAAATCGATTGTGCTCACTGAGTGTGACCTGCAGCTCCGGCAGCTTTGTTCTTTGCATGGAGCCACAATTCTAGCAATATACACTACTTCAAACAGTTTACTGATAAAACACTTTGCAAAAATACCCCACAATTTATGTATACAAAAAACAATTTTTATATAGTCTTTACTATTACGTTTAGGACATGCTTTTATTTCTTAGTTCTTTGGATTTGGTAATGAAGGACTCGTAACAGCTGATAACAATTTTTGTCTTATTTTTACAAATCTCAATTGCGCCAGGCAGTGTGTATTAGCTTCTACGTACATATTGAGTTTTTGCGTATAAAAGACTTTTAGACATTTTACTTACGCCGGTTTTTCAAAGTAATTTGTCAGCAGTACTTGCGGTAGACCCCCCATAATGCTCATGAATTTAAGTGAATTTCTCTAAAAATCTCATATATAGCTCCTGATTTATATTAAATTGTGAAGAAATAAATATTATGGAAGTTCGTTTATTAAATTAACGAATTACTTCGCCTAATCTGTTCCGAACTAGTCTGCTCCACACTTTTGTCGTAACATCTTTGTTCTTTCCAAGTAGAGTGTGGAAGTGGTTTCTAGGAACACACAAATGAAATCGATTGTTTTTGTATATGTTTAATATTGCAAACAAAAATCAAATTTTTACTGCTAAACCACATTTTCCATTTGTTCACTATGGAAAATTATTTTTCCTGTTCTAATCCTTTTTCAAGATGTTCATTTAAAAATGCAGCTTAATTTTGTCATTAAACTACATTTCTAGGAAACACTGTTTTAATGGAACACAAAATGAATAGGCTGACGAGAGCTTATTATTATACAAAATTTTATTATAAAATACATTTAGAGGGAGTAATATAAAATATTATAAATTATTATTATTAAAATTATTATAAAATGTATTATAAAATATTATTTATATTATATAAATTATTGTGCTGTATAACTTTGTGCACCAGATTTATTCAAATTTCAAAAGACATTTACCTGTAAGTTTTTCAGTATTATTTGTTTATGTATTGCGAAATCATTAAGACAGTAAGCTCTCAGTTTTTTAAAATTATTTTTATAAACTGATGATATTCTGTACAAGATCAGATTGTACTTTTTGAGAATTTTTCGTTGCTAGAATATTATTACTTCTTTTTTATGCTACCTGTAAACTCGTTAGCTATGCCGTGTAACGGGAAACAGTAGAAGCACATTAAGGCCTTGTTAACTTAGTGGTCAATTCTTTGTGACTCCGTCATGACTGAAATATTACGCCTAACATTAATCTCGAACTGACTAGGGTGTCTCCAGTGTTCAACGTTTACATTGAAATGTGATTTATGTATGCATAAGTCAAGGAACACAACACCAGAGTGTTTTAAATTAACAATTTGTCTTTCCGAGAGTTAACCAATCAAGCTTTCGTGACAAAGATAAACATAAACTTTAGTTGCAAATATGAGAATTACAAATTACAAAAAATACAAAATGATGAGAACGTCTGAAATGTTATTTATTTAAAAAATCGACTGCACACACACACACACACACACACACACACACACACACACACACATTTGAAGTTTTATAGAGTTTGCAAAAAAAATTATCTGACCTTCCATATCCAATAACCTTGCAACGAGACTCCTATACGGCAGAAGAAATTAGTCTCGTATCTACAGGGACAGCATAAAAGAAAGACGGCATTTCCCGTTCTACTAACATTTAATAAAACGTTTATGGAATTCTATGTGAAAGTATCATTTGTGGCTCTTCGGCTACTGCCTATGTGTAGCTAATGATGATACCCTATTAGGATTTTATCTTTCCTCTATAGTCTATTTATAGTTACCAGCTCTTAATTATAAAGAATTGTGTGTGTGTGTGTGTGTGTGTGTGTGTGTGTGTGTGTGTGTGTGTGTAGTTTCAAGTTGATATCGAGTTTCGGTCTAATAAAATGCAGGTATTATGCGACGTTCCGAGATTTATTTTATCTCATATTCATGCCTACAACATAAAATATAAAGTAATATAATTTGTAATGAGAGTTAATTATAAGTTGTATGGTATCAACGTTGGCGTTGTTTTGTATAGAATAACTAATAGTACTTACATATATTGTTGATTCACAGATACACACATTACACAAAACTATACACTACACTACGATACAAAAACATGATACATAATTATAGTATCATGTTATAGTATCGATGAATATTTACAATTAATATTCTATATGTATGTGTGTTTGTGGGGGGGGGGTCTTTCATAATGTAATTTGGTAAAAGCATTTAGTAATATAATTAAAAGTGTAGCTAATAAAAATGTAGAAATCAATAAATACAAAAAACATAACAAATTGAAAAATAAAAGCAAGTAAAGGCATTATAAGAATGCGTAGACAATAGAAAATCAAGTACATAAAACTGTAAAAATAATAAAAAGAAACAATTACGAATTGACAAGGCAGTAAGCTGCTATTCTCTAGCTGTCATTATAAGCAATATCAGTTTTCAAATTGTTTTTAGTACTTTTACTGGGAAAAACGTAAATTTTACGATTTTCTTTCATCTTTAATTAAACGGCATAACTTCGATATATTAGGTATGAAAAGATAATCCGTCTCAAAACTTATCTGCCTAGTGCCTTACTCAGAATTACATCTTACTCATCATTCAAGGAGCAAGCTAATATTTTTAACTGGGATAGTAGCGACTTTCCACTAAACGTGTATTACACTATTCCCACCTTATCCCCATTACAACCTGCGCGACTGCTTCATGTCTGTTTATTTTAACTATACTCCAAAACATCGACAATCTAGTGCAGGTAGAATTATTGGGAATGTACCCAAAGAAATTAGGGCCTACATAATATTACTGAAAAGTTACAGAAGGTATCTCTTTTTCCTGTCAAAAATGTTACGATTTTCTACTCTAAAGATCTATGTTCATTATTCTCGTGTTATTGTAACATAAAATTCTGCATGGACAAAGTGGTTTGGCGCAATATTTGAGTCCTGCGCGCGCGAGATGGTAAAGGGAAAGCAGTACGTGTAAGTGAATACGTATTTCGTCATCCTACGTCAGCTGGCTGATTTTACTTGCAGATAGAACCGAAAGTGTTACACTGAGTGTATTATGTTATAGTCTAATGTCAGGTGACATTCTTCCCTTTTCACTTTTCGTTTCTCGTTGACGCTGCTTGCAGTAAGGAGGGGAGGCGGGGCGTACTTCAGTTGCTTATGACATGACATTATACGCGGCTTCCTGTAGCCTATCTCTTTGTATTTCCATTGATTTCAGAAATTCACAACAGTATTAGTTTACGGTCTATTAACAAAATAAACAAAGTTTGATTTCTTTATTTTACAATAATTCACACAGCATATTTATGGTTTTAGCATTCTGAAGTTTTGTATCGAGACATTTTGTATTCAATGGTAATATAACAGCTAACACATATATGTCATTGTGGACACTCCAAAACAGCTACGTAGATGCACAGTTCAAGTAAACCACAATTACAGTCACTACTTACAATCACGTTATTTGTTAAATTTTACAGCACTTAATTAACGCAGCCTTACTTAATAAAGCAGTACTTAATTCAAATTATATGTAACATTAAAATATTAATACGGCAATTTTTTGCTAGAATCAAAGTTATATAGTAGCAAGAAGTTGTTCAAGTTGCAGTTGTTTAAGGTTCTTGCAGTAATGGAGTATACACTGTAGTAGATTGCCGCAATTGAATTGTAGATCGAAAGGACGGAGAGGTGTGAGACGTCGGAAGAAGCTAGAGTGATCTCTAGTCTGCTTGGGATCGGAACAAATCATTTTGGTTTTAATCCTTGTAGATTATGATGATAATTCTAATAGCACAACAATAAATTACTTCTACTAGTAAATTTAATTTTAATTTAATTTTTTAATTTTTTTTATTTTATTACGTTCCTTATGTCCATCGTCAGAGGCCAAAAACTTTTACAATTTTCTATTATACATATTTGTTGGTGCTCACATTCAAAACGTATGCAAATTATATGACAAAATAGAATGAAATGAAATATACATTTGGAAAAATTTATTATTGTTCTACTGCAATGTTTAACTTGAAGCGCAATTTAAAAATATGAATTAAATTTGACTTAAAAAATATTTAGTTAAAGAGATGTTGTTTATGAAAACACCACGTAAAGAATCTACGGTAAGAGCAGTAATGTTACATTTACGACCCTACCTTTCAAGTCGTTTTAGAGCGACAAAGTTTAATATTTAAACTCCTTTCCTGTAAATTTCTTTTACATTAGTTTATAAATTATGCATACAGAGTACTTATATAGCTACAGATTTATGTTCTTGCTTTATAAAAATCGTGGAATATGTAGACGAGTACACGACTTGCGTTATTACCAGGATCTAGACAAACAATCTAATATTTTAGGTTAGCTCTTATAAAAAATAAATAACATAAACACACACGTTTGAGAAAACTCTGATACAAGGAGCTATTTAACGAATATTTAAATCAGTTAATATTGAGTAGCAAGAATAATACATTAAAACACACATATGCAAAATTATATGAAATAGAGAGAAATATTATGCAAAAAGAGAAATAGTAATGTATTTATTGTGGAAAAACTACAATCCTGCAAAGAAGATGCACATTCTTTCTTTTCAGCGATTTCTTCACCATTTTAAATTTCAAGAATTTAATGAATTTAAATTTCTTCACCAACGAAATCCAAGAATTTAAATTTCAGTAATAAGACTGCCCTTTGTAGTCTCAATCCTGACTGGAAGAAGTATTGTTTACCTGCCTGAAAAATATAGTTTTATAGACAATTCAATAATTAAACATTCAATAGTGCTATGAACACTTCTAGCAAGATTTCAGTACCTTGGCAATTAATGAATTATACAATATACTTTATTCTTACTGAACCGCCAACTTATTACGAGACCATTTCCTGTTGTGACCATATGACACCATAAACTGCTTACAAGTGGTTAGATAAGTGTTATTTATTTTCTATTATTGTCGGCAGTATCAATACCAACTTACTTCCGCAGAAGTAAACTTAACAACTTAATTACGCACACGAAGGAATTTTCTGGCTGCTGTGAAGTTACTAACAGTTGTTTTAAAAGTTTAATACTGGTTTTATTTTGTCATAATTTGTCATAATGTAAACAAACAAATTTTGTTCACACAAAACTAGCTCTGACTTATAGAACTTAAATTTTGGTAATACGTGTAAGGAAAACAAAGAAATAGGCAAGTGGAATTTTCCTATTTACAAATGTTATATTTTTTCACTTTTTTACTGGTGAGAATGTTACATGTTACATTCTTTTCGTTGTAGAAATCTTTATACAATTGTTACATAGTAAACAATATTGATGTTTATTGTTATACCACTGACATTTATTTTATACTAAAACATTTTTAGAAGAAAATCTGATTCTTTGATAAAAGACCGCTACAATCATCGTTCCGGTTTTTGTTGCCTTCGAATGCTCGGCATGACAATCGATAAGCACCTTAACTTTGACAAGATGTAAAAAGGAAAAGGCTATTTACATTATACTGCTGAAACAAAATCACTGGAGTGCCACCAGAGTTGAAATAGGCCTATCGAGTGACGTTATTTGATTGTTACGTGATAGCAACATACTGCTTACTGTACAACAAACTGGTTTATTTACAAACAAATCAAGTCTGTATAGAATGATACGTTGACAGTATACAACTGACAGAGCCTGTTACATTCTTAATACTAATTGAAGAAATTGCTGCCTTAAGACTGATATTTTATTGCAACATTAAAACAATTGTTGCAAAAGTTAATTTTTTTCATGCCTATTTGAAGTAATGCAATTTGCCTACTCAATGTAAAAAAGGGTAGGATCCAAAAAAATACCCAGTTTTAAGGAACGACTAATTAGCTCTTTCCTTAAAAGTCGAAAGACTATTCAATTAAATTACTATTATCATATGAAGCAAGTTATCATTCATCTGCAAGGATAAGAGATTGGTAGTGTGCTAAATATACAACTACAACCACAAATAAAACAACAGTAAATTAGAAAATAGAAACTGTGAACTGTTGTTCTGAAAATGTCAATACATTTAAAATATCGAAATTATCTACAAAGCTGAAACTAAAATTCTATATATCCAAATCCAAAAATTCTGGATCTGGAAAGAGTTGGAAGCTGAAAAATTGTGGTTGGAAAAGAAAATTTGTCTCTGAAAACCTGACCAAATGGTTTTCCGTAGCGGAAAATATATACTCGTACGGAACATGCCAATATACGTTTTTTTGTACTTTCCTAATATCCGTACCCACACTACATTTCCGATGTTTTGAATATATCATTGTATCGATATACCACGATGTGAAGAAGAAGAAGAAGTGTACTTGTTGTAAATTATTCTATTTCTTAATGTTAAGCGAAAATACGCGTTGTTTTACTTCCATATTCCTTAAGGATGAAGGTGATGGCAAAAAAAATCGTGTTCGAGATTATTGCAGATTCTGATTCTACTACACTCAAAACATGAAAAAAAGTCGTTTTCCGAAAAGTGTCTGTGTGTGTGTGTGTCTGTCTGTCTGTCTGTGTGTGTGTCTGTCTGTCTATAGATTTTTTTTCTATGGTAAACGATAACTGCCGCAAATTCAAACAGAATCAAATAATTTTTTGCATACAGCCCTGATTTGTAGAGTACTCGCGACCTATTGTTTTTGGTGAAGATCGGTTGAGGGAAAGGGGTAGTTTACCTGCAACGGTTTTTTTTATCAAGGGAAATTTTTTTTTTTTGGCAAACGATAACAGCCGCAAATTCAAACAGAATTAAATAATGTTTCGTATACAGCCCTGAATTGTAGAGTTCTCAAGACCTATTGTTTTTGGTGAAGATCGGTTAAGGGAAAGGGGTAGTTTACCTGTAACATTTTATGTTTTAACAAGGGTATTTCTTATGGCAAACGATAACAGCCGCAAATTCAAACAGAATCAAAAGATTATTTGCATACAGCCCTAAATTGTAGAGTACTCAAGACCTATAGTTTTTGGTGAAGATCGGTTGAGGGAAAGGGGTAGTTTACCTGGAACATTTTTTTAACAAGGGTATTTTCTATGGCAAACGATAACAGCCGCAAATTCAAACAGAATCAAATAATGTTTTGCATACAGCCCTGATTTGTAGAGTACTCAAGACCTATTGTTTTTGGTGAAGATCGGTTAAGGGGAAGGGGTAGTTTACCTGCAACATTTTTTTATCAAGCGTTTTTTCTATGGCAAACGATAACAGCCGCAAATTCAAACAGAATCAAATAATATTTTGCATACAGCCCTAAATCGTAGAGTTCGCAAGACCTATTGTTTTTGGTGAAGATCGGTTGAGGGAAAGGGGTAGTTTACCTGCAACTTTTTTTAACAAGGGTATTTTCTATGGCAAACGATAACAGCCGCAAATTCAAACAGCATCAAATAATGTTTTGCATACAGCCCTGATTTGTAGAGTACTCAAGACCTATTGTTTTTGGTGAAGATCGGTTAAGGGGAAGGGGTAGTTTACCTGCAACGTTTTTTTATCAAGCGTATTTTCTATGGCAAACGATAACAGCCGCAAATTCAAACAGAATCAAATAATTTTTTGCATACGTCCTTCAATTGTAGAGGTCTCAAGGACTTTCGATTTTGGTGAACATCGGTTAAGGGGAAGGGGTAGTTTACCTGCAACCTTTTACGTTTTAACAAGAGTAAAGTACTTGAAAATTTATTTAAACTTTTTCAAACAATGGTTGGTTTATTGCCAAGCAATAAAATTAAAATTTTTTCATTTTAATGTAAATCATGTATAAGAGAAAATATATCGCGCTTGGCAGGCGATATTAAGATTTAAATATAAATCTTAGAATATGGAAGTCATGTATGGTTCTCCATACCGATATTTTATTTGTGAGGTTAGGCAATGATTTTTGGGTTTAGCTTATTGTTTAAAGAAATAGCTTACTGGCTAGGGAAAATATGATGACTATGTGTATACACAGTGCTTGAAATAGTATGACATTAAGAACAAAGAACATAACGTTTTTTAACAAAACCAACAACAGAAAATGTATAGTAAATAATAAAATTATTTCTGAATAGTAAGATAAAACAAAAAAAGCAACGTAAAACAAATGAAAACAAAATTTGTTATTCGTTAGGTGGCAATAATATTCTTTTATATTATTCAGTAAACTCTAGAAAACTTCACTGGAAGCGAGTTTTGTGCGAAACACAAAAAATGGGAGATACGTACAGCACCCAGCTGGTTGCTTTTCCAGTGATCTGCATAAAAACCGTGTACTAGTGAAAAAACGGGTATTAGTAGAAAACAAATCCTGCCACAAAAAGGGAAACATGTAGGCCTATAGTAATAGGTCTAACTTCGAGTTGGGTTTTTTACGTGGAGTTCACAAAAAGCGAGTATTATTTTAAAGGCTTTTAGTTTTCATGTCTAATTTTAGTTTGCATGTTAACCTAACAACGTCAGCTTTTGGCGTCACATGCGCACATCTAGTTATATTATTACTAGAAACGTTTTCGTAAAAATATGACAAAGAAACACGATTTAAATCGTCAACAAACGATTTTGTAACACACACAAGTGAATTTTTACATTTTATATTTACTAACACATTTATAACTTTTACTATTTATAACTACAATTTCTGTTTTACTATTCATTACATATTGATGTCAATAATCGCATAATTGAAATATCGAAAATGAGTGTGGGTAAGGTTATTGGGGAAGTACCTTTTTTTAGACTCCTAACAGTGGATAGACAGTCAAGTAGACTCAACCAGTAGATATGAATACTTAAGAAACTCCAATTGTAGTAGTAAGTTGCTGAAACGTAGTGCTGGCCACACTGCCTTACTGTATTGCGTATGGCTTACAAAGGTAGCCTTCATGCTTCTCCGAGGCCACTTCGATGGTACAAAAAGTAGTCTGTTATTAATACTAATAGGAAAGATAAGAAATATTAGTGAAACGGGGAACCGATAAGTGTACATAACACAGATACAATACAAGATGCGAAGACATCTGAAACAACATTTCAGCTGTTGTAAACAGTTTTTATACAACACTAAAATTAAAAGTACAGAATAAAACGTAGGCTTATAGACTATATTAGTAGTAGTTTTGTAACTTTGATCAGTGTTAATAATTGCATTTTTTGTAGATTTCACTCTTAGTAATAGATCTATTAACGCACGTTGTGTTATTATTCTTAGCAACAAACGTTTTTTCTAAACTACAATGAGGTATCTTCGGCGTCTCAGCTGAGACCGAGACTGTGACTCAGTCAAGCTACTGAGGATCCTCAACGTAGTATGGGCGAAACATCTGGTGTTAAAAAAAAAAAAAAATAAACAACGTGATTTAAACTGAAAATCAAAGCTATTATTGAATGTTGCGAGGATAGTATGTCTAAAGATTCTAAAAGAGTAGTTAAAATCAAACATACGAGAGAAATCAAATAAAATTGCTTAAAATAATTCCTATAATACATTTTACAACAGATCTCTTATGTCACATACAGATATCCAACACGCATTAAACGCAATAAATAGTATAAGTGACTAACTTGAATAAATTTACTAGTCCGGAATCGATAAGACTTTTATGTAAGAGAATTAGTTTTTCAGGGAGTAAGGATATAATCCTTCCAAACGGTCAATACATTTCTATTCATTATTAAGTGTATTTCTTCTTTTTTTTGGTTACACGTTTTCTAGGTCATGCTGTCAAGGTAAAGACATCGACGTACTTTTGGCTCTGCGAGAACTTGTCAATGAATCAGAGATGTTGATTGGGATAAATGTGTAAAGTTTTGGTGTGATTCAAGACTGCTGGGGCGTAAACAAAGACTAACGCGTGTTTCGATGATTTGCTGCTTCAGTGATTCAGAACGTGGTTGAACACAATCTTCGTCTTCATTGATTTCCACTTCCGCATGTGTCGAAAAGCAAACAGTTTCAAGAATATTTCGCCAGTTGTAAAACGTTGCGCCAGTGTGCTAATTTGAACTAACGTTTTATATATATATACATATATATAAAACGGATCTTTACAGCTGTCGCCGTTTCTCCGTCCCCAACTTCCATTATAACCTATCGTAGCATGTACGTTCTCCTAAATTTCTTGCAACCATTGCTTCCGCTACGTCATCTCGCCAACTCCTCCGTGGACGTCCTCTTTTCCTCCTCACCGGTGGTATCTATTCCAATATTTTGCGGGGCCATCTGTCATCTTCCAATCTCTTCACATGCCCAAACCAAGTCAATTGTCTCCTTTCTATTTCATCTATTATTGTCCTGTCAATATTCATGTCGGCTCTAATAGTCTCATTTCTAACCCTGTCTAATTTTGATCTTCTACAACTCCTCCTGAAGAAGTCCATTTCCGCTGCCATCAGTTTTTTCTTATTTACGTTTGAAACGTTCCAAACTTCTGCTCCATAACGTTATATTTTAACCCTTGTTAAAATGCTTGCTAAGATTCTGTGAATAAATATTTTACTGTCTTATTGATTTCTTGTTGCTTCGTATGTCGTGAAGTTTTTAATGTTTTCATGCGGGTCTTTTTTTCTTGGATTTGTGCATGTGTTCTTTAGTTCTTTGTATTTATGTAGGAAAATAGGAAATTAAAGTTTTTGTATGTACACATGTATTTTTTCATGGCACACTTATTTTTCATGGCAGTGTTATTTAATTAACTTTTCCGTAACGTAGCGACGAGTATTTAAAATAGCACAACAAATGGACGTTTCTTGCAATAAACGCTTATCTTGGATAAACGCGCAGGGACATTATTATTAAGTTAACCCCAACATCATACTAAGTCAAAGTGCAATCCACTTAACTCACTGGACACCAATACGTACGTAACAGAATTTGAATTTGTAATTTATCTATTCAGAAAATTATTATTATAGGTAACTTGTGTCACCTGAACCAAAAAGTTTACATCAAACACAGATATTTAACATGGTATAATTCCGAGCACAGGAAAAATTAAACATAAGCTTAAACACAGTAAAGTTTATATAAAAAAAGGAAAACACTGAAAGTAGGTTTATTTTCACCTTGTCAAATAAACAAGGTCCCATAAATGATCCCAATAATCCCATCTCTGTTTTAACTCGACCGTTTGTCTGACTATCTATCAACTGTCTGTTTGGTTGGTGTAAAACCCATCTTCGTAACCGGTCATCAAAAAGGTGAAAATAAATCTACTTCCATGTATTTACTTGAAGATATTACATGGAACTCCTGCAGGAATCTCAACGAGTTGCTCACAAAGGAATAATGAAAAAATAAAAACTGCAAACATTTAAAGTTTAACACTGTTTAAGTCTCTTATGAGTAAAAGTGACATGTGTTCATAATAATACTGTAAAGAATTGAAATTTACAAGTTATGTGTATTAAAATCGGTGTTCATAGTGATTTAACACGTTTAGGCTTTTCTGTGTGTTTCACACTACCAAATTAAACTGTGTTCTGTTGTCTTTTAGTTGAAATAAGTTGTCCTGAACAAGGGAAAAGATTTTTATGAATTAATTATAAGATAATGCTAATTATAATTAGCAAAGATTTATTCAAATCAGACGTAGAGTAGTTCAATAGTATTACTTATTTAATACTGTAGAGGAATTACCCACTATTTCCCTTCCTAAAGGTAATACACGCCCTTTGATAGATGTGATATGAAAATCCAAAAAAGTTTTTGATGAAAAAATCAAAACATGAGATTTTATCCTTAGCGTTCCAGTTATTCAATGTACTGTATGTTCCGTAAGTAATCTATTATCCTATAAAATACTCCGCTCACTGATTTAGTATGTCTATAATCTGAGGAAACGTAAAAAACCAGTGAGTAATTGTTGTGTTAATATGACGAGTACACATGAGTATGAGTATACATTATGTAAGTGAGTTGTGTTGTGTATAATTTGGGGAGTAGTGCTTGTTTAGGAGACAAAAGTTGAAAGTTCAGGAGGTACAGGAAGTCGTTAAGAGAAATGCAGAAACGAAACATTTGTTTTGTGATCGCGGTCTCACTAAATACTATCGACGTTTAACATAACGAAAGGCACAGAACATCATAAGAATTAGTTTTTACCCCTAGTAAACCGGACACAGAATATTATCCGGCACACCAAACGATATTTAAATTTGTTATATCCAATATTTGACATAAGATATAAAATTGTTATATACATTTGTTAAATCGAATTCTGAGAAATAAATTTATTTTGTTGCCTTCGTAAGTAAGTAATGTAGTCTTCGTGAGGCGTAGGTTGATCCCGTCCAATTGACACGTCATGTCTCAGGATGTAACACCCATCAATATAGCTACTAAGTTTGTGTCAACACATACTGGTTGCCTTTGTGGAAGCAATAATTGTAATAAGAACAAACATTTTTTCTTTCTTTTGTAAATTGAAACTCTTTCATAGAAAAATTTGTGTCTCAAGAACACTTTACAACTCTTAACGAAATAATTAAATCTGTTATATGTTTCAAAAAAAAAATATGTATGAAACAAGAAAACACAGGCATATGTGTACAAATATAACAAATATATACAAGTCTATTAGTGCATAAATTAATATACTACACTTTGGCATTTAGGGATAAAAAAATTTCCCTTTCCACGATACAATGGCATTTTTTTCAATAACTAATTTTAAAAATACAGACAGGATTTGTTGCTTTTATTGTAATCTGAGAGAATTTGTCTTCTAAACGAGATTAGCAGGTAGAAGTACCGTTTTACTGTAACGTGTCTTAATATTTTGTAGTCTACAATTAAAGTAAACTTCCTATTAGGTAGCGGCAAATTCTTTACTAAAGGCTACGGCTGTCATAAAATACGATATTTAATTAATAAGTAGTGGGAAACAAAAGGTAATATGAGTCACATCACATTTTCTATTGCCTCACGTAAGTGTAAATTGTTACGACATTACAGAACAATCTACGTGTTTATCGAATGTTCCAGAGGAATCCGGCTGAATGTTGTGGTATACGTGTTTCAACATGCGCTCGCGAGACTTTTCTGGACGTTGCCAGCCCCACGCACTGTGTCAAGGCCGCAATCAATTGCGTCCTAGTGTAGAGCTGATGCGTAGTGTTTTCTAGTAGACGCCTATTAAGGAATATTATGGAACCTCGGCGGGGTATAAATAGAAGTACTCGGCGACGTTTAGTGTCAGTTTGAGTTGTGATTTATTGGAATGCGATTCGTAGTATTATAGTACAGAGTTATTGTCGGGCGATTACTCTGTGCGTTTAAGTGACGATTTACACAGTGCGGTTTGAAGTATTGTGGCGAAGTATTATGTGTTTTCTAATTGTGCGATACTCTATTAGTGGAGATTTTTATAGCGTGTGAACAATTTCTATTTGATTTGTTGTAAGAGACTACCTTGTCAATTACAAACTGTTTAATTGTGATAATTAAAGCTGGTGATTAGTGACGTAATTAGTGTCTTATATTTAATTTTCCACTGAACCATATGACGATCAGTTAGACCGTCGTAACAATATTATATATGCACACGTACTACACACTCTTACTATACAAAGATTTATATTTACTCATATAAATCCGTACTCTATGAAGCATATGGTTTTTGATGTTTATTTTATTAGATTTTTGCTGTGTAGGCACGCCATGTTAATAATTAACTCTTTCAGAGTTGTGAATTAAAAAATGTCACATACAGTATTCTGAAGTACAGCTGTGTAGTTAAGTCCAAAGAGAATAAACAAACAAGAGCTCAAGCACAAAGAGAATTTAAAAGCAAAAATTAAGTTTACGACGTCGAAAAATTATTTTGTCACAAAACAGTTAATATGTGTGCGTTTCTGCTACTTATATGCCAGATTAAAAAATAATCTTATTTCGGTTATATGTATATTCGTCGACAGCAGAATCTTGTGATAAGTGTTTTTGATTTATCATCTTTTGCCGTTGTTCCTGAGAAGTCAACATTTTTTACTTTAAAATGCCGAGCTGTAAATTTTTAGTTATTCAGAAAAAAATGCTTGTCATCTGTCGATTACAAAAAAACAATCCTCAGCATATAACGGTAACGCTAAACTAGTCGTCTACCCAGATATGCCGCCTATCAATAAGCAACTGTTTTTTTTTCTGTATCAAAATCAATATAATTATGACGGTGCATCATGATGTAGAGTATAGTACAAGAAATGACGTAGATTATCTTTACGAAGTGATGTGTAAAATGTGTTTGTAACCTATTTAAACTTCTTCATAAGTGTCAAAGAATTTAGTGGTTTTCGCTGTCATCAGGAGGTTCAGTTTATGCGTTCAAAGGGAAGGAACGTACAGTCCCGATTAAGAGTGGCGTGGAGTCATTATATTATTGTCTGTATAACAATTATGATTTGCGTGCGTATTTTTAATTTAGTTTGTACATTCATGACGATATGAAAATAATTATCTCAGTGCGTGCTAATTGTGCTTATCTTAGCTTTAATTTAACCATTAGGTCAATAGGTCATTAAATGCAGCGTTTGGCAGTGTTATGCTCTTCTTATCTCTAGGCGTAAGGAAGGGCCCAACTATTAGCAAATGTGTCAAGGTACGTCTGAAGAAGGTCAGTACTATGACTCAAACTTTCAACATATACACATCCAGTCGAGCGATTTCGCACCAACCAGCAACCAACCGGAAAACGATAAATTCATAATCAGAAACGAATTCGCCTTCACACATAACGTACGTATCCAGCAGAAATGGACTAGACTTAGAACCGTAATCTAACAATAAAAATTACAAATAATTAAATGCTCAATTCATATGCAAAAGTAAGTGGTAAGTTAGAATATAAAAAAATATAATAATGTGTACACGAATGTAATGATTATATACAATAAACATAGAGCAGTTAAATTTAAGATATAAGTACCGATTCCTTCTAACACCAAACTGGCCAAATAACAAATTCATGTAACACCAGTTTTACTGACAATATTATTAATGTAATTACTTCCTTTTACAGTCACTTTAATAGCTAGAAAAACAGTTGCTTATTTTGCGCAATTTGTTTCCTTTCAATAACGTATAAATTAAAGTGGTGTTGTTTTAACATTATCTAGTCGCTACCAAACGATAAATAAAAGTTATGTTTTCGTAAAGGATATATGATTTTCCGTAAAAGTGATAACAATAATCTCTTGTGCAACAGTCTCCTTAATGTGTCATGGGCATGTATGCTATGTTAGATTCAAATTTTTTGTTACACGAAAAGTTAAATTGTCTGCAATACTTTAGTTATTTTATTTCCGACTTGGTGGCTTCGTGTACTTCTTTAAACACTTAATAATACACAATCTCATGAATGCATTACAAAAAACTTTTACTTGGATAATGTTTATAAAGGAATATGAATATTTTTAATTTTTTGTTTATTTTTTATTACTTACTTATTTAATTTATTTTTATTTTTATTTTTATATTTTTACAAATATAAATATAACTTTATTACTTATTTAAAAATAGTATTATGAAAACTTATAAGAGATATCATTTTTAATAAAAACAAAAATGACATTGAATGAGTATACTTTATATCAATCAAAACTAAGAATGTTTTCCTACAGCTAACAAGCTGCTTTGTGATACTGTTTATGCTGTGCTTTTGCTGGTTTATTTCCGGGGCTGTGAAAAGAGTAACAGATTACAATCGAAGTTTCTTGTATGTGTAGGCTTACATTTATAAGAGGCAATGGGTAAGCTGTGATTAGGTGTAAGAAGCTATTATTAGCTGAGAATTACGTAATGTATTAAAAAATCTAGCAGTGAGCAAGAAAATGTTAATTACAAGAAAACTCATTCAAAACACTCAGTAAATTTAAATTTAAAATATACATAAGAAAATAGTTTTTTCATAACGTTTATGCATAACGTTTTTTTAAATATCATGTCGCTACTTGCAAAATAACAATTTTCATTGTCATTAGCAAACCACAAATATTCTACGGCAAATAATTGTTTTCTATATTGTTTATTTGCATAATAATTATTTTCAGTTAAAATAATGATATTATTATAAATATTATTTATTATGTTGTGTTACCATTATGTTATTTATTAGTATCAATAATAAAGCAGTAATTAAGCTGTAAATTAGATTACATTTTTAATATGGATGTGGTTATGTACATGTAATTATATATTTTTCCGGTTAATTTTTATTAGTCATTCTCTATAATTTGCTGAAAAAAAAATCCCTGTATTGTTTCTTTTATAGTTTTGCCATCGTTGTGTGAGCAGTAACTGGAAAAAGTATTGCTTCATTTACAAGATATATTTCCTCATTTATACACCCCGACTTTGTTGTACATCACCGGGACTTAAACAGAGACAATGTGGAACAATAGGTTTGAGAAACAGCTGACATTACAGCAGGAAACCCCACAAAGCGCCAAGCCATGTGTTCACAGTGCATTTACTGTCTCTTAATGTTATGCATTCAACTCTTTTCCCTAGAAGTATTTGCGGGATAGTGTTCTGTTACGAGTCTTCATATGGGCGTGGTGATTGTTACAAAATTCACGAATGAGTTACGTTTAATGTAGAAGTATAAGAACTACAAATTACATTTTCCGTTTTCACAATCATATGATCTGCAAAATTATTTAAAGTTGATGGATAATTTAAAAGGTTGATTAT
Source organism: Magicicada septendecula (assembly GCA_034769895.1). Classification (NCBI taxonomy): domain Eukaryota; kingdom Metazoa; phylum Arthropoda; class Insecta; order Hemiptera; family Cicadidae; genus Magicicada; species Magicicada septendecula. The sequence continues at coordinate 338,927,035 of CM068367.1, read as the reverse complement.
TATTAATTAATAATAATGCATAGTTTGAACTTAATAGTACGGAAAGAGTTTGGATTTGGGGTATGGATTTAATAGTACGGGTTTGTTGGAGAATTTAGAAACAGGGAAATATAAGAGACATACATTGTATTCTACAAAAATTAAAACTTGATTATTGTAAAATTGCTGCTTAACAATTACCAATTGGAGCCAAATAGAGTAGACGATTCTCGAGGATATAGGAAAGGAATGTTCAATTCTTGCAATCTTAGCTCAAATAGACTCACTGTTGTTCCTATTGTATCTGTACGCGTTTGGTGAATTGAATAGTGATTTTTAAGCGTACGTTAAAAATGCTATTGCCCTATAATATTAACTCGCTATTACAACTATGATGAAAACTTTAGTCGCTGTTCATTCAACTCATAAGTCTGTTTTACGACTAAATGTGTAGTCTTCGGTTCTGTTAGTTGCTAATACAAAGGTTAGAGCGTCAGATTATAAAAATTAAGTAACGAATGATTAAGGAAAACCTACAACGAAACCCACTTGATTGTTTTAACAAAATTGGCTTACCGTTAACAAAATTTTGATTGACTGTTAAAAAGAACTTAATAAAAATAGTGCTAGTTTTGTCTCATGAATATGGTCTACAGTCTGTGATCCTGTGCGTTAGTTCAGCAACATTAGACATCGTTTGTAGACAAGTTACACTACTAGAGGGTATGTCGTTCGCTGTAGGGGATTCCCTCTGTACAGACAGGTCCTAGACTGCTGTTAGCATCTTCGAGAGCATTGTTCTGTAATCTTCATGTTTAATGTGTGGAAACTTTTAAAAGTCAATGGAAACTTTTACCCGGTTTGTAAACACATATACAGATATCATCAGTAATAATATTACTCTAAATACATTCAAATAAAGTTTGAATTTGAAAGAAATCGTCTTGTACTAATGTATGTTTTGCTTCTGCACATTACACTCATCTGAGCGAAAATAGTAATTACTCATAATTTTACGTAGTGACGAATTATGATGTATTTTATCTTAGACAGTTATGGATATCAATATTATCTTTTCTGTATTTTAAATAAATGATACACCTATGTCAATTATATATCAATGAATATTTTTGTTGTTGTATCAATAATTTCAGATTCTCTTCTTCTTAATATTGTTATTTGTTATCGTTATCGTCAATATCTCTGATCTCAGTTATGATCGTTTGTGGCCTCTCACCGCCCACAAACACACACTTACAACATGTTTCTTTTTTATTCTCCTACATATCTAGCTTACACTTCGGGCGGGTTTTGTATTCTTCACAGCTTAATGAACTTCTTATTGAGCTGTCTTTATTCAACTTATTTGATTCGGACGCAAAATAGAAGAAATTAATTTACAAAACAATGAGAGCAAATATGTACTTATTTTCATTACTAAAAACTTAATATAAAATTAATTAATATGTAATTCATTTAATAAATTTATAAAATTGAATAAATTTTTAATTGTCCTGTGAAAACAATAGTAGGGATAAATTTATAGAATTTGTGATTATTAAATTCTACATTACAACAATTGAAACACATTGAATTCTTTACAGGATCAAATTTATATTATTCAAAACGACGTTGTGGCGTCCATAAAATTTATCGCTATCGCTTGCGAGTTACTTGAAGTGAAGTGTGTGACATAAGACTGAAGGGAGGGAGCAAAATGTTATCACTATATTTGGTCTCTGAAAAAAGTGTTTTATATTGACAAGGAATTTAATATGCCTTTTTATATCTCATTCGTACACTGTGCGGAAGCTTTGGAAAATACTGACGATACAACACTTAAGAGCGAGACTGGGCAACTTGAAAGAATTTCTCGTATTCAACTCGTCCCTCAATTTCTACGTACTAAATAACAGTACAGGTTTAAATGAGTGACTGTCGTTGCTCATCATAAGTAAAGTGATCACTTGTAGAAAGCTTAATCAAATATGTATATTATAACAATAAATAATTGTTGATGCCCCACGTTGGTGGGAGCTATTTAATTTTGCAACATTACTTACGCTATAAAATTATGACAGGTGTAATCGTAATAATAATAACACATTGTAATATTGTTTAAGATCATTTAAAAATTTATTAATCAAAAATTTCTTATTTGGTTGCGATTTAAAATATCATTATTATACATAATATACAATCTTATACTATCATAAACATTTATAATTATCTAATCTTGCTCTCGGCTTGCTCATTAGTGTGATAATTCTTAGATTATCTAATCTCTTTCTAATGATCTAATTTCTTTTGAATATACTGCATATGCATTGCTTTGTTTTCTAATAAAAATTTACTAATTACTTTTATATTAATTTAATATCAATGACTAAGTTATTGATTTAAAATTATAGTTTAAAACATTTTTAAAACATTACTCTAATTACTACACAAATAAATATTTACATTTGCAAAATTTATTAATTCATATTTGAATTAGATTGTCTCTATTTTTACATCGTTAAATATATTGTCTTTATGTGAGTCTTTGTTTTACAAATTCGGTCCTAGGTCCTTGATCCTGGATGCTCCTTTGTAGTCGTGTAGTCCTGGAGTCCTTGATCCTCGTACTTCGGATCCTCTCCTCGTCCGTCGCCTCGTCCTGTACGCTGGATTCTATTACATGTACTTGGCTGCTCCCTCGTCTCCTGTCATGGCCTCAGGTTGCAGGTGCCCTCACGAAAGTGATGAGTAGTATTGAAGAACCTCCGGCTGCTGCTGTGGTCGATCGAGAAAGAGTTGTTGTCTCTGGGCAGAGCCTCCGGCTGCCACGGTATTGAAGAACCTCCGGCTGCTGCTGTGGTCGATCGAGAAAGAGTTGTTGTCTCTGGGCAGAGCCTCCGGCTGCCACGGTAGTTATACGAGAAAGAGTTGTCTCTCTGGGCAGAGCTTCCGGCTGCCACGGTAGTTGTACGAGAAAGAGAATTAAGTTAGCGCGTCTCGTGTATTTATACCCTAGGGCGCAAAAATCATGTTTCGACAATATTCTGCATGTCAGAGTCTGTCGTTGGCGTCCCTTTTTAAACACAATTCTTTTCACACTTAAATCGCTTGTCTTCGCGATATGCGAAGTCATTTGCATATTACCCGATATTCATCTTGTCGGTAATTTCTATGTGTTCACTATGTATAAACCGTTTTTCATTATCTTAATTAACATACGTTTTATTTATATTTATTTTTACTATAATCGCACTTTTTATTCTTAATTTTTTATTCGCACTTTTTATATTCACACTATTTTTTATACACATGTGTGTCTTATTTTTATACACACTTTGGCGTATTTGGTTTTGTGATACTATGCACACAATCTTTACAAAATAAATAAATTCATATAATTAATAACGTTCATTAAAGGTGACGCTTTTCAGGAATCGACAGGTCTCACATACACGTGTACACACAGACATAGCGGAGTGGCGTGATCAGCCTGTCCCAACATGAAATTTTGTCGTTCCTTTTACAGTTCAGATTGAAAGCTGAATTATTATTGCTAACAATATGAATTATTTATTTACTTTAATTAATTATTTTAATTACTTTGTGCAATGCACAGAGTATGTGTACCCTACACATTTGTACTGTTGCATTATTTCCCTGCTTAATAAAAAAAATTAGTAAACAGGTTTATTAAATTTTTGCCTTTATAAATTAGACAAAATAGTATAGTACATTTTTACAATACAATAATTATTTACATTATGCTCATAATAATGAATAAACTATTATTCAATTTATCCTTATGCGTGATGGGGCTGAACAAATTATTCCCCTCCCATACATGTTGATTTGGCGTGTGGCTTCGCAGTATCAACTTTAATGCATGTTCTGCTTTACCTTGTCACAGTGACCTAGTTATTCATTCATAGAATTTCCTTAAAGAGCTGGCGTGGTATTTGCCCAATTCTTTCTGTCTTGTGTAATCATACACAATGAAAGTCTGTATGCCAATTTGTCTTAGCAAAGCGTAAGGTCCATCATATAATCTGAAGAATTTTTTCGCAGTATTATCAATACGTTTTCCCACTGGATTGGTTTTTAATAATACTTTCTCTCCAACATTAAACTTCTGCAACTTGTGAGTTCTGTTGAATCGTTGTATTCTTTTATTACCTTTTTCCATTATTCTTTTTTCGCATGTGCAATCTTAATGCTTAACGGTATCGGTAAGTTCTGATTAGCAGGTTTGTGAACATACCTCTTCCAAAACCTGTCGGGCTGACGATCTTGTTCAATTTCTATTGGTGTGTAGCTCGTTGCTTCGCTACAATTCTCATTAATGGCTTTCTCAAATAATGGTAAATACTCTTTCCATTTATTGTGTTGGTTATGGCAGTAAATACGTAAGTACTTACCCAATTCTTTGTTCACTCTCTCGGCTAAATTTCCTTGTGGATGTGTGATGGATGTGAGTATTGGTTGGATTCCATTTTCTCTTAATATTCTACTCCATACCTCACTTTGAAATTGCACTCCTTGATCACTAAGAATCCTCTTCATTTTACCAAGTATTGGAATATATTTTTGCAACAGAATTTTTAGGACAGCTTTCGTTGTGGGTCGTATAATAGGATACAGATGAACTGCCTTAGAAAACACGTCTATACAGACTAGTATGTGTTTAACCCCCCGACTTGATCGTGGTAAAGGTCCTAAGAAGTCCACTGCAATTAACTCCCCTTTCGCCTCCTTCTGTATACTTTGCATTTCCACATATGTGTGAAGATTAGGTTGCTTAGCAGTCTGGCAATCATAACATTTCTTCAATTCATTTTTAATTTTTCTAAACATGTTGCTGATTGTAAAATCTTCTCTAAGGGATAAATAACATTTTAATGCCGATGCATGAGCTAAGCTCTCGTGAGTTGGTGTTATCAATTTAAATAACATCTCGTTTGTCAACATAACTTTCCAATCATGTCTTATTAATTTGAAAAGAATGTTGTTATGTATCTTATATTGAGCTGGTAAATAAAAAGAGCTCGAATAAATAAACTGAAAAAATTAATGATTATTTCTTCAGTATCTGAAAGACATCTTCCGAAATAATCAGTTTTAGTGACAGGGCAATATGTGATGGTACATCTCATCACATATGTATAAGATATATTATAACAATAAGATATAAATGACAAGTACTAGCACAAGCCATGAAAGGGAAAAAACTTATTAAAAAGTATGTAATTAACATTAAATTATCAATTCCAACATCCAACAAAAGTAACCAAAGAAGATTATATTAATATTATGTAAGAAACAGTAGTTATAAAAGGAAATTCAGAAAAGAACAAACAAAGAAAAATTTCTAATAACGTGACAAAACCCAATAGTTATGGTAGGTGAGGGGCATGAACAGATCCTATATGAACAATATAACATGAACTACAAATGGAATGATAATAAAAGAAAAATGAAACGGGCGACGATGAATATCACAAGAAAAAAATCAACATTGAATAGAAGAAATGAGAAGAGGCAAAGAACTAGAATTAGAACTGAGAAACAGATGTTTGTACCAAAAAACATGACAAATTGACCCAATCTAATGAGTAAACTAATCCCATTCTTTTAATAAACAATACAACTGATAGGAGTACCCAATAAAGATAAAATATAAAATTAAGAATGCAATGCAGTAGAGTAAATAATAACAAAATATGTAATAATATAAGAAACCAGTGTATATCTATGAGTTCAAACAAGTGAAGATAGTGAGAGCCCAAAGTAATTAAATGATGATCCTAAGATCATAATATAAACCAGTGGGAAAGTGAAAGCCAGTGGGGGTTATCATTAAAGTGATAAAGGTCTTATGAACCACATATATGGAAATAAGAACCAAAATATAGTGACAAAGTGTTTTTTTTTTATTAAGTGTTTTGGTAAACTCCAATGTACTATGTCATGTATAATTATTTATTTATAAGGGTTGAATACCTAATCATTTTTAAATAATGCACAGTTATTGGCTTATGCTATAATTTAAATAATAGAGATAGTGACATACAAAAGAATTAGGGTACTAAACACCCATGTTCAGTTATATTAGAAATAGTTAATATGGGAGCCTGTGTGCACCATTAATTTATATGTTATAAAAGTTTTGTTGAAAAAAATGTTAGTTATTCAGTGAACAGAATGTTCATAAACTGTTCAAAATGTTAATCAGGTAATTGGGAAAGATCTAATATTATAAAAAGAATATTGTACAGAAATAACTAACCGTTAGACATATAGGCCCAAGGAATTGAGCCAGACTCAAGCAACTTTGAAATATTTAGATAAACACTACTAAATTAAATAAAACAAAAAACAAAAGCTTGGTTTTGATAAGAAATAAAGATGTTAAGTGGAGGGAGATGTATAAACCATCCATTGCTATCATAATATAGATAATAAACATGATTTTAAAGTATTTAGTAAGCCACTAAGCTGACATGGCTTCAGTATTATTGTTATTGTCAGAAAAATAGGTATATGTATTTAAATTAATGATATTGTATGTAAAGTAGGAATACTCAGAATTATGTTTAGTAGTAAGAATAACATTGTTAGAAAATATTAGATCTGTAAGACATACAACAAAAATGTCAAACAAATTTAGGTCAATGCCTCAAAACACAAAAGTATAAACCTGCCAAAACAGTAGATAAGAGGCCAAAATGGGGCGAGATTAGTATCAAAACAATTTAATTTTAATGAGCAATAAAATGGTACTAATTAAATATGAATTTAAATCAAAATAAATGAAACGTAATCTGAGGTGACAAAATTAAAAACGCCAATTTTCAAAAATAACTTAGTCACGTGACGTGGGGTCAAGGCCCTAGACCAATCAAAAACACCAAAAGCTAGGTCACCAACGAGATTTAAATATTTTTAGAGGGACAGTTGATTGTTAGACATAAAACTATAAACTTCAACAGAAAAATGCTGGCAGTAAAAGATTAATATTAAATGAGTGAAAACTTACTCCAGGAGAGGCACTTCCGATAAAAGTAATACCGAAAGGATCGACAACACATGACACGATACCAGAACCAAGAAAAACCAACACACTAACGAGAATCTAAGAAAATAGATACCCAACTCATAGCGTCCATTCCGTATATACGAAGCCCACGGTGAGAAATTTTGGTTAATTCCAGGAGAATACTACATAACATCACAACACAATTTCCACTAAAAAACATAGCTGTTTCAGATAAAGGAGGCTATATACAAACTATTACTATAAACTGCTATAACTAAGACTTTATTTAAAACACTTTAATTGGAATTTAAAAAACATATTTTTCTGAGGTGAGGACCAGGTAGTCCGCCATGTTGTATTACTAAAAGCACTGTTGCAAACTGAAAGCGAACAATTTTGGAAAACATTATTATATACATTTTGTTAGTCGATAAGAAGTAAATATATTTTGTAATGCATTGTGTTTTTAAGTGGAAGCATATTTCCTATCTTTCCTAGCAACTCCAAGTACCCATTACCTGAGAAAAATAAAATATATATATTGTGAATTTTGTTGTTGTTACGGACTATTTGTCACGGCGGATGAACTCATCCAATTGTAAATCCTCGACTAATGGAACGGTAATTTGACCAATGTTTCAAAGAAATTACGAATAAAAGATATAATTTGCCAATCGTACCAGTCCTATTTTATTCCAATAAAGTAATTATAAAGACTATTAATTACAGGAACCAGAAGAGAAAATTTGAAGTGGGCGCAAGGACATCCAGACACGAAAGTAGATCCAGTGGGCTGCTTACACGATCTATTTGACCATTACTGAACAAATATTATTCACGCGCCGATTTCAAACGGACGGTGACACATTAAATTCTCGTTCCTATAAAATCGTTGCTAATCATCGAATACTGAACGACAACACAGTAAACGATAACAAAATAACTAGTATAATTGATAGTCACAACATAAGGACATTTACGAACCGATTAACGAGTACAACCAAGTTTTGAAGGGTAACTTATTTCGTTATCCGCAGTTCATAAAATACACCCGTAACGAAAACGTTTGTTATAATATATATATATATATATATAAATCCTGTGATGCATAATTTGTTTTTAAAAGGAAAAGATAAATATTTTATTTGGCAAATATAAAACGGCATATTACATGTTCTTGTTAGGCATGATGTATTATTGTTTGAGTGTCAGTTTAATTCATAAGGTATCTACATATCCAACCTTTAGTAATTGTTTATTAGAACATATTTAGAAAAGTCATATGAATAAAGGTTAATACTTAGTGATGTCAGGTTATGTGAAGGCAATGCACTTAAATGTGTTTGAATAATTTGTTGTTGATTAATTATATTCAAAATTAATTCTTTGTTAATAATGCCAAATGTTATTCAATATTTGAGAGATGCACGTTTATTAGGGATAGTTGAAAATATAGGTGTGCATATTGTAATAAAGATGTTATCATTATATAAAAGGAACACCAATAAAAGCTATTATCGTTACGCAAGTGTTTTATTGCAAGTCCTGCCACGATGGGCTCAGCGCATCTTTTTCCATCTAGACCACGAGTCTAGTTTTAAGAATTAAGTAACGACCCCTGAAAAAAAACTTAACAAAAATTGTATAAAAATTCAGGGGGATGTTTCAAGGATGTTTCATAATTGGCACCAACAACGAGGGGCTTTAAATAAACAAGAAACGCGTGTGGTTACAATATATATATATATATATATATTACTATAATACTTATAACTATTTTACCTCAAGATGTATTTTTTCCTTTAGGGACATGTTTCGGGAGATCCTGTTCTCCCATCTTCAACCTTCGCCATCTTGCTTCTGGTGCAGTATTTTTGTGTTGGCTTCTGGATGTTATTGGATGATATATATATATATATATATATATATATATTCAATCACTTTCTGCTACAGTCCGTTTTGATGTATATAATACATTTAATATTTATAAATAAATTTACTTCAAGATATACGTTTTTTTTTCTTATTACGAACATGTTTAAGAAAGAAATATAATTTACCAAATTGGTTATGAAAATGGATACAATAAAAATACTATGATCAAAATAGAAAATAAAATCAAATACAAAATAAAAACTGAACAATTAAGAATTAATCAAACTGAACAACACATAAATAATAACAACAACAACAAAAAAGGCCACATTCACTTATATAAATAATAAAATGACAAAACTAACAAAACTATTTAAAAACACAGATATAAAAATAGCATACAAAACTAATAAAAAAAATTACAAAATCTAAATAGCTCTCACAACAAAGATAATACTACAACTAACGGCATATACAAAATTGAATGCCAAGATTGCAATAAATGTTACATAGGACAAACAAAAAAACAGCTGAAAAAACGTTATTTTGAACACCTAAATGCATACAAAAAACCAGAAATATATAAATCCAATTTAGCCACACATGCAATAAACACAGGACATGAATTCCCAAACATAACCAATGTAACACTAATAAAACATATACCACACAAAGGCACCATAATGAACATTTGGGAAAATTTACAAATATACAAACATAAAACAGAAAACAAACTAATACCTGAACAAATACAAATCAATACAAAACATGACACAATATTCAAAGCACTCAACATTGAAAATACACAAAAAACTAACACATACACCACAATCACACACAATAAAACCAATTTGAAATACCAGAAGCCAACAGGAAGCCACAATAATAATAGTCAACCAATAACACATATGTACTTCACCAGACAAAAAACGGAAGGCTGAGGATGGGTACAAGATAGTACCCGAAACATGTTCCTAATAAGAAAAAAAGGTATATCTTGAAGTAAATTTATTTATAAATATTAAATGTATTTCTGCTACAGTCCGTTTCTTGATGTATATAATAGAAAATTTATACACACACACACACACACACACGCACACACACATATATATTATAACGAAACATTGTTATCAATGTTTATCGTTCTAACTGGAGTAACGTAATAAGCGTTATCTGCTACAATTGTACATTTAGAAGGGTACAGATAAGATTTTATATAGCAAACAAAACGAGCATCTGTCGCATTCATAAAGTATTCGTTGAGTCGTACACACGGAACGATACGCTGCAGAAGACGCTTCAATGAGACCGGCAGACACCTGAGTTACTACAACTACGTACTACGGACATCAGACTATACCCGAGGCCAGAGACGCTGTGTCCATGACGATAAAGGAACGACGCCTAGCCTAGCTGTTCATACACCGCTAAGCGACGCTGACGGAGGTTTCGAGAGGAATAGCTGTACTCAACGCCGACGCCTGAGACCCGTGTACATCTGTGTAACATGAAATCATCAAAACAGGTGACCTGATATGGTTCAGGGTTCATAATAATGTTGTAAAACACAACAAGTAAATGAAAAGCCGCTATAAACGAATTTGAACAGTTTTAAATAATTGATAAACATTTTTTTATATAGGCGGTATGACTAAAGCCTAAAGACACTTTTAAATGTTGTACTGTATATCATATAGAGACATTTATTCAAAAAGACAGAACATTTAGATAATGTGTGATTATTATAATAATATGTTAATAAGAGTGCAGAAAGACTCTAAGCAAATGTTTTCATGAGATTGTGCACTGTATAAAAAATTATATTTGATAAATTAAATGTGATACATTAAGGGAGAGTGCAGAGAAGCTCTAAGAGTGTTATCAAGATATTAGATGTCACAAATTTTATTGTTTCATATTAATTATTGTTGATAGCCAAGCAGGCTAAAGAGTAGAATAATTAAAAGGGAGTTACCCTTAATAAAAATGTTTAGATTTATAATAATTACCATAGAGATAACGATAACTATAACCCTTGTTATATTCATTTAAAAAGTTCGTATTTTATTTTCTCATGTATAAAGAACAGGGTTACGGATTTCATAGAATGAAATCAATTCAGTATTTCCATTTTATTAAATAATTAAATTCAATATAACAAAATGATTTTTTATAAATGAATTATAATTACAGGCAGACAGGTGAAACTGCCCATATATGTGTGTATATTTCCATGTTATATGTTTTATGTATATACTGTGTATTGTATGTCTTATTTTCAGGAACTTATAAATTATGTACTAAGATATATGATTTTAATATGTGATTGTTAGACGTAAGCATTATAACAATATATCACTAGAGAAAATATGTGTAAAGTAATATTCAAGAAAGAATATAAATGGTGGAACCCGCCGTAAATTGTGTTAAATATTTGAAATTCTTTTTATTATTATGATTTGTTTAAAGATAAGCACCTTGAGGGTGACAATTATAATCATTGGAATGATAGACTAAAAAGGTAGTTTTCATTTATTCACAATTTATACAACTCAGCTTCCTGAAATAATTCTTTTGAAAACACATCGTCCCAACTCGTTACCTGATACCTAATAAGCCCAAATCCCAAACCTAATAGCCGGCAAAGCAGAAAAGTACCATATACTGCAGGTAAGTGTTGGCATGGTATACCCTAACCAGGTCCATGTAAAACTCATAATCCATAATGAAAGAAATCATAAAAAGATGTGTTGCAAAAGAAAATGGCGCCCAACGTGGGGCACGATTAAATAAATAAAAAAAAAACATAATACGAAAAAATTAAAAATTAGTAAGAAGTTAAATAAATATAAATTCACGTAGAACAAATATTTAGAGTTGATGTGTAATTATTATAAAACGTGCATTTATATGTTGAATGTAACTGATAAGAACGTACAGTTAGCGTTATCAGTAGAGTAAACAAAGGGGAGCTTAGATAAATATTGTGGTTATCAGAAACTGATACTACAGGCGCCCAAGATAACGGTTGTATGTTGATGAATAAATGTCTACCAATATTTAATAATAATCCAAATAATTAATAATATACAAATTAATAATAAATATTTTAAAATCGGTTCACCAAATTAAAATTAAACATGGCACATAAACAAGAGGTCAGTTTAGCCGACATAATGAAGAAGTTAGAAGCCAGCAACGTTGAAAACGTAAAAAGGTTTGAAGAAATAAAAACTAGTGGTGCTGAAACTATGAGAAGATTGGAAGCAAGCACGTCAGAAATTCAGAAACTATACGCGTATAATGCTGAAAGTAAGGTAGAAATTATGGAACGAATGGAGACCTTAGAAGGTAAAGTTAAAGAGTCTCTAAAACAACAAGCGGTGGTGATGAATGAAAATTTCGAAGAGCAGCGAAAAAGACTACAACAAAATTTTAAATCTATGGCCGACACACTGGACCAGAAACTCGAAAAAATTACGCATCGACAAGATACCAAGATACAAGTCATCAGCGAGTTGGTGCAGAGTAATGTCAGGAAGACCATGAAAATTGAAGAAGAAACAAAAAGTCTCGCCGCAGCAGACGACACCATCAAGAAATCTATCCAACACCATGACAACAGGGTAGATCAGCTGGAAGTCAAGTTAAAAGGTGAAGTAGACCGACTTACACGAGAAGTGAGAAGACTACCAACACAAGCGTTAGTATACTCGACCGTACCTAGAGAAGAGAGACCCATTAACTATTTTAGAGGATCCAGAGGGGAAAATCCCATTGAATTTCGTATCAAATGTGAGAAAGAAATGGATAGTATTGGATCTATTCTCAGTGACAAAGATAAAATAGACTTTGTAAGCCGTTACTTAAAAGATGCAGCAGCCAGTTGGTTCACGATGGTGAATGACAATTTAAAAACGTATGAAGAATTTAAACTAGCATTCGAACGGAGGTATTGGAATGAATACATACAAATGAGAATACGAAATACACTGGAATTTGGTAAATATAATCCAGGTAAGCTGTCTGAAGATGAATACGTCATTATGTTAGTAGAGAGGAGTAAACATTTACGTCCCGCTTTAACACAAAAAGAATTAGTCATTAAGCTTGTTAATCATTTCAGCAGGAACATCCAACTAGCTATACATGTTCAGGGTATAGCTACCATTGAAGATCTATTAATACTTTTAACACAGATGGAGGGTGTAATCCGTGAACGAGACCCACCAAGAGGAGTTCAGCGAGATAACCGGAACCAAAATCAAGATAGAGGTACGTGGTATTCGCAAAGATATCGCCAAGAAGATAAAGGCAGAGAAGATAGACGTACAGACGATGAAAAATATCCGGAAAACAAAAATGTATCATATGATAGACGCCATGAAGATGGACGAACATATGAGAAGCAGGAGCAAAATAATGAAAGAGGTAATTACAAAGGAGGTTACCGAGGGCCGAATTCGTCGAAACGATTTTCGAAACCATGGACATCCGAGAGGAATGCAAATACGCAGGCGATTACCGTTGAGAAAAAACAGAAAGAGACACCGAGAAACACTGATGAACGTAATAAACCGTCCACATCGAAGACTGAAAATCAATGACTACATTCTGGAGTCTGTATAGGAGGTATATTCCCACCTGATCTTAGGGAAGAATTATTTATGACCGATAAAATTAATCCAATAAATAATACTGTATGTCCACAAATAAAACTGTATGTTAATAATGTACCTGTTAACGCATTAGTTGATACAGGGAGTGAGGTCACAATTATCAATAGTGCATGGGTAAAAATTCGTAATGCTCATTTTAAAAATGTACCGAAGTTGCCTACACGGGAGATACAAATAACTACAGCAAATAAATCGATGGAAAAAGTAAACCATCAGATGTATGTTAGTATTACCTGTCAAGGATTAGAGATAGAATTACCTGTACTGATAGTTGATAAGCTAATATATGACTGCATTCTGGGAGTGGATGCGCTAGACCGATTCAATGCTGTTATCAATATGAAAGATGGACAAATGACATGTACAGTTAATAATATATGTAAAACTATAGATTTAAGAGCACCTGTTAAAGAACAGAATCCTCCACAACCGGAAATACTTAAAATTAGTAGACCCAAGATCACATTAGCCGAAGAACGGACACATCCAGAAGAAGTAGAAGATCAGCCAGGAGAACAACACATAAATGATCTGTTAGAAGAATATGAGGACATCTTTAGCGAAGTACCAACTCAAACTCACGTCTACCAGCATCGAATTAAGGTAACTGACCCGTCCAAGTTCGTCAGACGCACATATACGATTCCAATGAAATACGAGGAGCAGGTAGATCAAGAAATTCAGCGTATGTTAGATAACAATGTCATCCGCAGATCACATAGCAATTACCTGAATCCACTTGTAGTAATCAAGAAAAAAGATGATGCGATTAGACTGTGTATGGATATGCGTAACCTTAACAACGTTGTTGAAAAGATGTACGACTGCGCTCCAAATGCTGAAGAGTTATTTGCTAAATGTGAAGGAGCTAGATATTTAACAAAATTAGACCTTACTTCTAGTTTCTGGCAGATACCAATACGAGAGAGTGACCGCAAGTATACGGCGTTCCTCTACAAAAGCAAGACCTATGAATACAACGTAGTACCGTTTGGATTAAGCACTAGCTTGTCTGCTATTGTACGATGTCTAGAAAATGCACTTGGAGAGGAGGTGTCACCTTACACAATGGTATTTGTAGATGACATACTCGTCGTGTCGAAAACTATTCAGGAACATGTAAATCAATTACGAGTTATTTTTGAGAAATTTAGAGTAGCCAAAATTTCCCTCAATTATAAAAAATGTGAATTCCTAAAAACCAATATCAAGTTCCTTGGTCATATTATATCCGAACGAGGTATCAAACCTGATCCTATCAAGATCCAAAGTATCCTAAATTTCCCTATTCCTAAAAATGTAAAAGGAGTAAGAGCTTTCCTAGGATTGACTGGTTATTATCGACGCTTCTCATCTGACTATGCAGCAACAGTAAAACCTCTGCTGGAGTTAACACAAAAGAAGAGAAAATGGAGATGGGAGCAGCATCACACTGAAGCAGTGGATCGAGTCAAAACATTGTTTAAACAAAATTTAATGCTACACCATCCGAAGAAAGACGGCGATTATGTGCTATATGCAGACGCAAGTCAATATGCAATGGGAAGTGTATTGTATCAAAAAGACTCAAAAGGAGACTTAAGGGTCATCGCCTATGCCAGTCGTGTATTCCGAGGAGCGGAGATAGAGTACTGCACTACAGAAAAGGAAGTACTAGCTATTGTTTATGCATTATCCCAGTTCCGATTCTATCTATGCGGAACTCATTTTGAAATTCATACAGATCATCAGGCTTTATCTTTCCTATTAACATGTAAGGTAAAGAGTGCGAGGTTGATGCGATGGATACTTGCCATTGGGGAATATTCTTTCACCATTAAATACTGCAAAGGCAAAGACAATGAAGTAGCTGATACCTTAAGCCGTTATATAGAAGAAAAAGAAGAAACACATGAAGCTAAACCACAAGATGTCAGGGTACTTAGCAACATAACATACAAACCCGAGAGAGAAGTACAAGAATTACTACGTAATCTCGCTAGAGAGCAAGATAAAGATCAGCGATTACAGAATATAAAAAATAATCCGTTACCTATAAATTATTGTGTGAAAGATGGAATTTTATTTAAGCTTATTAATTATGATTGGAAAGTTGTGCTATCTCATGACATGTTACAGCAATTAATTATGCCATGTCATCGTAGTCTAGCTCATGCATCTCCATTGAAGTGCTATTTAACTATGAAAGAAGCCTTCACCTGTAATAATATGTTCAGAAAAATTAAAATAATTGTTAGGAAATGCCATGATTGTCAAACAGCCAAACATCCGAATTTAAACACTTGCGTTGAAATGGGGAGTATCAGAACTAAGAAGAAGGGGGATATAGTTGCACTTGATTTCCTTGGACCACTCCCGCGATCAAGTCGTGGGTACCGCCATATAATTGTGACGGTAGATGTGTTTACCAAGCTAGTAAAGTTATATGCTGTACGAAGACCCACCATGAAATCTGTTCTGAACGTCATCACCCAGAAGTATATACCAAAGTATGGAAAAATGGATAAAGTGTTGACAGATCAAGGTAAGCAGTTTGGTAATAAATTATGGAAGGACGCATTGACAAGACAAGGTATAAAACCTATACTTACATCCATAAGGCATCCACAAACTAATCTTGCTGAAAGAATAAATAGAGAGTTAGGCAAGTACATGAGGTTATATTGCTACAATCAACAGAGTAAATGGCCTGACTATCTACAATTTTTCGAAGATGCAATGAATCACAATTATAGTGAAGCTACAGGATACACACCGTTAGAATTAAGTGAGAATAAAATACCTAAAAGATTCTGGCACAACATGATTAATAAACCGGAAAATTATAATGTAGATTTGCCAATTCAAATAAAAATAAACAGAGCTGAACGACAGTTATATCATCAAGCAGGTAAAAGGAGAGACCGGTATAATAGAACTCACCGATTGACAAGATTCCAGATTGGTGATAAGGTATTGATAAAGACAAATCCTGTGGGAAGTAGTATATTAAACACTTCCAAGAAATTCTTCAGATTATTCTGTGGCCCATATGAACTAAGGAGTCGTCTAGGACCACACACCTACATGGTATATGACCCAGTGAAGCAAAAGGACGTCGGAAAGTACCATGCGTCATCTCTGCGTCATTATATCCAATAATACCCATATGTGATTGTTACTTTAAGATAAGATTTTATATTCTTTCTAATAAACATGTAATATAACTGACTGTGTATGTACTAAACATAGAAAAGAAAAAAAAAAAAAAAAAAAAAATAGGTTGTTCTGTAAAGCACAAACAATTTTTTAAAGCAAGTGGGGGAGTGTTATAACGAAACATTGTTATCAATGTTTATCGTTCTAACTGGAGTACGCATAATAAGCGTTATCTGCTACAATTGTACATTTAGAAGGGTACAGATAAGATTTTATATAGCAAACAAAACGAGCATCTGTCGCATTCATAAAGTATTCGTTGAGTCGTACACACGGAACGATACGCTGCAGAAGACGCTTCAATGAGACCGGCAGACACCTGAGTTACTACAACTACGTACTACGGACATCAGACTATACCCGAGGCCAGAGACGCTGTGTCCATGACGATAAAGGAACGACGCCTAGCCTAGCTGTTCATACACCGCTAAGCGACGCTGACGGAGGTTTCGAGAGGAATAGCTGTACTCAACGCCGACGCCTGAGACCCGTGTACATCTGTGTAACATGAAATCATCAAAACAGGTGACCTGATATGGTTCAGGGTTCATAATAATGTTGTAAAACACAACAAGTAAATGAAAAGCCGCTATAAACGAATTTGAACAGTTTTAAATAATTGATAAACATTTTTTTATATAGGCGGTATGACTAAAGCCTAAAGACACTTTTAAATGTTGTACTGTATATCATATAGAGACATTTATTCAAAAAGACAGAACATTTAGATAATGTGTGATTATTATAATAATATGTTAATAAGAGTGCAGGAAGACTCTAAGCAAATGTTTTCATGAGATTGTGCACTGTATAAAAAATTATATTTGATAAATTAAATGTGATAAATTAAGGGAGAGTGCAGAGAAGCTCTAAGAGTGTTATCAAGATATTAGATGTCACAAATTTTATTGTTTCATATTAATTATTGTTGATAGCCAAGCAGGCTAAAGAGTAGAATAATTAAAAGGGAGTTACCCTTAATAAAAATGTTTAGATTTATAATAATTACCATAGAGATAACGATAACTATAACCCTTGTTATATTCATTTAAAAAGTTCGTATTTTATTTTCTCATGTATAAAGAACAGGGTTACGGATTTCATAGAATTAAATCAATTCAGTATTTCCATTTTATTAAATAATTAAATTCAATATAACAAAATGATTTTTTATAAATGAATTATAATTACAGGCAGACAGGTGAAACTGCCCATATATGTGTGTATATTTCCATGTTATATGTTTTGTGTATATACTGTGTATTGTATGTCTTATTTTCAGGAACTTATAAATTATGTACTAAGATATATGATTTTAATATGTGATTGTTAGACGTAAGCATTATAACAATATATCACTAGAGAAAATATGTGTAAAGTAATATTCAAGAAAGAATATAAATGGTGGAACCCGCCGTAAATTGTGTTAAATATTTGAAATTCTTTTTATTATTATGATTTGTTTAAAGATAAGCACCTTGAGGGTGACAATTATAATCATTGGAATGATAGACTAAAAAGGTAGTTTTCATTTATTCACAATTTATACAACTCAGCTTCCTGAAATAATTCTTTTGAAAACACATCGTCCCAACTCGTTACCTGATACCTAATAAGCCCAAATCCCAAACCTAATAGCCGGCAAAGCAGAAAAGTACCATATACTGCAGGTAAGTGTTGGCATGGTATACCCTAACCAGGTCCATGTAAAACTCATAATCCATAATGAAAGAAATCATAAAAAGATGTGTTGCAATATATATATATACTCACACACATCTGATAATATTCGTCTGATGTAAAAATGTATTCGGTTCGGTTTCTTTTCGGATTATAATTTTACTGGTAATCTATCCAAAATGGTATATCCGCAAACAATTCCTTACTATAATATACCTTTAATTTAACACATAAGTTTCCTCTGGTGGTGCCCAGATTCAACACATACTAGTTTGGCTTAGTCTCTCGTTTGAACGAACATCTCTCTTTGTTTGCATTCTAACGAGGATTCGGTAATAGCGTTTTGTGTTTACAGAAACAACAGTTAGGTAGGGAACGTAGATTACACATATCTTATACCATTTAAACTCAACGGACCACAGAATCGACGTTGAGCCAGAAATTCCTGTATGCGTAATGTCTGGATTTAATATTTTGATTTTTTTGTAACATTTATGACTGACAATAGCTTCTAACACTTGTATTCTTCTACCAAAATATTGTACCAAAGTTGATGACGTCTGCATTTTGCCAATGGAAACAAAATTTCCAAGCTTTCGTACTCTGAAATTAATTGAATTTTCACTCTAAAGCTAAGAGTAACTGCATTCGGCTTACACAAATCGTACTGCATATTTTCCTGTTTACATATGTAGGTGTACTAAAATTGTTTACTGTAGTTTGAGACGTACATGTTTGTGTTTAGACTGTACACACACTCATTCGGGCACGAGGTGTATATAATGTCTGTTTAATGTTCCACTGGGAAGCTCGTGCTCCCTAATACCTAGCCATATTTACTCACAAAACCGTCGTCTTCATTTGTTAACTTTATTTTCTTCGCTCACCTGCACTAAAGCGTTGCTTCATGGCTTCGCAGAGAAGATCAAATGATTGGAATCCTAGGTGATACAGAATTCTCCTTCTCCTCATCATACTCAAATTGAAGGTCAGATCCAACCACTATAGCCCTATACCTCAGTGCTCTCTATATCAAAGTGATAAGTGAATTTACTGCTAACAATTCTTTAATTGACATTATCGTGCAACATTTCAGACTCTCCGAAATTAGAGGCTCTCCGGATCTCCAAAAGATTACTTTTTAACATTTTTTGCGGAGTGAGGACACATGAACATCACATGCCCGTGTTTTCATGTACCTTGTGAAAATGTAAACATTAAAATAATTTCTCCCTCTTAAGTAGATATATTTTCGGAACTATTAGTTGTTCGCCAGGAGCTGGTCTAGAGGATAGTAGGCTCTTCTTTACTACTATTTATGTTACAGCTCCGTACAGGCCTACTGTAATCAGCTGAGTATATCTGCTCCTGACAGAAATATACCAACATAAGAAAAATGAATTTCTAGCTTTCATATATATTTTACTTTTAGCTACTAAGGATATAGATCTTGCTATGTGCACTTGTGTTGTACATACGATTTCAATAGGGCTGACAATGTCATTAAAACGCCTTAAACCGTTATAATTAATGGCTCGATTAAAACTTATCTTTTTCATCATAATACCATTTAAAATATTTTTTGTTGAATGATTGGTATTTACTATTAAAATAAAATAATTGTGCCTGCTTGCTGTTGTGCCGGGATTTGTACTTTCCCGGCGAGATTTGAAAGGTCGTCCCACCAGCGCAACGCTGGGCGAGGCAACGCTGACTTTATCAGCATGCCGTGACCTTGAACGACGACACGATATAGTTAGTCAGCCGTCTGAACAGCTGATTCCTCGCTGGCCGAAGTTAGGTTAAAGAATCTGTAACAGGCCTCTTTTTCGTGTCTTGGTGGGCTGGCAACACAAGCAGTTCGTCCTCATTTCATCTCCATCCTTTCGACTGAACGTTTCAAGGTCTGACGGCGTGGCAAACAATTGGTTCAACTACTATGAGTTCGTAATTTTATAAAGTTCCTCAGGTGAGAATTATCACATTATTCGCTGTTAATTTAATAAGGGGTTATGTGTGTTAATTTGTGTTAAATTATTCTAATTTAATAATGAGAATGCGTGCTAATTTGTGTATGTGTGTGACACACGTTACTACCGGTATCTGGGAGCACGTGGCGATTTGCACTTAACTGCTTGAGAGATTTAAAAAGTAAATGTGAAATGTAAAAGAAGTAAAGGTAAAAGCGAAACTAATTTTAAAAGTAATTTAATGTAAATGTTTTGAATGTCGTACATGTTAATGAAAATGTAAATGTAAATTTTCAAGCTCGCTTATTGCACAGAACAGTATTACTAATAACAGAATAGTAGTGTGGATAAAATTGTGACAGTGTGTGTTTGGTGTCTGTGTAATTGTATTATATATTGTATAATATATAATTATATATTATATATAATAGTAATTGATTATATATAATATAATTACTAATCAGTATATGATTATTTAACACTGCTCCAAGTTATCGAACAAACTTCAATTTGTTTTATTTCCTTTTTCCTTTAGTTTTGTGAAACCGTTTGCAGCTGCCTGGAACTACAATGCAAAAAAGTGTTCTGAGAGAGATCTTACTGCAAGATCTTCCTCTTCTCTAAAGCCATGTATCGTACTATACAGTCTTCCTCACCTAAAATGCAATTATTTGTAAAATAATAATATATATATATATATATATATATATATAGGCATCAACGTCTTTGTTTTTATAAGTTTATTCAACTTGTATAAAAATTAAATAATTAGAATAGCACTGCATATCATACGTGACTGTAGTAGCGACACAATGTTTAATGTTTGATCTCCAAGTTTCAAAAACGATCTGTTTCTTTCCTGTCAGCATGCTTGTTCATCGTGTACCACGTAAGGGTAAAGCTTATATACTAATTGGAAAGTAAGATTTAATAATTTGAAGTAAGATTTAGAAAGTAATTTGATACTACGATGAAGCTTTTTAATCAGTGTCCAAACGTATTAATCTGAAGTCCTTTAGGAAAGGTACTCTTTACTGTACATTTAATAAATACACACCACGTTCTACAATGTACACTTCAATAAAGATTTTTCCAGTTTAAAATCTTCCTTAAGACAAGTCTTTAGAGAGGAAAAAATAATACACAGTTTACTGCAGAGCTAAAAATCTGACCTTATCTTGTTTCTGATAGACAGATTTCTTATTTGTAATCCAAATATTTTCGTTTTTACAGAGTAAGTATTTTTATACATTCAACTTATGGTTTCTTTCTTAAATCATATAGGTTTGTCTACAAGACCTACAAGTTATTAAGTGTATATATTTTCACTTATAAATTTGTACGTACAAACATTAAAGCGTGTGTAACGTCTGAAAATAAGTATGAATATATACATGTAAGATGAACAAACATTAATTCCTTGCAGAACGGTGAAGCGTTAAGTGGAAAACAGTCTCGAGGAATAACTGTATAACAGCATTTGTCTACGTCAATATGCGCTAACTGACGTCAGTGAATATCTACTGTTTGTAAGAAACGATATCTACGGAATGCCATTAGAAATGCCTGAGAACATATTCCAAAAGCAAATGTTTTCTAACACTGTCATTTTATACTATGTCATTTATACTTGCTACTTGGTTACTTACTTACTTACTTGGTTTGTATTACTTAGGCAAACCTTCATCCGAAGACTTATGTATCTTGATGATGGAAGTTGTAAGTTTATATGAATATGGAAACAAATTCCTCGATTATTTGTTAAACGTAAGCATTTATTAACAGAATATTCAGTAGATATGAGTTTTAACCTGTTTCAAATAGGACTGTTTTTTTTTTTTAATGTAAGACGTGTCTTATCATTTACTGTAGTTTGGTTATTACATACTGTGACGTAAGTCGCATAACAATATTGTATTTAACAAAATTCATATTTTTCAATTGATTTACAGTTGATTCATTTTGCTGTTGTTGTAGATTGATTAGATCCCAGCGTGGGATCTAACCTCTGAAACAGGTTTATGTTAATTTTTTTTAACATCAAACTTAACGAAATAATGCTGGATGCCGTTGTCAGTTAGGACGACATAAGGGGGAGGTAGTGTTATACCCATGTGACATAACACTGCATTAGTTTAGCAAGGTTCTAACTGACAGATTTGACTAAATTGTGTTTATGTCCTTATTTACCTGTTTTGAGTTGTATCTTTACAGGAAACTAACTGTATGCAGTCTTGAAAGAAATATAACAACTACAAAAATGACAACGTTCTATCTGCAATGCTTTTAAATTATGTTTAGCTGTGACAAGATTCAAAGTGCACTTCACTTTAACAGTCAGCTAATACAGTCACCAGCTGATTTTCTTAGATAACAAAATACTTTTACTGTTGAATACTGCGCATACTGTTTTATGTTACTACACATAATACCGAAAACATTATTACAATTACACCTACTCCAGTCAAAGAGGCAAAAATGTAAATAGCAGGCAAAGATCTCAGCGTCACACTGATGCTGCTAGAATCCACATTAAGGCTTTTCTAGTAATAGAATCTCATAACTTAGACTGAATACAAACAATTCTTATCTTATACCACACCTCAGTATATGTAAAAATGTACAATTTTTACAAAGATCAGTGTGTTGTAGAAAATATTGAGCCAATAAGAAGTCATTGTACTAAAAGATTTTCGGCAGATTTCAATTTTGCCTTTCGTGACATCCCTAAAAGTGACAGGTGTGATTTCTGTAAAAAGTATAATGTAGCAAAGTACATTAACAAAGAATTTCAAAGGACAGTATGCAAGACATCAAGTATTAAAAACAGAAATGGGGAAAATCCGTAACGAAGAAATGAAGGAAAAGAATAAAGATCTTCCTGTTTTAAACTGTTTCAAATGTTATTTTAACGTTACACGCAGAGATTAGCTCTGCTAGTTCTCTTTTTTGTTTTAGAAAATTATATGTCTTAACTTTACTGTATTATTCAGTAACAAAAAAGGCTTATTATGCTAAATATAATTAATTCATTACCGACTCAGAACACAAAGTTTTTTATACGTAAAACGTAAAAGTTTTACCTTATAGCCTTAACCGGTTTTCGCTTTTAAAAAGCTTCTTCAGAGGCTGCCGCTGGGCACACTGTCCGTCCTGTTGTTGGCGACTGTATCGACTTTTGAAAGATCGATGTTATCTGTATGATATGTTAGGTGTGATATGTTCGAATAATGCATGTGGTTTGAATTGTGTCTGTTCGTTTAGGATGTCGTTTTTATGTGTTTTCGTGTGATTTATGTTTCCAGTTGTTCTAGAGTGTCTAGTTTTCGGCCTTTTGTGTGTACGTGTAGAATGTCCATGTTATTGTCGATGTTTTTGTATGTGTGGTATACTTCAATGAGGTGGTTTGCAAAGGTGGATTCTGTAGTGGAGTGTAGTGCCTTTGTGTATTCAATGTATCTTTGTTTGAAGCTACGTCCTGTCTGGCCTATGTAGAATTTGTTGCAATCTGAGCAATTTAGTTTGTAAACACCAGGTAGATCGAATTTGTTTTGTGCTTTGTGTGTGCGTTTTGATAGTGTGTTCTGTTTTGTTAGTAGTTTTGTATGCGATTCTGTATCCTGCTTTTTTGAATTTGTAGGCTATTTTTTCAGTTTGTTTGTTGATGTATGTTAATGTTATGAATTTGTTGTTTTCTGTCTTTGTCTGTTGTTTGTTTTGTGTTTTGTGTAGGAGTTTATTGACTACTGTTCTGTTGTATCCGTTGGATTCTGCTAGATATTTTATCGTGTTTAGTTCGTCTTTGTAGTCTTTTTCATCTAGTGGGATGTTGTTAAGTAAAGGTTAAGCTTTTGTGTATTTTGTTTATGTGCATTAGTAACTGTTCACATTGTATTTTCTTCCCCTGTATAGTATTAGAATGTCATCAACGTATTTGTGCCAATATAGAATTTTATGTGAGTGTCTGTCACTGTTTGTGAGGATTATTTATTATGCATTATGGAATAAAACAATAGCCGGCCATCCTGGAAACAATATTGCGAGCGATTTCTAAAGAATTATCAATGTTATAATAAAGGAATATCGGTATGGAGAATCATACATGACTTCCATGTTCTACGATGTATATTTAAAATCATATTCGAAATGAAATATTTCCATAGAAACTACTTCTTTCTATTGCTTCAGCCTCAATCACAGTACTGTGGTCACTAAAGTATACCACCTCACGTTTTCGCACTCGATTTTCACTGATGATGGCAGTCGACGGCACTGCCGAAACGTCTGGTTTTGCAGAAAACATTGGACTATGGCTAAACAGCCCGGGAAGGAATTTTAACAAAAAACTACTTCTTTGTTGCCGATAACATAGTACACATAAAAAAATTCTCCCCTCCCTCATCAACTATAATTTTCATTAATAGAAAATTACCCCCACCCCGTTCAACTAGCCTCTTCATTTATAGATATTTCATCTACGTTTCTACAGTGGATTATTATGAGCTTCTTATTCAGATACTTTGTTTATCAAAATTAAGTACTTTACTCTTGTTAAAACATAAAATGTTGCAGGTAAACTACCCCTTTCTCTTAACCGATCTTCACCAAAATCAACAAACCTTCACTTCTTTACAATTCAGGACCGTATGCAAAAAATTATTTGATTCTCTTTGAATTTACGGCAGTTATCGTTCGTCAAAAAAAAATTACCCTTGTTAAAACAAAAAACGTTGCTGGTAAACTACCCCTTTCCTTAACCGATCTTCAACAAAATCAACAGACCTTGAGTGCTCTATAATTCAAAAATGTATGCAAAAAAGTAGTTGATTCTGTTTAAATGTGCGGCAGTTATCGATCGTCATAGAAAAAATTACTCTTGTTAAAACATAAAATGTGGCCGGTAAATTACCCTTTTCCCTTAACCGATCTTCACCAAAATCAACAGGAACTGAGCACTCTACAATTCAGGACTGTATGAAAAATATTATTTGTTTCTGTTCGAATATGCGGCTGTTATCGTTTGCCATAGGTAATACCCTTGTTAAAACAAAAAACGTTGCTGGTAAACTACCCCTTTTCCTTAACCGATCTTCACCAAAAATAATTGGTCTTGAGAACTCTACAATTCAGAGTTGCATGCAAAACATTGTTTGATTCTGTTTGAATTTGCGGCTGTTATCGTTTGCCATAGAAAATACCCTTGTTAAAACATAAAACGTTGCCAGTAAACTACCTCTTTCCCTTAACCGATCTTCAACAAAAACAATAGGTCTTGAGAACTCTACAAATAAGGGCTGTATGGAAAACAATATTTGATTCTGTTTGAATTTGCGGCTGTTATCGTTTGCCATAGGAAAATCTACACACACACACACACACACACACACACACACACACACACACTCACACACACACACACACACACACACACACACACACACACACACACACACACACACACACACACACACACACACACACACACACACACACACACACATTTCGAAAAATGACTTTTTCATGTTTTGGGTGTAGTACAATCAGAGTCTGCAATAATCTCGAACACGATTTTTTTTGCCATCACCATACTTCCATTTCCTTAAGGAACATGAAGAATACCGGTATGGAGAACCATACATGACTTCCATGTTATAAGATTTATATTTAAAATCATATTCGAAATGAAATATTTCCATAGAAACTACTTCTTTCTATTGCTTCAGCCTTAACCACAGTACTGTGGTCACTAACGTATACCACCTCACGTTTTCGCACTCGATTTTCACTGATGATGGCAGTCGACGGCACTGCCGAAACGTCTGGTTTTGCAGAAAACATTGGACTACGGCTAAACAGCCCGGGAAGGAATTTTAACAAAAAACTACTTCTTTGTTGCCGATAACATAGTACACATAAAAAAATTCTCCCCTCCCTCTTCAACTATAATTTTCATTAATGGAAAATTACCCCCACCCCGTTCAACTAGCCTCTTTATTTATAGATATTTCATCTACGTTTCTACAGTGGATTATTATGAGCTTCTTATCAGGATACTTTATTTATAAAAATTAAGTACTTTACTGTTGTTAAATCATAAAATGTTGCTGGTAAACTACCCCTTTCCTTTAACCGATCTTCACCAAAATCAACAGACCTTGAGTTCTCTACAACTCAGGAAAGTGTGCAAAAAATTATTTGATTCTCTTTTAATTTTCGGCAGTTATCGTTCGTCATAAAAAAAATTACCCTTTTAAAACATAAAACGTTGCTGGTAAACTACCCCTTTCCCTTAACCGATCTTCACCAACACCAATAAGTATTGAGAACTCTACAATACAGGGCTGTATGCAAAACATCATTTGATTCTGTTTGAATTTGCGGCTGTTATCGTTTGCTATAGAAAATACCCTTGTTAAAACATAAAACGCTGCTGGTAAATTACCCCTTCCCTTAACTGATATTCAACAAAATCAACAGACCTTGAGTTCTGTATAATTCAAAAAGGTATGCAGAAGAGTAGTTGATTCTGTTTTAATGTACGGCAGTTATCGTTCGTCATAAAAAAAATTACCCTTGTTAAAACATAAAATGTTGCCGGTAAACTACCCTATTCCCTTAACCGATCTTCAACAAAACCAACAGGTCTTGAGAACTCTACAGTTCAGGGCTGTATGCAAAACATTATTTGATTCTGTTTGAATTTGCGGCTATTATCGTTTACCGTAAAAAAATTACCCTTGATAAAAAACCGTTGCTAGTAAACTACCCCTTTCCCTTAACCGATCTTCACCAAAAACAATAAGTCTTGAGTACTCTACAAATCAGGGCCGTATGCAAAAAATTATTCGATTTTCTTTGAATTTGCGGCTGTTATCGTTTGCCAAAAAAAATCTACAGACACACATAGATAGATAGACAGACAGACACACACACAGAAAATGACTTTTTTTCATGTTTTGAGTGTAGTACAATCAGAATCTGCAATAATCTCGAACACGATTTTTTTTGCCATCACCATACTTCCATTTCCATAAGGAACATGGAAGTAAAATGATATAACTATGTTAATTACATGGTCGAATCTTGTGTATAACAAAATTAGAACTCTGGTACAGCAAAAAATGTATTCCTACTAGATTTCCACCGATGAAATTCTAATATACCTTCAGCAACATCTGGCCACTCCTGTGTGCAAGAAGTGGATATCGCTCACAGTACTATAAAAAGGCAATGAGAAACGCTGATTTTTACTCACCTATTAGCCTTATTAGGATTTGTAAACAAGTGAGCCGACATAACCCTTATCGGATAACCCAGATGAAACCAGATGACATCAAGGATTTTTCAGGCACTGCAAAATTACTTAAATTCAAATTAGTGTCTGTTGGTCAAGTGGCCTACCTACAATTTACAGAACATTTCACATTATTTATTATAAAACAAGTCATGACCATTTATGAACATACAAATTGTGTCAACGTCAAGGAAACGCTAGGAAATTGCCTTAAGGCTATCGCAAGACTGTCAAGTTAATTAAGCGTCTTTCACTTAAAACCAAAGGTTCAAAGGTGTAATTCAGAGGTTCCAGGCGCCAAAGAAGGACATTAAAACTGGACTACTCTTTGTGCCACTACAAGACCTAAAGTACTACACCAGAATACTTCATATTTAATAAGTGTTTATAATATAATTTTTTACGTTAATTGTTACGAGGATGAAAATATTCTTACATATATATTCTTCAGAAAATTATAATACGTTATTTGGATAAAAATAACACTCATAAGCTACTTGAACTACAGAACTCGCTCACTATTTTGGAGAAAATATAGTTGTTATTAGGTAACTTATTAGGTTAGTTTCAACAGGTATACTAAACAATTTTTTTATTATAAAAAGTTATGAAAACCCTGACTGCCCTACTACTTTTTTTTAGTAAAATAATAATTGTACATCAGACAATCATAAACTTACAATAAACACGAAAAATTCCAAACTACTGCCCTCGTTTTATTAACAGCTAATTTTTTTGTTTTATTAAAAAATATTTAGTCCAATACATTAAGTTTATGTATGTTTATATATATATATATTATAACAACATATTGTTTAATATAAATTGATTTGGGTAGCCCCACGATTTTGGAGCGCCAAAATTTATATAACCGAAAACGAAACCGAAATAACCGAAATTTATATACCCGAAATTTATATACCGAATTTATGTAACCGAAGTCGGTACTGGTAAAGTGTACCAATTAATGGAGTTTGGGTGTAATGGTAATAAGAGTAGTCATTGATTTAATTGTAACGAGTTTTCATAATTTTTATTTATAAAACACAAGGGTGTTTAAAAATCACAACTACTTCGCCATAAATATTCATTATTGTTCGCTTGAAACGTTCAAATGTTGCAGTACATTTAACATTAAATAAATCTTATATTCTACAGTAACAAAGTTATATTCTAAATACTTATTTGTCAATATTAAAACTCGACTGCTCAGTCTGACAATGTGCTTTACTGCAGTTTCATTTTTTTATTGGTTCTCTTTTTTTTTTTAAATAACTTCCAATTACGTTAATTTATAATTTATGCATACTTGGTAATCATTGACTGCTTTACAAACTTTAAAATAAAATTGAAGTTGACTAAATTAATCGTTAAACATAAAAAAAAATTTAGTAAATTTAAATCAAATTATCTAAACCTCTTTATCTACATTTCACATAAAACTCTTATTACTGTACTGAAAAAAATTATCTACATTTGTCACGCAAATATTTACATATAATTTACAGTGATTCTCTTTTTCATTTTTAAATTTCAAAATGTCTTTTAAATGTCTTTGGCCTCTCATTTAAAATTTATAAATGGATTATCTGTCACCTCGATTTTGTAGCTTATACTCATGTCCTCCGTTGATCCGTATGTCCTCTTCTGATCGGAGTTCCCTGCACGTCTCCAGGTTTCACTCGTAGTCCTCCAGTTACTCGTCTATCATGGACCCATCTGGTTGATGTAGGATAGTGTGAGAGCTTGCTCTGCACCAGCTGCTGTCGTTCTAGCAGACGCCTCTACTGTTCAGAATAGCGTTCCTCTGCATGGTGTAAGATAGTAACTTGTCTTGACTGACGGACCTAACGTACATTCGTATTCGGTAACAGATTAAGAGTTACTATTTTGCACTTATGACGAACATAGCGTCCGTCCGCGTCTACTGTTTGATTAACAAAAATTAAAAACTCGCGTCGCCAACGGACAGAGCGTCCCGCCTCGACTGAAGACTGATTGAGAAGAAAGGGCTGGCTTCTCTCGTGCCCTATTTATAATCGAGCATCGTACAGCACCCGTTGAGACAGAATTCTGCCGGTTTGAAATTGCTCGGTGGGGTCAGTTCTCCCACTCTCGTCCAATTTCATATTTTCGCACATTTCTACCAATACCAAAGTTCTGATGTGAACTACAAGGTGCTCTAACGATGGATGATTTAATTACACTTGTCCAACGTAATTTCCATCGTAATAGAATAATCCGTGTAATTACTACGCACTTAAAATTGCACTGAATTCGTACTGCGCGTCCTTTTCACGCTGTTTTCTCACTACACGTGCGTATTAATTTTATACACATTTTGGAGTCTTTGAATTTTCCTACCATCTATGGTTTTCTTATAATTTAATAAAAACTTAAATTTGACAATTCAGGGTGAGATTGCAAACTTTCATGCTCGAGCTGGCCTCACTTACATACATCACTTACTACTGTACACACTCCCAGCGACAGTTGTGTGAGTGTTCAGGTCAGCGCCTGCCTGTCTACATTCCGTATTTTTAACATAAACCAAGCTTTCAATCTCATACCTGCTTATTTAATAAATATTTATAAATTTAATTTAAATATTTATTTTATCTATAAATGCACAGTACAACATATGATTGTACTGTCGCAATATATATATATATATATATATATATATTGTAACATTACATTAGGAACAAATTAATATCGTACTTGATTTAATGAAGACTTTGGATAAGAAGCTAAACAAGAAGAACAATATCTTCCAAGATGATCGTGAAGAGGAAAGACTAACCATTTTAGACTGACTAGTAATACAACTGACCGTACCCAAATTAACGATTTAGGCAAAGTGATGCAAAATACATTCAACCCCGATTATGACATGAACTTTCAATAATGAGAAAATAAATAATTATAAAGACAGACGGCTTATGAACCAGTACTATAAAGAAACAAATGGTTTCATTCAATGTATCATAATATCAAGATAATCAAAATACAAATTGAGGGATAATAGGCCCAAACATGTAATACTATGTAAAAAGAAATATTAGTAAATGATTAATTTAAATTATGTAACGAAAATATAACAAACCTTATTATAGATACATGAACCATACAACTAATTGTAAGAAATAGTGATCATAAGATTGTCCAGAAAACAACAAATAATAACTTGTTCACAGTAACATTTTATAACCAGAGTGAAGGTCTTTTAATGACAATAAAATGTAAAAACCCATAAAAACCAATAAGAATAAATATAAAAACAAAACCAATCTAAATGATACTGAAGTACAATACAGTTAATAAATAAACTAATGTACAGTAATTTTAAGAAAATACTATATGTAAGATTACATGATAAAAGTGGAAATAATACTTACAGGAGAAGGTAACAAATAATTAATCAAACAGTCAAAACTAGATAGATTAATTATTTATAAGTGTGACAAATAAAATCCAAACAGTGCATTACTAACCAGTGATAAAATAATAAACCAAGTGTTTTTTGAACAAGTATCACCAGTCAAGTGCTAATATTAAGTGTATACCAAGATAACAATTGGGAGAATATTTGTTTATATTCCCAATTCCTTAAACCTATAGGAATATGACTATGTTAAAGGGGAAAGGGATACCAGTAATTATGGTGTTAAACAGTGATCAATTGATTGGCAAAGCAAAGTAGACTAAAAAAAGATGTTATTGCTAAGTGTTAAACAATTGTATAGATTAAGTAAAAAGCAGTTTATTTGTTCAAATGTTCAGTAGAATCATAGCCATGTTGGGCATGAGATTAAACTAATAGGATAGTATCTCTTTTTGTTTTGTTAAGATAGTGTTATATGTTAAAAAGTTTTTATGGTTGTTAAAAGTTAATTTAACTGTTAAAGGTTTACTAAGATATCAGTCATGGAAAATGACATTAAGGTAAAATGTTTATAAACATGGTGATGAAGATAACACCAGTACATAGGCCAGGTAAAACCAACTTTTGTAAATTTCAGATAATAATGTTAGGGATTTTGTAAAACAAATGTGGAAGGATAAATAGATTTATAGTTAATAGTGTACACAACGAATCTAGAAACAAAATAAGCCATCTTAAGTTATTTAAGAAAAATTCAAATAACAAAATTGTAACATCTGTACTTCTTAAGTAAAAGTAGGCATGTTTAGTGTCTATATGTCACAAATCTAAAGATCAAAATAATGCTGCTAATAGTTTTAAATTCCCAATCAGTACATAAAAGTTATACTAGTTTAAAGGTTTTGAACAAATTTAGATTTTGAAATAATGAAAGTATATGACAATGTATATCCGAATCAACCAACCAGATTCCAAGTTTACCCTTAGCAACCAGAAATTTCGGATAAATAAAATGAGACTTCTTTAACAACGATCATAGCGTACAGACGCGTTTGTAAAACGTCTAACATAATTAAAAATAAACTGTGAAAACACGTTCCAGACATATTAATACAGGTAGGTATACATAACACGAACTATTCCAACTAAGTGAGGAACATCCAATATTTGAAATAGAAGAATCAAGAACCAGGGAGAAGGACTGAAGCAGACGTGGGCCATATCTTCGACCACGAACCATACAAAGAAGAGGATTTGGTGACTTTGACATTTTATTATATTATGTATCAACACCAACTTTTGTATGCACGACTTTTTAAGTATTAATCAACTAAAACTACAGACACCATATCACACCAACACTAAGAACACTCACTAATAACACGATTTGAGATTGACACCTTTTCAAACACCACAAGAACCTTTGATTTTGATAATAATTATTAAACACCTAAACTGGACATAACCTATAATAACTAGTAATCACGATCCGACTGCCTGTGTGCACATTACACTCTAAACTTTGTAATATCCTTGAACTGTAAAACTTGTATTTTGATTTATAGAATAATATTTTGTTTAAATGTAATCCCCGAACCAGATACACCCTGAGATATTTTATTTTTAATAGAAAAATTAACCAAAGCATTCTTTTGGTCTGTCAAAATACGGAATAATATCTGCTACTACTGTACCAACTGGTAAAAAGAAGACGTATAATTTGCGCCACAATTGTGATTATCATAATCAGATTTAAGAAACAATTAACTAATGCTTTACTGAATAAATGATTTCTATAAGGATATATGTTTGATGTTATATTTGCGTCGTTATTATTGCTGTTCCATTTAGAAAATAAGTTCACAGAGTACAGCGGACACCACGACGGTTGGCAACGGTGAGTGACGTCACGGAAACGGTACGTATAGTGGGAGCGAGCGGCAGATTACAAAACCATTCGCCGTTCAACATAACGTATTAATAATTACAAATTGACGACTCCAGTGCGAGGCGAAATAAGTCGCTACATTTATATATTTGTTACAGATCGACGAACCCTTCAGTGGGGCAGAAAGTAAAAGAGACACATTATTTATTTGTTACAAATTGACGCTTCCAACGGGCGGCGTATGTAATTTAAGTGCACACAACATAACATTTAAATAAGAAGTAACGAAACTATCTACATAAATACGTTACAAATTGGCGCATAACAACGTGGAGCTTGGTCAAACCCCGAAACTTACAATAAATTTTATTGATCAACGCTAATAAAAAATAATTTCGTTATAAATTGACGAATCCAACGTGAGGCTTAAAGAACTAAGACGTAACTAATACATTCGTTACAAATTGGCGCCCAACGTGGGGCTTGGTCAAACCACGAAACCTACAATAAATTTTATTGATCAACGCTAATAAAAAATAAATTCGTTATAAATTGACGAATCCAACGTGAGGCTTAAAGAACTAAGACGTAACGAATACATTCGTTACAAATTGGCGAACCAACGTGTGAGGCGTTTAATTTAATATAAATTAAATTATAATTTATAATTAAACCCAAAACTAAACAAAAATGAGGAAGCGAGAGGTATCGCGCAAACGAGAGGCCGAAACCGAGAAGGTAGACGAATTAAACATGGAAGACAAAGAAGCAACACCGGTCGAGGAAGTAGAAGTAATAATAAGAGAGGACCAAGCAGATAGACAAGAACCGAACAAAGCCACAGAGAGAGTTGACATGAAGAGCATCATGGAATACTTAAAACAGAGTCATGAAGATTTCAGTAAGAACTTAGAAAAATTGAAGGAAGAATTAAGTGAGAACAGTAGTAAGAACTTAGAAAAATTGAAGGAAGATAATAAACAGACGAAGGAGGAATTGAGCCGAAAATTGGAAGAGACTAATGAGAAGATTGAAGAAAAAATGGGAGAATTGAAAGAGAATAGCAAGAAAATGGAGGAGAAAATAGACGCAAATAATAAAGCATTGAGGGAAGAATTGAAGGGAAATTACCAAGAGACCATGAAAAAATTGGATGAACACAAAGAGTCATTGAAAGAAGATTGGAATAACAAGATGGAAATTAATAACCGGCAATTACAGGAAGAATGGGACAAGAAGCTGGAAGAACCGGTGACTGAAATTAAAAGGGTGGAATCCGAGACCAAGGAAAAGTGTGAGCGGATGAACCAAGAGATACTGAGCGTCCGGGAAGAAACGAATGGACGGATAGAAAACATACGAACCAATCAAGCAGTGATGGGGGAAAGATTAGAAGGTATGAGTACTAGTCTCAATCGAGTACAAGACCAAACAACTGCCCATAGAGATGAAATTAATTCCCTAAAAAACAGACAATGTACCGGTGCCCATACAACATGCGAGGAAAATCGGGAAGTTATCGACTTCCAAAATTATAGAAGAAACCCCATGCTATTCTTAGAACGAGTAGAAGAGAAAATAGCCAAAACCGGAGAAGACAGATGGTTTGTGATCAGGAGCATGCTGGACGAAATGTTCCGAAAGGTCTATGACAATTGGTGGACGGCGATGCGGCCGAGTATACAAAACTTCCAAGAATTTAAAAAACAATTCAAATCTAAGTATTGGTCTGACGCCACGCAACATATGATAAGAAGTGACATAGGATTGGGCCGATATGACCTGCACGGCAAGCAAACTCCGACCGCATATTTTCTTGGAAAAATAAACAGAGCCAGACATTTAGAGCCTGCAATTCCTACCGAATGTTTAGTGAGGCTATTAGCTTACCACTATGGTGGAGAAATTACAAGAGGCCGAATAAACGGACGCATACAAACCATCGAGGAGATGTCGACATTATTAGCGGAGATGGAACAGGAGAAGAACTTCCTCCAGTACAGACGAAGGAACGATAAAATAAATAGAAATAATGGCCGCCGCGACGCCCAATATGAAAACAACGGGCAAAGACCGAACAATAGTTACAACAACAACGGTAACCACTATCAACGCGGTTACCAAAACCACAATAACACTAACAACTATCCACGAAATAATGCGGCAAATAATAACAACAATAACAACAACCACTATTACCGTAACTCTCCTACAAATAATAACAATAATGGATACCAGCGTGCCAATGACAGAGACCACCATTACCAGAACAACCGAGGTTATAACAACAACTACGATAACCGATACAGGCATAATAATAACGGCAATAATAACAATCAAAACCAAACATATCGAAGACAAGTGAATTATGTAAGCATTGACGATAGAGATGTGGGAAGACGTTCGTACCAGGGACGAACGAATTATAATGGGAACCGTGGAAGAAGTTTTCAGGAGGAGAGTAACCAGCACTACCGTGATGAACATCGGCGAAGTAGGAGCTGCGACGACAACAGGAACAACAGAAACTCAGTGACGTTCGATAATAACGCCATTGAGGTACAAGAGTTGCAAAATAGTGACGGACCCGGTCAATCAGACAACAGGACTGAGGAGATCAGCCCTGATTTAAACGGACCGCGGCAGTGAAAATCCATCAGGTCCCATCACTGAACCGACAATTTGGGTACTTACTAGGACAAGACAAAATGACTGACGATACAATGACGATAGTGCACAATCACTTTTTAAAGAATGTGAGAGAAGAACTACTGAACGAAGACACGATAACGCACAATAGTTCGAATAATGAGATCGCTTATATCATCGCCCAAGTGAATGGATTAGAGACAAGATTCATGATAGATACGGGCGCAAACGTGTCGTTAATCGACAACAATGAATACATCAAAATTCAAAAATATAGTAAGGCCATCTTACCAACTTTACCAATTCGAAATATAATTTTAATCGGAGCCACCGGAAGGCAAAACAAGTCAATAAGGAAACAGGTATCATTAACAGTAACCAGCGGAAATGTTTTGATAAACACCAGAAGTGGAGTGACTACATTACACAAACAGAAAGCTTTATCAACTTAGCTTACCATGAAGCAATACAAGATACTCCATATACCATAATGCATGAAAGACTACCACCCCGAGAAATTAGTGAAATAATCAACTTCCCAAACAACCCAGCTTACCAGTTCGACAACGTGAGATTCCACAGCAAACTGAATGAACAAGTGGAGAAAAGAAGGAAAAAATACAAAATAATTCAGCAGAAAGTGATCCAGTACAAGATTGGAGACAAAGTATTGTTAAAAAACCGCGAATTGCCAAGTTCTAAGGAAGGAATAGCAAAAAAGCTATTATTACTGTATAATGGACCATATATTATTGTAAAAAAACAATAACAATAATACTTATGTCATTAGTGATGTGGAAACAAAAAAGATTAAGGGAACATACAACCAAGTTTCCTTAAAAATGTATTATGAACCCAATAAATAAAGTTGAATAAACCACAAAATTCTAAAAAATAGTAAGATCAACTTACAACTAATTATTTATGAGAATTAATATGGAATTGAAGAATTTATTATTATAATAACTCAAAATTCAAATAATATAGTAAGCTCATCTTACCAACTTTACTAATCCAGAATATAATTTTAAATGAAGCCAAAATAAACAAATTTGAATATCAAAAAATTCAAATAAATAGTAAGGACAACTTACAGTACATTTTGATGATGTTATTATGAACCAAGTGAATAAACAAATGTGAATAAATTTCCAAATTCTAAACAAAATTAGCACCTCTTATTAAATATAATTATGAACTTATTATTGGAATATAAAAGAAAGATGCAACATCCATAAATCAGAAGAAACCATAGTGCTATAAAACGAATAAGAAAGGACAAATGTAGACAAACGACGATGAAAATAAGACGAGACTAGAAACGAATTTACTACAAATAACGTATCATGATTGTGAGAGATTTAACAACAACTAAAGATGCAAAATACTTGTTATGTTTTAAGTGAATGAAAAATGAAGATTAAGGAGTACTGATAAAGAAGGAAAGAAGATAGTACCAATTGAAAATAAAAAATGTTATTAATATCGCCACAAGAAAATAAACATCTGAAAGAATCAATGGAAAGAAACACTTAGATCTGAGAAGTTAAGCTGAGTGAACCATCCCAAGAATATATTATTATATTATTTTTATTTGATTTAGTCGTGAA
This sequence comes from Magicicada septendecula, assembly GCA_034769895.1. Classification (NCBI taxonomy): domain Eukaryota; kingdom Metazoa; phylum Arthropoda; class Insecta; order Hemiptera; family Cicadidae; genus Magicicada; species Magicicada septendecula. The sequence continues at coordinate 338,889,792 of CM068367.1, read as the reverse complement.
TAGACTAGTGATTATTAAATGTGATTGACTGACGAGATAGCTCCAGCAATCGATATTATTGATGTATTATGTATTATAAGGACAGCGGGGTATTAGGTCAAGAGATACCCCCGACTGATTCCAAAATATATGGTGATTAATTTGTTAGGGAAGTAACATGTTCCAGGGATAGAACACTTATAATTAAAGACAAGTATACCAGATCATAAAAAGAATAACAAATGATAATGTGAAAGATAAGATAATTGATAATTTCAACAAAAACAATATTTTATTAAAATGATCAAATTTGGTGGCAGGGTAGTATGTAACATTACATTAGGAACAAATTAATATCGTACTTGATTTAATGAAGACTTTGGATAAGAAGCTAAACAAGAAGAACAATATCTTCCAAGATGATCGTGAAGAGGAACGACTAACCATTTCAGACTGACTAGTAATACAACTGACCGTACCCAAATTAATGATTTAGGCAAAGTGATGCAAAATACATTCAACCCCGATTATGACATGAACTTTCAATAATGACAAAATAAATAATTATAAAGACAGACGGCTTATGAACCAGTACTATAAAGAAACAAATGGTTTCATTCAATGTATCATAATATCAAGATAATCAAAATACAAATTGAGGGATAATAGGCCCAAACATGTAATACTATGTAAAAAGAAATATTAGTAAATGATTAATTTAAATGATGTAATGAAAATATAACAAACCTTATTATAGATACATGAACCATACAACTAATTGTAAGAAATAGTGATCATAAGATTGTCCAGAAAACAACAAATAATAACTTGTTCACAGTAACATTTTATAACCAGAGTGAAGGTCTTTTAATGACAATAAAATGTAAAAACCCATAAAAACCAATAAGAATAAATATAAAAACAAAACCATTCTAAAATGATACTGAAGTACAATACAGTTAATAAATAAACTAATGTACAGTAATTTTAAGAAAATACTATATGTAAGATTACATGATAAAAGTGGAAATAATACTTACAGGAGAAGGTAACAAATAATTAATCAAACAGTCATAACTAGATAGATTAATTATTTATAAGTGTGACAAATAAAATCCAAACAGTGCAATACTAACCAGTGATAAAATAATAAACCAAGTGTTTTTTGAACAATTATCACCAGTCAAGTGCTAATATTAAGTATATACCAAGATAACAATTGGGAGAATATTTGTTTATATTCCCAATTCCTTAAACCTATAGGAATAAGACTATGTTAAAGGGGAAAGGGATACCAGTAATTATGGTGTTAAACAGTGATCAATTGATTGGCAAAGCAAAGTAGACTAAAAAAAGATGTTATTGCTAAGCGTTAAACAATTGTATAGATTAAGTAAAAAGCAGTTTATTTGTTCAAATGTTCAGTAGAATCAAGCCATGTTGGGCATGAGATTAAACTAATAGGATAGTATATCTTTTTGTTTTGTTAAGACAGTGTTATATGTTAAACAGTTTTTATGGTTGTTAAAAGTTAATTTAACTGTTAAAGGTTTACTAAGATATCAGTCATGGAAAATGACATTAAGGTAAAATGTTTATAAACATGGTGATGAAGATAACACCAGTACATAGGCCAGGTAAAACCAACTTTTGTAAATTTCAGATAATAATGTTAGGGATTTTGTAAAACAAATGTGGAAGGATAAATAGATTTATAGTTAATAGTGTACACAACGAATCTAGAAACAAAATAAGCCATCTTAAGTTATTTAAGAAAAATTCAAATAACAAAATTGTAACATCTGTACTTCTTAAGTAAAAGTAGGCATGTTTAGTGTCTATATGTCACAAATCTAAAGATCAAAATAATGCTGCTAATAGTTTAAAATTCCCAATCAGTACAGAAAAGTTATACTAGTTTAAAGGTTTTGAACAAATTTAGATTTTGAAATAATGAAAGTATATGACAATGTATATCCGAATCAACCAACCAGATTCCAAGTTTACCCTTAGCAACCAGAAATTTCGGATAAATAAAATGAGACTTCTTTAACAACGATCATAGCGTACAGACGCGTTTGTAAAACGTCTAACATAATTAAAAATAAACTGTGAAAACACGTTCCAGACATATTAATACAGGTAGGTATACATAACACGAACTATTCCAACTAAGTGAGGAACATCCAATATTTGAAATAGAAGAATCAAGAACCAGGGAGAAGGACTGAAGCAGACGTGGGCCATATCTTCGACCACGAACCATACAAAGAAGAGGATTTGGTGACTTTGACATTTTATTATATTATGTATCAACACCAACTTTTGTATGCACGACTTTTTAAGTATTAATCAACTAAAACTACAGACACCATATCACACCAACACTAAGAACACTCACTAATAACACGATTTGAGATTGACACCTTTTCAAACACCACAAGAACCTTTGATTTTGATAATAATTATTAAACACCTAAACTGGACATAACCTATAATAACTAGTAATCACGATCCGACTGCCTGTGTGCACATTACACTCTAAACTTTGTAATATCCTTGAACTGTAAAACTTGTATTTTGATTTATAGAATAATATTTTGTTTAAATGTAATCCCCGAACCAGATACGCCCTGAGATATTTTATTTTTAATAGAAACATTAACCAAAGCATTCTTTTGGTCTGTCAAAATACGGAATAATATCTGCTACTACTGTACCAACTGGTAAAAAGAAGACGTATAATTTGCGCCACAATTGTGATTATCATAATCAGATTTAAGAAACAATTAACTAATGCTTTACTGAATAAATGATTTCTATAAGGATATATGTTTGATGTTATATTTGCGTCGTTATTATTGCTGTTCCATTTAGAAAATAAGTTCACAGAGTACAGCGGACACCACGACGGTTGGCAACGGTGAGTGACGTCACGGAAACGATACGTATAGTGGGAGCGAGCGGCAGATTACAAAACCATTCGCCGTTCAACATAACGTATTAATAATTACAAATTGACGACTCCAGTGCGAGGCGAAATAAGTCGCTACATTTATATATTTGTTACAGATCGACGAACCCTTCAGTGGGGCAGAAAGTAAAAGAGACACATTATTTATTTGTTACAAATTGACGCTTCCAACGGGCGGCGTATGTAATTTAAGTGCACACAACATAACATTTAAATAAGAAGTGACGAAACTATCTATATAAATACGTTACAAATTGGCGCATAACAACGTGGAGCTTGGTCAAACCCCGAAACTTACAATAAATTTTATTGATCAACGCTAATAAAAAATAAATTCGTTATAAATTGACGAATCCAACGTGAGGCTTAAAGAACTAAGACGTAACGAATACATTCGTTACAATATATACGCCTATATCTAATAGTTTTTTCAAAATATACATAACTGATAACAGTGTATGAAATCTTTTGTAAATATAGCTTGCAAACGTTTTCATAATGATTTAAATTTTGCAGCGGGAGTAATTTATTCCTTTAAATTAATTCTGTCAAATTATTAAAGATACTGAGGTTATATTTTAAATACTATTCTTCATGCACGTATTTTTTACGCAGAGGTTTACAATTAAAATAAAATGAATCCAATTTTTGGCCCATGGGCCCCTAAAGTTATAAAATTTTCGTAGTAAGCTCTACTTAGGATTTTGGTTCAAATTTCCTATTAGTCCGACATCTGGCTGGATTTTTATAATTTTTCAAATTTTGATCCCTTTCTTGGTGTTAGCGTCCAAAAGTTTCAAATTTGTAAAACTGTACGGAATATTCAAATTCTTGTTAAAATTCTCTTTGGCTCGTTTGTTTAATTGTTTTCCATTCATTATAATTCAACCATATTCTACTTACCAATTATGAAAAAACCTTGTATTACTCTTACATGGTGCAGTTAATTAGTGCGAGAAATACGATGCGTTGAAACATAATAATTATAATAAAATACTGAGTAATTTCAAAAATGTAAACTGTCGAAATGCATTAAATTGTTAAAAAATTGTTTCATTACCTAAGTAGAAATAGGTAGCGATTCACTCCTCTTCACATTTAGTTTACACGCGTTCAAAAATAGACAACAAACGGTGTTACACAACGAAACTTTCAGACTTTATCAAAAAGGAAAACTACGTTTGTTAGTACATTTTTTTTGCAGAATAAGCGTAATTACACGCTTGTTTAATAAAGGGAAACAAGTAAAACACATATATAAAAAATATGATGAAGACATAAATATCATACGTCTCTTTAGGCATATTGTAATAAAATAAATAGAAAGAGATTGTTGTTGATTGATGATATAAGATTGTGAAGTATGTTAGACTCCGATGTAATCAAGTCCAATGTAATATGTTTAATTGGTGTGGCTCTCGACGTCTTACTGGCCTGAAACACTTCCTTAAGTTTCCCAGCTGGTCGAGTGCCAATGGTAGCAAGACCGGTCGAGTAGCGTAAAGTTGATGAAGAAATATATATGCTCAGCTTCACCGAAAGTTTCAAAACAAAAATTATTGTTTTGAAGAAAATTAAAAAAAAAAATTATGTTTATAAAAAAAAATAATAAAAAAAAATTTTAATTTTATTAATTAATTAATTAGGATCAATTAATTAATATAGGGCTGTGAAGTTTTAAACAGTGTAATGCTCTTCTGAAAATTTTTATTAAAGTTTTAGTATAATTTAAATAATCTATCACCACTCATAAGACTGTCTGTAAACCAATCGATATTTGTTTACCTTTCTATTTTTTAGGTTATCTTCACTTACGGGTGGTAAAGTCCTTGTAGATTATCACTTAGAATTATATTATTGGTAATTAGTATTATTGAAGAAATAAAGAACTATTAAGTATTGAAAAGTATTAATGTTTTATTAAGTAACAGCAATATTGACTCTTATCGATTAGTATCGATTCTCAGGATATCGAAAAAAGTTACAAGTATATGTTATAAAAATTATATAGGGTTCTTTAAACAGCCAGTTATTACCAAAGTCAGAGAAATCGGGCTAATATTTAAAAAGTATAACGTTACAATCAAATTAATAGTTATTTATAAACACAGACATTGAATAATAAATTGTAAATATAATAATTGTTTTCACCAAACAGCTGTGCTGAACCAAGAAGAGGCACTGGGATTGTCAAAGAAAGATGGCTGCCGTCAAGTCGATGAAAATGTTGCTCGTTGCTGCTGCATTCCAAATAATGTATTTTGACGCAATATTCCTGTTCTTGTGTCTGCAAATCTCTTGTTATATGTTGTGTAGTGACTGGTGTAGTGATTCTGGGTTGTATTTAGTATGTCTGTGTAATTATAAGTCAAACACTTTCTCCGATTCCGTCACTAATTTGGTTTAATGTATTATACAGTTTTCTAGTGTTTTATGGTGTTTTTCGGAGTAGATTTATATTGTTCTGTGTTATGGAGTGTTACTTGATCGTTTCTGTTATAATATGATAGTTTCAGAAGTATTTTACAAGTCACTCGCGATTTCACAATAACTCACTATACACTCGCTTGTATGACGATTATAGGTTAGGTTATCCACGTTATTAAACGTATGTCATGTTAACCGTTCAACTACCAATAATTAACTAACTGTTTCCTCCAGTTTCAATTAAACTCTTAGCCCATATAATATTATCCTTAACATTGTTCAAATATTTTTCACATCCTGTATGCACTTTTACATTTTCACTATATGAATGCCTATACTTTGGTTATTTGTCAATTTTATTCACTAGATTTGATTTAAATTAATCTTTCAGTTCATTCTGGTTATTTTCAGATTAAATAATGCCATTTTATAGTGTTTTCTGTCCAAAAAAAAATAGTAATTTCACTTTCAGTTTGGTATACTGTGAAGAGTCAAAACATCAAAATTTACTTCCTGTCATTATATAAATTCAGCCATTTTATCAGTTATATTTAATATTAATAATCCTATATTGTATTAAAAGGTTCCTATTCCCTTATTTCCTGGTAATTAATTGAATTAGTTGTATTCTGAAACATTATTCTGAAATATATGACTCCCATGTCTAAATTTCTGAGTTTAGTCATTTTATTTTTATTTATAATTCTGAATATAATTTATTAAAATCTCTCTAAATGGTATGTGCAATTATATGGCATGATCTCAAGTTTATTTTGTCTAAACCCCTTTTGTTTATTTGCATTTAAATGAGCAATTTCTCTGTTTTGATGAAGTTTGGTTTCCATTCTTTTGGCCTATGATTTTTTAACAATTTTTCTTACAAAATAATTTACAAACAATATATGATGTGTGATACCCTCTCTGACTTTTTACAAATAGTATTATAAATTAAACATGTTTTCAAATTACACAAAAACAATTAGTATTGGTTACAATACAAATAATAGTTAAACAGAATAAAGAACATTTTTTTTAAAATAAATGGTTGTCTTCGAATCAGACATTTTGCAACAAAATTCCCATTTCCAACATGTAAATATGGTTTACAACAACGGTTTTTTACTAACTAACATCTTAATTGCCCTCTACTATTTACAAGTATTAACTATTTTTATAGTTCTGATGTTAGTTGTATCAGACCCAAACAAATGGCCTTATATCTAAAACATTTTTAAACATTCTTATACTATATACATAAAAACCTTATATTTATATTCTTATTTCTAACTATTATTATAAGTAGGATTCTACAGTTTTTATACCGTCTTTTATACATTGTCTTTGGGGAATTGTACCCTGTCATTAACAAATAAATAGTATGAATTGTTCAAAAAGTATAATGAAATCTGTTTTTCTTTATTCATGTAAAACAAAATGTTATTTTAAACAGATTCATGTCTTATGAACAACATATTGTCACAGTACACATTTTAAGCCATTGAAAAATGCATATTTCATTGCATCCAATGTTTGTGATTGCCAAGAATGAAACACAAGGTTCATTTTTTATAATACCCAAAACTATCACTGGTTCACTTTCACTTATATATTATGTTAATGCTAAATGGTCGTATAGTCTTATCAACATAATAAATTGGTTAGCGTTTTTTCAATGGAGATTTGTTCCATGGGTACTATATTATTGTTTCATCTTAGTTCACAGGAAACTTTTACTTTATACACTCCTCTCTCTTAAATTTATATACATGTGGTTTTTATTTCGTTATACTTTTATTTTTAGATATTTATTTTGGGGATATAGGGATTTGGGTGTCTTTTATAAGAGCATGACATCTTCTTCAGGATGCTGCCCTCTTCTTCTTTCTTCAGTCTTCTTTTCTCCTGCCTTCTGGGACTGGTATCTTCTCCATCTTCTTCTTGATGCCATCAGGTTTCTTGGGATCTTCTCCATCTTCTTCTTTAATTCAGAAATACACAACCTGTATTGGTTGATCTTGGCTTATTTTAGGGTTTCTCTTCTATTTATTCTCCCTCGTTGTGGGTTTGGTCATATTGTGTACTGCTTTGTTATTTACTATTTTACCTTCCTGGGTTATACCTTGAAAACCTTTGGTTATGAGACTGGTCTTGGATGACTCATCACTAGTAACTCCTTTTATTTGAACTTGTATTTTCTTTATAATAATGATTTCTTTCCACAGTTGCTATGAATTAATCTTTTTATATTAAACTTAATGCTTTCTTCCAAATTTAAATATTATAACTTTATTATTCTAATGATCAATTGCCATTCAATATTATGCTTATATCTGTCACGCTACAGATTGCTCTCCTCCAGAAGTAATTATTTCAGACATGTTTATGGATGAAATAATTTCTTATGATAATTTCATCATTTCTTATAATTCATTTTCTTCTCCATTTTTATATCGACTTTTTTATATTAGAGTTTTGTTAATTTTATATATATAATTATTTGTTTTACTACTGATCCTTTTCGGATAGTTAGTGTCTTCTGAGATATACTATAATTGTAATACATTTTCTTTCTATATCAACTTCGTGTTGTATCCTTGGGATATTAATTCCCTAACATTCCCTATCACGTGGGCTGGGGCAGATCAGAGGGGCACTGTACGCTACTTCTCTGCTGGCCATACACCACTTCTATAAATTGATTACAGAGGCATATCCATCCCTGCTCAAAAAAAACATAATGCTGCTGGAATTATCTTCAGTCAGTCATCGAACAAATAAATAAAAAGTAGTCTCATTTTCGACTAATAAAAATATCTTTGGATTCTCCACTTCGTAGTCTCTCAGATTATCTCACATTTTCTATCTTAATAAATCTTCATAATCATTATTATACTCATTACATATATATTTTTTCAAAACTCTTAACTTGTCTGATATATTTAATTTAATTATGGTTGAAAACCTTTCTTTTAATAATTCTGGTTACTGTTTACAGTGTAACTCTCTTTCTTCTTCATCTGAGTTCTCTTTATACTTTCTTCTGGTTATTCATAGTATTAGCATGGTCTTTATAAATAGTCTTTCGTATTCATTATTTGAATGGTCTTAATATATTATATTTAATTTTTTAACATTGTATCTTTACATTAGATATACAGGTTGTTATATTGATCATTTTATTTAAGCATTTTGGTTCTTTCCTTTCTCTTAGAAAGTTATTAATCTGCCTTCGCATTCATTAACATTAATTCATTTATATTATATTTCATGTGGTATTTATTCTCTTTGCATTTCATATAGGTCTTATTATTATCATTGGTTCAAAATCATCTTCTCCATCTGTTTGGTATGAGTTGTTCTTCTTTGCTCTTAATTAACTGTTTTCATTATCGTTTCATAGGTAATTAGTTTCTTTGCTTCCAAATTTTTTCCTTCTCTGGCATATTACACTTTTTCTTGTTATTCTTCTCTACTTCTTCAAATGCTATTGTGAATGTCTAGCATTTATTCTGGATTAAAATTAATTCTTTTTTCTGAATTAATCACTTTATTTTCTTCTCAATTCAATCATAATTGACACATAATTATTTTTTGGAACTTGGTTAGTTTTAATGTAAAATTCAAACTATTCTTTTTAATTAATTTAAAAAATATTTCTCATAAATCCTTGTAATATGTTGATCTTATCTTGTTTCAAAGTACTGACGTTCTATCAACATTCAAATTCTGTTTAATTCATTTATTCCCAGAATTGTTTCATTCAGACTTGTTTATAGTAATGTGATCTTACTATTATTTCTGAATGTTTTGGTATTTTTCCAAATTCAAATTCTTCTTAATTATTTACCATAAAGTTTTCTCACGAACTTAGTTATAGTAAGTTGGTCTTACTTTATTTTAAATTTTTTTTAAAATTAAGTTCAAAATTCTCTCTCTTTCTCTTTCTTCCATAAAGTTTTGTTCTAAATTATCAGGTTGTAGTAAGAAGTACTTACTCAATTTTAAATTTTTATAATTATATTTCAATTCAAAAGTCTTTCTTTTTCTTTCTTCCATAAAGTTTGTTCCAAAATTATTAGGTTGTAAGTTGTTCTTACATATTTTTGAATTTTTTCAAATATAAATTCTAAATTCCTTCTTCTTATAATTCTCCAAAATGTTCTTCTCAAAATATTAGGTTGTAAGATGTACTTACAATATTTTTGAATTTTAAAAATTAAAAATTCTAAATTCTATTACTCACAACTCATTCTTCATAATATTTCTTCATAGAAGCTTGATTGTACACACCTTTGATTCTTCCTGAAACGATTTCCCTCAACTCATATGTATTGTTATGCTTATCATTTACCACAACATATGGTCCAGTGTATAATAATAGTAGTTTTTTGGTTATGCCTTCTAAGGTGCTAGGCAGCTCTCTATTTTTTAGGAGTACTTTCTCACCCTCTTTATATGTTACAATTCGCCCTATTGCCTTCTGGTATTTGGCTTGCCGTTTTTCCTGATCTTCTGCTACCTTATTGTAAAACTTCAACTGGTTGAATTTCCTATTGTTGTTCGTTGGAAATTCAATGATTTGTTCAATGTCTCGGGGAGTCGGCTTCTCATACATGGCTGAGTACGGTGGAATTCCTATAGCTGGATGGTGGGCGTAATTTAGGAATGTTTCTGTCGCTGCTAGGTTACTCTTGCCACTTTTCTGTTGGTTGTGACAGTACGTGCGCAATATCCTACCCACTTCTCTTAGTACTCTCTCAGCCGGATTGCTACTTGGGTGGTAGACTGATGTCTTATATGTTTTGACCCCAAGTGCTAATAAAGTGTCTCGCCATCTCCTCCCCTTAAACTGTGTACCATGGTCGGTAATAATAGAAAATGGTCTACCGATCTCTGGGATATACAAATTAATAATCACCGCCAAAACCTTTGCTGTCGTTGCCCGATTAACCGGATATAGCTTTATATACTTGGTGTAGTGATCCATTATAATTACCAAGTATTTATATCTGTGCCGACCACCGCTACGGGGAAATGGCCCGCAGATGTCCAAAAACACTTTTTCCAGTTTTGCGTTGGAAGTTATCGGTATCATGATACCCTCTGTCTTTTCATTGTTTACTTTTGCACATTGGCAGATCTTACAGGACTTGATGTATGTCCTCACCTTGCGGTTGATATTCTTGATCTTACAATTTTCCTCTAGAGCTTGTATCACTTTTAACGCTCCCATGTGACCATACCTGACATGGTAATCGATGATGACCTCCTTTTCGATTTGGTGTGGGATTATCACCTTCCATGTCTCATCGTCCAATGCGGTTTTTATGAATAAAATTCCCTTGTTAAGGTGGTAGTATTTAGAAATGGTTTCATCATTGGCTTCCAAACGACTCACAATGTTTTTCAGCTTAGGATCAGACTGCTGATGGATTCGGATATTTATTAACAAAGCTTGTAAATCGGCTCTGGTCGTGAATATGTTATAAATTTTTACTAAGCTCTCCTTCTCTCCCTCGAAATTCTAATCTTCCAGATTTATACGTGACAACACATCCGCTACCACGTTCTTCTTTCCTGGAATATATTCCCATTTCAGGTCATATTCTTGTAGGGCGAGTACCCACCTAGCCAATCGGCCGTGACTCAATTTGCACCTACGAAGGAACGAGATGGATTTATGATCAGTTCGTACCGTGACTTGATATCCGAGAATGTACGTCCGGAACTTGCTGCATGCGAACACCACGCTCAACAATTCCTTTTCTGTCACACTGTAGTTCTTTTCGCACTGGTTCAGTGTGCGACTAGCGAAGCTTATTACCAGATGTTGTCCCTCCTCATCTTCCTGGTATAATGTCGTTCCTAAGCTTAGATCGCTAGCGTCACAGTTTAGAAAGAACGGTTTCTTAAAATCTGGGTGACGAAGTATCACACTCTCCAGAAACTTCTCTTTTATCAATCGGAAAGTAATATCTTGATCTTCACCCCAAGTCCATTTGTTTTTGGCAGATAACTGTGGTTGAAACTTGGCTGTCAACTCGGAATATCGGCTCTGAAACTTCCTGTAATAGTTACAGAGTCCGAGGAAAGATTGCAATTGTTTCCTGTTTCTTGGTTGCGGGAACCTCTGAATTGCCTCCACTTTTTCTGCTGATGGGGTAATACCTCTGTCGTCTAGGTTGAAGCCTAAGAATTGTACCTCGCGCGCTATGAATTTGGATTTCTCCAACTTCAGTGTTATATTGTTCTGCGCTAGTTTGTTTAGTACAAATTCCACTCTGTAACAGTGCTCCTCCCAGGTTCCGGATGTAATTAGTAAATCGTCAACATAGACGGTGGTAAATTGGAGCGCTTCTGGTCCCAAAATCTGGTCCATGCATGCCACAAATATGGCGACAGAATTGACAAGTCCGAAGGGCAGTCTCTTGAACTGGTAATTGCGCCCTTCGAAAATGAACGCTACGTATTGGCGGCTTTGTGGATGCAGCTCTACCTGCCAATAACCACAGACCGTATCCCAGGTGCTAATAAAGTTAGTACCATGAAAACGCTTTAAGATTTCTTCTATTTCACCGGGAGAAGTTCTGTCATTCACAATTGTCTTATTCAACTCACGCGCATCTAAACAGAGCCGGACTTGTCCGTCTTTCTTCGGAACAGCAATAATTGGACTAGTGTAAGGTGATTGACTAATCTCAATTATGTCATTATCTATCATCTTGTTTATCTCTGTTCTCACGGCTTCTTTGAGCGACTGCGCTATTGGATATGACCTCCGGTTAAACTCTACGTTTTCTTTAAAACGAAGTTGGCACTGGTAGTTTTTTACCTTCCCTGGTTCATCAGAAAACACCGCCTTGTATTTCTCATATATAGCGATTAGACGATCAGCCAGATGTGTCGGTATTTTCTCGTTATCGCTTCCGCACTGGAAATTCCGTATTTCTTGGATCTTAACTGACCATAAATCCTCTCCTCCATGATTGTATATTATGGGTTTAGAAAGAGGGCTGTTTCTTATAATATTAATTTTCCGAAGTTGTTGATGTATAGGGCTGGGAAGTATAGTTGTGCTTCCTACCAGATCTGCGGTCCATGTTACTCCGTCTGGGAAAAGTGATACTCTATTTAAATTAAGATCGATTACTGCCGAATATCTACGAAGAATATCGCAACCGACTAAGATGACAAATGGTAATCCGGTGGCGATTAAAAATTCCATATCTAAAGCTATATCACGGCTAACGACACTCAAGGAAACTTGCTTCCTAATGGTTTTATTCTGGCGGCCAGTTGCACCTACCAACACAATGTTGTTGACTGGTAACATTGGCAAAGTTTTTCCACATGTACATTGTATTCTCTCCAACTCATTGGAGTTTATTATTGAAATATTAGCTCCTGTGTCTATCATTATTTTAGCGGGAACTCCTTCCACCTCCGCTGTTATATAAATTATCTCATTATCACTGTTGCTGAGACTCTTCTCGTTTTCTTCCAAAAGTTCGGTTCGTATGTCTTTCAGATAATGGTTACTGATAATAGTGATGTTTTTATTCTGGTTTTCTTGTCGCAATTCATCCTTTTCTAACCCAGGAAGTATAAGCAGTAACGGGTCATCGTTGTTGATTACTGCCTCCTCTCGTTTAAAGTATTTTGTTCATTGTTTGAGTTATTATTGACCGAGGCATCGTTCGGGAAACTCTGGTTTGTCTCCTGACGTTCTGTACCCTGGTTAATGTTTAACGCCCTGTTCGGTTGTCTGCCAAGATCTTCCAGGCTGGTACTTCGTCTTTCCTGTTCGTATCTTGGGCCGTCTCGTTCCGCACTCCGCCATCTTCGGTCAGCGCCGTGGAAGCTGCTCCTCCTCGGTTGGTAATATCTCCTGGGTCCGCGATCTTCTGCTCTTGTAAAATTTACCCTAGGGCGCGACACTCGGTTATTACTATTGCTATTATTATTATTATTAATATTATCATTATAGTAATTTCGGTTAGGTGGGTAAGGCCTGTTACCATTATTGTTGGGATATGGATTTCTCTGACTGTATGGGACATTATTATGTTGGTAAAAATTGTTTCTATTGTTTGGGTAGGGGTTGTTATCCTAACGCCGTTAAAATTACTGTTAAACTGGTTATTACGCGGCGGGTTGTTATGGCCGTCGTAATTACTGGGCTGGTTCCGGTTACTTGCATGGTTATTGCCGTTATTGGGGTAGGTAGTCGGCCTTGCTTCTGGTCTCTCATTTCTCTTTCTGCTCTGCCGATAATACTCTTCGTTCTCGTATCCCTCCAATAACTCGGTCATTCCTTGGATCGTCTTGATCTGACTACCTCTCCGGGCCCTGATAATGTCCTCATCATAGTGATAAGATATCTTATTCACTAAACATTCTTCTGGGATTGCTGGCTCAAGGTGTTTTGCCATACACACCTTCCCCAAGAAATATGCCGTCATACTGCTACCTAACTGTGACCTGTATCTTCCATTACAAATATTGTCACGGATCAAGTTCTGGGTGGTCTCAGACCAGTATTTTGTCTTAAACATTTTCCGGAACTGTTGGTAGTCGGAAATTTCACTCCGGTTGGCCATCCACCAATTATCTGTTATGTCTCGGAAAGACTCGTCGAATATCTCCCTGCTATGGCTCCATTGGGTAATTTTATGCTTGGTCAAATATTCTTCTACCCTAGCCAGGAACTCCATCGGCTTGCGTTTGTATTGCCGGAAGTTGAGCCACTCTCGGCTTTCGTTGACGGGCAATCCGGTGAAATGAGTCGGTCTGTTTCTAATCGCTTCCATCTCCTCTCGGCTTTGTCGCACCTGACCGGTGATATTGGCCATGGTCTCTTGTATATCATTACATCGTTCTGTGACCTGGTTGCGTACTTTTCCGAATTCTTCTTGATTTTCCTTCCTCTGTTCTTCTACCTTCCTACGACTATGTTCTTCGATATTTGTGAACTTGATGTTCACCACTTCTTTAAACTCATTCACCTCCTTTTCGGTCTGGTTGCACTTTCCATCAATCTCTCGAATCTGTCGATTGACCATTATATTTTCTTCTTCCATCTTCTTATCCATCGCTTTTTTGTTAACCTTGATTTCCTTATTCATTTCTTCTCGCAACAATTCCATTCTTTCGTCCAGTTTGTCCAAATTCTCCTGGTTTACCTCCCTTAACTCTTCTCTTAGAATTTGATTGTCTTCTCTCAATTCTTCCAATTTCTCCCCCATCTTCTCTTCCAACTTCCTGTTATCTTCTTTCAACTCTTCCTTCAATTGCCGGTTGTTCTTCTCTATCTTCTTCCTGGTTTCATCTATTTTCTGATTGGTATTTTCAATTTTATTAATCAACTCTTCTTTAGTCGCCTTGAATTCTTCCTTGAACGATTGGTTGTCTTCCTTCAATTCTTCCATGTTCTTGTTCATCCCAGTCAACTCTTCTTTTGTGGATTGATTATCCTTCTTCAATTCTTCTAACTTTCCTCCCATCCTCTCTTCCATCTTCTTGCTGTTTTCTTCCATCTTCTTGCTGTTTTCTTCCATCTTCTTCGTCAGGGACTGATTGTCTTCCTTCAATTCTTCTAACTTCTTCCCCATCTCTTCTTTGCTGGATTTGATTTCTTCTTTCAAAGACTGGCTATCTTCTTTCCTTTCCTTACTCAAGTCTTCCTTCAATTCCTTACTTGTGGATTCCATTTTCTTGTTCATTCCTTCCAGTTGTGATTCCATGTTTTTATTTATTTCTTTACTCATGTCCATCATCATTCTCCTCAATGTTTCCTGGAACATCACATCTCCGGTTGTCGCAGTGTTCTCTGTTAGTGAGGGTTCCCCTGGTTGTTCTAACCGTTCCATCCGGACATTGATTTCCCCTGTCTGAGTAGGCATCTCCGGCTGTTCCCCTGGTTGTTCAGGTTGTTTGGGCAACACTGGTGGCAATGAACTTTCCACCTCTACTGGTGTCGCCTCCTTGTTGTCCATGTCAACTTCTATTTCTTTCTCGGCCTCCGCCGCCCGTTTCTTAGATGTTGCACGTCGTTGCATTTTCCCTTGAAATTCTCTGGCTTTGTAGCTGTTGCCTAGCTCCAACTAGTGATTGGGCAGAAAGTATTGGCCTTCCAATCGCTAATTAAAGCCCCTAAAGTTGTGCGCCAATTTGTAATAAAATAAATAGAAAGAGATTGTTGTTGATTGATGATATAAGATTGTGAAGTATGTTAGACTCCGATGTAATCAAGTCCAATGTAATATGTTTAATTGGTGTGACTCTCGACGTCTTACTGGCCTGAAACACTTCCTTAAGTTTCCCAGCTGGTCGAGTCCCAATGGTAGCAAGACCGGTCGAGTAGCGTAAAGTTGATGAAGAAATATATATGCTCAGCTTCACCGAAAGTTGAAAACAAAAATTATTGTTTTGAAGAAAATTAAAAAAAAAAAATTATGTTTATAAAAAAAAATAATAAAAAAAAATTTTAATTTTATTAATTAATTAATTAGGATCAATTAATTAATATAGGGCTGTGAAGTTTTAAACAGTGTAATGCTCTTCTGAAAATTTTTATTAAAGTTTTAGTATAATTTAAATAATCTATCACCACTCATAAGACTGTCTGTAAACCAATCGATATTTGTTTACCTTTCTATTTTTTAGGTTATCTTCACTTACGGGTGGTAAAGTCCTTGTAGATTATCACTTAGAATTATATTATTGGTAATTAGTATTATTGAAGAAATAAAGAACTATTAAGTATTGAAAAGTATTAATGTTTTATTAAGTAACAGCAATATTGACTCTTATCGATTAGTATCGATTCTCAGGATATCGAAAAAAGTTACAAGTATATGTTATAAAAATTATATAGGGTTCTTTAAACAGCCAGTTATTACCAAAGTCAGAGAAATCGGGCTAATATTTAAAAAGTATAACGTTACAATCAAATTAATAGTTATTTATAAACACAGACATTGAATAATAAATTGTAAATATAATAATTGTTTTCACCAAACAGCTGTGCTGAACCAAGAAGAGGCACTGGGATTGTCAAAGAAAGATGGCTGCCGTCAAGTCGATGAAAATGTTGCTCGTTGCTGCTGCATTCCAAATAATGTATTTTGACGCAATATTCCTGTTCTTGTGTCTGCAAATCTCTTGTTATATGTTGTGTAGTGACTGGTGTAGTGATTCTGGGTTGTATTTAGTATGTCTGTGTAATTATAAGTCAAACACTTTCTCCGATTCCGTCACTAATTTGGTTTAATGTATTATACAGTTTTCTAGTGTTTTATGGTGTTTTTCGGAGTAGATTTATATTGTTCTGTGTTATGGAGTGTTACTTGATCGTTTCTGTTATAATATGATAGTTTCAGAAGTATTTTACAAGTCACTCGCGATTTCACAATAACTCACTATACACTCGCTTGTATGACGATTATAGGTTAGGTTATCCACGTTATTAAACGTATGTCATGTTAACCGTTCAACTACCAATAATTAACTAACTGTTTCCTCCAGTTTCAATTAAACTCTTAGCCCATATAATATTATCCTTAACATTGTTCAAATATTTTTCACATCCTGTATGCACTTTTACATTTTCACTATATGAATGCCTATACTTTGGTTATTTGTCAATTTTATTCACTAGATTTGATTTAAATTAATCTTTCAGTTCATTCTGGTTATTTTCAGATTAAATAATGCCATTTTATAGTGTTTTCTGTCCAAAAAAAAATAGTAATTTCACTTTCAGTTTGGTATACTGTGAAGAGTCAAAACATCAAAATTTACTTCCTGTCATTATATAAATTCAGCCATTTTATCAGTTATATTTAATATTAATAATCCTATATTGTATTAAAAGGTTCCTATTCCCTTATTTTCTGGTAATTAATTGAATTAGTTGTATTCTGAAACATTATTCTGAAATATATGACTCCCATGTCTAAATTTCTGAGTTTAGTCATTTTATTTTTATTTATAATTCTGAATATAATTTATTAAAATCTCTCTAAATGGTATGTGCAATTATATGGCATGATCTCAAGTTTATTTTGTCTAAACCCCTTTTGTTTATTTGCATTTAAATGAGCAATTTCTCTGTTTTGATGAAGTTTGGTTTCCATTCTTTTGGCCTATGATTTTTTAACAATTTTTCTTACAAAATAATTTACAAACAATATATGATGTGTGATACCCTCTCTGACTTTTTACAAATAGTATTATAAATTAAACATGTTTTCAAATTACACAAAAACAATTAGTATTGGTTACAATACAAATAATAGTTAAACAGAATAAAGAACATTTTTTTAAAATAAATGGTTGTCTTCGAATCAGACATTTTGCAACAAAATTCCCATTTCCAACATGTAAATATGGTTTACAACAACGGTTTTTTACTAACTAACATCTTAATTGCCCTCTACTATTTACAAGTATTAACTATTTTTATAGTTCTGATGTTAGTTGTATCAGACCCAAACAAATGGCCTTATATCTAAAACATTTTTAAACATTCTTATACTATATACATAAAAACCTTATATTTATATTCTTATTTCTAACTATTATTATAAGTAGGATTCTACAGTTTTTATACCGTCTTTTATACATTGTCTTTGGGGAATTGTACCCTGTCATTAACAAATAAATAGTATGAATTGTTCAAAAAGTATAATGAAATCTGTTTTTCTTTTTTCATGTAAAACAAAATGTTATTTTAAACAGATTCATGTCTTATGAACAACATATTGTCACAGTACACATTTTAAGCCATTGAAAAATGCATATTTCATTGCATCCAATGTTTGTGATTGCCAAGAATGAAACACAAGGTTCATTTTTTATAATACCCAAAACTATCACTGGTTCACTTTCACTTATATATTATGTTAATGCTAAATGGTCGTATAGTCTTATCAACATAATAAATTGGTTAGCGTTTTTTCAATGGAGATTTGTTCCATGGGTACTATATTATTGTTTCATCTTAGTTCACAGGAAACTTTTACTTTATACACTCCTCTCTCTTAAATTTATATACATGTGGTTTTTATTTCGTTATACTTTTATTTTTAGATATTTATTTTGGGGATATAGGGATTTGGGTGTCTTTTATAAGAGCATGACATCTTCTTCAGGATGCTGCCCTCTTCTTCTTTCTTCAGTCTTCTTTTCTCCTGCCTTCTGGGACTGGTATCTTCTCCATCTTCTTCTTGATGCCATCAGGTTTCTTGGGATCTTCTCCATCTTCTTCTTTAATTCAGAAATACACAACCTGTATTGGTTGATCTTGGCTTATTTTAGGGTTTCTCTTCTATTTATTCTCCCTCGTTGTGGGTTTGGTCATATTGTGTACTGCTTTGTTATTTACTATTTTACCTTCCTGGGTTATACCTTGAAAACCTTTGGTTATGAGACTGGTCTTGGATGACTCATCACTAGTAACTCCTTTTATTTGAACTTGTATTTTCTTTATAATAATGATTTCTTTCCACAGTTGCTATGAATTAATCTTTTTATATTAAACTTAATGCTTTCTTCCAAATTTAAATATTATAACTTTATTATTCTAATGATCAATTGCCATTCAATATTATGCTTATATCTGTCACGCTACAGATTGCTCTCCTCCAGAAGTAATTATTTCAGACATGTTTATGGATGAAATAATTTCTTATGATAATTTCATCATTTCTTATAATTCATTTTCTTCTCCATTTTTATATCGACTTTTTTATATTAGAGTTTTGTTAATTTTATATATATAATTATTTGTTTTACTACTGATCCTTTTCGGATAGTTAGTGTCTTCTGAGATATACTATAATTGTAATACATTTTCTTTCTATATCAACTTCGTGTTGTATCCTTGGGATATTAATTCCCTAACATTCCCTATCACGTGGGCTGGGGCAGATCAGAGGGGCACTGTACGCTACTTCTCTGCTGGCCATACACCACTTCTATAAATTGATTACAGAGGCATATCCATCCCTGCTCAAAAAAAACATAATGCTGCTGGAATTATCTTCAGTCAGTCATCGAACAAATAAATAAAAAGTAGTCTCATTTTCGACTAATAAAAATATCTTTGGATTCTCCACTTCGTAGTCTCTCAGATTATCTCACATTTTCTATCTTAATAAATCTTCATAATCATTATTATACTCATTACATATATATTTTTTCAAAACTCTTAACTTGTCTGATATATTTAATTTAATTATGGTTGAAAACCTTTCTTTTAATAATTCTGGTTACTGTTTACAGTGTAACTCTCTTTCTTCTTCATCTGAGTTCTCTTTATACTTTCTTCTGGTTATTCATAGTATTAGCATGGTCTTTATAAATAGTCTTTCGTATTCATTATTTGAATGGTCTTAATATATTATATTTAATTTTTTAACATTGTATCTTTACATTAGATATACAGGTTGTTATATTGATCATTTTATTTAAGCATTTTGGTTCTTTCCTTTCTCTTAGAAAGTTATTAATCTGCCTTCGCATTCATTAACATTAATTCATTTATATTATATTTCATGTGGTATTTATTCTCTTTGCATTTCATATAGGTCTTATTATTATCATTGGTTCAAAATCATCTTCTCCATCTGTTTGGTATGAGTTGTTCTTCTTTGCTCTTAATTAACTGTTTTCATTATCGTTTCATAGGTAATTAGTTTCTTTGCTTCCAAATTTTTTCCTTCTCTGGCATATTACACTCTTTCTTGTTATTCTTCTCTACTTCTTCAAATGCTATTGTGAATGTCTAGCATTTATTCTGGATTAAAATTAATTCTTTTTTCTGAATTAATCACTTTATTTTCTTCTCAATTCAATCATAATTGACACATAATTATTTTTTGGAACTTGGTTAGTTTTAATGTAAAATTCAAACTATTCTTTTTAATTAATTTAAAAAATATTTCTCATAAATCCTTGTAATATGTTGATCTTATCTTGTTTCAAAGTACTGACGTTCTATCAACATTCAAATTCTGTTTAATTCATTTATTCCCAGAATTGTTTCATTCAGACTTGTTTATAGTAATGTGATCTTACTATTATTTCTGAATGTTTTGGTATTTTTCCAAATTCAAATTCTTCTTAATTATTTACCATAAAGTTTTCTCACGAACTTAGTTATAGTAAGTTGGTCTTACTTTATTTTAAATTTTTTTTAAAATTAAGTTCAAAATTCTCTCTCTTTCTCTTTCTTCCATAAAGTTTTGTTCTAAATTATCAGGTTGTAGTAAGAAGTACTTACTCAATTTTAAATTTTTATAATTATATTTCAATTCAAAAGTCTTTCTTTTTCTTTCTTCCATAAAGTTTGTTCCAAAATTATTAGGTTGTAAGTTGTTCTTACATATTTTTGAATTTTTTCAAATATAAATTCTAAATTCCTTCTTCTTATAATTCTCCAAAATGTTCTTCTCAAAATATTAGGTTGTAAGATGTACTTACAATATTTTTGAATTTTAAAAATTAAAAATTCTAAATTCTATTACTCACAACTCATTCTTCATAATATTTCTTCATAGAAGCTTGATTGTACACTCCTTTGATTCTTCCTGAAACGATTTCCCTCAACTCATATGTATTGTTATGCTTATCATTTACCACAACATATGGTCCAGTGTATAATAATAGTAGTTTTTTGGTTATGCCTTCTAAGGTGCTAGGCAGCTCTCTATTTTTTAGGAGTACTTTCTCACCCTCTTTATATGTTACAATTCGCCCTATTGCCTTCTGGTATTTGGCTTGCCGTTTTTCCTGATCTTCTGCTACCTTATTGTAAAACTTCAACTGGTTGAATTTCCTATTGTTGTTCGTTGGAAATTCAATGATTTGTTCAATGTCTCGGGGAGTCGGCTTCTCATACATGGCTGAGTACGGTGGAATTCCTATAGCTGGATGGTGGGCGTAATTTAGGAATGTTTCTGTCGCTGCTAGGTACTCTTGCCACTTTTTCTGTTGGTTGTGACAGTACGTGCGCAATATCCTACCCACTTCTCTTAGTACTCTCTCAGCCGGATTGCTACTTGGGTGGTAGACTGATGTCTTATATGTTTTGACCCCAAGTGCTAATAAAGTGTCTCGCCATCTCCTCCCCTTAAACTGTGTACCATGGTCGGTAATAATAGAAAATGGTCTACCGATCTCTGGGATATACAAATTAATAATCACCGCCAAAACCTTTGCTGTCGTTGCCCGATTAACCGGATATAGCTTTATATACTTGGTGTAGTGATCCATTATAATTACCAAGTATTTATATCTGTGCCGACCACCGCTACGGGGAAATGGCCCGCAGATGTCCAAAAACACTTTTTCCAGTTTTGCGTTGGAAGTTATCGGTATCATGATACCCTCTGTCTTTTCATTGTTTACTTTTGCACATTGGCAGATCTTACAGGACTTGATGTATGTCCTCACCTTGCGGTTGATATTCTTGATCTTACAATTTTCCTCTAGAGCTTGTATCACTTTTAACGCTCCCATGTGACCATACCTGACATGGTAATCGATGATGACCTCCTTTTCGATTTGGTGTGGGATTATCACCTTCCATGTCTCATCGTCCAATGCGGTTTTTATGAATAAAATTCCCTTGTTAAGGTGGTAGTATTTAGAAATGGTTTCATCATTGGCTTCCAAACGACTCACAATGTTTTTCAGCTTAGGATCAGACTGCTGATGGATTCGGATATTTATTAACAAAGCTTGTAAATCGGCTCTGGTCGTGAATATGTTATAAATTTTTACTAAGCTCTCCTTCTCTCCCTCGAAATTCTGATCTTCCAGATTTATACGTGACAACACATCCGCTACCACGTTCTTCTTTCCTGGAATATATTCCCATTTCAGGTCATATTCTTGTAGGGCGAGTACCCACCTAGCCAATCGGCCGTGACTCAATTTGCACCTACGAAGGAACGAGATGGATTTATGATCAGTTCGTACCGTGACTTGATATCCGAGAATGTACGTCCGGAACTTGCTGCATGCGAACACCACGCTCAACAATTCCTTTTCTGTCACACTGTAGTTCTTTTCGCACTGGTTCAGTGTGCGACTAGCGAAGCTTATTACCAGATGTTGTCCCTCCTCATCTTCCTGGTATAATGTCGTTCCTAAGCTTAGATCGCTAGCGTCACAGTTTAGAAAGAACGGTTTCTTAAAATCTGGGTGACGAAGTATCACACTCTCCAGAAACTTCTCTTTTATCAATCGGAAAGTAATATCTTGATCTTCACCCCAAGTCCATTTGTTTTTGGCAGATAACTGTGGTTGAAACTTGGCTGTCAACTCGGAATATCGGCTCTGAAACTTCCTGTAATAGTTACAGAGTCCGAGGAAAGATTGCAATTGTTTCCTGTTTCTTGGTTGCGGGAACCTCTGAATTGCCTCCACTTTTTCTGCTGATGGGGTAATACCTCTGTCGTCTAGGTTGAAGCCTAAGAATTGTACCTCGCGCGCTATGAATTTGGATTTCTCCAACTTCAGTGTTATATTGTTCTGCGCTAGTTTGTTTAGTACAAATTCCACTCTGTAACAGTGCTCCTCCCAGGTTCCGGATGTAATTAGTAAATCGTCAACATAGACGGTGGTAAATTGGAGCGCTTCTGGTCCCAAAATCTGGTCCATGCATGCCACAAATATGGCGACAGAATTGACAAGTCCGAAGGGCAGTCTCTTGAACTGGTAATTGCGCCCTTCGAAAATGAACGCTACGTATTGGCGGCTTTGTGGATGCAGCTCTACCTGCCAATAACCACAGACCGTATCCCAGGTGCTAATAAAGTTAGTACCATGAAAACGCTTTAAGATTTCTTCTATTTCACCGGGAGAAGTTCTGTCATTCACAATTGTCTTATTCAACTCACGCGCATCTAAACAGAGCCGGACTTGTCCGTCTTTCTTCGGAACAGCAATAATTGGACTAGTGTAAGGTGATTGACTAATCTCAATTATGTCATTATCTATCATCTTGTTTATCTCTGTTCTCACGGCTTCTTTGAGCGACTGCGCTATTGGATATGACCTCCGGTTAAACTCTACGTTTTCTTTAAAACGAAGTTGGCACTGGTAGTTTTTTACCTTCCCTGGTTCATCAGAAAACACCGCCTTGTATTTCTCATATATAGCGATTAGACGATCAGCCAGATGTGTCGGTATTTTCTCGTTATCGCTTCCGCACTGGAAATTCCGTATTTCTTGGATCTTAACTGACCATAAATCCTCTCCTCCATGATTGTATATTATGGGTTTAGAAAGAGGGCTGTTTCTTATAATATTAATTTTCCGAAGTTGTTGATGTATAGGGCTGGGAAGTATAGTTGTGCTTCCTACCAGATCTGCGGTCCATGTTACTCCGTCTGGGAAAAGTGATACTCTATTTAAATTAAGATCGATTACTGCCGAATATCTACGAAGAATATCGCAACCGACTAAGATGTCAAATGGTAATCCGGTGGCGATTAAAAATTCCATATCTAAAGCTATATCACGGCTAACGACACTCAAGGAAACTTGCTTCCTAATGGTTTTATTCTGGCGGCCAGTTGCACCTACCAACACAATGTTGTTGACTGGTAACATTGGCAAAGTTTTTCCACATGTACATTGTATTCTCTCCAACTCATTGGAGTTTATTATTGAAATATTAGCTCCTGTGTCTATCATTATTTTAGCGGGAACTCCTTCCACCTCCGCTGTTATATAAATTATCTCATTATCACTGTTGCTGAGACTCTTCTCGTTTTCTTCCAAAAGTTCGGTTCGTATGTCTTTCAGATAATGGTTACTGATAATAGTGATGTTTTTATTCTGGTTTTCTTGTCGCAATTCATCCTTTTCTAACCCAGGAAGTATAAGCAGTAACGGGTCATCGTTGTTGATTACTGCCTCCTCTCGTTTAAAGTATTTTGTTCATTGTTTGAGTTATTATTGACCGAGGCATCGTTCGGGAAACTCTGGTTTGTCTCCTGACGTTCTGTACCCTGGTTAATGTTTAACGCCCTGTTCGGTTGTCTGCCAAGATCTTCCAGGCTGGTACTTCGTCTTTCCTGTTCGTATCTTGGGCCGTCTCGTTCCGCACTCCGCCATCTTCGGTCAGCGCCGTGGAAGCTGCTCCTCCTCGGTTGGTAATATCTCCTGGGTCCGCGATCTTCTGCTCTTGTAAAATTTACCCTAGGGCGCGACACTCGGTTATTACTATTGCTATTATTATTATTATTAATATTATCATTATAGTAATTTCGGTTAGGTGGGTAAGGCCTGTTACCATTATTGTTGGGATATGGATTTCTCTGACTGTATGGGACATTATTATGTTGGTAAAAATTGTTTCTATTGTTTGGGTAGGGGTTGTTATTCCTAACGCCGTTAAAATTACTGTTAAACTGGTTATTACGCGGCGGGTTGTTATGGCCGTCGTAATTACTGGGCTGGTTCCGGTTACTTGCATGGTTATTGCCGTTATTGGGGTAGGTAGTCGGCCTTGCTTCTGGTCTCTCATTTCTCTTTCTGCTCTGCCGATAATACTCTTCGTTCTCGTATCCCTCCAATAACTCGGTCATTCCTTGGATCGTCTTGATCTGACTACCTCTCCGGGCCCTGATAATGTCCTCATCATAGTGATAAGATATCTTATTCACTAAACATTCTTCTGGGATTGCTGGCTCAAGGTGTTTTGCCATACACACCTTCCCCAAGAAATATGCCGTCATACTGCTACCTAACTGTGACCTGTATCTTCCATTACAAATATTGTCACGGATCAAGTTCTGGGTGGTCTCAGACCAGTATTTTGTCTTAAACATTTTCCGGAACTGTTGGTAGTCGGAAATTTCACTCCGGTTGGCCATCCACCAATTATCTGTTATGTCTCGGAAAGACTCGTCGAATATCTCCCTGCTATGGCTCCATTGGGTAATTTTATGCTTGGTCAAATATTCTTCTACCCTAGCCAGGAACTCCATCGGCTTGCGTTTGTATTGCCGGAAGTTGAGCCACTCTCGGCTTTCGTTGACGGGCAATCCGGTGAAATGAGTCGGTCTGTTTCTAATCGCTTCCATCTCCTCTCGGCTTTGTCGCACCTGACCGGTGATATTGGCCATGGTCTCTTGTATATCATTACATCGTTCTGTGACCTGGTTGCGTACTTTTCCGAATTCTTCTTGATTTTCCTTCCTCTGTTCTTCTACCTTCCTACGACTATGTTCTTCGATATTTGTGAACTTGATGTTCACCACTTCTTTAAACTCATTCACCTCCTTTTCGGTCTGGTTGCACGTTCCATCAATCTCTCGAATCTGTCGATTGACCATTATATTTTCTTCTTCCATCTTCTTATCCATCGCTTTTTTGTTAACCTTGATTTCCTTATTCATTTCTTCTCGAAACAATTCCATTCTTTCGTCCAGTTTGTCCAAATTCTCCTGGTTTACCTCCCTTAACTCTTCTCTTAGAATTTGATTGTCTTCTCTCAATTCTTCCAATTTCTCCCCCATCTTCTCTTCCAACTTCCTGTTATCTTCTTTCAACTCTTCCTTCAATTGCCGGTTGTTCTTCTCTATCTTCTTCCTGGTTTCATCTATTTTCTGATTGGTATTTTCAATTTTATTAATCAACTCTTCTTTAGTCGCCTTGAATTCTTCCTTGAACGATTGGTTGTCTTCCTTCAATTCTTCCATGTTCTTGTTCATCCCAGTCAACTCTTCTTTTGTGGATTGATTATCCTTCTTCAATTCTTCTAACTTTCCTCCCATCCTCTCTTCCATCTTCTTTCCATCTTCCATCATTGTTTTAAAATAAACGTTTATTATTGTTGGATTTCAGTTTTTATTCGGTATCTGCAAGTAACTCCTTTGCAAGTATATTTGGAAGTAATTCTTTGCAACCGATATTAAAAGATATGCTTCTTAATGATTCTTTTACAGTCAACAATAATCAGAAATATATAGATAAAATTAATTCACTTCTATCTTTCTACAATATACAGTGAATATGAGGAAGTAGAAGAGTTATTTTAATGCTGTTTTAGATAAGAGTAGACATGGGGATTTTATTGCTAACGTGGATCAGAAGACATTGTGCAGGACAATTTGGATTTGAGGAGAGAAATGAAATATGAGAGAGCGTAAAAGTATTGCGTCTTACCGAAGGAATAATCGATTCGACAAAACGAAAACTAGCCAGTGAAGACGATTTACGAAATTTAATTTGAAATGGCTGGCATCTTTAATGATGGAGCATGGATAAATGGAGCATGGATGGAAACTAGATAGCTCAGAAATTTTAAGATCTATTTGTCTATCTTAGTATTGTGGTTACTGCTACTGTGTTGGTTAAAGACGAAGTTACATTTTCAGTTTTCGTGGAAGTTAACTATAAGGGTGGGAAACGTAGAAGAAGGCATATCATATCAGGCGTATACTGAGAGATTAGGGCAGGAAAACTTTGGACACCAGATGAAGGCAAAGACCAAGGACCTGCTGGCTTGTTCAGTGAGATGCTGAACTCTTCTGAGAGTGAGAAAATGGCTTATAAACACAAGAGGTTGAGACCATTGGAGCCAAAGGTAAAGACTCAGTAAAATCTGTAGTATCACTCGAAGAAAAATCAAAAGATCAGAAACGTAACACAGTTTTCGAAATTAAAAGTAGAAATGAGTATACATATTAATAACTATGTATAAGCGTAAGTAAAAAATAAATATAAATAAGTACAAAATTAATAAACGAGATTAACAAGTTTTATATATAATGTCGATATCTAATAAACTACAATACAAAATACAGTTCGTAGTGCGCCTGCGTATAGAAATATGAGAGAGAGGAGGAGAGAGAGGAGAATACAAAGAATGAAAAATATCTAATAGGTGGCCCAAATGAAACATATTCCAATTTCCAAAAAGTTCAGAAACCTCTTATTTACTAAAAGTGTGTGTTTGTGTGTGTGGGAGGGGGTGCGCGCGCACGCGTGTGGGAATGATTTAGAATTCCTGTGACGTTATATTGGTTTAATACTATTAACACCGAAGTGGTTATACTAATATTAATGTAGTAGGCCTAATATTATTTCCAATAAGAATGTTGTTCATATTGTTTTAGAATAGATAAAATTTTAAGTACTGTTCGGATTTGAATATTACTGTTAATAAAATGGTAAAGACTTTATATTATAAACATTATTAGTAAGTGGTTACAACATAATAGTATTGTGGTTAATGCTACTGTGTTGGTTACTGTGTTGGTGCGAAGTTACATTTCCAGTTTTCGTGGAAGTTGACTATAAGGGTGGGAAACGTAGAAGGCAAAGGATAGTATATCAGGCATATAATGAGTGACTGGGACAGGACAGAGGTAACGGTTGGAGGAAATGCGGGTTTATTTGTGGATAGGAATGAATGGAGAAGGCGGATAGAGTCTCCATGCAACCTATCGAATAGAGGTAGAAGTGTTCGGTAAAGACAAAGAAGAAAAAGGAGATATTGGTTAAAAGTAACTATCGTATAGATAAAGTGCCAATGGATACGTAAGCTGCGCTGTAGGGATAAATTGTCTCCCTGCTGGACATAATTGAAAAAGTTCTTCACGACTGGCACCGAGATATTATTTTACTTGAACAAAACCTGTAAACCCCTATTGTATCCTTGCAAGGCTCAACAAGACCTGAAGTACCTTCCTTTTCTATATAAAGACTTTGTTTATTTTTTCATTCATTTTATTTTAATCGTAAAATTCATAATATGAAGGCCAGTTTGATTCTGATGTAGAGAACTATTACTCAAAAGAATTAAAAAACAAATAAAATAAAAAATATAGGAGAAAGCTTTTTTTTATAATTTTCTTAATTAAAGGAATGTTTTCCAGTCTGCAGATTGTTCGATATTTTTAGAACTTATAAATAAATTTAATATATTAAAACCACAAGTAAAGATAACAAGCTTGCTTTCTACATTTAATGTTTGTACACGTGATTACGCGTGCATGAGTACAAACGAATCTTAAAACTTTACTTAAAAGAACTGCTACTGTAAATAATAATATACGTATTCAATAATAATACCCAATGTACTTTAATTATAAAATAAATAACTTTTAAGCTACATTTTTTAAGCCAATTAGTGACACACGAATACCCAAAAAAATACTGAAGGGACAAGGTTAGACAGCAGATGAAGGCGGAGACCGAGGACCTGCTGACTTGTTCAATGACATGCTGAGCTCTTCTGGGGGTGATAAAAAGGCTTATAAACAAGACCATTGGAGATAAACCTCAAGGCTCAGTAAAATCTGTAGTATCACGGGGAGAAAAATCATGTTTTTAATTAAATTATTATGTAGATTTGAAAATTGCATTTCAAGATCTTAGTCTTTGTCGTACATGAATGGGCTTCTGTGGGTTTGCCGTGTCTTGTTAATCATTGCTACACTGTCAACTAAATCAATACACTGCATTGAAAACTGTATTGTTAGTCTGAATGAATGAATGACCGTAAGTTTTAGAAAATATACTTCTACATTTTATTATAATTAAATTTTAAATAATTTAATTGCGTATGACAAATTGACAATGTTGAATTTCTTAATTTCATTATTAAGTAATATGTTTCGTTACGTTTTTACTAAGTTTCCAACGTGACTATGATAGAAATTACGCTATAAACATAGGTAATAGGAGAAATGGTAAATTAGATGTGAGGATTATAACAATTATACGTTATTAATTACAAACTATTACAATCTACCAACATACCGTGCAGCTGTGGTCTGGATAATGTCCATAACATGATTATGTGTATAATACATTATATACATATTATTCCGAGAAAAGCGTCGAAAATGATCTCAGAGCAATCGAATTAAATACCACAGAAATAGGCTTTTACAAGTTTTATTTACATTTCTCTAAAGATTCTCTTATAGAAATAATACTCTTATAATAATTTTTGTACGTTAATACGAATGATAACTACGCATTGATAATTAAAATAACGTACAAAACAAAGAATATACAGTTACGGAGTCCACATATTTACACGTGCGTAAAAAACGAATAAAACGCATTGATAACATTCACCAAGTAGACATGTACTGATCCCTGTACAATAACTTGTTAAGTAACGCCTGTTTGCTGCCGTCTGTGTCTACACAACTACCATGGTCACCGGTAACTAAGTTAATTCGAGAAACTAAATTCGTCAGAAAATTCTACATTCATTAAATTATTTCATGAGAGTGCTAGCACACGCTCGTTTGTACTAGAATGTAGGCCTACTGTAATTGTGTAATGTTATCAATAGCACACTATGCTGATTATGAAACCCTATTGTATTAACATTGCGGTAACAATATAATATGCACGTATCTGGTACACATACGTTATATAGGCACAGTAAAGTATAATAAAAATTAATTTACTGACTTAAGTAGCAATTATAATAAATCATACTATCTCCTGAGGCAGTCAACAGGAAATCACGTTTACACTTTCAAAAGCATCCTCATCATCATTAACGACATAATTGAAAGAATAATACTGCATTATATCAAAATGTTTAACGCCTAATTCAATCATCTTCAGGATCTTTACTATCTTTCAAGACTTGTGGGATGTTAAAAGATGTGGGATAATATAAATCCGTGATCATTCAACAGTCAGCGTAGTACAAAACAGATAATGCAAATGTGGCTGACCACTTTTATTGTTATTCTAGCTTAATTACATTGTTGTAAAGGCACAGAATCCAAACAACAGAATATTAGAAACAACTGAGAATAGACGAGCAGTGCAAAGTTGATATAAACACATGCTAGCTATTGACACAGGTATTTAACTTACCTCTGTTATAACTACTTTAGGAAGTCTCTTACGCAACAGTTCGTTGTGAATAGTAGTAATCTCGTCGTCGTCATCCTCTACGGCTTAGGCTAGTAGCCTGTTCGAGTCTCAATGGAAGTCATCCAACCATCGTTTACGGGGTCGGTGACCTTGAAATCCATCCGCCTTATTCCTCTAAGACTTATGTGAGTATATGACTTTTTTACATGAATGGGTTACCAGCCCATTGCACAACCCCCAACCTGAAGCACCAGGTAATTTGTAATCAAGGTTTTCTTCCTT
The DNA here is from genome assembly GCA_034769895.1 of Magicicada septendecula. Taxonomy (NCBI): domain Eukaryota; kingdom Metazoa; phylum Arthropoda; class Insecta; order Hemiptera; family Cicadidae; genus Magicicada; species Magicicada septendecula. The sequence continues at coordinate 338,859,257 of CM068367.1, read as the reverse complement.
TAGCCTTAGGTGATCCAAGACCTAACTGCAAGGCAGCAGCTTTACCATACCCTGGCAGGGTGTCTAAGATAGTTTATCTAAGATAGTTTACCCTAAGAGCTGGGGTGCCACCTCTGCCGGATCCGCCGTACCAAAGTTCCTCTTCTCCGCCTTCACCGCCATTGTGGTCTTCCCTTAGCCGATATGTTCCAGTTAATTACAGGCGCCGGAAACTCTCCTTTTCACCCTCTCTCGTCTGCTACATAACGTACATTTATTGCACGCCATGTACCCAGGGGCTACGCGGGACACATGTGTTCGATGACGTGAGAATAGGATTTGTTGGCAGAGCTGAGTTCGATTCCTCGAACCTCTGATTGATTCGTCAGAAAACAGTAGGCATTTCTCAGAGTTTTACCGCTGTAAACTAATCGGCTAGTACTAATCTGATTTTTATATAAACGATTACTTTCCGTATTTACCCTCAACAACAGATAAATTGGATTGTTATTTTTCTTATTAGACTGTTACTTACTTATTATTACATTCGATTTCTTTGATAAAGTAATAAGGCTGAGTACATATGTATAACGTTTCTGAGGTTAAGGTTATTCCGTACTGCCAGTTTAAGGAATTACAAACAATATAGGTTAGGTTACGTTACACAGTTGCCAAGAAGGATTGTTAGCACTGAATTTGTAATTCCCCTAGCTAATGAGACCAGGTACTAATCTGGGTTGAACACCTTCAGATTTTGTTTGGGTACGATAGACTTTGAAGTGGATTACTGTGTTATTGGCTAATAATAAACTGAAAACAAACAGATGGTGTAGTAAATATAAGCTTCTTTTCTGTTAGTGGCACAGACACGATCTTTGTTATAAAATAAGAATACATTTTCACTAATACAGTATAATTTTCTAACAAAACTATACAAAACAAATCTAATTATTATGTTAAAATAATGTCAAGGTATTTGTTCTTAATGCAACTCTTCAACCAAATATTAACTCTGCGAAGATTTCTGCAAAAAAATCTGCCGTTCTTCTGTAGAAGTTAGACGTCAGCATTGTTTTATAAAGCAACTAGAGAGAATATTTAAACGTATAAACCATTAATGATTACATGTACTCCTAAATTGTAGCAATCAAATGTACATGGAAAACAAAGTAAAATTAGTAAATTAATATTACTAATAAATGGCTACTCATCACATGCCACTCAAACAAGGAACAGTTAATAGCAAACGCTTTCAACGTTGTAACACATTATTCCTTTGTAATAAGGCATAGCAATAATATTAATACTATTGAACATTTATCTAAGAATACGCCATATCAAAGTATACTGTAAATAACCGAATGTAAAGTGAATACATTAACTTGTTTACGTTACACATTTATGTATAAGAATTAAATTTTAAAAAGATTTCCTATGAAAAAACGATACGAAGTATAAAAGTATCAGCAATCAGCAATTGAACTATCAGCCAATCAATCGACCAATAAAACCAGTACAATATAGTGTCACCTTACCCATGATAGAAGAATAAGACAGTAATGACAATTCTTCCTAAATTCCACAAAACTCCTTTGACATTGATCAATTCCGACAACCTGGTAAGTGACAAACATATTCCAAGGAATCACTAAGAAGGCAACACATTAAACTTAAAAATCATTTATCCATACAAACCCGCGCGCGTTCATGACTCACAACAATACGTGTAACAGATATTCTGAAAACCATATTCAAAGAAACTATCATTTATTTGCAATCAACGTTTCAAAATAAAATATGCAACCAAAATTTTCAAGTACAACGCGCCTTGAATTTTCACATACTATAACGTTTCTTCAGCATCATTTGAAGCACACAAATTTTATGAAAGCCTTGAATTTTAATATATATGAGCCTGCGTCAAGTTAAGTAAATACAATTATCAAAAGGTTTATATACGATCTTATAAGATGTAGGATCCAACGTATATACGACTCACAATTTATAGGAAAGAAAGAATGAATATTTTTGTATTTAAGAAACATCAACTGATAAAATTCATTATAAATTTATTATGTAGGATAATGTCAATAATAGAATGATGTAACGTATACTGAAAGAACATTTAGTCAGGTGTTGATGTATAAAATCAAGTTAAAAAAGTACAAATTATTTTTTATTTTTTGTATTCTTTTTATATAGCCTAAAGGTACCATATAATGTTCTTATTTATATTCTTAAAGCGATCGATTTCGGTTACAGACCATCATCAGGTTATATAGCACATTTGTGTTCACAATATTATAAAACACTATTCTTGTTCATATATTGATTTATTGTATATATCAATATATACAATAAATCAATATATCAATATACATATATTGATTTATTGTTCTTTCTTTAAAACTAAAAGTAATTATAATTCACAATTATAACCGGAATTAAAAATATTAATACACATGTACAAAAAATTATATTTTAATTTAATGTAATATTAAATTAACATCACATTAATTGGAGAGAGTTGCCGTCAGTTTGTTAAATATGCACATGAGAAAATGTAATGGGAAAATGTAGAACACAACAATGTTAATACGTTAAGACTGTATTTATAAATGGAATTTCTAAAACACATTTCCAAACTGCATTAGGAAATTAAAGTTTTGATCGTAATGAATATGTATATGGAATCAGAATATTTGTCCTCAGACTCCTATACTTTGCGTAGAAAATTTAAATTTCCCTCAATTTACTTGCTCCTCAATTGTTGCAAGCTCATGGTCGCATGTAAAGTTGGGCTATCACTATCAAATTCATCAGTTATACACAGTGTTCCACGAATAAACGGCAGTACTTTCAGGATATATTTTGCTGGAGAAAATAAAGAATAAACGTTTTAAAGGCCTAAACATGGTTCCATTTATTATCTACTTTGTTTTTGAATTACGGTAACGAAATTTCAATGGGACTGTTTTCTGCATCGATGGGAAAAAATAGGCTGCACTAAAATCCTTGGGAACATCTTTTAATGCAAAATTTGTGTTTTCATATGTTTTATTGGCTGTAAAATTTAAGCAAACCATATTGTGTGCGTGCGTGTATGTGTTAATGTGACAAAGAGAGTAAACATGACAGAGACGCGTATCGATGATTGAGGACTTGTGGTTTATCTTTTTTCCAGAAATATAAAGCAAAATTTTTGTTAGCTTTATACAAAGATAACTTCCATCCGAAGCTCGAAAACACAGAATTTCGGGCCTGTGCTAACGTAAAGCTTCTTTACTATCATCAGTAGAAAATATCGTGAATTTATTTCCGCTTCTCCGTGCGGTACCCTGTATGTAAGTCCGGGCTCGAAAAATGAGTCAAGAAGGACTTTAAGCAGTAGCCCATAGACTTCTGTAATATCACAGCATGTAACATGAGAGGTACATTAAATATTACTATACGAGGTGTGTTCAAAAAAAGACCGAACTATTTGTGTAGTACTTTAACCTGCGCATAGAGCGAGCTGTTACAATTAAGTACTGCTAGGAACAGGTTTTGACGCCGGAATGCCGTTTTCTCCGTCACGTCACGATCGTCAGTCTTCGAGCTACACGCGTTGTAGTGGGCCCGGGCACACGCCGTCCGACTGATTTATGTGAGAATGAAAATCTTAACACAACGTGTGTGTGTGTGTGTGTGTGTGTGTGTGTAAAAGTTTGCTGCTAACTTCGTAAACTATTTAGAGACCAATTTCCATTGCATTCCAAAATTGTCATTACCATTTGGTACGCGGTTGCTAACCGATTTCAAAATGGTCTTTTTCTGATCGTTAGTCAACAAACGTAGTAACAATTTTTCATTGATACGATACATTTAAATTTTTCTACCAAAATTTAATTTTACGATTTTTTATGGATGCGCATTCTCTCAGAAAGTCTCGGCAGTTCAACGATGATTTACAATTACCACATCACGAGCTCTCTTACCAAGATCTTCAACATCGCTTTGATCTGCACCGACCATTGTTTTTGTCCTATGTAAGAATGCTTAAAATAATCGTTCGGCTCATGTAGGCCTCCGCGAATGCTTAACTGAAGGACCAGAATGTGTCTGTAAAGTTTTAACCTAGTTTTGCCGCAACGTTTCATACGCACACGTTGTTCTTCTAGGTATTTCTTAATCTCTTTGTCACTAATCCGGCTGCAAGGCACTCTCAAGGCGCTCGTCCCCGCTCGATCTGATATAGCTCAAAGACTAATGCTTATAGAGGAACGGAATAAAGGCAGTTTGTTGTCGCAAAGTATCGCTAGGTGCGCCCAAAGTAGCAGCGCATTGTTTGTGCGAGTTGATGTGTTATTCAAAAAGTTCGGTCTTTTTTTGAACACACCTCGTATGTCTGAACCATTTATTTGCATATGTAAACATAGTTGAGCTAATACTTGGTTCTTGGTTGATGCATTTCCGTATGTTCATATGTTTTGTGGTAAGCTGTTGAAAACATAATATAGTTAGTTTTTAAATAATTTTCAATTAGTACTTGTATTAGGATACAGAACTAAGACAGCATTAATCGATCGTACCTGTTTTTATCTGTTGATGATTAAAGTCAACACCGTCTTCATCGCAAACCACCTCTTCTCATCTTATAATATTTTTTATGAAATGTGTTAAATAATATTGTTTTTAACAATGACAAATTAACAATTTTATCATTGGAAGTTTGACTGTAGTAATGAGTAAAACTCACCACCGACTCAGAAATAATTTGTGATTTCAGTTTAGGACAGAGACGTTGTTGAGTACAATTTATGAGAGCTCTTGTTATCCACGTTCCTTGTATCTAAGCTATATAAGAAATAAAAAATATAACATTGTATTTATTGCTAAGAAATTATAGAATTTTAATGTTTGATAGAAATTTTGGCTCATTTCTTGCCATTAATTCAAATTTGTAAATATATTCTTGGTACCTGGTACAGGCTGCCATACAATAGTTAGCCAAATAAGAAAATATTGTATGTATTATAACAACACAAATTGAATGTAATTTAATTTGTGGAGCCCCACACTTTTGGAGCGCCAAATTATATAACATAACAATACAAATTTGATTTCATGGGTGTAATCGTAATAAGAAGATGATGCGTTATATAAGTTTTAAAACTTTCCCATTATTTATTTTTTTTATTAAACAAAATTCTTTCATTTCGCATATTGAAATAATACTCATTATTAATCGTTTGTATGAACCATTCGCACATGACTTATAGCTAACAAATTATATACAACGTGGTATGCATAAACCTTATCATCTAATTATAATTAATTAAATATTTTGCTCTCGGCTTACTCATTGTGTGGTTATCTTTGCAATTTCATATTATTTTCTGTAATTCTGAATTTACTGTTATTTTTAATATATTTAATCTTATTTGACGTTTATTATTTACTATTGCATATGCATTTTACTTTATCAAACAAAGCCTTTATCAATTACTATCATTTCTTTTTATTTAAAATCATATCAAACAAACCTTTCTCAATACTTTAATTGATTTTAATTTAAACTCAAATATTTTTCTCTTAGCATTTATGTTTGATTCAACTACTAATTCCTATACATGAATTATTATTCTATATTACAATCTGCTTTTATATTTATGTACATTTCTTTATGGTTGATTAACTGTTGGAATATTTTTCATTCTATGTTAATTAAAGTAATTGTCTGTAATTAACAAAAATGGTTTTTCATCACCTCATTTGATGCGGTACTTTCAGTGTGTCCTCCTCGGGTCCTCGGTCTGTGTCCTTCTCGTTCTTCTGGTCCTCTGGTCCTCTTCCAGGATTCTACTGCTAGTGCTGTTTACTAGTTGTCTCGTATCATCTCATGGATCGTACGTGAGTCCATCGGGCCTCTTCGTAGGTGCTCTGCTATTCTGGTTGGACTTCCAGTTTGTCCCGTGACTCTCACTGTAGATTTAAAATGGCGTCGTCGACTTACGGCAACGGTTAAAAATAGAAGAAGGAACTTTATTAGCGAGACCTGGTATTTATAGCCAGGTCGTACAAAAGCTCAGGTCTGAACAATTTTCATCTTGCCAGAGTTTGTCGAAGCGTCTTTACCCCCACTCTGGTTCAATTCACTAATTTCGCCTACCTTCGCGAATTACGAAGTCTGTTTCACACTACTCGATGCTCAATCGATCGCTAATTTTTACATGTTTAGTATACGTAAATTACACTTCTTTATTGTAATTACAGAAAGAGCTATTCACTTTTTACTTATAGTAATTGCACTTTCCGTCACTTTGGCACGGTCTTTTAACCCTTTGTTCAGCTTTTTTTTCTACACCCTCTGGTGTCTTTCGTTTTACAATATCGTACATATTTTTTTTATAATTAAAATAAAACATAAAATCTATCAATATTCGAAAAGGGTTTGTTAGAGTTCAGGAACGGACAGGCTTCGCACACGCAAACAAAATACACGTGTACACAACGCTAGCGACAGGTGTCCATGCAGGAATTCTGCGTTCCCTTTTTAAATACGATCAAGCTTGCAATCTGAATCATGTTTATTAATCAATATTTATTTATTTTTATTATTTATTTAAATTATTTTGGCAATGCACAGTACCGTAAATGGTTGTACTGTTGCAGTATATTGAACGAAAACTAAAAGAAATTATGTGAGGATGTAAAGAAAGTAAAACAAAGCTGTCTTAAACGATCTACATCTTCTGAAGCTGGTACTGAGAACGTTGAGAAGGTGATTTGTTAACAACAATGATGACGAAAAGTCGATGAGACAGGTAGACAAACGGAGATTAACGATAGAATAGAAGGTAAATCAGAAATATTCATTCCTTAATCTGTGACACTCATATATTCTCTCGCACTCTTCTCCCTCACACTCTCTCTCTCTCTATAAAACACACACACACACACACACACACACACACACACACACACACACACACACACACACACACACACACACACACACACACACACACACACATACGAGTTAACGCGGGAGTGTACAAGTGTACGCATAAAACTTGCCCAAATATACTATCAAACAGTTTTACTGTAGATTCCAAAGAAGCATAATCAAAGTAGAAATAATTAGAATTAATATTATTATTATTGTATCAGAAAAGGTTAATTATTGTTACCAAATACGGTAACTATACTTTGTTCACCGAGTGTTTGCAGAAAATATTTCACGCGAATGACGTTGACGAGGGTCGGATTCTATTGTTATCGGTAACATTCCAACGCCCGTTTCACAGCAGTCCGCCAACTCATATTTCCTGTTCGTCACGTTCTGTAGGTACTGTGCGTAAATCTACTGAAGACCAGTTCCTTCCCTGTTTTCACCGTTGAATAACGTGTCATTTGGGTCTGTTTTTACTGTTTAGTTATTATTAATAGCTAGGACTAAAACTGTACAATATGGAGACTCTTTCCCCAATAGCAAGGAACAAACGCGGCAAAGTTGTACATAGTGCTAAGAGATTGTGTATAGTGAATAATTTTAAACATTTAAGTACAGAGAATCCTACCATAAAAAAGGACAAGGCCATGGAAAAAGTTGCTGAAATGACCGGTGTTAGCAAGCGAAGTGTTTATAGTGTTATTGTTATTAATGTATTGAAAAACAAAACGTTAGGCTTGAGTGCACCAAAAAATAAAAAATCTAGAGTAGCGGCAGTAGATAAATTGGACGAATTTACAAAATGTGCTATTAGGAGAAAAGTTCACGAATTTTTTTTCAAAAATGAACAACCGACAATAAATAAAATTTTGAGTGCAGTTAACAACGATAAAGACTTACCGGATTTCAAACGGTCTACGCTATATAAACTGTTAAAATCATTGAATTTTAAATTTCATGAAAGAAGACGTAACATGTTTATCTGTGATAGGGATGATATAGTTGTATGGCGACGGAATTACCTACGCAAAATTAAACAGTTTCGTGAAGAAGGCCGTAAAATTTACTATCAAGATGAAACTTGGGTAAATGCAGGCCATGTCAAAAATAAGGTTTGGCAAGATAAAACTATTAAGTCGCCGAAGGATGCGTTTTTGAAAGGTCTGTCGACAGGACTACGAAGTCCGAAGGGGAAAGGGAGCCGCCTGATAATTGTGCATATGGGCTGTGAAGAGGGCTTTTTGAAAGATGGATTAATGGTGTTCCAATCAAAGTCTACTGCTGACTATCACGAAGAAATGACCGGGAATGTATTTGAAGATTACTTTCGAGAAATCCTACCTTCCCTGGAAGATAACTCTGTTGTGGTGTTAGATAACGCACCATATCATTCAGTAAAGTGTGAGAAAATTCCGAACATGTCGTGGGAAAAAAATGAAATAGCAAATTGGTTAAAACAAAAAGGTTTTAATGCTGATAGTAGTTATCTAAAGAAAGAACTTCTTTATATAGTAGAACAAGAAAAAGGAAATTACGACAAATATGTTATTGATGAGATGGCCAAGAAGGAAAACAAGACAGTATTGAGATTACCCTCCTATCACTGTGAGTTAAAGCCCATCGAGTTGATCTGGGCTCAAGTGGAAAATCATGTTGCGGCTAACAACACAACATTTAAGCTTGCAGATGTAAAACGGCTGTTGGAAGAAGGGGTGGAAAAAGTAACTGAAGAAGACTGGAAGAAGTGTATAGAGCACGTAAAGAAAGAAGAGGCGAAACTGTGGGAATTGGACAACTTAATAGAAGAAATGGAGAAGAGTGGCCCTTTGATTATAAATGTTGGTAATGATGACACTAGCAGTGACCCCGACTTAGCTATGGAATTGGAATAAACGTAGTTTCCATTGTTGTAAATAGCCCAATGTACGTACATACTGTAGTAGATAGGCTGATGTAAATATTGTAGTAAATGGCATGTTAGTATTATCATAGCAAATAGGCTTATTTTATAATTAATTTCATTGTAGATTTTAGTATTGTGATAGCAAATGGGCCTGCCTATGTTATAATTTTAGTCCGGGGTTCTCCGTACCACAGGTTTATGTGATCTAGGCCTGTGGAAGCCTCTTCCCCTAGCATAAAAAGAGTGATCTCCGACAAGGTGGAGGGGTTGACGTTTCCCTCGGAGGCTTATTAATACTAACGTCCACCGATCACAAAACATCAATTTATTAGATGCTCGGTAGCCCGTGCGCCCCCCGCACGTCCGCCTGTGAACCGGCCTCTACCATTCGCCAGTGTCGTAATAGGCCAACATTTTCTGCAAACACTCGTTGAACAAAGTATAGACTGAAATATGAGTAACTAGACAGTGAATCGTTTGTAGTAAGAATCATGTGCATATCGGGATGCTTGTGTATGCGTGTATTGTCTGTATATACATATCCGCATGAACTGTGGATCAGAATGGAAGGCCGACGATACATTTCCTGTACCTGTGATAAGACTCTTGCGGTGCTACTGGTAAAGATGTATCTGCCCACTTGAAGTTGCTACGAGTGGTTGCTTCCAGGCAATTTAGCGTCACTTAGTTGATAATTATGTTGATCAGATGATTATAATCTACAAGAATTGTTAAGAGAAAGCCTTGAATTATTTGGTACTGATAAACGTTTTGTGTTCTGTAATTTTTCTTCCAATTCGTTCGATTTCGTCAGAATTTTTAATTCAGTTGGCTGGGATTGATGTTGTAACTACGTTTTCTTAATAAAGCAGTTAATACATTGCAACAAAATTTGGATGTAGAAATTTCAGTGTGGCTTTGTTTATATGTTAACTTGCGTTTTTTATCCAAGTAAATGTTCACATATGTCATGAGTATGTAACATATATTTGCTCTTTTTGTGTTCAAAAAACTTAGTTTGGAAGCATAATTGATTCATATGTCAACAAAACTATATACATTATATAAAATAATTTCAATTTTTTTTAAATATTTGTGACAATACTGAGAAGCAATAACAGATTGCAAGACAGAAAGTTTTGACTTTGAAGTAATGTGTACAGGATATTCAAAAATCCGTCCGAAAAAGAAATACATAAAGTATTGACTGAAACTTCGATCTTGACGGCTTGAATGAATCATAATTTATGTGAAGTTACATCACACAATTTTCAAAATCGTCACAAAGTTTCTGATAAATCATGGATAAATTGTAATCTCCAACAACCAGAAGCAACCCGTTTATATACACGCAACAGCGTTCAGTGGGTCTTTACTTGTACGTACCGGGCAGTTTCCATCATAGATAAGTGCCGTGGTCCAAAAACAAATGTACGTAAAGTTGCAAGGACGGACTAAGTGAGACTTGTACTTCCCTGCAATAAAAGTTTTATATTTGTTTCATAAAATACATTTTAAAAATTATATTCTTATTGTATACAAATGTCGATGTGCACGTCTTTCAATGGCATTGTCTCATTCGCGACACGTGTTTTGTAACGTACGAATTTCATTAAATAAACATATTTAATTGTTGCTATTGGTTCAAGTCGAAACCAGAGTTGACTAACATACTGTTACGACGGTCTCAGTGACCATCGTATGGTACAGTGGAAACAAAATACCGACACCAATGCAATCACTAATTACCAGCTTTAATGAGTCACAAATAACAATTTGTAATCAACAAGGCAGTCTCGTACAATTCATGTTAAATTTGTCCACATGCAATAATAACGTCAAGTAATAGAGTTCCGCGCTAAATATAACAACACAGTATCACGTTCCACAATACTTCGAGAACCACTCGATCCGCATTAAAGAAATCGCTAACTGTAAACTGTGCCAACAAAGCCAGCTGCTGTGGGTTATACAGGTAGCGCAGATGTTCCAGAATAACTTTTCATTCTTACTGCGGCGTGCCAGAATAATGGATATTTCAAGTGCTCTCCAGAACAATCTGGGTGCCTTGACTGAAACGCTACATCTGCTCGACTAGCACAGAAATGGGTGTAAGCGCTCCCTCGACTCTTCGAGAGAGATCCGTCGTTACAATACCTAAAATACCCTGAAATACATACACACACAGAGATGCTACCCTCGTAGTACACACAGGTATAAGCCGGCAGAACACACGTCGAACACTGTACAAAACACACACACACACACACGCGCGCGCGCGCGCGCGCGCACACACACACACAGAGCTGCAATCGATAGGTGTTCAAACAACAGGTCGAGAATTATTTATTCACTTCTTCATTACCATTTACACCACTTAAAATGATTTCTATCAATTTTTATTTTATTTATGTACAAATATATTACCCTGGGTAAATATTCAAATATGTATTGTTGCAACTATTGCAAATACATATTTGCATGCACGCCCAGGGTAATATTTTTTTTATATGTATAAATAGTTCAGATATAGAAACTGTTATAAATAGTTTTATATACTGTAAACGGGAACAAACAAATGAGATCAGATAATTCTGGGATCATTTTCTTAGCAGACCCGTCAACTCAAAACAAGCTGTGTTTGTTACTATTGTTTTCCGTGTGTGTGTGATTTGCCGGCCCACATCTGATTTGTGCTGCAGGAGATCATGTCTGTGAGTACAAACGTATTTTCCTTGTGTGAGTGAAAGCCGGTTACGACAGGATTTTTAATCAAATCTGTTTTTAAATTCATTTCATTTCCCTTGAACTACGTTTATTGCTCTTGCTAAGCTTCTGTTCAAGTTAGAGTTTATTTAGTTTCCTGTTAACATATTTGTATAACTTATTCAGAAACATTTTAACGCCAGTGCCACAAAGGCATATCACCACCAGAACATTGCATTAACAACAATAATCGTATTAAAGACGTTTCATATATGAACAAATATATCAAACAACTGCTGTAAGAAGCACCGTCAATGTTCATTTATATTAATACAGTATTATAATTAAATTTTAGTATTTCAAATCATTTATAGAATTTCCAGCCACATGGCGATACTGCTTTATATGAAGATCTACATTTCTATGTAGTACAATCGGGTTATAACCATAAACAGCTGAAAAGTCAAATCTTACCCGAATAGATTTTCTTACCCTATAAAAGAGGAAGACAAATATAAAGACTTTAAAATATAAGACCTTTAAAGTAATTTTAACATTATGAGAATATATACTAAATTTATAAAACTGAACAAGAAATTTATGACCGTTTACAAAATGGCTCTATGCACAACGGCTTGCTGTGATGACAACATTTATTTCTACTGTCAAATTAAATTTTTCAGCTCGAAATAGATTCGACTTTCGAGTTGCCTAGGCAACGTTTGTGGGATTGTCAACACCAGAAGTGCGTAATGTGAACTGGGAGCAAAAAAAGTTGTAGATAGATAAATGAATTGATAAGCTTTAGGTTTATTTTATTTATTCATGAAAGAATAAATAAACAGTGAATGTGTTTGTTATTTATAGAGGTCGAATAACACACAAATGTTTTTGTGATTGTTTCTGTGAAAGCGCTGAAGTAATTAAATTAAATTTGGAGTACACTATACAGTTGAAAATAACTGGCCGTAATCAACACAAGAAGAATAATAACAGTAAATAAAAAAATATATTTTCAAACTGCTTTCATCTCTCCAATTTTTATTGCTTAAATTAATGTAATCATAAAGTTGTATTGCTTTAGTAACTTTCTGATTTTCGTAAAGTGTAGAGATTAAGCACATTTTGGTTTCTACAAAGTACAGTTACACGCATCGCTATTGATCGTATTCTTTGGTGTACGTATTCAGCGTAGAAGTACGACTATACCTCTCTAAATACAAACCTAGGCGTCCTTCGTTGCTCAAAATTATTCACTTAACGTTTCACTGCAGTGCACTGTATAGCAGCATTTAGATATAATGCCAGTCTCTTAGTGTAACCGGTAGTTCAGAAGACGAAACGTCGGGACCTCTTTCGCTTATCAAGTTGATAACATGAATTGGGGCTTACTTAAATTACAGCTACTTAACCACGAATAGATGTTCAATAATCTCGTTTACTTAAAGAAGCTAGAACGTTGTCGAGAATACAATTAAAAAGAATCAAATTTTATTGGCAGCTTCAAACTTAGATGTTACAATAATATTATTTGGATGTGTGGTTCGTAAATATAATATTCTTCTTCTTGTGAGTTGTGAAGTAAACGCTAGACACAATTGCAGAAACTTGAAGTAATCTACAAAAGAAACACATATAAAATGGGACTGCAACTGACAAGACACAATCTTCGTCAGTATATTTGGCGTGTATAACAAGCAGTCAGCGTAAAGAAATGAAAGAAAAATAGGACACTTGTTAGTGTAGTTGTTATTTGTTTACAGTAAAAGAACAAGAACTTCAGTGCCAGTGTAGTATTACAAGCGTACTACTTATATAAAATTAGTGTTATCGAGTAGGTGAGAACTAATTTCAAATTTTTAAACTGGACAGTCTCCTCAAGGCTTTTATACAAATGAATATAATCAATTTTGTATCTTTATTTAACAGAATAAAAAAAATATAATTTGCATATGCATTAATTACCGTTGCTAACAAATCCGCTACGCTCTCAGCAACATCAGAGATTAACCGGAGCGTGAACTGATTTCAAAGGAGGGAATTATTGCTGTACGTAAAAGTGATAAAATTACTAAGTTGCGAAAGCAATAATATTCTTACACCGACTGTTAAAGTTTTAATTTCTATCATTTACCCGGTACTGAGGTCTTACGATTTCGATGTTTTGATTTTAGCTAGGACTTGAAAATGTCGGAGAAATCGAAAGGTGTTGACAATAACGGATATGTTATTGTTAGTCTACAAACTATATGAGTAACCAGTTGCTAAACCCGAAGTCAGTTAATCTGAAATTATTATTGTCCTATGTTTAATGCTGTGAATACAAAAATTGGAACAAATAATTTTTTAGTAAAACGATAAGCGTTTTATAAAAAAAACAGTACATAAATGTAAGTAGAATACTAAAATATTAAGTGTATCAACTACAGTATGAAAAAATAAGTAAGGAAACAGTATCGGGGATACTCCTTCTACATGTCGGAAGGGGGTACTCCTTCTATGTGTCGGGGTGTTTGTCATGTCCTCCTTGTACATGTCGGTCTCAACATTTATCACCCACTAACGTGTTGCAGTATTAACTGGCTGCTGACAACGCTCTCCTTTGTTCTTTACTCACGTGCAAGCTTTTACATTGTCTACATTGTCTCTTTATAACAGTTAATCGTAGCCAGTAAAATATTTCTATTTAACAGATTACTACGCACGAATTGATATATTACGAATTAGTTTTTAGACACATTGAAGTCCTTAGACACTTAGACTACTATGAAAAATCTGTAATCGCAAATAAAATAAAATACACTCGTTGGTTTAATTTTCTTGAATGTATTAAACAACCTCTAACAAAATTGTTAATAGAAAATAAGTGGGATATGGTATAGAAGTTTAACTTACGTGATTGCAAACAAAAAACTCAAAATATTTGTAATAATATAACTGTGTAAATTACACAAGTATTAGTAGATTTTGCTAGCTGTAATCAATCTTAAATCCAACAAACTAAGCCAAGCATATCCTGCAACATTTTGATCACTAAATATTACTAATTTTAAATTTATGTAATTTTGTGTATGCACTTTATAAATTTTAGTTTAAATTTACTTCTTTTCATTTTGAATGTATAGGCCTAAACTTATTAGCGTATAGGTTTTGCAGCACTTCACGCCTGCAGATAAGCAGATTACTTTAAAAGCGAAAAAAAAATTTGTTTTTAAGTGTTTAATGACGTTTCTAAAAATAATTAAAATAATATATATAACATTATTAATCGTATAAAAAAACTCATTAAATTATAAGTATTGAGTACAAAACCGTCATACACAATACAACTTTTTCCGTATTTTCAGACTAACTGAGGATTCAGTGTTCTATAGCCAACATACATAATATTAACTTATAACTTATCATTACGAAGTACGACTAAATAAAGCGAACTCATCAAGTCTGTAACAAACACAAAGTACAAAAATATTTGTGAGGACTTCCGTGGTGATGTCAATGTACACATAGTGTACAAGAACTAACTTAGCAAATACTAAACTTCTTGTACGTTTCAACAATTATTTAAATTTCAATTCAACGAGTGGACTTTATATTACAGTATTAATTCATAAAAACGACAGGATGCAGTGGAAATGAAACATCCTACTCACCACAGCTTTGATCATCTCCTTTACAGGACACTCTTCACCCTTTGTTTCCCCGTCGCTACATCTCCTGTCGTTAATCTGACTCCTCTTGTTTTTTGACACTTCACTTTAGTGTAACACAATGTATATTCACCTTAAAGTAAACTGACCCGATATTATATGAACACAGGTTTTAGTTAAATAACATCTGGAAATAATGTTTGAAATATAATTAATTGAACGAATTTAAACAGCACATTGAAAAGTACTTAATTAAAGTAGACGTATTTATTTAAACAAATGTAATTAGTGCTATCAAACTGAATAATTAATTTCACCACACAAACTCTGCCCTTTGGTTACAGGGTGTTAATTAATTGAGTAACGGATTGAGACCTAAATCTTCTCAATTTATGGATCAAACTTTGTAGAAATATTTGTAATTCGTAAAACAAAATACAATGTAAACTGAAAATAATATTAATTGAATAATGAAAAGCAAAATGTAATTTATTATAAATTATCTTATGAGTACTATCGTAAACGATTATCTGAAAAGTCAGGAAAGACGAACTGGAAATTATATCATTTAATTTGTATGCTTGATTTATGCTGACAGAATAACTTTGGTGGTATTAACGACTGCACTGACAAAATGTCTTCTTCACTCATCATTTCCAATACAAGCAAAAGAAATGTTTTAGAGACTCTCATTGAGTCTAACCTAATTAACCTAACCTAACCTAATTAACATAATTTCTCAAATAACCTTTTCAAATTTTCTTTCGTCGCAAAAATTAATATCCTTCCAATGTCATCTTTATCGTCAACAGAGTCATAAATGAAGAACCTTCTTTATCGCCTTCTTTTGTTTACTTATAGGTATCTGATATTTCATTCATATCTTTCAAATTCGTTGGATTAGCTGGCATATTTTTTAAACGTTCACGAGTAATCGTTCCTAAAGATTCCTAACGTTCCTAAGATTTGGCCAATCTGGTAGTTGAGATAAGATTCCTAAATCATAAAAAAATTACACATGATCAAAAATATCGACGTTAAAAAATATCGACGTTCAAAACTAATCCACGTTCAAAAATATTTTAAATGTACCTGATGAAACCTCATGAAGGTCATTTCTCAATACTTGTGCTGGCGGTGCTTCAGGGTGATCAGTAGCAACTCGCTTTAACTTATTCATGATTTTCAACGCATTTACCGCTTCTAAATCAGGTGCATGAATATGTGGCGACTTATCTGGTCCTTTATGAACAATTATTTCTGCATCGCCACTAGATGTGATAGCTGTGGCTATCCGAACACTCGGAACACTTTTTATATTTCCAATAAGCCCGTCCTTTACTTTCTCTTCGGTAATAGTATAAGAACCCATCAATGTGTAGAAAATTTGATTTTCGGGATGCTACTAATTCAACCCCCATCGTACAGACTTTACCATATTCGAAAACATATCCATAGAAATAGTTTTTAGAAATCACATATTGTTAGAAAATGATATTTTAGAAATCACTTATTATTAGAAAATAGATTTTTAGAAAATAAATTTTTAGAAAATATATTTTTAGAAAATTTATTTTAGAAAAACTGTACCCCAATCCATTAAAACTTTCCCTGTTGTACGAGGATCAGTTGAAAAGTTCGCGGAGCGACATCTATAACTCAGTGGTAGAACTAAAATCTTTCGTGTGCTGCAAGACGTATATTTCCCATTAACACCTGTTAATGTCCAGACATATATGTCAATTTATTCACTATTTATCAGCTGTTTGAAATTTTCCTGTCACGCCTGTTTTTAAAATGCACAAAATCAAACATCGTGTTGTGATGAATTCTCTGTTAAAACGTTTTAGCGCCAATGGAAAAAAATTGTAAACGTGTTAAAGGATATGCTGCGCTTTCAGAAACGACGGTAAGTTTAAACGTGGTCGTACAAGCACTGAAGACGATCCCAGCATTGTATGTCCAAAAAGTGCAACAAAAAATGACATTATTGAGAAAATGTCATAGGGTGTTGGAAGACCGCAGATTGAGGAGTGAATGACGTTGCTGAAATTATTGGCATCTCATATTAGCGTGTGCATCATACTTTAACTCTAGAATGTTGTGTGAAAAAGCGTTGTGCAAGATGGCTGCCGCATCTGGAGTTGTTGCATTTTTTGGCGTCCAGTTTGGGGATCATCTTTAAAGTACGACCACGTTTAAACGCAAGCGCCTACTTACAAACCGATGGTTTTGAAGTCACAGCATCTCCTGACACATTTACAATTTTGTTCTGAATTTCTGTTGACGAAAACAATTTTTAACAAAGAATCACACCAGGATGTTTGATTGTGTCCGTTTTTCAAAACACGCATGACACGTCAGTTTTAAACAAGTTCTAAACAATGAATAAATTGATACATTGATTTGAAAATTAACAGGATTTTACACAAAATACAAATCTTGCCGCACACGAAAAATTTTAATTTTACCGCGAAGCTACAGATGTCACTTCGCGAACTTTTTCAACTGACCCTCGTATATACTCCTTCGAAGTAGACGTAGGATGAATCTAGAATACAATTTTTTTAGGTACATAGGAAACTGTGATCTGGTAATTACCTCAAAGTGTAAGTTATCTAAAGAATAGCAAGAATGCAACAGCAACATTAATTAATTCCATTTTTAAATAGTCTTAAAATATAGTTTTATAACTTTTTACTAACCTTATTTAACAAGCGTTGGAAGCAGGAATATGAAACTTGTCTGAAGGGATATTTTACGAGATGATAAAGGAAAAGTGTATTACATTAATTTGTGTTAAAGAAATTAAATTACACTCGCGGTAGTTTAAAACTGTTAAACTGTGAATATTTTAACTTCCGCAATTAATGACCCATTATTTATAGGCGGTCTCTTGGACGATTCCAGAGAAGTTATTTTAACTTTTATAGCATACCTTTTCAGACGTACCAAGACTTTATAGGATATTCAGGCTGTAAGGTGTGGGATTAAGGTTCCTTAAGCTGTATAGAGGTGAATTTAATTAGTAGTATTTATAATTTAATTAATTTTTACTTAGTTTATAACTTATAATTTAATTTATAATTCTAAGTTAATGAAAAACTGTAATATTTTATAGGTTGTTCTTTCAATACGACGAGTAACTGAATTATCAAACTCATTTAGCATGGTGCTATATTTTTCTGTCTTAGTTATCCATTTAATTCATATTTCAAGAGATTCAGCCATCTTCATGCAACATTCCTCTCTCGAAGGTGTATCCCACTTCGCACATTTGTGCTACCAACACAGCACCTTTTGTTTCTTTGTGCACTTTTAACGTCGCGTTTAGTCATTCTGACTACAGCCGTCTAGCAACACTATTTCCTTTAGTTATACTCTTATTTTATATTGCTGATTATGAAGCAATCTGAACTCTTTAGTCCCCTCAGCTTTCACGTGTTTTGCTGGCGATTGCTTTATATGTTTTTTTTTTATTTCGTTTTTGATTTCTTAATTTATCGTCAGAGGCAGCAAGAAGAGACCGTTTAATAAGTTACGCATACAATTTAATTTTAAAATTTATTTTGCAACATAATATGAATTGTCTTAAAAGTGAAATTTTGTTTCGACAAACTATTGTCGCTTTTATGTCCTATCAATCCATCTCCTGTTATGACAGATACAAGACAGCTTATCATCAAGCAGAGAAAGTGATTGCCAAAGAATCGGCGGATAATTGCATTCCTTTGTGTATTTCAAAAGGTAAGAACATGTTTTAGAAACGCTTAGCTTTCATAAGCATTTTAGTATCTTTAATAACCAAATGACCAGTACATCTTTAAAGAAGGAGCAGAACCTTCACTATGCAATATTAAGTCCCATCTACTTTTAATTTAAATTGAAACATGTTATTGCACAGCATTGTAACAGCTGTTATACAAAAAGTAATACATGTAACATGTAGAAACATATTGAAGATGACGCCAGTTTACGATTCATGTCCAACTTGCAAAGTAAGTTCAGTTGTTACTTTAGAAGCGTACTTTCATATTGAGGCTTGTGTGTCTATTGCTGTCTTATAGTGTTTCTATGTAAACTCTTAAGACTGACAATGCCAATTGAAATATGGAGCATTGGAAAATACTTTTTGACGCTGGTTCTCAGTTCTTTAACTATCTTTATGAGTATCTTTAACTCCATAATTTCCCAAGCCAATGGCTAACACGTTTATTTCAAACAAATCTTTGAGTTGCTCGGAGCCAATAACGTGACGTTACTCAAGTCACTAATAATAGAAAAAATATTTGGCTTCAAAATTAGGATCGTTTTTTAATACACAGGTATATAAGACTGCCGTATTCCGTCTCTTACATACAAATTTTTTGAAATAACAATTAAATGAAACCAGTTTTAATTATGAAATGCCAAATTAGTAGCGTTTATTATATTGGTGGTTATAAGATTGTTCCGTGATTGGTACAAAGCATATAATCACGGCGCCGTTACGTTAGTAAATTTCTGTTCTATTGTTTGCACGCCCGGTGTGTGTCGAAGTCATGCGCGCGCATTCTGGTGATTAAAAAGAGCATGTGAGTGCACGGACGACAGGTCAGTCCATTCCGTCACGGCTGATTAACTATCTACGTCTCGGCGGCGAATATTTTTGACGTGTGGTCATCTTTATATCTGTATGGATTGCTAATCCATAAAGTACCTCTGGTAAGTTAATTTAATAATTCTAACTGTGTATAAAAAGGAATTAGGATTTAAATGTGTTTATGGCGTATGTGAGATTGTTTTACATAAGCGGGCGTGATTGCTGTCTTGTTCTGAACGGCATGAATGACCACGTGCTGAATTTTAATGATGAATTTCAACTTTGAAAGTAATTATAGAGGTTCTGTTGTTAATTGTTATTTAATTAGATATTACAAAGCAAGGTGCTGATGAAGTATTAGTAAAAACAGCAATGCATTAATAATTAATATGTTATGTAATTCCGCCCACGTGGCGAAGCCTTATACGAAACCGATTGTGGTTTTAACAGGTTAATAGTAACTATTTAAATAAGAAATTTCATGCAGTGGCATCGATGAATGTTTATTTTGCGAGTTAAATTTGATTATTTAATCTGAATACTAACTGGTTGTAAGTGAAGGTCCAGTATCCATATGATTCGTGGTGTGTGTGTTAGAGCTCGAGTGAAGTTTTGTAAGCGTGAATTTTGTGAGGGTTGCTACATAAGTCTGTTATCCTAGGGTTTCTGACTCATCGAAGTGCTCGAGAGATGAGGATGACTATAACTCCATCCGTGGTCATCTGCTGAGCAGCTAAGCTTTACCTGAGTTTCGCCGTCGAGAGAATGTAACCTGGGAACCCGAATCTTTCACCCTCTATCTGCAATGAACTGTAACGGGGACTTCTGTGACCTTAAACTACACGCAGGCAGCTGATCGCCTTCTAACCACGGAATACAAGGTGACCATTTTCCATTATTTCACGCTCGAGTTTCGCAACAGAATTCACATGTGATTGACACCTTCTACCAATCAAATTACATTCTCTTTGAACTTAACTTGTAAAGTGATATGAATAGACCGAACTTGACGTGTGCGTAGAAAATGTGCACTGTTTGTATTACACCATAGATTTATATGTATAGGGAGTCATAAATTGTATGCGGGTTAGCAGGCATCGCCAGCTCCCTTAATTAATTTTTGTAACTTAATTTTGGGTACCTTATGATATACAGTATATACTTTTACTCAAGCAAGTCCGTCTGAACTACATGCTGGAACATTCATGAATTACCATGTCAGCCTTGCACATGCTATTGTCGGGTTTTACTTTTTTTTACTTTAATGATTTTTGAAGTGGCTTACAGTTGGGCGGTGAATTTTGCTAAACCCTGGCGCTTATTATTTTAACTTTGAAATTTATTATTTTCGTTTCTTTGGTCTCTTTCACTCTTTCGGGTCATGTGATTCCTGGCCTGGGCATTCGGCTGGGGTCCGGTCATTTTGAATTTTGTGTGACTTTAAATTTTGTAAATTGCCGTTTTTAGTCTAGTCTATATTTCTAGTTAGTTGTTTATTTAATTGCTCGAATTTAAGATTTCGGTTGATAGTGGGCTGGTTATGCTGGCTGACTTGCTGGTCACATGTGTCACTGCAGTATGTACAAAGTGTTCAAATTCTATTAATGCAGAACCAAGGGTCATTAATAATTATGAATTCATTTTATATAATAGATGTTAGGCTGTTATGAAAGGGCACACAAAAGGTATTTATCTGTTTCTTTGTTGTTATAGCACTCATATAATTGTATATTTAAAAATATAAGCAAGATAATATAAAATTTAGAAAAAGGCGAAAACTAGGTACTTGCTGTACAAGATGTTGTGTGCGATTTTCGCAGTATTTTGATGTTTTAAATCATACGCTAATAAAATTTGTCTTGTTAATCAGGCTGTTTCATTTCCAAGTCCTGTCACAATGGGCCTGGTACACTTTAAGCTTCGTCTGGGTCTTTGGCCTAGTTTTTAAATTTTACGGGACGCCTTCCTCTTTTCAAAAAAAAAAAAGTAAAAATAAAAATTTCTCAAAACTTTGAGAAGGGGAAATGAGGCGACTCAAATGGTAGCAGAGAGCGTGGTTCCGTATGTGACAGGACTTGTAAAATTGGGACGGAATTTTCAGGAAGAGATAACAGTAAAAGAATTAAGAAAATTTTTTTTAGACCTTGGTTACTGCACTTGGCAGGGAGTTAAGAGGGATTCGGGTTCTGTAATGGAAATGTGATATGGGACTGTTGTGCCCACTGAAATTTTATAAATATTGTGTTTGTTGTTTTGTAGAGTTATAATACGTGTTACTGTTATTGTTGTACTATGTATGTTGTGCCCTTTAGCTAATATTTGTGAATCAGAGACAAGCAGGAATCACGCCCGAATATTTCCTTGTGTATTTTGATTGGAGGATGTATGTAACTTACCGGAGCCCTTTGGTGTTTTGTATCCAAGAAGGATGGGAGCGGTTTAGATACGTGTTAGTTGTCGGGGGGATTTATTCGCGAGTACATTAAGTTTGAATCCTCGTTGGGATGCGGTGTGGTCGGACCAGCGTCGTCGTCACCGATGATAGTTAAAAGAAAATAGTTATTAAAATGTGTTGATGGGTTTTGAACAGGATGTTTGTTGTTGTTGTTAGGTATATTGTATAGTGTGTGGCGGTGCTTTGTTTGATGGTTATGTTTGTCATTGTGAGTGTTGTTCGTTTTCTTGTTCGGCGTCAGGGAAGTTAGCTCAGCATAAGTAATCTCTCGAGCCTTCGCTACGCTAAGGAACCCGGAGGTCGCTCAATGGAAGAGTTAGTACTTGAGTTTTTCCTGATTCTTGTGAATATGTTTTTGTAGGTCATGTTTGTGTTAGGTGTTTAGTGGGGATTTGTTTTATTGTTGTTTGTTGTGAATTGTGTAATTCTGGCGGCGGTATGCTACCAGAGATTGCCCCACCCCATTTCAGGGGTTCTCCAGAAACTTTCGGTGGTGAATGGAGTTGATGAGGACCAGCTGCTGGTTTTCTTGGACTTGGTCCTGCAGTTGGCAGATTTCCCGGGTGTGTCCGATGAGGAGGTCTTGTCCCTTATATACCCGTATTGCCGGGGTTCATTGGCCGGTCTGGTCAACAGCACTCTGCGTCGGGGCTGCAGTGTCGACACCTTCCATGGGGAAGTGTTGGATTTCTTCATACCCCATCGACGACGTTCCCAGCTTAAGTTAGATTTATTCTATCGCCTACAGGCCAACGGAGAGGCATTGGGGGATTTCGTGCACGATGTAATGAAAGCTGCCCGTATATTAAGGTTGGGGTTACCCGAGACGGAAGTCATACAGGTAATACGAGAAGGTCTGAATCCCCAAGAGAGATCCCGGCTGGTTTTCGCAGAGCCTCCACGTTCTTTTGCGGACCTGGACCGATGGTGTGCGCATGCCAGAAGGGTCCAGGAGAATGATGAGTCCCGGGGAAGAGCTGCTAAAGATGTCCAATACTCCAGTGGTTCATTAGGAAGAGCTAAAGAAGACAAACATGGTGGTCGGTGGAGAACACAAGAAACGGTAAGAAAAACTGAGTATTCCGGAAGTAATGGAGGATACAAGGGGGTGGCAAGTGGAAAGACGGTGACAACAGCGACAGCACAGAAAACAAAGAAGTATGAAATTAACAGGCGAAGAAGAAGTTATATCAGGGAACCAACATCGGCAAGTAGGGATCCTGTAGGAAGTCTTTATTCCTATTTGGAGAGAAAGGAGATTTTGAAGGTTCCAGAGGAATTACAAGTGCCTAATAGAGTTGCGGATGAAGAAAGTGATGAGAAAGAAGAAGAGGGGAATTATTTCGTGGGATTAATACAAGACGACAAGAAAACGTCTATTGATACTGAATTACAGGACTCAGAGAGAACGTCACAGTTGAATCCAGATGCCGTGGAATTTGTTCCGGTGTCTCCATCTCGGTTCGTGAGGGATCCAGATCCTGTAACATCATCATCGCCTACGCCGGGATATGAGAAGTCACTTGATGGTGTAGCTTTACCATCGCCAGTAGAAATTAATTTAGTCATTGCACATGAACCTGGACAGCTGGATTCTAGGGTGGAAAATGTTGAGGACGTTGTAGTTGCTGAGAGAGGTGAAGGAGTGGAATCGAAGGAAGAGGCAGAAGAGCGGTCTGCAGATGCTGCACAGGGAAGTATAGTTGTAGGTGTTAGGGAGACTGAAGAGTCTGAAGTTGCGGATGGACACGGATATGTCCAGGCTGCAAAAGTTTCTGAGGTTGCGGATGGACAAGGGGATGTCCATGCCGCAAGTGTGGTTGAAGGAGATGAGGTAGAAGTTGAGGAGAAATTTGGTGGCAGCGTTGTGGAGTGTGCGAGTGAGAATGATGTAGTGTGTGAAGATGTGCAGACGCCTTCTGTAGGTAGTGTGGAGGATTCCGAAGAACGAAAAGAGTTTCACGTGGACCAGAGGAGCAACTAGAGGATGATGAAGATGTGCAGTGTTCGGATGGTGGTAGTGGATGTGATGGCGATGATGTTGATGATGAATGTGTTGATGAAAAGGAGATTGGAGAAGAGGTTAGTGAAGAAGTTTGTGAAGGAGTTGGTGATGAGTGTGATGAAGACATTGGTGAGGAGCTGGGTGAAGATGCTGTTGAAGATGGATCAGATGAGCAACGGGAAGATGGTGAGGAGGTGCAGTGTCATGAGGTTCATTTGGATTATGGGGACGAAGAATGGGGAATTGTAGAAGAGGATGAAGAAGGAATTGAGGAAGAAAAGGAAGGGTTGGAAGAAAGAGAAGCAGAGAAGTTAGGTGATGAGGATAATCCAAATCGGGGTGAAAGTAGTGATGTAAGTTGCCTTGATCCTGAGTCAGAAGAAACAGATCAGCACAGCTCAATGCGAGATAATTTCTCAGAGAGTGGTGTCCGAAAGGAAGAGTACGTAAAGTCCGTCACAGAAAGGTGAGAAGAAGCGGTTAACGGGTAGCGGGTAGATGTTCCCCACAGTCCCAGTGGTGTTCGTCTACTTCAGGGTTGCGTCCCTGCTCACGCGAGCCTTGGTTTCCTCCATTCATCCTTATTTCCGGAGGGCGCCATGACCTTACCCTTAGTCCTAGCTATTGACCTTTCAATGATCCTTGCCCTTTTCATCTTCCTGATTTCCCTACCCCTCCCCTAAAAAAAAAAAAAATAATACGATAAGGAGTTTGAGACCTTGCCGAAAGTGCACTTGGGTCGTGGTCTTCCCCTGTTCCGAAAAGTTACGATGGAGAAGTTAGATGGTGTCGTTTCGTGGTTCATAGTTGTTGATTTTGAGATTGTTTCTATTGGTGTAGATTGATTGCTGGTTAGTGTAGAGTCCGAGCCATGCCGCATTCCCCGGGTATTTTGTGTTCTTCGTTGAGAGAGAGAGTTGTCTAGACGGAGCTGTGGAGAGTTACCCGCCCCGCTAGTTACTGTGTGTAAGCGAGTTAAGTAAGAGAAGGGATGATGTTCGCGTGCCCTCTATGCGGTCTTCTCTGTCGGGCTAAGCGGGGCCGTCCGCCCTAGTGTAGGGATGTGGGCCAGCCATATGGCAAGGATGGAGATGCCTTGTTGGTGCATATGGCTGGTCGGTCCAAGAGGTGGACGAGAGGTAGTACGGTCACTCACATACCAAGGTGGGTGATACCTTGTTTGGTCTTCGGACGGGTATGTGAGTGGGACCGGTGGAAGTGGGTGATGGTCACCGCAGAGGGTTACGTGTTGGGGCGGTCCCGTGGGGTCGGCATGGCGGAGAGGGTCGCATGGGGATGGCCGCAGTGGCCTGGGAGCCATGACCGATGAGTTCACTGCAGGGTACCTCGTTGTCTAAATGTGGGGCAACCATGTTGCCCTTTTGGGGTGGGGGTGTGCCGTCATTGGCACAAAGCATATAATCACGGCGCCGTTACGTTAGTAAATTTCGTATTTCTATTGTTTGCACGCCCGGTGTGTGTCGAAGTCATGCGCGCGCATTCTGGTGATTAAAAAGAGCATGTGAGTGCACGGACGACAGGTCAGTCCATTCCGTCACGGCTGATTAACTATCTACGTCTCGGCGGCGAATATTTTTGACGTGTGGTCATCTTTATATCTGTATGGATTGCTAATCCATAAAGTACCTCTGGTAAGTTAATTTAATAATTCTAACTGTGTATAAAAAGGAATTAGGATTTAAATGTGTTTATGGCGTATGTGAGATTGTTTTACATAAGCGGGCGTGATTGCTGTCTTGTTCTGAACGGCATGAATGACCACGTGCTGAATTCTAATGATGAATTTCAACTTTGAAAGTAATTATAGAGGTTCTGTTGTTAATTGTTATTTAATTAAATATTACAAAGCAAGGTGCTGATGAAGTATTAGTAAAAACAGCAATGCATTAATAATTAATATGTTATGTAATTCCGCCCACGTGGCGAAGCCTTATACGAAACCGATTGTGGTTATAACAGGTTAATAGTAACTATTTAAATAAGAAATTTCATGCAGTGGCATCGATGAATGTTTATTTTGCGAGTTAAATTTGATTATTTAATCTGAATACTAACTGGTTGTAAGTGAAGGTCCAGTATCCATATGATTCGTGGTGTGTGTGTTAGAGCTCGAGTGAAGTTTTGTAAGCGTGAATTTTGTGAGGGTTGCTACATAAGTCTGTTATCCTAGGGTTTCTGACTCGTCGAAGTGCTCGAGAGATGAGGATGACTATAACTCCATCCGTGGTCATCTGCTGAGCAGCTAAGCTTTACCTGAGTTTCGCCGTCGAGAGAATGTAACCTGGGAACCCGAATCTTTCATCCTCTATCTTCAATGAACTGTAACGGGGACTTCTGTGACCTTAAACTACACATCAGGCAGCTGATCGCCTTCTAACCACGGAATACAAGGTGACCATTTTCCATTATTTCACGCTCGAGTTTCGCAACAGAATTCACATGTGATTGACACCTTCTACCAATCAAATTACATTCTCTTTGAACTTAACTTGTAAAGTGATATGAATAGACCGAACTTGACGTGTGCGTAGAAAATGTGCACTGTTTGTATTACACCATAGATTTATATGTATAGGGAGTCATAAATTGTATGCGGGTTAGCAGGCATCGCCAGCTCCCTTAATTAATTTTTGTAATTTAATTTTGGGTACCTTATGATATACAGTATATACTTTTACTCAAGCAAGTCCGTCTGAACTACATGCTGGAACATTCATGAATTACCATGTCAGCCTTGCACATGCTATTGTCGGGTTTTACTTTTTTTTACTTTAATGATGTTTGAAGTGGCTTACAGTTGGGCGGTGAATTTTGCTAAACCCTGGCGCTTATTATTTTAACTTTGAAATTTATTATTTTTGTTTCTTTGGTCTCTTTCACTCTTTCGGATCATGTGATTCCTGGCCTGGGCATTCGGCTGGGGTCCGGTCATTTTGAATTTTGTGTGACTTTACATTTTGTAAATTGCCGTTTTTAGTCTAGTCTATATTTCTAGTTAGTTGTTTATTTAATTGCTCGAATTTAAGATTTCGGTTGACAGTGGGCTGGTTATGCTGGCTGACTTGCTGGTCACATGTGTCACTGCAGTATGTACGAAGTGTTCAAATTCTATTAATGCAGAACCAAGGGTCATTAGTAATTATGAATTCATTTTATATAATAGATGTTAGGCTGTTATGAAAGGGCACACAAAAGGTATTTATCTGTTTCTTTGTTGTTATAGCACTCATATAATTGTATATTTAAAAATATAAGCAAGATAATATAAAATTTAGAAAAAGGGGAAAACTAGGTACTTGCTGTACAAGATGTGTGCGATTTTCGCAGTATTTTGATGTTTTAAATCATACGCTAATAAAATTTGTCTTTTAATCAGGCTGTTTCATTTCCAAGTCCTGTCACAATGGGCCTGGTACACTTTAAGCTTCGTCTGGGTCTTTGGCCTAGTTTTTAAATTTTACGGGACGCCTTCCTCTTTTCAAAAAAAAAAAAGTAAAAATAAAAATTTCTCAGAACTTTGAGAAGGGGAAATGAGGCGGCTCAAGATTAGTGAATTTAGGAAACATTATATATAAAAATGTTATTTAACCCAGTAGGTATTAACAAGGATTTATAAAATTAAGAATGTTTTATTTGCTTTCGTAGCAGTGCATCAGTTTTAGGTAGAAAATATTGTTTAGTTTCTAATGTTTAGTCTAGGAAAAAAGCATTTTATATTTTCCTATTTCTAAAGAGCAGAAGATTCGCTTAAAACTTACATCACTTAGTGTACGAGAGTGAACGGTTTAAAAAATGTTTACTACTAGCCTTAAACGTGCAAAGTAGATATGTATTAGAATTACTTTATAGAACTTTCGCTAATGATTTCGTGCTCGTATACCGTTTGAGATCTGTCATAAGTTTAATTTATTATTTTTTTAAATTTATCCATGATGTTTGTATCCGTTTCACGGAGATTCTAAATGCCCCATGCTTACATTCATGACATTAAATATTAGGCATGTAGCTGTGAGCGAGATTGATATATACTTGTATGTTCATGATTATTCCGTTACACTCATTCAATAATACGAGAATATGAGTTCACACGAATATTGCACAATGAATATGTCAATCGTTGTTTGTCGTAAAGTTAAAACGCAATAGACTAATTATATTTTCATCACAACATTTACCTCGTTCAACGTTCAGATAGGATCCGCGACACTTTACGGTCTGTCACAGCTGGGTGATAGAAAGAAAAAGTGATTTTGTTTAGCCATTTTGATTTGAATCTGCTCCCCTTACTCATCTGTCAGGTGGAAATTCAATTGGCTTATCTGCTGATCTGCACGAAAATTGACGAAAATACTGAGAGTAGTATAGGCCTATATTTAGAGCGATTGTCTGAAACGAGTTTTCCATGTAGTTTCGATAGCCTTAATAAAACACCTGAATTACTGAAGTAAAATCAATTATAATGAAAAAAACTTTGACTTTAAGCAAAATTACGTTGAATGCAAAGAAAGGGATTATTTTCATATTTCTTTTAAAAATATCAAAAAAACCTTTATTTCTTTGTATTCTGTAGAAGACGAAAAGCATACTCTTTCTGTACTATTTCCGAAATCCTGATGTAAACAAATCCACGTGGTACATCTGAAACGCTATGGGTAGGGGCGTTGACACTGTTCACACAGTAATGTGTTACGCGGATGTGCAGAATGACTGTGAGAGTAGTTTTAACAGTCATATTGAGTGTTACTGTGACAAGTGGTTTTTTATTACGTTTAACTATCTTTATGAGTACATAGGAGAACTTTATCGCCGCTGATTGAAAATATCGATTACGAGCTAGCATTTCAGGGTACAGGGTACGATTGTAAAGTTTACGAGTGTCTCAATGGTACGTATTTTATGTGTTTCATGTATATGTGCCTTTAGTGTAATCTTGGGAAGTTTATACTCCTTTTCATAATCTTTAGAGCCATTGTTTGTAACATTTTGCGAATTAATATGGATAACGCATCTGACCCATCAAGTGTGTCTGTTACGAATCACAGACGGGATAAACCAATAAAAAGTGGTAAAACATTAATAGTACTGAACGTTTTTAATAAGTTAAATGAAAAATACCCGACTCTTGCTATCAAAGAGTTAGAAAAACTTACTTCCGAATTTATTGGTGTTTCAGAAAGTAGTGTTCAAAACATCAGTAAACACAGAAAAACTTGTTACGCCAGGGAAAAAAGAAAACAGGAGAATACTGTACTGGAGTAAAACCACTACGTAACAAAGACAAGCGTCTGATATTACTTCATATGGGTTCTTAGATGGGGGCTTACTATCGCTCGAATCTAAAAAAGGGGAGATTATTATAGTGAAATGGGTGGAGATGAGTTCAAAAAGTGGTCTGCAAAGACTGTTACGCTATCACTAAACAATTGTGTAGTAATTATGGATAACGCCCCATATCATTCCGTTATGACTGAACGTACGAATTTCGAATAGCGCGTGGCGGAAAGCTGACATTGTCGCGTGTCTCAACTTAAAAAATGTAGTTTTGAAAAAAGTTTAGTCAAAGTTGAACTTTTAAAGATAGCAAAACAAAATAAACATAAATTTAAAAAGTTTATAGTAAATGATAGGGCTGAAAAATCGGGAAACGCCGTTTTAAAACTTCCTCCTCAGCTCTGTATACTGAATCCCACTGAATTAAAATGGAGTTAATTACTATCGTAGGTTTCGCCGGTATAGTTCTATTCAGTATTATATTTTACTAGCTGTTACCCACGGCTTCGCACACGAATATGTGACTTTTAATAAGTATTTTAATATAATTTTTATTGTATATGGCGTTCTGTCAGCTCGTGTAACAACTTTGTACTCATTAGTCAGATTCTCTCCAAAGCTGTTTTCAACACTTGTACTAAATTATTATGTTGGTGCAACAGCCTTTGGAGATTTAAAAGTACCCGTTTACAAAGCCTTTGGAGATATTTATTAAGTACCTGTTAAATCAAAAACGCTAAATTCTTTATTTGAAGTGTTACTGTGTTAGAAGCATTGTATAACACATTAAACTTTATGTTTTCCTCAACCATGGCTTTTATTTATTTCAGCAGTAAACTAAATACCAAAAACCGCTGTCACCTAACCTCACAAATGAAAACAACACGTATTTTCGCTTTGCATTAAATGATAGGACAATTTACAACTAGTATAACGTCGGGACGACATTATAATATCGGGAACCTGGTTAATTGGCTCAGGTCAATTAAACAGGCTGCCATAATATTCACAAACTCATAACTATCTGAAATGTAAACAAACACTAAATAGGATCCCGTGAATTGAGTAATTTTATGACTGGGGTTTGTAGATTTATTCACTCACCTTTTTGGACCATGACATCTCTTTTTTACATACTGTTTTAGCATCATAAAAGAAAATTAGTAATGTGTATACTAATGATAAAAATATTTGCGCATTTTGTACAATTGTAATTAGTGTAAGTCATGGGTGAACATAGCTTGTACTGTCCTCGGATCAGAGTTGTGTGTTCTTGTATATGATATTAAAAATAATAATCTTTACTTTGTGCCATCTGAAGAATAGGCTTATTTAACTTTAGCGTGTTATACTCATTAAACTCATTAAACTTAACACATCTTATTGCTTATCATGAAATTACAATTGTATGATAATTAGGTCAGTCTTTTGTGTTTTACTTTACTCTTATGTTGTTATTTAAGTGTCTTTCATATATTAGTTAAAGTTAAGTTCTGAACCACAGAAGTAGAAATTCCGTGTCACCTGTGTGTAACATATCCTCGGCGAATCGGGGCTTCTATCTGTCGTGCAGGGTGTCTGGGAGATCTTCTGTCTATCGTGTGTTGGTGAAGTTTGGTGTCATTCTTAAAGATGAGTAGTCTGTCTCTTCTGTAGATTCTTGTGGTCTGTTTCTTCGCGGTAACTTTCACTAGTGTTCACATTGTTGTACCGCACATATTGTTTATGGTTAACAGTTACATTCTAGAAGTTTAACATCACATTTAGGTGATGTTATTTATTTATAGAGATGTCATCGCCGCGCACTCAAGTCATTCACAACATTCACATCATCCGGTAATTACGTAAGTTTTACTTAGTCTACATGTTTAATATTTTCTAGCGGTCTACATAATGTGCTGTACGCTGTATCACCAGGGGAGTCTCTGAGTCAACTGGACTAACTAACTATAGGGGTAATGGGGCTGTCCGCGCGCGGGTAGTTTCTCAGCGCGAAAAGAAGTTCTTAATTACTATTAATTATTTTCCTTTAATTTGCTTACAATTTAATTACATCACTCTATACTTTTATTATTCTTTTATGTAACGCGAGGTCGTTATCGATTTATTGAGTTTCTTAAATCTAATTTTATTAACTAATACATCGGCAAATCGGCATGTTACTACCGGTTTGGGGCGTAGAGAAAGGGTTCTTTTGTACCTTATTAAATTATTTTAGTATTATAATTTTTTATTTAATTTTATTTTGGGATTTAGGCATATTAAATCGTCACATACTCCTCCACTTAAAGAAGACACAGGGTCAGGGACCGATGTGTTTTCAACGGGGAAATAGATCAGAATTGCACTGGGAGTTAGCTCGGATTTTCCGTGTGAAATTCCTTTCTCTCTTTAAGCAATTTCCTCATGAGCTACATGAATCACTCTCAATTTACTATTTACTATTAACAAGAGATACAATACCATATTAATTAATACTTAAAATACATAAAACTCAAATTACATAAATACATAGAATACACAAAATTCGTCTTAATTCTACTACTTAATACTACTACCGGTTTTTTTGTTTAGCTTTTTGTTACTCTTTTCACGGAGTTACTCTTCACAGAGTATGTTTCACATCCTTACTGTGTTTCCTTTTCTCTTCCAAGGGTTTCGTTGAATCGTGGTTGACGAATCATTTTATTTTAGTACTGTATTCCTTTTAGTACTTTGATTAGTAGGGTGTGTGTGTCGTATAGTATGGTATAGTATAGTACATATAAGTACAGTTAAGTACATTAAGGTGATTAAAGTACTGGCAAAGTACTGGTAAAGTACTGGAAAAGTAACGTTACTTATATTTTGTGTCAGCTGACTTCTCACTTTGCTTATTCTTTCTCGGTGAACAGGATCTAAGGTTGATCAGGCCTCATTCCTATTTATTCGATTTGGTAATTAAGTAGTGACTCAATTACAATATAGCAAATATACGTCTTAATACATCTATCCTTTTCTACTTCGTTTCTTTTCTTGCTCACTAGCATGTTTACTTCCGTGATAATATTTTATCTGGGAAACATGACTTCTACGTACATAATTATCCGTAGTGGGTTCATACAGTGCTACGGTAACGGGAGTTAAGTATTTGTAAATCTTGTAAGGGCCACACCATCGGTAAGATAGTTTGGAGGTGGTCTTATCAACTGCACTACTCGTCGGGTGTGTTTTGTACATCACTAAGTCTCCGACTTGATACTTTATTTCTTTACTATCCCGCTCGTGATATTTTCGCGATTTTCTCAAGTTCACTCTTAAGTTAGCGCGAGCTTCGTTCCATATATTTTTTATATTTTTACCACTGATTTCGCGGGGTAGCAATTCATGTATTTTCCACTTTGTGGATAAGGGGTGATTCGGTTTATATTTATACAACAAATCAAAGGGTGTCGATTTATGTCCTTCATGATATGCTGAGTTGAAGGCAAATTGTATCCAGGATAGGTTCTGGTCCCAAGATGTTTGGTCGTTTGCATGTTAGGCTATTAAAGCGGATTTTACGTTTCGCAAATACCTTTCAACTATATTACCTTGTGGACGATACTCTGTAACGGTAGTGTGGTCTATGCCTAGTCTGAAACACATGTCCTTGAATTCTTTGATCTTAAACTGGGGTCCGTTATCTGACACTAGATGTACTGGTGTACCGAAGCCTTTAAATAATCTATCTTGCAAAATCTTCACTGTGGTAGATGCTAACGCTCGTCGCATGGGATACATCCAGACGAATTTGGTAAATGAGTCTACACAAATGAGTAGCATGGTATTACCTGATTTTGAACGTGGGTAGGGGCCAGAAAAGTCCAAGTAAATTTTTGCAAAAGGTGTCGTGGGAGTCTCCGAGATTAATTTACCTATGTGGCTGTTTCTCGCTGGCTTGCTCAGTGCACACAACTTACACTGTTTTACGAATTTAGCTATCTCCCTGTTCATATTTTCCCAATGATATACTTTTCGAATACGATGTATAGTTTTATTTATTCCCATATGTGCTCCAATGGTGGACGAGTGGTAGTATTCCATAAGCATTGGTTTAATAATATCCGGGGCAATTATTCTCAAGGACTTTCCATTATCTACCCTGTATAACATAATACTCTCTTACTCAATATATATTTCTCTGAATTATTTCCTTTATCTATCTGTTCTATTATTTTATTTAAATACGGATCTTGTTGTTGATACTGAGCTATATCAGTAAATGCCAGTGGGAATTCAGTAATTAGAGTATTGGTTATCAACGTTTCACCACTTTCCTTATTTTCGGATATTTTATTAGGAGGCTGGAACATACGGGACAGTGTATCGGCAACTACATTTTGGGTGCCACGAATGTGTTGTACCTTAAACTTGTAACAATTTAATCTCAATACCCATCTTCCGATACGACCTAACTGTTTAGGGCGATTTAATAACCAAGATAAGGCTTGATTATCAGTTTCTAACAGAAATTCTTTATGTTCTAAAAGGGGTTTGAATTTCTCAAATGCGAATACTGCGGCTAAACATTCTAATTCGTATGCGGAGAATTTCTTTTCCTGGTCGGTTAGAGTTCGCGAGGCATAACTGATCGGTAATCTAGAATTATCTACTTCCTGATATATTACTGCTCCTAGTGCTACACTTGAACTGTCAGTCTGTACTACAAATGGTTTAGTGAAATCAGCTAATTGTAATACTGGGGGTGATATTATGATTTCTTTCAGTGTTTCAAATGCAGATTGTTGTTGTGGACTCCATTCAAATTTCGCTCCTTTTTTCCTTAACGCGTTCAATGGTGCTGCTATATCAGCTAGGTGAGGGATATACTTGTGGAAGTAATTTATCATTCCCAAAAATCGGGCTATTCCTTTCGTATCCCGTGGTGGTAAAAATTCTCTGATAGCACGGGTGCGTTCTGGGTCTATGCTTACCTTTCCGTCGGCTGATACTATGTGACCTAAAAATGAAAATTGTTTAACAGCAAAATTTACTGTACTCGGGTTTATTGTTAATCCGGCTTTCTTTAATCGTGATAATACTTCACGTAAATGATGAAGATGTTGATCCATAGATTCGCTGTAGATTACTATGTCATCTAGGTAGTGATATACAAATTTAAATTTTACGTCGTGAAATATTTTCTCTAACAATCGGCAACATACAGAACTTCCTTGGGATATTCCAAAGGGTACTCTAGTAAATTGGTACAGATTGAATGGGACGGCGAAGGCTGTTAGGTGTTTGGATTATTCCGATAGCGGTATTTGATGAAATGCCTGATTGAGGTCCATTATGGTGAAAACTTTAGCTTTTGTAAAGTAATGGGAGGCGCTGTGGATGTCGGGGAGTGGTATGGACTCGAATTCTATCCTTTTATTTAATTGTCTATAGTCCACAACTAATCTATGTTTATCGGTGCCTTTAGGTACTAAAAACGCAGGTGATGAATACGGTGAAGTGGAAGGTTCTATGACTTGTTGTTCTAACAATTTATTGATTTGATTTCTCATTATTTCCATTTTTGTGGAGATAATTTGTATGGGTGCAATCGTATTACTTTGTTGTCACTCAGGTTGATCTTGCACTCTATAAGATTCGTTAATCCTAACTTTGGGGTGAGGACGGTGGAAAATTCTTTTATTAGTTTTTGTATTTTCAGTCTATCTTTACTTTCTAAATGATCTAATGCAGACTCGTGGTGTTCTAGGTGCGTTGCAGAAGTTTCCATATCTCCACTGTTATTTATTTCAGAATCAAAATTATATTTTTGAGTACGGTCGAATCTAAAATAATACTGCTTATCGTACAGGTCAAGAATTATACCTGTTTTACTGATAAAGTCCGCTCCTAATATTACGTTTGGTCCTAATTCGTCAGATACTAACACTGGAAAATACCACGTTAAATTTTTAATTTTTAGTTTAATCGTAACGCTGAGTTTTATGATTAAGTTTTGTTTGTTAGCGGTAGCGCATTTTATGTTCACCGGTTGACTACGTTTAACAAGGTTGTGTTTAGCTAATGTATCGGCTACCTGTTGGCTGATTAAGCTCCGTGTCGATCCAGAATCAATTAATCCTAGTGTGGTAGTAACGCCAAGGTCTACTCGTATGTATGGTAATTGACACATACTGGACTTGCATGTAGTAATTGAGTTGCATTTATTGATAAATCTCTCTAAGTAGGGGTCTAATTTTTTTTCTTTTTCTTCTTATTTTTTGTACTTCCGGGTTTTACCTATTTTCACAATGCTGCGGAAGACACAGGATTTCGGATCTCCCTGCCTTACATGTTTTTTGAATAAGAGGGTTTTTGGTAGTGCTGTTTCTGTTTACAGTATCTACTGATGTGTCCTAATTTCCCGCAGTTATAACATCTTCTTTCTCTACTCACGGTATCAGTCGTATTCTGTTGAGGTTTCAGTTGATGGTTCGGTTTAGTTTGGTAGTGTGAAGTTTCAGGAATTCGAAATAGTCGCCTATCACGGTGTGTTCTTGTATCTGATACCAGGGGTTGTGTTTCATTGCTACGTTGTGTCTGGGGAAGTAACGCACGTCGGTTCTGATCCGAATACCATACGTTGGATGAGTGGATACAGCATTGTTCTAATTCTGCGAACGTGTTGGGTCTATTGATAAGTGCTAACCGAGATCTCTCTTCCGGGGTAATCCTACCAAGATTGTTTCTACTAACTGCTGTTCGCTCCAGTTTACTTTCAGTAATAATGAAGATTCTCTTATTTCAGAGATGTAGTGGGCGAGTCTCTCGTGAGCTCCTTGTACTCGAAGTACTGTGTTTCGTTTCAGTTCTTCGTAAATTCCCGTTGGAATGAAATGTCTTATCAGAGTTGTATGGAGTTCTTCTACTGGATGTTGTGAACTTAATGACTCCTGTACACGGTCCTTTAATGGTGGTCTACATTTGGGCAGAAGGGCTTGCAATATTTGGCAATCGCTTAGTTGCTGTAAATCTTTTATTTGTAACAGATATTTTATGAAAGCTAATAGTTTGGTGATACTCAATCCATCGGTGTATGGGATTTCTGATAAAATTTTTTTTACGGGGTGAGTTATCTTTCCGTAGAGGTCCGTACTAAAGTTTACGTGAGATGTTATTCTAGGATGTCCCGATACTTGATTTGTCATCACTGAGGGTGGTAACGCATAATTATTGGTGAGATTGTGGTGGGCATTGGGAAGTGATGCTTCAGCTATCGGTAGGGTATTCACGTTGCTATTCAGCAACTGATCATTACTCGGTTCTATTCTCGATACCTGAGGGGATTCGAAACTCACGGTAGTGGGTCGCTGTTCTAGGGTAGGTGATTGAAATGGGGAGATATATAATTTAGTCAGAGCTTCTTCAATTTCCTCCATTTTAAATGAGTCAGGCTTTCTACGTAATTCTCCTATTATTGTGGGTAATTGATGTAATGCTTCGTCAGCAAATTTTTGCACATCAGGGGGAATTACAGTAGCTCCGGGCCAGTTTAATAAATTATTTATCCGACGGGTTAAATGCACTATTCTCTGGGTGGTACGTAAGATTATAGCGGGTGACTTCTCATCGTGCAGAGATTGTGATATTGAGGTCAGTTCCCTATACTTCGCATAACATGTTTCTCTTTCGCTATCAAGATCTATTTCGCTTAATCGACTTAACTGTGCGGGTGTATCTTGCTTGCTTTCGCGAACGTTTTGCGTAGTTGCGCGACCGATACGTTCGCGTAAGGTAGTCCGCGCAAAAGTGCTTCATAGCATAATTCATCTTTTAACAATAAATCTGAATTGAATTGAGACATGCTCTTAAGATGCTAAATCTTATACACTACTTATTCTACTTATACTAAACACTCTATTTTACTATCTTTAGGTTTAGTAAAATTTAAATACATGAGAGATATTTACAAATAGACGATACGAGAGAATCAAATCTCGCCTCAAAGAGAGGAGAGGAATCTCACACAGACATAATATACTTTAACCATATGTTGTTACTGGGCAAGTGGAGTCACGCGCTTTGTATTAGACAATAGGGGTAGGCAGTGTATTGTCTGGCTCGGCGCTGCAGCTGATAACAATGGGGGTTGTTTCCTACAGGCTGTAACACGTTATTTTCCTGTATACGATTGTCGTCAAACCGACAGGTTGGAGAATGACTTTTTTGTACAGGAAAGAACATGGAGTTACAACATTTAAATATCCTTACCTATATTATTTTGCGTTATAATAATAATAAAACTCTTTATCCTAATTTATGATTGTACTTATTGAAATACGAGATCTTATTCTGATTTGTTCTCATAAATTATTTTTTATTTCTTACCATTAATCCTCAATTTTTTTTACTGGTTAAAAAGGGTTAATATCTGACCTTTTTATTTATTTATATTTATTATCGTAGTTCCAAGTAGTCTTTATTATTTTACTTCACGCAAGAGGGAGAGATTTTAAATTAACAGGGTAGTTAAACTAGCAGAGTGAATATATCTACAGAGTATTAAATGACAATAGCAGAAGCAGAGTGGCGCATTTTATAACGTCGGGACGACATTATAATATCGGGAACCTGGTTAATTGGCTCAGGTCAATTAAACAGGCTGCCATAATATTTACAAACTCATAACTATCTGAAATATAAACAAACACTAAATAGAAAGAAAAAGTGATTTTGTTCAGCCATTTTGATTTGAATCTGCTCCCTTTACTCACCTGTCAGGTCGAAATTCAATTGGCTT
The DNA here is from genome assembly GCA_034769895.1 of Magicicada septendecula. Classification (NCBI taxonomy): domain Eukaryota; kingdom Metazoa; phylum Arthropoda; class Insecta; order Hemiptera; family Cicadidae; genus Magicicada; species Magicicada septendecula. The sequence goes on along the minus strand of CM068367.1, from coordinate 338,820,990 downwards.
ATCTGCTGATCTGCACGAAAATTGACGAAAATACTGAGAGTAGTATAGGCCTATATTTAGAGCGATTGTCTGAAACGAGTTTTCCATGTAGTTTCGATAGCCTTAATAAAACACCTGAATTACTGAAGTAAAGTCAATTATAATGAAAAAAACTTTGACTTTAAGCAAAATTACGTTGAATGCAAAGAAAGGGATTATATTCATATTTCTTTTACAAATATCAAAAAAACCTTTATTTCTTTGTATTCTGTAGAACAGTGTTCCGCAACCTTTTTTTACTCACGGCACACCCCAGACTCAACACGGCACACCAAAATGTCTGTCCCCTCAAAATCATATGAATCTTAATATAATTACGAAATATTACGTCGTTATGTAATCAATTATTATTATTATTATTATAAAACAAGAATAGACTCAAGCATTTATTAACAATTTATTAACTTTAATTCACTGTAGAAAATACGAATTTTAAAGTAAATAACTCTACTCATACCTTCAATGTGATACTTGAGCCTGCTTAGCTGCACACAGACGGCTGATTCGTGGCGGAATCGTTGACAAAGCAAGCCTCATTTCTTCATCGATGGATTTGAGTCTTTCTCTCTCTTTGATGTTTTAATTTCAGTCAACGTCGAGAAGCCCAGTTCACACAAATATGTAGTTGAAAATGGTAACAACACATTAACTGCCATCTCGGAGATAGCCGGGTATTCACTGCTTATTGATAACCAAATTGTTTCCAAAGGCACTTCGAAATTTAATTTCAATGTTCTGTCTGCTTTCAAATCTGCCAGTTCCTCTTGTAAGCCTAAATTATTCGTAAGATGTTTCGAATCCATAATGAATGGATCACGAACCCAGTCAAAATCTTCAACACTCTCTCCAAAATATTTTTTGGAATTCTGCTGCAAGAGTACTAAATGTTCTTTAATTAAGTCCATCAACACCTTATTATCGTCAGCAAGGGACCATACAGTTGGGAACATCTCACACGATCCATTTTCAATTGTCTGTATCCACAAATTTAACTTATTAATAAATCTTTGAATCTTATCCATACTAGTCAGAATATTTTCGTTTCTACCTTGCATTTTTCTGTTTAGTTCATTCAAGTGTACGAAAGTATCGGAAAGATATGCCAACTTAGATACCCATTCATCATCTGCAAATAAATCAGCATACTCATGCCCCTCAATAGTCAAAAATGCAAGTACCTCCTCTTTAAGTTCAAACATTCGCGTTAACACTTTACCTCGAGATAACCATCGTACTTGTGTATGTAGCAGAAGTGTAGTGTGCTCTGATCCCATTTCTTGACACAAAACGTTAAAGAGCCGCATATGTAGGGGCCGCGATTTGATGAAGTTCACGACTTTTACTACTTCGTCCATCACAATTTTCAGAGGAGATGGCAAAGACTTAGCAACAATGGCTTCGCGGTAAATGAGACAATGGTCGGTTCGTAAGTTAGGATTTACTTCGCGTACTTTACCCACGAATCCTTTCATTCGGCCTGTCATAGAAGCGGCTCCGTCTGTACAAACACTAACGCAATCCTCCCATGTTAATTCATTACGGACCACATATTCATTAGTCGTACGAAATATTTCTTCACCGGTTGCTCGCTCGGGTAGTTCTTTGCAAAAAAAGAAATTAGTTGCAATTACATCCCCATCAACATACCTTATGTAGGAAAGAAGTTGTGCGTGACCGCCAATATCGGTGGACTCGTCGATCTGAAGTGAGAACTTTCGACTGCTCTTTATTTTCTCCTTCATAATGTCTTCGATGTCACTGGACATGTCACTAACTCGGCGGCTGATTGTGTCAGCAGAGAGAGGAATTTTTGAAATTTCAGTACCAGCTTCTAAACCCAGGACTATATTTACCATTTCTTTACACGCGGGCATTAACAACGTTTCTGCTATTGTGTGTGGTTTTTTGGCCTTTATGATAAGTTTGGCTACCTTATAGCTAGCTTCCTGTACTTTTTGGGTAACACGTACCGACGTAGTCATGAGCGTCACTTGTTTTTTATTTTCTTCCAATAACCGACGAAAATAATTCACATCTTTACTTAACAGAGAGGAATGTTTTGTTGACAAATGTCGTTTCAATTTACTGGGAACCATAGCAGCATTACTGAGTTTTTCACCACACACAAAACAGACTCGGGGATTGGGCATGTTTTGTCACCAAAGAGTTTTGTAGAAATCACAATATTCGCACTACTGCAGAGCACAGCTCTGATAGAACTGAACTGAAATACTGTAATTGTTGTCTGAAATTATGTGGGTCCTTCGGCGAAGGAAAAGAGCAATAAAGTTTAAGAAGCGCCGACAAACAGGCACAAATATCAAAACAAGGCAATAAAATAATAAAAGAGAGGGAAATTTTTGCTAATCCCCGCAATTTTAGTTAAAAGCACGTACAGCCAGCCGTACACAAAAGATGCGGTGTTACAAAGAACTCTCTTGAATAGAGTTTTGAACGTAAACTCTATTGTATGATTGGTGCGGGCCGCTAAAAGGCTTGCTAAAGTCTTACGCGGCTTTCTTTGCGGTAAACACAAAGCTTGCCGCCTGTAACCCATCAAACCGCCCAATATTTCAGGCGAGAATACAAATAACTTAAGATAAGCTAAGCAAATTATAACAACAATATTGAGTAAATAAATTACATTTAATTTCTATGAAAATATAACAGTTATCAGCATGTATTAAAGAATAAACAAGCACCTTCTTACTTAAAATCGACAATTAATTTATTACAATAATAGGTAAAAGTTCGCGTCACACCTTTCACCTTGTGACGGCACACTATTGTGCCGCGGCACACCGGTTGCGGAACACTGCTGTAGAAGACGAAAAGCATACTCTTTCTGTACTATTTCCGAAATCCTGATGTAAACAAATCCACGTGGTACATCTGAAACGCTATGGGTAGGGGCGTTGACACTGTTCACACAGTAATGTGTTACGCGGATGTGCAGAATGACTGTATAGTCCTGTGAGAGTAGTTTTAACAGTCATATTGAGTGTTACTGTGACAAGTGGTTTTTTATTACGTTTAACTATCTTTATGAGTACATAGGAGAACTTTATCGCCGCTGATTGAAAATATCGATTACGAGCTAGCATTTCAGGGTACAGGGTACGATTGTAAAGTTTACGAGTGTCTCAATGGTACGTATTTTATGTGTTTCATGTATATGTGCCTTTAGTGTAATCTTGGGAAGTTTATACTCCTTTTCATAATCTTTAGAGCCATTGTTTGTAACATTTTGCGAATTAATATGGATAACGCATCTGACCCATCAAGTGTGTCTGTTACGAATCACAGACGGGATAAACCAATAAAAAGTGGTAAAACATTAATAGTACTGAACGTTTTTAATAAGTTAAATGAAAAATACCCGACTCTTGCTATCAAAGAGTTAGAAAAACTTACTTCCGAATTTATTGGTGTTTCAGAAAGTAGTGTTCAAAACATCAGTAAACACAGAAAAACTTGTTACGCCAGGGAAAAAAGAAAACAGGAGAATACTGTACTGGAGTAAAACCACTACGTAACAAAGACAAGCGTCTGATATTACTTCATATGGGTTCTTAGATGGGGGCTTACTATCGCTCGAATCTAAAAAAGGGGAGATTATTATAGTGAAATGGGTGGAGATGAGTTCAAAAAGTGGTCTGCAAAGACTGTTACGCTATCACTAAACAATTGTGTAGCAATTATGGATAACGCCCCATATCATTCCGTTATGACTGAACGTACGAATTTCGAATAGCGCGTGGCGGAAAGCTGACATTGTCGCGTGTCTCAACTTAAAAAATGTAGTTTTGAAAAAAGTTTAGTCAAAGTTGAACTTTTAAAGATAGCAAAACAAAATAAACATAAATTTAAAAAGCTTATAGTAAATGATAGGGCTGAAAAATCGGGAAACGCCGTTTTAAAACTTCCTCCTCAGCTCTGTATACTGAATCCCACTGAATTAAAATGGAGTTAATTACTATCGTAGGTTTCGCCGGTATAGTTCTATTCAGTATTATATTTTACTAGCTGTTACCCACGGCTTCGCACACGAATATGTGACTTTTAATAAGTATTTTAATATAATTTTTATTGTATATGGCGTTCTGTCAGCTCGTGTAACAACTTTGTACTCATTAGTCAGATTCTCTCCAAAGCTGTTTTCAACACTTGTACTAAATTATTATGTTGGTGCAACAGCCTTTGGAGATTTAAAAGTACCCGTTTACAAAGCCTTTGGAGATATTTATTAAGTACCTGTTAAATCAAAAACGCTAAATTCTTTATTTGAAGTGTTACTGTGTTAGAAGCATTGTAGAACACATTAAACTTTATGTTTTCCTCAACCATGGCTTTTATTTATTTCAGCAGTAAACTAAATACCAAAAACCGCTGTCACCTAACCTCACAAATGAAAACAACACGTATTTTCGCTTTGCATTAAATGATAGGACAATTTACAACTAGTATAACGTCGGGACGACATTATAATATCGGGAACCTGGTTAATTGGCTCAGGTCAATTAAACAGGCTGCCATAATATTCACAAACTCATAACTATCTGAAATGTAAACAAACACTAAATAGGATCCCGTGAATTGAGTAATTTTATGACTGGGGTTTGTAGATTTATTCACTCACCTTTTTGGACCATGACATCTCTTTTTTACATACTGTTTTAGCATCATAAAAGAAAATTAGTAATGTGTATACTAATGATAAAAATATTTGCGCATTTTGTACAATTGTAATTAGTGTAAGTCATGGGTGAACATAGCTTGTACTGTCCTCGGATCAGAGTTGTGTGTTCTTGTATATGATATTAAAAATAATAATCTTTACTTTGTGCCATCTGAAGAATAGGCTTATTTAACTTTAGCGTGTTATACTCATTAAACTCATTAAACTTAACACATCTTATTGCTTATCATGAAATTACAATTGTATGATAATTAGGTCAGTCTTTTGTGTTTTACTTTACTCTTATGTTGTTATTTAAGTGTCTTTCATATATTAGTTAAAGTTAAGTTCTGAACCACAGAAGTAGAAATTCCGTGTCACCTGTGTGTAACATATCCTCGGCGAATCGGGGCTTCTATCTGTCGTGCAGGGTGTCTGGGAGATCTTCTGTCTATCGTGTGTTGGTGAAGTTTGGTGTCATTCTTAAAGATGAGTAGTCTGTCTCTTCTGTAGATTCTTGTGGTCTGTTTCTTCGCGGTAACTTTCACTAGTGTTCACATTGTTGTACCGCACATATTGTTTATGGTTAACAGTTACATTCTAGAAGTTTAACATCACATTTAGGTGATGTTATTTATTTATAGAGATGTCATCGCCGCGCACTCAAGTCATTCACAACATTCACATCATCCGGTAATTACGTAAGTTTTACTTAGTCTACATGTTTAATATTTTCTAGCGGTCTACATAATGTGCTGTACGCTGTATCACCAGGGGAGTCTCTGAGTCAACTGGACTAACTAACTATAGGGGTAATGGGGCTGTCCGCGCGCGGGTAGTTTCTCAGCGCGAAAAGTAGTTCTTAATTACTATTAATTATTTTCCTTTAATTTGCTTACAATTTAATTACATCACTCTATACTTTTATTATTCTTTTATGTAACGCGAGGTCGTTATCGATTTATTGAGTTTCTTAAATCTAATTTTATTAACTAATACATCGGCAAATCGGCATGTTACTACCGGTTTGGGGCGTAGAGAAAGGGTTCTTTTGTACCTTATTAAATTATTTTAGTATTATAATTTTTTATTTAATTTTATTTTGGGATTTAGGCATATTAAATCGTCACATACTCCTCCACTTAAAGAAGACACAGGGTCAGGGACCGATGTGTTTTCAACGGGGAAATAGATCAGAATTGCACTGGGAGTTAGCTCGGATTTTCCGTGTGAAATTCCTTTCTCTCTTTAAGCAATTTCCTCATGAGCTACATGAATCACTCTCAATTTACTATTTACTATTAACAAGAGATACAATACCATATTAATTAATACTTAAAATACATAAAACTCAAATTACATAAAATACATAGAATACACAAAATTCGTCTTAATTCTACTACTTAATACTACTACCGGTTTCTTTGTTTAGCTTTTTGTTACTCTTTTCACGGAGTTACTCTTCACAGAGAATGTTTCACATCCTTACTGTGTTTCATTTTCTCTTCGAAGGGTTTCGTTGAATCGTGGTTGACGAATCATTTTATTTTAGTACTGTATTCCTTTTAGTACTTTGATTAGTAGGGTGTGTGTGTCGTATAGTATGGTATAGTATAGTACATATAAGTACAGTTAAGTACAGTAAGGTGATTAAAGTACTGGCAAAGTACTGGTAAAGTACTGGAAAAGTAACGTTACTTATATTTTGTGTCAGCTGACTTCTCACTTTGCTTATTCTTTCTCGGTGAACAGCATCTAAGGTTGATCAGGCCTCATTCCTATTTATTCGATTTGGTAATTAAGTAGTGACTCAATTACAATATAGCAAATATACGTCTTAATACATCTATCCTTTTCTACTTCGTTTCTTTTCTTGCTCACTAGCATGTTTACTTCCGTGATAATATTTTATCTGGGAAACATGACTTCTACGTACATAATTATCCGTAGTGGGTTCATACAGTGCTACGGTTACGGGAGTTAAGTATTTGTAAATCTTGTAAGGGCCACACCATCGGTAAGATAGTTTGGAGGTGGTCTTATCAACTGCACTACTCTTCGGGTGTGTTTTGTACATCACTAAGTCTCCGACTTGATACTTTATTTCTTTACTATCCCGCTCGTGATATTTTCGCGATTTTCTCAAGTTCACTCTTAAGTTAGCGGGAGCTTCGTTCCATATATTTTTTATATTTTTACCACTGATTTCGCGGGGTAGCAATTCATGTATTTTCCACTTTGTGGATAAGGGGTGATTCGGTTTATATTTATACAACAAATCAAAGGGTGTCGATTTATGTCCTTCATGATATGCTGAGTTGAAGGCAAATTGTATCCAGGATAGGTTCTGGTCCCAAGATGTTTGGTCGTTTGCATGGTAGGCTATTAAAGCGGATTTTAGGTTTCGCAAATACCTTTCAACTATATTACCTTGTGGACGATACTCTGTAACGGTAATGTGGTCTATGCCTAGTCTGAAACACATGTCCTTGAATTCTTTGATCTTAAACTGGGGTCCGTTATCTGACACTAGATGTACTGGTGTACCGAAGCCTTTAAATAATCTATCTTGCAAAATCTTCACTGTGGTAGATGCTAACGCTCGTCGCATGGGATACATCCAGACGAATTTGGTAAATGAGTCTACACAAATGAGTAGCATGGTATTACCTGATTTTGAACGTGGGTAGGGGCCAGAAAAGTCCAAGTAAATTTTTGCAAAAGGTGTCGTGGGAGTCTCCGAGATTAATTTACCTATGTGGCTGTTTCTCGCTGGCTTGCTCAGTGCACACAACTTACACTGTTTTACGAATTTAGCTATCTCCCTGTTCATATTTTCACAATGATATACTTTTCGAATACGATGTATAGTTTTATTTATTCCCATATGTGCTCCAATGGTGGAAGAGTGGTAGTATTCCATAAGCATTGGTTTAATAATATCCGGGGCAATTATTCTCAAGGACTTTCCATTATCTACCCTGTATAACATAATACTCTCTTACTCAATATATATTTCTCTGAATTATTTCCTTTATCTATCTGTTCTACTATTTTATTTAAATACGGATCTTGTTGTTGATACTGAGCTATATCAGTAAATGCCAGTGGGAATTCAGTAATTAGAGTATTGATTATCAATGTTTCACCACTTTCCTTATTTTCGGATATTTTATTAGGAGGCTGGAACATACGGGACAGTGTATCGGCAACTACATTTTGGGTGCCACGAATGTGTTGTACCTTAAACTTGTAACAATTTAATCTCAATACCCATCTTCCGATACGACCTAACTGTTTAGGGCGATTTAATAACCAAGATAAAGCTTGATTATCAGTTTCTAACAGAAATTCTTTATGTTCTAAAAAGGGTTTGAATTTCTCAAAAGCGAATACTGCGGCTAAACATTCTAATTCGTATGCGGAGAATTTCTTTTCCTGGTCGGTTAGATTTCGCGAGGCATAACTGATCGGTAATCTAGAATTATCTACTTCCTGATATATTACTGCTCCTAGTGCTACACTTGAACTGTCAGTCTGTACTACAAATGGTTTAGTGAAATCAGCTAATTGTAATACTGGGGGTGATATTATGATTTCTTTCAGTGTTTCAAATGCAGATTGTTGTTGTGGGCTCCATTCAAATTTCGCTCCTTTTTTCCTTAACGCGTTCAATGGTGCTGCTATATCAGCTAGGTGAGGGATATACTTGTGGAAGTAATTTATCATTCCCAAAAATCGGGCTATTCCTTTCGTATCCCGTGGTGGTAAAAATTCTCTGATAGCACGGGTGCGTTCTGGGTCTATGCTTACCTTTCCGTCGGCCGATACTATGTGACCTAAAAATGAAAATTGTTTAACAGTAAAATTTACTGTACTCGGGTTTATTGTTAATCCGGCTTTCTTTAATCGTGATAATACTTCACGTAAATGATGAAGATGTTGATCCATAGATTCGCTGTAGATTACTATGTCATCTAGGTAGTGATATACAAATTTAAATTTTACGTCGTGAAATATTTTCTCTAACAATCGGCTACATACAGAACTTCCTTGGGATATTCCAAAGGGTACTCTAGTAAATTGGTACAGATTGAATGGGACGGCGAAGGCGGTTAGGTGTTTGGATTATTCCGATAGCGGTATTTGATGAAATGCCTGATTGAGGTCCATTATGGTGAAAACTTTAGCTTTTGTAAAGTAATGGGAGGCGCTGTGGATGTCGGGGAGTGGTATGGACTCGAATTCTATCCTTTTATTTAATTGTCTATAGTCCACAACTAATCTATGTTTATCGGTGCCTTTAGGTACTAAAAACGCAGGTGATGAATACGGTGAAGTGGAAGGTTCTATGACTTGTTGTTCTAACAATTTATTGATTTGATTTCTCATTATTTCCATTTTTGTGGAGATAATTTGTATGGGTGCAATCGTATTACTTTGTTGTCACTCAGGTTGATCTTGTACTCTATAAGATTCGTTAATCCTAACTTTGGGGTGAGGACGGTGGAAAATTCTTTTATTAGTTTTTGTATTTTCAGTCTATCTTTACTTTCTAAATGATCTAATGCAGACTCGTGGTGTTCTAGGTGCGTTGCAGAAGTTTCCATATCTCCACTGTTATTTATTTCAGAATCAAAATTATATTTTTGAGTACGGTCGAATCTAAAATAATACTGCTTATCGTACATGTCAAGAATTATACCTGTTTTACTGATAAAGTCCGCTCCTAATATTACGTTTGGTCCTAATTCGTCAGATACTAAGAATGGAAAATACGACGTTAAATTTTTAATTTTTAGTTTAATCGTAACGCTGAGTTTTATGATTAAGTTTTGTTTGTTAACGGTAGCGCATTTTATGTTCACCGGTTGACTACGTTTAACAAGGTTGTGTTTAGCTAATGTATCGGCTACCTGTTGGCTGATTAAGCTCCGTGTCGATCCAGAATCAATTAATCCTAGTGTGGTAGTAACGCCAAGGTCTACTCGTATGTATGGTAATTGACACATACTGGACTTGCATGTAGTAATTGAGTTGCATTTATTGATAAATCTCTCTAAGTAGGGGTCTAATTTTTTTTTCTTTTTCTTCTTATTTTTTGTACTTCCGGGTTTTACCTATTTTCACAATGCTGCGGAAGACACAGGATTTCGGATCTCCCTGCCTTACATGTTTTTTGAATAAGAGGGTTTTTGGTAGTGCTGTTTCTGTTTACAGTATCTACTGATGTGTCCTAATTTCCCGCAGTTATAACATCTTCTTTCTCTACTCACGGTATCAGTCGTATTCTGTTGAGGTTTCAGTTGATGGTTCGGTTTAGTTTGGTAGTGTGAAGTTTCAGGAATTCGAAATAGTCGCCTATCACGGTGTGTTCTTGTATCTGATACCAGGGGTTGTGTTTCATTGCTACGTTGTGTCTGGGGAAGTAACGCACGTCGGTTCTGATCCGAATACCATACGTTGGATGAGTGGATACAGCATTGTTCTAATTCTGCGAACGTGTTGTGTCTATTGATAAGTGCTAACCGAGATCTCTCTTCCGGGGATAATCCTACCAAGATTGTTTCTACTAACTGCTGTTCGCTCCAGTTTACTTTCAGTAATAATGAAGATTCTCTTATTTCAGAGATGTAGTGGGCGAGTCTCTCGTGAGCTCCTTGTACTCGAAGTACTGTGTTTCGTTTCAGTTCTTCGTAAATTCCCGTTGGAATGAAATGTCTTATCAGAGTTGTATGGAGTTCTTCTACTGGATGTTGTGAACTTAATGACTCCTGTACACGGTCCTTTAATGGTGGTCTACATTTGGGCAGAAGGACTTGCAATATTTGGCAATCGCTTAGTTGCTGTAAATCTTTTATTTGTAACAGATATATTATGAAAGCTAATAGTTTGGTGATACTCAATCCATCGGTGTATGGGATTTCTGATAAAATTTTTTTTACGGGGTGAGTTATCTTTCCGTAGAGGTCCGTACTAAAGTTTACGTGAGATGTTATTCTAGGATGTCTCGATACTTGATTTGTCATCACTGAGGGTGGTAACGCATAATTATTGGTGAGATTGTGGTGGGCATTGGGAAGTGATGCTTCAGCTATCGGTAGGGTATTCACGTTGCTATTCAGCAACTGATCATTACTCGGTTCTATTCTCGATACCTGAGGGGATTCGAAACTCACGGTAGTGGGTCGCTGTTCTAGGGTAGGTGATTGAAAGGGGGAGATATATAATTTAGTCAGAGCTTCTTCAATTTCCTCCATTTTAAATGAGTCAGGCTTTCTACGTAATTCTCCTATTATTGTGGGTAATTGATGTAATGCTTCGTCAGCAAATTTTTGCACATCAGGGGGAATTACAGTAGCTCCGGGCCAGTTTAATAAATTATTTATCCGACGGGTTAAATGCTCTATTCTCTGGGTGGTACGTAAGATTATAGCGGGTGACTTCTCATCGTGCAGAGATTGTGATATTGAGGTCAGTTCCCTATACTTCGCATAACATGTTTCTCTTTCGCTATCAAGATCTATTTCGCTTAATCGACTTAACTGTGCGGGTGTATCTTGCTTGCTTTCGCGAACGTTTTGCGTAGTTGCGCGACCGATACGTTCGCGTAAGGTAGTCCGCGCAAAAGTGCTTCATAGCATAATTCATCTTTTAACAATAAATCTGAATTGAATTGAGACATGCTCTTAAGATGCTAAATCTTATACACTACTTATTCTACTTATACTAAACACTCTATTTTACTATCTTTAGGTTTAGTAAAATTTAAATACATGAGAGATATTTACAAATAGACGATACGAGAGAATCAAATCTCGCCTCGAAGAGAGGAGAGGAATCTCACACAGACATAATATACTTTAACCATATGTTGTTACTTGGCAAGGGGAGTCACGCGCTTTGTATTAGACAATAGGGATAGGCAGTGTATTGTCTGGCTCGGCGCTGCAGCTGATAACAATGGGGGTTGTTTCCTACAGGCTGTAACACGTTATTTTCCTGTCTACGATTGTCGTCAATCCGACAGGTTGGAGAATGACTTTTTTGTACAGGAAAGAACATGGAGTTACAACATTTAAATATCCTTACCTATATTATTTTGCGTTATAATAATAATAAAACTCTTTATCCTAATTTATGATTGTACTTATTGAAATACGAGATCTTATTCTGATTTGTTCTCATAAATTATTTTTTATTTCTTACCATTAACTCTCAATTTTTTTTACTGGTTAATAGGGGTTAATATCTGACCTTTTTATTTATTTATATTTATTATCGTAGTTCCAAGTAGTCTTAATTATTTTACTTCACGCAAGAGGGAGAGATTTTAAATTAACAGGGTAGTTAAACTAGCAGAGTGAATATATCTACAGAGTATTAAATGACAATAGCAGAAGCAGAGTGGCGCATTTTATAACGTCGGGACGACATTATAATATCGGGAACCTGGTTAATTGGCTCAGGTCAATTAAACAGGCTGCCATAATATTTACAAACTCATAACTATCCGAAATATAAACAAACACTAAATAGAAAGAAAAAGTGATTTTGTTCAGCCATTTTGATTTGAATCTACTCCCCTTACTCACCTGTCAGGTGGAAATTCAATTGGCTTATCTGCTGATCTGCACGAAAATTGACGAAAATACTGGGAGTAGTATAGGCCTATATTTAGAGCGATTGTCTGAAACGAGTTTTCCATGTAGTTTCGATAGCCTTAATAAAACACCTGAATTACTGAAGTAAAGTCAATTATAATGAAAAAAACTTTGACTTTAAGCAAAATTACGTTGAATGCAAAGAAAGGGATTATATTCATATTTCTTTTACAAATATCAAAAAAACCTTTATTTCTTTGTATTCTGTAGAACAGTGTTCCGCAACCTTTTTTTACTCACGGCACACCCCAGACTCAACACGGCACACCAAAATGTCTGTCCCCTCAAAATCATATGAATCTTAATATAATTACGAAATATTACGTCGTTATGTTATCAATTATTATTATTATTATTATTATAAAACAGGAATAGACTCAAGCATTTATTAACAATTTATTAACTTTAATTCACTGTAGGAAATACGAATTTTAAAGTAAATAACTCTACTCATACCTGCAATGTGATACTTGAGCCTGCTTAGCTGCACACAGACGGCTGATTCGTGGCGGAATCGTTGACAAAGCAAGCCTCATTTCTTCATCGATGGATTTGAGTCTTTCTCTCTCTTTGATGTTTTAATTTCAGTCAACGTCGAGAAGCCCAGTTCACACAAATATGTAGTTGAAAATGGTAACAACACATTAACTGCCATCTCGGAGATAGCCGGGTATTCACTGCTTATTGACAACCAAATTTTTTCCAAAGGCACTTCGAAAAATTTTAATTTCAATGTTCTGTCTGCTTTCAAATCTGCCAGTTCCTCTTGTAAGCCTAAATTATTCGTAAGATGTTTCGAATCCATAATGAATGGATCACGAACCCAGTCAAAATCTTCAACACTCTCTCCAAAATATTTTTTGGAATTCTGCTGCAAGAGTACTAAATGTTCTTTAATTAAGTCCATCAACACCTTATTATCGTCAGCAAGGGACCATACAGTTGGGAACATCTCACACGATCCATTTTCAATTGTCTGTATCCACAAATTTAACTTATTAATAAATCTTTGAATCTTATCCATACTAGTCAGAATATTTTCGTTTCTACCTTGCATTTTTCTGTTTAGTTCATTCAAGTGTACGAAAGTATCGGAAAGATATGCCAACTTAGATACCCATTCATCATCTGCAAATAAATCAGCATACTCATGCCCCTCAATAGTCAAAAATGCAAGTACCTCCTCTTTAAGTTCAAACATTCGCGTTAACACTTTACCTCGAGATAACCATCGTACTTGTGTATGTAGCAGAAGTGTAGTGTGCTCTGATCCCATTTCTTGACACAAAACGTTAAAAAGCTGCATATGTAGGGGCCGCGATTTGATGAAGTTCACGACTTTTACTACTTCGTCCATCACAATTTTCAGAGGAGATGGCAAGGACTTAGCAACAATGGCTTCGCGGTGAATGAGACAATGGTCGGTTCGTAAGCTAGGATTTACTTCGCGTACTTTACCCACGAATCCTTTCATTCGGCCTGTCATAGAAGCAGGTCCGTCTGTACAAACACTAAGGCAATCCTCCCATGTTAATTCATTACGGACCACATATTCATTAGTCGTACGAAATATTTCTTCACCGGTTGCTCGCTCGAGTAGTTCTTTGCAAAAAAAGAAATTAGTTGCAATTACATCCCCATCAACATACCTTATGTAGGAAAGAAGTTGTGCGTGACCGCCAATATCGGTGGACTCGTCGATCTGAAGTGAGAACTTTCGACTGCTCTTTATTTTCTCCTTCATAATGTCTTCGATGTCACTGGACATGTCACTAACTCGGCGGCTGATTGTGTCAGCAGAGAGAGGAATTTTTGAAATTTCAGTACCAGCTTCTAAACCCAGGACTATTTTTACCATTTCTTTACACGCGGGCATTAACAACGTTTCTGCTATTGTGTGTGGTTTTTTGGCCTTTATGATCAGTTTGGCTACCTTATAGCTAGCTTCCTGTACTTTTTGGGTAACACGTACCGACGTAGTCATGAGCGTCACTTGTTTTTTATTTTCTTCCAATAACCGACGAAAATAATTCACATCTTTACTTAACAGAGAGGAATGTTTTGTTGACAAATGTCGTTTCAATTTACTGGGAACCATAGCAGCAGTACTGAGTTTTTCACCACACACAAAACAGACTCGGGGATTGGGCATGTTTTGTCACCAAAGAGTTTTGTAGAAATCACAATATTCGCACTACTGCAGAGCACAGCTCTGATAGAACTGAACTGAAATACTGTAATTGTTGTCTGAAATTATGTGGGTCCTTCGGCGAAGGAAAAGAGCAATAAAGTTTAAGAAGCGCCGACAAACAGGCACAAATATCAAAACAAGGCAATAAAATAATAAAAGAGAGGGAAATTTTTGCTAATCCCCGCAATTTTAGATAAAAGCACGTACAGCCAGCCGTACACAAAAGATGCGGTGTTACAAAGAACTCTCTTGAATAGAGTTTAGAACGTTTAGAGTTTTGAACGTAAACTCTATTTTATGATTGGTGCGGGCCGCTAAAAGGCTTTGTAAAGTCTTACGCGGCTTTCTTTGCGGTGAACACAAAGCTTGCCGCCTGTAACCCATCAAACCGGCCCAATATTTCAGGCGAGAATACAAATAACTTAAGATAAGCTAAGCAAACTATAACAACAATATTGAGTAAAAAAATTACATTTAATTTCTATGAAAATATAACAGTTATCAGCATGTATTAAAGAATAAACAAGCACCTTCTTACTTAAAATCGACAATTAATTTATTACAATAATAGGTAAAAGTTCGCGTCACACCTTTCACCTTGTGACGGCACACTATTGTGCCGCGGCACACCGGTTGCGGAACACTGCTGTAGAAGACGAAAAGCATACTCTTTCTGTACTATTTCCGAAATCCTGATGTAAACAAATCCACGTGGTACATCTGAAACGCTATGGGTAGGGGCGTTGACACTGTTCACACAGTAATGTGTTACGCGGATGTGCAGAATGACTGTATAGTCCTGTGAGAGTAGTTTTAACAGTCATATTGAGTGTTACTGTGACAAGTGGTTTTTTATTACGTTTAACTATCTTTATGAGTACATAGGAGAACTTTATCGCCGCTGATTGAAAATATCGATTACGAGCTAGCATTTCAGGGTACAGGGTACGATTGTAAAGTTTACGAGTGTCTCAATGGTACGTATTTTATGTGTTTCATGTATATGTGCCTTTAGTGTAATCTTGGGAAGTTTATACTCCTTTTCATAATCTTTAGAGCCATTGTTTGTAACATTTTGCGAATTAATATGGATAACGCATCTGACCCATCAAGTGTGTCTGTTACGAATCACAGACGGGATAAACCAATAAAAAGTGGTAAAACATTAATAGTACTGAACGTTTTTAATAAGTTAAATGAAAAATACCCGACTCTTGCTATCAAAGAGTTAGAAAAACTTACTTCCGAATTTATTGGTGTTTCAGAAAGTAGTGTTCAAAACATCAGTAAACACAGAAAAACTTGTTACGCCAGGGAAAAAAGAAAACAGGAGAATACTGTACTGGAGTAAAACCACTACGTAACAAAGACAAGCGTCTGATATTACTTCATATGGGTTCTTAGATGGGGGCTTACTATCGCTCGAATCTAAAAAAGGGGAGATTATTATAGTGAAATGGGTGGAGATGAGTTCAAAAAGTGGTCTGCAAAGACTGTTACGCTATCACTAAACAATTGTGTAGTAATTATGGATAACGCCCCATATCATTCCGTTATGACTGAACGTACGAATTTCGAATAGCGCGTGGCGGAAAGCTGACATTGTCGCGTGTCTCAACTTAAAAAATGTAGTTTTGAAAAAAGTTTAGTCAAAGTTGAACTTTTAAAGATAGCAAAACAAAATAAACATAAATTTAAAAAGTTTATAGTAAATGATAGGGCTGAAAAATCGGGAAACGCCGTTTTAAAACTTCCTCCTCAGCTCTGTATACTGAATCCCACTGAATTAAAATGGAGTTAATTACTATCGTAGGTTTCGCCGGTATAGTTCTATTCAGTATTATATTTTACTAGCTGTTACCCACGGCTTCGCACACGAATATGTGACTTTTAATAAGTATTTTAATATAATTTTTATTGTATATGGCGTTCTGTCAGCTCGTGTAACAACTTTGTACTCATTAGTCAGATTCTCTCCAAAGCTGTTTTCAACACTTGTACTAAATTATTATGTTGGTGCAACAGCCTTTGGAGATTTAAAAGTACCCGTTTACAAAGCCTTTGGAGATATTTATTAAGTACCTGTTAAATCAAAAACGCTAAATTCTTTATTTGAAGTGTTACTGTGTTAGAAGCATTGTAGAACACATTAAACTTTATGTTTTCCTCAACCATGGCTTTTATTTATTTCAGCAGTAAACTAAATACCAAAAACCGCTGTCACCTAACCTCACAAATGAAAACAACACGTATTTTCGCTTTGCATTAAATGATAGGACAATTTACAACTAGTATAACGTCGGGACGACATTATAATATCGGGAACCTGGTTAATTGGCTCAGGTCAATTAAACAGGCTGCCATAATATTCACAAACTCATAACTATCTGAAATGTAAACAAACACTAAATAGGATCCCGTGAATTGAGTAATTTTATGACTGGGGTTTGTAGATTTATTCACTCACCTTTTTGGACCATGACATCTCTTTTTTACATACTGTTTTAGCATCATAAAAGAAAATTAGTAATGTGTATACTAATGATAAAAATATTTGCGCATTTTGTACAATTGTAATTAGTGTAAGTCATGGGTGAACATAGCTTGTACTGTCCTCGGATCAGAGTTGTGTGTTCTTGTATATGATATTAAAAATAATAATCTTTACTTTGTGCCATCTGAAGAATAGGCTTATTTAACTTTAGCGTGTTATACTCATTAAACTCATTAAACTTAACACATCTTATTGCTTATCATGAAATTACAATTGTATGATAATTAGGTCAGTCTTTTGTGTTTTACTTTACTCTTATGTTGTCATTTAAGTGTCTTTCATATATTAGTTAAAGTTAAGTTCTGAACCACAGAAGTAGAAATTCCGTGTCACCTGTGTGTAACATATCCTCGGCGAATCGGGGCTTCTATCTGTCGTGCAGGGTGTCTGGGAGATCTTCTGTCTATCGTGTGTTGGTGAAGTTTGGTGTCATTCTTAAAGATGAGTAGTCTGTCTCTTCTGTAGATTCTTGTGGTCTGTTTCTTCGCGGTAACTTTCACTAGTGTTCACATTATTGTACCGCACATATTGTTTATGGTTAACAGTTACATTCTAGAAGTTTAACATCACATTTAGGTGATGTTATTTATTTATAGAGATGTCATCGCCGCGCACTCAAGTCATTCACAACATTCACATCATCCGGTAATTACGTAAGTTTTACTTAGTCTACATGTTTAATATTTTCTAGCGGTCTACATAATGTGCTGTACGCTGTATCACCAGGGGAGTCTCTGAGTCAACTGGACTAACTAACTATAGGGGTAATGGGGCTGTCCGCGCGCAGGTAGTTTCTCAGCGCGAAAAGTAGTTCTTAATTACTATTAATTATTTTCCTTTAATTTGCTTACAATTTAATTACATCACTCTATACTTTTATTATTCTTTTATGTAACGCGAGGTCGTTATCGATTTATTGAGTTTCTTAAATCTAATTTTATTAACTAATACATCGGCAAATCGGCATGTTACTACCGGTTTGGGGCGTAGAGAAAGGGTTCTTTTGTACCTTATTAAATTATTTTAGTATTATAATTTTTTATTTAATTTTATTTTGGGATTTAGGCATATTAAATCGTCACATACTCCTCCACTTAAAGAAGACACAGGGTCAGGGACCGATGTGTTTTCAACGGGGAAATAGATCAGAATTGCACTGGGAGTTAGCTTGGATTTTCCGTGTGAAATTCCTTTCTCTCTTTAAGCAATTTCCTCATGAGCTTCATGAATCACTCTCAATTTACTATTTACTATTAACAAGAGATACAATACCATATTAATTAATACTTAAAATACATAAAACTCAAATTACATAAATACATAGAATACACAAAATTCGTCTTAATTCTACTACTTAATACTACTACCGGTATTTTTGTTTAGCTTTTTGTTACTCTTTTCACGGAGTTACTCTTCACAGAGTATGTTTCACATCCTTACTGTGTTTCCTTTTCTCTTCGAAGGGTTTCGTTGAATCGTGGTTGACGAATCATTTTATTTTAGTACTGTATTCCTTTTAGTACTTTGATTAGTAGGGTGTGTGTGTCGTATAGTATGGTATAGTATAGTACATATAAGTACAGTTAAGTACAGTAAGGTGATTAAAGTACTGGCAAAGTACTGGAAAAGTAACGTTACTTATATTTTGTGTCAGCTGACTTCTCACTTTGCTTATTCTTTCTCGGTGAACAGGATCTAAGGTTGATCAGGCCTCATTCCTATTTATTCGATTTGGTAATTAAGTAGTGACTCAATTACAATATAGCAAATATACGTCTTAATACATCTATCCTCTTCTACTTCGTTTCTTTTCTTGCTCACTAGCATGTTTACTTCCGTGATAATATTTTATCTGGGAAACATGACTTCTACGTACATAATTATCCGTAGTGGGTTCATACAGTGCTACGGTTACGGGAGTTAAGTATTTGTAAATCTTGTAAGGGCCACACCATCGGTAAGATAGTTTGGAGGTGGTCTTATCAACTGCACTACTCGTCGGGTGTGTTTTGTACATCACTAAGTCTCCGACTTGATACTTTATTTCTTTACTATCCCGCTCGTGATATTTTCGCGATTTTCTCAAGTTCACTCTTAAGTTAGCGCGAGCTTCGTTCCATATCTTTTTTATATTTTTACCACTGATTTCGCGGGATAGCAATTCATGTATTTTCCACTTTGTGGATAAGGGGTGATTCGGTTTATATTTATACAACAAATCAAAGGGTGTCGATTTATGTCCTTCATGATATGCTGAGTTGAAGGCAAATTGTATCCAGGATAGGTTCTGGTCCCAAGATGTTTGGTCGTTTGCATGGTAGGCTATTAAAGCGGATTTTAGGTTTCGCAAATACCTTTTAACTATATTACCTTGTGGACGATACTCTGTAACGGTAGTGTGGTCTATGCCTAGTCTGAAACACATGTCCTTGAATTCTTTGATCTTAAACTGGGGTCCGTTATCTGACACTAGATGTACTGGTGTACCGAAGCCTTTAAATAATCTATCTTGCAAAATCTTCACTGTGGTAGATGCTAACGCTCGTCGCATGGGATACATCCAGACGAATTTGGTAAATGAGTCTACACAAATGAGTAGCATGGTATTACCTGATTTTGAACGTGGGTAGGGGCCAGAAAAGTCCAAGTAAATTTTTGCAAAAGGTGTCGTGGGAGCCTCCGAGATTAATTTACCTATGTGGCTGTTTCTCGCTGGCTTGCTCAGTGCACACAACTTACACTGTTTTACGAATTTAGCTATCTCCCTGTTCATATTTTCACAATGATATACTTTTCGAATACGATGTATAGTTTTATTTATTCCCATATGTGCTCCAATGGTGGAAGAGTGGTAGTATTCCATAAGCATTGGTTTAATAATATCCGGGGCAATTATTCTCAAGGACTTTCCATTATCTACCCTGTATAACATAATACTCTCTTACTCAATATATATTTCTCTGAATTATTTCCTTTATCTATCTGTTCTACTATTTTATTTAAATACGGATCTTGTTGTTGATACTGAGCTATATCAGTAAATGCCAGTGGGAATTCAGTAATTAGAGTATTGATTATCAATGTTTCACCACTTTCCTTATTTTCGGATATTTTATTAGGAGGCTGGAACATACGGGACAGTGTATCGGCAACTACATTTTGGGTGCCACGAATGTGTTGTACCTTAAACTTGTAACAATTTAATCTCAATACCCATCTTCCGATACGACCTAACTGTTTAGGGCGATTTAATAACCAAGATAAAGCTTGATTATCAGTTTCTAACAGAAATTCTTTATGTTCTAAAAAGGGTTTGAATTTCTCAAAAGCGAATACTGCGGCTAAACATTCTAATTCGTATGCGGAGAATTTCTTTTCCTGGTCGGTTAGATTTCGCGAGGCATAACTGATCGGTAATCTAGAATTATCTACTTCCTGATATATTACTGCTCCTAGTGCTACACTTGAACTGTCAGTCTGTACTACAAATGGTTTAGTGAAATCAGCTAATTGTAATACTGGGGGTGATATTATGATTTCTTTCAGTGTTTCAAATGCAGATTGTTGTTGTGGGCTCCATTCAAATTTCGCTCCTTTTTTCCTTAACGCGTTCAATGGTGCTGCTGTATCAGCTAGGTGAGGGATATACTTGTGGAAGTAATTTATCATTCCCAAAAATCGGGCTATTCCTTTCGTATCCCGTGGTGGTAAAAATTCTCTGATAGCACGGGTGCGTTCTGGGTCTATGCTTACCTTTCCGTCGGCTGATACTATGTGACCTAAAAATGAAAATTGTTCAACAGCAAAATTTACTGTACTCGGGTTTATTGTTAATCCGGCTTTCTTTAATCGTGATAATACTTCACGTAAATGATGAAGATGTTGATCCATAGATTCGCTGTAGATTACTATGTCATCTAGGTAGTGATATACAAATTTAAATTTTACGTCGTGAAATATTTTCTCTAACAATCGGCAACATACTGAACTTCCTTGGGATATTCCAAAGGGTACTCTAGTAAATTGGTACAGATTGAATGGGACGGCGAAGGCGGTTAGGTGTTAGGATTATTCCGATAACGGTATTTGATGAAATGCCTGATTGAGGTCCATTATGGCGAAAACTTTAGCTTTTTTAAAGTAATGGGAGGCGCTGTGGATGTCGGGGAGTGGTATGGACTCGAATTCTATCCTTTTATTTAATTGTCTATAGTCCACAACTAATCTATGTTTATCGGTGCCTTTAGGTACTAAAAACGCAGGTGATGAATACGGTGAAGTGGAAGGTTCTATGACTTGTTGTTCTAACAATTTATTGATTTGATTTCTCATTATTTCCATTTTTGTGGAGATAATTTGTATGGGTGCAATCGTATTACTTTGTTGTCACTCAGGTTGATCTTGTACTCTATAAGATTCGTTAATCCTAACTTTGGGGTGAGGACGGTGGAAAATTCTTTTATTACTTTTTGTATTTTCAGTCTAACTTTACTTTCTAAATGATCTAATGCAGACTCGTGGTGTTCTAGGTGCGTTGCAGAAGTTTCCATATCTCCACTGTTATTTATTTCAGAATCAAAATTATATTTTTGAGTACGGTCGAATCTAAAATAATACTGCTTATCGTACATGTCAAGAATTATACCTGTTTTACTGATAAAGTCCGCTCCTAATATTACGTTTGGTCCTAATTCGTCAGATACTAACACTGGAAAATACCACGTTAAATTTTTAATTTTTAGTTTAATCGTAACGCTGAGTTTTATGATTAAGTTTTGTTTGTTAGCGGTAGCGCATTTTATGTTCACCGGTTGACTACGTTTAACAAGGTTGTGTTTAGCTAATGTATCGGCTACCTGTTGGCTGATTAAGCTCCGTGTCGATCCAGAATCAATTAATCCTAGTGTGGTAGTAACGCCAAGGACTACTCGTATGTATGGTAATTGACACATACTGGACTTGCATGTAGTAATTGAGTTGCATTTATTGATAAATCTCTCTAAGTAGGGGTCTAATTTTTTTTTCTTTTTCTTCTTATTTTTTGTACTTCCGGGTTTTACCTATTTTCACAATGCTGCGGAAGACACAGGATTTCGGATCTCCCTGCCTTACATGTTTTTTGAATAAGAGGGTTTTTGGTAGTGCTGTTTCTGTTTACAGTATCTACTGATGTGTCCTAATTTCCCGCAGTTATAACATCTTCTTTCTCTACTCACGGTATCAGTCGTATTCTGTTGAGGTTTCAGTTGATGGTTCGGTTTAGTTTGGTAGTGTGAAGTTTCAGGAATTCGAAATAGTCGCCTATCACGGTGTGTTCTTGTATCTGATACCAGGGGTTGTGTTTCATTGCTACGTTGTGTCTGGGGAAGTAACGCACGTCGGTTCTGATCCGAATACCATACGTTGGATGAGTGGATACAGCATTGTTCTAATTCTGCGAACGTGTTGGGTCTATTGATAAGTGCTAACCGAGATCTCTCTTCCGGGGATAATCCTACCAAGATTGTTTCTACTAACTGCTGTTTGCTCCAGTTTACTTTCAGTAATAATGAAGATTCTCTTATTTCAGAGATGTAGTGGGCGAGTCTCTCGTGAGCTCCTTGTAGTCGAAGTACTGTGTTTCGTTTCAGTTCTTCGTAAATTCCCGTTGGAATGAAATGTCTTATCAGAGTTGTATGGAGTTCTTCTACTGGATGTTGTGAACTTAATGACTCCTGTACACGGTCCTTTAATGGTGGTCTACATTTGGGCAGAAGGGCTTGCAATATTTGGCAATCGCTTAGTTGCTGTAAATCTTTTATTTGTAACAGATATTATGAAAGCTAATAGTTTGGTGATACTCAATCCATCGGTGTATGGGATTTCTGATAAAATTTTTTT
The DNA here is from genome assembly GCA_034769895.1 of Magicicada septendecula. Classification (NCBI taxonomy): domain Eukaryota; kingdom Metazoa; phylum Arthropoda; class Insecta; order Hemiptera; family Cicadidae; genus Magicicada; species Magicicada septendecula. The sequence goes on along the minus strand of CM068367.1, from coordinate 338,797,984 downwards.
TACGGGGTGAGTTATCTTTCCGTAGAGGTCCGTACTAAAGTTTACGTGAGATGTTATTCTAGGATGTCCCGATACTTGATTTGTCATCACTGAGGGTGGTAACGCATAATTATTGGTGAGATTGTGGTGGGCATTGGGAAGTGATGCTTCAGCTATCGGTAGGGTATTCACGTTGCTATTCAGCAACTGATCATTACTCGGTTCTATTCTCGATACCTGAGGGGATTCGAAACTCACGGTAGTGGGTCGCTGTTCTAGGGTAGGTGATTGAAATGGGGAGATATATAATTTAGTCAGAGCTTCTTCAATTTCCTCCATTTTAAATGAGTCAGGCTTTCTACGTAATTCTCCTATTATTGTGGGTAATTGATGTAATGCTTCGTCAGCAAATTTTTGCACATCAGGGGGAATTACAGTAGCTCCGGGCCAGTTTAATAAATTATTTATCCGACGGGTTAAATGCTCTATTCTCTGGGTGGTACGTAAGATTATAGCGGGTGACTTCTCATCGTGCAGAGATTGTGATATTGAGGTCAGTTCCCTATACTTCGCATAACATGTTTCTCTTTCGCTATCAAGATCTATTTCGCTTAATCGACTTAACTGTGCGGGTGTATCTTGCTTGCTTTCGCGAACGTTTTGCGTAGTTGCGCGACCGATACGTTCGCGTAAGGTAGTCCGCGCAAAAGTGCTTCATAGCATAATTCATCTTTTAACAATAAATCTGAATTGAATTGAGACATGCTCTTAAGATGCTAAATCTTATACACTACTTATTCTACTTATACTAAACACTCTATTTTACTATCTTTAGGTTTAGTAAAATTTAAATACATGAGAGATATTTACAAATAGACGATACGAGAGAATCAAATCTCGCCTCGAAGAGAGGAGAGGAATCTCACACAGACATAATATACTTTAACCATATGTTGTTACTTGGCAAGGGGAGTCACGCGCTTTGTATTAGACAATAGGGATAGGCAGTGTATTGTCTGGCTCGGCGCTGCAGCTGATAACAATGGGGGTTGTTTCCTACAGGCTGTAACACGTTATTTTCCTGTCTACGATTGTCGTCAATCCGACAGGTTGGAGAATGACTTTTTGTACAGGAAAGAACATGGAGTTACAACATTTAAATATCCTTACCTATATTATTTTGCGTTATAATAATAATAAAACTCTTTATCCTAATTTATGATTGTACTTATTGAAATATGAGATCTTATTCTGATTTGTTCTCATAAATTATTTTTTATTTCTTACCATTAACTCTCAATTTTTTTTACTGCTTAATAGGGGTTAATATCTGACCTTTTTATTTATTTATATTTATTATCGTAGTTCCAAGTAGTCTTTATTATTTTACTTCACGCAAGAGGGAGAGATTTTAAATTAACAGGGTAGTTAAACTAGCAGAGTGAATATATCTACAGAGTATTAAATGACAATAGCAGAAGCAGAGTGGCGCATTTTATAACGTCGGGACGACATTATAATATCGGGAACCTGGTTAATTGGCTCAGGCAATTAAACAGGCTGCCATAATATTTACAAACTCATAACTATCTGAAATATAAACAAACACTAAATAGAAAGATAAAGTGATTTTGTTCAGCCATTTTGATTTGAATCTGCTCCCCTTACTCACCTGTCAGGTGGAAATTCAATTGGCTTATCTGCTGATCTGCACGAAAATTGACGAAAATACTGGGAGTAGTATAGGCCTATACTACTATTTAGAGCGATTGTCTGAAACGAGTTTTCCATGTAGTTTCGATAGCCTTAATAAAACACCTGAATTACTGAAGTAAAGTCAATTATAATGAAAAAACTTAGACTTTAAGCAAAATTACGTTGAATGCAAAGAAAGGGATTATATTCATATTTCTTTTACAAATATCAAAAAAACCTTTATTTCTTTGTATTCTGTAGAACAGTGTTCCGCAACCTTTTTTTACTCACGGCACACCCCAGACTCAACACGGCACACCAAAATGTCTGTCCCCTCAAAATCATATGAATCTTAATATAATTACGAAATATTACGTCGTTATGTTATCAATTATTATTATTATTATTATTATAAAACAGGAATAGACTCAAGCATTTATTAACAATTTATTAACTTTAATTCACTGTAGAAAATACGAATTTTAAAGTAAATAACTCTACTCATACCTGCAATGTGATACTTGAGCCTGCTTAGCTGCACACAGACGGCTGATTCGTGGCGGAATCGTTGACAAAGCAAGCCTCATTTCTTCATCGATGGATTTGAGTCTTTCTCTCTCTTTGATGTTTTAATTTCAGTCAACGTCGAGAAGCCCAGTTCACACAAATATGTAGTTGAAAATGGTAACAACACATTAACTGCCATCTCGGAGATAGCCGGGTATTCACTGCTTATTGACAACCAAATTGTTTCCAAAGGCACTTCGAAAAATTTTAATTTCAATGTTCTGTCTGCTTTCAAATCTGCCAGTTCCTCTTGTAAGCCTAAATTATTCGTAAGATGTTTCGAATCCATAATGAATGGATCACGAACCCAGTCAAAATCTTCAACACTCTCTCCAAAATATTTTTTGGAATTCTGCTGCAAGAGTACTAAATGTTCTTTAATTAAGTCCATCAACACCTTATTATCGTCAGCAAGGGACCATACAGTTGGGAACATCTCACACGATCCATTTTCAATTGTCTGTATCCACAAATTTAACTTATTAATAAATCTTTGAATCTTATCCATACTAGTCAGAATATTTTCGTTTCTACCTTGCATTTTTCTGTTTAGTTCATTCAAGTGTACGAAAGTATCGGAAAGATATGCCAACTTAGATACCCATTCATCATCTGCAAATAAATCAGCATACTCATGCCCCTCAATAGTCAAAAATGCAAGTACCTCCTCTTTAAGTTCAAACATTCGCGTTAACACTTTACCTCGAGATAACCATCGTACTTGTGTATGTAGCAGAAGTGTAGTGTGCTCTGATCCCATTTCTTGACACAAAACGTTAAAAAGCCGCATATGTAGGGGCCGCGATTTGATGAAGTTCACGACTTTTACTACTTCGTCCATCACAATTTTCAGAGGAGATGGCAAAGACTTAGCAACAATGGCTTCGCGGTGAATGAGACAATGGTCGGTTCGTAAGCTAGGATTTACTTCGCGTACTTTACCCACGAATCCTTTCATTCGGCCTGTCATAGAAGCAGGTCCGTCTGTACAAACACTAAGGCAATCCTCCCTTGTTAATTCATTACGGACCACATATTCATTAGTCGTACGAAATATTTCTTCACCGGTTGCTCGCTCGAGTAGTTCTTTGCAAAAAAAGAAATTAGTTGCAATTACATCCCCATCAACATACCTTATGTAGGAAAGAAATTGTGCGTGACCGCCAATATCGGTGGACTCGTCGATCTGAAGTGAGAACTTTCGACTGCTCTTTATTTTCTCCTTCATAATGTCTTCGATGTCACTGGACATGTCACTAACTCGGCGGCTGATTGTGTCAGCAGAGAGAGGAATTTTTGAAATTTCAGTACCAGCTTCTAAACCCAGGACTATTTTTACCATTTCTTTACACGCGGGCATTAACAACGTTTCTGCTATTGTGTGTGGTTTTTTGGCCTTTATGATAAGTTTGGCTACCTTATAGCTAGCTTCCTGTACTTTTTGGGTAACACGTACCGACGTAGTCATGAGCGTCACTTGTTTTTTATTTTCTTCCAATAACCGACGAAAATAATTCACATCTTTACTTAACGGAGAGGAATGTTTTGTTGACAAATGTCGTTTCAATTTACTGGGAACCATAGCAGCATTACTGAGTTTTTCACCACACACAAAACAGACTCGGGGATTGGGCATGTTTTGTCACCAAAGAGTTTTGTAGAAATCACAATATTCGCACTACTGCAGAGCACAGCTCTGATAGAACTGAACTGAAATACTGTAATTGTTGTCTGAAATTATGTGGGTCCTTCGGCGAAGGAAAAGAGCAATAAAGTTTAAGAAGCGCCGACAAACAGGCACAAATATCAAAACAAGGCAATAAAATAATAAAAGAGAGGGAAATTTTTGCTAATCCCCCCAATTTTAGATAAAAGCACGTACAGCCAGCCGTACACAAAAGATGCGGTGTTACAAAGAACTCTCTTGAATAGAGTTTAGAACGTTTAGAGTTTTGAACGTAAACTCTATTTTATGATTGGTGCGGGCCGCTAAAAGGCTTGCTAAAGTCTTACGCGGCTTTCTTTGCGGTAAACACAAAGCTTGCCGCCTGTAACCCATCAAACCGGCCCAATATTTCAGGCGAGAATACAAATAACTTAAGATAAGCTAAGCAAACTATAACAACAATATTGAGTAAATAAATTACATTTAATTTCTATGAAAATATAACACTTATCAGCATGTATTAAAGAATAAACAAGCACCTTCTTACTTAAAATCGACAATTAATTTATTACAATAATAGGTAAAAGTTCGCGTCACACCTTTCACCTTGTGACGGCACACTATTGTGCCGCGGCACACCGGTTGCGGAACACTGCTGTAGAAGACGAAAAGCATACTCTTTCTGTACTATTTCCGAAATCCTGATGTAAACAAATCCACGTGGTACATCTGAAACGCTATGGGTAGAGGTGTTGACACTGTTCACACAGTAATGTGTTACGCGGATGTGCAGAATGACTGTGAGAGTAGTTTTAACAGTCATATTGAGTGTTACTGTGACAAGTGGTTTTTTATTACGTTTAACTATCTTTATGAGTACATAGGAGAACTTTATCGCCGCTGATTGAAAATATCGATTACGAGCTAGCATTTCAGGGTACAGGGTACGATTGTAAAGTTTACGAGTGTCTCAATGGTACGTATTTTATGTGTTTCATGTATATGTGCCTTTAGTGTAATCTTGGGAAGTTTATACTCCTTTTCATAATCTTTAGAGCCATTGTTTGTAACATTTTGCGAATTAATATGGATAACGCATCTGACCCATCAAGTGTGTCTGTTACGAATCACAGACGGGATAAACCAATAAAAAGTGGTAAAACATTAATAGTACTGAACGTTTTTAATAAGTTAAATGAAAAATACCCGACTCTTGCTATCAAAGAGTTAGAAAAACTTACTTCCGAATTTATTGGTGTTTCAGAAAGTAGTGTTCAAAACATCAGTAAACACAGAAAAACTTGTTACGCCAGGGAAAAAAGAAAACAGGAGAATACTGTACTGGAGTAAAACCACTACGTAACAAAGACAAGCGTCTGATATTACTTCATATGGGTTCTTAGATGGGGGCTTACTATCGCTCGAATCTAAAAAAGGGGAGATTATTATAGTGAAATGGGTGGAGATGAGTTCAAAAAGTGGTCTGCAAAGACTGTTACGCTATCACTAAACAATTGTGTAGTAATTATGGATAACGCCCCATATCATTCCGTTATGACTGAACGTACGAATTTCGAATAGCGCGTGGCGGAAAGCTGACATTGTCGCGTGTCTCAACTTAAAAAATGTAGTTTTGAAAAAAGTTTAGTCAAAGTTGAACTTTTAAAGATAGCAAAACAAAATAAACATAAATTTAAAAAGTTTATAGTAAATGATAGGGCTGAAAAATCGGGAAACGCCGTTTTAAAACTTCCTCCTCAGCTCTGTATACTGAATCCCACTGAATTAAAATGGAGTTAATTACTATCGTAGGTTTCGCCGGTATAGTTCTATTCAGTATTATATTTTACTAGCTGTTACCCACGGCTTCGCACACGAATATGTGACTTTTAATAAGTATTTTAATATAATTTTTATTATATATGGCGTTCTGTCAGCTCGTGTAACAACTTTGTACTCATTAGTCAGATTCTCTCCAAAGCTGTTTTCAACACTTGTACTAAATTATTATGTTGGTGCAACAGCCTTTGGAGATTTAAAAGTACCCGTTTACAAAGCCTTTGGAGATATTTATTAAGTACCTGTTAAATCAAAAACGCTAAATTCTTTATTTGAAGTGTTACTGTGTTAGAAGCATTGTATAACACATTAAACTTTATGTTTTCCTCAACCATGGCTTTTATTTATTTCAGCAGTAAACTAAATACCAAAAACCGCTGTCACCTAACCTCACAAATGAAAACAACACGTATTTTCGCTTTGCATTAAATGATAGGACAATTTACAACTAGTATAACGTCGGGACGACATTATAATATCGGGAACCTGGTTAATTGGCTCAGGTCAATTAAACAGGCTGCCATAATATTCACAAACTCATAACTATCTGAAATGTAAACAAACACTAAATAGGATCCCGTGAATTGAGTAATTTTATGACTGGGGTTTGTAGATTTATTCACTCACCTTTTTGGACCATGACATCTCTTTTTTACATACTGTTTTAGCATCATAAAAGAAAATTAGTAATGTGTATACTAATGATAAAAATATTTGCGCATTTTGTACAATTGTAATTAGTGTAAGTCATGGGTGAACATAGCTTGTACTGTCCTCGGATCAGAGTTGTGTGTTCTTGTATATGATATTAAAAATAATAATCTTTACTTTGTGCCATCTGAAGAATAGGCTTATTTAACTTTAGCGTGTTATACTCATTAAACTCATTAAACTTAACACATCTTATTGCTTATCATGAAATTACAATTGTATGATAATTAGGTCAGTCTTTTGTGTTTTACTTTACTCTTATGTTGTCATTTAAGTGTCTTTCATATATTAGTTAAAGTTAAGTTCTGAACCACAGAAGTAGAAATTCCGTGTCACCTGTGTGTAACATATCCTCGGCGAATCGGGGCTTCTATCTGTCGTGCAGGGTGTCTGGGAGATCTTCTGTCTATCGTGTGTTGGTGAAGTTTGGTGTCATTCTTAAAGATGAGTAGTCTGTCTCTTCTGTAGATTCTTGTGGTCTGTTTCTTCGCGGTAACTTTCACTAGTGTTCACATTATTGTACCGCACATATTGTTTATGGTTAACAGTTACATTCTAGAAGTTTAACATCACATTTAGGTGATGTTATTTATTTATAGAGATGTCATCGCCGCGCACTCAAGTCATTCACAACATTCACATCATCCGGTAATTACGTAAGTTTTACTTAGTCTACATGTTTAATATTTTCTAGCGGTCTACATAATGTGCTGTACGCTGTATCACCAGGGGAGTCTCTGAGTCAACTGGACTAACTAACTATAGGGGTAATGGGGCTGTCCGCGCGCAGGTAGTTTCTCAGCGCGAAAAGTAGTTCTTAATTACTATTAATTATTTTCCTTTAATTTGCTTACAATTTAATTACATCACTCTATACTTTTATTATTCTTTTATGTAACGCGAGGTCGTTATCGATTTATTGAGTTTCTTAAATCTAATTTTATTAACTAATACATCGGCAAATCGGCATGTTACTACCGGTTTGGGGCGTAGAGAAAGGGTTCTTTTGTACCTTATTAAATTATTTTAGTATTATAATTTTTTATTTAATTTTATTTTGGGATTTAGGCATATTAAATCGTCACATACTCCTCCACTTAAAGAAGACACAGGGTCAGGGACCGATGTGTTTTCAACGGGGAAATAGATCAGAATTGCACTGGGAGTTAGCTCGGATTTTCCGTGTGAAATTCCTTTCTCTCTTTAAGCAATTTCCTCATGAGCTTCATGAATCACTCTCAATTTACTATTTACTATTAACAAGAGATACAATACCATATTAATTAATACTTAAAATACATAAAACTCAAATTACATAAATACATAGAATACACAAAATTCGTCTTAATTCTACTACTTAATACTACTACCGGTATTTTTGTTTAGCTTTTTGTTACTCTTTTCACGGAGTTACTCTTCACAGAGTATGTTTCACATCCTTACTGTGTTTCCTTTTCTCTTCGAAGGGTTTCGTTGAATCGTGGTTGACGAATCATTTTATTTTAGTACTGTATTCCTTTTAGTACTTTGATTAGTAGGGTGTGTGTGTCGTATAGTATGGTATAGTATAGTACATATAAGTACAGTTAAGTACAGTAAGGTGATTAAAGTACTGGCAAAGTACTGGAAAAGTAACGTTACTTATATTTTGTGTCAGCTGACTTCTCACTTTGCTTATTCTTTCTCGGTGAACAGGATCTAAGGTTGATCAGGCCTCATTCCTATTTATTCGATTTGGTAATTAAGTAGTGACTCAATTACAATATAGCAAATATACGTCTTAATACATCTATCCTCTTCTACTTCGTTTCTTTTCTTGCTCACTAGCATGTTTACTTCCGTGATAATATTTTATCTGGGAAACATGACTTCTACGTACATAATTATCCGTAGTGGGTTCATACAGTGCTACGGTTACGGGAGTTAAGTATTTGTAAATCTTGTAAGGGCCACACCATCGGTAAGATAGTTTGGAGGTGGTCTTATCAACTGCACTACTCGTCGGGTGTGTTTTGTACATCACTAAGTCTCCGACTTGATACTTTATTTCTTTACTATCCCGCTCGTGATATTTTCGCGATTTTCTCAAGTTCACTCTTAAGTTAGCGCGAGCTTCGTTCCATATCTTTTTTATATTTTTACCACTGATTTCGCGGGATAGCAATTCATGTATTTTCCACTTTGTGGATAAGGGGTGATTCGGTTTATATTTATACAACAAATCAAAGGGTGTCGATTTATGTCCTTCATGATATGCTGAGTTGAAGGCAAATTGTATCCAGGATAGGTTCTGGTCCCAAGATGTTTGGTCGTTTGCATGGTAGGCTATTAAAGCGGATTTTAGGTTTCGCAAATACCTTTTAACTATATTACCTTGTGGACGATACTCTGTAACGGTAGTGTGGTCTATGCCTAGTCTGAAACACATGTCCTTGAATTCTTTGATCTTAAACTGGGGTCCGTTATCTGACACTAGATGTACTGGTGTACCGAAGCCTTTAAATAATCTATCTTGCAAAATCTTCACTGTGGTAGATGCTAACGCTCGTCGCATGGGATACATCCAGACGAATTTGGTAAATGAGTCTACACAAATGAGTAGCATGGTATTACCTGATTTTGAACGTGGGTAGGGGCCAGAAAAGTCCAAGTAAATTTTTGCAAAAGGTGTCGTGGGAGCCTCCGAGATTAATTTACCTATGTGGCTGTTTCTCGCTGGCTTGCTCAGTGCACACAACTTACACTGTTTTACGAATTTAGCTATCTCCCTGTTCATATTTTCACAATGATATACTTTTCGAATACGATGTATAGTTTTATTTATTCCCATATGTGCTCCAATGGTGGAAGAGTGGTAGTATTCCATAAGCATTGGTTTAATAATATCCGGGGCAATTATTCTCAAGGACTTTCCATTATCTACCCTGTATAACATAATACTCTCTTACTCAATATATATTTCTCTGAATTATTTCCTTTATCTATCTGTTCTACTATTTTATTTAAATACGGATCTTGTTGTTGATACTGAGCTATATCAGTAAATGCCAGTGGGAATTCAGTAATTAGAGTATTGATTATCAATGTTTCACCACTTTCCTTATTTTCGGATATTTTATTAGGAGGCTGGAACATACGGGACAGTGTATCGGCAACTACATTTTGGGTGCCACGAATGTGTTGTACCTTAAACTTGTAACAATTTAATCTCAATACCCATCTTCCGATACGACCTAACTGTTTAGGGCGATTTAATAACCAAGATAAAGCTTGATTATCAGTTTCTAACAGAAATTCTTTATGTTCTAAAAAGGGTTTGAATTTCTCAAAAGCGAATACTGCGGCTAAACATTCTAATTCGTATGCGGAGAATTTCTTTTCCTGGTCGGTTAGATTTCGCGAGGCATAACTGATCGGTAATCTAGAATTATCTACTTCCTGATATATTACTGCTCCTAGTGCTACACTTGAACTGTCAGTCTGTACTACAAATGGTTTAGTGAAATCAGCTAATTGTAATACTGGGGGTGATATTATGATTTCTTTCAGTGTTTCAAATGCAGATTGTTGTTGTGGGCTCCATTCAAATTTCGCTCCTTTTTTCCTTAACGCGTTCAATGGTGCTGCTGTATCAGCTAGGTGAGGGATATACTTGTGGAAGTAATTTATCATTCCCAAAAATCGGGCTATTCCTTTCGTATCCCGTGGTGGTAAAAATTCTCTGATAGCACGGGTGCGTTCTGGGTCTATGCTTACCTTTCCGTCGGCCGATACTATGTGACCTAAAAATGAAAATTGTTTAACAGCAAAATTTACTGTACTCGGGTTTATTGTTAATCCGGCTTTCTTTAATCGTGATAATACTTCACGTAAATGATGAAGATGTTGATCCATAGATTCGCTGTAGATTACTATGTCATCTAGGTAGTGATATACAAATTTAAATTTTACGTCGTGAAATATTTTCTCTAACAATCGGCAACATACAGAACTTCCTTGGGATATTCCAAAGGGTACTCTAGTAAATTGGTACAGATTGAATGGGACGGCGAAGGCGGTTAGGTGTTTGGATTATTCCCAAAGCGGTATTTGATGAAATGCCTGATTGAGGTCCATTATGGTGAAAACTTTAGCTTTTGTAAAGTAATGGGAGGCGCTGTGGATGTCGGGGAGTGGTATGGACTCGAATTCTATCCTTTTATTTAATTGTCTATAGTCCACAACTAATCTATGTTTATCGGTGCCTTTAGGTACTAAAAACGCAGGTGATGAATACGGTGAAGTGGAAGGTTCTATGACTTGTTGTTCTAACAATTTATTGATTTGATTTCTCATTATTTCCATTTTTGTGGAGATAATTTGTATGGGTGCAATCGTATTACTTTGTTGTCACTCAGGTTGATCTTGTACTCTATAAGATTCGTTAATCCTAACTTTGGGGTGAGGACGGTGGAAAATTCTTTTATTAGTTTTTGTATTTTCAGTCTATCTTTACTTTCTAAATGATCTAATGCAGACTCGTGGTGTTCTAGGTGCGTTGCAGAAGTTTCCATATCTCCACTGTTATTTATTTCAGAATCAAAATTATATTTTTGAGTACGGTCGAATCTAAAATAATACTGCTTATCGTACATGTCAAGAATTATACCTGTTTTACTGATAAAGTCCGCTCCTAATATTACGTTTGGTCCTAATTCGTCAGATACTAAGAATGGAAAATACGACGTTAAATTTTTAATTTTTAGTTTAATCGTAACGCTGAGTTTTATGATTAAGTTTTGTTTGTTAGCGGTAGCGCATTTTATGTTCACCGGTTGACTACGTTTAACAAGGTTGTGTTTAGCTAATGTATCGGCTACCTGTTGGCTGATTAAGCTCCGTGTCGATCCAGAATCAATTAATCCTAGTGTGGTAGTAACGCCAAGGTCTACTCGTATGTATGGTAATTGACACATACTGGACTTGCATGTAGTAATTGAGTTGCATTTATTGATAAATCTCTCTAAGTAGGGGTCTAATTTTTTATCTTTTTTTTCTTTTTTTTTGTACTTCCGGGTTTTACCTATTTTCACAATGCTGCGGAAGACACAGGATTTCGGATCTCCCTGCCTTACATGTTTTTTGAATAAGAGGGTTTTTGGTAGTGCTGTTTCTGTTTACAGTATCTACTGATGTGTCCTAATTTCCCGCAGTTATAACATCTTCTTTCTCTACTCACGGTATCAGTCGTATTCTGTTGAGGTTTCAGTTGATGGTTCGGTTTAGTTTGGTAGTGTGAAGTTTCAGGAATTCGAAATAGTCGCCTATCACGGTGTGTTCTTGTATCTGATACCAGGGGTTGTGTTTCATTGCTACGTTGTGACTGGGGAAGTAACGCACGTCGGTTCTGATCCGAATACCATACGTTGGATGAGTGGATACAGCATTGTTCTAATTCTGCGAACGTGTTGGGTCTATTGATAAGTGCTAACCGAGATCTCTCTTCCGGGGATAATCCTACCAAGATTGTTTCTACTAACTGCTGTTCGCTCCAGTTTACTTTCAGTAATAATGAAGATTCTCTTATTTCAGAGATGTAGTGGGCGAGTCTCTCGTGAGCTCCTTGTACTCGAAGTACTGTGTTTCGTTTCAGTTCTTCGTAAATTCCCGTTGGAATGAAATGTCTTATCAGAGTTGTATGGAGTTCTTCTACTGGATGTTGTGAACTTAATGACTCCTGTACACGGTCCTTTAATGGTGGTCTACATTTGGGCAGAAGGACTTGCAATATTTGGCAATCGCTTAGTTGCTGTAAATCTTTTATTTGTAACGGATATTTTATGAAAGCTAATAGTTTGGTGATACTCAATCCATCGGTGTATGGGATTTCTGATAAAATTTTTTTTACTGGGTGAGTTATCTTTCCATAGAGGTCCGTACTAAAGTTTACATGAGATGTTATTCTAGGATGTCCCGATACTTGATTTGTCATCACTGAGGGTGGTAACGCATAATTATTGGTGAGATTGTGGTGGGCATTGGGAAGTGATGCTTCAGCTATCGGTAGGGTATTCACGTTGCTATTCAGCAACTGATCATTACTCGGTTCTATTCTCGATACCTGAGGGGATTCGAAACTCACGGTAGTGGGTCGCTGTTCTAGGGTAGGTGATTGAAATGGGGAGATATATAATTTAGTCAGAGCTTCTTCAATTTCCTCCATTTTAAATGAGTCAGGCTTTCTACGTAATTCTCCTATTATTGTGGGTAATTGATGTAATGCTTCGTCACCAAATTATGCACATCAGGGGGAATTACAGTAGCTCCGGGCCAGTTTAATAAATTATTTATCCGACGGGTTAAATGCTCTATTCTCTGGGTGGTACGTAAGATTATAGCGGGTGACTTCTCATCGTGCAGAGATTGTGATATTGAGGTCAGTTCCCTATACTTCGCATAACATGTTTCTCTTTCGCTATCAAGATCTATTTCGCTTAATCGACTTAACTGTGCGGGTGTATCTTGCTTGCTTTCGCGAACGTTTTGCGTAGTTGCGCGACCGATACGTTCGCGTAAGGTAGTCCGCGCAAAAGTGCTTCATAGCATAATTCATCTTTTAACAATAAATCTGAATTGAATTGAGACATGCTCTTAAGATGCTAAATCTTATACACTACTTATTCTACTTATACTAAACACTCTATTTTACTATCTTTAGGTTTAGTAAAATTTAAATACATGAGAGATATTTACAAATAGACGATACGAGAGAATCAAATCTCGCCTCAAAGAGAGGAGAGGAATCTCACACAGACATAATATACTTTAACCATATGTTGTTACTGGGCAAGGGGAGTCACGCGCTTTGTATTAGACAATAGGGGTAGGCAGTGTATTGTCTGGCTCGGCGCTGCAGCTGATAACAATGGGGGTTGTTTCCTACAGGCTGTAACACGTTATTTTCCTGTCTACGATTGTCGTCAAACCGACAGGTTGGAGAATGACTTTTTTGTACAGGAAAGAACATGGAGTTACAACATTTAAATATCCTTACCTATATTATTTTGCGTTATAATAATAATAAAACTCTTTATCCTAATTTATGATTGTACTTATTGAAATACGAGATCTTATTCTGATTTGTTCTCATAAATTATTTTTTATTTCTTACCATTAACCCTCAATTATTTTTACTGGTTAATAGGGGTTAATATCTGACCTTTTTATTTATTTATATTTATTATCGTAGTTCCAAGTAGTCTTAGAGTAGACAATATAATATCGGGAACCTGGTTAATTGGCTCAGGTCAATTAAACAGGTTGCCATAATATTTACAAACTCATAACTATCTGAAATATAAACAAACACTAAATAGAAAGAAAAAGTGATTTTGTTCAGCCATTTTGATTTGAATCTGCTCCCCTTACTCATCTGTCAGGTGGAAATTCAATTGGCTTATCTGCTGATCTGCACGAAAATTGACGAAAATACTGAGAGTAGTATAGGCCTATATTTAGAGCGATTGTCTGAAACGAGTTTTCCATGTAGTTTCGATAGCCTTAATAAAACACCTGAATTACTGAAGTAAAATCAATTATAATGAAAAAAACTTTGACTTTAAGCAAAATTACGTTGAATGCAAAGAAAGGGATTATTTTTATATTTCTTTTAAAAATATAAAAAAAAACTTTATTTCTTTGTATTCTGTAGAAGACGAAAAGCATACTCTTTCTGTACTATTTCCGAAATCCTGATGTAAACAAATCCACGTGGTACATCTGAAACGCTATGGGTAGGGGCGTTGACACTGTTCACACAGTAATGTGTTACGCGGATGTGCAGAATGACTGTGAGAGTAGTTTTAACAGTCATATTGAGTGTTACTGTGACAAGTGGTTTTTTATTACGTTTAACTATCTTTATGAGTACATAGGAGAACTTTATCGCCGCTGATTGAAAATATCGATTACGAGCTAGCATTTCAGGGTACAGGGTACGATTGTAAAGTTTACGAGTGTCTCAATGGTACGTATTTTATGTGTTTCATGTATATGTGCCTTTAGTGTAATCTTGGGATGTTTATACTCCTTTTCATAATCTTTAGAGCCATTGTTTGTAACATTTTGCGAATTAATATGGATAACTCATCTGACCCATCAAGTGTGTCTGTTACGAATCACAGACGGGATAAACCAATAAAAAGTGGTAAAACATTAATAGTACTGAACGTTTTTAATAAGTTAAATGAAAAATACCCGACTCTTGCTATCAAAGAGTTAGAAAAACTTACTTCCGAATTTATTGGTGTTTCAGAAAGTAGTGTTCAAAACATCAGTAAACACAGAAAAACTTGTTACGCCAGGGAAAAAAGAAAACAGGAGAATACTGTACTGGAGTAAAACCACTACGTAACAAAGACAAGCGTCTGATATTACTTCATATGGGTTCTTAGATGGGGGCTTACTATCGCTCGAATCTAAAAAAGGGGAGATTATTATAGTGAAATGGGTGGAGATGAGTTCAAAAAGTGGTCTGCAAAGACTGTTACGCTATCACTAAACAATTGTGTAGTAATTATGGATAACGCCCATATCATTCCGTTATGACTGAACGTACGAATTTCGAATAGCGCGTGGCGGAAAGCTGACATTGTCGCGTGTCTCAACTTAAAAAATGTAGTTTTGAAAAAAGTTTAGTCAAAGTTGAACTTTTAAAGATAGCAAAACAAAATAAACATAAATTTAAAAAGTTTATAGTAAATGATAGGGCTGAAAAATCGGGAAACGCCGTTTTAAAACTTCCTCCTCAGCTCTGTATACTGAATCCCACTGAATTAAAATGGAGTTAATTACTATCGTAGGTTTCGCCGGTATAGTTCTATTCAGTATTATATTTTACTAGCTGTTACCCACGGCTTCGCACACGAATATGTGACTTTTAATAAGTATTTTAATATAATTTTTATTGTATATGGCGTTCTGTCAGCTCGTGTAACAACTTTGTACTCATTAGTCAGATTCTCTCCAAAGCTGTTTTCAACACTTGTACTGAATTATTATGTTGGTGCAACAGCCTTTGGAGATTTAAAAGTACCCGTTTACAAAGCCTTTGGAGATATTTATTAAGTACCTGTTAAATCAAAAACGCTAAATTCTTTATTTTAAGTGTTACTGTGTTAGAAGCATTGTTTAACACATTAAACTTTATGTTTTCCTCAACCATGGCTTTTATTTATTTCAGCAGTAAACTAAATACCAAAAACCGCTGTCACCTAACCTCACAAATGAAAACAACACGTATTTTCGCTTTGCATTAAATGATAGGATAATTTACAACTAGTATAACGTCGGGACGACATTATAATATCGGGAACCTGGTTAATTGGCTCAGGTCAATTAAACAGGCTGCCATAATATTCACAAACTCATAACTATCTGAAATGTAAACAAACACTAAATAGGATCCCGTGAATTGAGTAATTTTATGACTGGGGTTTGTAGATTTATTCACTCACCTTTTTGGACCATGACATCTCTTTTTTACATACTGTTTTAGCATCATAAAAGAAAATTAGTAATGTGTATACTAATGATAAAAATATTTGCGCATTTTGTACAATTGTAATTAGTGTAAGTCATGGGTGAACATAGCTTGTACTGTCCTCGGATCAGAGTTGTGTGTTCTTGTATATGATATTAAAAATAATAATCTTTACTTTGTGCCATCTGAAGAATAGGCTTATTTAACTTTAGGGTGTTATACTCATTAAACTCATTAAACTTAACACATCTTATTGCTTATCATGAAATTACAATTGTATGATAATTAGGTCAGTCTTTTGTGTTTTACTACTTTACTCTTATGTTGTCATTTAAGTGTCTTTCATATATTAGTTAAAGTTAAGTTCTGAACCACAGAAGTAGAAATTCCGTGTCACCTGTGTGTAACATATCCTCGGCGAATCGGGGCTTCTATCTGTCGTGCAGGGTGTCTGGGAGATCTTCTGTCTATCGTGTGTTGGTGAAGTTTGGTGTCATTCTTAAAGATGAGTAGTCTGTCTCTTCTGTAGATTCTTGTGGTCTGTTTCTTCGCGGTAACTTTCACTAGTGTTCACATTGTTGTACCGCACATATTGTTTATGGTTAACAGTTACATTCTAGAAGTTTAACATCACATTTAGGTGATGTTATTTATTTATAGAGATGTCATCGCCGCGCACTCAAGTCATTCACAACATTCACATCATCCGGTAATTACGTAAGTTTTACATAGTCTACATAATGTGCTGTACGCTGTATCACCAGGGGAGTCTCTGAGTCAACTGGACTAACTAACTATAGGGGTAATGGGGCTGTCCGCGCGCGGGTAGTTTCTCAGCGCGAAAAGTAGTTCTTAATTACTATTAATTATTTTCCTTTAATTTGCTTACAATTTAATTACATCACTCTATACTTTTATTATTCTTTTATGTAACGCGAGGTCGTTATCGATTTATTGAGTTTCTTAAATCTAATTTTATTAACTAATACATCGGCAAATCGGCATGTTACTACCGGTTTGGGGCGTAGAGAAAGGGTTCTTTTGTACCTTATTAAATTATTTTAGTATTATAATTTTTTATTTAATTTTATTTTGGGATTTAGGCATATTAAATCGTCACACTAGTACACTTATTTTTCACATCGTAATATATCTATACAATCGCATATTATATCAAACATCGAAAATGTACTGCAGGATAAATGTACAGTTCCGATGCTGCTAAATAGCTTTTGTTTATTTACTTGTTACAATGGTAATTAATTCTTGTCTCCTTGGTGCTGTTGACATCTTTAGTAGTAATATTTAATATATTTCATTACTTATTCATTGCATCATCAGAAATACGTATTAACATAAATTTTATAATCGTTTAAGAGAATTACACAATATATAGACGTATCTGTATACAATATTTCAAAATATATCAATACAATCGCATATTAAAACATTAAAAACTGCAAGAACGGATAAAGGTACAGTTCTGATGCCGCAAAATATCATTTACTTGTTACTATGGTAATTAATACTGGTCTCCATGATGTTGTTGACATCTTTATACGCGTCAATAAAAAGGCATAATTAAAAGGGCCTAAATCATGCGAACGAGGAAAAATATCAAATTCCAAGTCAGACAGTATTTTTCGCCTTGTGTCAAAGGTTACCTGTGCAAAATTTGGTGGCAATCGGTGTAACGGTGTGGATTTGTATTCAGTATCCATAAATCCTCAGACTTTGAGTTATATATATATATATATATATAAATTATTGCTTCGTGTTGCTTCAAGTAATGTTGACACCTTAAACTGTGCATAAAAATATAGTTGAGATATTAAAGTGGATCAAAATATGAATTTTGTTTACACTAATTTTTTACATTATTGATTAGGTTGACGGCCAACGACGGACAGGCCACATTGCATTAGCCATTGGGCATTTACACGAAATGTTCTCATCAATGTTTGCTGACTCGTCTTACAAACACTAGTTATAAATTACTTTTCTTAAATGAGGCGGTCTTTCCTGCTAGCTTTGTACGCCACGCACAATTTGATAATTTAGCAATAACTGCTTCTTTCCCTTTACGCTATGTACTTAGCCACGCGTGCTCGCGCGCGCGCACACACACACAGACATAAACAAACAAATTTAAAATACAAGCTAGTTAGTTGTTAGCAAGTAGAATCTTAAATTTACTGAACGCACTGTCGTCTGCTACCCTTATTCTGACTGTAATACGACAAAGACAACCGTATTCACCGATTACATTAAACAACAAGTTCTTTATACCCCCCAATTGTCAAATACTACAACCTTAATTTTCTTTAATGACAACAACAGTTGTAGTAACTTAACGTATGTAGAGGTATAAAAAGACAGAAAAGTTAATAAATCGCTACGCCAAATAAAGTTCACTTGATAAAGAGGAACAATTCACTTCGACAGCAAGCATTAAACCTGTTTAGACGAATGAATAAGGAATCCTATTACAAAAAAACTGCTATAGACAATTATATTTTATTATAACTGGAAGACATCAACGAAACAAAAATTTCTGTCTGTTATAACACGTTAAAACCTATTTGTAGTGTCAAGCCGCAGGTGCTGGACATTCTTTACATAAATAACGGCAATTATAAGTGCACTGCAGTGGTTATATATATTTAAAGATGACGTTTCAAGAGGCCTAACGTTTTACGTTAATTTCAACTTTTGTGATAACAGTAAATCAATTGGGAACAATAAAACTGACGCGAACTCAAGCTTTATGCAATTGAGGAGCATATGTAACCATATCAACAACAAAGGACAAGAAATACGACATAGGAAAATGAAGTAAACCAATTTATTTTTTGCACGTCATGTCATGTTCGTTTAAAGGAACACGGAAAGTATTATATATAATACTCATATGAGACCAGTTGTTAGTTACGGATGCGAAGTGTAGGCCCTCTTAATAAGGTGTGAAGAAAGTCTGGCGGTGTTCCAAAGGAGCTTATCAAGAAAGATATGAGCCAACCAGTAAATATTAAAATTTGACAGGTATGTGGGAAGTATAGTTGAAAGTAAAAAAAAAAATAATATAACGTCAACTGTCCACACGCCGACGGAAAGGAAGATACGATGGCAGAGTTATATGAAAACTGATGAATGCATACGTTTGCGATGAGAAATTGACAAATGGCTGCGATGCATACGGAGGCTTTGAGGCTTAGTTACAGGACGTTAAGGCTAAAACGGGGCTGTACTCTGAAACTGCGAGAAAAAGACTTTGGTATTCATTTATTAAAATTCGATTTCTGTTCAGTACTGTGAGAATAACGGTTGATCACTGCTGATGTTTCTGAGTTACAACTAACAACGTCACAGATAATCCCTTGTGAGTCACCGAAGAATTACAGGTGGATGACCATACTCAAACTTCAAAACTACATGGTCAGAAATGGAATGTCTTTTTCGTTGGTAGATATATTTTGTATCTGGTATTATTTAATATATTTATAACAGTTCGTTCATTTGATAAGATCAACGAAATAGTAACTCGTGGCAGATAGATCTTTAGTATAGAGATACTAAGCCTCTGTACAGCAACGAATGTCGTTGTAAATGAGATTGGCTTAAAAGCCTTCACAGAGTCAAAATTGTGAAACAGGCTTACTAATTACTCAGCCTACTCGATTACTGACTATACCAGCCTACCACCAGACTATAACTGCCTCATGTCGACACACTGACTCATATCAAGAGCTCATATATAAAACAACTCAAAACAAACAAAACACGGAAGACGGTATACAGATTATTGTTTCTGACGTCGATCGCTACGTGAAAGTGCGTGAAAGTACGTAAAGCAACAACAAAACTAACTGAAAATTATTTCACATTTCTATGCCAGTATAGAATATGTACTTAGCAATGCTCGCAAATGTTCACATAATAATTGTAATATATATTAGTTTATATCGTTGAAGAACTGAGGAACAATTAATGGCTACCTATGGTAATTTTGAGAACTTAAAAATTCTCTGCGTTGCATACAAAACTGTAGTTACTTCAATTCTTCTTTGATGGCTACGCCTGTCGCAGGATAATAGCAGCGGGGCCACTGACCCCCCCCCCCATAAAGAGGCACTTTCAATGATAGACCTACATCTATAAATTACACTAGAACTTCTTTCAGTCACACAGCTGTTTGTGTAGCCAGGCTATAACTTTATAACTTCTCTGTGTAAAGCTTGCACTGCAATGTATCATCTGGCTGCAGCCATACACGACGGTCAAACGTTTGGTTCACACGATATGAGAACCGCAGTACAATCCCGTTTGCTATAGACCTGTACTCTATTGGATTGTCCAGCGACTGGGATTTTTTATCACAATCTACTGTTTCCATATTATTCTCTCCATTTTAATGCAATTAATAAAAACTTATAAGTGTAACAGTTCATATTAGATAGAACTTACGTATCAAAACTTATAAAAACTTATAACGGGTGGCACAAAAATAAATTCCCCTGAAGAATCAGTGGGAAATATTTATGAATTCTATAGTTATGTTGGCAGCAGTGCTCAATATTCTTTTCTTTCAGTGCCTGCACACCTTTAGAATAATTTCCGGGTAGTGAAATATTTGTAAATATTCTGGAAGGCCGCATAAGTTTACAACGGATGACGATTTTACACTCTTCAGGTATCCAGGAGAGGATAACAAAAATGACGGAATATAATGTTCGGCTGCAAATGCGCCATTACCATCTTGACATCTGATGAAAAATTGAAACATGAAACTACGGGAAACGTAGCAAACGCATCGAAGTCTGGATGATACGGTCAATTTGTGCCGAAGAAAATAAAGTGTTGGTTGTTCTGTTATTTGTGTATGACTTACCAAACGTAGGTATGGGCGACTGGATAATCATTGTGAGGAAGACCACCAATCATATCAAAGTCTAAGTTTTGATTTCCACATGGTTCCTAAGGAAGCATCGGAGTACGGATGATCCACAGATGAGAATGATTTATTAATGGTCATGTGATCTTAGTTAAGGAAGGTGGTTCTAAACGTTCACAAAAGTAAGATTGAAAACGGCTACGATCATGTCAATTTGATAAAGCAAAATTTTAAAAGCAAACCTTAGATCCGTGGAACAAAGAAACGCTATACAGAGATGGGGTTATCTAAATGTAAAACATTTGTTCACAGATTATTCTGTTTCAATTAATAATTTAATTTCTGTAGTATTAAGAATATTTTCAAATGTATAAAACGTTTCTATTTATGTTCACATGTTTAACAAATTTCGCATAAAACCAGCAAATTTCGTAAATTTAGCATTGTTGGTAAAAGCAGTATTATCCGCTTAACAAACGTTTTATCTGATTTGGGAATTTCTTATTAATTAGTTGTAAATCACTGTGTGAGATGTATAAAAATCGAGAAAGATATTTTGAATGGTTCTTTAAATACAGATTAATTTATAATACATTAGTATACATGATATAATAATTCAAAGATAGTAAGATAAATCCTTAGATATATATCTTTTTAATAAAACGATATTGAAGTTGCTACTTTTTGAACTAAGAATTGTATTGAATGGTTACAACGGAAGCAACACACAAGTGGAGAACATGCTATTTAAAATTATATTTGCCATTAAAAACCAAATATATTTTCTATAACTACAAAAAAATGAAAAACCCTACTGAAAAAATGATGTGTTTAAAAACGATGTAATTTGTAAATAATTTAGCCTAATAAGAATGTTGACTTTATTTTGTTTTCCTGCGTGTTAGGCTGTGACTAGTTGCAACTGCGGTAGTCTGCCCTCGGAGACTGTGATCGTGTGATGGCCGTGTTGGCTGAATTTACCAGCAGTGTTTTTGACTTCGCGGAAAACTTGTCCATTTGTATAACTCGACGTGCACTCGAATAAAGAAACTAAATAGGCACCGTGTGATACGTGCCTTGAATTAACAGCATCCCCGTATCCTCCAAACGAATATACGAGGCTGTCTTCACCATCCTTACCAGAACTGTCAAAACTGTCTAATTTTTTGACATGATAATGTCTTATGGCTGGGGGTCATTTGAAAATTTCTGTAACGCATCACGCTGCATGACGTCATCATTTACCAGCCGGGAATCGTTAACTAAAACCGCGACCGCTAACGTGCTAACGTCCGTCGCAGATTAAAGACCTAACAAGCAAACAACACTGCATAGCTGTAGATAGGTATGTAACCAATCAGTCAGTCAGTAACCATAATAATGTTGCGTTTAGCTGGCGGCTGAAAGACATTATCATGCTCTTAAGCTTTTACCATTTGGTAAACGGTACTTTACATTTTTTTAACTTTTGTTATTATGAGTTTTTGTGCTATTGCACAAGTCGCAGTATACGTGGTGTATAGCGAAAGAGGTAAAGTTAATCTCTTCTACCAACTCTTTCAGTTTGTATAGTGTCTTTTTGTTGGATGTGTACTAGAAACACCTGTACACCTAACCTTTTCACATTTGGGGACGTGTTTATTTTTTCTAGTGTAGGAATATTCCTCACAAACATAGCTAGATTCCGTAGCGAGTCTTGAAACGTATGTCTACCTTAAACGGTATGAAAGGGAAACCAACACAGGATGTTGATGAAAGAGCAACAAAACTAATTCAAAAGGAAATGAAACAGTAATCTACATAACTCGAGCTAGCTTATAACTGTGTAACTCAAAGCTGGGTTACAAAACCTCTAGAATCATCCTGCGAAGTACCTTTAGTACTAAATAAAATGGATAGTAAGACAATGAAAAGAGAGGTTTTCCTGCTGTAGATGACGAAGAGAACGGACTGGTAATGTTTTCCTGCGGCTTGAATCTCAAATATCTGCATAAAAGTGATATATTTTTAATTGTTAGTAATTCTGAATACGCTCCTAACTACTTATTGCAGCTTTCTACCATTCATGGATACTCCAATGGGGCTTATACTCCCTTAACCTTCTGCCTGCTTAAAGATAAAAAGAAGCAGACGTACCCTGACATTTCGTGAATCCTTAAATAAGAATGTCGAAAGTGACAGTTGTAGCAGAAATCGAGCGATCGATTTATGACGGTGTTCGATGAGCGATTCAGCGAATCAAATTAATTGGCTGCCGATTTCTTCTTAGAGATTCTTTGTTTAAAACCAAAATTTATTTTTTATTCACAGATTAAACTGGAAGTCAAAATGTTAATTCGGATAAGTCAAAATTTATGTTTCTACTGATTATAATATTAAATTAACATTACATTAACTGGTGAGAGTTAATGTAAACAGTTTGCTAAACATGCACATGAGAAGTGTAAAGAAAAAATGTAGAACACAACGATTTTAAATACATTGATATCATATTTGGAAATTTAATTTCTAAATGTTTCCTTGATATATTAGGAATTCAGAATTTCTTAACGTAATGCATATGTAAGCGTTTGTCCTCAGGCTCTTATACAGTGAGTAGCATATTTAAATATAAAAAGCATTGCTTTTCCCACAATTCATACAAACTGATGGTTGCATGCAAAGGTGGGGGTTACCATCAAATTCATCAGACATAATTAGTATTATACAAAGTGTTCCAAGAATAAACGAAAATAATTTCAGGTCTTGTTCAGCTTGTGAATATATGAAAAAATACTTTTTATAAACTTTGTTCCGTCTTGGAACAAGGACTGACCTCATTGGCGTGTTGCTGAGGCGCCGCAGCGTTAGACCGATCTTCAAGACGACGAGAAAAATACATCAGTTTCTGAGGCCGGTGAAAGACGTCAGGGACCTCCTTTCGTCGTGGCGGGGTGAAAGCTTCTCATTAAGTACTTTTTGGCATAGGTTGTGGCGAACCAATAGCGTGCTGCCTTCTTCCTGATTGGCTAGTGATGTTTGAACTACAGCTTCGTGATAATTAAAAAAATTATAAGTGTAGGTGCCTTTCACGGGGCCGCTAGCCATGTGACATCTTTCGTTAGCTGAAAGCTCAAAATTTCACTGATGATGGCCATCAATGTCACGGCCGAAACGTCTGTCAGCCTGTATAGTATTGGACCACGGCCAAACACCCCGGAAAATTTTAACAACTTTGAAATTTGTTCCGTCTCTTTCCTACTTTGTTTTCGAGTAACGTTTAGAGTAAATATTTTTCTCCTTTTTCTGCACCAGCAGAAAAATAAGGATAGACTATATTAAAATTCTTGGGACACATATTTGGGAAAAAATTTGTTTTTTCTTAAAGCTTTTTTTGACTGTAAAAATTTAAAGAGTAAGACTGCAACGTTGACCTGAATAATAAAAGTACCTCCGTGTCTCTTCGTACGCGGCAAGGCTCGAATCTGTTCCAGACGTTTGGAGATCATTCTGCCCGGCGTTATCAAGGTCGGACAGACACAGTTTGTAGCGAGTTCCGGTGCCTATCAGGAATGAGACAGATTAATCTAGTACCTTGGCGGGTATAAATGTAAGCGCCAGTGGCCGGTTAATAGTTCAGACAGACTACATTACGTGTGAGGTTCGTAGTGATTGTAGCTGTTTAGTGGAAAGTTGTTATTGTATTAATTAGTGCGAAACTCCACTAAGCTGGCATTTATTGTAGTGTGTTGGGCAAATTAAACTTGAATTATTCTATAAAAGTGCCTTTATTGACTGTCGTAACAATATTGTGTGTGTGTGTGCGTGTATGTGTGTGTGTGCGCGCGCGCGTGTGTGCGACAGAGATCAACGCCAGACAGAGAAAGTATGTGAGCGTCACCGCAGGTTGATGATTGAGTATTTTTAACTTACCATTTTTCCAGAATTAAACACCAAAATTTTCGTTAGACGTATACAAAGTTAATTTCAGTCAAGAACTCGAAAACAAAGAGTTTTCTAAGTTAACATAAAGATTAACTTATAATCAAATATAAGTTAATATTGGACCAGTAGGAAACATACTTAATTTATTTTAGTTTCTTCGTGAGGTCCGTTTCTTCGTATATGTATATTAGTTCGTGAATAAAAGCTGAGTCAAGAAAGACTTTAAGCAGTAGGTATAGACTCCTGTAACATCACAGCGTGCAATACGACAGCTACTTTAAACATTACTATGTGTCTAAATCATTTAGTTGAATATGTAAACATAGTTGAGGAAATCCTTGGTTCTCGCTGTGCATTTCCTTATATGTTTTGTAGTAAGCAACAGTAAACATGATATTTAGTTTTCAATTAATTTTGAACTAGTACTTGTATTAGCATACAAGAACTAAGACGGTATTAAACGATCACACCTACCTTTCTACCAAGCTTAAGGGCAACACCGTCTTCATTGTAAAGAATCTCTTCTCAACTTATAATCTGTTTACGAAATGCGTTTTATGATCTAATTTTTAATAATGGTAAATAAACAATAACATCATTAAATGTGTGAATGTATAAGTTAGTCAAACTCACCACCAACTCAGAAATCATTAAAAATTAAGTTTGCCTTTATGTTAATCTGTAAATTTGGATACGATTGGCTTCTGGTACAGGTTGTTCTGGTCAGCAGTACTTCCTGGAATAGGCAATAAGGAATAACTGTATGCGTATTGAATGAAATAAAGAAATAAGTAATTTGAGGCAGTAAAGAAAATAAAGCAAAGTTTCTTAAACGGTCTAAAACGTCTGAAAGGTTTAATTAAACCTGAAAGCCTTCAGAAGAGATAATAGATAACTAGATAATAAAATAGATGACGAAAAGTTGATCAGGCAGGTAGATCAACGATAAAATGTAAACCAGAAATACTCATTCCTTAATCTGCTCTACTCACACATTCTCACTTAATCTGTCTCCCCCTCCCCTCCCCCTCGCTCGCTCTCACACACACACACACACACACACACACACACACACACACACACACACACACACACACACACACACACACACACACACACACACACACACACACACACACACACACACACACACACACACACACACACACACACACACACAAGTGCACACGAGAGTGTACAAATCCACGCATAAATCTTATCCAACTATGGTATGAAGTATCGCTTTAAATTCCAAAGAAGTATACTGCGCAGTGACTCAAAATACAATTAATTAAAAATAATATTGTATTAAAAACGGTTAATTATTATTACAGAATACTAAAAGTGGACTCAAATATGATTAACTAGACAGATGTTTGTGATTTAAAATCCTGTGCATTTCGGGATGCTTATGTGTGAAGTGAACGGAATGCGATAGACTTCCTGTACCTTCAGTTTGTGATGTGATAATACTCTTGCGGTGCTAGTAATAAAGGAATAAAGGATGGATGTAGTTGTGCCCACTTCATCATATCTGCCCACTTAGCGTTGTTACGAGTGGTTGTTTCCTGGCAATTAGCGTTCACACAGATGCTAATTAGCATCTGATCAGATGATTATAATCCACGAGCATTGTTGACACAAATCCGTAAAGTTCTAGGTACTGATTAATGCTTGTGTTCTGTTTTTTAATTCGAATTCGTTCGATTTCTTTCAAAATTTTACTTCTGATAGTTTGAAAAAAATGATGATGTAACTGCGTTTTAGTATATCACTGTAACACTCCGTACGTATCGGCTAAAGGATAACATGTTTAGTAGGCCTATTCATTTTTTTAGCAACTCAGAGCTTATTTACTTAGTAAGCAATTATAATTTTATGTTTCTGTTTACACAAAAGTTGAACACTTGTTATAAAGTTCTAGTAGTAGTAAAAACTACTCATACAAAGAAAAATATTAAATATTTTTTTTATAATATCGCGTCATGTGGCCCACTCCAGGATTCGTTAGACATTAATCCTATTTGACATAATGACAGGTATTCTCAAGAATCTTAAGTGAGAATTAAAGAATATTATATCGTTCATTAACTATAGATGTTTCGTTCGCTAGGTAACACGACACTCGAAACAACGTCGAGAGTGAACCTTGAAATTTACGGGTGTCTTCATTTACATATTAACCTGCGTTTTTCTCAATGTAGTTGTTTACATGTGTTCAAGTATGAAACACGACACACACACACACACACACACAAACACACACACACAACACATATGTGTGTGTGTGTTCTTTCTTCGTGTTCAAAAGAATTAGTTTGAACGCTTACTTTTTCATTTTTTAACATAAAATACATACTGTGCATAAATTAACTTAAACTTATTTTTAATTTCGTGTCAATACTGAGGAACGACAACAGACTGCATGAAAGAAAATTATGACTTTGAAGTGATGTGTAAAGAGTATTAAAGAAACCGACAAAAAAGAAAAGTGATAAAGTAATGACAGAAATGTCGCTTTTGACGGCTTCCGTGAATCAAAGTTTATGTAAGGTTGCGTTACATAATTTGTTCGAAATCGTAACAGAGTTCGTGAGAAATCGTGAATGAACTGGAATCTCCAACGAGCAAAGCAACTCATTTTCGTATGTACATTCAACAGAATTCAGTTACTCTTTGCTTATAGACACTGGACAGTTTTCAAATGTAATCGAAAATAGCAGGTGTAGTTAAAGAAGAAAATCAACTACTGTACGTCTAATTACAAAAATGCATTGCATGAAGCTTCTGCTTAAAAATGCTTGAAGCCCTGCAATAAAATTTTATCTATCGCTTTCTTAAAATCTATTATAAAAAATATATTCTTATTGTCTGAATATTATTCAGTTTACAGTTAATGGAATAAGATTATTCCACTTTCTCTGGACGTGCTTCAGTTGCTTCAAGTTGTATCATGTAAAATAATTCCCTGGAGTCAATGGAGCATTGGAGCTCACGATACTGCCTTTTAAGGAAATGGCTGAGAAAAACGTACAATTACAAATAAAATAAAACATTAAACACACATCAATAATGTTTTTAGTTGTATAGTATTTCAATGTTGTCTCTTTAAATAATCAGAATAAACACAATCTACAAAAGAAAAGAAAAAAGAAATTAAAAATTAAAAGCCTACGCAACACAGTTGTAACTGAAAACCCCAAACACCACACAACAATGTACTGTAGTTACATAACCTACACAAGGTAGGTCTTACTATGGTATTTTAACGCCTACCTTACAGCCAGTCAGAAGCGACATCGACAATTACTACTGTAGTGTATTTGTCTTTGACGAACGGTAAATAATGAAATTATTAAACTAAACTGTTTTTGTTAAACATTTTAACTGTGGTTAATAAATGACTCTTAACACTGAAAATAAATAAATCTCGTGAAACAGGCAGTGGGCCTAATATTTTAACATGTAATTTGAAACAAAGTAGAAACATGTAGCCTATATAAATACACTAATTTATGTTGTGCTCGTCATGCCTGTTTTTAATTTTACTTTATTTTCTCTTATCAGCGATCTTCTGATGCTCTTACTAAGCTTCTGCTCAAGTTTGGATTTAACTCCAGTATCACAAGGCGACCTTCATGCATGTCACCACCACACACTGCAATAACAACAATAATCGGATTTACAAACGTTTCCATATGTAAAAACACATCCAACAACTGCTGTAAGAAGCACCACCAATATTCAGTTAAATCGATACCTTATTATGACTAAATTTTAGTCTGTTTAAAACATTTATAGAATTCCTCCCACACGGTAACAAGTACTGGTTACTTTCTGTGTAGTATAGTCGGATTTAACCATAAACAACTAAAGTGACAAATTAATATAGAATTTTTTGCACTGTAAAATAGTAAGTCAATTATAAAAATATTAAACAAGCTTTAAAACCTTTAAAGTATAAGGCCTTTAAAAACTATTTTCATATTATGAAAATATATTAAATTTATAAAATTGAACAAGAATTCGGGCCCGTTCACAATATGACGTCGTGTGACTGGAGCATTTATTTCTACTGTCAAATTAAAATTTTTAACTTTTAAGTAGATTTCACTCTTGGGTTGCCTAGGGATGCGTGTGAGCAAGTGTTATCGGAAGTGCTTAATGTCAGTGGTATATACAGAATTTGGCCTTGGAGTCAGCTTCTTACAAAAGTAAAAATAAGTTAAGACTAATCAACATTACTATTTGATTACTATTTCTTGATTATATTACTATTTTTAAAGTGTTTGAAAAACATGTAATAACATTCTGAAATCAATCCCATTAATGTAATTGGTAATACCAATAAAAATACGCTTATTTCAAACATTGTTTAGAAGATACTGACTGTATTGGTTTCCCTATATTTCATATTTCAAATGCATATGCAACACATGTTGTATAATAAACTTGTTTGTATACCTAAAAAAGAGTTACTACTACATTAGTGTACACAGCTAAGAAAATAATAAAATAACCTAAAAATTAAGAGATTTACAAAATCTGTCAAATTTTTTACGTTCCCCCCTCCGTAAATACGCCCCTGCTTAATGTGAAGTGTGAGTAATAAAAGTTGTAGATAGACAAATGAGTTGATAGGCTACAATCTTTAATGAAATAATGCACAGACAGAGAGAGTGGGTTTGTTATTTATAGAGGACGAATAACAGACAACATTGTTTTTGAGATTGTTTCTGTGAAAGCGCTGTAGTAGGTTACATTCAATTAAATTTGTAACAAAATATACAGCTGAAAATAACTAGCAGTAATCAACACACGAAAAATAAAAAGTTGAGGGTAAATTAAAAAAAAAACATTTCAAACTGCTTTCATCCCCCCCATAGTTACTGCCTGAACGAATTTAATAAAGTTCTAGTCGCTTTAGTGACTTTATGAATTTCGTAAAGTGTAGAGATTTAGCATATTTTAGTTTCTACAAAGCACGGTTACACCAACGCTATTGTTCGTATCTTTGGTGTACGTTTCCGCCGTACACGTACGTTTGTTACCTCTCTAAATGTAGGCCTAGACGTACTTCGTTACGCAAAATTAATTACGTAATGTTTCACTGCAGTGCATTGTATAGCAGTGTCCAGTGATAATGCCAGTCTCCTAGTGTAACCGGCAGTTCAGAAGACAAGACGTCTGGGCGTGCGCTACTCTTTAGTTGTACTTTTGCGCATGAACAGTTCTAAAAACATAATACACCACATCGCGAATGCATTGGTAGAATAATTGCCAGAATTAATAAATCGTTTTCATACGATTTACTCAACAAAATATTTACGTAAAATTGTCAGAATTAATCATAATATTATGTACAGAATCATTCACAACATACCCACTGTAATATCTACGTATAAGCCTAACCAAAGAATAACTTCAAGCATTAATAATATGATAATACTGATACATTCATTCACAAGAATATTCTCAAACTGGTAACTTCTCGAATTCGTGGTTTAAGATCAATTGTACCTAAAGAAACAAAGACACATTTCGTGAAGCTTCTCCTCCCTGCAACAAAATTTTATATATTGCTTTTTTAAAATATGTGAAAAAATATGTATTGTAAGAATATATGTTGCACATATATACTTACTATGCACAACTTCCAGTTTGGAATCAAAAACGGGAGATCTGATAGTCGTTTAGCCGGAGCTACGTACTGTCCAGTGTGGTAAGCACTGTGTTAACGCTTGGCGTTGGAGTTGTTGTTTCAACGGCTTGAGAATAATCCAAGCAATGAATCACAATATGTCGACGTGGAGAAGAAAATAAATCCTAAAAATTTTAATATTTTCAGTTCGACTACACAGACCTACGTAGTTATTTACTATGAAGCTATTATATTTAGACCGCCACATTGACCAACATTGCTCATTAAACACCAACATTGTCCTTGATTTTGCTCCACAAGTAATTATTTGGAAACGAATACCAGTCTTGCTTAAAACGTTAACCTCGAGTACTTGGAATACTTTGATGTAGTTTAGGCTCCTACAAAAATCAGCTGTTACTATTTTAAATAAGTACGAAAATTCAAAAATTATTTTAAAAAATCTATAAATTACATTATAATTAACCATTAGTCGTCACAGGAATTTAACCATTATATTTAACATGAATTGACACTTACTTAAATTACAGCTGCTTAACCATAAATAGATGTTCAACAACAAACCAGAACACGTTATCGAGAATAAATATAAATATCAACTTTTATTATCACCTTCCAGGTTACAATTTACTTTAATGTTATTTGCGTGTGTGGTTCATAAATATAATATGCTTCTTATTGCGAGTTTTAAAATTAACGTTAGACACAACTGTAGAAACTTGAAGTAATCTACAAAAAAAAAAACTATTATAAAATGGAACTGTAACTGGCAAGACGCAATATTCGTCTACATACTGTACATGCCGGGCATAACAAACAGTCGGCGTAAAGAAATGAAAGAAAAATAGGACACTCGTTATCGTTAGTATAGTTCTTATTTGTTTACAGTGCCAGTGTAGTATTACAAGCGTACTACTTACATAAAATATCGAGTCGATGTGAACTAATTTCAACTTCTTAAACTGGATAAAAACTACAGACCCTTCAAGGCTTTAGACAAATGAATACAATCAAATAAAACAAAATTGTGACCAATTTGAAAGTACGTTAATTACCGTTGTTAACTAATTTCCTACGCTCTTGCAAATTTAAAGATAAACCAGTGTGTGCGCTGATTTCGCTGGCATCAACTATGATATATAAGCTACTAATTTCTAAGGAAGAAATTAACGCTGTAGCTAAAAATTACTAAGTTATTAACGCTTACTAAATTACTAAAACTAAAAGTTACTAAGTTGGGAAAACAATTAAATTCATAGTCCAATGGTTATCAGATTTAATTTGTGCCATTTGACTGTTATTAATCGAGGTCATATGTGTCGATCGTAGCTAGTACTTGAAAATGGTGTAGAAATCAAAAGGCGTTGACAGAAACCGAGATTTAACACTACAGACAATATGAGTAACGTTGTTAAAACTGAAGTCACTATGAAATAATTATTGGCCTTTTTTGAATATTGCGAATATACAACCAGATTCAAGTATACTTTATTATCATTAAAACGATAACGTTTTATAAACTTAAGAGTACACAACTGTAAGCAGAGTACTAAAATTGTAAATGTATCAACTACAGTATGAAACAATACGTAAAGAAACAGTATCGGCGATGCCCCTTCTCTCTCCTTCTATACGTCGGTCTCAACATTTATCACCCACTAACGTGTTGCAGTGTTAACTGGTTGCTGACAACGCTCTCCTTTGTTCTTTACTGACGTGCAAGCTTTTGCAACACATCGGCTACGTTGTTTCTTTATAACAGTTTAATCGTACCCAGTAATATATTTCTATTTAACAGATTACTACGCACAAATTGATATATTACTGATAATAATACGAATTAATTTTTAATAAGACACATTGAAGTCATTAGACACACAGACTATTATGAAAAATCTGTAATCGGAAATAAAATAAAATTACAGTCGTAGGTTTAATTTTCTTAAATGTTTTAAATAAAAATAATCTTCGGCAAAATTGTTAATAGTAATGAGTGGGGTATGGTACAGAAGTTTAGCTTACGTGATTACAAACGGAAACTCAAAATATTTTTAATAATGCAATTGTGTAAATTACACAGGTGGTAGTAGAGTATGCAAGCTGTAATCAAGCCAAAATCCAATGAAATAAGAGAAACATATAATGAAGTATTTTTAATACTAAACATAACATTTAAGTTTATATAGTGTAAGTTATTATAAGTTTATATAGTAAGTTACTATACAAATTTTAGTCTAAACGTTATTCCTTTTATGTTTAACTTACATACTCAGCTTACTGACGTACAACCTACATTTTACATGACGTCCACAGATTTACGCATTACCTAGACAAAAAATTAGTTTGTTTTTTCAGTTATTAATGACATTTGTACAATTAATTAAAATAATAACTTATTTGTTAAGAGAAATGAAAAAGCGTTTAAATTAGAACTACTAAATACAAAATGATGATATATTACAGAACCGTCAAACAGAACACAGCTTTTTATTCTCAGAGTAAATTCGGGTTCAGTGTTCTATAGCCAACATACGTAATGTTAATTTATAAATTATAATTAAGACTTACGACTAAATAAAGCGAACTAATCACGTCTGTAACAAAAAGAAAGTCTGAAAATATTTATGAGTCAATGTGATTTTCATTTGTGTTCAATAAGATATTTCTATAGTGGGTAAAGTTTAAATAATTTGAATTTCAATTCAACGAGTAGGTGCTATATTTGTATCATCTCATAAAACGACAGATTGTAGTGTCAACTCACGATAGTTTACTTCATCCCCTTTACAGGGCACTTCTCACTCGTTGATACCCCGCTACCTCTCCTATCGCTAATTTGTCACTCTTTTTTCGATACTTCACGTTAGTGTAACATAATGTACATTCACCTTTAAGTAAACTACCGGATATTATATGAACACACGTATTAATTAATTATCATCTGCAAATAATGTTTGAAGAATAATTAATTAATTAAACGCATTTAAACAACACATATAAAATTACTTGATTAAAGTAAACGCGTTTATTTAAACAAATGTAATTAGTGCTACCAATGTGAATAATTAATTTCATCAAACAAATACTTCTCTTCGGTCACAGGGTGTTAATTAAGTGTATAACTAATTGAAACCTAAAACTTCAGTGTAATTCAGTCTAAAACAATTTATAGACTGAACTTTGCAGTAATATTTGTTACTGAAAAATAAAAATGTTTTCAGTAAACAAAGTAAATTTGTTTATAAACCAAAATAAAATGTAAAATAAAAATAAAATAAATAAAATAATTAAAAGCAAAATGCAGTGTTTTTACAAACGTTTTCGTAAAAATACTAATGTAAATAAATTATCTAAAAGTCACAAAGACGAACTTGAAATTATGTCATTCAGTTTGTGTGAACCACTTATACTGGCAGATAATTTTTGATGGGTGTTAAAGGCAGAACTGATAGGCTAAATGTCTACAGTAATAAATTCGAATACAATCCAAAGAAAGGCATTTTAAGACGCACATTAAACCTTTACCCTGTGGTATATGCTCCTTCCATATTACGTTATTTTAACATCAGATTTAGAGCCAAGTATCTCGAAACGCCACACAAGAAACGTACAAAGTACACGAAATCTATGACCTATTAATTTTAATACTAATAATGTATGTGCGAGGGTGTATTAATTCGTCTAAGAGTACTAAGATTTTACAATAGGTTAGTATATTTTATTTTATTTTACAATAAGTTAAAATTTTCTTAGTAAATTTTTCTTTTATCAGTAAGCATAAAAAAAATTGGCAAGTAATATTTAACTATAATGTAGGCCTACATCAGTTCAGCTCACAGCTAGTAGCAACCGCTCCGTCACAGCATCACTGCCTACCGATAGGCAGTGAAGAAGCTGCCTACCATTTTGTAAGAAACTGTAAGAAATATCCCAAAGACAATCGATAACCACAGTTATCCGTTCAGCATACACCGTATCAAGTGCCGTGTGTACAGAGACAAAGCGGAGCTTCAAATAGGTCACATATACTGTTATTTAAACCAGTTTAATTTTCCACACATGATGTAAAATAATGGCATGGTTTTAATGGCAGCACTGATAAATGTCTTCAGTAATAAATTAATACAAGCCGCAGAATGGCATTTTAAGACTCACATTAAACCTTTACCCTGTGGTATATACTCCTTCAAAGTCGACAGAAGTCATAGAATGAATTGAATATAGAATACTATTTTTTTTTCAGGTACACAGGAAGGGCATCTAAAGGGTATGACAGCTGGTCGCTAATCTCAAGAATATAACAGTAATTTTCGTCAATTTCCTATTTTAAACAGTGCTAAAATATATTCTCATAAGTTATTACAACCTTATTTTACAATCACTGGGGTGCAAGAATACGAAAATTGACGGGATATTTTATGAGATACGAAGGGAATAGTATCTGGTTACATTAATTTGTGTTAAAGAAATCGAATTACGCGCTTGAAAGTTTAAAACTTTTAAGCTATGAATTTTCTATCTACCGTATTTAATGACACATTATTTATATTATTTAATCTTTTGGACAATTTCATGGTTTGTATTGTAACTTTAAGGCAAACCGAAATTTTAGACCATTTTTACTTCTGAAAGCTGAGCGAATAATGTCTACCAAGCTATGTAGGCTACTGGTAAATCTAACTAGTAACATTTACGATGTAAAACAGTAAGTAAAATATTTTTAAGAATTTCTTAAAAAAGAATGAACAGAAACTGAATGGGATTAACACGCGAATGAACAAACCGCTACACTAGGTGCATACTACACCCCACACTAACATTGTAAAATTCTTTCATTACGATAAGTAACTGAATTATTACACTTACGTATCTACTGTATGGTGTTATACACTCGTCTCTTATTTCTTCATTTCAATTCATATTTCGTGAGATCCAGCCATTGTCATCCAATATTTCTCGCTCGACCTCTGTACAGTTTCTCCCGTTTGCCATCTACATAGCCTGTACAACATACATATAGTCCTATACAGTATATACATATATGACATTTGTACAGTTAGTTAAAATAATAAATTATTTGTTAAACGAAGTAAGAAAAAGAATTAAATTAGAATTACTGAGTACAAAATTATGATGTATTACAAAACCGTCAAACGAAACCCAATTTTTTATTCTCAGAATAACTTATAATTCAGTGTTCTATAGCCAACATACATAATGTTAATTTATTAATTATCATCACGAGATACGGCTAATTAAAGTGAACTCATTCTAGTCTACAACAAAAACAAAGTAAGAAAATATTTTTAAAATATTACTATTTTAATGCTATTAAAGAAGCACCTTTCTTTACTTTGTACACTTTTGACTACTTCATGTATAGTCCTTTATTTATGTTATTACTTTATATTGCTTATTATGAATCAATTTAATCCTTTTAGTCATCTGAATTTTCCATTTGTGTCATCGGCGATTGCTTTTGTTTCCCTCAGTGTTCTTTATTTCTTAAATTTTCATCAAAACTATCTAAAAGGCTAATTTTTAACAAATTACCCGTATACTTTAATTTGTAACTTTATTTTTCAACGTTATGAGAACTCTCTTAACACTGAAAAGATCTGTTATTACGAACCATTGTCGCTTTTACTTCCTGGTTATTCACTGTTGTTACAAAAGAGTATTTGGACAGATACTACACGCAGCTTATCTTCAAGAAGTGAAAGTAACAAAGCATTGGTTGATAATTGAATTTTAGTGTACTTTTAGTGTTTGAATTTTTGTTTAATGAAGGTAAACAAATTTTTTTAAAACCCTTAACTTTCATACGCATTGTATTATATACAGTAACTGACTGAACAATGCGCCTTTAATGAAGGAACAGAACCTTCATTATGCAATATCAAGTCCTACCTATTTTACATTAAAGTCGATACATGTTACTGCGTAGCATTATAACAGCTATTCTAGAAGTAACACATGCAACATGTAGAAACATAGTCAAGATGACGGCAATTTACGTTTCATGCTCAAATTCCAAAGAGAGTTCGGTTGATTGGAAGCGCACTTGCATATTAAGGCTTGTTTATTTATCGCTCTCTTAAAGTAATTTTACGTAAATTCTTAAGGCCGGTAATTTCAATTAAAATCTGAAGTAGTGGAGAATATTTTTAAGAGTGATTCTCTGTTGTTTGAACAGTTTTTGGCTCTATAATTTTCCGGGTCATTTACTAACAAGATTTTTACAAAAAAATCTTTCAGTTGCTTAGAGTCAGTAACGTGACGTTACAGAAGTCAATAATAATTGAAAAAATTATTTGGCTTTAAAAGTGGGATCGTTTAGTACATAGGTATATAAGGCTGCCATATTTTGTCTCTCTTATAACACTTTTTTCAAATGACAAATAAAGGTAATCAGATGTAATGTAAGCTATTTATGAAATGCAAAATTAATAGTGTTTATTATATTGTTGGTCATAATATTAATAAACTTAGGAAACATTATTTTTACAAACCTTATATAGGCCTACTATTAATAAGGCCTATAATTAACAGTGTTAGATTAGGAATCATAGAAATGTATGGGTTCTAGACAGACAATATTGTTTAGTTCCTACTGACAACATATTTTGCCCAAAAAATTTGCTTATAAACTTACATCAGTAAGTATACGAGAGTGTACGATTTAAAAAACATTATCTATTAGTCTCAAACATGTGAAATAGTTATAGTTATAGAACTTTCTGTAATGATTTCATTTTCGTAATCGTTTGAGAGCTTCCGTAAGTTTACCTTAGCATATTTTGTTCCAAGTTATTCATGATGGTTAAATCCTTGTTACGGCGATTTTAAATGTCGCATTCTTGCATTCATGACACTAAATATTAAGCATATAGATGTGTGCAGAGTATATATATACTTGTATGTTCGTAATTGTTCCTTTCCACTCATTCGTTTATAAGAGAATATGAGTTCATACAAATACTGCACAGTGAGCGTACCAATCGTTGTTTGTCGATAAACTAAAACGCAATAGACCAATTATATTTTCATCACAACATTCAACTGGTTTCAGGTAGGACCCACGGCACTTTGACCTCTGTGTCAGCTCGGTGGTAGAAAAAAGCGTGATTTTTTTACGCCAATTTAATTTGAAATCTGCCCCTCTTACTCACGTGTCAGGTGGAAATTCAACTGGCTTATCGTCTGATCTGCACGAAACTTGACGAAAATACTGAAAGTAGTAGGCTACTATATATTTAGAGCCATTGTCTGAAATGAGTTTTCCATTATTTTCGATAGCATTAATACAAACACCTGAATTACTGAAATAAATTCAATTATAATTAAATAGAATTGACGTACTGCAAAATGACGTTGAATGCAAAGAAACGGTTACCGGTATTTATATATTTCTGTTAACAATTAATATTGCGATTATTCATATTTCTACATGGTAACACGTTGATTTTAAATTATAACTGAATTGTTTTACAAAATTATTACAAAAAATTGTTTAAATGTTTTATACTTCAAACATCTTCATTTCTTAGTATTTTGTAGGTCGAGAAGTCTATTCTTACTACAGGCCTACTAAAACTGGAACAATTTTATTTACTTTCTTCATTATTACCGATACCTAATTAAATACTTATTACAATGAAAGAATTACCATTTTATCAATAACTGATTTCTAGACAATAACGTTTGGATACTCGTAAATTTATTCTGATGAATAATGAAACAAGTTTTGTACAAATTTATTTAAAATCATGTCAAATTAAGATGGCAGAGCAGGAATAGTGAAATGTTTTACTGCGAAACATAGCCACGTAACATAGTGATACATAATATTATATCCGAGAGCACTCAAACCGCCACGGTAGGCATGATGTAGATACTGGAATTTTTGTAAGTGTAATGCTTGCAGCTTAATAACCAGGAAATGATTAAGAAGCAAGTTTGGTTCGAAATTCAGACAGAAATCATATGAAAATGTGTTCTAAGCATGTTTACTAAAAGATTCATTCAAGCGTACGCTCGGTACATAAGAATGAGCCTGTGTAATATTTATTCAAAATCTGGTGTTAATAAGTATGTTCACGATAGAGAAACTGAACGATACGAAATGAAACTGAAGGCAGGTTTGTGGAACTAAGAGCATACTCTACAACATAATCAAACGCCGTCTTTAAGCCATGTTCTGAAACGGTAGAGGGCAGAAAACAAGTAGTAGTCATTTTTGAGGGATGTGAGAGAAAAACAAATGTATCCAGAAAATCGGGTGTCCAGATTTGTAACACAGGCTATACATTATTCAAATATGAGCTCATAACAGGAAGTAAAGGAGTTTTCTTTATAGACCCAATTAATATATGCTCCTGGAGACTGTGAATAAAAGAATTAAAATTTCCTGAATTAGCGTTTTCCAAACTGTAATCCGTGAAAAAGTTGGAAATAAAATAAAAAATAAATAACACAAACTCTCAGAATTGGGTAAGGTATATATTTTCGATTTACAGTACCTGTTTTGAATTCGTTCTCTTAATTAAGTATTGCCTTACGGTGTTCTTGTTGTCCCAAGTTTAAGTAGTTAGGTTTTTTACTCCTGTAAAGTGTATAGAAAAATACATCGATTTAAATAAAACTTTATGTTTTACAAACGCTTAAATATCTACCGTCCATAGTACTATCATTCAATTTACTAATTGAAAATGAAAATTAGTGCTTCATAAAAAGAAGATGTATTTTTCTCTTTAAAACTGTCCGTGACCCAAAAAGGTTAGTGACTGCTCTTTCTAACGTATACGTTTGTAATTTGTGTTGTGTAGACCAGTAGTATTTTAGAGTTAACACGTGCTTAATTTTCCCTAACACAGACGTCTAGAATGTTAACAAAAATAAAATAAATTACTTGTTTTCTCACAGTTCGTTGCTTAACATTTTGTAATTTATTTTAAATTAAAAGATGATATTTATAAATGTCTTGTGCTTAAAATGTATTTTACGTATTTCCATGTCAATTAATGTAATAGTCATCGATAGGTCAACCCTATTGTTATTTTTATGATTCGCTAGGTTCTCATTATTTGGGGTTGATCACATTTCACCTTCTAACATAATCTGCAGATTTCGGTAAGCAAAGATTTCAACGCGTTGCTAGTATACAGCAATTTGATTTTGGAAAAAGGAAAAAAATCTCCGTCTTATCGCAATCGGAATCCTTCTTGCTGTCAGTAATATACTTTTACCTTTTAACATGATAATGTTTTTAGGCCGGGGGTCATTCCACAAAAACATCATCGAAAAACGTGACGCTTGCACACTTTCGATTCCCCACAGTCCAGAAATTTGATATGTAAACGCATCAAGACAGAAATAATCGCTGCTGACATTGAGTTTAGCAAACGTTTTAGTGAGAATAAATTTGGTTTTACATGCTCTGTTTGTCATCGTCTGTGGTTTGGAAATGATTTACGTAATCCACCAAACGTAATCCACATTATACGTTTCAAAAGCCTAAAAACATTATCATGCTTCGATGTTTCGGTTTCGTAGAATAAAAATTCTTTGAATACTTAGGTGCATAAATAGAGAGAGGGAGAGAGGGAGAGAGAGAGAGAGGGAGAGAGTTTTCTTCTAAAGCGCATTTTCAGTAAATTTTTGTGCGTACGTATATTCATACACATACACTTCTATATATATTAGATGTAGATATATGTGTGTGTGTGTGTGTGTGTGTATGTGATTTTTTTTTTATTATGCAAGTCATTCGTGAAGGCTATTGTCGTAATTATGCGTAGGCCTAAATTATTATTAGAACTAAATAAAATAAACTAGAACAAGTCAAAAGGTACCTATTTCAGAACCTTTTTGTTACTTTTCCCGCCACTTACTTTATATCTCATGTTTACATCTTTACGTACAAAATCCGGATAATACATGTGTACAGCTTAACATTTTTATGTAGTATTTCACTGAGTGTATGTAAATGTAAACGACCTTATATTCAAAGCGTTATGAAAGGAGACATCCGACCGACTCGGATAAACGGATTACGTTTCATTATATCCTCTTCAGTAGATTATTGACGCAAGGATTTCAAAATTTAAGTTTAACAAAAATTTACAATATTCCGTATATATAATACAAAATCCAAATACCATTCAACGACTCACTCATTACGATCTTTTGTGAATTACTAATTTGTCGATGGCCAAATCCATTTGAGAATCTGAAGACAGTTGCGGAAATAATTCACGACACATTTTAGTCAGTGTTAGAGCTCTTAGGTTGCTGGAGGAAGACACTCACTGGGCCCGCACCATGGAAGAAGCTTCCCTCTCGCTTTCACCTCACACGATTCGCGAGTCTTTTGTTGTTATGTTGGTTTTTTGCCAAGTAGCAGACAGTCTAACGCTTTGATTCAAATAGCAGGTCAGACCGGCGAACGACGTAAAGAGGATGGACATTTTCTATAACAAGTGTCTGGTCATCGGAATTTGCATGCCTGATCACTCTGTTTAATAATAATTTTCAACGCCGCCAGCTGGAATTTTTTATGTTTCAAAAAAGATTTGGTTACTTTTTTATTTGTAAAAAATTGATTCATTTTTCCACGTGTATTCAATATAATATAATATATAATTATAATAATGTTGTTACATTGAAAAAATTATTTGTTACATATTGTTTGAATATGTACATATGTAGGCCTTGTAACGTGTCATTTCACATAACATAAAAGAATGTATAATAAATAAAGGAAGTATCAAATTCGTTAAGGAATTTGGAGTAAAGAAACAATTAATTAAGTAAATGAAGCATTATATTGACTAAAGCTACCAACCAGGGATAGATAAAGAAGAATTGTAACAAAATCATGAAGAGGAGGAAAACTTCAAATAGCCTTAGAAGCAAATGCATTAAATAAAATTGACAAACAGACATCTCAAAGACTGGACCAGACTACAACTTTGACAATAACAGCTACCCAATAGGTTAGTAGAATGAAAGTATATAAATAATTACAATAATGCAACTCTAAATAAATAGTATATAAAATAAATGATACTGGAGGATAAGAAACCGCAGTCATGTGACAAGATTAACCATTA
The DNA here is from genome assembly GCA_034769895.1 of Magicicada septendecula. Classification (NCBI taxonomy): domain Eukaryota; kingdom Metazoa; phylum Arthropoda; class Insecta; order Hemiptera; family Cicadidae; genus Magicicada; species Magicicada septendecula. The sequence continues at coordinate 338,756,416 of CM068367.1, read as the reverse complement.
ATAATTGTTGTTCAGAATAAAATTATAATAAAGAAATTAAAGATTAATAAGATTAATTATATGTATTAAATAATAGAATTGTAAGGGAAGTTGGAAAATAGCTCAACTTGTACTACACAATATGGCAATGGAACTGACTATCAGTCAATAATGTTAAAATAACCAAGATTATTGCTTGTGAATAAAAGATAACAGAAGTAATAAGAAATCAATGTCCAACAATTACATACTTCTACTTAATCGAAGTACATCAACCATATAAGGTACAAAGCTTATCATAGAATATGTGTGATATGTCAAGCAAGGAAATATGTAAATAGTTTAAGAAAGAGTAACATAAAATTGATTGTAAAATAATCATAAGATAGGAAATAACCAGATACGTATTTGGACAAATGGCCATTCCTATACTGAGTCTTACAAATAAAAGAAATTGTAAAATAGATGTAACAAGTTTTATATCATCAAATGTGTATCAAAAGATGATAATGGATGTTCGATTTATGTTTCAATTGTCACAATGCATAATAGTTAGGCCATTGTGTTATAATAAGGAAAAATAGTTATAGTGACCCAACAATGTTAGGCACTATGTAGAATTTAAGAGTTTAATAACAAATTAAGTGATATAATCATGTTAGATATCATTAAAAATATTTGTTGATCGAGGACTATCATGTACACAAAAGAAGAAACCAAAATTGTAACAAAAACCATAAATGGTAAAACAATGTATTAGAATAGGCAATCGTTAAACTGGTTTATTTTCTTAATGATGTATGAAAACAGGTCATTATAGGACTTAAATTGATCAACATTAAGCCAGCTAAGCAGTGCTAGCAAAATAATAACTATTATAATACGCATGAAAGAGAAACTTATGTTATTTGTAAAAAATCTTGTGAATTTAGGATATAGCAGAGAAGACCAACAACAATGAAAGTGACGCTTAGTTAGACAGTCAAATTAAAATGACATCATCATGACGTAAGGATGACGTAATGTCATGTGACCATGACATCATTTTCAGCCAATCAGATTATAGTATCGATACCAAAAACGGGACGCGGGCCTTCCACTATAAATAGAACGACACATCGCTAACAATTCATTCGTTTTTTCATCATCCGAGCAGTAACGACGCCGCTCCGTGTCAAAATTTTAACCTAAAATCAATTCGTTTATCATCAACTGAAGTAGTAACTTTTAACCTACAACTGATAGTAAATCAAGTGATCGTTTTTATCATCCAAGGAAGCAACTACGTTCTTCGAGTAAAATTTTAACCAAAATTCACAGTGCGAATCAGTCGAAACGAGGTTAGGTGTACGACGTAAACAAAACAACATAACCTCGAAGAAGTATAGTATTGTGAGTGAACCGTGAATCATATGGGCAATTCAGTGCATTAATGAGTGAAGTGTAATTAATAACCAAGGGAATAAAAGGGAGTAGAGTATAACATACTTCCAAACTATTTAAGTAAACTATAATTATAATCTTATTAGAACCATACTGTTGTATGCACAATTATGTATGATAACGCACGACACAATAACACTAACACAATAGTAGTTAATAAATTTTAATTATTGTTCATTGAGTTCCCTGTTGGTACTGATAATTGGATTTAACCGAGGATAACCTCATCTTAATTATTGTTCGACCTGAACGAACATTTTATCATTATTAGTTAAAGGACCTTGTTGGTGTCTTCTGTTATCAAAGTATTTTGTAAAGAGCAGTAATTAGTAGTATTTAAGTTCGTTTTATCTTGTAGATCCAAAGAATTCACACCTGAGAAAAACTAAAAATAATTTTATTGTACATTGAAGTAGGGTTGCCAACCTGCTGAGCTAGAAGTCATAAACCAGGTCAATTTGTTAGTGAATTAAATATTGTTCAATTGAATTTAAGAACCATAAAACATAAATGAAGAAAGAATAAAAGCATCATAAATCTGATTGAAGGGTTGCAGATTATTATTTAAATAAAACATAATAATTTTTATTAACGGAAAAGTGGATTTTTCAAGCCACCTTAACGGTTACGTTAGCAGTGCCGAATTTGGAGGCGCTAATTCTTATTTAAACGTTCAAACCAAACCAATTGAATTAATATCACAGTAAACAGAGTTTAATTAGATTCAATTAATAATTTCAACCTACCAATTAAAATATTGATTTCATTTATCAAAATAAATTTATGGAATGCTGATCCAAGGTTCCATATGGCGCCCAAATAAATTTTAATACATTTTTAACCAAATAATTGATAGTGGTAATTCAGAGCAAGTTAAAGCATAAGTTCTTTTATCAAGTGAATAGAACAAATAGAGTAGAACTGTTATAAACGTGACGAAAAACCGATTACTTCCAAATTGGCTTGCAACTTGGGGCTTAAAAATATTCAAAAGTAATTCAATATTTAAGAGAGAAATATAAATTCATAGAAATAAGAGAGAGAAAGAAAGGTACATTCCAAATTGGCACCAACAATTTGGGGTAAAAGACAGTATTATAAGAAGAAAGGAGAAGAACGAAAGGTAACAGCATATACGAAAAAAAACGATGTGTGACATGATTCTACTCATGTTCACTGTAAAAATCGATTTTTTATAATAAAATACATATAAACCTAACCTAACCTAACCTAACCTAACCTAACCTATGACCTAGTCTCATTTAATTATCCGTTCACTCTTATTTGAACCTTAATTGTATATACCAAAATCGCGCATTCTTCAAATACATAGTAACAACTATTTACAAGTTGATCAGTTTACTCGCCACTCGGCACCGACGTTCTCACGTCTGGCGTGTGTCCCACGACATACTCATTTTTTTTTAACTTTAGATACAAAATGAGTGTAAGAAAGCATAATTGTTGCGATTGTTTAAAACATTGTGTTTCTAAGAACAAACGCAAATTTCCAAAAATGTTTAGTTTAATTCGAAAAGTGAGCTGCATGGAGGTATCGTTGTAATGGGTTTCCCAGAACCTGCTGCAGCTAATTTGAGATGTCACCACTAATAAATCAGCTGGTGCTTTATATTCCTGTTATATAATATTTGAGATATTAATTTTTACTTACATAAGTGTTACACAGTCGTGTCCCTATCCTCTGCCGCATTGAGAGCAAAGGACTGGAAGAGTGAGTGTAGTAGGGCATGGGAAAGTGTAAGGAGGTAAAAGAGAGGGAAAAGAAGATTATGAGAGTAACGGTTTTTACTTTCACCACCCCCTAAATCATCTTTTCCATTTTTCTTCCACACCTTACCCTACTTTAGAGCTCTTTCCATATCCTACTACTCTCACGTCTCTGCAAACTGCTCTCAGTCTTCCCAACTCCGTCCACCTTCTGCTTCAACACTCCATCCCTGCCCCCTTCCTTTGTTCCTCACTCTACTGTTACCATTCACTTTTTATTTATTCTCGTTTTCGTTCTCTCGTACATACACATAGGCCGTTTTGATGTTTCAATTGTGACAAACATAATATTAAACACTTAACTGCAGAGATTATTTTTTCAGGGTAATTAAAACTAGCTTCACTATTAACAGTTAATATGGGTAGAATATTATAATGTTCTTACGTACAAAAATGTATAGATGGTAATAAACTTTTTTAATAATTACATTACGTGTATATTTTATATGTACTTGTAATACTTAATACTTATATGTACTGTGTACACATGTATTTTACGTGACCTTATTCATATGTACAATAAGGTTTTCCATTTACAATACAACCCATGAAATAAAGTTTTCGGAAGGCTTTGTGTCTGTCTTTTTGTTTGGGCTAGCCTCAAGAAATACTCAGTGAATTTTTAACGGTTTTCAACATTGTATTGAGAGTTTGTCGAGTAATGCGTACGAAACATTAACATGTGTGTGGCTATGACGAATCACTAAAATCTGATCAGTGACGAAGTTGATAAAACAAGTAGAAGAGAAACTGCAGTCCGAGTGCATTCTTGTTTTACATTATAATATAAACCAATATAGACGTATCACAGTAAAATTATATAGACAATATAGAAGCACTGCTCATTATAAATGTTCTACAAACATTCTGCGAAAGCATACACTTACTAAGGTTTAATACGTTACTATAAGCGCCAAATAAGTGTTTTCATGTCACACTTTGCTGTGATTTTATATCTTACGAAACATTTTTTAAATTAACCACTTAACTCTTATTAAAGTAAATTATTTACTAAAAATATTTAACTAAGCTAGAAAATTCTTATTCTATGTTATGTGTATTTTAAGAGATAAAAGTTGAATACATTTTATTGAAAACGCCCACATCTCTACACTGTATAAAGTAATCGGTAGGTCTGCCAGTTTGTTTGATCTAATCTCCAAAACCAGTGAGTGATAATTCATATCACTTTTACTCGAAGTATTAGGATACTTTCCTTACTTTCTAATATTAGTATTAGGATTCTATAAAGATAGAATAAACGATAAATTTAATGGAATTCCTAAAAGTAATGATATAGAAAAGAAGTGGTGTAATATCAAAAGAGTATCATTATAGGAGCCAGACACGCCAGAGATGTCGAAAAAAGATTTAGATGGTAAAGAGGCATGAAAGAAGAAGTAAAAGAAGCAATAATTCGTAAACAAAATCTTAACTTTATTAACTAGTAAGTAGTCTGTTAAATACTAGAACTATCCAACTCCTGCAAATACAGGAGAGTAAAAAGAAGCAGTTAGACCAAACAAAACAAAACCGATTCCTAAACAAACATATGGGCAATCAAAGGATAAAATCATTTTAAAATCAAACACGATGTGCATGCTATTTAAATCATGGCTTTCTAAATAATGAAAACACTGAATAGAAGTGGAAAAGAAGCAAAATCAAGCAAATTGAAGCGGATTTATAAATCATAATACAGAAAACGCACACAAATACGAGATACCCTCTATAAAAAGGCGATATTATATTAACGCTTAATAACATCCTCCAAAAATTATGCAATAAACATCTGAGCGGAAAATCATAAATTTGGCATTGTTTTGGTAAAAGTCCGATTAGAACAAAGGTAGGCCCTAGTTGTAGACTAACAAATTTAACACCAACTTTGACATTTTATTTTCCTGTGGTGGGATATATCATACGAAAACGATTTTGACTGGGATAATAATTCAGTAAAAGTTAGTAGCATCTGTGGCACAATCAATAAAAATCGTAAAGAATATTGACGGGATATTTACATGACTTTTTACAAAAAGGAAATATTCCCACACCCATGTACGCAGGTCACTCACTACCCTTTGTAAAAAGGAAGAAAACAAAATTCAAGTTGCAAAAATGAAATTTCTGTGAAGTGTACAAGGATATTACGTGTTAGAATGACAAAGAATTTAAGACATCACAAGAGTATTATAATCTAACCTTCGGAGAAGTTTAGGGACGATAGGAGGACTCTGTGCGAACACGTGGGTCGTTTGCTAAATAACAGACTATCGTCCTTGGTTGGTCAAAATTTCTGATGTTAGCACTTTGCTGGTTCCAGTGTCAATTATAATTTTAGTGTTTTTATAAAGGGCTTGTACCGTTCTAGTCAAATGCATTGGATATTTTCGTTTCTCCATTATGTGCCAGAGTTTGTCTCGATGGATACGATCAAACGCCTTTAGGTAATCTATGAAGGCTATGTGGTCTCTAAATTGAATTCCCTACGCTGTTTTATTATCTACCTTAAACTGAAAACATCGTCAGTGCATGATCGTCCTTTACGGAATCCTGCTTGCTCTTCAAGCAATATAGTTTCAGAGATAGTTCTAAGCCTTTCATTGATAATTCTCCTGTAAAGTTTGTAAGCAGCATTTAACAGACTAATACCCCTATAATTTTGTCTTGTTTCTTTCACCTTTTTTAAACAAAGATATGACTTTAGCAGTTCTCCATTCATCTGGGATTTCATAACTAGTCCAACACATGTTAAAAAGCTGTAACATTCGTAGATGCAGGAAGAGGCCTCCATATTTTATCATTTCGGAATTGACATCGTCTAGACCGGGTGCTTTTCTGTTTTTTGTTTCCTTCAATGCGTTTTGCATTTCTGTCATAACAAGAGGATGTCATAACCGGTCGAACCTGATTTCCCGAAGATATCCTCTTTTGTAGGGTTATACCAGAGCTGCTGGTAATGTGTAATCCATTCCTCTTTTGGTATTACATTTAGTCTTGCCACGTCTTTCTCAGTTTTGTTTAGGTGTCGTATCATTTTGTAGGCAAATTCTTGCCGACGGTGTACATCATTTTCTACACGACTTACAAAATTATCCCATGATGTCATGTGCGCATGTCGAGCTTCGTTTTTGTTGTTCTGTTACTTATAACATTATAATTGTCTTTCGAATCTTCAGTTTTATTTTGTAGGTATTCACTGTATGCTTTGTCCTTTTGTTCAATGGCTTATTTTATCTCCTCGTTCTAAATTTTTAATCCTCTTTTCCGTCTATTTTTTGTCTTTGTGGCTAGCACTTCATTACCTATCTGTTTTATGGCCTTCATTATATTTGTCCATTCTTCAGTAATATTATTGCTTGTTGGGGTTTGTTTGAGCAACTGTGTTAGTCTGTATTGGTACAAATTTCGAATTCTCTCTTTTTGTAATAAATATACCTTGTAGATTTTATCTTTTCTTGTGTTTTTGTCAAGAGTAGTTCTTTGTTTTTTCCATCTTGACCACATTTGAATCTTGGATTTCACCAAATAGTGATCCGTGTTAACATTTCTTCCTCTATATACGTTTGTGTCTACGACACTTGAGGCCAATTTTTGATCAACTATTACATAATCAATGAGAGACCTGTTACCTCTTGCAGACCATGTGAACTTGCTTACCTCCTTTTTCCTGTAATATGTATTCGTTATTTTTAATTCGTTGAAAGTAACAAATTCTCTCAGGTGGTTCCATTTTGATTTTGATGTTCTTCTCCAAATATTCCTATTAATCCTGGGATAGGATCCTTCCCCACTCTAGCATTCAGGTCTCCCATTAACAGAACATAATCATTATTTGCCTTTGCCACATACTTTTTGTAGTTCTTTATAATATCTTTCCGTCTCATCATGTTTTCTTTCCTCTGGGGTATAGGTACTTATTACTGTCAAATATCCTCTATTGAATTTCAATCTATCTGTCATTATTCTTTTACTAATAAAGTTACACTCACGGACCTTATCCTGCCATCTTCTATCTATAAGCACAGCCACACCACAGCAAGCTCGTCTTGTTTGATCCACACCACCGTGCAAAATCACATAATTTTCTAACTCTTTAGTTCCTTTAAGTTTCTTTTTGGTTTCTGTTATCGTGGCAATATTTGTTTTGTATTCTTTGAGAATGTTATTGAGCTCCGTTTCATTATTTCCAAGACCCTGAACACTCCATGTTGCAACATTTAATATATCTGTTATTCCATTATTCTTGTTCTTGTCCTTATTCGCGCCAGGTCGTATACCCTTAATACCAGTCCTAGTCCGAGGCATCATGTGAAGCATAGGAGGATGTAAAATTTTACATGGGTTGTGTAACGACCAAGAATTAAAAATTTTTTAGTATGATCGAAAAGACGTTACATTCCGCAAGACACCCCTACACAGGCCACGAGCAATAAATAAGGAACAGTGTAACGAGGTGTCAAGTGAACGTTTGCTTCGGACAATACAAATAGGCCCTACGCTTCACATAGCTTTACAATAGGGAATAAGGTTGGCCGTGACAGACTCGACTCAACCAAGATTTACAGCCTGCAAAATGTAAGATAAAAGAAACTGTGTCAAGTACCAATTTAGAGAGAAACTGTGACGTACACACTGCCGGGTTAATTTGAAGTGTACCAGTAGTAAGAAAAAGGCGTAAGTACACAATGGTATCACCCTGTATGAGAACTGACATCGATATCTAAAAGAATAGAACCGAACCTGTGCACAGCAGGGGAACGTCTTACTGGCGACAACTGATATTTACGACAGGGAGAAGGAGTGCCGTTTTGGAAACGACGACACGTTGCGCCAGGACAGCGATCGGAAAAGGGGTCGAGGACAGCGAAACAATAACGAAATACGACACATTGTTTGCGTGAGAACTGCAGCAGGGCCCGGTGTACGCTTAGACAAAGACATGATGGACAACCAAGAAATTGCTCCTGTTCTAGGAAAAGAGTACGGAGGCTTTCGACGCGAATTCGTGGGAAGACAGGATACCCAATCACAACCCAGCAGCTACCCAGAGAACAGGTGGAGAGGACCGTCGTCATCATGGCAACGGGAACGTCGAATGAGAAGTAAAGAACGATAGTCTGGCATAAGGGTAGGAGATCTTCTGTCCTATCATGTTCGACCTGAGGCGTGTCTTCCAGAAGTGTGCATTGTGGTAAACGATGCTTGATAAAAACTGTTTACAGAGCACGCGGGAGGACAGTCTTTCATAAATTTCAATCATACACTTTGAGCAGTCTTCACGTACTTTTAGACAGTCTACTTATAATTTTCGACAGTCTTTTTATAACTTTCAACAGTCGGTCGTCATACACTTTTAAGAATCTTTATACATTTTATAACAGTCTTAATACAAAGTTCGATTAACGTACGGACAGCAGTGGGACTTTGAAACTCTGCTACGCGGCGTGACTTAAGTGACTTAGACATTTCGATATTGGCGTGTATCCGGTAATAGTGTACCTACAGTGACTAAAACATGCGACATACGCCAGTGCTTAATAATTATAGAGTTCTTTATTATACTCAAATTCAGAACTGAGCTAACCAATCGCACTTTCATCAATAACATACGCGTAGAACTATTGTTAATGTAATACCGGACAACGAAATCGTAACGTTGTACAGTGCGGCGAAGCGATACAATATAATTTGGAACAATTACACCACGGCATCAAAGACACTATACATTAATGTACACACAAGAAGTTCAACAATGGACAGACAGACATATACACCATAGTTAATGATGAACTTATCCTCACGACACATAATTTCATAACTCGAACAGTAACAGACGAATCAACTGAAAACACACACAGCGCGAGTGAATCTGTTCCGCGTGTGTTGAGTGTTAGTGACATCACAGCTACGCAGCTTCCCACACATGGACCAGCAACGAGAAGGAGTTACTGCGATGGAAATATCGGATAAATCGCTTTACAAGTAATCTTTATGCTATTCTTATCATAAGAACTCTACTGTCCTGTCTCTTTTCAAGAAACACCCCTTGAGTATTTAAATTAAATATGACAAAATAATTAACGCTATTCATCTGAGGGAAGCAATGAACGCATTAGTATAAGATTTATTGTTTGACTATTTGTGTTTTCTATATATCGATTGTATTATATATGTATGTGTATGTTTTCCAGCAAACAACGTATTGGATTCGCATTGTAATTTGATATATATATACATGTGTTCTTTTATGTTCCTTTTATGAATGTATTTACAGGGAATCATCCATATTTTATATATTGAAGTCTCTTTATTTAATGATATGATGTTAAATAAATAAGTGTTATTTTATCCAGAATATATGCGTTCATTATTGTCAAGTTACCTCAGAACAAGAAAGTAATGGCACTTGAATGATTTATAGTAGTTTTATTAATTTATACAACAATTAGAGTCTCCATGCAATAATTATGCTAACATAAAGGAACTAACGTGTCACTTAGCTTCAATCAGTTGATATGAGTAACCTAATTGAGTGACTACGCGATCTCATTATGCAATTAGTATATTTACATAATTAATTAATCACAGTTAGCATAATAATTAACCCCATTAATGTTGTAGTTGGTTACCAGCCATCCTCATAACCCCCACACCGGGAGGACCAGGGACTCTTCTGTCGGGGTTACCATACCTTAGCCGTTATGTTCCAGTTTTGAGGTGCCGGAAACTCGCCTTTCGCCCTCTCTCGTTTGCTACATAACGCACACCCACTGTACGCCATGCATTGCCCGGGGGTCACGCGACATACAAGTATGTCTTCTTGGACGTGAGAGTAGGATTTATTGGTAGAGCTGTTAAACAGTGAGCATTTCTCAGGGTTTTAGTATTATGTACATAACGGCAATCTACACAATCCTCAAGACTCTTTACCAACATTTGACCCCCTATAGTATTATATTCTATAGTATGTCTTATATAATATAGATAATTTTCTGTATGTTATAAAAACTTGTTTGACTTACATATAAGATATTAATAAAGGATATGATAAGGGGAGTTGTAGTAATTGTTTCCATTATTTGTTAGAAATGCACTAAATGTTTCAGTGTATAAGCCAGCAGCAGAGTAATCATGCCTGTGTTCTGTGTCTGGATTAGTCCAGCAACGGGAAGACAATGCTGTGACGCAGAACAAACTCGTGTGCTGCAGATTAAATGTCTAGACTTCGCTTCACGCTGTGAATTAAACTCGCATGTGAGGGGCAAAGGGCCTTCTGACTGTTCGTAAACGTCGTGTTTATAACACATCACAGCCTACGTGTCTCGCTTTATCATTACAAATATTACACGATCAAATAGCATTTATTTTGGCCCTCTCAAACATATATTTTCCAAAAGCGACGTTTTTAAATTTCGTTAACTCGATGAGTATCTTAACATTTTTACAAAATACGTGGTTTTCCATAGTTCTTCACATCATAATTAGTTTGGTAGATTGTTTATATCAAAGTTGCATATGGCTCTTTATGCATAACGATAATGTGTGTTCCGCTAGACAGGCTTAGAAATTCCGATGAAGTTATTTCAGCATTATCCTTTCCTATGAACTGGATTTATGAGACGATCTAGTGTACAGTAGACACGTTTTGAATGAAATTCAGCATTAAACGAACCTTTTGTAAATAAATATTGGAATGCATGACTTAGTTTTTCCTATCGCTTTGTCTTCTACTTATAGCTTTTATAGAATGTTTTTAGCAGATTTGTCGTTATAGATAAAATCAATAACAAATTTTGCTAGAAATTATGGAAGTATTTAAGAAATTTTCGTACTCCAACGAAATTCTCCCATAAAAGAATATCAGTAAAAATATCACATAATGATGTCTCTTAGTAAATATACTGAACCAAAGTTATTGCATCTGAGTTTATATTTTCTAAGAGTAGTTATGTTTGTGTTGTAGTTATGTTGTTGTCGAGAAACCGTTGTAAATGGCAAGAATGACAATATACATTTCTTCAGTGTGTTTACTGTCGTCAAACACTGTATAATGAAATGCAAACTAAAACTTCTCAAAATGAGCTGTATCTCTACTATCTGTAAATCAAAAGTTCCCTACTTTATAAGGTGTAATTTACATTTGTTCGTATAATTACAACACTGAAATAATAAATGTAATATAGGTTAAGAATTATAGAAATTCTATGTTGCATCTTAAAAAACAGAAAAGCAATAAAATGAAGAATGCTCCACACAGAATAAATGCATTGGCTTGCTTATCTTAAGAAAATAGTAAACACTGTTAGTCGCTGTCTACAATGAAAAAAAGATAACATTCATTTATTGTTCAGCTATAAACACCATGTTACAACATTTAGGGTCGTTTCAACTCCCCAATTTTATTATTTCGTTTTAACTATTATACAAATATGACTTAGCGATTGTGTTGTTATGCTGTATGAATATTTTGTTATTATGTCGTTGTATGAACCTTCTAAGTTCGTTTCCTTACTGCCAGTTTCTTTTCTTGGCTCTGAAAAATCATTAATCTTATATCGCTCTCGAAACATTTGTGACCAAAACATTAACTTGAAAAATATGAAGTTACGTAGTGTATGTAATTATTTTCTCTAACCTATCTTCGCTGGTTACGTTAATCAACCTTTAAAGCGCGCGCGCGCGTGTGTAGGGTGAATTTAAATTGCACTGAAAATTATAAAAATTATAGGACTTTGTTCTAAAGGTCAAAATAATAAAATTACCTACTTTAAGACTTCCCTCGAGGCGGTGTCTTAACAAGTTTCTTTGTAGTTACAGATACAAAACAATATCAGATGCAATCCATTAAATATTTGATTGGGCCTCCATTTTGTTGAGTCCAAGTTTTTGCGTTTGACGGAGAAATGGAAATAGTTTCTAGTATTACGCTTAAACCAAAGCACGCTGGATGGAGAAGGAACGAAATTAAAGAAGGACAGTGTTACTCCGATGTGATACCCGACGTATCACTTGGAGATACTGCATAAGCAGCAGGATATCGTAATGTTTTCTTGTTGTTCTCTTATTGACTCTGCTACGTTTCCTGAGATACTTCCTGCTTATTTTCCTGGCATCTGAAACCTTCTTGTAGACAATATTACCTACTCTTCCCCGTCTGCCCCATCTGCTGAACAAAGAGCTTCACCGAGCCATCGTGGCGAATTGAGGTCTGCCAATCAAAGCGATAAAGCTTACAAGTAAGAAGGTGTATTAGACAAAGTTATAAGTGTTGAATTGTTTATTTGTATGGCAAACTATTTTATTTTTATTCACTTGGCGGCTTTTATCATTTGTTGTGGTAGTGGGAATTGGACAAATGTATAACTAACATTTTACTACGAACATGTTATTTTTAAACTGTTAATAAGTGTGGGTATCGATTTCCTTTACGTTCACTGTTGAAATGCCGCGCTCCGTTGCGAACTTCATTGCAATATCAGTATTGAGTACTTAACCGAAGTAGTTTATGAGTTAAAGCCATTCGACATAGAAGGAAATTACCTGTCCAGCTAGCCAAAACACTCCGCTTCAGCCACTTATTATTACTTCAGGATGTTATCTCAAATTTCCATTTTCACAGCCTCCTTGGAGGCTGAAAAGTGTACTTTGATTATTATGCGTGCGGAACTTCTCAATAATAGCCAAGCCCTCTACTAACTCCCTTGTGTAAAACTACGCTGATATTATTTATAAATTTTGTTCAGTAAGATCTGAAAATATACATACTGAACAGTAGCAGACGAAGAATGCGATCCGATATCGCATCTGTAATCATCATGTCTCTTATGATTTCTGTAATCATCTGTTAAATTACAGATGAACTATCCAGATCGAACTCGCCTGGATAGGCGTTGAATATACTAAAGTTTAGTGTGATATGATAACTTACAGGAAACATTAACTTGTATTAGTCGGCCTGCCGGACTGTTGGTTTTCTATGAAATAGTTGTTTCTGCAGTTCTAATTTCACCTACACCATTACTTTATCACGACAGTTGCCATCCTTTCTGAAAGCTAGTACTTATACCTCTGTTAGTCATTGTTACAAAACCTCCGGACCCTGTGTTCGATACGGAAAATATTGTAGTATCCCGTGTCAATGTGGTTGTGAATATGTGGGCGAATCTTGTCGTTCTTTGCAGAAACGTGTGAATGGGCGTAGGGTGAATGTTCAGAGAGGGAACACTTGTCGGTCATGGTTGGCTGAGTATGTGTGGGAGGCGCAACATAACGTTTTGTGGCAGGAAGCAAAAATTATTAGTAAAGAAAAGAAATGGTTTGAACAAAAATATAAGGAAGCTGTTTTTATAATTACAAATAATAATTGCATTAGTCAGGTTAGCAGCGAAATTACGAACATCTGACTTACATTACGAATTACATTCGTAAAGCACTTTAGATAGTTCTTGGGTGTCCTTAGCGGTTTGTGCAAAGGAGGGTGTTTGCCGATTCTTTGCGCGCGCGCGCGTGTGTGAAGACGGCTGTCGATTGTTTGGGTGGCCTAAACGTCGCATTTATATTTTTTCTGTTTTGGCAAAAGTTCGTCGATTAGATTCAAATTCAAATGACAACAGCCCATCATGGCTACTTTTTAAAGACTTTACGTTATTGACGATTACATCTTAAATTACATCGTCTTGTAAAATATAGCCCTACTTCAGTATTTACTTTTACGATATATTTGAAACATACTTTATTGCTTAGACGTGTTTATTAAACTTTTTGCCTAAGCGTGGTTATAGATCGTGAGAATTGTATTCTTAGAATACATCCGCACGTGAGTGAGAAAAAAATAATTAGCGATATAAAAAGCCGGTGGTGAAAGTGTAGAAATTATTATTTGCGTTTAGTCAGGATTATCACCTGTAAAAATGAATAAGGGATGCCGAGTTAAATGAATGCTACAGTTTTCTTGTGATTCGCAACTACTATAACGTAAAGAAGGACTAATGTCTCGTGTTTCGCACACAAAATGTTTCGACGGATCTTGAGTTTTACCTGTTTCATTTATTTCCGGCGTGGTGGAAAGATGCATTATTAAGTATGGATAAATACATGGGAAACATGTAATTTAAAGTATATACATGTGAATAAAACATGAATTGCCTCCCTTTAATTCTTCTGTTTTCATAAAAACATTTACGTTATTAGTTATACCAGTAGGCCCTACTCACCATTACATCAAAGAAGGATTCCTCTCGTGGTTGTAATCGTAAACAACCTTACGATTGTCCATTGTAAACAGAAGAATTAAAGGGAGGCAATTCATGTTTTATTCACATGTATATACTTCAAATTACAGGTTTCCCATGTATTTATCCATACCGTTGTTTACGATTGCAACCACGGGAGGTATCTTGTTTGATGTAATGGTGAGTTCTGTTTTATTATTATTATTATTATTATTATTATTTTAGCACTATATTTGTATAACAAAGGTTTGGAGTTTTGACGATATCTACTTGTTATTGATAGATTTATCTTTGTATTAATTTATTGTTCGCCTGAAGACGACTCCTGATTCTATAGAGGTCGAAACGTCGTGTTTAATAATTTTAACTTACGATGGCTAATGTCCGAAATCTTATAATTTTTAATGAACAGTTCTATACTTTCATAAAACTGTGTACAAAGAAGCGTCAAAATTGGAATTCATTGTACCGCACTTAGCTGGCGAGAGTTAAGTCAACAAAAATAATGTTTCTTTAATGTAGAATAATGCCTGATGTAATTAAGTAAAGGGCAATTAGATCCTGGTGAAACATATTCAATAATTATGATAAGCTCTCACGTATGAAGCGTGAATTACTTGGAACAATGTGAGTGTGGAACACGGCGGCACACTAACTAACCCTTGTACACTCACTTACTGTACAGATGAAAACTGCAGATTGGAGTAAATCAGTAAGAAATGGAGAAGGTAGATGTAAAATTAACGGTCACAGTAGAAGTTTCTGTTTTTAACGAATGGTATCATAACGACAGTTACTTATATACTAATATCACTTACTTCTTACGTTTCACATAATAATTACAGCAAATGTCCTTACACCATTAATACAAAAAGACACGCGTCACTTAACTATAACAAATGAAAGTGAACAAAAGAAGTAAAGAAGTGACTGATACGTACAGATGGAATTTGACATCTGACATTTCAGTAATACAGTCGATGTCAAAGGACGCTGAGGCAATTGTTATGTACGTTCTATTCATCACAATTTTTCTGGGAAACGCTTTTTGTGAATGATTTTTGAGACCTTTGTTTCAACAACGTTATTTTGATTTACCTCCCACGTTGTTCTTTCGGGTAATTTACCAAGCTGATGGTTAAAATATTACTGGCGTAGGCTATAGTTACTGGACAAAAATAAAGCTTAGATACCAAATAAAACTACCATCATTAACGATGAGTTTTAATGCTGACAAACACGTTTCCAGGAAGTATTCCATTTTATTAACCGACTTCAAAAAGAAAGATTCTATATTCGTCCCTATGTTTTTTTTCTAACTAAGCCAATTATTCGAGAACGGCTGGATCGATTAAACTTTTTTATTTAAAAGAGCAGGCTCCTGCGGTGGTTTCGTAGTATTTGAAATTGATACTGAGCCGGTATTAGCAGAATACTGTATTTTATACTTACGTTCGTGCTCTGAAAATTCAATAATAGACTGGGATTACTGCGTTACTGGGGTTACGATTGTATCGTTAGCTTCTCTTACTCTCAAATAACGATGTTAATCTGTGTGGAGTTCTTCAATACTCACAAAATGCATACAGCACGATACAGCTCTGGATATTACTCTATTACCCTTTGGCCCTGTAGCATGTGAATCAAGCAACCAAAAGTATTTGATATCTCTCTGTTCTGTACATGACATAGCTACTGAAAATGAATCAGCAGTAAAAATCTTTTACTTGTGATTTTTAAATAAAGCGGTCAAACCATTTTTTAAATCTGGAAACCTTTGTTACTTGGATCTTCATCAATATGACCATCAGTAGCTATATCAAAACGTACATTCAAATTTATCCAATTATTATTAAAATATAACAATGATTGAAGGATCCATCATCGCTAAATACTCCCTATATTGCTCTTGAGTACTAGGATTTGCTCACAATGATATGCATTCTCTGTAATACCTATCACCTACTATAACTATGTAATCTATGTCACTTAAAGTCTAAGTAAGTTATTTGGATCTAATAAGAAAAAAGCTACATAAGAAACTACTGCTATGCCAATATACTGTTTACCACGTGAATCGATATTGAACCGTTTATCACCTTGATGAAATGAACCACGTAAAATCGTCATGTTATCATTTTACAGTTACATATTTATTTAACTCATAAATCGGTGCTTTGATATTTCTTTGTTGGATCTCTTGAGTCTGCACTTGCATGTCATCTCTATAATCCGCATTTTCGACAGAATAACATTTCAAGTTTACAACGCTGCCTTGGGTATAATAGTTTTATACTAGATACAAATTGTATTTATCAAAAAATAATTTAACCAAGTATGTAAGCAAAATTATCAAATTAACACTAAAAATTGAATTTAAAAAAATTAAACTAACTTCATAAAGGAGAAAAGTGTTTTAACACACCTGAAATTATTTTTAAAAACCCTCTGAAAATGAAAAATAATTTTTACATTTAATGCTATGCAATAATTTTTACATTTAATGCTATGCAATAATTTTTACATTTAATGCTATGCAATATGGAAATTGTGAAATTTCGTAAGAAAACTCTGTACCACAACATTTATTATGAATTTCTGTATTTAGTATCCTATGCCACGTCGCCGAAAAAACAAGCTTTCATATAACGTTATCCCAATACATTTATTGAAGTCACTAAGTCACTTTTCGAATTAAGAACTTCATATACGGCACAATAGTGCACGGCTCACTCCCGTACACCTTGCGCTTCTAGGGCTGTACACTGATTCAGATGAATAGATGAAGGGCTATAAACGAAATAGATGAAGCGAAAAAGCAGTGTTGTCAATTGATCACTGAATGCTACAATATTACACCCTCATAAGAATTACCTAAAGCGTATGGTAGAAAAGACGAATTCACATTTGTAGCTTCTCATATGTACTCTACCGGTCATAATTCTCTTGCAGGTGCGGGAACTCCCTTTTCGCTAACAGTGTTCATATTTTGTGCGACTCCTAGCTGTTTCTAACGTAACTATGACTTGGCTTTTAATTTTATAAAACGTTATTTGGTGTTGTGTTTCATGAGTAAGCAACGTGTGGATTGACATCTGCAATAATTGTCTGCCAAATATTTCTTTAAGCAAGAAAAGTATCTTTTCTTTTAAATAACATAATAGTATATTACTCTTTCCGTATTTTATATACGAATTCATCGTATATTCCCTCTCAACATGTACTCTATGTATCGTACCTAAATATGCGAATTCTTTATAGGTTTGCGTAAAAGGTACACGCAGGACGTAATAACATAACATAATGCTTAATTCAGTTAGGCAGCGAATGTACGTGGTGTTGTTGGCATACTATATTTGGATATTGTCTGCAACACTACACACTACTTAAAAATATTTCTGAACTGTCAATTCCTGTTATAACTAGAAGATATAACGATATTTTTAAAACATTCATTATGTCGATGCATTTGATCGATTTCTCACATGAAAACAAATTTGTTTTTCTTTAAATAACCAATAACTTATGCTTGAAATAGTTCTAGCGAGGCAATACATTAAAAAATATTACAAAAAGTCTGGACGTTATAACAATGCTTCTTGATACATTAGGATGTTGTAAATGTGGGGTTTTAATTCTTTGAAATTCTGGTTAAAAGACTTCATAGTCTTCACGAACTAAAACACTGAAGAAATATGTAATTCTGTAGTTCATAAAACCATGGAAAATCTTCATATAATTCAATTTCCTGTAGATTATATAGTTATTTTTATTATGCTTTCTGCAGATTATGTTAATTATTATATATAGACTACAAAGTTATACACAAAATGTATTGTTAGATTATTACGTTTTTTGCTAAATGATATCGGAGTATAATCGATAGTTTTCATACTATTGATTGTCTCGTTCCTATTAAAAAATTTTATTTCTTCACTTAATACAAAGCAACAAGTTTAATTACAGTATTATAGCAGTAGATCTATGAAGAGCAGCAGTTTAAAACAATAAGCTAAAGCACATGAAGCAGGTATTTGTTTACTTTATGCTGCGTACTGTGAGAAACGTTCCTACGTTTACAATTATGATTCCGTTACATCTTTTCATATTGGCGAATCAAGTGAGTAAAAACTTTTTGTGCAACATGTTTTTATTAGATTATGTGGGTAAATACATTACTCAGTACGGTAGATTATTAATTTTAGGCTAGAAAAAAGTTATTCATATTGTAAAGCGCCATGAGAGTATGTTGATAATTATTGAATTACTCTGATTTGTTAATAGGAAAAAAGTAACGACAGTAAAGACCGTATGTCAGCCCTGAGTCTGTCGATTTTGTTTGCAGATAAGCCAAAACGTAATCTACGAGTCGCGTCGCTGTCACAACATTCACCCAGTAGAGGTAACGTCCCACGATACTTTTCAGTTCGCGTCACAGCCCGCCGACAGCGAAAACGAGATTTTGTTTCGACAGCATAATTTGAATTCTACCCCTCTTACCAGATGCCTGGCTTGTCGATTGATCTGTGTAAAAAAATCTCATTTAAAATGAATGTACAGTATGAGTTTTCCACGTAATCTTAACGGATTTTTTAAACTGAAACATGATGTCTCTGAATAAGTCATTGTTCTAAGCAATACGTAATAAGTCACTGTACACGTCTAAGCAAACGTAGTCAATGATTACAGTATAGATGTAGAATGCTAATAGACCTAATAATGGCATATTGTATAATAATTACACTGGACTCAGTGAGTATTATTTAACAAGGTGTGCAATTTTACTTCCATGTTCCGTGAGAAAATGGAACTATGGTGATCGCAAAAAAATCATGTTAGAAATAAGGGCTGATTCTGATTGTACTAACCTCAAAACATGAAGAAAAATCATTCTTCGAAAAGTGTCTGTCTATATGTCGAATTTTTTCTATGGCGAACGATAACTGTCGTAAATTTAAACAGAATCAAATAATGTTTTACATATTATAACGTTGCAGAACTCAGACCCTATAAGAGATCCACAAATATAATAGCTGAAGGAAAGTAAACTAATTTAGAGAATAATGATCAAAAATATACAATGGTAATGAGAAAATAAAAAAGAAAAATAGTAGACAAAGATAATAAATGAGTAAATAGACTAGACTGACAGACAAATGACTATGACCCAACCCCAGTGATTGGCCAGATAAAAGCTATAAAATAAATATAAACTAATAAAAAACACAACTAATATGTCAAATTTAGTAACAAGTATTATATAAGTTATGTAAAAGAAAGTACACCACCAGTAATAAACAGGTAAACCCATTGTTAGTATATAATAATGATAGAAATACTACCAAGAAAGGGTAGGATAAACTCAAATTGTAAAGACTGGATGAAGGAATTGAAGGGACTAATGTCAATAGCCCAAAAAACTAAATTCATAAAAAGTTTTAGTACTAACTTTGTGAGTTACTATATTATGTATTTCAAAAATAACATTACTGATATAAAAAGTAAACATAAGATGTTAAAAACTGACTTTAAAATTAGGTTTTAAAAAATAATATAAACCAAGAGCGAGAGGTAGGTAGGAAGTGTTAATGATAAGCAGTGAAAGTGATAGAGAGGATAGGAAGGAATTAAGATAAACAATTAATAATGTTAGTAAAAGAAATGAAAAGTGGTAATAAACCATAAACAATAATCAAAATGTTGATAGAGAACCAATAAGAAGCATTAGTAGTGTGTAGAACCTATGTTATAGGGATTATGTTAGATAAGTTTATAAGATAAAAGGTATAAGATTAAAAGATAAGTTTTATTAGGGAATAAGATCAAGTTAAAGACAATATTGTTAGAATTAATTAAAGGAATTCTTTTATTAAACTAAAAAATAAGATTAAATGTTCAGAAAAATGGTAGACAACCAAATAAGAATGTCAACCAATTTCATTGTGTTAGCAATTAAGAAACAAGTTAATTATGAGTTCAATAAGAGGAAAACATCCTATGTTACCAAAATATTCACAAGGATGGTAATCACAATATAGTAAATGGTGTCAAGACACCATGCACCAAAGTTATTATTAGTTTATTTTAAAGAGTTGTGTTTTATAAGAAGGAATATGGCTGGATCATGAACAGACCATAAACCCTTTTTAATGTTATATGTTATCATAGAAGAATTAAGTGATAAAAAAGTGTGTAAGAGATAGTAGAAGGTATAAGCAAGCAATTGTATAAGTTTAACAATCCCAATATTACTCATCATTGTAAAGATAGAAAAAAGAATATTAGACAAGGAATGATTTTGTAAAATTATAATAACATTCATTTATTGTAAAATGGCCCAAAGTAATTCAAAAGTAAACAATGACTAAGTGACAGTAAGCAGAACATATGAAAGTAATAAATAATGTTTAAATTGTGTAAAACAAGAAATTCTAGACATTTACAGCTTAGGCCTATAAAATGCCTAACTGTCAAAATTCAGAAAAGCAATTTGTAAGCAATTAACCATTGTATTTGAGAATTAACACCAAGTAACTTATTAATTTCAATTATCTAACCATAATAATATATCAGAAATAGAGTAAACATAAAAAATAAGTGAAATATGTAATAAAATGACATTAGCAAAATGATCAAAACATTAATACATGATCAAACCCAGCGTTATGGGATATCAAATTAATCTTTGAAAGAAAGTAGAGACATTTATGATAATATCTCACACATTGGTAATAACACCAAGGAATAATAGCAATTATAAAATATTTATTCATTTTGAGCAAAACCCAAGCTTTATAACAATGAGTACACATGTTTTCAACCAATAAAGTAGGAGCCTGGTTACCATAACAACGAAATTTTATTAGAGAAAAACCGTTATAAACGAAGGAGTCCATTATTAACGATCAAGAGAGACGGATGCCAAACTGAAATCGCTCCAATTAAAAATTAAAAGAGAGGGAAATGCAATCAAAATTAAACTAATATGAATTCTAGAAGTTGAATCTGGATCCATTCAACCCAGGATGAAACTACAAAACAAATTTCAATAATTAAAATTAAAAAACTTTGAATAAATAAAATAGAAACCAGAAAAAGGAGGAAACCCGAGTGATGAAGAATTAATTAATAAATCAACACAATCTGGAAGAATTACCTGTGAATCATCAGAAGAAACGACAAGATTTGTTAAGTATAAATGAATTATCAGTAATTGCGAACAAAATTAATTAACTTTTTCAACACACAATAACTCTCACTCCGAACTTGGTATAATAAATTCTTTCAAGGATTAATTGAAAATATTTATTAAAACTGTAAGTGAACTATAACTTAATCTATGTGCGATGCCTGAAAGACTGACACACTTTTTAGACACTAAGAACCGGATTGTAAGTACACCTGTATAGTATTAATTATCATTGATGTAAGGTTGTGTACTTTCATAACATCTTGTTTATTTTTTCGTAATCCAAAGAACTCTTTGACTGAACAAATTGTGATAAAATTAATGTCAGCATATAACGCTATCAGCCGAACGTTAGCGAATCAACAAAGTCAACCGTTGAGTTGTAATTTATTTATAGCCGGAGCAAACTTTTTTATAATGACAATATTTTGTACTTAAATTATAAATAACCAGCGAATCTGGACACTAATAAATTAGTACTGAACATTAATAACCGTTCTTTGTTTTATTTGATATATGTCTTAATATTTGTGTACTTTATCAGTGAAGAAAATTGTTTACCAAAATTATAGGTTGGCAACACGTCAGACTCCAAGCGAAATTTGAATTCACGCCAGTCCGTTTGAATAATTTGAATTTATTATCAAAGAAAAGAAGACGACGCAGATCGAAACTTTTAATTTATTTTTTTTTTTTTTTTGTAAAACAATTTGGCGCCTATCGGGAAGTAAAGTACATTCAATTAAGGACAGGTAAGGAGAAGAACGATACATTTCGGTACTGGTTATTAGTGCGTTCGCGACAGTCATCGTCAGCGAGAGATACGTTATGAATTGACGACAACATAGTAAGACTTTCAGAGTACATACAGAGTACGTATAGAAAGATCTTTATAATATGTGTCCTAGTTTTAGAGAACTCGAGGGCTGTTGATTTTGGTGAAGATCGATAAAATGAGGGTAGTTTACCTGCAACGTTTTAAGAGTAAAGTACTTAATTTTGATAAGTAAAGTATCCTGAAAAGAACGTCATAATAATCCACTGTAGAAAGGTAGATGGAATATCTATAAATGAAAAGAGTAGTTGTAGGGGGAGGGTGTGACGATTTTAAAATAGGAAACGTAATAGGGAGTAAAATTTATTTTTATATCGCACATTAAAATTAATATTACATCCATGGATTAACTCAAAATAATATTTAATAAAAAGTTTACATGACAAAAAGAATGCGAGTGTAAAAATAGGGAAACTAGTTAATAATTTACCATGCACTGACATGCATTAACTGGAATTAACCTGCATACAGATTATTTTACTAAACAAATAATACTGGTAAAACTTGAAATTATTCAAATAAATAAACAATGATACAGTAGTATACTATTTAATTCTGAAGTAAAATATAGCTTTGGATAATAAAAAGGTCAAACTTTAAATACCGTAAACAGCGAATAAAGGTGGAACTTTTTTGTTGTGATGCGTAATCTCCGCGCAGTTAACTGCCTGTCCGGACATAATAATAAGGCAGTCGAGATGGAGCGCTCTCGTAGTAAACACTACACCCTTGAACCATGCCCCGAAGTACTAAGATATTTTAATTTAAAAGTGCAGATATAACTATGTGTAGAGGAAAGTATCAGTAAAGTAGTGTTTTATAAAGAAGAATGTAATCTAATAAATTAAATGGAATAAATAAGTGAGAGGGATGACATCTCTATTGACTATGTGTAAGATCTCCAATGTTTGTTTAAATTAAAAAGGTACAATGTACTAAAAGTGAGAATATTTCATAAATAACCATGTGACGTGCACTTCTGTGGGAAACAAGAACTTTCACTCGAGTTGTACTACTAAAGATGCTTAGCTACCAGACTTCATAGACCAGCATAACAGCTTCATAATTACCAGAATCTCTTCAGGAACTTCACCCTGAAAGTGAACTACCATAACCTTCAACCTTTTGTGGACACCCCAAGGACCAAGGACCAGGGCACGGAGTAAACTTCACAATATCACAGGTGACACGGAGACTTGTCTTCCGTGGTTAAATGTCATTAAAACAAATGTTTGCAAAGACAGTTTAATTAACTATATAAAAGACTTTAATTATTGTGAATTTGTAAATTGTATTATGTCATACGACTAAAATTATTTGTAATAGTAATTAGTGCTTGTAGTATAAAGCTTTTCAGATACTAGAGGTTAAATTAAGTCCATTCTTCAAATGGCCCTACCCCTTTAACTAGTATAATAACTTAACTTACAAACCAATTTAATATCCCGGATCCGTGGAAAAAAGCTAGCACATAACAATACTTTTGTTGTGGCCACCTTTTCAGAAAATATTTTGTAACGTTTAATTTAGTAAACCTTATGGTAAATAATCCATGTAGAACTATAAAGTATAGCACCTAATAAAGAGATATCATTACTTAACACAAAATACTGAGTGAATAAATCATCAAACACCCCAACAAACATTCCTTTCATTCTAACTACTACTGTTTGTTAAGAAGTTGATTAAGACTATGGCAGCCCGTGCAATTGATCTGAGGCAATTACGCACTGGTTCCCGACGTTATAACGTAGGTAAGACGTTATAAGGGATAATTTTTTGTATTGATGTTACAAATTTATTCTACCGAAAACTTAAAATTTCAATAAAATATTAACAGTTGATATCGTTCCATGCCATGTAACCACGGTTATGTAAACAAAATAATTATTTGTTTTCATAAATTCACAGATAACAAACGCTGGGCGGTATTCGCTTTCTTTCGCGTTGTTCTGAATACGGTTACCTAAAAGTGTTGGCCCGTGTATCAGGTGCAGTAATCGAGAAATTCTGATACAATTCCTTAGTCTTATTCAAAAAGAAATCGTAGACAAAAAGGATTTAAAATTGCCGTGGAGCAGCACCTATCGGTCATACAGTTGTGACTCTAAAATTTGAGTCCGTCTTGAAAACTGCGATGTGCATTCACGGAAGTGTACAGCGGACGACTGCTCAGTTTTCATTTTCTGAAGGTCTGTTGACTCCATTGATGATATACCTACTACGGAAAGAGTTGTTAAAGATGGCACTCAAGGTTCCGCAGAAGATGCTTCGTGATTCGGCAAAAATGCTTCAAGGGAGCCTTTGGAAGTGCTACAGGAGCTACTTGTCAAGATTCTGTAAGAAGAACGATTAAGAAGAGTGCCGTGTCTGCGAAAGTAACCGACGCTGCACAGGAAGTATTCCAAAGTGTGTGTGCGAGCGAGCGTGTGTGTTGTGTGTGTGCATGTGTGCGCGCGCGCTTGTGCGTCTGTGAGCACGGACGTTTTTTTATTTATTTACGTATTAGCTTTAGTTTGTGTTTAGTAAGTTTGTAAGTACGGATGCGTCTCTGTATAAAACAGTAAATGACGAAGGCATATAAAATAAGCAATAATGCATTTACACATACATATATTTGGGATACATTTAAATATTGAACGCTACTGCCCGATCCCTCCAATGGAACAGTCGATGAACCGTATTATTAAACAGTTTTTACAAAGTATACGTTGTATGTTTATTTGTACATATTTGGTGTGATAAAGTTTTCCATATTATTTGTAACTAGTTACTTCCATATTCGTTAAGGAAATGGAAGTATGGTGATGGCAAAAATTCGTGTTCGAGATTATAGCAAATTCTGATTGTACTACACTCAAAACATGAAAAAATATCGGTATGGAGAACCATACATGACTTCCATATTCTAAGATTTATATTTAAAATCATTTTCAGCCAAACAGCCAGGCTGTGTCTTACCTGCCTTTTTATTGCTGTATTAAATGAAAAATATTATATTACATTAAAATGAAAAAATTATAATTTTATTGCCTGGCAACAAAATTCTTTTATTTTTAACAATTACCATTGTTTCAAAAAGTTTAAATAAATTTTCAAGTACTTTACTGTTGTTAAAACGTAAAAGGTTGCAGGTAAACTACCCCTTCCCCTTAACCGATCTTCACCAAAATCGAAAGTCATTGAGACCTCTACAATTCAGGGACGTATACAAAAAATTATTTGATTCTGTTTGAATTTGCGGCTGTTATCGTTTGCCATAGAAAATACGCTTGATAAAAAAACGTTGCAGGTAAACTACCCCTTCCCCTTAACCGATCTTCACCAAAAACAATAGGTCTTGAGTACTCTACAAATCAGGGCTGTATGCAAAACATTATTTGATTCTGTTTGAATTTGCGGCTGTTATCGTTTGCCATAGAAAATACCCTTGTTAAAAAAACGTTGCTGGTAAACTACCCCTTTCCCTCAACCGATCTTCACCAAAAACAATAGGTCTTGAGAACTCCACAATTTAGGGCTGCATGCGAAACATTATTTGATTCTGTTTGAATTTGCGGCTGTTATCGTTTGCCAAAAAAAAAATATCCCTTGATAAAAAAAAACCGTTGCAGGTAAACTACCCCTTTCCCTCAACCGATCTTCACCAAAAACAATAAGTCGTGAGTACTCTACAAATCAGGGCTGTATGCAAAAAATTATTTGATTCTGTTTGAATTTGCGGCAGTTATCGTTTGCCATAGAAAAAAAACTACAGATAGACACATAGACAGACAGACACACACACAGACACTTTTCGGAAAACGACTTTTTTTCATGTTTTGAGTGTAGTAGAATCAGAATCTGCAATAATCTCGAACACGATTTTTTTTGCCATCACCATACTTCCATTCCTTAAGGAATATATATATATAATAATTCTTTATATATATAATTCTTCTGTACGTGTCTATGTCGCTGAACTCCTCCATGTATAAAATAATATATCGTTCGTGGCAGGTAAGCATATCTCAGTTATGTAATGTTTACGTTTCCATTTTATTATTTTGCCTACAGCAATACAAAGGCAGGTAAGACACACACACACACACACACACACACACACACACACACACACACACACACACACACACACACACACACACACACACACACACACACACACACACACACACACACACACACACACACACACACACACACACAATTCACGTTATTTCTGGCCTCACTCATGTTTATTTTCTTACATTTGCACGCTTTTTAAATGGAAAGTGCCGAAACCCATACCAACATAACGCGTGCAAGCCGAAAAAGTGGACATCAATTTGCTTCCTGTGGATCGCTGGGCAATGTAACTGCACGTGTTTACAGAGGAACGATTCATAGACAGACTTTTCGTCTTTAGGGAATGAACCCTCTGCAAGATGCTGAGGGTCCATGAGTGACTTCGGAGCGCTCCTTCTTTTTCGCGTGTTTGTTTTGTGAAACATACACTGTAGATTCGCAGCTTTACTCTAAGCAACGCTCAATAGGAAATGTTGAAAATTTTTGTCCACAGTGTACCCTCATTCACACTAAACCTGCTCTGATGTTTTAATTACGGACATCATAATATTACTACTTAATGGAGATCAATCATTATCTTATACAAGACATTAATTTTATACATATATTTTATATATATGTGTACAACGTTATCGGCAACAAAGAAGTAGTTTTTGTTAAAATTCCTTCCCGGGATATTTGGCCGTAGTCCAATGTTTTCTATAAAACCAGACGTTTCGTCAATGCCATCGACTTCCATCATCAGTGAAAATCGAGTGCGATAACGTGAGGTGGTATACGTTAGTGACCACAGTACTGTGGTTAAGGCTGAAGCAGTAAGTAGAAAGAAGTAGTTTCTATGGTAATATTTCATTTCGAAAATGATTGTAAATATAAATCTTAGAATATGGAAGTCATGTATGGTTCTCCATACCGATAGTTTTACTAATTTTCAATTATAGTTTTTAGAAATAATAATTTTATTTATATTTAAATTAGTTTTGTTTTAGACTTTAAACTTTACAGTCAATAACAAAAACTCGCTTAGAAGAACTCGTTTGATCCTATTTTCCTGCAGAGAATTAGGTTTTTTTCTTCACTACTGAACTGTGCCCTTTACATCACCCTTTAATATTATTTTGTTTTCACGATATTGATTGATGACTCGTTGGGCAATTGGTGAAACATATTAATACAAAGGTTAAAAAAAGACATCAAACACTTTAAATTTATTAACATACACGGTAAGTTTCACAGTTTATTATTTATCTGTGACAGCTGTTTAAGCTTATTAAGCTATTTTCAAAGAGATCATAGAAACAACTGATGTTTTACGTTTTAACAAGAGGAAAGTACTTAATTTTAATAAATAAATATCCTGAAAAGAAGTTTGAAATAATAATAAATAAATAATAATCCACTGCAGAAAGGTAGATGAAATATCTATAAATGAAAAGGGTAGTTGAAGGGGGAGGAGTTATTTTTTCGAAAACTACCTTTTTGATGTCAAATTAAGTACTTTATTTTGAAGGATAAGATACCTTAGTAATTGCATGTAATAAAACTATTACTCAATGAAAGTGTAAATATCAAAAATGGGGTTGTTCGGTTAAGGAGGAGGGTAGTTTACCTGCATTGTTTTGTGTTTTAACAAAAGTAAAGTACTTCATTTTGATAAATAAGTACCCCGAAAATAAAGACCTATTAATCCACTGGAAAATGTTAAATGAGAAATCTATTAATGAAGGGGAGGGAGTGTGAGAGGGAGAGGGTGGAAACAGGAAGCAGACAGACATACAAGAAGTTAGACAGGCGAAGAGGGGTCTAGATTAACATAAATACATTATAGTATACCACAGTATTACATATTATAAATGTAATATAAGTAGTAAAGTACAATAACCGATTACGTATTTACACATCTGTACGTACAATGTAAAGAAAATAAAACTAAAATCAATCATTTCCGACGGCCACAATGAAACAATAAGGGAATATCACGGGGACATCAGGGCCTTCTTATTTCGACAACTGATACTTCCTACACTTGTAGACCAATCAGATCCCTTGCGACTTCAATGTGAACCCATAAAGGTAGGCTATACAGGTAAAAACACCGTAATGACAGACCGAAACGTTTTTTTCACTGAAGTCTACTGAAGGGACTACAACAGTCGTCTCTATTTTATCATTCTTGTTTATGTTATCGACATTATGTTCCGTGTCTGGTTCTTAATGGTGTGTTTTAATAAAACAATTCCAACGTCAGTAAAACTGAAAACATTCGTATTCGTATCAAAGGAATCTTCATTCCGTCTGTTTAATAGTCGCCGTTAAAACTATTGGGCGTATTACGACTGAAGCTGTTTAACACTATCTCTGCTCCGTAATGTAGTGGTAACAGAGAACTTAATGACCTGGAAACGATCGTATATGCCAGCGACAGTCCTGTGACGACAGTTCCTGGCAGTCTATCCGTCTGCGTCTGAAGATATTTCTAATCAAATTAGATTAATTTGATGTTTGTTAGTCCGAATTCGAATTAAACTGAATTATCGATACATGCTAATCTAATAACTATTAATTTACTTACTTAATCAAACATCTATATGATTACTATGTTGAATCGTCTAAAGGATGCCGAATCAAATACGATTGTCATTACTAACTAATATATCTTAAATAATTAAACAACATCAACAACTGCAGCAGCAGCAGTAGTAGTACAAGTAGTAGTAGTAGTAGTAGTAGTAGTAGTAGTAGTAGTAGTAATAGTAGTAGTAGTAGTAGTAGTAGTAGTAGTAGTAAGTAGTAGTAGTAGTAGTAGTAGTAGTAGTAGTAGTAGTAGTAGTAGTAGTAGTAGTGGTAGTAGTAGTAGTAGTAGTAGTAGTAGTAGTAATGTGCAGGCGACCGTCACTTCAAAACAGTTTTTGGACTTTGGAAGTTGCCATTTTAAATACCGATAATTAATTTTTCAATAAAGGCAGCATCGCAAAACAAAACTAGCAATTGCAGTGTTAATAAAGTCGAACGTAAATAAAAGCAGCAGTCCAAGTATGAGAAAAGTGCAATATATACTGTTTTGTTCCAATAATATTGGCGCAGTTTGTTGGAGACTATATTGTTATCGCAATATTAAAACTTCCTGAACAAATAACTAACGTAACAAAGAAAACGCGTCCTCGTTTACTGTCTCAGTATTGGATTTTTCTGTACTCGATTTAAATTTTACATGTAGTTTCTACACCGAAAGGTTCGGAGTTAAGTACGCGATAAAAATATTCAACAGACTGCGACTGATTCAAGTAAGCACACATTAAAGACGACACGAGAGAAAAACGAATAGCCGTGCGTGGAACGTGAAAAGTCAGACACTTTATACAACTTACAGGAAATCACATTTCAGTTTCAAGAATCGAACTAGTCTTTGTTAATGCAAACATACTGACTCATTTCCTTGATACTGACACATTTATAAATTATACTGAAATTTGTAAATTCTAAAGTCTTAAGAGAGTATTATATTGCGTAATTAAAATAGTGCTACGATACAAATAATATTATTACGGATACAATTCTCTGGGTGTTTATACCCAACGCAACTGTGTTATATAAGGTACCGGCTAGGTAGTAGGATTTTGTGTGTTCGTTGCATTAAGTGTAATTGTTGCACAGTCAACTATTGTATAGAGAAGCGAGACGTTGATGGCATGAAATAACAAATTAAAATATTGAAGAAGAATGCATCATCGATTTATTAATTATTACGTTAAATAATTAATTAAATACTAAAAATTAAAACTGCGGTTTCAGAATATTTTCTCTTGCGAGAATATCAATTACAACATATTATTTCTTTTATACGTAACACACAATAATAGCATATAAACATCGAAACATAAAAACACTTATGAATAAAAATTATAAAATTGTTTAAATTGCTTGGGTGTCTGACAAGAGTCTAAACTTTGAATCATTATTAAAAATTTAAATCAAAGAAAATCATTTACAAAAGTAGTATTACATTTATTAAATTAAATAGAAAGTTTACTATTAATATTTTTATAAACTAGCATTTACTTTAAGTAAAAATAATTATTGTTTACAACAGAGCACCATTTTTTTAATTAACTATAACATTTATTTTTAATAAAACTTAAAATTACGTATTACTTATTTTACTTTGAATATTTACACTATTTAGATTTACGTACTGATTTTAGTTCGTTAGCTTTAGATTTTATTGTTCCTATTTTGTTTTAAAACAATAATTGTTCATTTTTCATCTGGGCATTTGTTGAGTTCACGTAGCGAAGCTCTTGCATGTGGACGACGACGACGACGATGATGATCTGATTCTCTTGCAGATTGTTAGTTGTCTTGAATGATGATGATGGTGATGATGCTCCTTCGCTGATCGTGGTACGTTCTGTTTACTGCTTCATGATGATGTCGTTGCCGATTCTCTGCCGCTGTCGCTAATCAAACCGATATAGTGTCCCCGTGAGACAGTTATTAGCGTCTGCCACCCGTTCAAAATTTTCGGAGGTATTTGTAATGTACAGTAATTGTGACATGTCAGATATCGAAACACGATGTTCCTAACATGTTCAATTTGGTCTGTTCATGCGTAACGTCACCTTTTTAACACTCACTTTTTGTCTGTTTTTGGCATAATGGTAGAATTGATGTTTAGGCTGTTGGAGGCATTGATTATGAACTTTACACACGTTATTTGCATATAACTCAATTGTTTATTATTTGTTAATTACGGTCCTAATTAACTTTAGTTTATATAACTGTTAGTATTGCACTTTTTGCAATAATCTTACACCAGCACACGCGTCTAAGTGTAATTCTTCCAATGGCTTTATCCGAATGGAAAATGTATTTTTGTAAAATGTAAATTTCATTAAGAAACTGTTGCTATTAATTCATGTCTGGACCGGAGTTTACTAACACAAGTAAAATACATACGTACACACATATACATATTCCCCTATTCATAGCACAAAGTCTGTTTCTGCACACACTTGCGCGTTACACTGTACACACAGCTTAGGCCTACAGCTTAAAAATCGACAGGTGTTAATTATTTTGTCAGGCTACGACCGCTAATATGCATGTACATACACGAACTACTACTTAAAACTATTTCTAACAATTTCTCTTTACTAATTATTTACAGCAAAAATATCGGGGTTTGGAGAAAGAGGACCGACTCCGAGAAAGCCCGATGATCCGGAGGTGAAAAATGGAAAGGAAACGTAACTATTAGGAGTGTGGTGAAACTAGTCATTTAGATATTAACCTTCCAGTAAATCTGGCAAAGTTAATACTGTAATTTACCTTGCTTGTAAAATACTTTTAAAAGTTTATTTTCTCTTTCAATGGGAGTGGAGGTAAAAAAAAGTGTTATAAAACCTTTCTCTTCCCTCATAAGTCCTATACATAAAGCGATAATTTTTTGCATATTCGGTACCAGTTGCTTGTAAATTATGCTAATTGTATTTAAAATTAAATTTTCGATATTCAGTTTGAAGTATCTGATCTGAATTAACTGATTTTAATTTGAAATAAGTTTAGTAAGTGAAATTTAAGTTTAAACGTGTTGACAAGTTTTGAACATAACAAAATCATTACTAGCATGATTACTTTTATTGTTAATGTTTATGAACGTGATACAATTTCAGTAACACTTCCTACGATTACTTTTTTCATATTTGGGTAGAGTACTATATGTTTTCCTAGTCTATTTAAATTTGTTTTCTACTGTTCAACATTAACTTAAAAAAGTGAACTTATAATTTATATCACTGAAGAAAATAATTTAGCTGTGTACAAACAGTTGTGAGATGCTGTTAAGTAAGTAGGTTATACAAAAAATGACGAATAAGTCAAAGAGAGTAAAGCGCGAATAATAGGTGACAGTGACCGTTCTGTTTTCATTCAGATTGTTAGGCTTTTTAGTAATGTTTGATGGAATGAGTATAAAAGCATGCAAAAGCCTCCTGTTTATCGAAGATGGGTATAAACTATATTAGTGTGGGACTTATTTTATACGTAATAGTAAATATAAAGTATTTGTAAATGGCTCTTTTTTACTCTTGTGGATATCAAAAACATTTAAGTAAAAGACCTGTTTCATCGTAATGATAAGAGAGATCGCAAACAAATTTTTCTGGTACCTTGCCGCCTAGTGAATACACTATCAATGACAAAGATACTAACCAACTTCATGTATCTAAGTCTGATGGTAGGTCATTGTTAGACCCAATAAACCAATGAAAGACACAAAGAGTACGAGGGATTAAAGTCAGGAATACAGGGAAGTAGAGAGTAAAATGTATGTATAGACGTATGGATTACAAACCGCTTGTGCTATAAGCTGGCCCAACAAAAATTAATGTGTGAACACTGCGTATGTGTGTGTGTCTCTGTGTGTGTTTCATTTTCTGTACGTCTGTGTGTAATTATCTAGTTTTGCCTGTAGCCCCTTATTGCCGTGTAAGTCTCATTGTGTCACTGCCAATATCCATTCGATGGACACTGTAGGCTACAAATAACACACAAAAAAAAAGACAACAGAAACACCCGTTTTAGTATTGGTAATAATAATTCGGTAAAAAAAGTAAGGTTTCATACGATCTATGAATTGGTGCGGCAATAATACATCTGCACACTATGCAATAACATTTCATTGTCTTCTATTTTATTAAAGAATTTCCAACTTAAAATAAGTTATCAGTTTCCCGGTAGTCACGCAACTACATACAGTATTATAAAATATTATTCGGCTTGTCTATTCTCAGCTATGGTCGTGATTATTAGTTGACATACTGGCAAAGTCGGTGGGAGAGTGGATAGTTCATGACAGTAGCCTCAGCCACTAGATGCAAACTTCCACTTTATTGGATCTGCACACTACAACTTCTATAAACCGGACTAAGTTTATTTTAAAAATTATGATTAATACAAATTCTAATTATAATACTACAATTTATTTTTCAAAATTTAAAATTTCTACTTCAAAAATATATATTTTTTAAATTAAACATTTTTGAAAAATATCAATAGTAAAGATTAAAACGAATTTAATGTAAACTTGAAATTTAATTTAAATTTAAATTGTACATTTAATATATTTTTCAATTTACTAATTAATTTTATAAACTATTTACCTAATTTCGTGTTTTATAATTTTTATCGCAAAAAGTTTTTTATAGCTTGGAAAAGGTTCATTAAAAACAATTTTCATCCATTAAATCAATTGATGATAGTTCAGATAATGGACGTCGATGTACACAACAACGAAATAATATTATAAGGAAACAAAAAATGTAACCAAATGTGCAGAGAATAGTGTCAACGTTGGAGGAACTGAAAGAGTCAACCTTGCAACCTTGAACAATGTAACGGTACTGGTGTGGGTTTAACTCCCCATTTCCTCTCACACATTTTTTACCCTTTACGTGTTGCAGTGATAACTTTCTGTCGACAGCAGTGTCGTCTCTTCTTTCCTGACGATTGCGTTTTTCAATACGTGTTATTTCTTTTGTCCAACCTAATAATTATTTGCACTTGTATACCCGGTACCACAAACGTTTCACCTGAGTCAAAAGTACGTATGTATATGTACTGTTTATTACAAACACGCATACACATTATTTACACTGTTTTGGATGTTCATCACTACTTAGTTCACAGCACTTAATAATTATTAGTTTTTTATGGTACTTTCACTGTAAACTTACTTGTTGTATTTACTCATACGTCCGTTTCAGAGTGGTGTGCTCCTTCGTCAGTGAGTGTGGATACAGAATGTGCAAACTGTCGGTAATTTTATGCATAACGGTTTTTTAGTTAACATGTTGTGTGGGTGGAGGTGGAGGGATTGGCGCAGGAGTTTGAATTGTTGTATGTGTAATAAACACAGTAATAAACAACATTAAAGTAATTGTTGTATGTGTAATAAACACACTAAAAAACAACACATACAACAATTCAAACTCCTGCGCCAATCCCCTCCACCTCCACCCACACAAAACCTGTTAACTAAAAACCGTTATACATAAAATTACCGAGAGTTTGCACATTCTGTATCCGCACTCACTGACGAAGAAGCACACTACTCCGAAACGGACGTATGAGTAAATACAACAAGTAAGTTTACAGTGAAAGTACCATAAAAAAACTAATAAACATTATTTACTTCTGTATTTCGTTGTACGTATCCCTTATAAACTTTCCTCCTGAGTACACTGACATTTTTTTATCAACAAATTAAAATCAGTAATTTGGAAAAACATATTTTTTACATTTTCTGAGAAACGAGAGAGCGGATGTCTATGAACTCTTCAGGTTTTCATAAACTTTAGAAGATTAACGCCATTATGATCTATATAAAATAAATTTTAAATATAGTTTTTAAGAGACAAAGATGCACGTCTTGCTGTCACTCAAGCGTAATATATCCCTCCTTGAATAGACAGTAATATTAAAATTCAGTCAAACCTAATTTGTTTTCACAATTCAAAAACTTTACTATTTATAAGCTACTTTATCACACATGATTTTGTGTTATATCCGGTTTCTATTCCGTTATAAAGTAACCCATTTTATATAAAAAAGTTCATACTAAATAACAATATATCTCAATTTAATCCTTAAATTTTTAGAGTGAAAAGGATGCTAAGCTTCAGTTGTTCTGCGACACCTGAAGGGTTTAGGATTGGCATATTTGTACATAAACAGTGTTCTAAACCTCTCCTATTATGTTTACACTATAAAGTCCACAATCCCTCACGATGTCTCACTATTAAGACTATCCAGTGGCACACTGCCATATCCCGACTAATTTTCACCGCACATTTAGGGTCTAGATTATCACGTACCAATACACATAACTGTGGGAGGTTACTGTTGGAAAATACTGAGTTACCGAAATTCCTTGGACACAATATTCTTGCATGTCATCTATTTCTTCGTCACTTAGTTCGGCCAAAATTTACAAATCATTATCATAACTTTAGTTCATTCTTCTCTACATTATCCCTTATTCGGGAAGAATAAGTTAAATATATCTAGCAGAATAACGACAACGGAAACGATTACTATTATACGGTATAGTCAGTCAGTGATTGAAAACCTAACCTAACCTAACCTAAACTAACCACAATGTATAATGATTAACCATTGTTATTTATAGAAGGCAAGGAGCGATACTATTGTAATAGCTGTGCTCTGTCATCCCTCTATGCAAGAATTTAGTATCAGTATTTCTTATAAACCGCAGTTATTTTTTATGAATTCACTGTTTTGCATCTTTTATTTGGTTCGTGGAATATTCATGAAAGATGATGAAGCAACTAAACAGATATAGGCCTACAAAACCAATTTTACAATCACGTAGGAAGAAGGTAGAAACGATGTTATCAACACCGTTGATGATCACCCTGTTGGGTGATTTAAGAGAGTTCTAAAACCTTTAGTTTCGCCATACACGAATAGGTGGAAAGCGTAATTTTCTATTATTGTAAATTTTTATTCTTTTTAAATATGACGCTACTTCCTTGTCTTATGTGGACAATTTATGGTGTATTCCTTATGTACATTATTGGTTCGATCAGCGGTTACTTTAGCTTTAAATGTACATTTTACGTAACTAAAAATTCATAAAGGCAAACGCGTCTTCCAATTTATAGAGTCGTAAGGCAATCAATTAGATTTGTGGTAATTTAAGGCAAAAAATTTTAATATTTGTGTATATTGTAAAAATGATTGTGGATGTATCTTAAAATACTGGTTACTTTGTAAACAAAGTGATCATGTTGTGATGTAGGTAGTCGTTGGCCAAAATTATAGCATTCACAGCTCACGTTCTTGACGAAACTGTTGTACACTTGTAGAAACAGAAATTACTATAATTATCCTGATCAATTATGTACTTGTTATACTCGTGGATGTGAATAAACGGACAGGAATAAATAAATAGCAGTGTAAGTTAAAAATTTATTAAATACTAATTTTAAGTAATTAAAATGTTTAATTTCGGCCGAATAAAAGCCAGTTGTTTGAAAGTATTCAGTAAACCACATTTTATTAACAACCTCCGTCGCAATGCATCATTGGGGATCTGTCAACTTTTAGGTCACAGTCTTTTAATAATAAGCTACGTAGTAAATTTTTAAGCTGAACTAAATTACTTAATGACACATTAATAACAACAATTTCATTGTTGGACTGCAGCGCCATTATTGGTTAATTTAGTTATCATATATCACAAATACATCTTCGTAACTAACTTTTACTTGAATACTAATCGGAAAAAATTTTCTTGTAATTTTATTACTTTAAAAAATCTAGTGATTAAGAATTTAAAGAACAAAGCTGCAATGATTATAAAGAAATTATATTGTGGCACACAATGATAATTTTAAAAACAATGTCAGATGAAAAACGATTTTCGAAGAATATATGCACCCACCATGCTGTGATGATATAACAAGTCATAGATCAACGTATACCCTCGGAACAGGACATGTGTATTGTATTGTGAGCCGTGGTACAGAAAGTTGAATACTTCATGCTATTGTATGCAGTCCCAGTAAACTTTAATAAGAGAACGTCAGATGCAGCCGCTAACAGCTAGCACGGAGTAACTGGACATATATCTCACTTTACTCTAAATATAAAACACTTCTAACATGCTGCCAATAAAATGAAAATTTATTGCACAACGTATAAATGCAAGTCAAGGAAATCTCAAAAGTGCGGTATAAGTTGTCTGCAGAGTGCGGAGTTGTCTGCACGCATGAGTTCTTTGTTTTTGTTTTAGTAATATACACTAGAGAAATGCGATGGCAGCAAAAACTAATAGACACGGCACTCCAACAATGACCATTGTTATTGATAGACGGCAAGGAGGAATAATATTATAACTGAAGTCTGTTATCCCCCATGTAAGATAATTTTTATGAATTTACTCTATTGCATCGTATACATTAAGATACATACGTCTAGATCAAGATGTTTGCCTAGTTAGCAAAATATCGTCATTCCCGTATGCAAATAAGGTGGAAAAGACGCGAAAGATACAATATTTGCTGGTAAACTCATTAACTGGCTCAGCATCCAGCTAAGAACATTTGACTTGCACTTTTCTAACAATATGCTGTTGTTGATGTAATATGTTTATTAAAAGAGTAAAGATTTCGTTAGTGAAACCGTTTACAGTTAGCTAGTCGTCAGTACAAAGGGAGTCTAATCGGGAGACAATATGACTGTCAGTGACAATCAAAGGCAAATTTGTATTGCTTACGTCCCTGAAATATGTGTTGTTTCTTTTCAGCCAAATAAACGCTTCTCATATATTTGGAACCTAGGCTCAAAATTGTAAGAAGTCATCCGAAATTCGTTTACTGAAGACTAACGTAAAAGAATTGAAACGGATTTACCTGGGAAAGCCTTAATATAACGTTCTACGTCTTGGCGAAAATTAATTAATAATATTGCCGGAATAATACAAGTGGTAGCTCTAAGCGGATACATTCAATGCAGTTATCACTTACTCAATGTTAGTAAGATCTTGTAATTCAACTGGGACAAATCCGGAGATAAATTATTGACAGAAAACGTAATTGTGTTGAATGGATTACAACAGAAAGAACAAATAATTCTTGCAAAATTAACTTTAAGATCAGGAAAGCATGGGGTACGTGCAGCGCACGAATAAAACTTGAATAATTATATCACTAGTTACATAATTATAAATATTATTTCTTTGTACGTAACTCGTTGAGTATCCTGCCGGTCTCCCATGTAATATCTTCAAATGAATACACTGCAAGTAGGTTTATTTTCACCTGACGCACGTTTCACAGAAACTATTCTGTATCTTCAGAAGTTTGTTTGAATTGTAATTGAATGTTTCGGTTACAAAAAAAGTTATAAATATATAACTAGTTAACCAACGGATACGTCATTGAGAACAAAATCTAGGAATAAAAATTAAAATTATTAACACTGAAATCAAATTTTTTCAAATTTATCGTTTGAGAGGATATAGAGAGAGGATGTCAATATATTTTGTAAAAAATTGGTTTGAAAGAGACGGGAAATATATTTATTATTTCAGCAAACAACAAACATACTCCATTTTTCTTTTTCTTACATTGTCTCACATATATCATATCAGTTTATATCATATCATAATTGTTTATTAGACGTTGTATTGATGGTAAAAAAATATCAACGGTAATGTAAACTGATAAGAAAGAATTTAATTATGTTAATGTCTCGTAGATTATTAAATTGTTGTAGTAAAAATAACTAGTTTAAATGTTGTTGAAATGTAACACGCTATTAAAATGCCTGTAAATACATATATACCTTTAAGCAATATTAACTTAACTGAGAACTGAACGCTTGTGCCCGTAATCCAACCGGAAGCGCACCAGTGGTTATGTGGGTTGTGTGGTTGGTGGTGAAACGAACGCACTGTTGTATTCATTTATTTTGTATCCTCTCTCTCTCTCTCTCTCTCTCTCTCTCTCTCTCTCTCTCTCTCACCCACACACACACACACACACCCACACACACACACAAGAACACGCGTATCTGGTTTGTAATGAGAGTCAAACGATGTTTAAAAATTGTTTGACGGAACATCACGATTTCTTTCATCTTTCTGTTTAAAGTAAACGGCAAAAACCAACGTACATGGAGTGACGCCGAACAGATTTGTAATATTCGCTATCAGTGTTGTAATGGCCGTTGGTTACTTACGGCCTAAAGATCTCACAACGATTGCTTAAGAAGTTTAGCAACGATTTTAACGCCCATTGTCTATAACGGAGCTTCGTGTTCTCCCGTTAATCCTTAACAGGCGATTTAAGGGCTGCTAAACTCTTAAAGAACGTCGGTAGCAATAACTGAATAACTGATAATACCTGAATAATAACTAAAGGTTATTTTTAGTTAACCCTACAAATAAACAGACACATTATTGCCCGTGTGTAATCAACATGGTTATGTTTTGTTGTAATGAAAAAGTGAACGCTGTTATCAAGTTGGCTGTATCTGGCAAAACGTATTAGATTTGGCAAAATGCTATTGACAAAAGTGAGTTGGGATAAAATTGGACGCGTGTATATTACACCGTTTGCATGCACTAGTCAGACAAAGAAAATAATTCGATCCGTTGCCTACACAGAAAATTCTTCCCTACTTTGCAATATGTTTTTAACCTTATAATGACTATCAAAATTAAACTCATAACATACGCTTTTTTCAGTTTGTTTGAATCGTGCTTCTCTTATGAACAAGTCATTTATATAATGTCCCATAGCCAACGAGAGAAAAGCTGGTTTTATAGGCTTGCCCATATTCCCAGAAAATTAGTCTGGGCCTCATTGTAGTTGCCTCATTAGGAAATGAGATCGTTCTGCATGTAGTAGAGTATAATCTGTAGAATAGTAAACATTCTTTAACCACAAATCCGACACTGTTTAAGTACGGAAAAGTATAGTGACAATATTCAAACGTAACGGTAACATAATTTACATAATTATTTAATGAGATGAATGTAGCAGAACATATAATACATATGTACAGAGAGGCCATACAGAACACAAGTACTTGATATTGTTTGTACAATGTGTTGTCTAACATTATACGATGTTGTCTGTCAACAACTAACAATCTCCTGACAAGGCTTAACGCCTGTTTATTTATTACTAAGAAATTAAAATATAAAATGTCATGCTGATTGAAGTGCAAAAATAATCATTATGTTATTTTATAAAAGTTTTTCAAAATAAATGTTTTAATGGTCTGATTTTGTGAACGTTTAAACGTTTGTGAATAGTGTTGGATTAGGTTTCATGGGAACGCCTTAGTTTTAGGGGTTCAGTACTGTTTAATTCCTACGGATAAAATATGTTTTTCTCTTTTTAAAGACCAGAAAATTTACTTAAAGACTTACATCTGTAAACGTACGTCTATATTCGGTTTATAAGGTATTCACTGCTAGACTTAAACATAGGACGTAGTTACATATTAGAACGTCTTAATTGGAAATGTAAAATTGCAAACATTCTGTCATTTAATTAGGCTACCTGGAAAATGTCTATAATGACTGCATGTACAGATTTGTTTTAGGCCTGTCATAAGTTTAACTTGCATCATTTTAGAAGTTATTCACGATTTTTGTATCCTTTTCACGCGATTCTATTCATAACATTAAATCTGAGTAACGTAGACGTGCGAAAGAGTAGACATATATAGGCCTACTTGTGTATCAATGATTGTTTCGTTAC
Source organism: Magicicada septendecula (assembly GCA_034769895.1). NCBI lineage: Eukaryota > Metazoa > Arthropoda > Insecta > Hemiptera > Cicadidae > Magicicada > Magicicada septendecula. Next base: position 338,715,586 of record CM068367.1, on the reverse strand, counting down.
ACTCTTTCGTTAATACGAGGATATGAGTTAATAGGAATGCTGCGTACTGAATGTGTTGTCCTGTATACTACAGTATCGATGTTGTTTGCCTAAAAGTTGATTACATTTTTGTCACAATGTTCACCCAGTTTCAGGTAGCGTCCACGACACTTTTTAGTCCGTCAGAACTCAGTGATACAAAGAAACGTGATTTTGTTTCACAACTTTAATTTGAATTCTACCCCTCTTAGTCAACCCTGTTTGATGGAAACTCAACCGTCTTATAGGTCTATCTGCATGTAACTTGAAAATATTGATCGTAGTAGGTACATAGGCTATACACTCGTACTTACAGTGATTGACTAAAATGAGTTTTCCACTTAATTTTAATAGTCTTAACAAAACACCTGAATTAACAAAATTAATTTCATTATAATTATTTAAAAAAATTGCATTAAGTACTTTCAGCAAAATTAATTTTAATGCAAAGAAAGACATTACTTATACGCTGCTTAAAAAAATTAGAGTTGTGAATACACACATTTTCGTATAGCAGTGTGTTTATGTTATCAATTTAAATTAAAGAAAATATTATAAATTTTGAATATATTTTGTGCAATTTATAAATTAAATTTTATAAAATTTTCATTTTTAAATAACTTTTAATTCTTAGTGTTTTATAGACACAACGAATACTCTTAATACAGGCCTATTAAAACTATGGCAATTATATTTATTGTCTTAATTTTTAACCGACAGTATTACACCACTCTTAATTTTTAACCAGTATTACCGAATTTAATATTTATTGTAAAGAAAGCATTACTATTTTATCATATTTGATTATTGGATTAATAACATTTCGCTATTTGTGAATTCATTGACAATGAGACAACATTGATGACATATATTTTATATTACGTATGCTACATAACATTTTTTTTACGAGCAGCAAACTTGACTTACTTTGTCTTATCTTTGGACATACGGGACTTGATACAGGCTTCAGCTGATAACTGTGATTATCGCTTGTTCGAGGGATATTTCTTACAGTATGTGACGTTGGTGTGGAATAGTACAGCATGTCGCTAGACTGTGTTTTGTGACGGAACAATTTGCTACTGTTTGTGCGGGTTACTGATAACAATAGTGTTAAATATTATTTTAAAAATGTATTTTAAATGTTCACTAATCAAAGAAAATTAATTTTACTCTTGTAAATTGTTAATACTTTTAGACAAATTCACACTCACACAATAATACACATTAATACACTCACGTTAAAACTTGACATTATTAATGTAGGCTACAGACTGCGAACACTTTCTACGCATTTGTAGTAACGTTGCAACGTATCTGGCTCTACACAGGATGTTAAAATAGCGTAATGTGTTGTTATATGCTTCACGTGCAGCTAATAATACCTAACGTCTGTCACCTTATTATGTTTCCTTATAGTTCTACTTATTACGGTGCCCATTATAGGCTACTTCCTGTTTTATCAATTGTCACTAAAACATGTTTAGAGCACTTCCATTACACTAATAACGTAACGACCTCTAAAATTCCTATTACTTTCCACCACGTTTGCTGCTGTTTGATAATGACTGAGCCCTTAATCACCACTTAAGAATTGTGTTGGACGCAAATAAGTATGTTTGTGTGTATGTGTAATAGGTTATGTTCCAAAAATAACTTAAATTCAAAGCTCTGAGTTTAAAGCTAATATGACTGCATTTACAGATGTCCTCTGAGTTATTTAAAAATTTTGTTGCTTCTTACATGTCTTCTGTAATTTTTTACATTATTGTATGCATTCGTTCGAAACGTACAATCTCACGTTTATTTTAAAGAAACCGTTAATATTTGGTTCATTCTACTGAGTATCAAAAATCGTAGAATTGTATCTGGTGCACAAAGAGTAATTTCTCAGGTATAGATTTAATGAGGTATTAATAATTTCTGTTAGATCAGAAATAATTAAATACGTATTTTACTCTGCAACACGGTGTAAAGTCATATCCGAGCGCACTCAAATCTCCACGATAAACGTGATGTCCATGTTGAAAGTTAGAAACGTGTAATACTTGCAACTAGTTCGCAAGGTTTTAGTAGTATACCTGGATAACTAATGACGAAAGAAATAAATTAGAACTGTAATATTATACAAGAAAAATAGAAAGTAATGTGTTAATGCGATACAGTAACAGTAGCTCAGGAAAAAACACAATAGGGCAAGGTATTATAAAATCTCTAGGAAGTAACAGAGTACTTCGGCTAAACTAATTAGTCTATAAATGGAAGTCTAGAATTCAATCGACGGTGTTGAGCAATCAGAAAATAATTGGGAAGCAAGTTTGTGCTTTGCATTTAGAGAATAGACTAAGCAAACGGTTTCCTGAGCCTGTTGACTAGAAGATTCATTCAAGAGCAAACCTCAATGTATAAGACGCAATATACAATATTTATTCAAAATCTTGTATTAATAAATGCATTTATGATACTAAAACTGAATGATACGTATTGAAACTGAAGGCAGTTTTGTGGAGACACTAGGACCAAGAAATTGCATAGGTTATGTACAAACGATATAATACAGGGTGACATACTGGAATCGGACAGATTTTAAAAAACCATTACTCAGTAGACTTTAAACTTCAGGTGGGGTTATTAACACAAAATTACAGCCTATACATGCCATTTTAGTTATGTTAAGGTCTACCTTATTTGTGAAAAATAATGTCGGCGAGGTGACGCCCATCTTCTTGAATGCAGTTTTCAAGTCTCCGCTGGAAATCCTGCATCACACGAGCCAATATCTCTTGAGGGATGGCAGCAATTTCTTGAATGATGGCATTCTTCAACTTATCCAAATTGCGGGGTTTGTTAGCGTACACACAGTTTTTGAAGTACCCCAACAGGAAGAAGTCACACATTGACAAATCGGGAGATCTTAGAGGCCACGGAACAAACGTCAAAGCGTGAAATGAGGCATTCACGAAATATGCGTCGAAGAACATTAATTGAATTGTTCGCGGTGTGTGTCGTAGCGCCATCTTGCTGAAACCAGACACTTTTCAAGGTAATTCGTCGTTCTCGCAGTTCTTTCCTGAAGAACGTTTGAAGCATGTGAATGTAACGGGCCGAATTGACAGTGATTGTGATGCCATTTTCCTAAAAGAAAATACGGTCCAATATTCCCAAAAGAGCCAACAGCACACCACACTTTGATTCGTTGAGAGTCTGATGAGTAAGACGTGATTGTTCAGGTGCCCAATAACGCAAGTTATGCTTATTTACGGTCCCGTCCAGACGAAAATGAGCTTCATCACTCATTAACAATTGCACATTTTCACTCAATATCACTTGCATATTTACAGCAAAGTCCTCACGTTGTCCGTAATCTACCGCCTTTAGTTGATGCACAATTTGAATTTTGTATGGGTGGAAGTTCAAATTGTTGTGTAAAATTCGCCTGATCGTATCACGGTTGATTGCGAACTCACTTGCATGTCGTCTAGCCGATCGTCTTGGGCTCCTAATCTGTGCTTCTCTAACCCTTCCTACGTTATCCACTGTCGTTATACTGCTTATAGGGCTTGGTGTTTCTTCTTCATAACGTTCCCAGTTGATATAAAATTTTCCACCCATCTAAGGATTGTGTTCCGACTCGGAACGGCCCCTCGTCCACCAACATTGAATTGACAGCGAAAGAGTCACTGTGATAGACTCACCACTCGAACAAAACTGTCATACGCGTTCAGTCGATGTTGCTAGGTCCATAGCTACTAAAATGGCGTCTCGTTGGGAGGAGAACGAGCCCCACCGCAACATTCTCCCACCACGCATTCAGTACTACGCAGTTCAAAAACTTCCTATTACGTGTGTCATGCTGTATTAAAGTCATCTTTAAGACATATAATATATACAACTTGATATTTGATAAACGAATAAGGTATCTCCCATAGTCAATGCTGAAGTCATTCACTTTACTGCCTGAATGCGTGCCAAGTGAAAATTAGTGCGCCTTGATGAAATTTCCTCTTTAAGAAGTTCTCCATAACCCAGAAAGGTAAGAAACAGGTGCTTCTATCTCATAAGCACATTTTCTGATATAGGCCTATTGTTACACATATTGTTTGTTACGCTGGTGAGGGTTGAATAGTCGTAAGCTACAAAAATTGCTTGCATACGAGTGTTTATTGTTGTTGTTTTGTTTATTTAAACTAGCACTGAAATACTAAACAGCTGTTTCTCCGGTGTTCAGTTAGTTTATTTCCACAGTTGTATTACGATGATCTCTGCGGCCGCCGTAACATTATTATTGTTTAAACTACTAGGTGATATTAAAAATTATATTGTGCCAAACGTGTCTCACGTCTTTTCATGTCAGTTAATGTTAGTTAGTTAATGTTATATTGATAATTAAACTGTAATGTTATTCTTGTAATTAACTTGTTTTCACTACTTGAGGTTAATCACTTTTCACCTTCTAATATGATCTGTAGATTTCACTAAACTAAGTCACTAATGCATTTTTAGTATATAGCGATACTATTTAGTAGAACGTAGGATGTCTTCAGTGTGATATTACTGAGAGACCCATTCATGGAAAGTGTTTACTCTTTATTTCAAAAAATTTAACCATTTTTATTCCAAATAGGTTTACAAGGTTACATTTAATACGACATAGCTACTCCTGTTAAAATTTGTGAACTTTCAGTGTGTAAGTTTCATATATGCTAGTAACGCAAAAATTCCTGTTTATTAATAAAATAAGGGTAATGGAAATCCTTGACAGTATAAACAGCTCCTCAACCTTCGATGTGTCAACTTTTTTGTAGATAAGTTAAACGGCAACTGACAACGAGTCGTATTCCTGTCACAACATCCTCCAAAAAACAAGGTAGCGTTCCGGGACGTTTTCAGTCGACGCTTCCACTCAGCGACAACAAAAAGATGATTCTGTTTTGTTTCGGCTAGGTAATTTGAATTTTGTCTTTCATACTGTCTTCTCTTGTTAAATATTTTACATATTACAATCTGTCTGTGCGTTGTACCAAAAAATTCATACGTGCATAATATAGATTATGTAAAAAATAACTTCATAAAACTGTTACCTGCTAAAAACTATTTAAAAGATTGTGTTTTAAATTAACGTTAAATTAAATGAAATTAAAATACTTTCTGTAAATTTCCAAAGCAAGTGAAGGTCAAGATGGTTACTGATATCAGTGTACAGACAGTTACTAATACTTGTATTTTTTAGCTTGAAGAATAAACGACTCTTTAATATGGATCTACCTTCTAAGTAAACTGTCATGTAAGTATCATAAATATAATCTTATCATGTCAAGTACTTAAAAATATTAATTTTTACATGCAAATTTAATTTACTTAGTAAACCTATTTTAAAAGTAGTAATTGTATGTAAACTTTTAAATACGAGAGTAAGTATTTACCTCTTTATTAAAAGGTATGAACTTTTATTTATATTAGAAACCTGCTAACCTGTATTTACTATTAGTATTGTAACTGAAATGGGAGATACGACACCGTCCGTCATTAGGTTAGTTAAGGTGATTATCGTCCATTTGTGGTAGGCGAACTGACGACGTAGTGGCACTGTTCCTCATATTCCATGTAAGTCAAGTTACTCTGTTGGCTACCACATTATCACTCAACCTGAACCTTTAACTGCTACTGGCTGTTATCTGGCTATTCCGTTAGTAGCCTATTTCCGTTAACAAGTTTTTTTAGTTTATGACTGATAAAGTAATTGTGTTGTATTTGTAAAACTTATGAAAAGGAATAGCTTAATCTTAGTAACCCTCAAATGTATTATAAAGCAAAACCCAGAGCGTTAAATCTGTCATCTTCTTCATAAATCGAAAATTAAATGTTGCTACCCACTTGTCATATTCCTAGGAACTATGAATGTATTCGAAACTACTATTCGAAATTACTGATCTAGTACCAACTTTTTAAAAAGTGCAACTAGAGCGTTGTCAAAAATCAAACACCATTAAATATTTATTCTGTAGCTGGACGAACATGCATATTACTCAGATGTTTGCTTAGTGTAAACTAGGTAGATGTTTTATCCAATTGACAAGGGTAGACTTGATAAGTTAATTGAAAAAATGTAAGACTTTTGTTCCAAACCATAAAAATCATACATTCAAATTTTTAAAAGTCGTATTGACTTCCCAAAGTACATTAATGTCTCTCTCATTCCTACTAACTGTATACGTAGATGCTATAGGGATGTGGGATACAGGCGGTACTCTAAAACAGGCAGTTGTAACAAACTGCTGCTAACAAAGAGTCTGACAACGATATTATATTGATTTAGCAAAAAAGGCATTATTTATAATATATTTTACAATTAATCGTTACAGATCTACAACCTTGCACTCACGATCGTTAGATTCTTTGTCGGTCCATAGGTTTTAAACAAAAACATACAATTCTGAAAGTCAGAGGTTGTAGTACTAAATTCTTCTTATATTTTATAAGTGATTGTTTCTTGTTGCTTCAATTTCTGAACAGTCGAAATCATCAAAAAGTGAAGATGACTTATTCAAAAAAATTTTGTAATAAAAGAAGTTATCAGTGTTTTAAGTTTTTACTGTAATTTTGATTAGGTAAACTGCCAACGCCGGGCAGGTTACATTACTGTACATTAACCATAAGGCATTTATACATCCCGTTTTGTGTAATGATTGTTTTGGTAACTTTATTTTACAAAAACACATTCTAAATTACTTTCCTTGAATATGATCAACCTTCCTGCTACGCCACGCACAATTTGACAATTTAGTAATTATTTCTTCTTTCTCTTCAAGCTAAGTATCTAAACACTTACACTCTCACCCTCCCACACACACACTCACTGCGCACGTGTGCACACGTACAAAGTACAAACTCGTTAATTTTTAGAGAGTGAAAGTTTGAAGTTACTGAATATAATATTGTCTATAACTGTTATTTTGAATGTAATATAGCAAACACAGCCTTACACGCAGTTACATTAAACTCCTCAAATATATACCTGTTAATGTAATACAGTGTTTCAGTATTTTAGGACGATGTTTCAAGAGCACGTATAGGCCTATGTGTTTAATGTTTCACGTGAAATTCAACTTTTATCATAACAATTATTCGGTTGGGGCGACTGAAATGACTGAGTCAGTCTCAAGCTTCATGTACTTGCCGAGTAGATTTATAAAAATCAACAAAACCGCAACATGAATTTTGTAAAGTTCTAATAGCCCCAAAATAGACAGGCATGTAAAAAGAATTGTCGAAAATAGATTTAATAAAAGGATAATGAAACGTGAACGGGCCACACGATAGAGTGATAATTTTTGATGAAGTGGCGATTTTTCGGGTAAGGAACTGCGAAGGACGGAGACGCTTGGAGGCATAGGCTGAGGGAAGTTAAGGCTCAAGCAAGCTGTACTAGTACTGAAAGACGACTACACCCTCGGTACTGTTAGGATAACACTTGATCATTATTAATGTTTGTGAGTTTCAACTGAGAAAATTATATATCAAAAACCTAGAGTCCTTCGGTGAATGACTATATTAAATAGATAGAACTAAATACGAGGATTGTTCAATAGAAACACGTTTGATCTGCGCAGCCGTGACTTCGTCGCCATGGCAACGGAATGCATTAGGTTTTATTGTCTGTTTAAGTACTAGTGACGCGTCTGTCAAAAATATTTGCAGTTTGCTCTTTTCTAAGCGTTGTGACTGGGTTGAAAAATGACATCTATTATAGAAAATCCGTCCAAAGATAATCTGCGTGCCGTTATTCAGTTTTTGGCCGCTGAGGGGCGTCAGGCAATGTAAATTTATACGAGAATGAAAGCTGTATATGGAGATTATAGTGATTCTCATATCGCAGTGGTTGAATGGTGCAATAAATTTCGACAAGGAAGAGAATCCACTAAAGATTTGGCCCGTCCCGGACCTGCACGTGTTGCAGCATCAGTTGAAAATTTGAGACAGCTAGAAACTGCTTTACGCGCAAATAGACGCATCATAATTAGAGAACTTTCTCAAATGTTGAGCATCAGCGTGGAACTGTTCATTCCATCATTCATAGTCTTGGCTATCAAAACGTTGCTGCTCAGTGGATTCTACGACTGCTTACTGATGAACAGAAAAATTTGCCTTCGGCCTTAACATTACAGCATTTGATGCCCTATCAACAACAAGGTAATGCCTTTCTACACCAAATTGTTGCCGGTGATGAGTCTTGATCTACTACGAACCAGAATCCAAATGTCAGAATATCTAGTGGAAGCATACACAATCTCCAAAGGTGAAAAAATGTCGGTCCCAACCTTTGGCAAGAAAAGTAATGGTGACCGTATTTTTTGATTATCAGGGTGTGCTGCTATTAGATTTTAAAGAACCTGGTGTCAACATCAACGCTGAGCGATATGCAGACAGCTTAAAACGCTTACAGGTCACCATCAAGAATAAACGTCCCGGGAAGCTCACAACTGGTGTCATTCTTTTGCATGATAATGCTCGACATATTGTAGCCCAGACGATTCAAGATCTGGTTGGTCGTATGAAGTGGGAAGCCTTACAACATCCACCTTACAGTCCCGACTTGTCCCCTTGCGGTTATCATGTTTTTGGCCCATTAAAGAAATCACTAAAAGGACGGCGGTTCAAATCGGACACTGAGGTAGAGTTAGTGTTAGCAAATGGCTCCGCAAACAGCCGCAAGAATTTTACCAGCAGGGAAACTACAGATTAGTGCAACAGTGGGACTCATGCCTTAATGTTAATGGAGAGATCTTTTAAAATCGTTGAATAAAAAATGCTTTACAGCCTCTAAAAGTGTTTCTATTGAACAATCCTCGTACCTATATCTTTTTGAGAGGTATAAAACATAAAATATGTTATACCATTATTATATTGATATACGTATATTATATTGATACTATATTATTTTAATACAGTATACTATTATATTAATATATACTCTATTATATTATTATATTATATTGATACTATTTGCTGTATTTATACATTTATTTATATCCATCTGCGCCATGGATGTAGTCTAATTCTGTATGTTTGATACGTAAGTTAAGCATAAATGAATTAACAGATTCACACGACATATGCATGAGCCTGCTACACACTTTGTTAATATGATAAGATTAATGAAATAGGCCTAGCAGCTCTTGGCAGAGGAGAACTTTAATACGGAGATACTCGCGCAAGGAACGTCTCTGTAAATGAGATTGGCTTAAAAGCCTACACAGAACCGAAGTCTTGAAACAGCCTTACTAACTACTCAGCCACCTTAATTGTTACAACCACCAGAGTACATCTGCATCATGACGAGCTACTGAACCACGGAGTTATATATAAGACAGCTCAAAATATGCAAACCACGAAAGACAGTCTACAGAATATTATTTCTCACATGTACAATGTACACCGTCGCAACTTGACTGTGCTTGGTACTTAATGCAGCATTGAAATAAAATTAACTGACAATCATTTCTACATTACACCAAGAAATATACGAAGTATACCCTTATAAAAAATGTACTCAGCAACGGTTGCAGATGTTCACATATTAAACATATAATAAAAATACTATACTTATTATACTGTATCGTTAAAGATTTAAGGAATAAGATATGGCTTAATCGTCATCTGTTGTAATTTTCAGAACATAATAATTCTATATGTTGCATAGACAATTATTGCAGTTACTCGCTTCTTTATGACGGCCACGCCTGTCATAGTAACAGACCCATTTTTCTCAACTTTAACAATGGAAGGCATCTAAGAATCCCAAGGCATAATCCCAGGATTAGCACTCTAAATCACAGACCTACATTATAAAGTACATTACAATTTATTCAAAGTACACAGCTGATATTGTATTGCGAGGATTCTACCAATAACTACTCTGTGCAAAATTTGGACTGCAGTAGTTTTGCGACAGCTTTGCACAACTATACACTGGTGCACTCCCTCTGGCACCTTGACTGCTTCGGCCCAAGGTGACATTCCATTCGCCTCAACCCCGCGACCGTGGAGAGCTTCCGTATTGCACAGAAGTTCCTCACGGACGCGGGTATCCCCTACCACACCTTTGCCTTGCCGGAGGAGAAGGAACTAAAGGTACAAGTTATCGGTATCCCTGCGGATACCCCGCCTGAGCTCATTTCTAATGAACTCACCAGTCTAGGCTTTAGAGTCCATAGTGTAACGCCTCTCTTCTCCCCCGGCAAGAAACTAGCGCGCAATGCGTTCCTGGTGAAGATCCGAAAGGTAGGTGATTACCAGGCCATTTATGGAATCAACTTTTTGTTTTACTTGAAGGTTAGGGTTGAAGCCTTCGAAGCCCAAGCCGGACCGAAGCAGTGTTACAACTGCCAGCGGTACGGCCACTCATCGGCATTTTGCCACCACCCCACCCGCTGTTTGCGCTGTGGCGATAGCCATCGGAAGGACACTTGTCCTCTCGCTCGTGCTGCCGCCACTTGCGCCAACTGCGGGGAACCTCACCCGGCATCATCAAAGTCGTGCAGGTTCTATGCTGCGGCTTTGAAGAAGCTTTCAAAGTCTTCGCAGCAGCGCGTTCCTGCGCCTCCAGCTAGGCCCCAAGCATCAAGGCCTGCCGCTTCGGCGGCACCTATCCCCGCTGCGGCACCGGCACTTGCGCCTGCCCCAGCTCGTCCGGCGTCTACCGGGGCGCCCAGCTATGCGGCTGCAGCTGCTTCTCAGCCTGCCGCACAGCCCGCGGCCCAGCAGCCAAAACCTGCTGCGCCGTCCAAGAAAAAGACCAAACCATCGCCCCCCGCTTCCTCGCAGCACACGCCCGCTGCACCTCAGCCCACATCTACTCCAGATGTCCGAGATCCAAGGCAGCCGAAACAAAAGGCCCCCGCCCAGAACGGCATCATGATCAAGCAACCGGCGCCCAAGCCTCAGGCGGCACCGGCGTCTGCCGCGTCCTCGGACGTGACTTTCGCCGACCGCGTGCGCGCTTGGATCAACGCCCTGATCCCCCAAATTCCTGCTGCCAAGGATGTCCAGTCCTTATTAGTTATCGTCCTCACCTCCGTGACCTCACTTATTCCTCTCGATGGCTAGGCCCTTTCGGCTGGTGGCTTGGAACGCATGTGGCGTTCTATCTCGCCGTGCCGAATTGGCCGCCTTCGTCACCGAATATGACATAGACGTCATACTCCTTAACGAAACCCACTTACTTCCTGCACACTCGTTCCAGCTTCCGGCGTACACGACGTATCGCACAGACCGGCCTGGCCAGAACCGGCGTGCCGCATCTGGCGGCACAGCCATTCTGGTTCACAGGCGCATCGCCCACCGCCCCCTGCCGCCTCCGGCAACTCGTCGCTTGGAGGCGACGGCGGTTGCTCTCTGCATCGGGGTTCGGGAGGTTCGACTGGTTTCAGTCTACCTCCCCCCTCGAGGTGGACCACCGCCGGCGATGGCAACAAACCCGGGACCCTGCCGTAAAACGCAGGCTGAACGCCCAATCAGACCTTGTCAAGCAGCTTCTGCTTGATGCCACTGCTCATCGATGGGACTCATATCTTGAGTCTCTGGAAGTCACGCCCCAGTCCGTTTTTCGGGCTGCGAGCCGACTCACTGGCGAGAAAAGGACCCGCTACCCCCTACGATCACCGAACGGGATTGTGTACTCCGCGGTCGACAAAGCAGAAGTCTTTGCCGATACCAAGGAGGAACAATTTACCGTTCACAGGAGCGTCTGCGACCCCGGCCACTCGGCAGCGGTCGCAGACTTCCTATCTGGCTATTTTTCCCGCCCTCCCGCAGACCCAATCGACCCGTTCGACGAGGCCGAAGTGGAAACGGCCATTAGTCGACTGCGCCCCAAGCGGGCGGCCGGCGAGGACCGTATTGGTGCAGCGGCCCTACTTAACGCCCCAGCAAGTCTCGTTTCACTCATCCACGTGCTGTTCAATGGATGTCTCCGGCTCCATTACTATCCCAGCCCTTGGAAACGAGCCAAAGTCATCATGTTGCTGAAGGCTCGCAAGCTGCGTACACTCCCGGAGAATCATCGACCAATCTCTCTTTTGCCAGTCTTATCGAAGGTGTTCGAGCGCCTCCTGCATCGCCGGATTACTCCCCTGCTGGATAATTTCATCCAGCAGGAACAGTTCGGCTTCCGCAGGCAGCATTCGACCACTCTTCAACTTGTCCGAGTTGTCACGCAACTCACTAACGCCATCAACAGGAACCATCAAACTGTCGCCGTCCTTCTGGACGTGAGCAAGGCCTTCGACAAAGTCTGGCACGAAGGCCTTCTCTATAAACTAGCCACCTCCCCTCTCCCTGCCTCATTTGTACATCTGATGCGGTCGTATCTCTGCGACCGCAAATTTAGGATCTGCGTCGACGGGACGTACTCTTCTGTCCGCCCCGTCGCCGCTGGCGTTCCTCAAGGATCTGTCCTCGGCCCCGTTCTGTACCTAGTGTACACGAACGACCTGCCAGTATTGCCTGGAGTCACGCTCTCTCTCGATGCGGACGATGCGATGTACCACACCAGTTCTGCAAACCTTCGTTTTGCGACTGACGTGGTGCAGCGCCAGCTCGCATTACTTCCGGCCTGGCTAAGGAAATGGCGGGTGGCGATCAATACGGAGAAATCCGAGGCGATTGCCTTCTGCCGTCAGCTCACTTCCCGATGCCAGACCCTCTCCCTTGAAGGGAGCCCAATCGCTTGGCAACGTACTGTGAAGTACTTGGGCGTCACTCTTGATCGACGCCTAAGCTTCAGAGCTCACGTGTCCACAGTGCTCCAGCGCGCCCGAGGCGTCAAAGCCAAACTATACCCATTCTTATCGCCTCGAGGGCCACTGCCATTGCGCACGAAGCTCTCGATCTATCTGCTCTTTTTACGAGCCGTCCTTATGTACGCAGCGCCTGCATTTTGGACCCAACTCGCCCCCGACGTCGTTAAACGCATGGAAGCCTTCCAAGCCCTTACCCTTCGCCTTATCTCCGGCTCTCCCTGGTATGTAAAAAATGATACTATCAGGCGAGGGCTGAAGATTCCGTCGCTCGATGGATTTGCGCGGACTCTTACGTTCAACCTCTTCCATCGAGCATCCATTTCAGACTTTCCCCACCTCCAACACCTCGATAACGATGATGGACCACCACCAGTCAAACGCCGCCGCCCTCGAGCTCTGCTCGACGACCCGCCGTAATTTTAAAATAAAAAATTGCCCTCTCACCATCTGTCCACGCACCGACCAATCGTATCTCACCACCTTCCTTCCAGTCAAATCTCCGGTCCGTTGCAGGCCGACAGATGGATCGGGCGTTGTGCCGGCTTTAGGTGTGCCTAGCGCCACCTTCAGTCGGCAACTTCCCCCCTCCAATCTCTCGCCTGCCTCGGTATCGCCATAAGGCAGTCTACCGGCCTCTTACCGGGCTGGCGGAAGTGTATCGACCCGTTGTGGGCGAACAAATCCCGCCAATCCGTGCTAAGCGTTCGCGTAGACTTCCCTCTCAGGCCATTGGTGGATCGCGTCAGCGGTTCAGCCAATCACAGCCCGTCTCCTTCACCTCCGCCAAAATAAAAAAGGGGGTACCCATCCTCGCAGCGACAGAAGTCTACCTAGAGCATTTGCCCGGGTAGGCTGTGACGGTTTTTGCTCTGCAAAATTTTGTGTAATTTAGCGGAAATCTTGAGTTTTCATCATTTATTTCATCATCATCATATTCTGCATCATCATTACTACAAGTTTCACCAACAGTCCAGTGCTAAACAGTTGTATTTAATCTGTGCGGGAGTGTTTTTGTTTCCGAGTGCTGTGCGGTTCTGTGTCGTGTTCAATTGTGCCTGTGGATAGTTTTCAGTGTCTGGTGATCCCTCAATCCTAGACCTGCGTAGACGTTCATTTCGGCTTGTCCGAAATGGCGTCGAATACGCCCCCGAATCCTCTGCCGGCGCCGCTTGTTTCCTTAATGGAAACTTGCTCAACCGGCTTCCGTACAACTCCACTTCCTCACGACAGTGAAAGTGATTGTGAAAGTGACAATAGTGCGGTTGATATGTGCAGTGTTGGGTCGGGGGACGGACAGTTCTCGCTTGTGGAGGGAAAATCTGCCAAACGCAAGCGAAAACTGGCCCAAACTCCGCCGCCCGCCTCAGCTGCACATCAGTCATCTAGTCACGGTAACAGCGGCACTCAGCGCGAGCGTGAGTATTCAACTGCTACCCAAACTGTGTCTGCCCCACGCATTCCACCGATTGTAATTCCTGATAATAGGAATTACTCTCAGTTACTGCGTTCCATATCCCTAGCTCTTCCTTCGGTCAAGGTCGAGGCGAGGTGCCAAGGCGCCTCGCTAAAGCTGGCGACCGCTACGATCCCAGATTTCCGCTCTGTTCAGTCATTCCTGACAGAGCGTAAGATTTCATTTCACACTTTTGCCCTCCCGTCAGAGCGAGAAATCAAGGTCGTTCTGTCGGGAATTCCTTCCTTTACCGAACCTGATGCCATCAGGCAGGAACTTGTTGCGCTCGGCTATGCGCCGACCGCGGTAAGCGTCCTGCATGTTGGCAAAGGTGATGACCGCCGACCTGTTAACAGCTTTCTTGTAAAATTACTGAAAGTAGGCCCCTTCGAGGAGATTTACACTCTCCAGAATCTTCTGCACCTACGGGTGCAAGTCCGAACATTTGACCCGCGGCCCGGCCCCTCGCAGTGTTTTAACTGCCAGAGGTTCGGCCACAGCAGTATCTTTTGCCATCAGCCCCCGCGTTGCGTGCGTTGTGCTGAACCTCATCGTGGCTGTGATAAGCCATTGACGGGGTTTACAGCTATATGCTGCAACTGCAAAGGAGCCCACCCGGCTAATTACCGAGGCTGCCCTAATTTTATCGCCGCCATGAAACCGCAGCGACCTCCTGTGCGCCCTGGCGCGCAGGCTGGCCGTGTAGCTGGTCCTGGCCCTAACCGGCGAGCGGCTTTCCCGCCTCTCACTGGTTCATCTGCCAAGGTCCCGGCAGCAACTTCGGTTGCTTCCGGTGCCGCTGTCTTGCCTGCAGTCGTCGCTTCGACGCCGCCTGCAGCGGCCTCAACACCGGCGCCTGCCGGAGCGCCCGCACCTTCCTACGCGGCCATGGCCGCTAAATCAGCCCCGCCTCCAGCCCGATCGGGCAAATCCAAGCGCTCTCGTCGTCGCCAGAACTCATCCGGCCGACCTACATCGTCACAGGTTCCACCTGTACCCTCTCCGCGGGCTCGACCCGCCCCCAGTCATCGTCCTCAACCTCCCAGCGAGCAGTCTACAGCTCAGTCCACCAGCCCAGCGCCATCTGCTACCCCTGTCGAGGCCAGTCAGGCTTGTCCTCCTGAATCCCGGGAATCTTCTCGGGCTTCGGCGGATCCCCTGACTGCCTAGGCAGATAATCTTGTTGCGTCTATCAGGACTGCTCGCGACACTACCACTGTGCTTGCCCTGGTGTTCCAATCGTTAGCTACCCTCTTTCCTCTACTTCCCCTAAATGGCTAATAGCCTGAGGATCGTTGCGTGGAATGCCTTCGGGCTACTTCCCCAGACGATCTGAACTGATGACTTTCGTGACGGAGTATGATGTTGATATCATACTTCTTTCCGAGACTCATCTGGCTCATTACCACTCGTTTTCCCTTCCTGCCTATGCCTGTTATCGTCAGGATCGTCCCCTACGGCCTCGCTGTCCCCCCTCGGGGGGCACAGCTGTTTTAGTCCACAGGCGGATATCCCACAGGCTTTTGCCTCCTCTAGATACATCAATTATTGAAGGCTGCGCGGTGGCGGTGGACGCCGGCGGATCGGAGCTGCGCGTTGTTTCTGCGTACCTCCGGCCTGGCCGGCGAACTCCGCCACCGCCCGAGGAGTGGGACGCCCTCCTCGACCACCCCCTCTCAACCATTGTAGCCGGCGACTTAAACGCCAAACACCCTTCATGGAACAGCCGCGTTGTCAACGCCTATGGAAATTCTCTGTTCCGGTTCGTCTCTGGCTTAATGTCATCGGCCCTGAAGACCCTACCTACTTCCCCTTTCACGGCCATCGGCCGGACGTTCTTGACATAGTAGTTGTCAAGAACGTTGCCCGCAACATCGAGGTCTCGTCTGTGTCGGACCTTTCGTCCGATCACAATCCCCTTGTTATAACTGTTCGAGAGCTGTCGGCGTCACCCCGACTTCCCGCTCAGATTGTTAGGAGAGTCAACTGGCGATCCTATCATGATGAGCTCTCTCGAAGGTTACCATCTCTCCCGGCGGACCCAATCGTCACTCGTGACGATCTGGATCTCCGCGCCACAAATCTTCAGGAATTGGTCCAAGGTGTCATGGATCGACACACCTACGCACTCGAGGTGAATCATCGTAAATCGGCCTTACCTGCGGAAGTACTCCACGCCATCTGGCTACGGCGCCAGCTCCGCCGCAGATGGCAAAGGACCCGTGACCCAGTCGTTAAGCGACGATTTCAACAACAGTCCCTTTACGTTCAGCAGCTACTGCGGGACGTAAACTCTGATCGATGGGACTCATACCTTGAGTCTCTTGAAGTCGACCACGCCTCCGTCTGGAGAGCGGTGAGTAGACTGACCCGCGAGAAGAGAACTCGCAACCCGCTGGAAACCCCGAACGGGGTTGTGTCTTCATCAGAAGGCAGGGCTGAGGTCTTCGCCGACTGCATGGAGTCGCAATTTACCGTTCATCGAGGCGTTTCGGACCATGCCCACTCGGCAGAAGTCCGGGACTTCCTATCTGGTTATTTTTCTCGCCCTCCCGCTGGCCCAGACCTCCCGTTCGACAGAGACGAACTCGTTTCGTCTGTCTGTCGACTAAACCGCCGTCGCGCCCCCGGTCCTGACCGGATCGGGGCCGCTGCATTACAATATCTCCCGGCCTCAGGCGTTGACCTCGTTCTCGAGCTGTTCAACTCTTGTCTCCGGCTACAGTACTTTCCCCGCCTGTGGAAAAATGCCAACATCGTTATGGTTCCTAAACCCCGCAAGCCGCGCATGCTTCCTGAAAGCTATCGGCCAATATCTCTCTTGCCAGTTATCTCGAAGGTGTTCGAGCGGCTCCTGCTGGCCCGCATCTCGCTGTTGTTGGATAATTTTATCCGCAACGAACAGTTCGGGTTTCGCAGAGAGCACTCGACCACTCTTCAACTAGTCCGCGTGGTAACACAACTCTCTGACGCCACCAACAGGCGAGCGGCTACGGCCGCCGCACTGCTGGACGTGAGCAAGGCCTTCGACAAAGTCTGGCACGAAGGTCTTCTCTTCAAACTAGCTAACTCCCCCTTACCATCGTCCATAGTGTTTTTCCTCCGGTCGTATCTCAGTGACCGAACCTTCAGGGTGAGCGTCGACGGAACCTGCTCTGCAGTTCGTCCTGTCGCCGCCGGCGTACCCCAGGGATCTGTCCTCGGCCCCGTTCTGTACCTCGTGTACACGAATGACCTGCCTGTTTTGCCCGGAGTCACGTTGTCTTTGTTCGCTGACGATGCAATGTATCATTACAGCTCTGTGTCCCCGCGTTTTGCGAGTACACAGTTGCAGCGTCAGTTGGACCAGCTTCCGGACTGGCTACGGAAATGGCGGGTGACGATCAACACGGAGAAATCCGAGGCGATCTGTTTCACTCGTAAGTCCATCTCCCGATGCCAGCCCCTCTCCCTGGAAGGGAGGCCTATCGCCTATAAAGAGTCGGTGAAGTATCTAGGCGTTCGGCTAGATCGTCGCCTTTGCTTCAACGCCAACGTGACGGAAACCCTTGCCAAGGCTCGCGGCGTTCGAGCCAAACTTTACCCATACCTCGCGTGCCGCAGCCCCCTGGCGCTGCGCACGAAAGTTACCCTCTATCTGTTGTTTCTCCGGTCTGTATTGACCTATGCGGCACCTGTTTGGTGGTCACTTGCCTCCGCCACCAACAGGCGTAGGCTGGAAAGTTTCCAATCCAGAACCCTCCGTTCCTTGTCGGGATCTCCTTGGTTTGTTCGAAACAGTGTAATTCGAGGAGGTCTACGAGTTCCTGCTCTCTCAGCCTTTGTCTGGTCATTAGCTGCGACTCTCTTTGCCGCAGCTGAGACCTCTTCCTTCCCTTACCTCAGGACCATCAGCACCACGCAACCACCTCCCCCTGTCCGGGTCAAACGCCCTCGGGCGATTCTCGATGACCCGCCATAAGTTTAAGTAAACTGCTTAAACCTCACTTTGCATACTCACTATCTGCCCCTGCCCCAGAATATACCTGCAAAGCTGTTTCCTTCCTCCCTTCCTAGTATGCCGACCGCGCTGAATGCCGCTGCTACGCGCTATCACTGGCACGGAGGCTCTCTGCCTCGCGGGGAGCGACCGACGCCTCACGGCGTCTGCATGCGGGACTGGGACCGGGCGACATCTGTCACCTGAACCCGTCCTTGCGGCAGTGCCCACTGATTGCAAAAATTTTAAAATAAATAAAAATTGAAAACCTTTCTCCCCCGCCTTCTCAGTTAACTGGTTGGCGGTTGTCCATTCCTGTTTTTAGGCACCAGTTGAATGAACCAGGACTAAGTGTATCCACAGGCAGCCATTGGGCTCGACCCAGATGCTGCAGTCATGCATCGGGTGCAAAGACGCCCCGCTACCACAGAGCTACAAGCTACAAGCTCGCAGCGACAATTCTCGCACCAAGCACTCATCAAGCAACTGGCAGTCATCGGCCTTGCCCGGACGCTGCCGTCACTGGGGCACGCACTGAGCTGTGCCCTGCATTCATCGTGGTCGTCGGCGGTTCATAACAGCCCTGCGATTCGAAGAGTCAACATCTCCTGGGAGCTCTTTCTTCATGGGAAGTTGTCTTTTTCCAAGTGCGTTCAGTTTCCGGCTTCAATCACATCTTACCGTTCAAGTGCAATAGTTTCAGTTCAGTGCCAGTGTTTCCATCTATTCAAGAAATAGTGCAGTGCAGTGTGTTCAATGCAGTGTTGTGTTTCTTGTGCCGTTAGTGTTTCGTGTTTGTTCCGCTGCTGCCTGGAGCTTGTTGGTAAGTGATCTACTTTTGTATTTTGCTTATCCGTAGTGCTTGGTCGTAGTCCTCTAGTCCGTACCGCCTAAGGCGTAGGCTTCGCCTCGCCGATGGCTGCCCGAACCCAACCTTCCGTCGGTCCTTCTAAGGGCCAACCTGCCTCCGTCGGTCCTTCTCAGGACCTCTCAGTCCCTGCCAGCGCTCTCGCGCAACCCCTCCCGGATGGCCCTTCTCAGGACCAACCAACACCTACCTCTTCGCGGAAAACTCGCGACGCGGACTCGGCCATGGACACCGATGGTGCATGGCAATCTGTCAGCCGGAAACGGCGCGTCAGTGCCACCTCCACGGACTCTGGTCGAACTTCGCGTCGTGGCTCAACCGCGGGGCAATCCACCATGGCCTCCCAGCAAAACCCCGACCAGCTCCGGCGTATCTCTTCTCTGATTTTCGCCCGGCCTTCGGACTTGGCTAATTTCATGCGGCGTTTACACAGGTGCACTCCCTCTGGCACCTTGGCTGCTTCGGCCCAAGGTGACAGCTCCATCCGCCTCAACCCCACGACCGTGGAGAGCTTCCGTATTGCACAGAAGTTCCTCACTGACGCGGGTATCCCTTACCACACCTTTGCCTTGCCGGAGGAGAAGGAACTAAAGGTGCAAATTATCGGTATCCCTGCGGATACCACGCCTGAGCTCATTTCTAAAGAGCTTGTCAGTCTAGGCTTTAGAGTCAACAGCGTCACGCCTCTCTTCTCCCCCGGCAAGAAACTAGCTCGCAATGCGTTCCTGGTCAAGATCCGAAAGGTAGGTGATTACCAGGCCATTTATGAGATCAACATGTTGTTTTACTTGAAGGTTAGGGTTGAAGCCTTCGAAGCCCAAGCCGGACCGAAGCAGTGTTACAACTGCCAGCGGTACGGCCACTCATCGGCATTTTGCCGCCACCCCACCCGCTGTTTGCGCTGTGGCGATAGCCATCGTAAGGACACTTGTCCTCTCGCTCGTGCTGCCGCCACTTGCGCCAACTGCGGGGAACCTCACCCGGCGTCATCAAAGTCGTGCAGGTTCTATGCTGCGGCTTTGAAGAAGATTTTAAAGTCTTCGCAGCAGCACGTTCCTGCGCCTCCAGCTAGGCCCCAAGCATCAAGGCTTGCCGCTCGGCGGCACCTACCCCTACTGCGGCACCGACACTTGCGCCTGCCCCAGCTCGTCCGGCGTCTACCGGGGCGCCCAGCTATGCAACTGCAGCTGCTTCTCAGCCTGCCGCACAGCCCGCGGCCCAGCAGCCAAAACCTGATGCGCCGTCCAAGAAAAAGATTAAACCATCGCCCCCCGCTTCCTCGCAGCACACGCCCGCTGCACCTCAGCTACCATCTACTCCAGATGTCCACGATCCAAGGCAGCCGAAACAAAAGGCCCCCGCCCAGAATGGCATCATGTTTAAGCACCCGGCGCCCAAGCCTCAGGCGGCACCGGCATCTGCCACGTCCTCGGACGTGACTTTCGCCGACCGCGTGCGCGCTTGGATCAATGCCTTGATCCCTCAAATTCTTGCTGCCAAGGATGTCCAGTCCTTGTTAGTTATCGTCCTTACCTCCGTGACCTCACTTATCCCTCTCGATGGCTAGGCCTTTTCGGCTGGTGGCTTGGAACGCATGTGGCGAGTAGGGGGCTTATGGGGGTTCTAACGCACTATCTTGCCCATGTTAATACGCCCGCCCCCACCACGCCCACTTGTGGCGGTGGGGGTAGGTTGGTGGTCCTACATAGTAATGGTGGGTCTAATTGTTTGTTGTGGTTGGTTGTCGGCTGTGTGGTGGGGGAGGTCGTCGGCTTGATAGGTTGAGGGCTTGTTCGCCGCCGGGATGTTGATTGGTCGGCGTCCATGTTGGAAAATTGCGACGTTGTCGGGTTGTGCGGTGTGTGCTGGTTAAGCGTCGGCATGGCTTGGCCTCGGCGGCTGCCATGTTGGAAAAGCGTCGACTGTGGCTCTGTCGATGTGTGCTGGTTAAGCGTCGTCATGACCGTGGCCAGGCCTCGGCTTGGCCGCGGCTCGGTCGTAGATTGGTCGTCGGCCATGTTGGAAAAGCGTCGACTTTGAAAATCACTTCACTAGTGTTGTTCATCTCCCTTGAGGTTAAAAATAAATATATTGGAAAAGCGTCGACTGCATGTGATTTGAACGTGGCTTGGCCGCGGCTCGGCCGTAGATTGTTCGACGTCGACCGCGCGTGTATAGATTTGTAATGTCTTGTGTCGTTCATCTCCGAAGCGCTGCGTTCGGTTAAGCGTCGGCTATGTTGCCGTGCGTGTATAGATTTGTAATGTCTTGTGTGTATAATTGAAAATCACTTCATTTGTAAAAATTGTGTAACACACATCATGCATGGAAAAGGATATTTGAAAATAAACAGTTAAGCAATGAAAAAAAATGTACATGTATAGTCGTTAGCCATGTTGGCGCCAACTTGTAAACGTCGGCCGGTGTCCAAAAAAAGTGTACGGGTTTAGATTTGGACGTCGCCAGGCCACCGCCCGACCGCGGTCCAGAAATAGGTTGGTCGACGTATGGTTCGAATGTATGTGTCTGTGGTAAGTATATATTGTAAAAAAAAGGATCGCTGCGTTCTTCGAAACTCTCGATGACTTGGTCTCTCTCGACGCTAAAAAAAAAAAAATGGGTAGTGTGTTCAGCATCGCTGCGTCCATCTTCCGTGTCAACTTGTGCATGTGTGAACGTCGCCCAGCGGCCGATTGGTCGGTGTCCAAAAAAAGTGTACGGGTTTAGATTTGAACGCCGCCAGACCGCCGCCCGCCCGTAGATTGGTCGGCGTATGGTTCGAATGTATGTGTCTGTGGAGGTAAATTTGATTATTGTTGGTCATGTATAATGAGAACATATTTATGTGTCGGTGGTAAATATATTTAAATTTTGGTGGCGAAGAGGCTGTGTGACTTGATTTGTTGGGCAATGTAGTGATTGGTTGTGTATGATTGGTGGGGGTAAAATTAAATTTTGGCGGCGAAGAGACTGAGTGAGGTGTATTGGTGGGCATTGTTGCCAACTTGTACACAATGTCTCGTATGCTGTGGAAGGTGTGTGTATATACCACATAATTGTACATAATATCCAGTATGTAGTGGAAGGCAATTAACAAATATATGTTCGTGCCCTCGCTCGTGTATGCAGCGCATAATTGAAAACCACTTCACTTGCTAAAATTTGTATAAAAACACACAAATACCTACATCATGCATGGAAAATAATTATCATTTATATTATTGTGTTGGGTATGTAATATGTGTATGTTCATAGTTGAAAAACATTTCGTATAAAAATAATTGAAATGTGTGTTGAGGTAGAAAGGAATTTACAGTTGGACATTAGCTGTTCTTCAGCGGCATCTGGCGGTCGTTGTAAGATACTTTCGATGGGAATAACAACTTGTACATATTATCCTGTATGCTGTGGAAGACATGTAATAAATCTTTGTTCATTGGTTGTGTAAGATTGGTGGGGGGGTAAATTTGAATTTTGATGACGAAGACGGTTATGTTTAATGACAATGTATGTGTCAGTGGTGAGTATATATCGTGAAAACAGGTAGTGTGTTCTGCATTGGGCGGTTGTAGTAAAAAGGTGTAGTGTGTTCTTCTTCTTCTGCATCTAGCGGTCATCGTAAGATACTCTTGATGAAAATGATGACTTGTAAATATTGTCCTGGGAAGGCGCGTATGCAGCGTATAATTTAAAACTACTTCACTTGTAAAAATTGTGTAACACACTGAGGTTATGTTTAATGGAATGTACATATCTGTGGTAAGAATATATTGTGAAAAAAAGGTAGTGTTTTCTGCGTCTGGTGGTAGTTGTAAAAAGGTGTAGTGTCCTCTTCTTCTGCACCTGGTGGTCATTGGTTTAAAATAATTTTTTATTTTCTTTCACAAGTAGTGTATTACCATCATGCCATTATTTAAAAAAAATTGAGTTTTTTTTAATTGTATGTAATAACACATGAACGGTCGGTCCGCAACGACCGTTCGAGCTTGTACATTAGCGTAACGTACTGTTTTTTAAAATATTGTTAGTGTTTACACTAATGAAAAGGACTTTTGAAACTAAACACAATGAAATGTTAAGGTAATTACATATATTTTAATCAATGCTCGTTCGTTCCGATGGATGTACCGAGGCTGTTGAGGAGAGGGAACCAAACGATGCGCAGTAAGTGGTTATTAATAACCCTGTGAAACAGGTGCAAGCCGCTTTCACACGACATGATCAGCAGGTTAGTGGGGGGGGAGACGGCTAGTCGGCGACGGTTATTTTTAACCGTCTAGACAGGGTGATGCAATCGACTCCCATCGAGCGCAGAAGGGGGGAGGCGACCCGGTTATTTTTTTACACGTGTAGACAGGGTGATGTCATCGACTTCCGTCGAGCGTGTGGGAACGGAAGGAGGTGGGCGACTAGACGACGGCACTAATTTTTTATGCGTCTAGACAGGGTGATGTAATCGACTTCCGCCGAACGAGGAAGGGGGGTAGGCGATTGTTGTTATGTTTATGCAAACCGACTGTTACAATCGACCAGATGTTTGCGCTGTCTCTATGAATCGAAATGATGTAAATAAAACAACATTGTATTCAATTAGTAATTTACCAGAAACTTACTACGACTCGCACCGATGAAACACTGAGCGAAGAATAGGGGGTGATACCGCCCAATCGAAGACGCTTCCCCCTCCCTCCATTCGGAAAGAGGGCTACGATAGAGAGGGTATTACGAAATTAAAGTACACAAAATTTGTTATAAACGACTACATTTATTAATATAAAAAAACACATACATTAAAAATTGTGTGTACACACATAATATTCTAAAAAAGCAACATACTATTTACAGCAAAAAAATAATAATATACACCATGTGTTTAATTGTGTCTGTGCACTGTGTTGGACAGCGGAGTGTATACGTTGAGAGAATCGTGCAGTATCATGCAGTAGGCCGAGGTCTGAGCAGGGAAATTGGTCGTGGACTCGAAGTCCAATCTGACGTCAACCGGCGAAGACTTGAGTGACTCGTCCTGTCTTCTACAATCGAAGACGAATAGCGGTGCTTTCACTATGAACTCGGTCTGTGTTAGAAGCACGTCGGGTTGAGTTCTACAGTAGTACGATTTTTGAAATCATGAATACACATCGTACAGCAGAGCGTAATGTCCGTTATCGATATCCAGGTTTAGAACATTCCCTGGACAGGGCAGGTTTCTCCCCAGGTGCTTCTGCGGCTGAGGCTGTGGCTGTTGGGGCTGCGGCTGTGGTTGCGACTGTTGCGGTTGTGATTGTGGCTGCAGTTGTATTTTACTGAAAAATAAAATATAACAACATATACAGTCGTGGAAATAAAATATGTACACTTAAGTTGAATAAGAACCCCACCTAGCCCATAAAATCCTTCACACGATGGAATAACATATGGCCAGTCAGCATCTTGTTGTAAGCGAATAAAAATAACTGCATATCACACATGACCCCCCCCCCACCAGCACCCATTGATCATGTGTGAAGGTCTCGGTGGGAGTCGAGTACATTAGCCACGGCTTGCATTCTATTTCACGACATAATCACCGTCGCCATCTAGTCGCCTACCACCCCCTACCCCGTGTGCGTAAAGGTCTATTGAATTTTGCACTCTGTGAATGTAATAAATAATTTTTATACATGAAATACGAGTTAATTCTTACCGTTAGTTAGTGGTCCGTGTACCTCCGCCTCTTCACTTCGATGTTAGGACCAACAGTGTTGTCGGATACAGTACGTTTAATTCCAATCTGACGTCAACCAACGAACACTTGAGCGACTCGTCCTGTCTGCTACAATCGAAGACGAATAGCGGTGCTTTCGCTATGAACTCGGTCGGTGTTAGAAGTACGTTAGGTTGTGTTCTACGCTAGTACGATTTTTGAAATCATGAATACATGTCGTACAGCAGAGCGTAACGTCCGTTATCAATATCCAGGTTCAGAACATTCCCTGGACGGAGCAGCTTTATCAAAAGGTGCTGATGCGGCTGAGGCTGTGGCTGCTGCGGCTGCGGTTGAGGCTGCGGCTGTTGCGGTTGTGACCGTCGCTGCAGTTGTATTTTACTGAAAAAATATAATATAACAACATGTACAGACGTGAAAATAAAATATGTACACATAATATGAATAAGATCCCCCCCCAGCCCATAACAGCGTTCACACGCTGCGATAACTTATGGCTAGTCACCATCTTGTTGTAAGCGGATAAAAAAATAACCGCATACTCCTACTCCTCGGGAAGGTCTCGACGGGAGCCGATTACATTAGCCACGGCTTGCAACATGTTTCACATGGTTAAAAAATAACATTCGCCGCCTAGTCGCCTACCACCCCCTACCCCATGTGCGTAAAGGTATATTGAATTTGCACTCTGTGAATTGTAATAAATCATTTTTATACTCGAAATAGGAGTTTATTCTTACCGTTAGTTACTGGTCCATGTACCTCCGCCTCTGTCTCTTCGCGTTAGGACCAGCAGCGTCGTCGGATAGCGCACGTTTACGCGTTCTGAAGTGTCCGTACGCAAGTGTAGTTACGCCGTCGTCCAGTATGTACCTCTTATCGTCATAAGGTGACAGGGAAAGTTTTGTTACACGTTGCGTGTACAGCTTATGACGATCGCTTCGTATACACTCGGCAGAGGTGAAAAACGTACGACTGTCGAAAAGACACTCGCTGTACAATCGATGAAGTAACCTTTTTTTAATTGCTGTCCTTGGTACACCTTTCGCCACCTTTTTGTCGGTGCAGTCGGACAACAGGAGCGAGTAACATTTTGCTCTGAGTCCGACAAATTCCCTGATGGTTTTCCCATTGGTCTCATCCTTGAACTTCCCCACGACTTTTTTGTTGTCGTCGCAATGACAAGGATGATCCGCGGGATAGTCCGACGTGTCGAAAAGGTGGAGATCCTCTTTCATATCCGCGTACACGTCATCAGTCTGTATGCTGTAAAGCAAACTGTCCGTGTCAGTCATTAGTAATGTCAATCTTCGACCGTACTTAGCGACAGCGTACCGATAATGAAAATCGTACATTATCAATTTACTGACATCGAGTACTGTGAAGCCGACGTACACCGGACGGCAAAGGAATATTGTTCTGTTTCGTAAGGCCAGTCCGACCAAGTCATCGGTGTAGCGGATCATACGCTTTAGCCGTGGATTGGAAACCAGTTTCTGCAGCCGTCGTTCGTTAGAGACTAGTTGGAAGTCTATTCGTTTCCTCACGTTCTCCAGCGATTTGCCATAGACGGCGTTGACCATCAGTTTGAAAAAATCCTTTTCAAAACTGTTTGTGGCTGCTGCTCGCTTTTGGGTGTTGAAATCTATAAACGATTTCAACCACGCTCTCTGTTTAAAACTCAGCACCCTATGGATCGCTTTCAATTCTAGGCCAAGACTTAGATGCAACTTCAAATTTCGAAAATGGAGAACGTAATTTTGCTTGTCGTCCAAAGTTGTCAGCAACTTGGGAACGGACGATGAAGGCGTTTCCGATCCGCTATACCCTTTTGTATAGTGCAGTCGTGTGTGGGTGGAGTCGTCGAGTGTACGGAGAAAGTGTGTCGGGATTGACGCAGAAACGAACGGGGGCCAGCGGATAATCGGAGTGCAGATCGTGAAGTTCAGATGGATAGTGTAGGTCGACCTCTAGTATGTAGCCCGTGTCACCGTCATCGCTCAGAGTACGCACGTCTAGTGAGTCGATCTCGTTACGATTGAGCCATCTGAAGTCGGCGTAAGGGAGCGGCTGTGACATGGCTGCACCGTAAAGGTTGTTGCAGTCGGTGTACAGTATGAAAGAGGTCGGCTTTGAAGCATCGTACTGATCGACGATTAGCGGGTTGTTTGCCTTGGCATGGCGGTTGGGTACCATTCTAACGCCGCCGCGAATGGCCGATTCGATAAAGAGATGCTGATCTATATCCGTCAACAGCTCCAATCGCACACCGGTTATCTTTTACATCGCGTGCCAAGCAACGCCTGGAAGCGAGTAAAGATGAGACGGATCGATCTGGTAGTACCGCATGGCCATCTCACGGAACGCCTCGAAGACGTCGGCCAGCAGCAGTACGTCTGTTTTAAGATACAGATCGTGATATTCACCCAGCATACGGATTCCGAAAGTCCGCCACACGTTCTGTGCGTGAGCGTAACCTTCGTCCGACACGGACGATTCACTCAACCTGTTGAAAAAGTGTTCGCGTGCGGGCAGACGTGTTTCGTCGAACTTCTCGCTACCCGTCATGTAATTGTAAGGGTACACGCCTTTACGTAAGAGTAGCTCGAAGTGTTCTTCGAAACATTGCTTCGTTAAAGCAAAATCCGCACCGCTCGCGCGCAAGTTTCCAACCAGTGTGTCCAAGGACGTGTTCAGAAATTGAAGCGTGTCTACGAAACGCAGGGCACCCAACGAGAGCGATACGAAGCGTTCACTAGCAGTAGCGATGCAAGCGAGATTGTCGTATTTACCCAACCCTTGTACCAAGTGATGTGCGTCGTAACCTCGTAAGTTATGGAAAAAGACGGGTATGTGTCGGGGAGTCTTGAAGTTGAGGTTACAGACTTTGTGAGCTGCACCCAGGTATCGTCCGGTCAGATGACAATGGTTGCGCACCTTGTCATCGTCAGTCAGTGGTTTTTCACAGAGATGGCATACGACGGCATTCGCGAAAGATAACACGTCATGGTCACTCATAGCCATGGGCACGATGGAACGCATGATCCTGAACAGTTCACGCTCTTCGGCGACCAGTTTATCGAGAAAGGTCTCTACCATGTTATCGCCGCGATAAACGGCCTGGGGTTTAAAAATATTACGCTCGTGGTCGACTATGAGGTAGGAGAAACCTGAAGGAAGGTGTAACGACTCCGTTGTGGTGGACGATGTGTGCGGAGGAGCGTCGCTGCGATGGCAAGGGACGATGAACGATTCAAAGTCCGCGTATATCACAAAAGGGACCTTATGGCAGTAGGTGTAATTTCTGAAACACGTCACCTTCTCCTCCTCCTTCGTGGGTAAACGAATTCTCTGTTCACCGTACAGTGAACAGTGGGGGACGTGTTCGGTAAGGAGTCGTTCTTCGCAGAACCTGTGCAGACAGTAATCGCAATAGAAAGAACGGGCTTTGTGTTTGGTTAGCGAAGACAGTAAGCGACTCATATTTTTTATAAAACAGTAATGTTTTCGGTCGTCGGTGGTAAGAAGTAATAGATTAACGTGATGTCTTCTGCCTCTGTAAGGTGTTATTCGTAACGGGTAAATTTCTTTTTCTTCGTATCCGTAAACATTTATGGAAACGTCAGTATTGTCTCGTTCGAACTTCACAATGTCGCATAGTTGGGTTGGATAAGTTATACCGGAAGTGATGATACTGTGGACATATGATCTGTATTTGAATACACGCTCGCTGTCTCTGTGTTGAGGAAAGAGTGCGGCCAACACTGACCATACGAAACACATTTGATCGCCTTTATTGTTCACGTTGACGATGGATTTAGTTCGAGACAATTCGAGGGGTGTACGGATGAAACTGGAGGCGGGCAGCGGTTGGTACCGTGAGAGAACGAGTTCCAAAAAGACGATGTGGTCCAATGCCCAACCGCTACCCTCGCGTGCGAATTTATAAAATGACGCAATGATTTTTTCGTACGAAGCTTCTAAACGATCGGGCAATTCGTCTTGGTCACCAATCAGCGTCTTATGACATCGTCCGTGAAAATAAACTTGGGTCGTCACTTCTTCGTCCTCGTCCGTGTCAGCGTTTATGATATACTTGACAAATCTCGCTTTAACCGCTATATGCCACTTTATAGTAAGCAATCGTGTCAGTTCGTTTACAATGTCCGTACGTAACGTATAGTGCATTTCATCGAAAAAGGTTATTACATCGTTGACACATCCTTCGTCCTCCGTAACAGGCGTGTAAACGTACGACGCCAACGCGCCACGCAACGAATGTTTACGATCAACATTAAACGACTGCATTGTTTGAAGTAATAATCACAACAACCACACAAAAAAAATTTATACTTTACGCACTATGTCAAAGTTAGTCTGCACGAGACCGACGTTAACTACGAAGTGAACACTGGCGACGATCACCTCTCCTCTTATACTACCTATGCCGGCTGCGCGCGCAGCTATCCCCCCCAATAACAACGATCTTCTCTCCCACTACCGGCTGCGCGCGCAACTATCCTCTCTCCGCTCCCATCGACATTGATCCCCTATCGCATTACCAATTACCGGCTGCGCGCGCAGCGATTCCTTCAACTCTCTCCAGCGATGCAGCGGGTGGGGGATGTACTAGGGCAAACGCGCATACTTTCTGCGGATGTATTTCACTGGTGGCAGAAGAAAAATAAAATATAACATCATGTATAGACGTGGAAATAAAATAAAATATGTACGCATAAGATGATGAAGACTTACATATGTACATCGACAGCAGGCAGCGATGATGACGTTAGTTCGCCATCATCATCGGACTCCATAACCCAGGTGGATAGGTTGCTAAGCGTTCTGGATTCTGTTTCGTTGGTGTACAGGGCATTGGTGTACGTGGAAACATTAGCAGTACTGTTATCATCATTGAAAATAGGGTATAAGTTTAACATCTGTTGTAAACGGAATAGTACAAGAGATTGTTAATGAAAACGTACTTACCGATTTGTGCCTGCAGCAGCAGCAGCAGCGGGTTGAGGAGATTAGCTAGCAGGAGTACCATTACCATCACTGAAAAAAGTACAAGTTTAACACATGCTGTCCCCCACCTAGCCCTTCACAATGTTCATACGCTGCGATAACATATGGCCAGTCAGCGTCCTGTAGCAAACGGTTAAAAATAACGGCATATTTCAACCACAAAGATCTTCATTGAGTTCATCTCATTGAAGTTAAAGCTACATATAACACCCTTACGGTACTCATGCATATTGTCTTATTAGAAACATGTCACGCTTGTTGAATACTTTAAATAAAAGTAAGTCCCGTTCGTTCTGCTGCAACTATTGCTAATATGTACTTCGGGGATTACATGAAGTGCTGCAGAGTACCTTACACGATGTACGCATATTTTGAATCGTTCCTTCTTCCTGTGTCTGGTTGTAAACACAAAAGCGATAGATCGCACTCGCACGACAACGTGCATCACGAGCCATGTAGTTATGTAATCGTTGATTGGACCGGAAAAGCTGTTAAAGAACCGGTTTTGTATCGCAGTAAGGACCTTGTGGTGACGTTAATTCGAACACTGTTGAAAGACATTAGTCGACTCGAACATGATTTTAACAAACCCATCCGCATGACTGAAGAAAACGAGCGCAATTTTCAAAACGCTAGCATATGTCATCTATGTAAGAAATGTCTCGAGCGCGAAGGGTACAAAGTGCGAAACCATGATCGTGTGACGTGTGAGTACTTGAGAGGCGCACATAACACTTGTAATTTGAACTACAACGTACCGCAACACGTTCAAGTGTTCTTTCACAACTTGTGAGGCTACGATTGTCGCCATCTGATCCAGGCTTTCGGAAAATTCATGCGTGAAGACATTAAATGTATCGCAACAACCAGCGAGCGTTACGTGTGCGTGTCACTTGGGTCCCTCCGGTTTCTCGCTTTGTTGTACGATATACGGACTGATGTCGTGTAGACGCGCATTAAGGGAAACCACCATTTTTTTCGATACGTCAGAATATCCCGTGACGCATCTATGTTATAGTACAGTAAATAAAAAAACTGTTAGGTACTTTTAAGGACGAGACGCACGCAAAAACTATTGTAAAATTCATCGGATTGCACGCAAAATCGTACTCACTGTTAGTGTTACAGAACGATAGAGATAAAAATGAGAACCGTGTAGCAAAAGAGGTACTGCGGGTGGCAATACAAAATCGTTTAACGCACCCTGATTACAAACGGTGTTTGCTTTCATCATCGGAATCGAGTAACCGACAAACATATACGGCGACACAGATTACCCGCAGTGAAATGCGCATGCGCAGAGGAATGAAAGAAGAGATGATGTACATAGTAGGTAAACAGACAGTTCTACACCGGATGTGACGTCATATGGCGGGAAATTCAAAAATAGTGGCGGTGGGGGTAAAAATCGGGTAGTCGGCTTTCGGCCATGTTGTCGGCGGCCAGCATAAAGTGGGGTTATGTGTGCGTTGATTGGTGTAGGTGTCGCCGACGTTGCCGATTCGTGCATGTGTTATAGTGTATGGGTTTGTATATGTAAGGGGTTTTTCCGGTCGGCCATGTTGGAAAATCGTCGTGGTCGGCGTTGTCAACTTGTGCTGGTTAATCGACGTTGTCAACTCTTGCGTGTGTTATACTGTACTGGTTTGTATATGAACGGCGCCGCGGCCGTCCGGATATCGTCGATGCGGTGTATTCCATTGTTGGCAACAGCGTGTCTATGTGTTGTCCATGTTGATGACGTGTCGATCGTTGATTGGTCGTAATTTGAAATTGTGTGGTTGGCGTCGAACTGTATCGTAAGTCCGTGTAATGATCCGGTTCGCCGTTCGCCGGCCGCCGTTGTGTTTATCTGCTGTCGGACGCCGTCCGCCGCCGACGGCGAACGGCGAACGGGTTTGTGAGGCTGCGTTGTGATCCGGTTGGTGCCGTTCGCCGGCCGCCGTCGGGGGCCGGTGAGCGTCGAACCGTAGAGGATTGGTCTGTGTGTCGGTGGTTCGACGCTAGCCGGCCGCCGACGATTGACAGCGCAAGTTGACAACGCCGACCACGACGATTTTCCAACATGGCCGACCGGAAAAACCCCTTACATATACAAACCCATACACTATAATACATGCATGAATCGGCAACGTCGGCGACACTACACCAATCAACGCACACATAACCCCACTTTATGCTGGCCGCCGACAACATGGCCGAAAGCCGACTACCCGATTTTTACCCCCACCGCCACTATTTTTGAATTTCCCGCCATATGACGTCACATCCGGTGTAGAACTGTCAGTTTACCTACTATGTACATCATCTCTTCTTTCATTCCTCTGCGCATGCGCATTTCACTGCGGGTAATCTGTGTCGCCGTATATGTTTGTCGGTTACTCGATTCCGATGATGAAAGCAAACACCGTTTGTAATCAGGGTGCGTTAAACGATTTTGTATTGCCACCCGCAGTACCTCTTTTGCTACACGGTTCTCATTTTTATCTCTATCGTTCTGTAACACTAACAGTGAGTACGATTTTGCGTGCAATCCGATGAATTTTACAATAGTTTTTGCGTGCGTCTCGTCCTTAAAAGTACCTAACAGTTTTTTTATTTACTGTACTATAACATAGATGCGTCACGGGATATTCTGACGTATCGAAAAAAATGGTGGTTTCCCTTAATGCGCGTCTACACGACATCAGTCCGTATATCGTACAACAAAGCGAGAAACCGGAGGGACCCAAGTGACACGCACACGTAACGCTCGCTGGTTGTTGCGATACATTTAATGTCTTCACGCATGAATTTTCCGAAAGCCTGGATCAGATGGCGACAATCGTAGCCTCACAAGTTGTGAAAGAACACTTGAACGTGTTGCGGTACGTTGTAGTTCAAATTACAAGTGTTATGTGCGCCTCTCAAGTACTCACACGTCACACGATCATGGTTTCGCACTTTGTACCCTTCGCGCTCGAGACATTTCTTACATAGATGACATATGCTAGCGTTTTGAAAATTGCGCTCGTTTTCTTCAGTCATGCGGATGGGTTTGTTAAAATCATGTTCGAGTCGACTAATGTCTTTCAACAGTGTTCGAATTAACGTCACCACAAGGTCCTTACTGCGATACAAAACCGGTTCCTTAACAGCTTTTCCGGTCCAATCAACGATTACATAACTACATGGCTCGTGATGCACGTTGTCGTGCGAGTGCGATCTATCGCTTTTGTGTTTACAACCAGACACAGGAAGAAGGAACGATTCAAAATATGCGTACATCGTGTAAGGTACTCTGCAGCACTTCATGTAATCCCCGAAGTACATATTAGCAATAGTTGCAGCAGAACGAACGGGACTTACTTTTAGTTAAAGTATTCAACAAGCGTGACATGTTTCTAATAAGACAATATGCATGAGTACCGTAAGGGTGTTATATGTAGCCTTAACTTCAATGAGATGAACTCAATGAAGATCTTTGTGGTTGGAATATGCCGTTATTTTTAACCGTTTGCTACAGGACGCTGACTGGCCATATGTTATCGCAGCGTATGAACATTGTGAAGGGCTAGGTGGGGGACAGCATGTGTTAAACTTGTACTTTTTTCAGTGATGGTAATGGTACTCCTGCTAGCTAATCTCCTCAACCCGCTGCTGCTGCTGCTTCAGGCACAAATCGGTAAGTACGTTTTCATTAACAATCTCTTGTACTATTCCGTTTACAACAGATGTTAAACTTATACCCTATTTTCAATGATGATAACAGTACTGCTAATGTTTCCACGTACACCAATGCCCTGTACACCAACGAAACAGAATCCAGAACGCTTAGCAACCTATCCACCTGGGTTATGGAGTCCGATGATGATGGCGAACTAACGTCATCATCGCTGCCTGTTGTCGATGTACATATGTAAGTCTTCATCATCTTATGCGTACATATTTTATTTTATTTCCACGTCTATACATGATGTTATATTTTATTTTTCTTCTGCCACCAGTGAAATACATCCGCAGAAAGTATGCGCGTTTGCCTTAGTACATCCCTTCCCGCTGCATCGCTGGAGAGAGTTGAAGGAATCGCTGCGCGCGCAGCCGGTAATTGGTAGTGCGATAGGGGATCACTGTCGATGGGAGCGGAAGAGGATAGTTGCGCGCGCAGCCGGTAGTGGGAGAGAAGATCGTTGTTAGTGGGGGGATAGCTGCGCGCGCAGCCGGCATAGGTAGTATAAGAGGAGAGGTGATCGTCGCCAGTGTTCACTTCGTAGTTAACGTCGGTCTCGTGCAGACTAACTTTGACATAGTGCGTAAAGTATAAAAGTTTTTTTGTGTCGTTTTTGTGATTATTACTTCAAACAATGCAGTCGTTTAATGTTGATCGTAAACATTCGTTGCGTGGCGCGTTGGCGTCGTACGTTTACACGCCTGTTACGGAGGACGAAGGATGTGTCAACGATGTAATAACCTTTTTCGATGAAATGCACGATACGTTACGTACGGACATTGTAAACGAACTGACACGATTGCTTACTATAAAGTGGCATATAGCGGTTAAAGCGAGATTTGTCAAGTATATCATAAACGCTGACACGGACGAGGACGAAGAAGTGACGACCCAAGTTTATTTTCACGGACGATGTCATAAGACGCTGATTGGTGACCAAGACGAATTGCCCGATCGTTTAGAAGCTTCGTACGAAAAAATCATTGATTCATTTTATAAATTCGCACGCGAGGGTAGCGGTCTAGCGTTGGACCACATCGTCTTTTTGGAACTCGTTCTCTCACGGTACCAACCGCTGCCCGCCTCCAGTTTCATCCGTACACCCCTCGAATTGTCTCGAACTAAATCCATCGTCAACGTGAACAATAAAGGCGATCAAATGTGTTTCGTATGGTCAGTGTTGGCCGCACTCTTTCCTCAACACAGAGACAGCGAGCGTGTATCCAAATACAGATCATATTTCCACAGTATCATCACTTCCGGTATAACTTATCCAACCCAACTATGCGACATTGTGAAGTTCGAACGAGACAATACTGACGTTTCCATAAATGTTTTCGGATACGAAGAAAAAGAAATTTACCCGTTACGAATAACACCTTCCAGAGGCAGAAGACATCACGTTAATCTATTACTTCTATGGCTCAATCGTAACGAGATCGACTCACTAGACGTGCGTTCTCTGAGCGATGACGGTGACACGGGCTACATACTAGAGGTCGACCTACACTATCCATCTGAACTTCACGATCTGTACTCCGATTATCCGCTGGCCCCCGTCCGTTCCTGCGTCAATCCCGACACACTTTCTCCGTACACTCGACGACTCCACACACGACTACACTATACAAAAGGGTATAGCGGATCGGAAACGCCTTCGTCGTCCGTTCCCAAGTTGCTGACAACTTTGGACGACAAGCAAAATTGCGTTCTCCATTTTCGAAATTTGAAGTTGTATCTAAGTCTTGGCCTAGAATTGAAAGCGATCCATAGGGTGGTGAGTTTTAAACAGAGAGCGTGGTTGAAACCGTTTATCGATTTCAACACCCAAAAGCGAGCAGCAGCCACAAACAGTTTTGAAAAGGATTTTTTCAAACTGATGGTCAACGCCGTCTATGGCAAATTGCTGGAGAACGTGAGGAAACGAATAGACTTCCAACTAGTCTCTAACGAACGACGGCTGCAGAAACTGGTTTCCAATCCACGGCTAAAGCGTATGATCCGCTACACCGATGACTTGGTCGGACTGGCCTTACGAAACAGAACAATATTCCTTTGCCGTCCGGTGTACGTCGGCTTCACAGTACTCGATGTCAGTAAATTGATAATGTACGATTTTCATTATCGGTACGCTGTCGCTAAGTATGGTCAAAGATTGACATTACTAATGACTGACACGGACAGTTTGCTTTACAGCATACAGACTGATGACGTGTACGCGGATATGAAAGAGGATCTCCACCTTTTCGACACGTCGGACTATCCCGCGGATCATCCTTGTTATTGCGACGACAACAAAAAAGTCGTGGGGAAGTTCAAGGATGAGACCAATGGGAAAACCATCAGGGAATTTGTCGGACTCAGAGCAAAATGTTACTCGCTCCTGTTGTCCGACTGCACCGACAAAAAGGTGGCGAAAGGTGTACCAAGGACAGCAATAAAAAAAGGTTACGTCATCGATTGTACAGCGAGTGTCTTTTCGACAGTCGTACGGTTTTCACCTCTGCCGAGTGTATACGAAGCGATCGTCATAAGCTGTACACGCAACGTGTAACAAAACTTTCCCTGTCACCTTATGACGATAAGAGGTACATACTGGACGACGGCGTAACTACACTTGCGTACGGACACTTCAGAACGCGTAAACGTGCGCTATCCGACGACGCTGCTGGTCCTAACGCGAAGAGACAGAGGCGGAGGTACATGGACCAGTAACTAACGGTAAGAATAAACTCCTATTTCGAGTATAAAAATGATTTATTACAATTCACAGAGTGCAAATTCAATATACCTTTACGCACATGTGGTAGGGGGTGGTAGGCGACTAGGCGGCGAATGTTATTTTTTAACCATGTGAAACGTGATGCAAGCCGTGGCTAATGTAATCGGCTCCCGTCGAGACCTTCCCGAGGAGTAGGAGTATGCGGTTATTTTTTTATCCGCTTACAACAAGATGGTGACTAGCCATAAGTTATCGCAGCGTGTGAACGCTGTTATGGGCTGGGGGGGATCTTATTCATATTATGTGTACATATTTTATTTTCACGTCTGTACATGTTGTTATATTATATTTTTTCAGTAAAATACAACTGCAGCGACGGTCACAACCGCAACAGCCGCAGCCTCAACGCAGCTGCAGCAGCCACAGGCTCAGCCGCATCAGCACCTTTTGATAAAGCTGCTCCGTCCAGGGAATGTTCTGAACCTGGATATTGATAACGGACGTTACGCTCTGCTGTACGACATGTATTCATGATTTCAAAAATCGTACTAGCGTAGAACACAACCTAACGTACTTCTAACACCGACCGAGTTCATAGCGAAAGCACCGCTATTCGTCTTCGATTGTAGCAGACAGGACGAGTCGCTCAAGTGTTCGTTGGTTGACGTCAGATTGGAATTAAACGTACTGTATCCGACAACACTGTTGGTCTTAACATCGAAGTGAAGAGGCGGAGGTACACGGACCACTAACTAACGGTAAGAATTAACTCGTATTTCATGTATAAAAATTATTTATTACATTCACAGAGTGCAAAATTCAATAGACATTTACGCACACGGGGTAGGGGGTGGTAGGCGACTAGATGGCGACGGTGATTTTGTCGTGAAATAGAATGCAAGCCGTGGCTAATGTACTCGACTCCCACCGAGACCTTCACACATGATCAATGGGTGCTGGTGGTGGGGGGGTCATGTGTGATATGGAGTTATTTTTATTCGCTTACAACAAGATGCTGACTGGCCATATGTTATTCCATCGTGTGAAGGATTTTATGGGCTAGGTGGGGTTCTTATTCAACTTAAGTGTACATATTTTATTTCCACGACTGTATATGTTGTTATATTTTATTTTTCAGTAAAATACAACTGCAGCCACAATCACAACCGCAACAGTCGCAACCACAGCCGCAGCCCCAACAGCCACAGCCTCAGCCGCAGAAACACCTGGGGAGAAACCTGCCCTGTCCAGGGAATGTTCTAAACCTGGATATCGATAACGGACATTACGCTCTGCTGTACGATGTGTATTCATGATTTCAAAAATCGTACTACTGTAAAACTCAACCCGACGTGCTTCTAACACAGACCGAGTTCATAGTGAAAGCACCGAAGAGTTCATAGCGAAGAGTTCGAGTTCATAGTGATTCGCTTGTAGAAGACAGGACGAGTCACTCAAGTCTTCGCCGGTTGACGTCAGATTAGACTTCGAGTCCACGACCAATTTCCCTGCTCAGACCTCGGCCTACTGCATGATACTGCACGATTCTCTCAACGTATACACTCCGCTGTCCAACACAGTGCACAGACACAATTAAACACATGGTGTATATTATTGTTTTTTTGCTGTAAATAGTATGTTGCTTTTTTAGAATATTATGTGTGTACACACAATTTTTAATGTATGTGTTTTTTTATATTAATAAATGTAGTCGTTTATAACAAATTTTGTGTACTTTAATTTCGTAATACCCTCTCTATCGTAGCCCTCTTTCCGAATGGAGGGAGGGGGAAGCGTCTTCGATTGGGCGGTATCACCCCCTATTCTTCGCTCAGTGTTTCATCGGTGCGAGTCGTAGTAAGTTTCTGGTAAATTACTAATTGAATACAATGTTGTTTTATTTACATCATTTCGATTCATAGAGACAGCGCAAACATCTGGTCGATTGTAACAGTCGGTTTGCATAAACATAACAACAGTCGCCTGCCTACCCCCCTTCCTCGTTCGGCGGAAGTCGATTACATCACCCTGTCTAGACGCATAAAAAATTAGTGCCGTCGTCTAGTCGCCCACCTCTTTCCGTTCCCACACGCTCGACGGAAGTCGATGACATCACCCTGTCTACACGTGTAAAAAAATAACCGGGTCGCCTCCCCCCTTCTGCGCTCGATGGGAGTCGATTGCATCACCCTGTCTAGACGGTTAAAAATAACCGTCGCCGACTAGCCGTCTCCCCCCACTAAACTGCTGATCATGTCGTGTGAAAGCGGCTTGCACCTGTTTCACAGGGTTATTAATAACCACTTACTGCGCATCGTCTGGTTCCCTCTCCTCAACAGCCTCGGTACATCCATCGGAACGAACGAGCATTGATTAAAATATATGTAATTACCTTAACATTTCATTGTGTTTAGTTTCAAAAGTCCTTTTCATTAGTGTAAACATTAACAATATTTTAAAAAACAGTACGTTACGCTAATGTACAAGCTCGAACGGTCGTTGCGGACCGACCGTTCATGTGTTATTACATTCAATTAAAAAAAACTAATTTTTTTTAAAATAATGGCATGATGGTAATACACTACTTGTGAAAGAAAAAAAAAATTATTTAAAACCAATGACCACCAGGTGCAGAAGAAGAGGACACTACACCTTTTTACAACTACCACCAGAAGCAGAAAACACTACATTTTTCACAATATATTCTTACCACAGATACGTACATTCCATTAAACATAACCTCAGTGTGTTACACAATTTTTACAAGTGAAGTAGTTTTAAATTATACGCTGCATACGCGCCTTCCCAGGACAATATTTACAAGTCATCATTTTCATCAAGAGTATCTTACGATGACCGCTAGATGCAGAAGAAGAAGAACACACTACACCTTTTTACTACAACCGCCCAATGCAGAACACACTACCTTTTTTCACGATATATACTCACCACTGACACATACATTGTCATTAAACATAACCGTCTTCGTCATCAAAATTCAAATTTACCCCCCACCAATCTTACACAACCAATGAACAAAGATTTATTATATGTCTTCCACAGCATGCAGGATAATATGTACAAGTTGTTATTTCCATCAAAAGTATCTTACAACGACCGCCAGATGCCGCTGAAGAACAGCTAATGTCCAACTGTAAATTCCTTTCTACCTCAACACACATTTCAATTATTTTTATACGAAATGTTTTTCAACTATGAACATACACATATTACATACCCAACACAATAATATAAATGATAATTATTTTCCATGCATGATGTAGGTATTTGTGTGTTTTTATACAAATTTTAGCAAGTGAAGTGGTTTTCAATTATGCGCTGCATACACGAGCGAGGGCACGAACATATATTTGTTAATTGCCTTCCACTACATACTGGATATTATGTACAATTATGTGGTATATACACACACCTTCCACAGCATACGAGACATTGTGTACAAGTTGGCAACAATGCCCACCAATACACCTCACTCAGTCTCTTCGCCGCCAAAATTTAATTTTACCCCCACCAATCATACACAACCAATCACTACATTGCCCAACAAATCAAGTCACACAGCCTCTTCGCCACCAAAATTTAAATATATTTACCACCGACACATGAATATGTTCTCATTATACATGACCAACAATAATCAAATTTACCTCCACAGACACATACATTCGAACCATACGCCGACCAATCTACGGGCGGGCGGCGGTCTGGCGGCGTTCAAATCTAAACCCGTACACTTTTTTTGGACACCTACCAATCGGCCGCTGGGCGACGTTCACACATGCACAAGTTGACACGGAAGATGGACGCAGCGATGCTGAACACACTACCCATTTTTTTTTTTTTAGCGTCGAGGGAGACCAAGTCATCGAGAGTTTCGAAGTACGCAGCGATCCTTTTTTTTACAATATATACTTACCACAGACACATACATTCGAACCATACGTCGACCAACCTATTTCTGGACCGCGGTCGGGCGGTGGCCTAGCGACGTCCAAATCTAAACCCGTACACTTTTTTTTGGACACCGGCCGACGTTTACAAGTTGGCGCCAACATGGCTAACGACTATACATGTACATTTTTTTTCATTGCTTAACTGTTTATTTTCAAATATCCTTTTCCATGCATGATGTGTGTTACACAATTTTTACAAATGAAGTGATTTTCAATTATACACACAAGAGATTACAAATCTATACACGCACGGCAACATAGCCGACGCTTAACCGAACGCAGCGCTTCGGAGATGAACGACACAAGACATTACAAATCTATACACGCGCGGTCGACGTCGAACAATCTACGGCCGAGCCGCGGCCAAGCCACGTTCAAATCACATGCAGTCGACGCTTTTCCAATATATTTATTTTTAACCTCAAGGGAGATGAACTACACTAGTGAAGTGATTTTCAAAGTCGACGCTTTTCCAACATGGCCGACGACCAATCTACGACCGAGCCGCGGCCAAGCCGAGGCCTGGCCACGGTCATGACGACGCTTAACCAGCACACATCGACAGAGCCACAGTCGACGCTTTTCCAACATGGCAGCCGCCGAGGCCAAGCCATGCCGACGCTTAACCAGCACACACCGTACAACCCGACAACGTCGCAATTTTCCAACATGGACGCCGACCAATCAACATCCCGGCGGCGACCACGCCCTCAACCTATCAAGCCCTCAACATGGGCAAGATAGTGCGTTAGAACCCCCATAAGCCCCCTACTGTGGCGTTCTATCTCGCCGTGCCGAATTGGCCGCATTCGTCACCGAATATGACATAGACGTCATACTCCTTAACGAAACCCACTTAATTTCTGCACACTCGTTCCAGCTTCCGGCGTACACGACGTATCGCACAGACCGGCCTGGCCAGAACCGGCTGTACGCATCTGGCGGCACAGCCATTCTGGTTCACAGGCGCATCGCCCACCGCCCCCTGCCGCCTCCGGCAACTCGTCGCTTGGAGGCGACGGCGGTTGCTCTCTGCATCGGGGATCGGGAGGTTCGACTGGTTTCAGTCTACCTCCCCCCCCGAGGTGGACCACCGCCCTACGAGGATGAATGGGACGCTCTATTAGAAGACCCTCTACCAACCATCGCAGCCGGAAACTTTAATAGTAAGCATCCCCTGTGGAACAGCCGTGTCTCAAACCCATACGGCCGCTCTCTGTACCAATACGTTCAACGTCATCCTCATGTAAACGCTCTTGGTCCTAGATCACCGACCTATATCCCCAATCGAGGGGGACTACCAGACGTCCTTGACATTGCTGTTGTCAAAGACGTGGCCTATCCTATCGCTATCGAAGCCGTGTCAGACCTCTCGTCTGATCACGACCCGGTAATACTCACTGTTCGGCCCACGCTGGACACACCTCTCCAGCCTCCCCATCGTGTAACGAGAGTCAACTGGCGATCGTTCCACGATGAATTGGGTCGAACAGTACCATCTGACCCCCAGGTCGACATCTCCAGCCCGGATGATGTAGACCGCTTGGCCGACTATCTTCAAGAAGTCGTCACGTCCGCCATGGACAAACACACCTATAACGTCCCTGCGCCCAACAGACGGTCGCAGTTACCTGAAGAGGTGATTCTAGCCATCCGCAAACGGCTCCAGCTCCGCCGGCGATGGCAACAAACCCGGGACCCTGCCGTAAAACGCAGGCTGAACGCCCAATCAGACCTTGTCAAGCAGCTTCTGCTTGATGCCACTGCTCATCGATGGGACTCATATCCTGAGTCTCTGGAAGTCACGCCCCAGTCCATTTTTCGGGCTGCGAGCCGACTCACTGGCGAGAAAAGGACCCGCTACCCCCTACGATCACCGAACGGGATTGTGTGCTCCGCGGCCGACAAAGCAGAAGTCTTTGCCGATACCATGGAGGAACAATTTATTGTTCACAGAGGCGTCTGTGACACCGGCCACTCGGCAGCGGTCGCAGACTTCCTATCTGGATATTTTTCCCGCCCTCCCGCAGACCCAATCGACCCGTTCGACGAGGCTGAAGTGGAAACGGCCATTAGTCGACTGCGCCCCAAGCGGGCGCCCGGCGAGGACCGTATTGGTGCAGCGGCCCTACTTAACGCCCCAGCAAGTCTCGTTTCACTCATCCACGTGCTGTTCAATGGATGTCTCCGCCTCCATTACTATCCCAGCCCTTGGAAACGAGCCAAAGTCATCATGTTGCCGAAGGCTCGCAAGCTGCGTACACTCCCGGAGAATCATCGACCAATCTCTCTTTTGCCAGTCTTATCGAAGGTGTTCGAGCGCCTCCTGCATCACCGAATTACTCCCCTGCTGGATAATTTCATCCGGCAGGAACAGTTCGGCTTCCGGAGGCAGCATTCGACAACTCTTCAAATTGTCCGAGTTGTCACGCAACTCACTGACGCCATCAACAGGAATCATCAAACTGTCGCCGTCCTTCTGGACGTGAGCAAGGCCTTCGACAAAGTCTGGCACGAAGGCCTTCTCTATAAACTAGCCACCTCTCCTCTCCCTGCCTCATTTGTACATCTGATGCGGTCTTATCTCTGCGACTGCAAATTTAGGATCTGCGTCGACGGGACGTACTCTTCTGTCCGCCCCGTCGCCGCTGGCGTTCCTCAAGGATCGGTCCTCGGCCCCGTTCTGTACCTTGTGTACACGAACGACCTGCCAGTTTTGCCTGGAGTCACGCTCTCTCTCTATGCGGACGATGCGATGTACCACACCAGTTCTGCAAACCTTCGTTTTGCGACTGACGTGGTGCAGCGCCAGCTCGCATTACTTCCGGCCTGGCTAAGGAAATGGCGGGTGGCGATCAATACGGAGAAATCCGAGGCGATTGCCTTCTCCCGTCAGCTCACTTCCCGATGCCAGACCCTCTCCCTTGAAGGGAGCCCAATCGCTTGGCAACGTACTGTGAAGTACTTGGGCGTCACTCTTGATCGACGCCTAAGCTTCAGAGCTCACGTGTCCACAGTGCTCCAGCGCGCCCGAGGCGTCAAAGCCAAACTGTACCCCTTCCTATCGCCTCCAGGGCCACTGCCATTGCGCACGAAGCTCTCAATTTATCTGCTCTTTTTACGAGCCGTCCTTATGTACGCAGCCCCTGCATTTTGGAACCAGCTCGCCCCCGACGTCGTTAAACGCCTGGAAGCCTTCCAATCCATTACCCTTCGCCTTATCTCCGGCTCTCCCTGATATGTAAAAAATGATTCTATCAGGCGAGGACTGAAGATTCCGTCGCTCGCTGGATTTGCGCGAACTCTCACGTTCAACCTCTTCCATCGAGCATCCATTTCAGATTTTCCCCACCTCCAACACCTCGATAACGACGATTGACCACCACCAGTCAAACGCCGCCGCCCTCAAGCTTTGCTCGACGACCCGCCATAATTTTAAAATAAAAAAATTGCCCACTCACCATCTGTCCACGCACCGACCAATCGTATCTGACCACCTTCCTCCCAGTCAAATCTCCGGTCCGTTGCAGGCCGACAGATGCATCGGGCGTTGTGCCGGCTTTAGGTGTGCCTAGCGCCACCTTCAGTCGGCAACTTCCCCCCTCCAATCTCTCGCCTGCCTCGGTATCGCCATAAGGCAGTCTACCGGACTCTTACCGGGCTGGCGGAAGTGTATCGACCCGTTGTGGGCGAACAAATCCCGCCAATCCTTGCTAAGCGTTCGCGTAGACTTCCCTCTCGCGTCAGCGGTTCAGCCAATCACAGCCCGCCTTCACCTTCGCTAAAATAAAAAAAGGAGTTCCTATCCGTTTCAGCGACAAGTCTCACTCCAAGCACTCGAATGGCATCAGGCAGTCATCGGGCTTGCCCGGACGCTGCCGTCACTGGGGCACGCACTGTGCTGTGCCCTGCACATCTTGGCATCTTGGCATCTTGGCATCGGCGGTTCATAAAACCTGTCCAGCCTAAGCCTCGACAAGTTGTTAGCCAACCCGTAAAGCCGGCCAAAGCCGCTGAA
The DNA here is from genome assembly GCA_034769895.1 of Magicicada septendecula. Classification (NCBI taxonomy): domain Eukaryota; kingdom Metazoa; phylum Arthropoda; class Insecta; order Hemiptera; family Cicadidae; genus Magicicada; species Magicicada septendecula. The sequence goes on along the minus strand of CM068367.1, from coordinate 338,671,310 downwards.
CCTGTGGTCCGGAAACCAGCCCCTAGGTCTGCTCCGGTTCCGAAACCTAGTGCAGTGAGCCCGAGCATAGCTCAACAGGCCAAACCACCTACCGCGCCCCCGGAACCGGAACGCGAACTTCCCCACTACGCTTTAGTCCCGCTGCCGGACGATAACGAGGAAATCGATCCTCCACGGCCGCCGCCACCCAAGCCTCGATACCCCAGATCGGGCAAGAAAGGTAAGACCCATGCCAAGAACACGGGCCAGCCAAAGTTAACTGCCACTGGACCCAAGCCCGTCCACCAAAAGCCAGAGCGACCACCCGCTCCAGAACCTGCCCCAAGGCTTCCACCGCCCCGCCCGGCCACAGCTACGCAGCTGCCGCCAAGCGTTCTCCCCAGGCCTGATCCCCTGATGATCTCGCCGTTGTTTCCGACTTTCTGGCAAGCTACGACTTGCAGAAAGTAGCCCAAACTTTCCTCAAAATCAAGGAAGGCTTGGCAACAGCCTCGCCCCAAGACAAGTTCCTCCTCTTGGTGGAAGCCTGCCGAATTATAGGTCTGTTATGAACGGACAACCACGGCAATCCCTCAAGCGAGACCTCGAGCTCGTGGCGTGGAACGCCAACGGCCTCGCTTCCCGGCATTCTGAGCTCTTAGAGTTCGTTGCCCGACACAAGCCCGACGTGCTTCTTCTTGGTGAGACGCACCTGACCCCGCATCGTCGTTTCCGACTCCCAACTACGTGTGCCACCTGGATGACCAGTCGGGTCGCGCAGGAGGGGGCACAGCCATCGCGGTGAAGGCGAGTCTTCGCCATCACCGCGTTGTGCTGCCTCAGCGGCGGAACCTCGAGTGCACCGCGGTTGAGCTCCATGGTGCTCTCGGCGGTTTACTCGTGGTTTCCGCTTACAAGCCTCCACAAACGGAGCTCCTGTCGAACGATCTGGAGGCCGTCTTTGGCGCACACAGGAGGGCGGGCAACCTGAACTGTAAGCACCCTGATTGGGGGAGCCGCTTGGTGAACCCAAACGGGGCCCGCTTACGAAGGTATGCTGATGCGGCTCGGGTCACAGTCATGGGTCCTACCGGGCCTACGTACTATCCCTCGAGGGCTAACTCCCGCCCTGACGTACTGGACATTGCCGCGGTCAGGGGCGTCTATTGCCCGGTCCACGTTTCCGTCATTTCGGAACTGTCCTCGGACCATTGCCCTATCAGTGTGCATATAGCTACCCAGCACGCCACCGTCCGCGACGAGCGGCGGGTAATCGAGTTGGACCGCTTTGGCCCGGCGTTCAGTCGCCGCCTACCTGAGCATATCCCGCTCGACACTACCCAGCATGTCGACGAGGCAGTTGCCTTATTCGACACAGCCGTAGTCTCGGCGGTAGACGTGTTCTCCCGGATGAAGCCGGGGCTCACGCTCGACTATCAGCGTATCCCCGAAGAGGTGTCTCAGCTCGCTTGCGAGAGGAATCGCCTCCGGAGATGCTGGCAGAGGACTCGTGACCCGGCTGACAAGGCTGCGTTCAACAGAGCGTCCGGCAAGTTGCGTCGCGACATGCTGGCGTTCCGTAGACGCAACTGGGAGCTAGCTGTTACACAGATGGACGGCCCTGCCGAGGACCGTAATGTCTGGCGGATTCCCAGTGCCCTAATGGGAAAGCGTAAACGCGCGCCTCTCCCCGCACTGGCCGGACCAGGCGGTCAACCCCTTGGTAGCCCCCTCGAAAAGGCAGAGTTCTTGGCTGACAGTTTAGAGCGACAGTTTGCTCCCAACCCATCCAAGAACCCGGCCTTCACTGAGCAAATCTGCCGCGAGGTAGAGCGCTTTCTATCGGCCGGTATCACAGCCCAACCGGAGCCCATCTCCCCGGAGGAGGTCTCTGAGAGGATTGTTCAGGTCAAGCCCCGGAAGGCGCCTGGCCCGGACGGAGTCATGAATTCCGCCCTCCATCGCCTTCCGGAGCGAGGAACCCAGTTCCTCTCTGACCTGTTCAATTCATGCCTCAGACTGGCCTATTTTCCGCTGAAATGGAACACGGCCACCCTCATAGTGATACCGAAGCCGGGGAAGAATTCTTCTCGCGTGGAAAACCTCATTCCCATCAGCCTCTTGTCCGCGACGTCCAAGGTTTTCGAGCGTCTGATCCAGCGTAGGATCCGCGACCACCTAGAAAGACTAGACGTGCTGATCCCCGAACAGTTCGGCTTTCGTGAGCTGCACTCCTCGACTCATCAGCTGATGAGACTCGTGGAATGCATTACCGAGGCTGGCTGCCAGGGCAAACAGACGACTGCGATCTTCCTAGACGTAGAGAAAGCCTTTGACCGCGTGTGGCACGAGGGTGTCCTTTACAAGCTCACGGAAGTCCTTCTTCCAGATTGCTACGTTCATTTGATCGGCAGCTTTCTGAGAGACCGTACCTTCCGAGTGAGAGTAGACCACGCTCTCCCTTCGGAGAGGCGTATTACCGCTGGCGTCCCTCAGGAAAGTGTGCTTGGGCCTCTCCTGTTCTCGCTGTTTGTCAACGACACGCCCCGAGTTCCTGGAGTAAAATTGTCGCTGTTCGCGGACGACACTGCGGCTTTTGCCTCAGAGCCGAACGCGAGTTATGCGGCAGTTAAGCTCCAGCGCTAACTCGACGCGTATGTCGGGCGGACCGATGACTGGAGAGTTGCCGTTAACGCTTCCAAGAGCGCCGCGGTAATATTCTCACGCAAACGTAAGCGGCCTCGGCCGCTTAAAGTAGGCCCCGTCGAGGTGCCCTGGACCAATAGCGTCAAGTACCTCGGGCTCCACGTGGATTCCCGACTCACCTGGCGAACCCATACACAGTATATCAGACAACGCGCTTCGGCGCAACTCAGTAGACTCTGGCCCGTACTATCTAATCCGGCAATGACCCCTCGGCTAGGTAAGCTCATAGTCAACACGTACGTGTTGCCCGTGATTACCTACGCCTGTCCTGTTTGGGGATACCTGGCTCGTGGTCATAGAACAACGCTCCAGCGCGTACTCGACCGGGGACTGAAGCTCGCGTGCAAAGTCCCCCGGAGGTACTCTTCTCGTCTTTTGAGGAGAGGACTCGGTGTCCGCTCTCTTGATGACACCGTGAGACGCCTGGCGCGTAGATTCTATGTTCGTTCCGACAGAGTGACCCACAATTCCCTCATTGCCGGACTTGGTAAATACACCCCGCGACCAGGTGAGTCCTGGAAGCGACCTCGTTTGCTAGTCCCGGTTGTATAATCCACCAATCGCAGGTCGCTTCAGACCCCCCCCCCATAAGTAGATAAAAAGTATATAACGAAATCCAACAGACCCAGTGGCAGGAGTCCTTTCTGAGACTCGGGACACTGCACCACTCGCGACCCCCAGTTGTGTGTCGGCGGTTCATAGCGACGGACGCATTCTTATGAATATGGATGGACTCCAGATGCAGGCGAGTGAAGTAACCCCGGACAGAAGACAACACCCGGGCTTCATCAAACATCACCCGGTGATCGTCTTGGGAAAGAGCGTGTTCAGCGACTGCGGACTTCTCCGGCTGGCCCAGGCGGCAGTATCTCCGATGTTCAGAGAGGCGCGTCCGGACACTACGCTTCGTGATGCCTATGTAGACCTGGCCACACGTACAAGGAATACTGTACACCCCGCACGACGAGAGCGGATCCCTGGCGTCTTTTACCGGTCGCAGGAACTGTTGGATCTTTTTGGTTGGCTTGAAGATCGTCCTGACGCCCCGTTTACTCAGCAACTTGCCGATGCGGTCAGCAACGCCACGGATGTAGGGCAAGACAGCAGAGCCAACAACCTCGGGCGACACCGACTCGTCCGGCCTACCAGATCTTCTCGGCCGGGCAGCTCTCCTAACCTCCGCAGCAGAATAGCCGTTGGACTGCAGTGCTTCCTCGAGATGCCGAAATTCATCTTCGAGATACCGGGGCTCACAGATTCTTTTTGCCCGGTCTACCAGAGTCTTCAGCACCGCCCTCTTCTGCCTAGGATGATGATTGGAGGACTTGTGCAGATATCTGTCAGTGTGCGTTGGCTTCCTATGAACTTTATGCCCCAAGCTGCCGTCGGTCCTTTTCAAGGACCAACACATCCAGAAATGCCAATTGATCACCGCTCTCGCGCTCCATCGTAAACTGTATGCGCGGGTGCACAGCGTTCAGATGTCCAAGGAAGCGTTCCAACTCTTCATCCCCATGGCTCCAGACCACGAAAGTGTCGTCAACATACCGCTGCCAACACTTCGGCTTCAGTGGCGCAGATGAAATTGCCAACTCTTCAAATTTTTCCATGTAGAAGTTTGCAACCACAGGGCTGAGAGGACTTCCCATCGCGACGCCATCCAACTGTTCATAAAAGCCGCCGTTCCACTGGAAGTAGGTCGTTGTTAGGACCTGCCGGAACAAAGTAGTGTTTGTGGTTGTGGCCGAAACGTCTAGCTGTAGAAGATCAAGCATTCGACCACGGCCTTTCAGCCCGGAAGTTTTAGATAATTATGATGACACCGGCCGTGAAAGCCTACGTACTAAAATTAAGTGTGCGATATTGTTTTGTTTAAATGTCTCGTTATTCTTAGCGTAATTTCCATTAATGAGGTATTTTCAGGTATTCTGCAGTGCCGTACAATGTATAACGAACAGGAGTAGTTCATGAAGAATTTATTCATGCAGATTAATCTTCAAGAAAGATTAATCATGCAAAGATTTCGAAACTCAAGTTCAACAAATTTTTATTATATTTCATATCCATAAATAAAATCTAAATATTATTCACTGACCCAATCGTAACGATAACTCCCGAATTACTAATCCTACCGACAGTCCATCCCATTTAACAGCCCCAAGATATTGTGGGAGATGATCATTCCAATATTCAGTCACCGTATGGTTGCTGGAGAAAGACATTCACTGGGGCCGCACCGTGAAAGAAGCTTCCTTCCGGACTTATCTTATACAGTTTGAGAGCTGATCACTTTGATGTTGACATTTTGCCATATATCAGACCCTGTAACGCTCTGGACCAAGTACAGAGACAGTGTGGTGAAGGATGTGAAGAATTATCTACATGATATACATTATCTACAATAAATGAAAGGAGTTGCTGGAAGTCGTCGTAGTTTCCACGTTTGATCATTTTCGTCAACATTATTCTCTTCCAGTGCCATCAAGAGAACTAGGAGTTGCCACAGTCAATTGCGAATTCCTGAGGAAGATATATTAGGATACAATAAACCCCTTTAAGGCAATTGAACCAAAGCTGAACCCAGAAAAGAAAAGCTGTTTGAAGGCATTACACCTAATGTGACTCAGAGGCTGAGCGTGAAACCACGTGATTCACGAACACCGACGAAGATAGACTGAGAAATTATGACAGAAGGGTTTCAAGTCCGAGAAGAAAACAGGATGGTGAATACATGAATTTAAGTAACAGCAAAACAGAAGAGGCTGAGGATAGAGGAAACGTAATTAGACATAGTAAATGTCGGACATAAGAAGATTTGGCCACAGATAACGCTGGTAAGGGATTGGTGAAATGAATAAAAAGTAGACAGATAGGAAGACATAAAGTGAGACGAGAGAAACAGCTACAAGAGGATTTTAGAAGAATGAAGATTAAAACTTGAGAGCAGGTGTGAGGAGAGAGAAGAGTGGAACGTGTTATTGAATTATACAAATATTTAATATTTGTAGTAAAGGAAATACGTAAAATTATGAGAAATGATATTTGGCATCTATATATTTACAATACATAGAAATGTAAAGAATAAAACAAGAAGAATATGCTCATGAAATTGTACAAAACAGTAGCTATTCCTACACTCATATATGCAAGTGAATCACGGACCTCGGTGAAAATTCAAGAAAACACAATTTAAGTTACTGAAATGAAATTTTTTTCCCTCGTAGATTGTGAAAGAAATAAAGACATTAAAAGACAATTAAAAAGCGAAACTTTGGAGAATATTAAGGACAGTAGGGCACGACTTGATACGCCAAACAACAGACTACCGGTAGCAGCCTTGAGATATGAGCCGAATGAAGAGAGGTATACTAGCAGGCCGACCAGGTGACGATTGCTCGACCGGAAGAGGCCTACTAGCATCAAATGCGTGGAGTATATATGAGCTAGCTACAAAACTGCTTACAGGTTAGAATAAATGAGAAAAAAGTAATTTATTTGCCATTCAGTTTAATCGACTAGTAAAAAGTACAGCAGTGAGTATAACACACGACCGAGAAGAGAAGGTTTATCTTTTCCATTGGTTTTTCTGTGCTCGTCACACATTACAGAAAGTGAGTCGTGTTAATTACTTAGTATCGCCCAGTTCTAACGTTATTTTTCTATATGTTACATGAATACGCAATGTGTGCCATGTATAGATGACGGCTAACATAATGCACGGTATTATTAAATAAATTCATGGTAATTTACTATAAACTACACACGTAGGCTCCCCATATCTGCTGTATCCCTATAGAAACTATATACTACTTTCCAGTCTATGAAAAAGTTTTTACAAGCAACTCGTATAATCACTCGTATAAAATACGTGCCGGTCGATCATATTTAGTTGAATGATAACTTATAAATTATGTATACATTAATTATATGTATAATATATAAGTAATAGTGTCATAAAAAGTTAATGTATTGAATACTGTAGACGATGTTCTATAGGTACACTATACAAACTTGTTTGGCCTACTGAGTAACGGATACGTTAAGACGAGTTGTAGTAATTGTTTCCGTCGTGTGTTAGAAACGCACTAAATGTTTCTGTACGTTCTGTACGTAAGCCAGTAATCCTGCCTGTGTTCTGTGTCTGGATTAGTCCAGCAACGGGAAGACAATGCTTTGACGCAGAACAAACTCGTGTGCTGCAGATTAAACGTCTAGACTTCGCTTCACGCTGTGAATTGAACTCGTACGTGGGAGGACAAAGGGCCTTCTGACGGTTTCTGTGTACTACTTATAATAGATTACACCCCACGTCTAGCTTTATTATTATAAGCATTACACCTCAAACAAATAATTAAACACTCAAATCGAATTTATTCAGACGCTCACAAAGCGTTGTTTACAAATTTCTTAATTCAATCAGCCTAGCAACGTTTTGACAAAATACACGGTTTTTACATAATTTTCCATGCTATAATTAAATAGGTAGATTGTTTATACGACACGAAACAATTGTTTTTAATGGACGACAACTGTGGTATTTCTAACCATCATGTGTGTTCTGATAGAAATTGCAGTGATACTTTATCAGCATTGTATTTCCTTTCCTTCGAACTATATTTATCAGACGACGTAAAGGTGTATATTAGACATGTGTCGGTTGAAAGTGAAATATTTCGAAAAGAAATATTGGAATACATGATTTAAAGTTCCTAGTGTTTTGTTTCCTGCGTATAGTCTTGAAAAATAAGATGAACAGATTCGTTATTGTAGTTAAAAAGAAGTGACAAAATTCTTTTGCCAGTGTAACTATTTAAGAAGCGCAATTAGGCTACTGGACGCTTACACTGCAGTTGCTGACAAGGTCAGCATAAATTTGAAATAACGATACTCTTAGTAAGTATACTCTACTAAAGATATGTCATGTGTTATTTGTATTTTCTAAGACTACTTTTGTTTAATGTTGTCGAGGAAAAGTTGTGGAGAGGCAAGAATAACAACATACATTTCATAAATATTTGTTTACCGTTGTTTGTTCACTGCATAATGAAATGGAAACGAAAACATCTCACAATGAGATGTATCTATACTATCTCAAAATCAACAGTTCCCTACTTTGTAAAACGTAATGTTCATGTATGGAACAAGTCCAGTATTTCAATTAATTGGGACGTTACGGTACACATGGGACAGAAATTGATCTGGATAAAAAATTAAACAAATTTAGGGATATCTGTGTAACAATTCACAGATACCTTAAAAATAAGACAAAGAAGGAAACAAGGATAAGTTTTTTAACACTGTAGCAGTAGCACTTTTCATGTATGGAGATGTGACCAGAGTTATGATAGAAAATGGACAAAGCAAAGATTCAGGCAACGGAGATGAAGTTTATGAGGAGTACTCTGGCCTTGTACCATTCTCCATACGAAGAATACACGGAGCAAATAATGTAATAAATGTAATAATGTAATAATGTAGGACGGAACTGGGGGTCGATCTATTGTTGGAAAAAACTAAGGAGCAATAAAAGAAGGTGGTGTGAACATTTGGGAAGAATGGCGGATGACAGAATTCCAGTGTTAGTGATGGAGGTGAAGAGGAATGTAGGACGGCCGAGAGCGAAGTGGGTCCCGAAACATTTTCAGGATGAGCCTAATCCTTAAGGTTGATGATGATGATGATGATGATGATGATGATGATGATGATGATGATGATGATGATGATAATGATGATGATGGCATTTGTTCGTATAACTGGAACACTACAATAATGAGTAATAAATCAGTTCAGAACAGTAGAAACTCTATGCTGCAGTTAATACGCTTTGAAAACTTTAAAAATGATGAATGTTCAATACAAAATAAAGCCACTGGTTTTATAATCTTAACAAAATACTATTAGGCGCTGCCAGCAACCGGGAAAAGATAATATTTCTCTATAGTTCAGTTAGAAACAACTTGGTACAAAGTAGAATCATTTCAACTCGTCACTTTTATTATTTTGTTTTAACTATTAAATGAACAAATTTTAACTGTTGTATTGTATCTTTGTATGAACATTTACTTAGTTCTCGTTGTGAGTTCGTTTCCTTTCTGATGGTTCCCATTCTTGGCACTGAAAAAATCATATTAAGCATATACCGCTCCCGAAAAAAATGTGGCAAACCATTATCTCGAAAAAAAAAATAGTATGTAGTGAAAAAAATATTTTTTCAAACTTACCTTCACTGGGTACGTTAATCAAGCTATATAGCACGAACGATCATGTGTTGGTGTGGGGAGTGGTCACGAGCATGCTCGTGCTCACCTATGGAGTAAAGAAATGCGTATGGTGGCTGACTAATAAGCTATAAGTTCAGAGTTTTTATTTCTGGATATCATAAAGAATTAAGGTGTGTTTTCACCCCTAAGCTACTTAGCATGTGAAAGTGAGTTGGCCTACCTAGGAAATATCCTAGGGTAATAATGGGTGGCTGAAGCGTAACGTCCTTTATGGTTGAAGCGTAATGGGTGGTGGGTGGATACCGTACGTCGATTTAACCCGTATAAAGTCTCCATCGTGTAGACATTAATTGTATAGACTAATAAATTTCTTATAACCAGGTAAATGAAATACAAACAGCACAACTTTTCACGGATCTGGAACTGTCTAGAGCTCGGAATAGACTGGCTGCGGCTTTCCATATACCTCAGGAAACATATTATTGATAAGCCGTGTATGTGTTAAAAAGCAGGCCACCATTGTAAGTCATACGGTTCAAAGGTGGCAGGCTACCCTCCTTTGATAGTTCAAAAAGGAACCAAAAGTATCACATATATATATATATATATATATATATATATATATATTAATATAAAAGTCGCGTTTAAAACAAATAATAATATTTCTAATTTGTTACGCATAAAACAACCATTCCCGTTAGAAGAGAAAACAGGTGTTTACAGGATGTCATGTGATGATTGTGATTGTTTCTATCTGGGTCAAACTGGCAGGTCTTTCTTAAAAAGATACAAAGAACATCTACCAAGGAATGATTTAGACAAAACTAAATCTAATTATGCGCGCCATCTAATGATGCATAACCATAATTACACAGATTTCAATACTAATTTCAAAGCAATCCATGTATGCGGTAAGGGTAGGTTAATGGACGCTCTCGAGGAATTTGAGATTTATAAAGCATTCAAAGACAAGAATATCAACAGTGACAGTATATTAAACGAAGAACTAAAGTTTCAATCTCACTCACTATATGATACAGCCCTAAATATAATCGCGCATGACGGCGATGACTGGTGATAAGGATTGACTTAGTTAAATTAGCTCGGCAACTACACGCGCGGTCGGACCGGTCCAATGGAGCCGAGGTTACATCGTATTATGTGTGTGTCGTTATTGTGATTTAGTAAATATGTGCAAATGTGTTTTTATTTTTTATGTGTCTTATGTGAATTTTAACATTTGACGAGGGATACTGATGATGTGACACATGTCACGAAACGCGTCTATATAAAAAACGCTAAAACGAAGTCACTGACGGATACAAGGTAATTAAATTATTTTGAAATAGTGACTTGGATACTATACAAAGCAAAATGAATAGAGGTGTTTTTGAGTGACGGAGGAATTGTTCTCGGGATGGAAAAAGGATTTCAAAGAATAACGATTAAAACAAACACTCTGTATGGATTTGATAGTTCGGGATGCACAGGTTTAAACCCCTTTCATCACATATTTTTACTTCACAAGTTTAAACAAAATTTTCTTATTTGTCGTCTTCATAGATAACGTCTGATTTTTTTTGTAGTGCTTGATGGGGTGGAACACATGTGTCACAATGGTGTTTTCAATAACATCTGATTGCGACACATATGTCCCACAGGTAATGTATTCTTCACATATATTACTCATAAACTACTAAAAAGGTGAGTTAGCATCCAGTGTTGCCAACCTAACTTCTCTAAACACTATACTCCAAAGCTGGGACACCATATCACTCACTTATATCTTCATACTATCCCAATGAAATGTTTCCATTTTTAGTAGGACATATGTATCCCGTTAGTAATGAAAAGGTTTTAAAGAGGAGCAATTTAACGTCGGTGTGGTAAGCTCATGTCACTGTAACATACTGTATAAGCAGCAGGACATCGCAATGTTCTCTTCTTGTGTGGAAAATTCTTGACCTGCTTCGCTTTCCAAGATACTTCCTGGTTATTGTGGCATCTGGAAGCTTCTCGGAAACATCATTAGGCTAACCAAGCAAGAGCCCCCTGTCTACTGTATAAAGAGCATCACCGACCTGTCGCGGCCCTGGAGAGTTGAGTTCTGCAAATCAAAGCAATAAGACATGCAAGTAATAAGGCGTATTAGTGGCATCTATAAGTGTTGAATTGTTTGTTTGTATGGCGGACTATTGTATCTATATTCACTTGGCGACTTTCATTATTTCTTGTGTTAATGTGTATTGGACAATTTGTATGACTAGAACTTTTGTGATACAAGTGTGTTTGTTTTAGAACTGTTAAAAAAGTTTGAGTCTCGATTCTCTTGCTTTCACTATTTAAAGATCGCGCTCAATTGCTATCCTAGTAACAGTATCAGTATCGCTTACTCCAGGTAACAGCGTACATTTTAAAATGAGAAGTACAAAAATATTTTACCTTACATTTACATTTTTCCCCTTCCTTATGATATTCTAAAACTTTGATACTCAATAACTCTTACTTGGTATAATCACTGTATCCTTTCTAAAATGTTTGCTCCATATCATTGACAATTTACGTATTTAATTGCACATTACATAATGGAAATTTATGAATATGTATATAAGTATATAAATATATTAAATACGATGTGTACATTAATTATTTACCATGTTTATATTTCAAACTATCGTTGTAAGCGTTTTATCAATATTTTCTTTGCGCCTTTGACTTTTTAATTCCACTTTTTGTTGAAGAAACTGAGCTGTATCCCGCTTTATAACTTTGGCAACTGAATTGTATCAACTCATCTGAGATACGAAACCGATATGATTCGTGTACATATTGAACTTGGAAGCTGAACTATAAGGTCTTATCAGTCGGCCTTCACAGTTTATTCGTCATATTAATTTTCAGTACTGCATTTTTTATATATAACGATTGTTGAGCGACATTCATTAAACGACGATATGCAGCTCTCGATATCCGTCTCATGAAAGACAATAATGTTACACGAATTCAATAGTATGTCAAATAATGTATGCCATATTGCATTAAATTAAGATAACTGGCAAGAAGTAAGTTGCGATGAGTAACTGAATAAGTAATAAGAATTACAATGAGAAATAACTGAGAACAAGTATTACGTGTTGCGATAACTTTTTTGTGTAATCATATAGCAAGCGTATGCGGCACTTATATTTTTAAGTTCTGGAGCTGTCTTTTACTCTCTTTACTAAAACATGTTAAACATGTTGAAAAGGGCTCATAGTTGAAAAGCTCTGATGGAATAATTAAATTATTTTTTTATTACAATAGATATATATTTAACAAATATTTATTACTAAACTAACAAAACTAAGTAGGCCAAACTGCCCTAATATTATTAAAAAAAATATTAACCAACATACACAAACACAAACAAACTCTTCTTTCAATGCGTATTATAGACGTAAAAATCAGTACGTGCATGCATTAAATTAAGTTTGTCTTACGTCTGCTTACTTATGCTTGTATTACAGTTTATCTCTAAACTAGTAGAATTGATTTCGAAGGTATATGAACTGAGTTGTCAGAAACGTAAAGTCAAACTCATCGATAGAAAATTGTACAGAGGCGCATGGTGAATAAAGAACAATACAAGGTAAAGAACCATTTTGTGTTCTTTTGATTTCCGTTAGTAAACCGTGTTTTCTTATACCACTGTTTACTGACTTTCCGATTTTCTCAGAAACGAATGTTTACAATTTGTTTGATATTGCTAAGCGTACTGCAATCGTTCAGACGGGTTTGTAAGTTTTTAAGAGAAAATTGAATAAAGGAGGTTTTTAATGTTAGTAAATTCGTGTTGTTCAGTGTATTTAAGCTTATATATTATAACTACTAAACTCCCTGTTTAGTAGGGAGTGTAGTATAGTGAACTCGCTCACTATATTCAACGGTATACGTTAATTATTAGGTAAATTTTAATATTAGATAATTAAAAAAATAACACACTAATTAAGAAACTCCAGATTACTCTACTACTATATTTTAGTAAACTAACAATTCTAACACAGACAATCTTTAAAAAGTAAACAGACAAACACTAAAAATTCCAAACTACTGCATTGGTATTTTACTTAAATTTATAACCGCAATAGCCGAGTAACTAATAATTTAGACTTAACTTTAAGTTTTTATATGTTTTTTTTATACGTTTACATGGATATCTATAGGTCAATATGTAATACTTTTTGTAAATATACATTAATGATAAAAATAGGCCTATATGAATTTTATTTGTAAACATAGCTCTCAAAGGTTTCAAGTTAATCAAAACTTTCAAGGAGTGTTGAGACATATTAATTCTCTCAAAATTAAAGATACTGAGTGTGCATTTTAAATAGAATTCCTCATAACTTGGTTCCCCAATAGACTTGATTCCCCAATTTTCTTAAAATTTTGAGTTAAATTTTGGCCCGTGATCCCCCAAAAGTTAAAAATTGTCATAGTAAGACTACATTTGGATTTGAGTTAAAATAAGGCTCGGTCTGATGTGTAAAAGTTAAAAAATATTTAATACTTTTTTTGGGCTCTGGTATCTTGAAATTTCTAAAACTGTATTCTATATTCAGATTTACGTTAAAATTTCCTTTAATTTAATACTCCAAGTGGATTTTTACGATTTTATCAAACTTTTGAGTCATTTTTTAGCCCTTGGGCCCCAAAATTTGAAATGTTTAAAAATGAACATTATATTTAGATTTTGGTCAACATTTGCTTTAATCTAATACCGCATACTTGCAATTTGATCACAGTTTTGGGTCTCTCACATTTTTGAGAAGTACACAAGGACACTCCCTCGTAAACTGATAAAGTAATACAGAAAATAGAAGACAATTAAAAAGCAAATCTTTTGGAGAACATTAGAAACAGTAGGACACGACTCCTGGACTATGCCAAACAACAGACTATGGGTAACAGCCTAGAGATATGAGCATAACTTTAAGGAGAGTATGAAAATAACATTTGTTTATGTTGCTTACATCACATTTTACTGTTTACGTATGTTTGTACAACTTCTGCAGGAGCGTGTGCCTTTATGTATGAGGATTATATTCTCAAAATGCATTCACAAGCTGGTTACGAGATTCAGTAAGAAAATAAAAAGTAAGCGATATAATAAACCGTGGTGGAGGTGTAGAAAGTACTATCTGAATGGAGCTAGGGGTTACCGCCTGTCAAACGAATCAGATTCCGTGTTAAATAAATGCTACAGTTAAGGTTTTTTTTTGTGATTCGCCACTACTGTGGCATCCCTCGACTCCAATGAAAGAAAATGTTGCGTCAAATCTTAGTTTCGTCCGTTTTATTTGTTTCCGGATTGGTAGATAGAAACAGTACTAAGTATACGTGTAACGATTATAATTTTAAGATTTATTCAGGTAAATGAAACATGAAAATTGGCTCCGTTTAACTGTCTTATTTACATAAAAATATTTACAAGAACTTCATAAATAAGTAATTTTCTGACTTGTTATATTTTCAAACAACTGCATCAAACAAGCGCCATTGGTGAAATCTATTGAATTACATTTACGGTGGTCTGAGCCTAGTAAACAAGAAATGAAGGCAAGTCAGCAAAATTAATTTTTCTCGTGACGTTGGACAATGTTTAATATACTCAAGTTAAAATTATTATCCTGGCTGTAAGGCCGTGGTCTGCTAAAATGTTCGTCCTGATTGATGTTGACAGTATAACCAGACGTTTCGGCATCACCTCTGGAGGCCATCTTCAGGAAAGGTTTTCGAAACGACTGACAAGATGTACGTCAGTAAACCACAGTACTCTGCCACCGGTGAGGCCAAAACTTCTGATTCCAGTGTCAACATCAATCAGCATGAAAATTTTAGCAGTCCGCGGCCTTACAGCCAGGATAATAATTTAAATAATTATTACGCCGGTAGTGAAAGCATACGGAACGGTGTACTTAAGTTAGCTAGATGCCTGATCAAACATATTAAGCAATTTTGGGCCCTCGTATGATGTGTATATACTGAAAACAGAGTAAGTTGTAACATTAACCATTCACTAGTTCAACCATGTATACTCACTGTATACATGAAAACTGAGTAGATTCGAGTAAATCACTAAGAAAGGTAGTAAAACCAATGGTAGCAATAGAAGCTGTTTCTAACGAATGGTATCTTAACGACTGTTAATTCTGTACTACCATCTCTTGCTTATTACGTTTTACGTACATTTATTATAGCAAAATTTATTACACTTTTAATATAAAAACACGTGTGTCACTTAACTGTAACAAATGAAAGGCAACAAAAGAAGTAACGAAGTGGTAAGGTACGTATTAATAGACTTTGACATCTGACATTTCAATAATACACCCGATATCAAAGGACGCTGTGCCATGCATTGAGGCAATTGTTATGTGCGTTCTATTCAGCATAATTTTTCAGACGAATGCAATTTTTCGTCAATAATCTTTGAAGTCTTTGTTACAACAATGCCATTTTAGTTTACCTCCCATGTTGTTCTCTCCGTTAATTTACCAAATTGATTACTAAATTATTACTGGAATATTTGTACGAACAAAAATTAATCGACGACACCACTAAAACTCCTACCATTAACGATGAATTTTAATTCGTTAATTTTAATACATTGATTTTTATTCCAAAAATGAATTTAATTATAATGAATTTTAATACGTTTTCCAGCAACTATTCCATTTTGTGAAGGTTAGCTATTCTGCAACATTTATAAAAATTTCTGTCTTACATAATCTTCGAGATTTATTTTGCTGTACTCAATCGGCAACAAGAATAAAGAAAAACAATACATTCAACACTCTACAAGGATGATAGAAAATTATCTTATTTATACATCATAACGTGTAGGTAATGTTATGTGATAATGTTCAGTTTGTACTTTAAAAGCGGCAAAGTATAATACGAATTACAAACATTGTTTCTGAAATTAAATTATTTGGATAAATAAAATAGCTTTGGTTAATTATTAGCTTGTAATAATATGTTGACTTATTATTTTGAAGCTAGAAAAAAAAAATTGTTCATAATGTAAAGTATTATGAAAGTGTACTGGTAATTATTAAATTACTCTACTTATTAACTGGTTGTTAATAGGAAAAAGGCTTAATGACAGTTAAGGTCGCATGTCAGCCCTCTGTCGATTTTGTTTGCAGATAGGCCTAAGTTAGAACCAGTCGCGTCACTGTCACAACATTCACCCAGTAGAGGTAACGTCCCACGATACTTTTCAGTTCGCGTCACAGCTCGCCGACAGCGAAAACGAGATTTAGTTTCGATAGAATAATTTGAATTCTACCCCTCTTACCAGCCTGCCTGGGTTGTCAACTGATCAGTATACAACATAACAAAAATTTTCAGAATTTAAAATGATTATTCCACATAAGAAGCCGTTTAATTTTGATAAATTTATGTTTAATTATTAAAGGATTCTACTGATCAATTTATTTTTTAGACATTATATGTTATTTCCTTACACCCATATTATGTGATCTTAGTAGAGTTACATAATAATAATAATACACCTAATATAGGCATAATGAGGAATTACATCGGACTAAAAGACTATTAATTAAAAGCCCGTTCAATTTATCGTCTCAAATGAGATAACTTTTATACCTTTACTTACACATAATTTATTGTGGTTAAGTAAAACACATAAATATAAAATTGCCTCAGTCTGCACGAGCTTGAACTGGTACTAGATCAAGAAGTTACATAAGCCTACACCAAGTATTCTTCTCAGGAGAATTTTAAGTGGTAAACATAGGGTCGAGTATCGTTTGTAACGATTTGAGAAAACACGATCTGACAGAAAATTTAATAGAGTTTTACAGAGAACACGTAGTGCTACAATAGTTTTGCCTAACATTGGTTTGATTACAGGACAAACATGGGAAGACTTAAGTCAATTCTTTGGAGTTGCGCCGAGATGAATTCACGGGGACCACAGAGTAAGTCTACACCAGGCGAGTAGGTGGCGTCAAATCGCGTTCATACTGACTGTTCCCATCAGACGGAAAACGATGTTTCCGCCGAGATGAACGTGCAATCGTAGTCCAGGTCAGTGAAAGCTACAGTACTAAACAGCAGTCGCAACGCCCTGCAGGCACTGTAACGCAGCGGCAGAAACGTTAAACAAACTAAACTACACGGGGCACATCAGTCGTGTTCACATCACAGGCAAATAGCATTCTGTATCTGCGCTAAACACCTTTCATTTTGTTTGGAAAATGGTACTCAACAACCCATTTACGGTAATAATCAAAGAACTTCTCAGGACATATTTTTTTTTATAATCGTAACAAAAAATTCATGTTGGAAAACAAATAACGTGTCATGATTTCACACCAATGTAGATCTTTAGCTGTAAATTTACTCCATAATAGGTTTCAGAGGAATTGTGAAAACCTGGGCATCACTTGTCACTGGAATAGCCTTGCGTTTGGTTACTGTTTACCTGCTGCGTCTTGGTAGATTGGAACTCCAGAAAAACGCGTTTTCACAGTTTAACTAGAGTACGTTTTAAGGCCATCCATCACGTGTCGTTAAAAAGTGTTGTTTTACCGCTAGCGAACATTGTTCTTACTTTCCCTTTTTATCAGGTGGAGAATATTTGTTCCGTCTAGACAAGAGTTTTGTGGCGAGGCGGACGGTGGTCAAGGCGGACTGTTAAAATTCAGGCGTTTATAATTAAATGTAATCTGTGGCTGAGAAGGACAAGTCTTGGAAAAAGCAGATAAGGCTTGGGCGGGACTGGAAACAAAGGTTAACGCAAATAATAGCCCCTCCGTCACAGGGAAAGAAGACAAAGAGATTTTGAATTGAGTGAAATTCATTCGAATGGAATCATTTTATTGGTTCCGGTCATACAGCAATCTCCCCCCATACCCTGGTTATTGAATATTTATAAAAGAGTATTATAATGAAATATATTATATAATTATATATTTATTTATATAATAATAGGGTCTATTTAAAGCAAGGTGACGTCACAGCAGAAATCTGTATGTGTCAAATCGCAAGTGTCAGCAATCGTTTCATAACTATAAGAAATGTTACTCTGGTATGTGTGGTATCAACTCGCGAAGAATTCTTTCCGACTCGGAAAGTTCTGCTGTTTTGCACAGGAGCGGGTCCTGTAGCGCGTCAAAGCTTAAAACTTTGTCATCACTGCGTCTATCTGTTATGTTGCTGACGCGTGCTTTTATGAACGATCATACAAAAACATCTGCTGCTGATGATTTCTTGGTCCAACATTTTTATTTACATGTAATAACTGTTTTGAAAATCGTTCAGCTGTCCCACCGCATCTTGTCACTATATAAATATTTGTACAGTACACAGTTGTTCCTGCACGAGTTAACATGATTCTCGTCTTTTAGGTATCATTACGGATTCTTGTGACTGTGAAGTTACAACGGGGATAGGTAAACCGTCTTTAGTTGTTTGCGGATATCAGCACCGCTTTTATAGAAAGGATAAAGGATCAGATTACTTGAGTGTTGATAAAGATCAAGTTTAAAGGTAGCGTCAAAACAATTTTACTTAAAAATTTATCAGTACAACACGTGCATTTCAAACGTAACTCTATTCAAATTAAAGGAAACGTTAGAGAATTGTAAAAAAAGCCTAGCGAAGAAATTTCGTGCCAGGACATGCAATTTTTGAGCAGAAATTTTCGGAAATTTATTCAAAACGATAGGTTACGACTTAGTTGCAGAAATGGCGAAATGTAATGATGTGAAAACACGACTGTGTAAGGAAAGGCCAGAGTCGGCACGATAGTTTGCCCAGAAGACATTCTACATGTCGCTAACAACTCAAATTTTTCAACACGTCGCTAACAGTTTTGCAATATTTTCAATCTCTAAAACACGTAGATCATTGAGTGAACAAACTGACTATTTGATAATATGCCTACAAGAAGAAATCATAAGGTTAAATTCTGCTTAATAAACATAACAAATTTGTCTTGGTGAGACAGAACTTTAATTGCGTGACCATATTCTGCTTTAGCAAAAGCTATAATTATACTTACAATAAATGATAAAATAAGGCATAAAGCAATTATAAATACGCATAACATTGAATTTATTTAAACGTTTAATCCCGTTCTTGCTGCTTTGCTTTGAACCGGAGGATATGAAATGACTAATCTCTCCAGACACTGATCTCCATTCGTAAACTCGTGAAATATAAAAGGCATTTACACAAAATATTCTCGTCTTGTTTTGCATGATTTATATGGCTTCACTAATTACCTCTCAAAAAAAAACTTTTAAAGTATTTTCCATAAAGAACGTCTTTTCCTGTTACCATTTCCCTCCTTGCCGGTTTCTAATTACCTATTCTTTCTTTTTATAAAATGTGTTACTAACGTGAAACACAAACACATTCTGTTCATAAAAAATTAAAATACCATGAACGTTCTAATGTAACAAAATCCTCTATTTGAGATTCAAAAGCCTTGGACAGCCAGATACATGTTGACACCAAATATGTTTATGTATAATTCACATTATTCAGAGTTATTTTTTGTTTCATTAAAAAGAGAAAACAGATTTATGTCTACAGAAATTAGTTTGTCTAGTGTACTGTATTATTTTACTTTTGGATTGTAACAAAAGGCCAGGGGCGGATACAGCAAATAATTTGGGGGGGGTGCTGAATTTAAGAGGGATATGAAAAGCATGTCCATTTTTTAATTGCCTAAAGTACAAACGATGGGAATGAGTGCAGATGAAAATAAAGTATCTTATTATCAACCCAATATGTTTATTAACACAAACTTATAAAATCATATCTGTGTTTGTTAGCTCACTGTTATTTTAATAATGTTCAATTAAAGTTTAAAGTACACACAACTCATTTAAGTTATGCATAGAACAAAAATTAACATGGTAGTAACGTACAATTACAATTTAAAGTAGGACGAATTTTAGAATAAACCTAGTTAACGTGATATGAATTTTGTATCACATTCACAATCACGAAATCATTCTACAATAACAAGACGAGGAAAAAAATTTCGTCTAAAGTGACCATTTGGGGAGGGGGCAAAAGACATTTCAGGATGATATTATAAGTTGATGCAACATGTGTTATTAACTAATAATATAACATTTTTGTTGCTATTCCACAATGAATGTTCAAGCTTATAATGCGCTTCGATAAGTAGACCTTCATCGTTACCAAGTCCGATGGATGGGGGGGATGGAAGGACCCAACACCGCCCTCACACAGACTGGTCTTTCACACTACTAACTCTTACCTTCTACCTAGTTTGTTTACTCCTGCTGGAAACCATAAATACTGGTCACTCATTCTCTCATTTCAGTGGAAATTCCCAGTCATGGAGTATCAACAGTTACCAACATTATCCACGATAGTATTTTTTAAGACTCGATAGTAGGCTTATTTACTATATGTTGATTTAATGTTGAAGTATTGGTCGTTCCATACTTTTTTTGTAATCAGATTCTCGATCTTCTCTTAACTTACATTTAATTTCGCTTATTTATAACTTAAAAATTTGGTCGGAGCACGCATTTGCGTTTCTTTTATTAGTCGGATTTTTCCTTAAAAATGAAATCGTTTTCATAATCTATAATCCCCTTTCTATAATGTTCTTTAGACCATAACCCTCCTATTTCGCTCATAGATTCATTCGTAACCTTTTTATTCTACCCTTTAATTTTATTAAACTGTGTTATCAGTGTTCTTGATACTATTATAAACAAATCTAATCTAAATCATATAGATTTTACAAATAGTTAATATAATGTATGTTCTGATTGCATATTGTTTGCATCATTTATTCCACATGTTTTAAAGAATTAAATAAGTTTTTGTTTTCCATCCTACATGTGATATTGAATGCAATTATTCTTCTCAGATATTATAACTAAAACGAGTTGTTAATATCTAAAATTTTGAAGCATATAGCATCAAATATTATTGAAAACTGTTATAAAATGTCACCGTTAAGAAGTAATATCAGTTACAGAGTAAACCTCTCTAATACCGTGTACTCAATTATAATTTTTTATAACACTGAATATTGAATATTATAATTCTAAGAATATTGTAATGAGCAGATGATATACTGCTAACTAAAACACTAAGCATATTAGAATTACTTTCGTACAATTGAATCAACGTTTTTGGAGAAAACAAACATTTGGGCTCATTTTTTTTAAATCCACTTTTCTTCTCATAAAAAGAATAGTTTATACTGACATTAAGGATTGTACGTTCCAGGAATTATTTGGGGGGGGGGGCGAACTAGAGCTAGTGGTCAATTCGGGGGGGGGTAAAAAAAGGACTAGCGACTTCTGCAGATTACAATAGTAATTGAAATAATTATAACAATAAAAAAAGATGATTATTTTTTACTAGTAAAATATATTTGCGTTACAAAAATTTTGATAATAACAATATATTATAATTAAAATATAATCTCGAAACGATGGTTTCTTAAATTGGCATACATATTAATTACATTTTCTATGTCTATAATTTCATTGTAATGAATATGCACTAAAGCAAGCCCATTGAGCCTTTCTTGACCCATAGAAGATCGTAGCCACGATTTCAACGATCTTAAGCACGAAACGACACGTTCTGCTGTTGCTACCGATATTGGTAACGTTACCAAAAGCTTAATAAAAAAATGTACATCTGTTTGTTACATTTTGATAAGACATTTAATGCACTGTGTGGACGAACGTTTTCTTCTCTATCCATATGCAACTCCCAGAACTCCAATTCAGCTTTTAGCTTTCTTTTCAACACATCTACAGTTTCGTTGAAGAATGAATAATACTTTGTTACTAAGTTATGTATAATTTAATCGAAATTATCTGGTTTGGTCTTTGAGAAGAAAATATGCGTATTGTACAAAAATGTAATGTTTCTTTAGGAAAACGACCTTTTAAACCCAGAATCAAATTATCGAGTGCTTGTATATATATCGTCTGCTCATAGTATGTAACTAGGCTGTATCGTAGGTAAGATGATTTTCTCGAAGAATTTGTCTGGAAGCTTTTCTGGGTATCCTTATTTCCACATCCAATTCCTCAGCAATACCACATACTTCCTCATATATAGTTTTAAAAACAGCGTCGCAGATGTCACGGCGTCTTTGTAAAATTTGTACAGTATCGCTTAAGTAATCCTGAGCAACTTTTGAGTCGACTTGAATTCCTTGAAAAATTAACTCAATTGCAATGTGCAAGTAAGTAAATCCGAGAGACACACAATTGCAAAAAGTGTTTGGCCATCACATAATGCCATTCTTAAGCCTCGAGCTATTGCAGAATCTTTCCATTCTGTTATTGAGTCTAAAACTGATATAATATTTGGAAGAGCGGATCGAAACTGGAGTACTCCATGATGCCTTTATATCCAGCGGGTCTCGCAAAGCCCCGAAAGTTTATACACTAATGTTCGTTTTAGAACATCTTCTCTCTTGGACGAATCTTTTCAAAAATATGTTGTCTCTTGCATTGCCGAAACAGCATTTTTAATGGTTTGTACTTGGAATGTTCGAGAAATACTTAAATTGAGGCAATGGTTGTAACAAGGAGAAAACAGCATTAGGGGCTTCTTCCAAACTGTTTTAACGGCTCCGCGTACATCAGATACCATAGTACTACAACCGTCAGTTGTTATGGCAACGCAGTTGCTTAGATTCAAATTACCTTTTTTTAGAGCATTTATAACAATGTTTCCAATAGCTACTCCATCAACTTCGGTTCACCATTACTTTCATTATCCTCATTCATTTCGGCGCGACCATCAATAAATTGAATGAATGATTCGTAAATATTTTTATCGTCAGTACACCTAATGATTAGTGATAATTACAATTTACTTGAAGCATATGTCGTTTTATCAAACATTACACTAAAAATTTGAGCAACTTGGATTCTATTAATAATTTTAGATAATATGTCTCATCCACAGCAATCAAGCAAGTCATTTTGAGTTGCTTTGCTTATGTATGTTACGTGAGATGTTGACTCTTGAAGATGTTTTTCCAAAACTACATTGCCGTTATCAATCCGAAACTATAAAGCTCGGAAATTGCCAGTATTTACGACCGAATCAGATTCACCAGTTGTCAGTTTACCATCGTCTCAATGCCCTCGAAATGGAATGTTCTGGCGACCCAGAAAAAAATGTTTCTTATTATAGGCACTAATCGAGAACGATCTTATTTCACGATTTTTTTACGTCCAGTATGCAATTTATTAGTAACGGATAGCTCAGGATTTTTGCACATTTTTAAGAAAATTTTTCTTTTATCACAGCTTCCTGGTGATATTTGTTTTGTGAGTCATTTTCAAAGTCCTCATTTTGCCCAATACTGTAGCAAAGGTAGTTATTGGTTCTGTACCTAATTTCTGCAATCGAGTACTTCCATGGTGCCTACCATCAGCGGGACTGACAAAAAATTCGCAGTATTTACAAAACAATCCCTTTTTTCGTGCGAGAATACTACCCATTGATAAGAGTTTGGTTGAAATTCACATATCGTTTTCGTACGTTCCAGTTTTGTTATTTCGCTTGAGAGAGTAAGGAAAAGAATACACGTCTTTGACCACAAAATAAATGTCCCTGTATTTGAAGAAAATCAAATACGTCGTCTAAAAAAAACGTATAGACTATTAAGACATTTTACATCCAAATGTGATAATGAAGATTTCATGTTATGATTGTTTTTTCTAACATATACTCAGTATCGGAGTCTAAATTTAACAATTGTAAAATGTGAACTGTATGAACTGTTTGACTAAGCTGACGCAGTTGGATAGGACAGAGCATGTTATAATTTCGACTGCAAGCGCGCAAATTCAAACCGGACTACCTGAACGGTACGAGGATATAATAATAGAAAAAATGATGATATCTAGTTGCAATAATCTATGTAATTATAAATTACTGTTTTGTACATAAAAATTGAATTTCAAATTACTTTATGCTAGTTACACCATTACCGTATCGTAATTTACTCCTTAAATAGAGTAGAACAGTCAGTGAACAGAAATTACAGCTAGTAGTTAGTGAAAATCTTTTTATGGCTGTACAGGACCTTTTTGAAAATAATCAAAAGACGTCAAAGTCCATTTTATCATATAAAGAAATACTTTTTGAACGTGTATTTTAATTTTCAACATGCCTTACAAAACTTACTAAAATATTACAACTTTTTCGTGATTTTTTATGCAGCAAAGTATAAAAATTTCTTTGATTATAACATTACAATTAAGGCGTTTGGGGGGGGGGCCCTTCGCTCCCCCCTGGATCCGCGCCAGTACGTTATAGCGCTTTTAAGATGTTTCTAATACTGTGTACTGGCTAAAACAGTGTAAGTAAACTTAATCCTGTGCGTAAATATATGCATTAATCTGTCTGTATAGTCCAATCATAAAAAACGTTAAAAAAAGAGATCAGAAAGAAAGTTACTGAAAAATGAAAATCTATACGAACTCTATGGGGCTGAAAACGTTAAAGAACCTTTCTAAGTAGTTGAAATACTCAACTGTTGACCAGGTAGTCATGTACATAGAACCGTATGATATGGTTCAATCTGGAGAAATCTCTTAAAATTGTTTGCAGATCATTGTTTCTGTCACGTTTTGTTTTGGTAATAGTAGTGCTAGTAATAAGTTTTTTCGAAGAGTAGGGAAGAGCCTAAGCACCATCAGGAAACGTACTTCATTGTGTGTGGGACTTGCACCCACTAAAACCCTACCTCTTATATCCTAGCAAGAATCACCGTGATACTAACTTTACACAGTGCTACTCCCTGTCTATTTAGCTTCACGTTCCTTGAATAGCGTTACTATTGAAGTCCTGCGGCGATCTCAATTTGATTCGTCTTTCGTAGGATCGTATCCTTGTAAAGTACCACTTCAGTCCAGTTTTCCTGTTTACTTAACATTATCTGGAATAAGGTGTAACACTATGCCTTCTAGATGATGTATCTCTTCTTTCTATTTGTAGCATACGAAAAATGTGTGGTATGTGTCTTCTTTTTCATGCCTAGAGTGTAGGGAATGATACGAAGTGCGGGTAATAGGTGACTGTCAGTTTAAAACAGTTTTAGGATCTTGCAAAATACCATTTTTAGTACCAATAATTAATTTTTCAGTAAAGGAACATCGCAAAACATTGCACAATGAAAACACCAATTCCAGTGTTAATAAAGTTGAACGTAAATAAAAACAGCAGTCCAAGTATGAGCAAAGTGCAATATATATTGTTTTGTTCCGATAACGCTGGCGCAGTGTGTTGGAGACAATATTGTTAGGCCAATATTAAAACTTTCTGAACAAATAGCTGACGCAATAAACAATAAAAAAGAACACTTCCCCGTTTACTGTCTTAGTGTTGGATTTTTCTCTACTCGATTTAAATTGTAAATGTGTTTCGTTCAGTTTTAACAGGTCGATAATACAGATGTGTTCAACTCTACGGTAGGCCTATATGAGATTTCGTAAAGTGATACTGCACATTTGCTGTGTACTGGATTGGCATATCTTACAACAATCCTTACTCATGTAATAGTGTCGCTCAAATTTGTGCTCATTGCTTTTTACTTCATTTCATAAAAATGTGTTTCAAATATGTTTAATAATGCAGTCAAAATAAAATAAATGAAATTTTAAAAACAATTTAAAATAATTTTGTGTGTGTTTTGACTTATACAATAGTGTATCATTTTGTTTGTTACAGGTTTACGCAACTAGATACCTCAGTGTAGTGGTCTTCCATGAGTACCATCTGTGACAGTACACACAGTACTACTAACAGTCTTATTTTTCAGTAGATTCTGACAATTACTACACGTCTACAGATGCATAGATGTCAAATAAATAGATGAACATTTATTTAGACGCGCGCGCGCACACACACACGCACACGCAAACACACACACACACACACACACACAACAGAAGTGAACTACAGAAGCAAGAAAAGCAGACAGAGCCAAGCACTCAGGATAAAAAATAAATAAATCAGCATTATGGCGAACGCTTGTGTAGCCTTCAAGTGTTTAGACACTTTTGTCTTTTAGATGATTAAAAGAAATACAACTTATGTAGACGAACCTTCTTGTGTCAAAAAGAAAAAAATATTCAGAATGACGCTATTGTCAAAGTTTTTTACACGTCTTTGCCGAGGCCAGTACGAATGGGGAAAATGTTTGTACCGAGTTAATAATTAAAGTTGAAACTTAACTAATTGATAAAGGATTGTCAAAAATAGGCTAATAATTCATTGAAAGTTCTGGAATGAAGATGTACTTACCTTTACCTTTGGGAAAACTGTAGTTTTCTATAATGTTGCAGTTATCATAAAACACATGAAGCATAACATTGTATACTAATGATTCATCTTGACAAAGTATTGTTTAGTGACTAACCTCTACGGTCGCCACCAAACCTCACAAAATGTTCCCTACACCTCGCGTTAGGAGCGCACATTAAATAAAGAAACTCTATCATTAAGGATTAAATTTAATACAAAAAAATGAGACCTGAGACTCTATCCGATAACGGGTGGCAAATAGTATTAAGTCTTAAGCCGTGTATTATCTTTAATGGTAGTAATATTATTGGTGTCATATTGTCTCTGGAAAACAGACTTGGAGTTGACATAAATCTAATATAAAATTAAATAAAAATAGTGTAACTAGAACCCAATCGAACAGCTTAGAACGTTCTCCACCCGTCCCCTCCCCCGCTAGTAAGGACCTTACACTGTGAAAAAGGGAATCAACAATATTGTCTACACTGTCGGATTCAACAGGAAGGGCAGCGAAAATTCAAGGTCGTCCGCCTAGATCGAATGGCCAAGTATTACTTCAGAGACGGTTTGCCAGTTCGGGACAAACAGGCTTAAGGATGGGACCGCTGGAACCGTCTTGAAGAGCCAAGATCGCCCTCCACCCGTCCCCCTAGTCCAGAGTGCTCTGGAACGTAATCGAGCGCGGTCTTGACTGAGCCTATACCTGCTTGACGGATGGAGGAAGTTCTAGGCTGTTCGATTGGGTTCCCATTACAATATTATTTTTAGTCCTGTGGAGATTGATGTAACAGGTCAGTAGTTAGTAAATTGTTTTTCTGGTTTTCCTAGCCGAAATTGTTTTAGCTTCCTACGTAATCATAATATTCAGTTTGTACCATTGTAATCATGACCTGTTATAAGAAACAAGTTATTTATACTCATAGTATTCCGTACCGTGCACGACCTATAGAAATCCTTTTAAAAAATAATCATGAAGTACCTTTCTAGTGTTATGTGTTGAAGTAACATGTACGTGAACATGGAGGTCGTCGACGAGTCATCGAGGGCAATGGGCTACACGAATTAAAATTAATTAATTGAGTTACATTTCAAACAAAACTTTATGAGATACTACAACACATGTGTGTACTCGACTCTTTCTTACTTACGAACAGGTGTGTCGTACACGTTTGGGACGAAAAATGTGACAGTACAGTATTTGTTGCCGGAAATGGAAATGTGAAAACTAACAAAAGACAGTGGTGAAAGCTTAGAAGTAAAGCCGGAGTGAAGATAGAGTTATCGCTTGTCAAATGAATAAGGATGCCGAGTTAAATAAATGTTACTGTTAAGGTTTTCTTGTGACTCGCGACTACTGTAGCGGAAACAAGGACTAACGACTCGTGTTTGGTGTCCCTCGGCTCCACTGAAACAAAATGTTCCAAGACACTACTTTTCGTACTACGTTCCTTTTACCTTCTAAATAAACTATATTTCATGGTCGAATACAACAGATTTAAGCAATGGACGATTATACTAGTTACATATGAAATCTTTACTAATGAACAGGTGAAAAACAGTGGCACCGCCAGTTCTATTTATACATAAAAAAGTGTTTGCTCCACTGAAACAAAATGTTCCAAGACACTACTTTTCGTACTACGTTCCTTTTACCTTCTAAATAAACTATATTTCATGGTCGAATACAACAGATTTAAGCAGTGGACGATTATACTAGTTACATATGAAATCTTTACTAATGAACAGGTGAAAAACAGTGCCACCGCCAGTTCTACTTATACACAAAAAAAGTGTTTGATGCCATGTAATTCTGTATTTTGTATACAACTAAATACCTAAATTTAAATTACAGCACTTCATAGTGTTCGGAGTCTAGTAAGGAGGCTTGTTTCCTTCTCTACATTGGAGGTTAGAATTACGATTGTTTGTGCAAGCAGCCAAATTTGCATTCGGTTGAGCAACGTCTGTTGATTGTATTGTTGCTTCTTTTATCATTCAAACACCCTGTAAACACCCATTATGTTAGCATATATAATTATTTATTTACCTTTTTCTTTCTGTACAAACAAGAAAAGATGCAATGTTGTATATTCCATAAAACTTAGGCCTATACTACTTCTGATCTAGATTTTATTTAATTTTGCAGTGTGTTTTACAGAGGGAAACTTAAATTCGGTTATATGCTTCTTGTGTAACGTTTAGTGTTTTCTTTACTTGTTAAATAATAAAAAATTGAAACTTTTCTTTTCATATTATTATAATGAAATGTTTCATTATGGGAAATTTGACAATGTTTCTGTTTAGTGCGTTTCACACTATCTGAAGTACTCTGCGAAAACACTGACAGAACAAAGGTAACGCATTTAGGCATTTTACAAGTCAGTTACGTTCAGTAATGCATTCTGTACGTTTTATGAAACACCTTGAGTGCATAGTGTGAGCGTCTTAAATAACGTTTTCTTAAAAAAGCTTCAGTTCTTTCTTGGTCTCAACAGTTTGTAACTATTTACTTCAAGTAAATATGTTTTTAAATGTTATTTAGCAAATATTATTTAGGGCAGAATGATTTTCTTAACCATATTTTATTAGTCCTTTAATAAACATTCAAAGTAAACATAAAATATAATGAACTGGTAAAGAAATTTATTTTCCAACAATGGTAAATTTATGTTTATTTTAGTGAACGGATATAACGTTCAAACCGACGCCTGTGTTTACGACCGTACGGACATCTGCAAATATAGCAATAGACGTACTGTTATATGACGCCTGACCTGGAGCTGATAATTAGTAGTAAACGTAACGTGTTATACAGGCACGTTAATTGTGTGTCACGTCTTAACTTAATTACGGCAAATTCACCATATTCTCTCCACAACATATTGAGTTTTGTCCATAGGTCTACTAATAATTATGAAATTTAAGGTGAAAGGAGAGCGCACAGCATTAACCAAAATTCTGCGTAAACTTGAATTAGAAATCATTTACGAATAGTATACAATAAGAAATTGAAACATTAAGCCTATAGTAACGTCAATGTTGCAGTTTATAGTAGAGAAAACGTGATTATACTCCGGTACTGAAAATACGTCAACTTATTTTATTTTACAATGAAATATATTTTGCTGGAACAAATAAATAAGGAAGAGTTACTTATGCAAGTCAAAGGAAGACAGTTTCTATCGTACGGGTACGTGAAAGCATTCTTAGCAAAAGCATCGGAGTTGTAGAAAGAGAACTGCTAAGACCGAAAGCTATGAAGTAGTTGACCACGTGTGGAAGGTAACAGAAAAAGCCCGAAAATCGGAGACGGAAACAAGATGAGGAAACATAACTATTAGGATTCTGGAGAAACTACTACTTGATATTAATTTATCAGTAAATATGGCAAATTAAAATTTGTAACAAATAAAAGTTTTATTATATCCTTATAATGTATAGATGTAGGCTCATATAAATGAAAGGGTACAAAAACCTTTCCCTTCCCTTTTAACATTTATACATAAAACGATACTGTTTACGAATTCGGTACTACTTACATGTTAATCGAATCAAATGTTTATTAAAACCGAATTTTACATTGACTATGCCTTTAATTTGAAACATTTTCACTAGGGAAATCGAAGGTTAAACGTACAAATAAGTTTTTACCATAACCCTATCGGTATTAGTATAATTATTTTTTAATTGTTAATATTTATGTACATGACACATCTTCAGTAACACTTACTGTAGATATTTAACACGTACTATTGTTATTTGGGTAGACGATTATGTATTTTCATAGTCTATTAAAAATTTCTTTCCCACTGGTATAGATTAACTGACAAAAGTAAAAAAAAATCTTTAATTTATACCACTGCAGGAAATAGTTTAACTGTAAAACAATTATGACAAGCAATTAAGTGAGTAGATTTACAAAAGAAATGAGTAAATAGAGTAAAAAACAAATAATAGATTAGTCAAGAACGAACTAACAGTGGCAATTCTGTTTTGATCCAGATTGTTAATATCCATTTAGTGATGTTAGAGAGGATGCATATAAAAGGATGTAAAAGCTTCCTGTCGATCGAAGCTGGGTGTAAACCATATTTTAGTCTGGTACTTATTTCACAGTAACAGTAAACATCAAGTATTTGCAAATACTTTCTGCAAAGTACTGTTTACTATTTGCTAACAGTAAACGTTTTAACTATAACAGGTATCACTTAATACAAAAACATTGAAATTCAAGACTTGTTTAGATCTTAATGCTCAGAGAGAACACATACGTATTTATCTGACATCTTGATTTATCTTGGGTACGCTACCGTATGACATGGATAACAAGCAATGTCATGTGTCTAAACTTGATGAGACCTTATTGTTAGACTTATGAAAAACACAGAGAGCCCGAAGGATCAAAGGTCAAGGGGTAAAGAGAAACAGAGTAAAGTGTGGTACAGATGTTTGAGTTGTAGGGTACTATTACATGTACAGAAATTGCTTGCACTATAAGCCGGCCCTTTAACGTGACCAAAGTGCACGTGAATTGACAAAAAAAAAAAATAATGTCTGAACTGTGGTGGTGGTGTGTGTGTGTGTGTTTTGTCTGCCCGTGTACAATTACCCAGTCTTGCTTGTAGCCTCACCGTCGTGAAGTGTTATTAACGTTTGTCACTGCCAATTTACATTCGGTGAACACACAAAGACAACAGAAACACCTATTTCAATATTAGTAATAATTACAGGTAACAATAGTGGCTCATCACGTAATTCATGCAGTGGTGTTGCAATAAGACTTGTAAATAAGTACTGCATATACCAAACGTACACACAATACCATATTATTTTCTATTATTTTGTTAATTATATTATTTCGTTAAAGTAAATTATCAGTTTTCTGGCAAATACATTTCATAAAATATAAATCGGCTTGACACAACGTTATTCTCAGCTAAGGTCGTAATTATCACATGTGATGTTCGCCACTTTTTCCCAAGAAAGTGGGAAACAGCCTGAGACTCGGGCTACAAGGATTTTACCCCACAACTTCCGTAAACAGAACTAATGGACATCGTATCTTTTATTTTTAAAATATATGGATTTTATCTTAAAGATTAACAAAAACTAATTAAGTGATTTTTAACTAATTAAAATTTTTAACCTAAATTTAATTAAGAATACAATATATTACTTTTCAAAAGTTACATTAAAAAAAATATCGATACTACAGAATTTAATGTTAACGCTTTTCATAATTCCTTTTACTTTTGTAAACAGTTTCATAAACTATTTATATAATTCCTTGATTTAGATTCGTCATTGTTAAAGGTTTTAATAGCTGAGAAAGAGTTTATTAATTACAATTTTTCTTAATTAAATCGATTGGTGTTAATTCAGAGAACGGCGTCTAGGCTGACAACAAAATAATGTAATAAGATAACAAAAAAATGGCACCAATTATGCAGAGAGTAGTGACAACGCTAGTGAGACAGCTAAAGTTAAACAATGTAACGGTACTGGTGTCAGTTTAGCTCTTATAAAAAACTTACGAGTTGCAGTATTAACTCGCCTGTTGACTGCAGTCTCCTCTTTTCTTTCATGACAAGCGTGTTTTTCAGCATGTGTAAATTCTTTTGTTTAACTTAATATAATCCTTTTCACTCGTGTGCCCCACACTAAAAACGTTTTATCTACGGCAGTAAATATAGATACTGTTTATTACACATGCGAATAAACATTATTTAATTCTATGTTCTTTGTATGAATTCCTCTTAAACCTTCCACCAGCGTACACGCAAATATTCTTATAAAAAAAGTTAAAATTAGTAATTTCAGAAAACAATTGTTTTTTACAGTTTTCGAAAAACAACAAATTGGATGTTTATGCACGCTACAGGTTTTCATTAACTTTCAAATGTTTAAAGCCATTCTGATCCAAATCGAAGATAATTAATTACTGAAAATTATAAATTATAAATCAGACACAGTTCATTCTGATTTGAAGGCGTGTCTGATTTTGACCATTTATGCGATGTCAATAGCAGAAGTAAATGTACAAATTTTGAAGTGACGATTGCTCTACAAACAAATTGCCCATTAAGACAGCGCACTATCAGTACTTGAACAACGAATTTTGAGTTTGTACGTATAAATAAAAATACTGAAGGTAAAAGGATGCACGATTTGCTGTCACTCAAGCGTAACGTACCTTCCTCTTGAATATGCAGTCATAATATGCTGTCATATGCATGCCAAAGAGGACAATTGGAAAAATACAGTTAAACGGCTATGAACACACATTGAAGCTGTCGTATGTTCTTACAGTGTGGAACAAAACAAAGTTACTAGATAATTAAAAATAATTTACCTTACACTTTTGTATCCTAGTAGGCCTACGGAACAAATTAATAACCCTTTTTGTACAGTAAGGAATTTACAAGTCAAACTATGTATAATTTCACAGTATAATGTAAAATGTAGGTATATATAAATAAGTATAATATTAAGGTATGAAAAATAAAAAACAAACAGATTTAAATTATTGATGGAATTAATGGAGATACTGCAAAAGATGTAAACATGATTTTCTTTTGTGCGGTGTTCGGCAAAATCTACGTTAATTTTTTTATTATAGACATATCGTGTTTAATCAGGATTTATCTTAGTGACCAAGGTAAACGATATCACAGTTATTGGAGTGGTCTGATATATACCACTACTGTCTGGGATATTTTGTGGCTCTTCGGTGTTTACTAAAAGTGGCTGTAGATTTCTTTTATTGGTTGAGATTGACTCCACATTTCTTTTTTGAGTCTACTAGTGCAATTATCTGCGACATCAGGAATATAATTGAATGCATTATAATGCTTAGATTGGTTCTTCCTGTGGTTGTAGCACAAACAAAATTGCTTAAACAACTGTTGCTTCTGTTTTCTGTGTATTAATTTATCTATTTACTTAGTTTCGTACACACCGTTAATGGCTATATTTTTTTACGATGTTAATTCTTATTTGAAATGTCCTGTAAGATAACTAATGTTCTAAAAATACAGTTCCAAGCTACCATTTGATCAGTTTAATTGATCGATTCAGTTACAATGTACCACAAATCCGTCTTAATTACTTACACTTACCTGAATGCAGTCAAAAAAATTTCACGTCATTTTTTTTATTCTAAAGGAAATATAATGTGAATTGCAGTGACTGTATGGAGTCATTGTGATAGACTGTCGATGGCAAATGCCAAACGATTCTTCTGGAGCATTACGTTAATCTACGATGGAAAATACAATTTCAGATGTCAAGTATACCACCATTGATGATATCACAACAAATCGTAGAGCAACTTACACCCTCGGACAGGACAAGTGTGTTGTATTGTGAGCCGTGGTACAGGAAGCTGAATACTTCGTGCTGTTGTAGGCAGTCCCAGTAAACTTTAATATGAGAACGTCAGATGCAGTCACTAACAGCTAGCACGGAGTAACTAGAAATATATCCAACTTTACTGCAAATACTTCCAACAGACTACCAATAAAATGAAAATTTATTGCACAACGTGTAAATGCAAGTCCTGGAAATCTCAAATGTGTAAGTGTATTGCGGAGTTGTCTGCACGCATGAGTTCTTTGTTTTGTTTTGGTAATATACACTAGAGAAAATACGATGTCAACAAAAACTAATAGAACATAACTGCTTCCGCATTTCAACAATGTGCTGTACAATGATTAACTGATGTCGTTGACAGCAACAAGGAGCGATACGATTGTCATAGCTGAAGTCTGTCATGTCTCGACAAAAGAATTTTAGTACTAGAATTTGCTAATGTATTAATTCATACTGTACTAATTCACATATGTTATTAATATAATAGCGTATTAATTCAATATATTGCATAGTATATCTGAATATAAATTAAGAAAAAGTGGTATTTAGGCCAAGGTTTCTTACATCAAGATGTTTACTAGGTTGCAAAATATCGACATTTCCGTACGGATATACGGTAGGAAAGACGCAAAAGATATAATATATGCTGGTAAACTTATTAAGTACCTCAGAATAAAGCAAGAAACATTGAACACGAAATTTTCTAGCAATGTGCTGTTGTTAAGCTTGTGACGATTTTAAATATATCGAAAATCGCACAAATTAAAATTTTTAATTTTAATAAGTAAGAGTATCATACACCCTTACCTATACCCAGATTCCTGTATCAACTTGAAACCTTCCAGTACCAACACGCCAAGAAAAGTATTAAGTAGTGAATAATAATAATAATTACTTAAATAATTAAAAATGCGACTAGAGAAATAAAGAAATCCCTAAGTCATAATAAAATAAACATAAAGTATTTATCTTCTAATTAATGAATAAATAATAATAGGAAAAGTACGAACTATTTTCTTAGCGCGTAAATACGCACTAGCTTACTGAGCCCTCTCCCCTAAACCGTACACGCATTCGGCCGTAGAACGTCGCAATGAGTAGACGTGAGTTTTGGTGTTGTACACATATACGTATGTGTATGTTCTCTAGAAGTATATCCAGCGTGAAATCTTGTTATTGTGAATAATGTAGTGTCTAGAGTTTGTGAGAAAATATATAAATAAAATAGAAAAAGGTAGCCAACACATCTCTTAAAAACAAAATCAAATGTAAGTGTAACATAGTTAACTACTAGACTGTAGTACTGCAAAGTGAGAACTATAACTGTAATTAAAATAAAGAAAATGTGAACTACAAGAATCTGCACTAAGAAAAGTGAAATTACAACATGTGGAACTACAAGTAAACAACCTATCTTCGAGAGCTTCAAGTAAACTAAAAATCAACCCGATGTAGATACACCAAGAACAACGTACTCAACCCGTAGAAGACAACTGGAGATGTCCCAAGAATACAACAACCTCAGGTGATATCAAACCACAACTTTTGTAAATTTCCCTTAATAAGAAGTAACAAAGAAATTTAAAGAACTTTCGCAATGTAATGAACAAATTATCAGATTTGTATATTTTGTAATTTTGTAAGAAGTAATAGTAACCGTAATGTATATATTGATAAATTAATAATTTTGAGAAAATTGAGACCCGGATCCGTGGTATTAAAAGCAACAGTTATATGAATAAATTTTGATATAACAAGAATAATATAATTAAGATCTTTGAAGCAGTAAAAGCACTATTTACTAAAATAACTTTCTTTAAAATCAGGAATAATGTTTGATTAATATTTCAATAGCAATAAAGAGATGTTTTAGCTAATACCTAGTGAGTGAATAAGTTTATGCAAACCTTGTCAGTTTCCTATACCATACT
This sequence comes from Magicicada septendecula, assembly GCA_034769895.1. NCBI lineage: Eukaryota > Metazoa > Arthropoda > Insecta > Hemiptera > Cicadidae > Magicicada > Magicicada septendecula. Next base: position 338,635,747 of record CM068367.1, on the reverse strand, counting down.
TGTTTTGTAATTTGTTAGTAAGAGTTTTACTAACAACGGCAGCTGGTTTAGTTTACTGGTAAAGAATTAAACTAGTTCCCGATTTTTGTGTTGTCTTGCCAAGGGGCGGCACAAGCTAATCTGTTTAATAAAGGAGTAAAGCTTTCGTCAGAGAATCCTTTATCATTTGACTCGTTCTCAGTATTAAGGGAATTAAACGCGAGATAATGTGACAGTAGACATCAAAAACAAATTTTTCTTGTGATTAATATTTGCGTGTAACACATACGGTTTCTTTACAGCCAAATGAAGTCTTCCTGAATTTGTGGAGCTCTGGCTTAAAATTTTATAAAGCCAACCGAAATTCGTTTACTGAAGAAGGAATTAGAAACGGATTTACTGGAAAAGTCGTAATATAACCTTACATAATGTTCTACGTCTTGTCCAAAGTTATAATATTGCCAGAATATAGCACTAGGTACCTCTAAACTTATAAATTGAAACTACAGGATGTTTTCGAGCAATTAGAATTTACACAATGTAAAAAAGGTTGTAATTCGACTGGAACAATTTGGGAGTCTATAAACTAGTTTGATAAGTTTAGAACTAGTAAAGACAGAAATGAGAAAGACGAAAAGACAGTTGCGATATTACACAGGAAAAATAAAACGAACATTCTAATCCGTTATTGTAGCAGCAGCTCAAGAAGCGACACAATAGGATAAGGTACTATAAAATCACTAGGAAATAATATAGTACTCAAGACAATCCAATTAGTTTATGAATGGAAGTCTAGAATTTGATTGATGTTGTTAGATAACCAGAAAATAATTGAAAAGTAAGTTTGTCCACGAAACTCTGAGAAAAGAGTATGCAAACATTTATCTAAATCAGTCCAGTAAAAGGATCATTCAAGAGTAAGCCTCTATGTAATAAGCGCGCCTGTTTGTTACTGATTCATTGATGATTAATAAATACGTTTATACACAGAGAAACTGAATAATTCAAAACGAAACTGAAGTCAGTATTATGATACTAGGAGCGAAAGGCTTCAAGATATTGCATAGGTGTGTGTGTGGGCGATATAATATTAAACGCTACCTTCAAACCAAGTTTTGAAATTTTAGAGGGCTAAAAACAATCAATATACCATATCTATGGCGAATATTAGAGAAGAAAGTAAGGATGTACAGACATACAAATCTTTAATAAGTCTACACTTATAAAAATATGGTTATATACAAATATAACAAAGATAAATATACAAATATAAATATAATATGGTAATATTACAAAAAAATGTTCTTGGTAATATTATTTCTTCTTCCATAATGCTTCTGGTGAAGAATTATAATTTTTAAATCACGTTTCTTAAACTGTGTTTCGTAAAGAAACTGGAAAGCTAAACAGAAAAATAAATAAACAAAATTCCTAAAATTGGAACCCGTACATATTATGGTTTTAAATTAGTTGCTTAGAATTTGTTTTTGTATTGTTTAATTTGTTTTTTTGCATTACTGTGTCTTGTGTCTAGTTTATGTAGTTAAGTTTCTTACTCATGTAAAATTCGTAGAGAATATAACAATGTTTTAAATAAAACTTAATATCTGACGAATGCTTGAAAATACCTTCCACTTTCGTCGATAATACTGTCATTTACTTTACTAACTGAAACTGAAAATTTCTCTTTCTAACTGCTTCGTGATGAATTTCTCTTTAGAAACTATCCGTGACCCAGAAAGTTTAGGAACGGCTATTTCTAACTCATAAGCTTTTGTGATTTGTGTTGTGCGGAACAACACAAATGTTTTTCTGTTAATACGTGTTTAATTTTTCTTAACACCAAGCGTTTCGCCTATTCGACTATGAGACTTCCGCATCTTCAGTCGTGACAGTGTCAATAGCCTGAATAAATCTCAGTCAAGCCACTGATGATGTTTTATCATATAAAGTTAATAAAAATAAAATGTATTATGTGCTTTCTTATATTTATTTTTGGTGTTTTTAACATTTTATAATTTCGTATGACTAAAGAGGTGATATCAAGAAATGAAAATTTTTTAGCTTAAAAACATGTTTAGCGTATTTCCACGTCGATTAATGTTAGTAGTCATTGGTAAGTGAATCCTATAATATTATTTTTGTGATTAACTAGGTTCTCATTATTTGAGGTTGATCACTTTTCACGTTCCAGTATAACATATAGATTTCACTAAGCAAAGATTTCAGTGCATTGTTAGTATACAGCAATACGACTCCGTAGAACTTCTTCAGTGTTATATTACGCAGAACCCTATTCTTAGAATGGGTTAAGTTCTTTACTTCAATAAGATATTTTGATGCTTGATAAGTTTGGCATCTATTATTACGACTTACTCGTTTTGAAAGTTGTGTATTCTCTGTGTATAATCTGTTTACATATTAGGAATACAAAATTTCCCTTGTTTATTAATCAAATAGAGGAAATGGGAATGCGTGACAGTAAAGAGCTTGTCACACTTCGATGTGTCGACTTTGTCTGCAGATAAGTTACAATGTAACTGACAACGAGTCGTGTTCCTGTCACAGCATCCTCCAAAAAACAAGGTAACGTTTCAGGACGCTTTCAGTCTATGTCTCCACTCGGTGACAGCAAAAACAAGTTCCTGATTCCACTACATAATTTGAATGTTGCCTTTAATTACCTTATCTTGTTAGACATTTTACATATTACAACCGTCTGTGTGCTGTACAAAAACGTTCGTGGTCCAAACATGGACAATGGAAATTATGTAGAAAAGTGCTTCTTTAATCTGTTACCTATTAGAGAAAAATAAAATCATGGCGAAAACACCTTACAGATGGAAGGAAAACTGTTAAAAGTATTCTATGTTCTGGAAGAACTAGATAACTTTAGTATCTGCAAAAACAAATTCTAAATTACTTTCCTTGAATAAGGTCATCCTTCCTGTACGTCACGCACAATTTGATAATTTTGCAATAACTGCTTCTTATCTTTAAGCTAAGTACATAAATATCCAACCGCTGACACACACACACACACACACACACACACACACACACACAGTGCATAGGTCTACCCGTTATCTTTTCAGAAAATAGCAACTTGAAGTTACTGAAGAATACAATGTATTATACAAACTTGATCTTGAATATTTTGTAAAGAAGAAAACTTTATACACCGATTGTACTAAAAAATTAACATATATTATTTACAGTAATTTTTCAAGTTACTATAACTTTAATTGTATTTAATCACAGCAATAAATACGGTAAATAAATATATGGAGATATGTTAAAAGAAAGAGATGTCTGTCACAAATGAATCACTAAACTAAATGAATTATTGCTGATAAAAAGGTTCACATTCGACAGCAGATATTAAACCTGATTTATATTAATTGATTTATATCCCTCTTCATCGTAGATGTCTAATTCTGTGTGATTACTACATTAGTATAAATGAATTAACAGACACGACATGTGCATGAGCCTGTCTATACAGATTGTTCAGTTGATGAGATTAATGATGTAGTAACTCCTGACAGATGAGAGCTTTGGTAGAGAGTTGCTGTCGCAAGGAACGACGCTGTAAATGAGATTGGCTTAAAAGCCTACTCAGAGCCAAAATCTTGAACAGCCTTCCTAATTACTCAGCCTACTCAATTACTACAACCACCCAATGACAATTGCATCATGACAAGACAGTGAGCCAACATTTGTGTATCAAACATGTCAGACGGTCGTCATGTATATCGGTTGCATATTGACTGTGCTTGGCGATAAATGCAGCAATGAAACTGATTGGTTCTACATCACACTACGTTTACGAAGTATATCCGTTTATAATATGTACTTAGCATCGGGTGCAAATGTTTACATAATTATCATGAGTATTATATTATACGGTTTAAGAATTATGAAAGAAGATATGACTTAAAGGTCATGTGCAGTCATTTTGAAAACTCAAAAATTCTCTATGACGTACAGAGAATTGAAATTGCTCAAGTCACGGCTGTGACACGATAGTGGCAACAGCTTCACATTTCTCTAAATTAAGAATGACGGGACCACTGAAAAACCATCCCTCAGTCACTGGGAACTCTCAGTTATAGACCTACATACTAATGATCCTACCTATAACTTCTCTGTGTAAACTCTGGACTGCTACAGCTTTGCACAACGATCAGACGTTGGTTTACACACCCATAGATACGAGAACCGCAGTACAATACCGTATATGCCTATACTGACCATAACTGTATATACTTGTACCGCTGTAGGAATTCAACTGCTTCCATTAGACTGACAGAAGATATATTATTTACTTCAGTTTAATGTAATTAACAAAATCTTATTAAATGTACCTTTCGTGTTAGATTAGGCCGATTCATTTGCCGTTCATATTGCTCGCGTGTGTTCAGTGCATTTCGATGAATCAGACTATATATGCGATTTAAAGAGTGAGCTATTAAATCTCCCTAAAAAACGTGTGCTAAAGGCTAATGCTGTTCCTCATTTAAATTTGCCGTTGTGTAGTGCCTTAGTAAATTCGAGTAGTTCAACTTGCGTCAAATGTAAAATACGGGCAGAAAAGCGAAATAATCACAAAGAAGTACAGAATCTTCTACAGTTATCAACAAACAGTGATACAGACATCATAGAAGTGCATGAAGATACATGCAGTGATAGAACACAGGAATTTTATAGTGTCGATAAACCGTCTGTAGAATTAGAGTCCGTGAGGTATGAAAATGAAAAGTTAAAACTAGAAATAAGGAACCTGCAAGAACAACTAAATTCAGCAAATTCTGAGCTGTCGAAATTTAAAAAACTGTCTAATTTATTTTATGGCATATTTTCTGCAAGTCAGCAACAAACCCTCTTAAAAGGGAGATGCTCTTGTTGGTCGTCTGACGATATTACTAAGGCTGTTACGTTACGCTGCATATCGTATAAAGCCCTGGGTTTTGTGAGAGATGTATTAAAATATCCCCTCCCCAGTGAAGTTACCATCAAACGGCGTCTTAGGCAATTTACCGCTTCACCGGGATTTATCGATTTGAGTATTAATATTATAAAAACTCAAGCAAGTCTGTTTAGTAATTTTGAGAGGGCTTCGTAAAATGTTGTACCCAGCTTCGATGAGATGAAAGTTAACAGCGATCGTTGTCTCCATCAAATAGAAGAAGTAATCAGAGGGACTCATAGCAATGTCCATGTCATGGTTATAAGAATTTTAACCAGAAAGTGGATGCAACCCATATTTTATAACTTTGACACTGCAGTGATAAAGGAACTGCTTATGGAAACCATTCAGATTATTGAAAACACTAGATTCAAAGTTAAAGCATTTGTCTGTGACATGGGACCTTCAAATAGGAAACTGACGACCGATTTGAGTATCTCGTGGGATAACCCGTCTCTGGAAAATCCATTCAGTGAAGACAGAAACATACGGGTTTTTGTGATGTACCACACGCTCTGAAGCTATTACGAAATCACCTGCTTGACGAGGGATATGTACTAGAATGTGGAAAATTTGTGACAAAAGAAGCATTCATAAAGTTAGTTGAATGCAAAGTGATGGAAGAGATTTGCAGTATGCACACAAATTATCTATGAAGCACATTCTTCTAGCTGGGACTGAGAGGCAAAATGTGAGGGAAGCCGCTGAACTGTTTTCGCTTACAGTTGGAAAAGCAATACCCTATCATTTTCCCGAGTTCACCCACGTAGGAGAATCTGTAATAATTTTAAACAATGGATTTGACGTGTTATCGAATCCTAGTTATGGACCATACAAACTGAAAAATGCTTACGGCAACTGTCCCCAAGAACAGGATGATGCTTTGAACAAATTATATCGCCATATCCTCACCATGAGAATAATTGGAAAACATAAACCAAAAGAACAACTTCTGCCTTTTCAAAAGGGGTTTCTGATGTCCATAAATAGCCTTCGAGGTCTCTTTACAGATTTAAAATCTGAAAATTACACCTAAATTATGGCATCTAGATGTAATCATGACATCCTTGAGAACTACGTTTTGCAAATTCGAGGATTAAGGCGATTTTATAACCACCCCTTGCCTACCACAAAGAATTAAGTCACTCATTTTAAACTGTCGTGGTGGTGATGTGATTAGTAGTGAAAACTGTATATCTGACACAGAAGTTCACACTCTGAGCGCAGATATTCTGTCTGTACTTACCCTAGACTCAGTTCCTTTGTTATGTGAGTATGATATTGATGACGATGAAAACGAAAGGTCCACGCAACTCAAACACACTGACAAAGATTGTGATGATGATGATGATGATGACTTCACAGCTGCCGTCGATGACCTCATTAAACATTTACCACATAAAAATGAAAAAGTACCAACACACGAAACTATTGAAGAAAACATAGAGTTACTGGAAATGATCGCCGGTTACATCGCATACAGCGTAAGGAAGAAATAATCCAGGAAAGGCTAGCAAGTATGGATGTATAACCCGAGACATATCTCTTTCAGGAAAGAAGTGGCTGGAAACAATATCAAGGGGATCATTAATGAAACCCACGCAAGAGTGTGTTGATAGTGTCACGAAAATGAAAGAAGAATTTGCTCGTTTTCATGGTGACTTTCTAAACCAGTGTCTCGGTGTTTTTAAATCATTGAATGACAGAAATAAAAGTAAACATCCTGGCATCGACGAATATGTGGTACAGTGCTTTGTAAGAACGCGTGCATTTATTAGAATAAAACGAATAAATAAAAGTAGAGACAAGAGAATACGGTCGGACAGTGGACGTAGGAAAAAAAACAAAGAAGTTTAAGAAAGTGGTGCAGTAGTGGTAACTGGTAGATAATTCTACAGCTTTGTTCCTAAATAAAGGTAAACATTACAAGTTTTAGTAACCATTAAAAGACTAAATAAGTGCACTGTATGCCTTTGCTGAGATCGATAATTGATGTTTTACAATGCCAATTTATCATTTTTTGTTGCGGCCTTATTAAAAAACACTATATTAAACACTTATTAATTAAAAAACACTATACAAAAATTAAAAAAAAAACACTTTTTTTTTCGTTATGCAGCAATCACTAAATAAATACTATTTATTCCGTAGCTATTAATAATGCAAATGTTTCAAACACATGAAAGGAAACATGCTTGTTACAACTCATGGCATTACGTATAATTGCTGAATAAATTTAAAACTCAATATTATAATGTTGTGCCCAGCTGCAGTTTAATAATTAATTGTCTTAATCAAAACTTAAAAATAAATCAGTAATTGGACACTATGGGTATTCTTAAATAACAACAAAACCGATGATAACGGGACTAGTCCAGGCGATCATAGTAATGTGAGAGTCGTTGGTGCCCGTGGTGGCCAGCTTACGTCATCACTTACAGCAAACCTGCACGCGACCCCTACCAACTATAGGTAGACCACGCACATAAGAACCTTCGATCAGAAAGCTTCGCGCATCTTCCCCTCCGTCCGTTCAAACACTCACTCCCCCACCACCTGACTGACATTTGTAGACTCACTCACTCACTTGCTCGCTATATCGCGTATTCAGTCACACACTGCTGTGGAGGGGTACCCCTCCACTGTACAGTGTTATGCGGCAAGTACGATGCTCAGAACACTTGATTCCGCGCAGGCTCTTATGTCTGTGGTTTTGCTATAGTCTAGTAACCGTGGTTCACCCTGTCCCTCTATTCCTTGCTATGTGGCGTTGAGTGTTTACTTTGAGTTCTAAGTTCGGCACATATATTCCGAAGAGGGTACGGAGACACTGTTTGGCCAGTTGCACACGTAAAACGTTCAAGTAAACAAAATAAATCCTGTTTCGATTGTACTCTGAACGGTTCAATGCTGGTGAAACAGCACCTATATATAGGCCTTTATATTTTAACGTACCTGTCTGTGTGGTTACAAATTCTAAGCTGGTCTGCTTCTCTTCCTTTTTATTTAAGCCCCACTGTTGGGCTAGCCAACTTTTTTTTTTTTATTAATCAATTAATTAGAAACAATTAATTAATTGAGTTTCGTGAGGTTCCGAAATGTTTCTCTCTTATTTAGAAAATTTTATAAGCTTTTGTGTATTTATGAAGAAACTCCAACCACTTATAGGATTGTCTCCAATTACAATCGATCTTTGTTTACGTTCGTTTTGGAGGTTATCTTCCTTCTGGTGGTGAAATTCTTGTAGTATATTTTGTTTAAATTAAAGTATATTTAAATTGCTATATTTATGAATGAAAGAACTGTTTTAATATGAAAGGTATAAATTATTTTATTGACAATTGTTTATTTGGACTCTTGTCGATTTTTAAATCGATTTTCAGGGTATCGATGTTATTACAAATTTGTATATAAAATACAAAAGTTCTTTGAACAGCTATTTATGGGAAAAGTCAGAGAAATCGGGCAAAGATTAAAAAGTATAACGTTACAAGATAAATTCTTAATACTAAAAGTACATATATTCAATTGAAAAAGTAAAATAAATAAGTAGGTTGCGAACCGTTTCGCAGACAAACACTAGATGGCAGTGTTCAGTTGAGCGGTGATGAAACAGTAATGGCCGCCGTCGAAGTCGTAAATCGTCCCTTCGTAGTTTTGGCGTCCCAATAAAGATGTTTCCTTGCCGAATTTTCGTCCTGGTGTCTGCAAATCTTCCTTCTGATGTTGGTGTAGTGTCTCTGGTTAAGTTTCGGTGTTGTATTTGGAAAAGTGGTGTATTTATAAGTCAGTTTCACTTTTGTCGATCAGGCACTTTTGATGGTTAAGTTATATACTGTTTTATTGAGTTTAAAATGTTATTTCAATGTAGTTTTGTGCTATACAATGTTATTTAGGCGCTTGTAGGTGTTTATGTCACTGTGTTGAAGTTGTAAAATGTTTTTTGCCGCCACTCGCGATTTTCACTCTCGGATCATACTATTAATCGCCATTACGGTATTCGAAACTAGGTTAATACGTTTTAATTGCTCGTGTCAAGTGTCCCGTACAACGTTCAATAATTAACTCCCTCACTTCCTTCACCTCCGACTAAAACCTTAGCTAAAGCAATATTATTCCTTACATTGTTCGAAATTTATTTTGCATCCTGTGCATGTAATAAAGTTACATTATATAACTGCTTATACTTTGGTTATTATTCAAATTTATTAGCTAGTTGTTACTTAATTTTATCCTTCAGTTCATTCGGCGTATTTTGATATCGAATAATGCCGTTTTATTAAGTTTTTTATCTAAAATTGTTAATTTACCTTCATTTTGTATATTGTAAGTTTTAAAATCCAGCTTCCTGTCATTATCCAAATTCTGCCATTATCAAGTTATATTTATGATTATTAAATCTCATATTGTAATAAAAGGTTTATATTCTCTTAATTTCTTGCAATTATATGAATTGGTTAAGTTTTAAAATATTATGTTGGAATATATGACTCCCCACTCCAAATTTTTGAGTTCTGTCATTTCCATTTTTATTAATAATCCTGGCTATAATTTTACAAAATCTTTCTAAGTTATATTTCTAATTATATGGCTTTGTTTCTGGTTTACTTTATCTAAATCCCTTCAGTTTAAATGTATTTAAGTACTTAGTTTCTCAGTTTTGATGATGTTTAGTTTTTCATCATTTTGCCTAGATTCCTAACAATTTTTCCATACAAATTTTTATATAAACAATACACATTGAATTATACCCTCTCTGACTTTTTAACATTGTAATATAAATTAAACATTTTTTCTATTAAACAAAATAACAATTAGTATCTGTTTCAATACTATTAACAGATAAGAAATAATTCTAAATAATGGTTGTCTTCAACTAATTAGACATTTTTTTTTTTTATAATCAAAACTTAATACTAATACAGAAATATTATTTATAAAGAATGTTTTTTCCATGCTAACATCTTATTTAATTATTACCATTAATACAAGTAATAAATATTTTTACAATTGGGATGTTAGTGGTTCTAAACTTGTTTAAATGTTCTTATTACTAATACATTTTTAAAATATCCTATTCTATATAAACAAAACCTTATTTCTATATTCTTATTCAGTATTTCTTATATTAAGTTTAGTTAGCAGTTTTTAACTGTTTTTAATATGGTTTTGGGTAATTGTACCCTGTCACTTTGTTTTTTATCCTGTGTCTACTTCTGTTTTTATACATCATTTAAATAAATGTTATTTCAAACAGATTGACAGCTCTATATTAACACATGCATTATTCCCTTTGTACAAATAATAAGTCACTCAAAAGTTGTATTTTTTTTCATTATTTACACAGTTTGTGGATGCCAATGATGAAACATAAGGTTTATTTTTTATAATACACAAACGCTAGGTTCACTTTACACTCCTTGATGTTATTTCTAAATGGTTATTTAGTCTTATTAACATCAAGAGATCTGTTTGTGGGTTACAATGAAGATTTGTTCTTTGGTATTATATTATTGTTTCACCTTGGTCCACTCGCAACTCTTACTCTATACACTTTTAGCCTTATTTCTATTGTACATGTGGTTTTTTTCATGAATACTATGTTATACTTTTTTATTATTGTTTTTACTTATTTTGGGATATGGGTGTTTTTTATAAGAGCATTCCTTCTTCTTGTGGATGCTGTCTTCTTCTTGTTTCTTCAATGATGTCTTCTTTTCTTCTGGCTTCTTAGAATTGTATGTTCTTCATCTTCTTCTGGATGTCATCGGGTTTCTTGGGGTTACTTCTTCTTCTATTCTTCTTGTTTCTTTAAATGCATCACCTTTTATGGTGGATCTTGCCTTGTTCTGGGTTTCTTTTTTATTTATTCCTTACCTTCGTTAAGGGTTTAGTAATGTTCTGGGTTGCTTCCTTATCTACTCCTTACCTTCCTGGGTTATATTTTTTCACCTTGAGTTATTAAACTGGTTTCGATGATTCATCACTAGTAACATGTCTTTTATACGAACTTATACTTTTAATATCAATGATTGTTCTGCACGGTTGTTCTGAATTAATTCTTTATATTATAATGCTGTCTTCGGATTTGATGTTATTATTAAATTACTTTAATGATCAATTCGCCATTCATTTTTATGTGTTTATCTGTCACGCTACAATATATATATATAAGCCAAATACCACTCACTCATTCATGCACTCACTCATCACGAAATCTCCATAACTATAAAGCGTACAAACTTGAAAATCGGCACGTATGTTCCTCTTGGATTCTAGGTGCTCGCTAAGAAAGGGTTTTGAAAACTTTAACGCCTAACCGCGAAAAACCGCTAAAAACCGTGACACCGATAATGCAGCTTTTCTTCAACTGTACGCTTCCTGGAAGTCTAAAGTTTATTTTTTTTCTTTCCTTTAGGCTTTTGGGGAGTTACTAAAACAGTATTATTTTCATCTAACTTATAACCATGAGGAGGCGCGAAAATAATCGCGAAGCAGTTCACCCTGTCTCTCTATTCCCTGCTATGTGGCATTGAGGGTTTATTTTGAGTTCTAAGTTCAGCACATATATTCCTCTTGGCTTCTGTGTGGTCACTAAGAAAGATTTTGGAAGCTTTAATGCCTATCCGCAAAAAAACGCGAAAACCGCAACACTGATAATGCCTCTTTTTTAGTTGTATCCTTCCTGCAGGACGCCATGACCATCAATAAGGCACAGGGGCAGAGTTTGATAGCGGTTGTTGTGGATCTGAGGAGTGACTATTTCTCCCATGGCCAGTTGTACGTGGCGTTCTCCAGAGTCATTTCACCTGACAGCCTGGTCATCCTCCAGCCAGAGAGCAAAACCCGGAATGTTGTTTACAGGGAGGTCCTGAGCACTTAATCTGAGGGAGCAACTGAAAGTATATATTAAGCAAGTTATTAGCCTGACTACGTAGACCAAAAACCAGGGGTGGTGGTGGGATCAAGCCCATCTATTTTATTGTTGTTAGACTTAAAATAAAGGACTGTCTTGATCTCTAACAGAAACTTAGCGTACCCTCTCTAACTAAATAATACAACGTCATTTTTAACAACTCATTCATTTTCAAGCTTTAATAGTTGATTGATCAAGCTTGATCATATTGATCATCTTCATGCTTGATCGTCTTCAAATTGATCGAGCTTAAGTAGCTTAAATAGTTTCTCTTAGTTTCAAAATACCGGTATCTAAGCTTCATAAATAACCTATTTCTATTTTCTGATTTAACATTCTGTTTTTTTCTGACAATCACCGTAGCGAAGCACGGGTATCCAGTAAGTATTTTATAGTTATGTTGGGAGCATTTCGCGACATTCTGTTTTAGTGCCCGTCCATTATTAGTGCCTTAGTTTTTGTGGAAAATGTTACCTCTGCAGCTTCTATGGAAATGCTGCAGAAAGTAGTGTAATCCGAAATAGAAAACAATCCCGACTATGAAATTTAATTGCTTGTCTGACAACAGGATGGAAAACCACTTCACTTTACAACAGAAATTCAATATTTTTTGAATGAATAATTTGGTGAATAGATCAGATCGATGGCTACCACGCTTTTGTAATCTGACGATATGCTATTTTGTTTTATGCGTATTATTAAAAGTGTGGCATTTTCTTTATTAATAAAATACATAGGTACCCGTAACGGTAAATTTAAAATGCGTTTGATATCGCTAATCCAGATAAAAAATGTTTGTTGTGCATTTATGAATCAATTGTTAATAATTGTATGGAATGTAAAAAAATGGACAAAGACATTATTATCAGTTTAACTAAATTGGAATCCAAGTTGTGATATATAGATATAGGTAACATAATAAAGTATATCTAAGTATTTCTTAAGTGCAATTTCCTTCGTAATTTTCATTTTTCATTATGAATGGGGCAATTACTTTTGCGTTACTCTTTGTATTGACTACTGAAAGGTAGTTTCTAATCTTCCACTGTATTTTTGTATTCCAAACAGAATGTGGCTTATAAGCACGCACCCAAATACTCATGAGAGTATCACGTTTCTGGAACGATCCGGTAGCTCATATTGTAGAAAATAAATAGAAATCCCTTAAAAAATGTTCCATTCGAACATTTATATTTGAAGTGTTTTAAAATCTTTCTATAAAACAAACGGTTCTTGACCAAAAAAATAAAAAATATATTCTCAGTCATTTTGCTTTATTAAGCTATTATTTAAATTTTTTAACGTTTTTTTTTATTAAAAAAATCAATCCCGACCTCATATAAATAAAATACACTAGTTGTTATACCTGGTGATCAGTACCAGGTACTGACCAGGTACCAGGTACCAGGTACCAGGTACTAGGTTTTTTACATTCCATACTATTATTAACAATTGATTCATAAATGCACAACAATCAATCAATATTAGTAGTATTATTGTTAAGAGACTGTGAAGTCAATATTTCAACCATCGAATGTAGATTGAGGGACTGGACAACCAGCGCAAGGGAGACCGCCAATCAAAGCCGTAGTTTTGATTTTTACATGGTTCCTAGTGAAGCACTGGAGAACGGGTGGCAGAGAGATGAGAGGTTTGTGAGGTTTTCAGTGTTTATGAGGTCCAAGATAAGGGAGTAGAATTTGAGTGTCATTGGGAGGTAAGGTTGTGAACCGACTTGCAAAAGTAAAATTCTAAAGCCAAACCTTACACCTGACTAGCTGATGCGAGAGACAAAGAAATGCTACACAAAGGTAAGGATATCGAAAGTAAAATTTATTACTAATTATTGGTTATGTTTCAATTGTGTGTACTTCACATTTTTCATTTTTATATATTTTTAAATATACACAACTTTTCTATTTGTGGTCACAAGCGTAGCAATTTTCGTATAAAGCCGATACTCGTAAAACCAAAATTATTGACCTGAAAATGATTTGGGAATTTCAGTAACTTTAATGTAAATATCAAAGAAACTATTTTTAAACTGTTCCAATTTGAAACCGGATGAAGACCGGAGAATAGTTTATGTGTTCATTATTAGAGAAAACGTTACATTTTGTCAACAAACGAATAAAAATCTGGCTGTTGTTTAGTTGTGCCTAGCAGTGTTACGTTTAGTGAATACAAAACACGCGATTTTTATAGAAGAATGTAGCCAAAGACAGTAATATAAATCTTTAGACATAAGTAACTTTGTACTAAAAATATTAAAGTACTTAAAATACTTTATATTAAATAATATAAAAGTAAAATATAAAGTACTTATAATAAGTACTTAAAATATTTTAAGTACTTAAAATATTAATATTAAAATATATTTAGTACTCTTTTATCTAGAATATTGTATTCATTTTTTTGTATTAAGTAATAATTTATTACAACGGAAAGAAACCATAGATGCATAAGAACCTAAATATGATTTAACGTGCTATTTCTCCCGTGAAAACCAAGTATATTTTGGACAAGCACAATGGACATGTTGAACAAAATGATACGTATATGAGAATAATTTCCAGACAGTTTAGGCCTAATAAGAAACTTGGGTTTACTTTGTTTTGTGTGTATCAGTTCATGACCTGTTATTTGCTCTTAGGTTATACACTACAACTGCATGATTGCGATGAGGGAGTCTATTAGTTCTATTATGTTTTCTGTGCGCTTACATCTCACAAAAATGAGAAGTGTTAATTACTTAAGAACTCCACTTAATTGTTCGAAACTACTTTTCATTACATGTAAAAGAATACTCAATATCTTCCACATAGTAAATGACGGATGATATGGTAATTTAAAATAAACTCACATTAATTTACTACAAACTACATATATGCCTGTAGCCCTATATGTTGGATGTCCCAGAAATTACATACTATATTCCAGTCTATGCGAACTACAAGCGACCTCTGTAATCAATCATATAAGATACGTGCCGGACGATCGTATTAAGTTATAAACTATAATTTATATGTAGATTATAATAATAAAATATAGGAAACAATGTCAGTTAAGGTCTTAAGTTAATGTCTTTTGTGTTGTAAATAATTTTCTACAAGTACATCATAACTTGTTTGTCCTACTACAAGACTGTAATAAAGGATACGTTACGACTAGTTGTAGTAATTGTTTCCGTCACGTGTTTGAAATGCACTAAATGTTTCTGTGTATAAGCCAGCAGCAGAGTAATCCTGCCTGTGTTCTGTGTCTGGATTAGTCCAGCAACGGGAAGACAATGCTGTGACGCAGAACAAACTCGTGTGCTGCAGATTAAACGTCTAGACTTCGCTTCACGCTGTGAATTAAACTCGCATGTGAGGGGGCAAAGGGTCTTCTGACTGTTCGTAAACGTCGTGTTTATAACACATCACAGCCTACGTGTCTCGCTTTATCATTATAAGTATTACACGCTGAAATATCCATAATTCAGACGCGTTTTAACATATTTGAAAAATTCCTCAATTCAATTAATACTGCAACACTTCGACAAAATACATGCTTTTCCGAAATCCTCCATTTTATAAGTAATTACACATTTTGTTTACACGAATACATAACGATTTATTTTTGTTTAATGATAAACACATAATGGTATGTCTAATGAACATGTTTGTTTTCATAGACAGGGTTAGACGTCCTAGTAAATTTTATCAGTATACAGACTGTCAAGGGCTTTTTGTTTCCTTCGAACTCTTATGTACCAGACGACCTATAAAGTCTACGACAAACACGTTTTGATTGAAAGTGCAGCAGTAACCAAAACTTTCACAAATGAGTATTGAAATGTATGATTCAGTTTTCCTACCGCTTTGTCTCCTTAATTTTAAAAGAAACATTTAACAAATTTGCCGTTGAAGATTTAAAGCTGTTACAAATTGTTTTCCCTAATAGAAATATTTATGAAACAGAGCTTGTACAAGTACTTTAAAACCATGCAGATTGTATTTCACGTAATGATGTCTTAGAAAATATTCTTTTACAGAAATATATATTTGTATTCCCTAAGAGTGGTGTTTGATATTATTCTGAAACAACTGTGAAGAGACAATAATAAAACATATGTTTTATCAACATAAATTTACTGTTGTCAAACATCGTATAATAGAATGCAAGTCAGTGTAATTTTGCCTATCTCAAAATATTTCTTCCTACTCTACTAGACGTAATTACATTTACTCGTTTAATTACAACAGTACAATAATGGAAAATAATATAAGCTAATAACAATAGAAACTGTATATTGCAGCTTAATAAAAAAATTAGCAGAAATATGAAGAATACGCCATACAGGATATTAGTTTGCTTACCTTAGGGGAACAATGTAATGTGCTGTCAGCAATTAAAGAAAGATAACATTTGTCTATACTATTCAGCTATACACACGATGTTTTACATTGAAGGTCGTTCCAACTCGTCATTTTTCTTATTTTACAAATTTTTGGTTCTCCGAGTCTTTGTTTCTTTTCTGGCTCCATTGATAAATCATATATCGCTCCCGATAAATTGTGACCAAAGTGTTATCACAATAAAATGTTTTCCAGAGATAACAAATTATTTTCTCTAAACTTCCTCCGTTATGCTTTGGTTATTTTAATCAACCTATATAGCGGGGGGGGGGGCGTATATGTGTATTAATTTTAACTGTATGAGATTTCTTGGAATTTTTATAATTTTTTCACAATACGTTAAGCAATACGTTTTTAATAATGTACGTAGTGTCTTACCACGAGTCAACGCCTTACACGATTCGTGTCACAACCACATTCATCAGCAACTTAATACTTTGTTATTCCTAACTGGACTATGCAAAATAATCAAAACTGTGAGATAAATTATGGAGTGTACATTTTCAAATTTAATTAACTTCAAGGAAACTAAACAAAAATTGGATTTTTTATGTTGAACGAGTAAAACGAAGTAATGTGTGTACCTTAATGTTTTGTAGACCGTAAGTGACATTGTGAACTCGATACAAACCTACTTCAATATTTACATTTTATGATATATTTCATGGACAAGCGTGGGCGTCCATACGCAAGCATTATATTCTCAGAACATATACGCTTATGGGTTTCGGGCTAGAAATAGGAAAACAAAACTAATTAATATATAAAATCGGCGGTGAAAGTGTAGAAAGTACTGTCGGGGTGGTAGCCTCCAAATTGATCATGGATGCCGAGTCTAATGAATGCTAGAGTTAAGGTTTTTTTGATTCGCGGCTATGTAGCGGAAACAAGGACTAACATCTCATGTTTGATAAACCTCGGTTCAAGTGAAACACAATGTTTCAAACAATCTTGGTTTTTACCTGTTTTCTTTATATCCGACGTAGTCGGTAGAAAAGGTTTAGGCTTAAGTGCGGACAAATGTATACAACCCTTTTAAGTATGAATGGAACATAAAAACTGGGTCTGTTTAGCTCTCCTGTTGACAAAGAAATATTTACAGGAAATTCATAAACAAATAACTGTATTTACAAACAACTGGTACGAACATGCGCCAATAGCGGAATTTAATAGACCACACTCCAATGGTCACAGTCTAGTAAGCAGCTAATAAAGACAAGCCATCAAAAATAATGTTTCTTTAATGTAGAAGAATGTTTAATGTAATCGAGTGAATGTTTGTTAGATGCCTGGTGAAACATATTATGAACATGGTCTCTCTCTTATGAAGCGCATGTGCCTATATTTAAAACAGGGAAAGTGTGCAATTTGTTAATATGCTAGCTTACACTTTACTATACAAACGAAAAGTATATAGTAAATCAAATAAAACGAGTAAATCGCTAAGGTAGCTAGAAGATAGATGTAAAAACAAAGATTTCTGTAGAAGGTGTTTCGAACGAATGGGATCATAACGACCGTTAATTCTCCTACTGCTACCACTTACTAATTACTATAGACGCTTATAACAGCAAATTATCTTACACTTTTAATATAAAAACACACACTTAACTATAAGATATGAAAGGCAAAAAAAAGAAGTAAAGAAGTGATTGATACGTACTGATGGAATTTTACATCTGACATTTCAATAATACGGCCGATATGAAAGGATGCTGCGCTATGCATTGAGGCAATTTGTTCTGCGTTCTATTCAGCATAATTTTTGAGACGAATGCTTATTGTCAATAATCTTTAAAGAGTTTCTTATAAAAATGTCATTTTACTTTACCTCTCACGTTTTCTTTCGGTTAATTTACCAAATTGATCATTAAATGATTACTAGAATATAATTATTGAACAAAAATAAATCGATGACGCCACTAAAATTCTCACAATTAACGATGAATTTTAATGCTAGCAGAGACATTTTCTCAAAGTTATCTTTTCTTTCAACATGTATCAAAACTTCTATCTTACCTTCTCATAGGTAAGAGGTCTGTTGTACTCAACCCGTACGTACAAGAAAGAAACGGAATATTCAACAATGTTTAAAAATTATTAAAAAGTTGTCTTGTTTATTTATTACAACCCTCTAGGTCTAATTGATAATTTACAGTTTGTGCTTTGGGTGATTAAAATATCTGTGAAATTCTTTTGAATTTATAAAAATAAAAACATTACAGTGTCTACTGTAAGATTTTTAATTAAGAAAAGGTGTATTTTCGTTTGCATAACAGAATATCTTACCGTTTCAATGAATGTATAAATATCGATATGCCCTCTTAGTATGTATATCGTATATGGCATTTGAACTTCATACTTGGTGTGACTGAAAGTTATATTCTGCGGCACACATTCCGTGGAATGGCTTGATACAGGTCTCCAGGCTTCACGGTCTTCTGCAAGTCTCTTCATAACCGTCTTCTCTTATTCTTCATAGCCACGGGTGTTATGTGGGGCAGCGGTGTCCTCCAATACTGGTTGATGCATTCCAGCCTCGGTCTGCCTTCGGCGTTCTTACCCTGCACCGTGCCTCGATAAATGGTATTTTGCAGCATGTAGTGCCTCAGGAGACGACCTATCCTCGTCTTTTCTGTAACGTTTCCCACAGCCGTGGCTTTGGCCCTTCTCTGTACTCATCAACACTTTCTCGTCTACGCAAGGAATCTTTAGCTGCATTCAGGAAAGTGATATCATATGCACGATAGGTTGCAGGATGTAATCAAATTATATAATGCCAATGCCAAAATTATCATCCAGTTCGAAGGCAAATTCAGTTAGTTTTTCATTAAACGTTGCTCACATATTATCTATAACGTTACTTTCATTTAACATTCTATATTGTATGTACCGGTATGTAAAACGTTTACCGAAACTGTTTACTCCAATTGCAACTAGAAGATTGAGCAATATTTTTCTAAAATTCACTGTGTCGCTGCGTTTGATCGATTTTCCACAGAAAACGAATTTAACGAATTTTTCGACATGTAACCACCAGTAATATGGGCTCAAAATATTTTCATAAAACGGTAATAATAAATAATTACGAAATGGCATGGACATTAATAGCGTATTCTCTAATACATTAGGAGAATGTAAATGGGTTTCAAAATTGTTTACATTTGAGATTAAAAGACTACATGACTTTTGCGAAATAAAACATTGAAGGTGTTTTTAATTCTGTAGTTCATAAAACTGAGAATGTTTAGGTAATTCCGTTTACTGTAGACTAATTATAACGTATGCAGACTTATAAACAAAATATTAAAAGATTACTGTTTCTACTGAAGATTAACAGTTCCAGTTTTCGGAAAAAACGTAACAGTATTAAGATATATTGCCCGATTACTATTAAAAAATTGTACTTGTTCTCTTAGTACAAGGTAACAACTTTAATTATATAGTTGTAGAAGTAGATTTATAAAAATAATAGTTTTTTTAATAATACTTGCTAATAATCTTAAGGACGTGATGAGTTATTTAATTGATTTATTTTTGTTGCGTATTGATGAGAAACGCTCCTATATCTTTAGACTGGTGGTCCCGTTACATAATTTCGTATTGGTGTTTCATATAAGGCTTTTAATATTTTTTTTACACTATTTGAGTACACAACATTCGTGAATGAATTAATTTATTATTTTGAATCTAGAAAACATTGTTCTTAATGTAAAGTATCATAAAAATGTATTGGTGATTATTGAATTACACTGCTTGTTAATAGGAAAACGCAGTGACAGTTAATGACAGTGAAGGTCAGTTCGCGTCACAGCTCGCCGACAGCGAAAACGAGATTTTGTTTCGACAGAATAATTTGAATTCTATCCCTCTTACCACCCTGCCTGGGTTGTCGGCTGATCTGTATAGAAGGTAACAAAAATTTGTCGCCATTTAAAATGATTCTTTGTCGTAATGAGAAAGGAGCCTAACGTTCGGTGCTAGCTGTTCGTCTGACGTTCAGTACCTGTATGATACAGGCCCGCCTAAGCGGACGTGCAGGGCGTGCACCGCACGCGGGTGGCACGTTCAGGGGGGGCGGCAAATACAGCGATCTCGTCATGTTCAAACTCATTCTCATTAATCAGTACAGCATTATGAATGTCATTACTTTTATTGCAAGCACTGTCTCACAATTATTATTGTTTTAATTATCCCATAACAACGCCATCTATCGGCATCTATTGGAATTAAGATGCGAAACGTCCGCAGGTTCGAACCACCTTAACAAAAGTAGGTACTCGAAGGGACTTCCCCGTGTTGCTGTGTAGAATGAGTGAGAGCCGGGCGTCAGTTCCACGTATAGGGGAATCCCCATGGCATGTCGCATTGTAAATTTGATTGCATAAGAAATTCCATTAAGTGTTTGCGTGTTTGCTTTCTTCACTTGTTCGCACGTAACGCACGTTGATTGTTCACCGTTATTATATACGAGTTATTCAAGTAATTGAAACTAGTATTTCTGAGTCAATAATTAATGCTATTTCAACTAGTTAATGTCATAAATGTATTCTCAGTGATTATTATATAAAATATTAGTGGGAAAAATCGTAAACATGGTAAGTACAGTTTTTTTTTAATTTTACTAATAATAATAATTGTCCCTAATGATTGTCATATTTTTATTGCACACATCAATCGCGAAGCTTTGAGTGTGCTCTACTGTCACCTAAAAATTTTAGACCGATATAAGTTACTCACATTTACTTGTCCCCACTATATCTGTATTGTATAGTACAGTCCAATGCTATATAGTTTATACCATTACAAAGAGGATACTCTAATAAACAAGTTTAATGCAATTTTAAGTCATTTTAATTTAATATGAACACATAAAAATCAATTTAATTCAAAATATTTTCGGTGTCCGTTGGTCTGTTCGTACGTTCGTGTGTTCGTATGTTCCTATTAACGTGAACAAGATATCTCCCGAAAAACGTAATGAATTCACTTAATTCTTTTTGCATTAGCTTCAGTTCACTTCACAGTAGATCTGTTTCAAGAACCACAGAAGAGGAAAAAACTTTCTGGGGCTCAATTTCGACACCAAAAACGAGAAAAGGAGATACAGAAAGAAAAACTGGCAGGTTCTATTATGAAATTTTTAAACAAGCCTGAAAATAAGGAATGTCAAGAAATTCTTGACTCTGCCACAGCGTCGACGAGCACAGATCCCGAACCTATGGAAGTATCTGAAGAGAAAAAAATATGTTGCAGTCCTTCTTCAGATGGTGACTCTAGTGATACAAGAGAAGGTACTGCTGAAGGACTTATAAGCGGTACGTCGTCATCAGCGGTTTGTAGCAGTTTAACATGTGGTGATGACCCGGGTTTGTGGCCTGTTAGTATTAATAGTGATCTTGTTAATATTTTAGTTAGACGTGGTCCTGTACAGGTGCGTAACCACAGTTTTCCCATTAATGACGATGGACGAAAATTTACTGACAATTACTATTACAGAAATCTTTTTAATGGCGAACAAATTAATAGAGATTGGCTTGTTTACTCTATTTCAAAAGATTCAGTTTATTGTTTTTGTTGTAAAATTTTTGGTAAAACTGTAAGTAGTCTATCTGATTTGAACGGTTTTTCGGATTGGCAGCATTTATCATTAACTTTAAAAAGACATGACACAAGCGTTTCCCACAATTAAAATGTGAAATCATGGGTGCAATTGAATAATATGCTACAAACTAAGACTACTGTAAATCGAATGCAACTGAGACTATTAGAATCAGAAAAAAAGTATCGTTGTGATGTAATAGAAAGAATTATTGCCGTTATCAAGTTTTTATCACGTCAATGTCTGGCTTTTCGGGGTTCATCGAAAACATTATTTGATCATAATAACGGCAATTTTCTAAAAGCAATCGAAATGATAGCGTCTTTTGATTCAGTTATGCGGGAACATATTCGCAGAATTGAAACCTCGAAATCTGATTCAAGTCGTATGGCTCACTATTTAGGAGATCATATTCAAAACGAAATTATTGATTTACTCGGCACGACGATAACAAATTATATTTTGAACAAAGTCAGAGAATCGAAATATTTTTCCGTCATATTAGACTCCACACCGGATGTAAGTCACACGGAACAAATAACAGTAATACTTAGACATGTTTATTTAAATAATACAAATAAAAAAGTAGAGGTATGCAAACATTTCATTGGTTTTTATCCAATTACCAGTTCCACTGGCGAGGGTCTATTAAATTTTGTTTTGAATTTATTTTCACAATTAAACTTCGACAATCAAAATTTGCGCGGGCAAGGTTATGATAATGGTTCTAACATGCGTGGAAAATACAATGGATTGCAGAAAAAAATTTTGGAAGTCAATAAGCGTGCATTTTACGATCCATGCTCAGCTCATAGTCTAAATTTGGTAGTCAATGATGCAGCAAATATTTCGCACGAAACTATCAATTTCTTCGACATAATTTAAGAAATTTACGTTTTCTTTTCATCGTCTACAAAAAGGTGGTCGATCATTTGCAAACATTTACCAGATATAAAATTAAAAGCTCTAAGTGCTACGCGATGGTCCAGCAGAATTGACGCAATCAAACCATTACGGTATCACATCGACAAAATATTTGATGCCCTGCTGGAAATACCTGAAAATTCGTCTGAGTGGGATTGTGCCACAACTCACAAAGCGCATTCGCTTGCTTTAAACGTTCAGAATTATAAATTTACTTGATCTGTTGTAATCTGGTTCGATGTTTTAAACGAAATTAATTCTTTAAGTAAAATGATGCAAAGGCTCACAATGAATACTCAAGTATGCATAAATTTTTAAATAATTTGATTGATAAGTTCACAGAATATCGCACGGATGAACACTTTGAAATGGTTTTACAAGAAGCTACCAAAGTGGCTCACAAACTCAATGTTGAAGCAGATTTCCCACCAATAAATACACTTCGTTCAAGAAGAAAACCGAAACAATTTCATTATGAACAGTTTATGATGAAGTTTTATTAGACCCCAAAATCAATTACAGAGTAGAGTTTTTTTTTAGAATCCTAGATCAGACATTAACTTCCTTAAAAAATAGATTCGAAGAGTTAAAAACATTAGACGATGTTTTTGGCTTTTTCAGTAGTAAATTATTTAGTTACCCCAAAGACGAATTGATGAAATATTGTAAAGATTTACATCTGAAACTTAAAGACGATTCAAGAAATGAAACAGACATTGACGGTATTGATTTGTATAATGAAATTAATGCTTTAAAGCTACATTTTCTAGAAAATCAGTCTAGTGATCCACATACCCTTTTACAATATCTTTTTACAAATGATTTAATTTCAACTTTTCCCAACACAGCAATAGCGTTAAGAATATTATTACTTACTCTGCCGGTTTCAGTTGCATCTGGTGAAAGGTCCTTTTCAAAGTTAAAAATTATAAAAAAATATTTAAGATCAACAATGCATCAGCAAAGACTAAGTAGAATGATCACTGTTGCACACCACTATATAAAAATTATCCCGATTAGCGCTTTCAAGCTTCACAGCTCATCGTCAGATCGGAATTGAGACAAAAAACGTTAAAAACAACCCTTCACCCCATCTCACCCCACCCTGCTCACACACAGTTAGCTATAATTCAACGTTTTTAACGTTTTTGACGTTAAAAGCTAACGTTTTTAACGTTGTTTGTCTCAATTCCGATCTGACGATGAGCTGTGAAGCTTCAAAGCGCTAATCGGGATAATTTTTATATAGTGGTGTGCAACAGTGATCATTCTGCTTGTGATTTCAACCACTAACACAACTTTCTTCATTAAAAGACTAAGTAATTTATCTATTGCTTCAATAGAACATGAAATCTTAGATAGTTTGGATACAAGACAATTAATAGCAGATTTCGCAATATAAAAGCAAGAAAAGTTCAATTTGTGTAGGTAGTTCTATTAGCATAGGCCTATGTTGTTTATTAAGTATTAATAAACAACTTTCATTCATATACTTAAGTTAATAAAAATACACGAATTGAACTTTTCTTGCTTTTGGCAAAATATCTTAGTACCTATTTTTTTTAAAATTGGACATAGATTTTTGAAAATTCTACGTCTTAAACAAAGTAATGACAATAAATTGTTTGACTTTGAAAAGTATTTCTTTGCTTTTTTACACACCCATATGTAACAAAACTAAAAGTCCTTTGTACAAGCCCAGTCAGGGAAATCAGTGGATGGTGGTGGGGGCGGCATAGTCTGTTTTGCACGCGGGCGTTCAGGCAGCTAGCGGCGGGCCTGGTATGATAGACCTAAATTTCCAGTTTTGTATGAAAAATGGCAATGAACAAGTCGGCTTCGATAATAATCAAAGAGCTTCTCAGATAATTTTTTTGTTTTTATTAATCTTAACGTTGAAATATGGAAAGACAAATAATGTGTAGTGAGCCCACACCAATGTCACCTGAACTTCTGAGGTTAAGTTCTGTGTTTATTAAACACAATATAAAACTGTCCTGGTGAAAGACCAGTTGCGTGCCCAGATACTGCTTTATCAAAAGGTATAAATGACGAAGTAAGGTATTAGGCGTTTATAAATACACACTTAATATTGAATTTACTCGGACGATTATTCGCGTTCAAAGCGACTTATTATTTCGCTTTGTACCGGACACTTATCTCCACAGTAACTCGTGAAGTATAAAAGGGATTTATACAAAACATTCTCATTTTGCAGATTAATATTGCTTCACTAATTACCTCTTACAAAAACAATTTTTAAAATATTCTCCATGAAGAACGTCGTTTTTCCTGTAACCATTTTGCCTCACGGCCGTTCTCTAATTGCCTCTTCTTTCTTTTTATAAAAAGTATCACCAAATACACGAACACAAACGTGAACTATAATCACATTCAGTTTAACGAGACTTAAAATACTAATAATATTCTAATGTAACCTGTAATTCTTTATTTCTACATATAATTCATAAACCTTACACACAAATGCCACTCAGATGCATGTTGAGGGTAAAATGTTTTGTTTAATTCACATTATTCAGAGAAGGTTTTTATTTCATAAAATATCAAAGATTTATGTTTACCGGAACTTACATATCAAACTTTTTCTACTGTTACTGAAATATTTTGGTTTTAGGTCGTGACGATAGTAATTCAGAACGTTATTATAAGGTGACGTAACAAGTATTAGACACTTAACCAACAATATAAATTTTTGCCCATATCCCACTGTGAATGTTATACACGATAATAATTATTATAGACGCTTCAATAATTATGCCACTATAAAGTCAGTATTGACGGGGGGACCCAATCCTGCCTTCATATAGGCTGCTCCTTCCTACTGGTCACTACTGCTGAGTTTCTTTCTTGCTGTTGGAAACAACACGCACCGGTCACACATTCATTTCAGTGTAAATTTCCCAATCATGGTTTATCAACCACTACCTCAGTTCTACCATTACTTAATTTTGTAACACACGATAGAACATGCCTTCATTTTCACTCTTTATTATATGTTGATTTAATATTTAATTGTTAGTTGTCCGCTAATTGTTTCTTTATAGGGCTATCATGATTTCCGATTTTTCTCTTAACTTACTGTCATTTAATTTAACTTTTTTTACAACTCATAATTTTGGTTGGAGCACGCATTTGAGCTTCCATCCGTCACATATCGTGCCTGAAAAAGAGAAAATGATCTTATAATTTTTATCCCTATATGTTCTCTACGCTACAAATTTCTATGTCCCCAGTTCAGATGATGCAGGTGCATAGCCTTCAGATTATATCCTTTTACTTCACTTAATTATGTTATCAGAATATTGTTGGTACATATCTAAGATCATATTACAGATTATATTAATAGATAATATAATCTGTGTTCTGTTTGCATACTGTGTTGCAACATGTATCCTTTATTTAAAGAACTGCGTAAATTTTCGTTTTCCATCCCACGTTATTGCACGTTTTGATACAACGTAATTGGACCCAATTATTTTTCTGAAATATTATAAACAAAACGAGTCGTCAATACTTGAAAATCTAAAGTAGAATAGCAACTACTTTTTTGCAAATAGTTATAAAGTTTCTCTGCTAAAAATAATATCAGTTTACAGAGTAAATCTCCGTATTCAATACCGTATGGTTAATTATAATTTTGTTATGACACTGAATATTGACTTTTACTTGAACGAATATTGTAAAGAATCGATGGCGGACCTGCTAATAACTAAATCGTTAAGCATCACAGAATAGTATTCGTACCATCGAAATTAAAGTTTTTGAAGAAACAAACATTTGGGTTCAGTATTTTAAAACCGTTGCCTACCACTAAAACGATAGTTTATAAATTATTAATATTATTTATTATACGTGTAGCGTTTGAAACATCTTTGTGTTGCTGTGTATTTACTAAAGCAAAGTAAGTAAACTGTCAGAATCGCATAAATACATACACTAATCTATCTGTACAGTCTTATCACACAAAAGTTCAGAAAAGGGACAGATGGCTAAACTACAAAGAATTTCACTGACTCCACTTAGCTGAACATTTTAAAGAACCTTTCTAAGTGCTTGAAATACGCAACTACTGATTAGGTGATGATATGTATAGGACCGTAGGTTAGTTTTAATGTCAAAAATTTCTTAAAATTGTTTTAAGCTCATTGTTGCTGCCACGTTTTGAGTAGTCAGTGGATAATTTATCACGGATACTGTGAAGCAGACTAAAACTTTACGTACCTGAGAATAACTACACCTGCTTACAGAACTATTACTGTCTATTACTACGCTATTCACAGATACAACAATCTACTATTAGACGGTCAACGCTATTAATTTTCTAAGGGATCTGAAGTGCAGTTTCAAACAGCATGTTGCCCCCAAGTATGCACCTTTTTTGTTGTTGACACGAAGTTTCATGTTTTAGGATACGTGTCCGTCTTACGTCTTCAACAAAAAAACTGACAGTCACTGTCGTCAGCGTGGAGTAATGAAATAGTAGAGACTTTTTTATCACAGTTCTACTTAAATTGTAGTCTTAAATTATTTTGTGTCAGAAGTCTTCAAGTTGACAGCTAAAAGAGTATTACATTGCATTTAATGGTTTGTAAAACAATGAAAATCGTCATTTAATTCTACCTGCATTTTTTGTTTCCTATTAAAATGACAGTGGATTGACTTAAGTAATTTCTGTCTGAGCAGTATATAAATTTATGTTAGTAAATAAACATAATGGTGTCTACACAGAAAAAACATTGGACACCCTAAGCGGGCGCTGATTTCATTTGCTTAGGCGTATCGAAACTTGACAAATAAAGACAATAATGACATAATAACGTTAATAATATACCTTATTTCCCTTAACAAACAAAGAGTTAAACGCGTTTTAGATTTTACTAGAAAATCGATCATGTGTTAATGGACATGAAGTTCCGGTTTATAGACCTTTCCAACCCACGTGTTTTCAACTTATGTGATTGAATAGCTAATTACTTCGTCATTTGAATAAATATTATTAACATTTATTTAATATTAAAATAATTAGATACTAATAGTTATTCCAATTTGCACACTAATATAAATGATTCATAGCGTATCTGTTAATTGGCTTACTGTTAATTATCTTCACATAGTTCGTTACGCTCACAACACTTATTCACTTTCACTGTATACTGCATGGCTATTTTTTATTGTTTATTATCGTCTTAAATTACGTGAACATGCAGTACTTATTCACACCACTTTGCATAGGACACCAACTGAGGCTCATTATAAATACGAGTTTCCATTTATTCACACATGTTGTGAATGTTTGTCTCATTATTGCAATATATATATATATATATATATATATATATTGTAATACAATAATTACATACGGGTTATTTAGCCACACGTTGGTTTCGTCAATTTGTAATAAAATAATTTCTTGTGTTCTTGTGAAACTTGTCTTCTTTGAAATTTTGTTTAGTTGGAAATGAATTAATTATTTGTTAAATTATGTTTATTAATTGGTTTTAAATTTTAGTTACTTTAAATCAATAGAATAATCAGGCAAAGACAGGTCGTCACGGAGTTTACTGTTTTGAAAATGTTGCCAAAATCATTAATGTTTAAAAGTAGAGTGGATTGTGTCGTATTCCGCAATCGATTACTGATTCGACTCAGTCTTATAGGTTATCTGGTTTTTGTCCCCTAATTGCTCGATGTTCTTCACTTTCACCGTATTCCTCTTCTTACTTATCGTCTGAAAATCCTTTATCTTAATTCACTTTAAAAAATAAAAATTCTTTTTTAATTAACAAATTAGTTTATTTGATGATTTTATAATCTAGGTCAGATCAACGGTTCGTAAATCGAACGGGATAGTGACCGTATCGACTCGCTCACCAAGCTCGACTCGAACAATAAAATGTTTAAAATAAATTATAATATTATTTTTTATATCAGGTCGTGGATACTTTGAGCTATTAGGAAAGATCAGAAAATGCTTACGGATAAAATACAATACATCACAATTGGTTAATTAACATTCTTAATAAATAATACAATTAAAACAATCTGAATTCAAGTGTACTATGATTCTCAGTTCTATTCCCAAAAGTTAATCAAAATGGCGGAGTTTTGTCCATCAAAATGGCCGTCGGCGTGTATCTGAGTAACCTCAGAATCTACTTCGATCAATTTCTTTAAATTAAATAATGTGGATCAGTGTTGCGGATTTAATCGGTTAATCGAACCGATTAACCGATTAAAATTTGAACTTCGATTAATCAATCAAAACTACTTAATCGAATAATAGAGTCGATTAAAATTAATCGGTTGTTGAAATTTTCTTTTATGAGAAGTTGAAGCTTGTCCACCAAATGCCTGAGTTATGTCTTGTCACTTGAACGAGAGTCCCGTTATTTTAAATCATTTAGTATTGGTGGAAGTCCCCAGAAAAACACCGAAAGAGAAAGGGTGGTGTAGTTGGAGTGGTTTTGAAAAGGCAGGTAGCGGTATGTCAGATTTAGTCCGTGTACAATAAGATCTACAATAGAAGGCTGAGTCTGGTGCCTACTATGAATTGTTTGAGAGGGGGTGAGTATGCTAAAAATAAGAGTCCCACAAGAGCCTGTACTTTCATCCTAACAATGGGCGACCTATAGTATAGTAAAATTGAAAGTTAAGGGCATATGCGCAGAAACCAATTTATGGATGGACGAGTCCACTTTGAAATTGTGAATGGGGGGAGGGTACCGGAGAATCAGCTAGTATGCAAGTGAAGGTGTCGCCAACTTTGCGTGTGATGTTTTAGTTACCCGTACATTCTTAGTTATTGTGTAACGTACTATCTCAGTCGTGCATATGTTATTATTATTTCAATTTATTTTTAATTATATCATTGTTTTACAGACACTCATTTTTATTAGTTATTTAATTTTTTAGTTAATTTCTATTGGTAGTTTTTATTCTGTAATTACAATTACGTATTATTGTAATTATTTGTGTTATCATCCAGTAACGAGATTTGTTAAAATGGATACTTTTCCTTCAACTAGCAAAGACAGGAAAGTTATTCATAGTCAAGCACGGGAAGTTATAATACACAGTTTTTTGTTGTCCAGGATTAAAAGATTCTTGCAATGAAATTAATACGAAGAATGCGTTCCTTTATGTAACGAGAAACTGTAGAGATAGTCGCGTGTAATTAAGGAGTGGAAGTGTACAGTTTGCAAATTTCGTTGCGATAAGAACGGTCAGAAAGGCTGTAGTTTTTACATCTCAGCAGTACACAATGACAGACCAAACAACACTCAGACATGTTTATAAAACATTCTGATATGTAAAAGAATGTAAATTCTCACATCTCACAGCGACTCCCTCCACATAGCCTTTCCCCTCTGACCGTAAGCGTTTCGCGCATTTCCATGCCCTTAACTTTTAATTTTGCTATAATAGTAACAGTTGGACAGGTGGCGTATTACAGTGTGTTTATACAGGTGAGGAAAACTTGTGTTTTTCAAAGAGGCTACTTTTTGTGTGTGTTTCCTGATACCGTGCATGAAATCTGTGTTATGACGTACGAAGACTTACGAGGAAAACTCGGTGGAAGTTTTGGATATAAATTGAACGACAGTGGTAAAGTGACGGAGAGGAAAACCGTTTTCTGTAAGCTTTGTGGGAAATCATTTCGCTACAGCGGTAGCACTAGCAGTTTGCAATGCCATTTAAAACACGTCCATCCCTTACAAAGCGTTGCTGAATCATCTGTTGTTAATGCAAGTTCATCTCAGTTGAACTTGAATCATTTCATAGTGAAACCAATCTCTTCTTTAATGGAGGCTGAACTAACAAATACAATTGTGAAATGGATAGTAAAAGACAGTCGACCTATGAATATAATTTCGGATGAAGGGCTAAAAGAAGTTTTAAGGGAAGCTGTAGGTAGTAGTTCTTATAATCTTCCATCTAGAGACGTTGTAACTAGACGGATTGAGAAACTTTATGATGTCGAACGATCCAAGCTGCTAGACAAACTAAAAGAAACTGAATTTGTTGGCCTAACAGGTGATTTCTGGACGTCGATAGCAAATCAAGGTTATTTGGGTGTTAGTGATCATTGGATTGATTCTAACTGGGCGTTCTGCAGCGCTGCGTTAGAAGTGAAACATGTGGTGGAGAAACATAGTGCAGCAAATTGTACGGAAGAATTCGAACAAGTTGTGTCTGACTGGAATCTTCAAAGTAAAGCAGTTGCAATATGTACAGACAATGCCAGGAATATTGTTCTTGGTGTCGAAAATTCGAAATACGATAATGTTAGGTGCACTGCTCATACCCTGCAATTAAGTCTGAATACAGCAATTGAGAATGCGTCTATAGATAAACTGCTTTCCAAATGTAGAAAAATGGTGAGTCATTTCAAGCACAGTTCTTATTTAGAAAATCAGCTATGCCAAAAACTGAAAGAACTTAATATTCCGCAGTGCAAACTGAAACAAGATATGTCACCCGATGGAATAGTACATGCCTTATGTTCGAGTCTCTTCTGGAAGCCAAGGAAGAAATTGTAGCTATAATGTCCACCAATCCATCAAACATCATTCCATTAACTGAAGTAGAATGGGAAATTACACAAAAAATGTATAAATGTCTTAAACCATGTTTGGAAATATGTGATTTCTTGGAGGAAGTAAATACGTGACGGCAAGTGTTGTACTACCCGCCATAACTCATTTAAGAATAAGTCTAAAAATTACCGACACGGATCTGGTTACGTTACTCGAGTCAAAACAGCTCTGTTAGATGATTGAACGGAAAGAGTAAATGCCTGGCCTAAAATAGAAATGTATCAAGAAGGTACGGCTCTTGATCCAAGATTTAAATATTTGAAATGTCTTCCAAGAGAAGCAAGAGAATTAGTGTGGAACAGAATTTCCAATAAAGTTGTGACCACTGCACAAACAGAAATAGAACAAAATGTGAAGAAAAGAAAACTTGTTTTTGAAGAAGACGATGATGACAAGAGGGAAGAAACAGCTCCGTTAACACTGCTCGCAACAGAGGTTGATGTCTACAGATCTTTGGCAGAAATGGATGATGACTTTGCAGACCCCTTACTGTGGTGGAAAACACATTCCATTCAGCTTCCACTTCTTTCTTCTGTAGCGAAAAAATTGCTCTGCGTTCCAGCTACATCGGTTCCGTGCGAACGAGTGTTTAGTGACGCAGGGAATATTGTTACTAAACGTAGAGCAGCCCTTGATCCGGACCATGTGAACACACTCACATGCTTAAAATCCTGGTTGAAGCAGTACTGACTAGGTGAGTCTAATGTTATACCATATCCTTACCTTCAAATTCATATTTGTCACTTAGTCTCCTGATAACAGTTCATATTATTAAATCTGTTCATATTGTAATATTATTATTATTTGAATGTAATCCATGCTAATATACTGATTTTATAAGTTAATTAAAAACAAAAAAGTAACAATTAGATACATCTATTAAAATTAAATTCGTAAGCCATTAGTATGATAAATTTTAGTACCCAAACTCGATTAATCGATTAAACCTTCTTGATTAACCGATTAAATATTTTGATTGATCGACAGGACTTAATAGTTTTATGTCTACCATGTTATTGAATAAAGTTTGGTTGAAGTTCACAAGTGTATGGATTAACAGTGTCTTTAGTGAATCTCGTGTTGTGCATGGTATGATTATGTCGTTATTGGTTTGTTCAATCTCACCAAATTGCAGTTACGTTTTTTTTCATACTTGAAATGTGTTAGTTTAAGTTGACCATCATCTTTTCATTCGGTTTTCAATACTTCTGTTAGTATGGTTTGCTTGTATAAATTTTTAATGTTTTTTATTATTTTGATATTGACATCTCTTTATATTTTACTTTTGGTTATTGGTTATTCATCGAAATGTGACTCTCTGCTACACGGAGTTCATCTGTTCAGTTTGAGCTTTAACAATAGACTAATTCGAAAAATCCGTTTAGCTAACGGCTATGACCACGCTTTTGTGAGCTCTGATTGGTTCATTTTACCTTGACCCGGGTCACGTGACGTTAATTATTCGAAATCTGTAAATTTTAAATCTGTCACCTCAAATTACTCCTTATTTATTTCTAGATTAAGTTAAATTTGGATTACACGATGTTGTTGTTTGGAAAAATAGAATTATTTTGATACCGAATGTGGCCCATTTCGGCCTAGTATTACCTATTTTAGCACCTTTATAAATTTAAGTTTTTAGGCCTTTTACATATTTTTTCTTAACAATTCTTATTGCCTTCTTTACTATTTAAATATGTCCTAATAGGGTTGTACTTAGTACTAACAATAATGTCTGATACTTCTACATTATATATAACATTACAGTTATAAATACCTATGCATAATTTTCTTATAATAACAATAATATTGACAGCATGTCAGTACAATGGCTTGTCTTATGTATTAATATTACTTTCCCTATTCATCTGGTTATTACAATTATGGATTTTTACATATAATTTTATCAATACCTTCCCTGTTTCATTAAGGTCAGGCTTCTGTTTAATTTTATTTGGTTTGGTTAAGACTATTTTGGATATTTTAGTGTTGTTTAAGTTCAACTCATCTCTTTTGGCCTATAGGTTCATCATTTTGCCATTCCTTTACAATGATTTTTTACATAATATGATGTTTCACCATGTACCTGATATTGACATTTCTGAACAGCTTTTATAACTACTGTTCTTGAAAAATTAGCTAATTTTTTAACAGATAATTCTAACATAATAAAATTATGGGTATACAAAACCCTTTAAACACATACTTATAAAATAATAAATCCTGTGGGTATTCAAAACCTTTTAAATACCTAATCATAACATAATAAAGTCTGTGGGTATACAAAACCCTTTAAATAATTAATTGTAACATGATAAATCCTGGGTATACAGAACCATTTAACCACATACTACTTTTATTTAATGGTTCTTAATGTGTGTTATTTTATACATAAGACCATTTCTTCACTTTCTCCCTTCCCCACTGGTTTATAACATGATCTTTGATCATCACTGTTTCTTTCATTGTACACTTATCACTTCACTCCCTTATAGTATAAGTTTTTACAATTTTCTTAGACTGATGCACATATTGCTTACTCTTATTTATATCATTGTATTGTATTTTCTATAACTCTACCTACTTTCTGATCTTTTCTCTTTTAATTATTATTATTATTATTATTAATTTAAGTAGTACTTTATATTTTACTTGGTCATTAACCTGTTTTTAGTTTATTATATTTTGTTTTTTTTATTTTTAGTTCTTCATGCATTTATGTTATTTTGCAATTGATGTGGTCCTCACTGTCTTGTTGCTTGTTGCATGTCTTTATTTTAATTGGTTGTTTTCATCGTTGGACTTGTTTATACCTCTCACTTACCATATCTATTGGGTTTATCAAGTTCTCTTCTAATTTCATTACAATTATGATATTAGCTTTCTTTAACATTTATTTTTCTTCATCCATTGTTTTGTTTTAGCATGGAACCAGAATACTCTGCTTAATATATACTTATTTGCGATTCTCCTTTCACTTACCATTTACACTAGTACTAGTTAACTATGGTTTCTTTATCCTAACAGTTCTTATATGCGTTGTGATGATATGTATCGCCACAATATACATATATAGTAATACGCGCGCACTCGTATGTGTGTTTTCACATGTAGAGATAGACAGTTTGAGAAAATGAGAAAGAGAAAGGAAGGCACCGGAAGTACAGAAAGGTAGACAAACAGGCAGTTAGGAGCCTACATTAAAATCAAAACATTATAATATAATACAATATTATACATATACACATATATATATATATATATATATATATATATATTATACATATATGTAAGCAAATAGTAGAAAGAGAGTAATGTACAATGACTTATTAAATATTTATATCTCTCTATATACAATTTAAATAAAGTAAAACTGGAATGAATAATTCCGACAACTACATTGAAATAAGTTAATACTCAAGCTACAAGCAGATCCCTTCAAATTCTGACAACTGATAGCCTACTTCCTGAACTTGTATACTGATCAGATTAAGCGCGACTTGTAATGCTCAACAACTAGAGACATCGTAGAGAGGGAACTAAAGGGTTTTAGATCAAACTGAGGTGTACAGAAAGGACCTCTGGACAACCTAACCGTTTCTGTTTTCCACTTTTGTTTATACTATCTCCGAACTGTATCTAGTACTATCCGATAATACTGTATGCAAACGACGTTATGATCATGGTCTGGTTCTTAGTGTTCTGTTGTAATAGAACATATCCAGCACCAATATAACTGAAAGCATTCGTATTCGCATCAAAGGAATCTTCATTCCGTTTGTTTAAGTGTCGCCGTTAAGACTATTGGGCGTATTACGACTGAAGCCGTTTAACACGTTCTCTGCTTTGCGATTTAGTGGTAACAGAGAATTTAATGACCTGGGAACGTTTAAGCCGATCGTATATGCCAGCGACAGTCCTGTGACGACAGTTCCTGGCAGATTTTCTGTCTGTGTCTGGAATTATTTCGAGAAATTTGATTACATATTTGTTATCCCGAACTCGAATTAAACCATACCAATACCTGATAACTATATACCTGATTAAACCATATTAATCTGATAACTATTTATTTACTTAATTAATCAAACGTCTACATGATGACTACGTTAAATCGTCTAAAGGGATGCTGAATAAAATACGAATTATTACTAATATAGCTTAACTTAACAGTAGTAGTAGTAGTAGTAGTAGTAGTAGTAGTAGTAGTAGTAGTAGTAGTAGTAGTAGTAGTAATAGTAGTAGTAGTAATAGTAGTAGTGGTAGTGGTATTAGTAGTAGTAGTAGTAGTAATAGTAGTAGTAGTAGTAGTAGTAGTAAAGTAGTAGTAGTAGTAGTAGTAGTAGTAGTAGTTGTTGTTGTTGTTGTAATATGAGTAGTAGTATTGGTGTAGGTGGGTGTTTTAGGGGTTCTTATTGATAAGAAATACAGAGGATAGGTGTCTGGCGTTTAAAACACTTTTAGGACTTTAGTAGATCCCATTTTAAGTATCGATAATTAATTTTACAATAAAGGCGTCATCACAAAAGGAAAACAGCAATTTCGGTGTTAATAAAGTTGAACGTAAATAAAAGCAGCAGTCCAAGTATGAGCAAATTGCAATTTATATTGTTTTGTTCCAATAATATTGGCGCCGTTTGTTGGAGACATTATTGTTAGGTTAATATTAAAACTTTCTGAACTAATAACTAACACAATAAACAATAAAAAATACGCTTCCTAGTTTACTGTCTTATTATTGGATTTTTCTCTATTCGATTTAAATTTTAAATGAACTATGTTTATTTTTAAATTGTCAAAAATATAGCTAGTCCAACGTTTACAGAATATGAGAATTCATAAAGGGATGCGGCACACTTGCTATGTACAATTTTAGCATAGCTTACAGCATTCATTATTTATGTAATAGTTTTGTCAAAGTTGTACTTATATTTTTGTAACTAATTTCAAAAACATGTGACTGAAATACTGACACGAATTTCATTTAATGAAAATAATATTACTATATTTTTAAAACTTTCTCAATCATAATTTTTCTCTGTTTATTAGCGCACACATTAGAGTATCATGTTGTCTGATACAAGTTTAGGACAATTAGACACCATATTGTAGTAGTTTTGCATCAGTACGATCTGTGACAATAACCACAGTACTTTCCACAATCTTAATTTTTAATCAATTCTAACGATTATCGCTCTTCGATAGGTACACAAAAGTTGAATAAATTAGGTAGCAACTAGTGTCTATTCATTGTCCAACAAGAATAAAACATTCTTATACAAATTCAAAACTTTCATATTGTTGAATATTGTAAAGCTTAGTTATCTTTCGTAAAGTATGCATAAAACCAAATCTAATCTAAATACTTGGATATTCTTTATAGTGATTTAAATTAGATTAGATTGTGATTTCTTGAAGAGTTATCTCTTCAATATTAGATATTTTTGTACTAAATGCAGTGATGATATTATTGTAGACTTTCAGAAATAAAGATTTTAATTTTGAAGTAAGGCTGATAGTACAACGCATTTAACCAAACTTACTTTCATTTTTTTTTTTAAAGTAAAGCTTCCTTTTTATCTATGCATCTGTTTCAACGATCAGAAAAGTTGATAGTAAGCTGGCGTCATCCTACCCGATCCGATTCTTCCCGGCAAACTACGACATATGTAAACTTATCGTATCGTAAATTAGCGTTGTTATGGAAGTCCACATCGTTGTTATGTTTATCGACACATATAGAATATTTTGCTAAACGTATTACCTTATAAACTCCACTTCTTAATGAGAAGGTATTGTTACGCAAACTTTATTACTACTTAACTCGTACCTGAAGTAATATACGGTGAGGAGTAATTTAAGATAAGTGTATTTGCAATCAGTAATTAATTAAGAAAATTAATTTATAAACAGCTTATTGTACTAGTAATCTTCTTGATTGTAGAGGACACCTCCTACTTTGAACGAAACACATTAGTGTAAAGTAAAATCAAACGAGGAGACCATTACGGATAGGGAAATATTCATAGCGAATGCATGAATAAAGTAGAAACCCAACCACACGACGGAGCATTACTACCATTAGACTAAAAAAAATTCATAAAATTGTGGGTGCGTGTACTTATGTACGCGCGTTAGAAGTTATACTTCTTTGGCGTGATTGAAAAACTAAGGGTTAACATGCATGCTAAAAATTCATACGAGTAGAACGATAAGAGGAGTGAAGGGAGATGGTAAATACGATTATCGGTTATAGATACCGCATCCAGCTGGACCCATGAAAAATATTTGGAACGGATTGCGGTTTGGAGTTAATAGATTGGAGATGACATGTAGCAAAAGTTCTTTTTGTTTATCGTTATTATTATGCCATTTTTCATTTGGTTGACTTTTCAGAAAAACTCTTGGCCTCTTAATTCCAGCTCGAAGTATATTGCAATAATCTTCGTTCTGAGGAAATATTGTTATTTTGATAAAAAGAGTCAAAATCAGAGTAATCATTATTTTCGAGATTAACCCTAATATCTTTATAACAATTTGCATAATTTTTGAATTCAGACTCATCTTTTCGCATAGGTGATAATATAGTTGTAGATCGGCAAGACATAAAAGTTGCTTCAAATCTACACTCCTGAGGTTTATTTGCCACTATTTTTGTATAGCATGTAAACGTGTGTTTGTGTGTTTATAATATAACTATTATACACTAAAAGATAAAAATTTAATTCAATTGAAATTAATTTAAATTCAATATTATACTGTAATATTTTAGTAGAGAAAAAATTAATTTTTTATCAAATAGCTCAAAATACTTACGAATAGTGTATTACAGTAATGAATTTACTTTTCGATAGACTTCTGAATAATTAAGTGTGATCTATAATTTAAAATATAGAAATATATATTAGATTATTGGAATTAAGCAAGCATAATGATAAAATACTTATCGAAACTTTTATTGATTTAATATAAAAAGACTTTTGAAATTAATACTTCGAAAAATTAACCTCAAATATTTTTAAACACTTATTAAAATTTGGTTACACAATTTTTGTCACCGAAAAATATTTTACAGCACAATGTATATAAAGTTATTTAATAAATATATCCATTCACGATCAGCACCAGCAGGTCCATCGGGGCCGCGACCGAAATGTTTTTTAAACACTTATTAAAATTTGGTTACACAATTTTTGTCACCGAAAAATATTTCACACCATTTAAAAAGAAAAGTTAATTATTATAGTTAGTTAGAGTTATAAGTTAGTTGCCCAGTGGTTTCTGCAGCAAGTTTCTGAATAGACTTCTAATGAACACAGAAATTGATGTAATTAAAAATTCAGTTTTGCTGACCACGTGATATGTTTGTGTGTGTCGAATACAAGCCTGTGTTTATATTTAACGCAACTGTATTGTGTAAACCACCAGCTAGGTAATAGAATTTAGTATGATTCTTGCCCTATGTATAATTGTTGGGCAGAAATTTTCTTTTTCTTTAATATATAAATGACCAAGACGTTGATGGCATGAAATAACTAAATAAAATTGAAGAAAATATCAACGGGTTATTAATTGTTACTTTTAAATTATACTGTATAATTGTTTAATTATATAATTATACTAAATAATTCACGATCAGAACCAGCAGGTCCATCGGGGCCGCGACCAAAATGTTTTGGTTTTTTGGCCTCAGCACGTTGTCCACGGCTAATTTCATCCTGTTAACTTTCCGTTTCCGTTGCATGGTGCGCGCACATTTCATTACATACAAAAAAGTTCAGAATTAAATGTGTATTACTTCTAAACTTTTGTTTTTTCAACTGTTGTTTTTCACCAATGCGGCTAAAAAAAATCAACCTGTGACCACTTCTGTCAAAAACCAGGAAGCCGTCTTGACCCGATACTAACTATAAATGGTGTTCAGCTGCAGAATAAAACAGATGTTAAATTTGTAGGACTAATTTACGACACAGTAAAAGGCGAATGTGGACAACATAGTTGCGAGGCGCATATCATCGTAAAATGGGGGGGGGGGTGCACTATGCTACAGTGGCATTCCACAATAACCCAGTACAAAGCTTATACGTATTGTGAAGCAGGAATGACTGCCCTACGTTTCAGACGTCAGTTACTGTTCATTGCGAACAGCAGACTTGCGAGAACATACAACCGACATTGTACGTTGTCACGTTTAATTTTTTATTTATTTTAATTTAAATTTAAATTTATTCTGTATTAATTATTGTGTAACCGCCCCTCGTTGTTGGAGCCAAACTATATAACCTGATATTTTATTAATTATTTTATTTATCGTGAATGTAAATTATTTATTATGGTACTCTTGAATTAATTTGGGTTGGTCTTTATTTCGGGGTGTCAACGTTGAAATGGCTTAGTTATTATGATTGGATCTGAATAAATAAAAATAAGAATTTTGAGTAAGTAGTTTTTTATGAAGTTTTAAATTTGACTAACAATAAATAAACCGCTCCTTAGTAAAATAAAATAATAAATATTTCCTTAGTATTTACCTTAGTTTGTAACTATAACATTGCATATACAAATACCATTGTCTATACTAGTTGAGTTGAGTGAAAGTTGGCAAGACTCATCCCAAGGATAGAAAAAAAAATATTACTTTTATTTTAATTTGATTAATATTAGTCGATTCTTTTGACTACAAATATGAATGTTACGAAAATACCAAAAGAAAGTACAAAATAATTACAATATTTGTGGATCTTATTCTAGATTTTATTACTAAATGTGGTTGGTCAGCTTAACAGTTGGCAACACAAATTTCTTAAAGATGGCGGACCTATGTGTAGTCCAGTTTTAATTGCTTTCGATTCGAAGTGAACGAGTTGAAAATATAATAAATTGCTTAATTCTCTCCAAATAAATGATTACCAGTGTCAAAATTTATATAAAATAGTGTGATTATACGTTCTAGTGTGTACAGAGATCAATAAAGTTCATCAGAAATAAGTGTCGTGATGGTTAGTGAAATTCGGGTTACATTAATATATGATTGTTTTTATCTCACCAATTAATAATATTTGTGACTGGTTATCTGTTTTTTACAATTTTACTTTAATTAACTCTTCAAAAATATAATTCAACGAAATACACTGTTTCTTCTAAACACTGTTTGGTTCAACCTAACCTGTCTTGGGTTCGATTATTAACTTTTTTGATATGTATTACTACGGAGAGTATATCTGTACACAACCAGTGTACAACAAACAAATGACGTTTTTTCTCAATTTCGCTGGCGTCCCTGTCAAAAATGTAAAAATTTCTGATTGGCTGGATTAGACTGGCATTGTTAACTGACGGCTTCTTGCTAAAATAACGAGATGATTTTTCTTTCACAAATCCTGAACTTATGCAAAATTTAATTTAAAATACATTGGTAGATCTAAAATCTGCCAATTGTTTGTTTTGACAAATTGTTTGATGCTGACAATTTTGATGTCTCACAAGCCATATTTTTGTTGCAATATTAAATTACTAAAATACTCTATACAAACCCACATACTAAATCCTATCTGAATTTACAAACATTTAACATAAACAATAAAATATAATGCGAGTTGATTGCCAGTTTCACTCCTAATCTAAGTTTACAATGGTGTGAACCTTAATTTACTTAAGTTACTAAACAAAATACATATTACCACATCTTTTAGTTATTAACCTAAATCTCATTAACTGTAACATTAAAACTGACGTTATGAAAATTGAAAAGCATAAACAATAGTATAGAATTAATATTTAAAAGTTAGTGTAATAGATACTGTTAAAACATTTAAGGACTTTCTGTTTAAAGACTGACATTTAGTTTATACAATTCAATACCATAACTTTCATAGAAAACATTCACTCCATCATAAAATACAAAATTCATTTACATTATTTTAAGCCAAGACTCGGTACAAATCCCTTAATGTTATAAACCTGCTATGTAGAAAACTGACTATTTTCATTAATGACAGCACATAACACGTATAAATTTTAATAACGACATACAAACAAAAAAGAAAATATTCAATCTATCTTTTGGTCTAAATATTAAGTGTTAACTTGTATTCAAAGTTTGTTAACGTTAGATGCAGTCTACGATATAACTGCACAGTAACCATGTCCCTTGTAGATCTTACATTTATGTCAGTTTTTCACTTATAACCTTCTTTTAGAGTCTACTGATTCTCTTTAAACTAATGTAAAGCACTTTATTTGTACTTAGTGTCACTTCTCACTCACTATATCTAGTATGTGTACTTTTACACACAGAATGTTTTGTTAAAATTTGACTGTCAATTTCATTTATTTTGTTTTCTTAGTCCTTCATTAGTCAGTGGGGCAGATTAATTATTATTTAACATCTCTTATATGTTGTTAATACAAACATAATTAATAACTTAACACACAACCTCTAACTATATATTAATTAATGAACATAACTTAATTAATTAATTCATAGATAAATTAATTAATTCACATTATTTTAGTCTATGCTGGCTTGCACTACATTACACAGCACTTGATCAGAATGAACACGTGCCATACACAAAACCCCCTTATCTAAGACTGGAAGATAGGTCATGGTTAGACTTAATGAAAGACACAAAGTGCATAAGGGATCAAAGGACAAGGGTTAAAGAGGAATGGAATAAGTTATGAGTATTGACGTTCCGCCTGCAAATGCCCTTTACACGTGACTTTACATTGCACACGAATTGACACATCAAAGCTTGTGCTATACGCTGGTCCTATATTGTGACTTTACACATGAATTACCACAACAAAAATTAAAGTGTAAATTTTGTGTGTGTGTTTTTGTTCGTCTCTCAATAATTACCTAGTCTTGCTTGTAGTCTTACTGTCATAAGTCTCATTAATGTTTGTCACTGCCAATGTCCTTTCGATGAACACAGTACCGATAAACAAAGACAAAGGAACACCTATCAATAATACCAACAGGTGACAGTAGTAGGTCATGTAATCTATGAATTGGTGCTGCAATAATACCTATATATATATGTGCTGCATGTACCAAAAGTACATAAAACAGCATTTCATTTCCTTTTGTTGAAATTCTTGCTTTTATTAT
The DNA here is from genome assembly GCA_034769895.1 of Magicicada septendecula. Taxonomy (NCBI): domain Eukaryota; kingdom Metazoa; phylum Arthropoda; class Insecta; order Hemiptera; family Cicadidae; genus Magicicada; species Magicicada septendecula. Next base: position 338,593,223 of record CM068367.1, on the reverse strand, counting down.
TAAAATTGTTTTATTAACTTATCTAATTAAAATACTACATATTATTTTTAAAGTTAAAATTTCAAGGTAAAAAGTAGGCCTATACATTTTTGGAAATTTTAAATTTCTTGAAAATGACGATAGTAAAGATTAAAACAAACATAATGAAACCACCGTTTAATATTTCCTTTTAATTTTGCAAACAGTTTATAAACTATTTGCCTAATTCCGTTTTTTAGAATTTTTATTCCAAACACTTTTTTATTCCAAAGTATTTTAATTCCATTTTTATTTCAATAGCTTGTAAAGAGTTTATTAAATACAATCTTCATTACATTTAATCAATTGGTAGTAATTCAGAGAAACGGTGTCGATGCCAATAATAAAATTATATTATAAAGAAGCGAAAATGGCGCAAAATGTGCAGACAGCACTGACAATGCTACTTGAGCAACAAAAACAGTCAACATTAAACAATGCAACGGTATTAGATTCAGTTTAGCTCCCCATTTGTCCGCTCTAAACACAAACCTTACGCGTCATTGGTGTAATATGTGCTAATAGTATAATTACTGGTGTCATTTCTCTTCATGTAGTTCGTTTTTAATTCTGCTACGCATTACTTTATCTTGATCGTTTTCTATGTACGAAGACAATTCTATACTAAATAACAATATATTGGCTTCAAAAATTGTACGGATAAAAGAGTGCTAAGCTAATGCTTTAGTTGTTCAGAGATGGCCAATCCTAAAGGGTTTAAGTTGTCATAACTGTAGGCAAAGGGTCTTGTAAAGCTCTCCTATTACGTTTACACTACCACGGCGAGTTGAAGAGAAAGTGAGATTACTTAGCTAGTTACTGTGGTTTGCCGCAGCGTGAGGCTAGCATCGCCAGTTGTTGTGTGGGGGAGCGTGAAGCACGCAGATAAGTTTTAATAAAAAACAACTGTACTTAATTAAACTGTCATGAAATGTTTTTACATGTTGTAACAATTAAAATGGCATTTACGATACTCTGCAATACGTACAAATACAAAAGGATATAAGATATTTAAACAATGTTCTCACTCTAGGATGTCAGCAGTTCGAAACCTTCGAAAATTTCCGAGAGGATTAGCCGATTTGATACTGGTCATTTCTCTACGTATTTTCTTCGTAGGAAAAATGAATCGGCACTAGATATATTTCAAAATTAGCCTGCCTGCAGTGTCTAGTATTTGTTCACGGCAACATCCTACGCTGTCCGTTGCGGGCACATTAATTTCTTTGATTTCATTCAAACATTCATAAACCCCCCCCCCCACATACTGTTTGGTGAACTAAGTTTTATTGTAACAGTTGTTTCTGCTTCCAACAGTATATGATAAACACCATTTGAAGGGTGCGTTAAATGAGATGTTTCTTCGATAGTTCCTCAGTGTAACAGCACAGTCACCACAGTCAATAATTCTAGATGGTTTCCTCACTATGTACCAGTGGCGTGGCGTGGGTACATAACAGCTGTTGCCGGTTGTGATAGGCCTAAAACTTAGCCTAAAAATTAATTCGAATTTTTTTCTAGTACCAAGTGTTCTTTTTAAAACCAAAATATTTTTTTAAATATTTTTATTTTATGGAGAATGCATCTGAGAATGCTCAAATCCTCCTGTCTTCGTCCGCCGAATTTGGAATACTACGTGTAATATTACCTCTTTTCCCACAGATTCGTAAGTTTACCCACGGCTTTTTATGAGATTGACAACCATCTGATGTAAATCCAACTATTCTTACACCTCGCTGCTCTAACTACAAGATAACCTGTATCAGAATTTTTGCCAGAATATCACCCAGGGTTGCAATCCTGCTTCCGTACACTGCTATAGGCTGTACCCAGTTAAATAACAAAGGCACAAACATGAATACCAGGACATGGTTCGCCAGAGAAGTTTTCATGTCCGTAGGTGTATAATCACCAAAGTCTACAAAGTCATCAACTTTTAAAGAGGTTGCATTAAACTGAATATCTTCCCTTAGCTTCACTTCGTCAAATATTACTACTCCGAGACGTCTATTTTCATCAGTTTCTTCTCGCAGAAACTCTGATATAGCATTTAGGGCGTTAGTGTTTACTCCGTATGGGCATTTCAAACCTTTACGCAGTCTTTTCAGGTGGCTTTCCGACGGAAGTGGCAATAATTCATGTTCCAGCAATGTCTGCATCCCTTTGGGGATTTGATTTTAAGCAGCAAACTTTCCAGTATTAGCTCATTACAGTACCTCATTTCATTGGTATTTGACAAATTGGACTTTTTAACCATAGCATCTACAATCATGTTCTGTTTTTTACTTAAATTCTTCATCCCTCTTTCACACGAGTCGCATTCCTTCCAGGCAAGTTTCTTTTCTAGTAAAACAACTTTTGTTTTCTCACAACGCAGTTTATTCTTAGTTCGTATCAACGTACGAGTTAGAATTCGTATTTTACGTTTCAGCAGCATGATTTTGTTTTGTTCATCCAATTGATTGTCTTGGTGTGTTCTAGTCTGGGGGTGGTCTGAACTTACTGTTTCTGTCACAGAACAGTTTGTCGAATTGCTTTTTCTTGACCTGTTTTTACTTGTTGTATTTGCCTTCTTGCGGGTGACCTTCGGAGGTTTGGTGGCTTTGTCAAATATGTGGGCAAATTTGGAAAGATATAAGGTACCGCGCCAGGCTTTATGCTCCATCTCAGTCTTGGAATTTCAAACTTTTTATTATTTACAACAAATGAATCTACTTTAAAAATAAAATTATCAGCAAAATGTACTTGACAGATTTAAGATTTATGTGTAAGACACTTGTCTTTCCTGGGAATTGCCCTCACGCACTTTGCAAACTGATCTTCGTCCCTGGGAGGTGTAAAGAAATGATTTCCTTTTGTAGGAATCATTACCATATCCATTCCTACACCCAGGTACAAAACAGGACGGCATTTCTATTATGTATTTTAACACACAACTTCTATATATAAATGTTTAAGACACTACTACATAATTGTTTCACACGCAAATCATTACTATAATCATGCATACATTCTGAGCATTCTTATTGTATATTATCACACGTTTATTACCCACAATGTTTGTAAATCACTCAAACCTATAATTAATTGCAACTGAATACGATATAAGTAATAAGACGCTGTGCCGATGTAATTTAAGCATTAAATTATTCGGCGTGCGTCGCGGCCACAGTGCCGTCTGTATAGCGGGTTCAAGGGTTGCGTGAGCGGCCAGCGCCACTGCTTGTCTATATCGCTTAACCTTGACCGTGACGTGGCGATAATTGTGTATGTGTGCGTAATCAAGTCTGCCGTTCCGATCAGCTGATTTGTTCAATTCTCTGTTCTCGTGGGTCGGCAGGCATCGACATTCGGTCTCATTTCTGGTTCTGCACTCGAGGGAAACACTGGTCTGGCGGCGTCACCTATTGTTTTATCATATTTGAAATGAGTTGCTGAATTACTAAAGAGCTTCAGGTGAGGAAAAGTGTGGTATTAATTTTAATTAATTCAGGGACTATGCGGGTTTTATGTTATATGTATGTATTTTTGTGTATGTAATCTTTTTGTGTGTTGCGTCTTGGATAGTTGAGAGCATGTTGCCGACTGGCCTTTTCCTGTATAAAAAATTAATCGAAGATGTTGTTGCAATCAATTTCAAATGTAGAAATAATAATTAAATAAGAAAGAAACTTAAAAGTAAACGTAAATTGAATCCTAGAAAAAGATTATTTTGAAAATTGTGAGGAGTAATATTTCTATTCACATTTGGTTCACGGAATAGAATAGTGACAGTGTGTGTCTGTGATCGGTGTTACTGGGGCGAGAAAGATTTGTTTGAGGGTATTTTCCTAACGGCAGTCTACAGATAAAATTTTTTCCAGCGTTCCCGGATAGCCGGGAGGTGAAAGGGGAGACTAGGATGGAGACAGACCATCAGTCTTCATCGGCCGAAGATCTAAGCAACACCCCAACGCCGTCAGACCTCTAGAGATCCCCATACGAGTGTTGCCAGGTCTTCCGAAATTTCGGAAGATCTTCCGATTTTTTTTTAATATTCCAGAAAATACAAAATTTGGTGTAAATCTTCCGAATTTTTTCCGACGCGAGTTTCAGTGAGAGTAAAAGGAAAATGACCCGCCGCGGAAAAAGACCAGCATCGCATGCAGCTAACTTCAGGTACGTTATCGCGAGAATCGCAGCTTTCTTCTACCTGAAGTTAGCTCATGCGATGCGGGTTATTTTCCTACTCTCGTTTCAGTGCTATGTCCCATTTCTAGAGTTTTGTTTTTGCGTACGATATGACGTCAAATCTGGTGTTTCATTGCAACAGTAATTTTAATTGCTTTCAATAAAAGTTTATAGAGGTCTTGTCCAAAATTATAGTTCCTTCCTCTTGTCACAAAGAATTATGACCACCCAAACACAACAATATAATAGGCATTTTGCAATATCCACTTATTTTACCATATTGCTTATTTAACTAAGAGTGACTAATCGTTATTTTAGTCTCAAGCTGACAGAATCGCACTACATGACTGAACTTGAATAAACATATACTGTATGTTTTTCAGAAAAAAATTACTTCATCCCACCCAGACACGCTGACTTTCCTTACATATGGTTGTATCTAGGCTTCTAGAACAATACGATGCCCTAAGATTTTTTTTTATTGATGCCACGGGTAATGATAGACTTTGGCAAACAACAAAATTTTACAGAAATTAAATGATGGTGAAACCAAATTATTTCTCCAGTTTCTTGATTTTGTCTTGCGAATCTTTAACTCCTTAAATCTAAAGATGCAATCAGAAACCCCTCAAATCTACACCATTTACCGTAATGTTGAGGGAACGCTGAAACCAATATTAGACTGATACATGAAGGAGGATTATCTAGAAAAACTCCCTTGAAGGATGTTCAATATCGAAATCCTTCTCATTTTAAGCCTCTTGATGAACTGTACTTAGATGCGAAAGTTTTGCTGAATACTGAAACAAATAAGAATTTAACTAGTGAACAGATGAAACTTCGATGTTAGAATTCTTTATTGAATGTGTCCAACAGATTTTTAAAATATTTCCTTTTGCAGATACTGTAATGAAAGATTTGGAGGCTCTTGACCCTAGTTGTGTTAAAAGCAAGAAAATTTCCTCTATTGCCACTCTGGCGACAAAATTTCCGAACTTAGTGAAAGATATTCAGGAACTTGACACCGAGTAAAGGATACTGAGAAACACAGAGGTAGACATAGACAGTGAAAATCCAACAGAATTTTGGAATGCCGTGCGTAATGTGAAAAAGGAGGATGGTTTACCTATGTTTCCGAAGTTGTCTACCTTTATGCGGTCACTTCTTTGTTTACCCCATTCATCTGCCAGTGTTGAGAGAGTATTTTCTACTACAAACCGTACGAAAACTAAAATCTGAAGTAGGCTGAGCACCCAAACGATCATCGGACTTCTTCATACCAAAAGAAATACAAAATCTGCATCCTGCTATGATTTCAAAGTTGGCGCGGAGTTTACAACTTTGATGAACAACAGTATCTACATGACTGGCGGGGATGAAGACGTAGGGTAGGAGGAGGTTTAGAATATTGTAACGTAACGGTTTACGGGGTTGTTAATGACCGTTTATTTTGTTTTAAAATTTCAATAACTTTTAGTTTAGTTTTATTATTTTTATTGATTTATTTAATTCAATTCAATCTAACATTGAATCCAATGTAAATAAATCCGATGAATGCACTGGAAGTTAGTTAGCGAAGTGTTTTCAACTTCGGTTAACTTATTTTAAGTTGTTATTCTTCCGTCAACTAGGCGAAGTGGTGACGTCAATTCCTCACTGAAAGCATAAATATTATGTAAGAATGATCACTTACTTGTGGTGAGTCTTGCCGATCTTGCAGGGTCGATGTAGCAATCTAATCTGTAGATTGACTTACCGTATTCAAATTCGCCGCGGCGAGTCGGGCTATCCAATAAGAGTCGTTCACCTATGTTGAAAACCTAGTCTATTGAAATGAACTAACTGACTCCGTTTGCTCATATAAAATGATAATTTATTCTGTTTAACACTCCTTTATAATGATCTGAAGTAGCATTAACTATTTTAATTCAAATTAAAATAACATGAGTTGTTTGTTTTATAAAATTTGTCTCAGGGTGGTAAAACTGATTTACAATATCAGTGTATGGTTAGAATGCTTTTTGGTTAAAATAAGTTAATTCATATGTGGGTTCTTTTAGCTTGCAGAATACCAAATTATTCACTAGAACTCTTATTCTACCGTTATTAGGCAGTTTGAAGACGATTACAATTCAATCATCTCTTAATAATTAACATTCAAAATTATAACCATGACTGCTTTGGACATTTTAGGTTAACTCTTGATAAAACATTTAAAAAGTGAACAATAAAATAATATTTTGAAACAGTGTTGTTGAATGGAACATCTGAATCATCATTTGACTCTACAAAAAGGTAATTGAATAGTTGTAAGTATTTATATAGCTTGACAACCTTAGTTTCTTATTCATAATAGACATAAACATTTAAATAGTAATAGTAGTAGACTCTTCCTAAATTACAAAACATAAATAGCATTGGAATTTTTCATTAACTTTCGTTAATTGTTGCATACAGTTGGCAATTCTCAATCGTTTATGAATGCTTGTTGGTTTGATCTATGTTTAGTAAACAACAACTGTAATCAGGTGTGGTTATATCACACTAAGTATTTATACATAATGATTAGACATAATGATTGATTGTTTGCAAAATTCTTAAAAATAGAATATTCAAATTAAGTTGATGATTGTCATTAGTCCTGTTGATTGAATAATATTAATAATGCACCTTATCTACATACTTTATTTACACACATTATTAGAATGTGGTTCGATTATATCGTTTTTCAAATTCTTAATTAATATTGAAAAAATCACTGTACTCCCTTTTTTAAAAATTAAATCCCGGAATTGCTATGGATTATACACTTAGCAATCCTTATTACGCACTGTTACACTTAAAACACCTTCAATACTAGTGTAGTTATGTTGGCACAAATTGAGGTTATGTTGTTTTGTTTACAACGGTGACGCGCACAAATTATGTGAACAGCTGTTTCTTAGCGGTGTCGAGTAGCCGTCTGCCTTCCTCTCAAGTTGATGATAATGTCTCTCGAAAAAGCATCTCTCTCTGCCGTTCCGTCTTGTGATCGTTGTAAATTTGGCTAATTTCTTGGATCTGATTGGTTGACGATCATTAATTTGATGCACATGCCCCCTCCGCGCAATATTTTAATTGTTGTTGTTAGCGTGGGGTGGCTGGTTTAGAGATTATAAACATTTGCTCGATTTGACACAAATATCTTATAATTGTAATAACTTTCTTATTATCACATAGATTTAAAATCTAAGCTTATCACTGTATTGGTAACACTTGGCTCTTTATTTTGAGTCCTCTCATGGTGTGCTTCTGTTCATTATTAAGGGAGTTAATGTTTGAGATTATCACAGTACACTATTCACTATTAATTGTATTTATTCTTAAACTAAAACTATTTAATGGCAATCATACCTCCTTGTGGGCATGCCTTCCAAGTCCTCCCACACTTCTCACTTATTTGTTACTTATATGTAATGACAAAATATAGTGCTTATGCTATCATTGACTTAGCCTATGAGTCTATCAATTGTATTTACAAATTATTTATAATAAGAGGTATCTGGGTAACTTCTGTATTACCCCAGTTGTAGACATTAAGTTGTTACAACTACTGTTAGTCTTTGTTTGTCTGGAATGTATTGTTATTCCTGGGTATTTTTGTCATTAATATGACCTCTATATTGCACTATGAGGTGTACATTTATTTTAACTCTTATTTGGGATTCTATTGTCTTTTCAGACTATTATTTAGTTTGAATAGTTTAATAGTAGTAGTATATTGATAGTTAGTCTTGTGTTTTTAACCCACTAGTCTGTTCCTTAGCGTATAGCATTGGATAATAGTAATTACACCTGGTGTCATATGACAGGTGTGCTTAATTATTCTTATTACACATTACGTCCTTGATTATAATACTCTTATGCTATTATAATAGTGGTATTATATCTTGCTTATGACATAGGTATTCGTCTGTTATTTCTATTTAGCATTACAATGTGGTGTTATCTATGTTTCACTTAGTGAATCTCATTTTGGCTGGCTTTGGTTCACCTTCTTTACTTAAATTCTTCTACAAAAATTACTCTTGGTATCTTATATTGGTATTGGTAGAAAGCTTATTACTTCTACTTGATTTGGGGTTTAGATATGTTTTACCTCCTATTAAATATGAAATTAGGTGGAAACTACCTGTATTTAGGTTATGTGGTTATTTTATTTGTAGCAACATTGGGTGTATTTAGTTGATACAAATTTACATTTTTTAACCTTGTTTATTCAAGTCTAAAGTTATTAATGACAACTGGTAATTCATTATTTATTTCTTTTTTTATCTTACATGATTTTTTGATTACTTGACTAACAATTATTATTATTATGAGACAATTCTAATTCTTCCTTACATTACATTGATGCTGTGCATAACTTGTTATTATGCCTTCATTTACAGCTTCTTTTATATTAACATTATTGTTACTTCCATTCTTTGTCTAATATAGGATGTCCTACTCATTTACAATATTATTAGTTGTATATGAGTCATCTAAGTTAGTCAGTTATTGTCTATATTTTCAATCTGTAAGTTCTTCAGTTATTATTTATACGGGTAAGACGTTAATCCATAGTTGACTGGCTCTTGGAGTCTACATCTTATGCCATGGTTGTTATGTGTCTTCCTCGTAGTATGTTTCTTCCTTGTTTTCATTGGTTCCTTACTGACCGAAACTATTGGGTTACTGGTTCCTGTGGTACAATCATTGTTTGCTGTATCTTCTTTCTTCTAAATATAATGTTATTATATTTGTTATTTACCATTAGTTTTTATTAACTCTTGTGTTGTGAGTTTATTCTTCTTCATGAGTTGCTCATGTAGTTTCATTCTTGGCATTCTAGATTAAACACTTGGTGTGTCTCGTTGACTCAATTATTATGACATGTGTTAATATTTTGGTTACTTAAATATTGGGCTCATATGTCTTGTTACAGTATAAGACAACGTTGGTAAGTGAAAAATATTTGAGATAATAATTATACTATATACAGTATATTCTTTTCATTTAAGCTTACTATATTTTCTTGAGATTTGTCAAAACAACTTCCGAAAATTTTGGCAATCTTCCGAAATTTTCATGTCAAATCTTCCGAAAAATTGTTTTCACAACTGGCAACACTGCCCCATACTGCCAGCCTGAAACACTGCCCGGAGGAGGAAATGAATTCCTGGAATTTCGGACTCACCAGTTGCGTCACCATGTACAGTATCATCGTGCATCCTGAGTAAAGTAATCTTCTACACACAGGTGGGACTATTCCTTATATTTTAATACACGAACACAGCAACTTATGGGATTTAAAGCATGAACTCAAAGACATCTTCATAAACAATAACTTCACATATTCTATGACCAACTGTCTGTTGTAACATGTCCTGTGGACATATAGTGAATTGTGTAATTAACTGAGTTAAAGAATCTGCCTGTTTAAATATGTCCATTACTATGCTGTATTTTATAGGACGCCACTTGCCTTCTAGCTGTGAGCAATTAGCAAGGAAAATTTAAATCTGTTACTTGGTCAGTTTTATTAACTTTCTTATGAAGATCAAATCTCATGAACAAGCTTATATTGAATGCATTGACAAATAACTATGGGGGTAGTTCATTCTGAATGTTCTTGTGTGAACAGGTTCTTTATCATGGGCTGTTACAGCATTGTGCCAGAATAAGTATCAAGTACTCAATTTTTATGGGCAACTGGTTTGTATAAGAATATGGCGATAGTATCAAGATGTATCTAAATGTATTTATATTACTCCTGTAATGCACAATTTGTTAAAAAAAAAAATTTGGCAAATATTAAACATGACTTGTCTCTTGGCAGTGATCATTATCCGAGTGTAAATTTAATTCATAATGTATCTAAATTCTAATGTAATAATTGTTATTGAGTCTGTGATCTATAAATGTTATTTGAGTAAATGCCAATGCATAGCAATGTCGCTTTATATCGAAACAATGCACGAAAAGGTGTTTGAAAAATTTGTTGTTGTTAATTATGTAATGGTTCAAAATGTAATTCTTGTTACTAATGCCAATGGTTATTATTATGAATATTGAGAATTTAAACGTGCATGTTGTATTAAGATGTTATCATTATAAAAGGAAAGAACACTAATAAAAGCTGTTATCGTTATGCAAGTGTTTTATTGTAAGTCCTGTCACACTGGGCTCAGCGCATCTTTTTCCATCCATCTAGATCACGCGTCTAGTTTTAAGAATTAAGTAACGATCCCTGATTAAAAAAAAAAAAAAAATTAAATAAAAAATTCAGGGGGACGTTTCAACGCACAAACACACTTTTACCACCACATAATACACAGCTCTTTTTTGCACGTGGCTATTAGGCTTAACGCCTCAAGTACAACAACAAGCGATCGCAGTGCCGAAGTTTAACGTGTTCACCGCTAGCCCTATTCACGACTATAGCTCGTGCCCAGAGTGATCTCACTTTCTCTTCTACTCGCTATGACACTACATTATCCACAATCCCTCATGATGTCTCATTAGCGGCATACAAATTATTTATAGCACCCTGCCATACTCTGACGAATGTACGTATTTCACCACACATAGAGTTTTAAGTACCGATACATATAAACATAAGAGACTTTTTTTTGGAAAATGAATAAGTTTTATCTGATTAAAGCCTGAGGATAATATTCTTGCAAGTTGTCTATTTGTTCGTCACTAGTTTGGACAAACCTTATAAATCATTATCATAATTTTAACTCAGTTCTTTGTACATTTCCCGTTAAATTCGGAAGGATTAATTTAAATATATCACGGCAATGGAAGCGATGACATCGATGGTGTAGCTTGTAATAACTTTCACTGTCATAGTATTGGTATTACACGGTATAGTCAGTGGTTGAAAATATGTACATGTGATAATTGGTTCATTGACTGTTGAAGAAAGATGATCGATGAATCGTATTTATTAAGTGCAAATTGAGAAAAACAATTTTTATAATCTCGTAGATTTCATTCCATACCTCTGGCGCTACAGCCCACGATGACCCTTGGCCTTCCCAACTAGTCGCCTTCAAACACCTCGGTCCTCCAGCCTCCGCCTCCAATCCCCGATACCCATCCTGAGGTCATCTTCTACGTCAAGTAGCTATCTTCTTCTAGGTCTCCCTTTACTTCTTTGCCCGTCTATTAAATCCCTCTAAGAATTGCTTTTTGCATTCTGTCGTCCTCCATGCGAATCACATGTCCCAACCAGCTGATCCTCATAGACTTGATGAACCTCACTATGTCCTCGCCATCCATCAATTCCACCAATACCCCAGTGTTCCGTATGCGTCATTCTTCACATTCTTTCACTGGTCCGAATATTAGTTTCATAATCTTCTATACAGGAAAAAGGTGCTTAGTTGCAAATATACTGTTAACAGCACTGTTTGCTTCAGTTCCGCCGTACGTAAGTTAGTGGGAAGCTTAATTTTTATTATCGTTTTCTATCTTATAAAGTGTGACGTTACATGCTTATTTTATATGGGTAATATGTGGTATCTTTCCTTGTGTACGTTATTGGTCTCAATGGCGTTTACTGTGTCTTTAAGTGTAGGCATTGTAGGATATATTTTCCTGGATGACGTCTGATATGTAAGCTAATTACACTTTAAACGTGTCAGTATCAATTATTGGTTATTCTGTAAGGATTGTAACCATATTGTGACATAGATCGTGGTTATCGAAAAGTACAGCGTTCATAAGTTATTTTAGGGACTCCGTTGCAAATTTGTAGAGAAACACAGGATATTTCTCTAAGTATCCTGAATTTACTTATAGTCTCAGAAAGATGAATACACAAACAGTATAAGTTTAAATTTAAGTATCTATGTAGAAAATTTAAATATTTGAATATTTAAGTATAAAAGCTAGTTGATACATGCTTTGTCGCAATGTTTCAGTGATTAATGTTTCCATTTCTATATTAAAATCCATTAACGAGTCGTTACGTACGAAATTTTTAAGCTGATCTAAACCGCTTATTGAGACATAATTAACTGTATTTTGCGTTGTAGCCCCATTATTGTTCCATTTAGTTACCATATCCCATCAACACGTCTTTAAAGTTAGTGTTTTCCAAACACAAGTCGCAACAAATATTACCTGTCACTTGTTATTCTAAATAATGTAGCATGAATTGACAGTTATTGTGAGGAATATTATATTTTGTTACGATAGACTGTTGATGATGTGTTTCTCCGTTGAAAATTTCGTAAACAATTACAGTTGGAAAACAATTTTTGTAGATTATATTTGAATCCATGATAGGAAAACAATTTCAAATGCCATATACACTATCATTGAAAATATCACAACATACCACAGAGCAAATTACACCCTTCGAACAGGAGTTTTATTGTATTGTGAGCCGTGATAAGTAAGCTGAACACTTCCTGCTGTTGTACATAGTCTCAGTAAACTTTAATATGAGAACGTCAGATGTAGTCACTAACAGCTAGCACGGAGTAACTAGAAATATGTCTCACTTTATTCAAATTTAAAACACTTCCAACAGACTGCCAATGCAATGAGAATTTATTGGAGAACATACTAAACGCAATACATGGAAATCTCAAATATATAAGTGTAGACTCACTGCGGAGTTGTCTACAGACTTGAGATTTTTGATTTGATAAAAGAAAGTAGACAAAATACAGCCACAACAGAAACTCGTGGAACATTACTGTCTGTGTATATAAACACTGTAAGTGATTGTTATTGATGGCAAGAAGGAGTCACAGTATTGTCACAGCTGAAATCTCTGCACAGTACTAATAAATTTTAGTATTATTATTTATTAGTAGCGGTAGATAATTTTTATTAATTCCTTAAACTTTATCATATAGTCAAATATTCTTTAAGAGAAAGAGTTATCTACTAGGCTTTCCTTTCTAGATAAGCTTGTTCGCCTAGTATGGGGAATATCCTCATACCCGTATGGCAATAAGGCGGGAAAGGCACAAGAATATAATCCTGGCTCAGCATCTAGCGAACGTTGTTCAACATGAACTTTTCTAGCAATGTGCTGTTGTTAATCTAATCTATCTAGTAAAGGAATGAAGTTTTGGTCAGTGAAGCCGTTATCATCAGACTCGTCCTCAGTATTAACGGAATTTAATCGGGTTATAAGTTATCACCGTCGGTGGGAATCAAAGTAAAAATTTCCTTGTTAATAACTAGGTTCTTCTAATATATATTGTTTTTATCGGTCAGATAAGGCTTCACGAATTTTCAGAAATTTGACTCGAAATTGTAAGAACCCAACTGAAGTTTGTTGACTTGATGAATAGAATGTAGAAGGAATCAATTGCTAAAATCGTAATATTGAAACGTTTCGCATAACGTAACAATTCGGGAACCTGGTTAATTGGCTCAGGTCAATTAAACAGGCTGCCATTATCTTTACAAAATCATAAATAACTGGAAAGTAAACAAAAGTTAAATAGGATCCCGTGAATTGAGGAATATTGACAGGGGTTTGTAGATTAATTCACTCACCTTTTTGGACCATGACATCTCTTTATTTCATAAAGTTTTAACATCTCCGAAGAAATTTAGCAATGAGTTTATTAAAAGTAAAAACATTTGCACCTCTTGTACAAATAGAATTAGATTAATTAATGAGTTAACATAGCCTTTACTGCCCTCGGATCCGAGTATTTTGTTTCAGTATATGATATTAAAATTATCATCTTTATTTCGTGCCATCTGAAGAATGGGCTTATTTAACTTTAACGTGTTATATTCATAAAAGCCTTAAACTTAACACATATTATTACTAAGCATGAAATTACAATTTTATGGTAATTAAGTCAGTCTTTCGTGTTTTACTTTACTTTCATTGGTTAATTAAGTGTCTATCATGTATTATTTTAAGTTAAGTTCTGAACCACGGAAGTAGAACTTTCGTGATACCTGTGTGTAACATCGTCGGCGAATCGGCGCTTCTATCGGTTGTGCAGGGTGTCTTGGAGATCTTCTGGCTATCGTGTTTTGGTGAAATCTGCCGTCATTCCTAAAGATGAGTCGTCTGTTGGGTCTGTAGATGCTTGCGGTAGGTTTTGGGTTGTAACTTTCACTGGTATTCACATTGTTGTACCGCACATTGTACTTACGTTTAACAGTTACATGTTAACAGTTTAATATCACATTTAGGTGATGTTAGTTTGTTACAGAGATGTCATTGTCATACACTCACGTCATTTTCTACATTTTTTACATCATCCGGCTATCTCACACAAGCTTCTCCTCGTTTATAGGTTTTTATATTGACTACATACTTTTGTACGCTGTATCAGCAGCGGAGTCTGAGATACAACTGAACTGGCTAAGTATAGGGGTGAAGAGGCTGTCCGCGCGCGGGTAGCTTGTCAGCGTAAAAGTAGTTCCATATTCGATTAATATTTACTCGATTATTCTCTGACATAATTAACTATATTTAATTATACTACGGTATCTCTCACTTAGTATTTTATTATTGTACATCATTGTTTTTTATCAAGTTCCGATTTAATACAATTATTAGTCATATTCACGGGTAATTATGCGTGTTGATGCCGGTTTCGGCAGGTTAAAACCGGGTTAATTATTAAGGGGTGTTATCGCAATTTTATTATAGAATTCTTTTTGTTTTTAAAACTATTTATTTTGGGTATTATGGCGGGGTTACATTATCTTTTTCTTTAGGGGTTTATGTTCTGTTTTAATGTGAGATTTTAAATTTCTTTTATTTCCTTTTTTTCCTTTTTTAAAATCGTCACAATATAACGTTCTACCTCTTGGCTCAAATTAATGCTCTTTGCTCTTTAGCAAAACCGGTCACCTCAAGTTTATACGTTAAAAGCAAATAGCATATACGCAATGCAAATAAAAGCTTGTAATCTATTAATTTGGTAGCAGAAAATTTATTTATGTTACGTGGACTGCAACAAAAGGAACGAGTGCCTGCAGAATTAAGTTTCAAATAAGGAAAGTAACGGTTACACGCAATTCAAGAGTATAAATCTATATAACAGACATTGGAATTACAAGTTTGCTAACTTCTATCATTTGAGAGAAGTTGATGTCCATAAATCTGGTGAAAGGTCAAATCGAATGAAACAAAAAGATTTCTCCTAGCATTACTCTCTGTCTCACTCTGTTTCTCAAGCTGCATGTCTTGCGGCTGTCTATATAGGCACTGGTGGTGAATAAAATGTAAAAGATAGTGCCAAATACAGTGTTAACTTAAAAGTAATTGACGTTAATAATTCGTAAATCCTTAGTGTAGCTGCAACAACTGTTTTAAATATTGAAGAAATTAACACGCTGTTAACACATGTCTCATACCACAGAGCTTTAAACGACACTGAGTGAACAGGCATATACACATAATTTACGGCCTTACTAAACGTTTTGTAAATGTGTAGTAAAATGTTTGAATTGTAAACACAGTAAATGTACGCAATATACGTCGTACTAGTAGAACACATAGGATAGTAAACATAATGCCTATCCATAATTCCGGTTTTATTCAAGTATAGAAAAATATATTATACTTTTTTAGCGTACCGTGTCACTTATTTTAAATAATTATATATTACCTTATATCCACTCGAGTGACACAAAGTTTCGTCTAGTTATGACGCGTTTCGGGCAAAAAGTCCCATCCTCAGATAACACTGATATTAATTTAAAACTAACTATAATATAAAATTGTAACCATGATTTTGGTTATGTCATTTAAATAAAATAAAACTTTATATCGCACGTGAAATTGTTAAATGAAGCACGGCCGGAGCCCCCGCATGCGTGTACTCTTACACTGCCAGAGCCCCCGCATACTTTTATTTAAATGATATAACCAAAATCATGGTTACAATTTTATATTATAGTTAGTTTTAAATTAATATCAGTGTTAACTGAGGATGGGACTTTGTGCCCGAAACGCGTCATAACTACACGAAACTTTGTGTCACTCGAGTGGATATAAGGTAATATATAATTATAGAAAAATATGGTGAAAATGTTCAAACATAATAGTCATATTTTAAAAAGTCTTGGGATATCGGGATACTTTACAGTTTTAAAGTTACAACTGTAGCAGACTTTTCCCCCGTAAGTTATATTTTCAGAGAATACGTCTAAAAGTTAGAAGTTTAAAAATTAATTCTCTACGTTTTATGTAGAGTGTGTTGTAAAAATCGTTGTTGCACTGGACAACTTTATTGTTCAACATTAGCCTATATGTTTTTGTCTGTCAACAACCAACAATCTACTAATAATTCGCAACGGCTATTTCTTTATTATTAACAACTTCAAATACAAAAAGTTATGCTGACTGAAGAGCTTAAGTAACCGTTATGTTATTTCACACATATTTTAGAAAATAATTGTTTTAGTCGTGTAATATCACATGTGAACAATTTGTGAATTCATATTTTAAAATGTTCTTATCTATTTATTTTATTTACGAATGTCGTAAGAGTGCTAAAATCTATTAGTATAAGGGTAAATGTGATCTTATTATATGTTTCCAAAAAAGAATATTCAAATGTAAGACGTAAATTAATATAATAAGTGATTTGGACTATAGTTTAATTGCATCCACATACGCACATACACATATAAAATCCCATACACAAGTATACAGAATAGTCACCTTGTATTAAGTTTTTTTTTCTTAAGTGCTTTTATATGGTTTATCACAAAAGTTTATAAAAATTTGTAACAGATATATAAAAAAAGTGTACAGTAGCTTGACTGCACCTCACTGCACCCTTTTTTCGTTCCTTACTCAATTTGCAGTGGTGACTATAAGGATTGGTAAGTTAGTTTCAGTCTGTCATAGTAACGAACAGATTATTAGAAAAGCAATGTAGCGTAAGTAATAAGGTTCGTTACTTGGAGCCGCCGTTGCTTCCTACCCTGACGTTATATACTGCACATTAGAGTAACCTTTACCCCTTTATCTACGTCCCTATTTCATGTCCCAGAAGTAGCGTTGCAAGTGCTCATACAGATGCAATAGCTTGCTAAGTGACTTAAAAAATAAATGAGTTGGTATTTATTAGCACACAAATAATAAATTAAATAAAGTTTAATACATTTTGGAGGCTACAGTCTAAGAATTATAAACATCCGAGTACAGACACTGTCTAAGTTTTAATGTAACGTGTTTTTGTAGAGAATAATATTAAAATATCATTGCTAACAAAGACAAACTAGTTTACTAACGTCACCAAACATTAAAACCGTTAAGTCTGTAGAACGTCATTTGATTCTCATATCAGCAATTTCGGCAACACTTGTAACACAGCTAAGAAAAGGACACATATCACAATTGTTTTAAACATATTATTTATAAGGAAAGAAGATTGAAATGATATTTCATTGAAGCTAAATTGAAGTTTACTGTAATTAATGTATATAAATTTGTGACATTTTCTTCACACGTTTTGGAGAAAAATAAATATTCGCATGTTGGTTCTTGGTATCCAAGTCACGTAGGAATATAGATTATAGATAAATAAATCACCTTGTATCCGTCGTGTGACTTCGTTATGTCGATTAAAATGACGCGTTTCGGAGTTTTCGCATCACGAGAGTGTCCGATCGGCTTCACGGTGGTGCGCACCAGTTAGAAAGCGAGTGAGTTACATTGGTTGATAATTATGTGTAACGTGTGATTTTAACTGTCAACGACCTCAATAGAGTGATTTAATCTGATGATGGAGCAGATGTTCCGAAACGCGTCATTTTAATCGACGTAACGAAGTGACACGACGGATACAATTTATTTATTTATCCGGTGATTTATTTATCTATAATCTATAAATATGCGACATATATTATCTGAGACATAATTCTTGTGCAATAAACGAATTAAAATTATTACAATAAAGTGAATTACGTGAATATGGGCAAAACATAGTTGAGGAAGTGGTAAAAAAAGAGTTAACTTTTTTTGGATACATGAAGGAATGAGTAACGCAATATATCAGAGAACGATTTGGAATAGATATCCAATGAGAATGAAGACCTGTGAGAAATGGAAGAACGATATTAATGTGGAAGAAAGAAAATCAGAAGACGCAGAAAGGCAGTACGGCACACACATATTCATATTTCTTCGTAGGTAATTCACTATGTTTCTTACAGGATTTTTACATTATTTAAGTATGTTGTCAAATAATAATTACGCCTGAAAGTATTTTTCTTATTTTTTGATTGTTGTATTTCGATCTGATGCGCGTTTTACAGAATAAGTCTGTATCATAAGAGGTTTATACATGTATTAACGAATGATCGATTTGTTTCGATTTCAATATAACTTATCGAATAATCGATATCAGTCAATTTAGATTTTTGGTTGTTGTTATGTTTGTTTACTAGTCAGCTGTTTTTGTGGTTATATTGAAAATATTTAATTTTTTAACTGTAGTTTAATGTTCTGTGTGTGTGTGTGTGTGTAATATTTTCTGTAGTTTAATAAATTTATGATTTTAAATAAATCATCTTGTTTTTTCAAGTTGAATTTTTTCTTAAATTAGGAATTTATTATTATTGTGTTTATAAGTATTGATATTTTTCCAAATATTCATTTTGTGACCTTTTGGAAAATTTAAATTAATTTAACAATTTGAGTGTCTGGTAATTGAAGTCTAGTATTTAGTTAGTGTGTGGTTACAGAATATTAATAATTAATAGGCCTATATAATATTAATGTATTATATGTATCGTAACGTTAATCATAAATGTATAAAACTGATTTATATTTCTGTCGGAATGTAACACTGTCACGTAGACATGTTAGCCGTAAACGATAACGTAAGTTAACATAATTCAAGTTACGAATGCTGCTGCGAGTGAAGTAAAGCTAAATACACGAAATGTTGTTTTTAAGTAAAGTCCGTTTTAAAATAATTCGGTGACATTAAAAGATGAAAATCATTTATTATAGGTAAAATATCTCTACAAGGTTCTTTATTTTTCTAAAGAAATATTAGACTTTCATACGAGTAACTGTTTTATTCCATTATCCTACAAGTCCGCCACTTGCGTCTTCAACCAGTTATTAACGACGTTTTTCAGTTCGTCATCATTTTAGAACCGCCTGCTATTGAAACTACTTGTTTGAATTAGTGTATAAGTGATCACACTTAGTACGAGATTAGGGCTAGAGGACGAGTGAACAAAAATTTCCCAAACTTTTTCCTGTAGCTGAACAGTTTAAGCTACTCTGTGATGTCGAGCGTTATCGTACAAAAACACGATGCCTCTGGATAACAAGGCACGTATTTCTTTTGAATAATCTTTACTTTGTAAGTAACTCTTAAGTATTTCTTGCAGGTTTTTATATTATGAACGGTTCTTCAAATATTAACTATTTTTGCAAGTAAAATTATATTGTATTATCACCTTACGCACGTTTCACTAATTAAATCAGCATCATCAGAGGTTTATAAATAAATAAACATTCATTATTTTGAATGGTCCATGTAAATTACAACAGAGTTTTCACTATGAGTCAGCGTTAACAGTCGTTACGCGTTGCATAAAATCAGTCAACAAGAAGCATTTCTTATCCTCCCCAAAAAATGACAGTGATTTTTGGAACAGAAGGTGCTTGTTTTAATTTCCTGTTTCGGAGACAATGCGTGTTGCTATTCTAATGAGTGTTGACTTGACATTTCTGTAGGACATCCGAGTCTCATCTCACAAGTTGCCTGTGACTTTCAATAACTCTATTGTTTTGCCTTAAAAAGTACGTATTAGAGCCCAAACCTTAGAGTAGGGCGGGATTTCCTACCGTGGCATACATTGTATACTACTCACAATGCAGGTCGCGTATCTGATACCGACGAAATAACCGACAGCAGAATATTATGTCATATTGCAACAGGGTGCACGCGGGATCCCATAGTAGACTTTAGTTAAAAACTGCACTACTTATGCATGGGCATCCATTTAACGTTTGAGTGTTCCGATTCATTAACTTACTTATTTAAACATAAGAAATACTTTAAATCACAACTTCTACACCTTGAAACCATAGCTAGGCTATGTACAGCATTAGTAAAATCGGTCCTGATGTACGGAAGTGAAACATGGGTACTGACACAGGGTCACCTGTTTCGACTTCCATCTTTTGAAAGGAAGATACATCTGTACTTAAGAAAATTTATGGACCCATTAGGAAAGGTAGAAAGTGGAGAATAAGATACAATATAGAGCTCTATGAGTTATATAGATTGCCTGATCTATTGTGACAGTAATCAGGATAGCTAGGCTGAGATGGACAGAACATGTACCAAGAATGAATGAGGACGATGTTCTTAAGAGGATTATGAAATGCACACTAGAAGGAAAGACAGGACGGGGAAGACCCATACTACGATGAATTGATGGGATCCTAGAAGATATGAAAGTACTTGGAGTGAAAAATTGATGGACGTTGGCTAAGGATAGGGAAGTCCTGAGGGAAGCTGAGACCCACGGTGGGCTGTGGAGTTACTAATAATAATGATGATGATGATGTTTTGAACACAAACTCGTCTTTATCAATAATGAAAACATTAAATTTTGAGCTAAATAATGCTCTTATCCTCAAACATGTCATATTAATATAAAGAGAAAACGTTTACAGCAGATAAACATTATATTATTTCCCGGAAAAATACGTTTTCAATCGAAACCAGATTGCAAATGTAAGAACATCTAGCGTATGTAATAAACACTGTATTGAAACGCTGGTTAAAACATAACGTTCACATTGTGGAAACGAAAAAAAACTTGCCTCGACTGAAACATTAAATATTGTAATAATACTGGCCCTAGTGACGGACAGTACGGGAACGCAAGGCAGATGTTCGTAATTCACACGCTACTGAATAGCTGGAGCCTAATTGCCACATAACTCGTGAAGAAAAAGTTGAGTAAGTATATACATAATTTGTTCATATTTCAGGACAACACTCTGTGAGCTTTTGTTAACTCTTTTTTACGTCTAGCCAAGTTTCACAAAGTGCAGCATAGAATAAAAAACACAAAGTTTTACTGTGATCTAATTGTAATCCGAATAGATATCTATGTGCCATTTGTTCGTACTCTAAATTTATAATAACATGTTTAATTCGGTTTTTGTTCAAAAGTAATTTAAGTACTGAATTTATTAATCAATTTTTATTTACTGTTGCCGTATCAAAACTAACATATTACTGATCACTGAACTGCCTAGTGTTGGCTTTAAGAATTTTTATGCAGTGGAAAACATTTAACATGAAAACGGTTAACACGAAATATGGATCAGGTTCCGATCGTTGCTTCTATTTTACAACGGAACTTAACAGCTGCAGTTAGTTGTTATAACTGCTTTTATTTTAGTTTGTACGCTTAACACTAACGTTTTGCCTACATAATGTCGGTTAACACGAAAAAGCTATGTGAAAAATAATTTTTTGCTGGCTTTCAATAGCTGCATAATAAATAAATCCACGCATGCACGCCCAAAACAGTGCAAGTTAAAAACTGGGAACTCGACACGGAAAATTTACGAGTTCTTACCATTGCCAATATGCTTTTGTTGCTGAGCCGTGTTCGTCGATATTTAGAAACCAACTCGGAAGGTCACATGTGTGACCCAATTGATAAATTAGAACAATTTGTTGAAAATAATGTAGCGCAGAATTGTGTGCAAAAGAATATTGTGGATTATTTTAAAAAGAATTAAACATTGTTACTATAGGGACTGTAAAAGACATACTACATAACTGTACAAGCAAAATTAAATCGTTGAGACTGAGTTAAGAACAGTTACAATGCATGTATACTAATTTTTAAGAAAACTAACCATAATTTTTAGAAAAAAATTAACCAGATATTATGCAGGAGGATAAACAAAACGTTTATATGTAAATACTTTTAGAATATTCTTTATAACTTTATTTTGCTACTCAATACAGTAAATAAGCTATACAGTGTTTGTTCATTTATCTCTTATTGTTTCACTTTTTGTCCATTTAATACGAAAATTGGTTAACACGAAAAAAACTAGCTGTTACCCGTCATTTCGCGTTAAACGTTTTCCACTGTATTTACATTCCTCTATACGTCAATGTTTGATATTATTTCATTATTTATATATATTCAGATGTTTGGTGAGTAAAATTAGACAGAACTACAACTGCATAATTGTACGAAGATCTTATGTATTAATCCTGTTGACTAGCTGAACCGTATAGTATGACTACATTACTCTGCTTATACTCTGCATTCTTGTGTTATATGCATGTAATGTTCTTAGTGGTTCAATTTTGGTATAGGTTTTATACTATGAAAATGACGTACATCCATAGCATTGAAGCTGCATGTCCGCCGTTGCATTGTTTGCAGGTGGTTTCAAAATTGTAGTTAATTATATGAACGAAGGAATAAAGGGAAGAATGCTGCAGGGAATGAATACTGTTTAACCCTACGAACGATATTTAAACAAGAAAATTTAGTAAGGATTGAAGTAAAGGAATATCGAAGTCTTTTTAGACCATTTGTTACATACAAATTTAAAAGACGGACCTTGTTAAAAGAATAAACGAATCTAAACGGAAACGAAAAAACAAATTTTTGCGTCAGATTTCAGTGTTTGATAGAGAACGAAACAGCACGATACAGTCAAATATAGAACTAAATTGTTTGTGTTAATATCAAGGTACTGTGAATTAAACGAAATTAATATACTCAAGTGGTTAGACATGTACGAATGCTGGAGAAAAGATGTACTGGAAGGTACGAGAATCCGGGACGCAGAGACGAAATCCAGAAAAAGATAGATTGATGATATAGACGAGAACGTAAGCTGGATGGAAAAAGATGTAGGATAAAGGTGGCTAATAGTGGGGTTTGAAGAACAAGGTCGTGGCTGTAGTGCCAAGGTAAGTAAATAGATTCAAATATAACTGTCAAAACAGGTCACGTTGTTTTCAGATTATTTCACGTTATTGTTTTCGATGCCATTTAAGTCTCCTGAAATGGAATACAGATTAACGATGAGGTGAAAATACCTACTTTTATATTTGTAAACACTCTGTAAGATGAACGACAGATTACAGGTTTAGAGCAAAAATAAAAAATTCATTAACATTTATTTCCATTCGTAATAATTCAGTATGTATCAAAATATATTTGAGGAACAGAAACATGTTCCAATAATGTATTTATAGATGAGCTTTTAGGACCATTTACTAATAAGTAGTGTTATTAAAAGATGAAGGTGACGGGTTCAAACTTAATTTAGAGAAAAATCAAATATTTCTGTCTGCAGGCTTTCTAAATATTTATGTTACAAATATTCTAGAATAAAAGTGAAAGCTTTCTATATCTATATAAATTTAGTTACTAAAGCATAACTTACTTTACCAACAAAATTACATTAATACTGTATATTCTCTACAGTTATTATGAAAATAAAAATATTTTTCATTTACTAAGATCGGAACTTACAGAATGGTGAAATGAGTAATGAAACACTGTAATGCAAACAATATCAGATATTTCAGGCACGAAGGCTATACCTCCTCATCACCTGTCAGTAGGCCTACAGTAGGCCTGTCAGTGGCGCGGCCGACGAATTTCATTGTCAACGTATTTTTTCATGTTTCCTCAACTGGATTAAAAATATTTAAAAACACGTTTTTAATATACGCGCCTAACGCAGTGTGGACGAGTGAAGACAGATGAAGACAGTGAAGACACCCATTTTGTCAGCAGCTAGAACTGAGTAGCGTATAATACAATATATGTTTTCCGTATTGTTTTTACTACTAGAAATCGGATTTTTTACTCTTGTATATTGGTCTGTGCAAACATATACTATAAGCAATAAAATATGGACAAACAAATCTCTTATTTTGAATGTTTATTAAGGGAATCCTGAAAGAAGGAGACGGAAGACGGTTTGTTCGAGCCCTTATAATTGTGCAAATTATGTTGGTGCGCGGTCAGGAGTATGGAAAATTATTCTGGAACATCTCCGGGGTCTATATAAGCGCCTACGACCGGTTCAGTTAGTTACACCTGGCGATATTGTAGAGTGCGGGGTCAGTGCGGATCAAGTGATTGTTGCGTATTGTGTTAGAATTGGTGCGGAACTCTATGGTTGACACTATTATTTCTTGTGGAAAAATATAACTTGAATTATTGTATGAGAGTAACTTATTGATTTCAAATTGTTATTTGTGACTAAATAAAGCTGGTAATAATTAATTACTTCATTTGTGTCTATATTTTGTTTCTACTGTACAATACAAAAAAACTACTTTTATAACAGTTTCTACTGTTATAAAGACAAAAAGTAATACGAGAGCAATATGTTGTTAGTGTTACTATTAATATAAAACTATGTGTAGGCCTATTAGCTGAATCAAGATAAATCTTGTTTTATTTGCATACTTATTCGATATAGATAGTAGACAAAATGTATACTTGTGAGCATGTTGGAAGTCGTATACTTTGGTACTACGCTATATTTTATAAATAAGGGTTTACTTTCTATAGGGAGGCTGCACTATCTAGTTGTTCCATAAATTGTGAAAAGTAACTAAAATATTTTTGATTTTCAGAAACGTTCGTTAAATTTAAAAAACTTTCTCGAAGCTTGAAGTTAAATTATATAGAATTTAATTATAACCACAGAATTTATGTCTCATACACGTTCACATCAAGACTATGCACTTACATTTCAACAAAAGCACAACACAAACTCATTCTCATGCACTGTCATACGCTAAATGCAAAACCACATGCTTGAGTACACAAGCTCATGATATGCTTGAGGACTTAGAATAACATGATTCTAATAAAGAGCTAGCCCATAAGAAAAGTGTAAGTAATCTACTCCTAATTAAAACGGCTAACAATGTTCCTTTTAATATACAATTATTTGATAGGTCTTGTAATTAGTAATGTAAGAAATTAAAAAAAAAATAATTCTTAAAGAAATAAGAAAATATCATCTATTACTACCAGAAATGCGGTAGTGTCTGTATCTACACTACAAACGTCTCTATTTAATGAAAAATAAATAACAATACGAGATAAGATTAGAGAGTTGTTTAACATGAAAATTATTAGATTATTGTTAACGTACAAACAAAGTAAGAGAGGTGGCGGACGCCGTTAGAGAGCGAAACCTTGTTAACGATTCCAAAGTGATCATGAAAAGTGAATTAACAAAGGGAATTGTTAAGCGCCTAGGGTAAACGACAGCCCATTAAACATTAAAATATAATTATGTAGGCTTACAATATTTAGAATAAAATTTTTCTGTAAATCCTAATATAATGACTTTTATTTTCAAAAATATGCAAGAATTACAAATCCCCTAGTCTTACAACAACGTACACATTAAAATTGAAAGTCAGTAATTACGAAGTGACCATTTTTGAAGTGCAACGCCATATAACTAATGAAAAAGTTTATCATCGATGACAGCGCGTGTCAGCGGTGACTCGAAAATACAAGTTTTAAAAAAGTACCCGTAATTAAAAAAAAGTTCGGAAATTATCAAATCTGTATAACCTACATCATCGCAACAACATAGAAACGTTAAGATTCAATAAGGAACAGTTCACATTATGTGAAATACAAGTTTCCAGTTTTTTCACAATAGCTTGCAGAATGTACAGTGATTGGATAAGATAAGTGGTTGATGAAACAAATAGGGAAAATGATGCAAAAGTGTCAGAAGCTTTGATTTGAAAGAAATATATAAAATTTGTAAACTTTAGTTAGGGAATGTTTTTTTTAATTATTTTAAGACACAAAAAGTTATAATTTTTCTGTATTATGGTGTATATGTATTTTTGCCTTTTTATTGCCTATATGTTGTACTTGCTTGAACTGTCTTCTGAAGGAAAACGTTAGATCGTAGAAACATGGGAATTTATAGGGATATATTGATGACATGACACTATTTAACTTCTTGCATTACTTCATGAATTTATTAAATTTCAATACTCTTTATATGGCTGCTTCAAAAATAAATTCTAAGTCAATTCTTCTCTTCAGATAAAATATAAAAGCCCCATTTGACAGATAACATCGGATGTAAGAATCGTAAGATCTTTATTATCTCACAATATATGCTAATAGACGTTCACGGTTAAAAATTGCTGTATTCTCTCAGTCTGTAATCTGTTGATAGCTACAAAATTTGATTTCGTGAGATACAGATGATAACCATTCCCCTAAACGTTTATATTTATATTAACTAAATATGACAAATAATATTAAAATGTACGTTACTGTAAATATTCTGCAAAGGTAAAGTTTTGTAAAAGGACTGCTAATTTTATGTTACTAATGCTATTTACGGAAATATTTTTTAACTGGTTCCTCGGTTGTCTTATGAAGATACGTAGCCTAGTAATGGTAACAGTAATTGCTAGTAGTGGGGCACTTATCTTCGTAACAAAAATGATCATTAAAAGTTAAAACAAAAGCAGGCTTAATATTAGTAGGAATATTGATCAATAATAATGATAAATAAATTTTTGTTTAGGCACAGGGCTCCCACTCACCCTTACCATCTACCGGGGACACAAGGGACAAGCAGAAGAGATAGAAGGAACAAGTGAACAAGTGTAATACAGCAGTTTATCTCCAACCATGTATACATACTTGAAATTATGTATTTATAATATATAATTTCTGAAGGAATTTAGAGTCAGTTCTTGTAGAGTCTGTAACAAGAATTCTGGAACATAAAATCTTATTTTTGTAATTAATCTAGAAAATGATAACGGCTAGTCAAAGTAAGGCGAGTCAGAGAATTTCGGTTTTAACTATAGAGCAAAACCCCTTGCGTTAATAAAGCAGTCGTGGCTACCAACATAATTTTGCCAATATAAATCGGACCTATCAATCGGCCTATAAATCTAGGCTTTACACGTGTTGAGTAACGAGTTTTAAATAACTACTCACTAGTAATTCGTTGAGTCCGTGAAGGGCAGTATAGAAAAAGAGTAAGCCAGTGTGAGTTCTTGTTGTAAACGACATGAAACAGGAAGCTTTCGTAATTTTCACTCCACGATTCACAAATCCAAATTTGTTAGCCATCCAAGACAACAAACTACGCGACACAGGATGGCAAGCTTATGAAATGTCTTCCAGCCTATTTAATAAGGCTGAGATTCCCTCTGGTCTTCTGGTAATGCTGTTAGTGTGTTGAGGGAGAGCAGCTTAGAGTCCATAAAAACTCTTAGATCTGACTTTGAATCGCTTCTCTATATAGTTATGACGTCAGCTGTGTAAGTAAAACATGATAGATTAGTCTTCCGAGTGTGACAAATTGTTTTCTTACGTTTAAGGGGCACACAATTTCTCTTGCCCACTCTTCAGTCTTCATCTATGCGCTGCTGAAGAACAAAAAAAAAAGATTCACCCTGCCATTGGAATGCGAAGGTCGATTTTCATCCCTAGACGTTTGCACGCCACAAAGTATGATCTACGTTAGTGAGTCGAGAACGATGGCCTCAGGGCACAAGGACGCACCCTGTTGTATTTAGTCCTAGACGTGGTACTCGAGGGCTATGCCGCGGTAATCTGTCACTTCCCCGGTACCCGTAGAACCAAAATTCAAAGTTCTCAAAATAATTCTTGAGAATTATTATGGGTCCCTTAAAAACCCTCGACCCTAAAAAACTCCTCCTCGGAGGGTGAAGAGAAGGTAACATTTCTCCTCGAGTGATGACAAAAGATTCGTGACATCGTCTGCCACTTGCCGGCAGTGCCGAAGTATCTGGTGGTGAAACGGAAATAAGGTGACTTCGTAAAAGTGAGTCCCTTCATACTGAAACAGCTGTCACCGGTTACAGGACATCAGAAAAGCCGCAGGTGGACTAACTTTCGAGACCCTTAACGATCAACAGGTTTGAAGTTACTGTAACTACAGAAGGTAGGGGACATAGAGGTAGAAGTCGTTCCTCATACCACCCTGAACACCACAAAGAGAGTGGTAGTGTGCAGAAGCCTGCTGAGCGGCGCAGAGAAAGAAATTGCTACTGAGCTCGCCCCACAAGGCGCCATCTCATGTCGAATACTAAAGGCGAGAAGGGATGGATTGACGCCCCATCTGCGTCTTACGTTCCTAAACTACAGGACAACTTTCACAGGCTGAGTGTGAGAGCATTCATCAGTCAGCCGATGCAATTAATGTTTTCAGTGCTGCTTGCGTTTCGTGCACACTGCATCAAGATGTCAAGTAGGTCAAGACTTGCTTCTGTAGTAAGTCGGTTCATGGTGACGATCCCTGTGCTGAACCAATGAAATGTGTCAATTGCGGTGGTCAGCATTCATCTAGATACCTCAGTCGTCCCGTTTATAAGCAAGAGGTGGCTATTCAGGAAGCCAACCAGGGCAAAATCAGTTACGCACAGGCTGTAAAACCAACAGCGTCACCATGTGCGACTTGAGACGGACACAAATATGATGCGAAATGATAGTGTTAACCAGTCTACCAGTAGACCCACACATCGTCCGCCAAAAAGGGCGAGCATAAACATTCATGCTCCTGCAGCCACCATCAGTGAAGGCGAGACGATGAGAGGGCGAGACCGCCGTCCATCTCCCCATCCTCCCATATACACCAGGGAGAACTTCTTAAAACATAATTATGGATATGACCTCCCCGATGGCCAGTAGATGAGCTCCGGTTCGGAGTTCAGCTCGATTACCGGCGCCAGGGATCTTACCGACCTCGGTAACCTAGCGGAACTCGACAATCTAAAAAAAAAGGAAGAAGAAGAAGGATGGTGTATTATCGTACTATCATGAAGCATTTTTGAGTTGCCAGGTAAGGGGAAGTAATTTAAGAATTTTACAAACAGGCTAGAACTCCAATCTTTTGTAATTCGTCCAGTCATCTTAGAAATTTCGATCTATATGCCATCGACTTTTCTTGTAAGCCGTTTGTCATTTCGCTGCTCACCATATTATTGGTCTCTTAATATTTAAGTGTAATCAATATACAATTACTCTAATTTTTATACTGATAAACTGTTAATAAATCATATCACTTGTGAAGGATAAGACACCATGAGTGATTTCCTTGATAATAGTAGGTAAGTATTACCACCACTGGTTACTACCACTACTACTACAATTTACTACTATTAGTACAAGGGAAATACTACTACTGTTGATAATAGTAACCTCTATGTCGTAGACTCTATCTTTTGATTAGATCTCCCTCTTTCTTCCTTTTTAGCTAACAGCCAAAAATCTCTAGAATAATGATTTAAGTCAGATTTCTCGCCTAGTTTGTTAATTTCATACTTTCTCATGCGTCTAATCTAATTATATAGGCCTATAGAGCTGTTGTATTAATAAAATTTGTTTAAATAACACATATTCAGGAAATAATAATACATATAATACAACACATTACATAATTACTGGGTCCACACAATTACAATTAGTGTTACTTATACGTTTTATGCAAATTTCTAAATCCTATGAAGGAAAACCTAAGGATTTCGTTCCAACGTTAGAGTACCTTTATAGTATTTAACACTTAAAAATAATACAGCTTTCTAAGAAATAAAACACTTTTATTTATTTGTATGTAGTGCTGAAATATTTTGTTGCACGTCAAGAAAAGCGATTTAATGTTTAATGTGCTGTTTAGGAAACACATACTTCACTTTTCTAACCTGACGATGTATCTGGTAATTTATTTTATAAAATTGAATAATTGTAATCACGTCTGACTATTTTATTTTGAATATGAAACTTTGTTTTTTTGGGTAGCTACTGTGTGAGAGATTGAAAACATTTTTTATGGTTTATAACATTTTTATGATAAAGCGCAAGAACAATATTCCATCAGTCGCCTAGGTATAAAAATGAAAAGGAAAGGAAAATAGCACCATCAAACCGATAATACACTATATCCACGTTATGTTCTATGTACTTCAACAAAACTATAAAGTTATCCAATCAATTGGTTATAAATGTGTAAATAATAAATCACTCTTTCCGGCGAGGAAAGAAATGATACGAAACCCATAAAACGTTACTACAGAGCTGTATAACTATATAGAAGACAACAATGTATACTCGTAAAAGTATCATATAACAAGTGGTAAAATTACAGTTTTAAGAGGACAAAGTGGAAAAACGTCGACCCAAGTTTTTCACACAATGTATTTTGTATGTTTTTACTTTCTACATGCTTTCTACCGACTAAGTTTTTATGTAAGGGCGTTCTCTAACCCTTTCGTCACACTACTCGTCTCGTGAGACAGTTTAAATAAAGGGTATGTTATTTACACGGTATTTGTTATCTTATATTTTGGAAACAAATTTTCGTCACATCAATTAGAATTTACAAAGGGAAAACTATTTTTGGAAGATCTAGTGGATACGAGTTAGAAATGACGAATGTAGGCCTACTCTAGCTGGAGATCTCTTTCTTCAATCTTTATTGTCTGGTTTCTTGCTCAGATCCAACATTTATTGTCTGGTTTTTGATCCATTCCAGCATTACTAGGTTTTGATGGCCAGGGAGTCTTCTATATTTCGTGTGTAATTTTTCTTTCCTTTTTCTGCTACCCAGTAAGGAGCCAGCGAAGGTTAAATGTGGCATCTGGTCAACGGTCCTAGAGACTGAAGAGTATGTTTTCCCAACTGTGCTAGGGCAGGAAGAGGAGCACTTTGAGTGGAAGTTGGATCTTCAAATAAAACCCAGAGCAGGACTTGAACTCAAGGATAGCAGTCCTATGATAAGCTTTACAGGGTGATGGTAACGTTCTTCGGGGGATTTATTTTCATATGTCGTATGAATGTAATGGTCATGAACATGATACAAAAGTTTTGGAATAACGGAAATACTGAATTTGGGAACCTGGAATATAAAGGGGATCGGTCATAAAAGTATAGAATTATACCGCATTTTGAAAAGGAAGCAATAAATATTACAATCATTACTCACTATAAGAAAAAGACCAGAGCTACAGGTCGTATAGAGAGTTATATGTTGTTGATCAGTGGGGTTTCGAAGAATAGAAGAGGTTTTTTTGGAAAAGGATTTTTGGTGGACTAGAAATGGAAAACTAATATTAAACCTTATACACTTGTTAACTAGTACATTTTAATGATTAGGTTTAAAATTAGTTGGATAAGTCTTCATGTGATCGTATGTAAGATCTGGATAACGGTAATGTTAAGTGTCCGGTCCGCGTGGACCGGAAAATGTTTGTAGAAGAATGTTAAGTGTGAAGTGTTCTATACTTAAAGTTGATTCGCCAGGATGCAGAAATGATGAAGCGAGTGGACTATAATTAATTCATTTATTTAATGTTCACAATTATATTAGATATTGTTAGGTACCATTTTGAGTGATAGATTGGCTAATAAGCATATTGTGGATACAATTCATATCAAATTTAAATTAAGTTAATGAACGGGCCTAATGGGCCATAAGTGAAGTGTTGGCCTAAGGCCTACATTGATTGTCGCGACGAGAAGAAAATGTGACAGTGAGGCTGCGGGCGCGAGCCGACCGCCGCTTACTAGCGTCTGTGACGAACTGTGCGGAGCACCGACATGAATGATCAGATTACAGTAAAAATTAAAGCGCAGATTAGCCAACCTATAAAGTAAAAATTACCGCGCTACTGTACATAAGCTGCCCGTCAAAAATCAGTAGATTTTTTACTACATTTTAGTAAATTATTATACATTTTGGTAACTTAGTATATAACATACAGTGTTCTTAATAATGAAAGTTAATCTCAAGGCTGCATTGAACCTTGAGTTGTAATATTAGATAACAGCTGTACGTTAATGGTTTAGCGATAAGCATAAATAAAGATAAGCTTTAAAGATAAGCGTTTGGTGGGCCAAGGTTGGCGAGCAAACTAATTTCATGCATGAATAAAATGTAGTGTTGGCAATGTATTGCCGACATATGTTGTATGTGTACAAAATTGAACGTTATGAAACATGAAAAATACCTAATTTGACAATGTTTAATAATGTATGATCGGAAGCTCATCACATGATGGCCCGATAAATTGTAACCCTATGCAAGTCATAGATGGTTACCGTGAAATAGTTGAGGCCAGTAGACCTGTACAGAGTATTGCTTACATGAACAAAATTGTCACAAATTATACATGTTTAAACGTAAATCTAGCATGGCGTCATATATTGAACGAGTCATGCTATACCTGAAGTTTCAGGAACTTACAATATGTTGTTGTGTGAGAACAAGCTATAGATAGCTGACTGATTGCAAGCACATATGTGATGACATGTATGTCATAATTTAAGCAGAAATAATAATTGTGCAATGCATAATCACAAAATACAAATACAATATAAAATAAATCTAGGCGTGGCATGGTTACATACAGTAGACGCAAAAAACAATTTGTTTTACATAAATACAAGTTATATAATAAATATAATAAACACCAATTTGTTAATTACAAATATAAATAAGCGCAATGGCATAAGTAACAAATACTACACTGTGATTAAAAATGTAATACATGAGTTGAACAATTGAAAAAGACATTCATAGAACAATAAATCACACATATTAACAACTGTGCAAGAAATGCATGCATGGTTGCATAACTGCAAAACATGCGAATATTATGTAACAAATTTTTATAAAACAATACCACCGAAAACATGACACATAACCAATACATCAAAATGTAAATGTGTAGGACATAGTATGCCACACAAAATATTAACATATAAATACAAAATAGCAATATACCACCATAACACTATGATGAGTATAGAAACACGCAATGGCGCAAATTGTTATGAAAATGTTGTGATAATACATCACAATTAAGTTGACCAAATGGTCATAATAAAGTAATGAGCCAATGGCTGAGAAAAATAGCATTGTGCTAAATGATCATAATAATCTTGTGTCAAATCTCGTCCCGCGCTGGCAACAGACATAACTTATGTACTGGTCTCCGCAAAACACCAGTCGGTGTGCGAATGTCTACGACTCGAATTAAGTTATCTGGGCCGGGAAATGTGGCGGTAATTACACCAAATTTCCAGGCTAATGGAGGTAGGTTATCCTCAATAAGTAAAACTAGGTCCCCAATGGAAACATTATCCTTAGCAAATTTCCATTTGTGACGCTGTTGTAACTGGTGTAAATAGTCGCGAGACCACGCCTTCCAAATGACTTGGACAAACTTCTGAAGAAGTTGCCAACGCCCAAGACGAGAGATAGGAATATGAGATAAGTCTGGGTCCGGTATCGCCGTTAATGGTGCGCAAATCAAAAAATGGCCAGGTGTAAGTGGCACCGGATCGTTTACATCCGAAGAGATGGCAAATAAAGGTCGAGAGTTTAGACATGTCTCTATCTGAGACAAAACTGTCGTAAACTCCTCGAAGGTGAGTCTAGACTTGCCTACCACGCGGCGCAGATGAAACTTCAAACTCTTTATGCCGCTCTCCCAAAGGCCACCAAAATGAGGTGATGGGGCGGAACAAATGACCATGAGATACCCTGAGAGGACGTGAATGATTTGAGTGATGAGATGGCATACTTATTATGCCAAAGGTTATAGAGATCATGTAAAATATTGCGGGCCTTCCTAAGGTTTGTGCCATTATCAGAATATAACTGACTGGGTATGCCCCTGCGGGACATAAAACGACGTAAGGCAGCTATAAACGCACTGGCTGTAAGGTCGGAAACCAATTCCACGTGAATGGCCCTGGTTGCTAAGCAAATGAACAAAGACACGTATGCCTTAGAGAGAGTTCTGGATTTCTGCCTGCCATGACGAATCATGAAGGGACCACCATAATCAACCGCGCAGAATAGAAACGGCCGTGATGGAGTGACTCTAGGAGATGGTAAAATACCAAGCCTCTGAACCTGCTGTTTGGCACTAAACCTGAGACACTTGACACATTTACGAATGATGGAGCGAATGACTAACCTGGCATTAACAATCCACCAACGTTGACGAAGTGAGTGATGCACGAGTTGAGCACCAGCGTGAAGTAGACGAATGTGTTCGCGTTCAATGATGAGGCGAGTAATATGAGCCGAAGGATGTAAGACAATAGAATGTTTAGTGCCGTAAGGTAATTGCGACTGCTGTAATCGCCCGCCTACGCGTATCACGCCAGAGTCATCAAGAAACGGGTCGAGAGAAGCCAACTTACTCCTAATAGAGACAGAAGACCCATTACGAAGACAATTAATTTCGGCTGCGAAGTGGATCGACTGAGATTGTTTTATGAAGAAATTAAGAGCATGATGAATTTCGACAGGGGTAAGATCGCCCGTAAATTTGTCAGCACTGGAGGGTCTAATATTTTTGATGAACCGAAAACAGTAAGCGTATACGCGCGTCAGACGATGCAACGAGGAAAAGTCCTTAGAAAGGTCGATAGCCAGGGTAGACATTAGAGAAAGATTATGGGTTTGTTTCTCTTCCGCAGTGACTTCAGAAGACGACGGATTAGAAGGTAAAAAGGGTGGAAAAGGATTGGACTCGGAAGATTGAGACAAACAAGTGGGACCGTGCCACCAAAGCGAACAATCGCGCAAAACGTCAGGGAGACACCCCCTAGAGATAATATCAGCAGGATTGTGTCTAGAATTGATGTGATGCCAAGTATAGGCTTGCGTAAGACGCTGAATTTCAGCAACACGATTAGCGACTTAGGTTTTCCACCTCGTTGACTGGGCATGAATCCAGTAAAGAGACACCATAGAGTCAGAATATAAATGAACACTATTAATAAACGAATAAAGCGCAGGAACGACCTTAAATACGAGTCGCGATAACAACAAACAAGCGCAGAGTTCGATGCGAGGTAATGACACCTGTCATAAGGGAGCCACGCGAGATTTAGAACACAGGAGATGACAAGAGGCCGATGAATCTTGATAAATGACTCTGATATAAATACAGCACCCAAACCCCTTTTCAGAGGCGTCCGAAAAACCATGTAATTCAACTGTACTTGCCTCAAACTTGCAACGAATAGAACGTGGGACCACAATTTTGCTAATCAGACACAATTTGTCGCACAATGAATGCCAAGCCAAACGTAATTGTCCGGAGATCGGTTCATCCCAACCAAGATTGCAAAGCCAGAGTTGCTGCATAAACTGTTTGTACAAGAAAACAACGGGGCCGATCAGTCCAAGAGGATCGTATATGCCTGCAATAATCGAAAGAATTCTCCTCTTGGAGATGCTTGATTCAACGGGGAATAATTTAATGTCAAACAGAAATGAATCGGCAGTGTTATTCCAAAGAATGCCCAGGGTACGCACATTGTCCTGTTTGTTTAAGGGGAGTGATAAATTGTCATGACTTGCGACCACTCTGGGTTCATTAGATGCCCATTTATGCAACGTGAGACCGTATTGACTCAATAACGCACCTAAATCAGATTTCAACTTGGTCAGATCAGAGATGGTGTCAGCACCGGTAAGCAGATCGTCGACATAGAAATCATTCGTTATAGCTAACGCCGCATCAGAAAAGGAAGCTTGATGGTCCCTACCAATTTGAATAAGACAGCGAGTGGCCAAAAACGAAGCACTAGCCGTACCGTAGGTTACCGTTCGCAATGCAAAGTGTTTAAATTGTTCGAGAGGAGAGTCAGGCCACAGAATACGTTGATAGTGACAATCCTTTTCAGCTACGCGAATTTGTCGATACATCTTCTCGATGTCGGCGATGAGAACATATTTATGTATGCGGAAACGTAAAAGAATAGAAAAAAGGTCTTGTTAAACATTCGGGCCTACCAACAATATGTCATTGAGAGAAAGGCCATTGGTAGTTTTGGACGAACCGCCAAAAACGACGCGCAATTTTGTGGTCAAGCTAGACTGTTTAAACATGGCATGATGAGGCAGATAGTAAGTATTTGACACTCCTGAATTGATAGCGCAATTATCGATAAGCGTCATGTGGCCAAGATCCTTACATTCATTAATAAAGTCTGCGTAATCGCGCGCGAGCTTAGCATCACGCCTGAATCGACGTTCTAAATTCAAAAATCTTGCTTCAGCATTGGTGTAAGATTCCCCCAACTGGAGATGATCGGACTTAAATGGCAGTGAAACCACGAACCTACCCTCATGGTTGCGATGAGTAGAACGCACGAAATGTTCCTCACAAGCTGACTCGTTATCAGGTGTGTTGTCAGGGATAGTTTCTGTTTCCCAAAATTTTTCGAGAGACTGCAAAATTTGACTGTCGTTGTTCCTAGCTAGGAACAAAACAGCAGGACCCTTGTAGGGGCAGTGTTTGGGCAGATTGCCAGCCAAAATGTAGCCTAGCTTTGTTTCCTGAATGATGGGAAAATGAGGGCCGCCAACGTATTTGTTGGGTAAAATTAAATCCAGGTAAAATTGCGCCCCTAAGAGTATGTCGATTTCGGATGATATATTGAAATTTGGGTCAGCCAGAAAAATGTTGTCCGGAATGTTAAATTGATTTATGTCAAACGATTGTGCCGGCAGATTGTGGGTTAATGAAGATAAGATAGCACATTTTGCCTCGAAGCTAAATCTCTGATAACGAGAAATGATGCATATAGACGCGAGATTAGTGGCATAACACGCTGTATTATTTATACCCGTAATTGGTATGTTGGATTTAGTCAAATTAAGCCGTAATTTCCTTGCAAATGATTTGGTGCAAAAATTTATTTGTGAACCGGCGTCTAAAAGAACTCTTGCCCTTTGTCTGTTGCCAGCCTGGTCAATGACAAATACAATTGCTGTTGATAAAAGAATATTGTTCTTGGATTGTAATTTAAGTGAGCAATAGTTACTACTACTGGCAGAGATTGCGTTCGGCACATTGTTCGTGTGCAACAATGTGTGGTGTCGTTTTGATCAGATCTTACATACGTGCTTGTTCTTACAATTAGATACAAAATGATCTGATCTAAGAC
The DNA here is from genome assembly GCA_034769895.1 of Magicicada septendecula. Lineage (NCBI taxonomy): Eukaryota > Metazoa > Arthropoda > Insecta > Hemiptera > Cicadidae > Magicicada > Magicicada septendecula. The sequence continues at coordinate 338,556,026 of CM068367.1, read as the reverse complement.
AATTGGTACAACATTTGTGATTTGATACAAATTGTCCCCGCTCAGCGGTGCTTAATGCACAAAATTTATCACATATGTAAAGCGGATGATTAGATTTACAACACAAACATGAATAATTGCTTGACGCTGAGTGATAACTCTTAAATGTAGTACTGCCAGCAGCGTTTCTTGATTTATATTTATCAGATTTATTGTTGAGTCTTAAACTCGGCTTGTTGAGTTGCTGTCCGGCATCGATAGGCAGTGTATTTTCTAACAGCTGTCTACGTGCGTTTAAAAAATGAGTGAAATCTGGAAAGTTAGGAAGATTATCAGGGTCTATAGACTCCTTCCATATTTTAAAAGTAGTAGGGTCGAGTTTAGTTGATAATAATTGTATAGTAATAAATTCAAATGAATTCACTGACAGTTGCATTGCCGCCAGTGAATTAACGGAAGACGCTATCGTGTTTGTGAATTCTGCCAAACTTTGGACAGAGTCTTTAATTGTCGACTTGACTTAAAGTAAATTTTGAACATAGTATTTTGCTAGTATGAACTTGTTGTCATACCTTGCGGACAGCAAACTCAACGCTATTGAGTAAGTTTCCTTACAAATAGGTAGTGATTTAATTAAGTCTAACGGTTCATTTTTTAAAGAAGAATGTAAATAATGTAGTTTCTGCACTGGCGTTATATCGGATCTTGTATGCAGGAGTAAGAGTAAATGCTGGAATTCAAGTATATTATAGATCAAGTACAGTTTCGCGGATTATAAGGTAATTATCAAACACAATAATTCAAAGTTCCATTTTCGTGTTTGAAAATTTATGGGCTAAAGATAAATCTATGGACTCTTTTTTTGGATAATACCCAGTTTAAATTAAAATAAAGTTAACATAGAACACGCATGTGGTTTCCTCTACCTTAATTGCGACATCACTTTAACGTAGATGTGGATGTTGATCATAAGTTGTCTAAATTACAGTCAAATGTGTGGCAGCAATTGACGAGTTAAGGAAAACGATGAAAGAGTTTCCTCTAATATTTTATGGTGACGACTGTTCCGTTTTTGCTAGTCAGTTCTGAATTTGGGATCATGGTAAAACACCTGAGTCTTTGAAAGAGTTGGTTGATGTGGATATGATTTCTTTGGGACCAGAACATCCGAAACTCTTCCTTCTTGATGCAAGAAAAGAAGTCGTTAGAAATATTTCTTACTTCGTAGATTTAGTCGACAAAAACTACTAAGTTGTTCTTATTCTGGTTCGACCTAATGATTTGAAAATTTCAAGGCCCCGTTATGACACAAAGTCCAATTTTTTTCTAAATTACTTTTTCCGTATAAAAACATTAAATCATTAAGAGATGACTTCTCAATATAGAAAATATAAATACTTAATATCAGTAGGCTATACATACTTTAGAATACTACTAAAATAAATTAAAATTAAATTACTTTGTCTAATGTAGCTAATAACTGAATGAATCAGAGCTGCTGAAAATGCTGCTCTTAACTTTTATGATAATAATAATTAAGAAATATATTATTATATATTCTTTCTCAATTAATATTTTAATAAGAGGCACAGCTATATGTCGTACACTATGTTGAGCGTAGTCAATGAAGCTGTGAAAACTGGATATTGAAGGAATATGTAAACACGTTCCCCCTTCCGGTTGTTCAGGAAAGTATCAAAATTGTATTTGTATTTAACATCTTTGACACATTCAATCCTAGCCATACATCAATAAGAAATAATCTCATCTCAATATCTAAAATGATTATTAATTTAGCTTTTACTGAGCAGTTCAGACTAGTCAGAAAACAGAGAAATCATAATTATCCTTGATTTTACAACCAAGAAACCACTTTTCAATTTTGTTTTACAATATATCATACACTTTTACACACTTGCTTCGTCGAGCGCGCGCGCGCGTGTGTATAAAAGAATTGCGCATCTACATTAAAGAATCAAAGATGTAAATGTTTTCTTTGTTCTGTCAACAAACCTTATACAACTTTTCATTAACGTTCTCCGCAACAGAATTGGGACAATAAGATTGAATCGAAACTCGAGTGGGTGAAAATACCGTGCCCAAATATTGTTGTAGACAATATTGCCGTATGAAAGCTCCAAGATTTGTTTACGAGACATATGACATTGCTGACAATGTCATATGTCACGCGTAAACAATTTAAGATTCTGTTTATGCAGACCCTGTTTACGTTTAGTTCTGAAAATAAAACACTGCGTAGCATATGATTTTTTTATCTCTTATACGTTTTAAACGTGAAAGCAATTTAAAAAATGTTTTATTACATCGTCGTTTATGATGCAAATATTAGCATGTGTCTCAATCTCAAAAACAGACCTACAGATGCTTTCTCACGTAATATAAATACAACAAATGTAAAATATTGCACCCATGTGTCGTAACTAGCCTACAGTAGTTAAGAAGACAATAGGGGTTTTGAGTGAAACAGAAGAGGAGATACATTCTGTCTTTCGCCACATACTAGGCGATCTATCTTATCCTGCTTTGTCGTAACTGGCCATCTAACTCTCCAACATAAACCGCCGCTTAATTTGGTTCTCACCACCTTAAGAGAGCTGTAATTCGGTTAACTCAGTCAGCAGGGTCCAGGATAGTGACTAAAAAGATGGCGTTAATTAATCTAAAAAACATCGTATGATATATTATTGTTTTGTTTTTTGTTCACGCATTTTCTCAAATTCAGAATATTGTAAAGATTATACGTAGCCGCCGATACCAAACTATACTGCCGAAACAAAATCTAGTTTTTACTTTCGCGAAGGGAGACTGTCGTGGGACGTCAGCTGATATTGGAATCCGTCTCGTTTGACCATTAGCTTTCAATATGTCTACAAACCCTCAAGGTCTTGTCTGTAGCTTTACCGACAGTGACTGACATGACCCTTCGTTTGTTACAGAGCGGACAGTCGTTTTTATAATTATACATTGCATACTATAAAATAAGACTAATAAACATTGTTTGAAATTGTGTTTGATTTATGGAGAAGTAGGCCTACGTTTGTATTTCAACAAATATCCGAAGACGTATAACACCTTCCTTTGATTTTATTGTCTTGTTGATTAGTGTTGACCTACTTACAGATTACCAACTTTGTCGTGTTTACTTGCTGAACTGCTACTTGTCATGTTCCGGACGAGGCCTTTCAGTGTTTCCACCATTTTAAAGTCCTAAACCACGACGCTTAGGACTTGAAATGGTCGTTTCATGACAAAGTTGGAATTATAGAGACTGCTAATTCAAATAACAAGATGAACAATAAAACAGATTAGAGTGTCATGTTTAGTAATTTTACTTAAGTTTAAGAATTTTTATTGAGTCAGTTAATAAGCAAAAATATTACTCCAACGTTTATAACTAAACACCTGGTTCCAAGTAATATAAACGATTTACCCTATTCCTTTATTTGTGTGAAACTATTTTAGTTTGAACTCAGAAAAAATTCTTCCGGATAGCATCCCTCTTTCTCTAGATCCCTTTTAACTTCATGAAATATTATCGTAACCCATATCTTACTGTTGTAAATTTATACCACATTAACAAATCTTACTATTTGTATTTAGCAAGTTTCATAAATTATTGCTTAGGTTTTATATTAATTTCCTTTTCTGTTACTAGCATTTGTTCTGTTACTGAAGTCAGTTTATGATTAAATAATGTTCAGAGTAAACACCATGAATATCATACCCTTTTTAACTTTTGTATCTATTACAAGAGATCTGTAAGTTTTTGAGGAATATCACAAAATTTAAAACGATAGCAGAAGTTTTGTTATCAACAACAGACAATTCTGACCTTTCAATACGTTTGATTTCTAAAATTCAACAACTTACAATATCTGACATTCAAAAATGAAATGATTCGTAATTGTAATGAGATTGCTATTTATGCGTTCCCTTACTTCATTATTATTAGTAATTAGTTATTGCTTATAATTCATTCAGTTAGTAAGGAGAACTACATGTTAACTGATAACTGGAGAAGTATGAAATGCCAAAGACGTCCACAGTGTAGGTAACTGAGAGAATAAAATGAAGGCAAACAAAATATAAACAACACTCAAGTTTTTTAATTCTAGCAGAAAATCTTTAAATATATATAAAACAAACAGACTGAGTAAGAATAAAACAAACATTCTAATATTAATTGTATTTGTAACTGTCCTACGTCAGACATTTGTTATCTAGTGCGTTGCATTGCATCATCAGTATGCAACTATACAGTTATATGCAACAAATGTTACAGTTCTGCGGCAGCAACTGACGTGAAGGAAAAACAGAATCATTTTACAGTTTGCAAACAACCATGTCATAGTCGTCATTACTACCAGGTTAACTGACGCATTCAGATGGTGTAGTCGTTTACTGGATTGAGGGCTTCACCACTCGTTTTGTCGCTAAAGTTATGCGAATTAATTAAAAATCTACCAGTTTCAGCGACCTGTTTAGTACTTGGCAACCACGTTAACAAGTAATCATGCTAATAAAAATGTTGTCTGGTTTATTAATCACTTTTATCTGAAACACACACGATTCCACAATTTTTCTTCAGAAATACGGTTAACTAACCGTCAGTAGTCAGTATTTATAATAAAAAAACACCTCTAAGAAATTCAATTTATTAAAGCGCAGTTAAAGCGAATAAACCATTAACAACGTTCCGCTATTTACAACGCACAGCCAGATCACCATAAAACAACGGATAACTAATCTACTTTGCCTTATTTTAAACAAAATATTTTAAACCTAATTATCATCAGCTCAGTCCTGTTCAAGTCATTTATATAAATCAGGTACACATGTGGATTACATGACTGTTAGACACGGCGAATCTTAATACTTGTTCCTCGATTTTTCCTTCCGTTTTGCAATGCGTTTAATCCATATTTTGGTCCATATTACTTTCGTCTATTATAATAGATTTATAGATTGTTATTTGATTGATGTTTTTTAAATTGTTAGAATGTTTTGATTTTAAATTGAAGTGTTTTTGCTGTTGTTGTAGACTCTCACGTTGTCATATGGTTTGTTTACTATTTAGTATAACTAATTAGCAATGGGTGATTGGAAGTTAAAGTTTGTGTTTAAAAGAGTATTAAAATCACTAATAATTCGCTGTATTCACCTCCCCACTTACCGTCCGTGAATATCTTTAATCTTCTCGATGGGCGACTTTCTCTCACTGTAAATACATTTACAACACACAGATATTCCGTTTGAATATCGAAAAATGCACATTAAATAAAACAATTCAGATATTTAATTATAAACTGAATAATACAGTATCAATAATTTGAATATTGCCGCCACCTTGTGAAATAATTGTTTCTAAAAAATAAGCTATTTACTTCTATTTTATAGAAATGAAGACTCTATATCCACTGGTAATAAATTGAGGATTTTATTGACAGTAGTGAAATTGAGCAAAACTCCTTTAAAACAATTAATATTGATATCTTTAAAAACAACAACAAATTAAATAAATATTGAGATTTCTTCAGCTCAAGGCTGGTAACACTGTTACAATGTACGATAATATGGTGAACTAGGTTATGTTCACTTTGGTCATTTGTATTACCAATTTTCGTGAATTCTTTTAAGATACATGATACAAGATATAAAGATGTGTTAATAAATAACAATGTTTATTTATTTATTATGATTAAAAAGAACAAAATTTAAAATTATTAATCTCAATACGATAGTCAATACTATCGTACTATCGTACGGTATTCTGATGTCTAGTGAAGCTAATATTGTAAACACGTGCTTGTAACGTTGCACTATTAGAATATTATTATTAAATTATTAGTTATTACTACTATGAACTGGAAAGAGAAAAAATTGAAAAAACTCTTATTATCGATTTCATTTATAAAAATCATTTTAGGACAGAAGTGTTCTCTGTGACAAAATATACGTTTTGGTTCTATTTTAGTTTACCTAGATGAAAGTAAGTTATTAGTTATAATAAGTAATGTGCCATATAAAATTCTTAATACTATTTTTACAAACGCTTTATTTATTATTAATATGATGTAGAATTATCAGTAATGATAGTATCCACAAAAGAAAATTATTATTCATCAAGACTAAATTCATAGTCAATTAAGCGACTATATTTACAAGTAATTGTGAGCGGTATTTAAAATTAATTCCGCTGTTATCAATTATTCTTTAAATATAAAATACATCCTTTAATTAATTATCGCCATCACAATGGACTATAACTTTGTTCATCAAATTCTGATAATTTTTCAGTGTTATCTGTTAATGCACTCAAGCTTTTACTTGACTAGTGCAGTCAAACAATAATTTTCGTTTAACCAACGAGAATTATTCCATTAGTATTTTTTTTTTAATTGTTAAAATATCATACTCCCTGTTTCCTTTCACTTGACATGACCCTTATTATACACTGGTCATGTCTTTTATTCACTATCCACTTATTGCACTGTCACTCGATAATGGGGTGTTCAGCATAGGTTAATGTTTGACCACGTTACTGGGGTGACGCGCACATTTTAAAATATGTCTTGCCGACTGTGACACGTTCCTCACGCCTCGAGTGTTGGAAAACAATTAACTCATCTCGCTAAAGCGTCTCTTTTCGTCTGGTGAAATTAAGTCATTTGATTGGTTTAGAAAGTTATACTCTCTACCCCAAACGCTTTGGTTAAATAAAAATTCTAATTTTTAGCGTTACTATGTTTGGGTTTGAGATTATCTCTGACGTGTACATGGACATTCGAAAATGATCGAAAAACTTATAATGGCTATAAGTTTCTTATTTTTTGTCATATCGTCATTTGGATAGTGGCATTAAATCGCGGACACTTGCGTCTTTATTTTAAGTCAAAACAAGCAATAATTCCGTCCATTAATAATTCACTTGACCCTCTTCAAAACTCATATAGCGGTTCTTAACACAAATAAGTCCTTTTCAATATATTTTGTTGTCATTACATCTTAATACTTATTACTAAACATTTTGAGTCCATTTCTCCTTCATGCTAATACATAATATTGCTATATTTATAGTTTAAACAAAATTTGCTAATGGCGTATAAGCCAACTATGTCCGATTGTTTACATTTACTTATATCGCTATTATCCCTTATTCTACTACATATGTTTTGTATCATAACATTAACAGGTATATCTATATACATTTGTTCATACTTTATTTTGGTAAAATGTTATTTTGTGTACATATATAGTATGATTCAAAATACATTATGCTCTCATCTCGCCATTTTGTCACACTTATTTAGTTATTTTAGTACACATTGGATATATGGTTAACAATTAAAATTGTGTACAATTGTTGTACATGGTTAGTTTAGTGTGTTCACTAACTTTTTGTTATCTGAAATCTCTCTAAGTTATTGTATGGTGGTTATTTACACCTAGTTCTATGATTGCAGTTAGTTAGTTTATTAAATTTCAATTATTAAATTACTAGTATAATATTTGTGAGATGTTCTCATAGTAGTAGTGAACATTTCTCTAACTACTGGTAACATTTTTTACATTCTCTTTATAAGTTTTGATAATGTTTTTTGACTAACTCTCTTGTCACACTGGGGTTCTGTCTATTTGGTTTATTGTTATTGTACTTAATCTGATTCATTTGTTGTGTCCTTCAGTTCATATGGTATTCATTATTTTGTATTTTTATTCTTATTTAGTCTCTGTTTGAAACAATTATGGATAATTACTTTGTTTAATTAATGTATATGATTTTATGTTGTAGGTCCAATTCATGTGAGGTTATGTGTCATTTGTTTGACAACAATGTGCTTCATCGTTTTTTACAGTATTCATCTCAACTATTGCCATCACATTATGGCATGCTACTACAATGGTTTATTATTATGTTTTACACATTTTGTACACATTTTTACACTATCTGTTGAAACAATAATACTGGTTTTCTTAGTCTAATTATGTTACATATTTTGGGGTTGCATCTAGGGTTTGGTACATTGACTTGTTTATACTCAACAAATTAGTTTATTCACTACTATTTGTCTTGATATTCATCTATATTTTGTCCTGTATTGCTATGACATTCAGGCACATTTCATATCAAGGATTATAAAGCTTTTATTATTGATCTCTATGAACAATTAATTCACTTTTCTGTATCATATTTTTGGTGGTCTTATTGATTATCTCTGTGGTTTTACAATCTTGGATTAAACTTGGTACACTAATTGTTTGTGCATTTCACTTGTTAATCGTTGATTCTTTCACTTACAAATTGTTAATCACTTCCCTCCGTTACAAACACTTTCACTGATATTGTTTGTGCTGTTTACTTGGGGTAAATGTTATTATATCACATGTTGTTACACTTATACTAAGTATTCACTGTCATTGTTTGTGATCACTTATTGATGCTCAACACTTGGTTTCTTTATTATTGGTATTCCAATAATCATTACACTTATTCTGGTCACTACATTGATTTTGATTCTTTCCATATCTTGTGAATGTTGATGTCTTGTACTGGTCATACATAATCTTCATTCTTCATGGTACATTTCTTTTCCTCTTCTTCTTCTTTTTCTTCTTCTGGTTAGTTTTTTGTCACCTTTGGTGCTTTCCTTGGTTACACATTATTTGTAATAATTCATGTTCACTGAGTATAGTCATATTCCTCCATATTTTCATTCATTATTATGATAGTCATTGTCCTATATTTATTTCACTCTTATAACAAATTAGCTTGTTTTTTCACTATGGTGATTGTCTTTGATTCGTCTCCTTCTTATGATGATAATTATTTTCGGCATATCCCCTCACTATTTTGATCTATTGGGCGTGGATGCTAACGTATTATATTGACTCATGGTATTTTCTCTTTCTTTGTTATACTCGATGATATTCTTTTTACTCTTCCCTCTTCTTCGTTGGGTTGTTTCATATTCGTAGATACACAATTTATTTTTATTCTCCTTTTCCTTCTTCTATGCTTGATGAAATATTTTCATGTTATTCTTCTATTTGACGTTTTAGACATTTTTTTTATGTAACTGCTATTTTGGTACGTTACAATATGCAGGTTGCTCATACAAGTATACATATAGCAGAAAATTGCTTGTAGGTGTGAGTTAAAATAAAAATACAATATAAATATTGTCTGAGTAGTACAGTATATGAAATAGCTACAGACTTAGATCTAATATGATACCTGATTTAACAAAATTAAATTAATTGTATTGAGGATAGGCTGGGATAGTTCCGACGACATAGTGAAGCAATGTATTTTTCCAATGACATAGATACAGTTCGTAACGTAGTATCGACTTTACCCAAGCGGTCACTACTCCCGTTCTTGTTCACCTCCAGATGGACCAGAACTGAAAGGTCAACTCGTTTATGAAAATGAGGTATAAATGTGTATTACATGACTGTTAGACACGGCGACATCTTATTCTCGATGCTTGATAGAATTATTATTGGAAAACCAATAATAATGTCGAAATTAGAAATACAAAAATTAATTAGTGACAATATCCGACCTGATCTTTACGGAGTATAGTGAATCTTACTGAAGAGCACGTAAGGGGCACACAATTGGTTTCAGTTCTAATAACTTTATTAATAGACTATTAAAATGTGTGGACAACATTGTATTACGTCTGACAGGCATGACTTCAATATACAGTTGCTAATCATGTGTTTGAGTAAAGGAATTAGAATCACCGATAGAAGTGGATCGCATGTGTTTGTTTAAAATGGAGCCCGTGTGTTTAATCGTTCCAAACTAATGATGGTGCCAGTTTTTCTTTCCTTCGCGAGCTCTTGCTTGGAATCTCGTAATATTTCAATATTTTGAAATTAATATAATAGGTATAGAAGAAATACTACAGTAGTTTGGTTAGACAGTACTACATTTTCACTAGTTATTAATTGCAAATTTTATACCATTTTAAAAATTAAGTATTTCATTCATATTTATGACACTGATAATATAGTATGGCAAGAAAACCGACTAAAGGTTTGTAAACAAAGATAAAACACGTAGAGATATGGTTCAGGCTAGAATATTTAGTAATAGTATGGTATAGTAAATAGTAGTAGATTTATAGTTATATTAGTAATAGCTATATAGTTACACTGTAGAATGTAACGTTAGTTATATTCAGAATTTTTCTATAAGCGTAAGTAACTGTAAACATTTTGATAACGCAAACAAATAGAGGTAGCCACATTGAACTAAGCCGTAATATTGGAGAACGTCTTCACCAATAACAATCCAATCCAATTCGCACGAGTCGTGCAACAAAACCTTTTTGGAGTCAAAAATATTTAGTAATTTTTCTGTATGAACATCATACTGAATTTAGTTATTCCTGGTGCAATGAATGAAACTGCTAGCTTTACCAATCTGCTAAAATAGATTTAATACTTCCACTTATAAAATTTTCAATTTCAAAAGATTACAAAATTACGTTTTATTGGTTACCAAACTTTAAGGAAAATATCTTAACTTAATTTCTTTTTGCTATGAAAATTTGTCATTAAATCTAGTATTGAATTCTTAGATGCTTAACTTTTACAGCAAGTGAATTCAGCTGTCACTATCAGTAAGATTAATTATGACGTGACTGGGTTAGGTCATGTCACGTTGCTTGCATGATATTGAACGTTTGACAAAATCAACACCAACAAAGAACCAACAGTTGTGCTGCGAATAAACGGTTAATTTGAATTCTCTATAAAAACGCTAAGCAAAGGATGAAAGTGTTTTAATGATAACTACATAAATTTAATTTATGAGGACAAACTCGAATGTAACAGTCGGTTTGTGTGATAATTTAAGAATAACAAAGACATCCTCTAGGGAAATTAAATTAATTTGGAATTTGGCATTGGAAGTAAATATCACCTTGAGCAAATCCTTTTGAGAAATACAACGTTTTTGCTATCTGTTATCCTACACCCACAAAAGATATTAAGTAAACGTTCTACATGATAAAATCGCTTGCGATTATTCAAACAGAAAAAAAGGCGTGGTAAAGAAGTCATCAACGAAGAAATTATTTTTAGACTTCTAAACTTTTACGCTAAATATGTGTTGAGTTAGATTACGTATAATGTCTGTGCTCTTAAATAAAGCTATTCGAACGTATAACGAACTAGGTGGATAGGTGTTTTAGAAAGGTATTTACATACTAGGCCTACAAGTAGATTCAGGAAAACTGGAATTAAATGTATCCAAGTTAACAGACATTACGAGAAAACATTGTTAGAGACAGTCTTCAAAAATATACCTCCATGTTTCGTAAACAAATCTAGATTTAAAGTTTGAAATACATAGAATTGCAAACAAACAGATACCACTATATAGTAAATAAAAAAATAATTGGTCAAGGTAGATTTCCGTTAACGAACAAATAATAAATAAAGCTCCTTTAATGTATAACAACAAAGACTTAAAAGAAAATTTAAAAAGGGAGAACGAATGAACGAAACAATAGTTTTGTATTTTGTATTAAATTACTTCTTTTCGATCGTTGGAATATTTTTTAATAATTAGGTGTTTGGTGGTTATAACTCCCTCATTTATATCTTTATTGCCGGCGATCAAAACAACTGTTACCCATAGTTTGTATCTAAAAAAATGTAGTTACATTGTTAACAGTAACAAAGGTTATACAGACACCAGAAAGACTACGACAAGACGGGTCGGCTTCATTGAAGGTGATAAGCTGCAACCGATTGTTCCAACACATCATTCACGATATAGTCATAATGATAATCTTGTCTTACTAACTGTAAAATCTGATTGGTCCACAGAGACAGCGTCGGAAAGGTATGCCGCCTAAGAACAAATTACTTCATCAAAGGCTTTCGACTGTCAACCGATTGGTTGAGGGAATATTAAATTAAAAATTGTATTTACTATTCTGTTTATTAGAAATATAATAATAATATCATATTTTAATAAAAAATTATGTTTATAAAAACAGAAATCATCCATTTTAAAATTATAAATTCAGAAAGACGCGAGCGCGTGTGGAACATACGTCCACTTGTTCATATTGTGGATGTCAACAATAGTAAGTGTTTATGATGTTTATATCATGTAAAGAAAAGTTTTGTGTCCTATTCAATTTAAGTCACACGTAGGAAACAGAAGAAATATATTACATTCACACAATAGAGCGAAATAAATTATGAAATAACGTCAAGGGATACAAGTGAATTATTACCGGCATTGCAGTTACATGGTACGAATGTATACTATGTGCGGATTAAAAGACGCGGTGTGTTAATATATAGCAGCGGTATTAATATATATTTACCTCTGATGTTTTATACGTATGAAATGTTCTTTATTTCGAGAGAATGTAAATATGTGTACATCCATCCATCCTTGCGTTAAAAAGTATATAAGTATTTACGTTAATATAAGTTATTACTTATAAGTTAATTATATTATTACGTTAATATAAGTTATTGAACTATGCATAGCACAACCACGCACAACCACGCACGCACACACGCACACACGCACACACACACACACACGTTATCGTGTAAAGTACATTGTGCTTGTTATTAATAACAAATTGTTATTATTAAATAGCTATATTTCGTGTCTAAAATATGTTAATGCTTCAGTTTTATTTGGATCTACTTATACTTCAATACTGTACAGTAAGTTCATTGAGCTGTAGTATTCGCTCACTATTTTGAGCGAAGTTCACTTATTATTAGACAAAATCGAATCAATGTATGATTCCTAGCATTATCTGGGAAACACCACGAAAAGGTGCCATACAGTCCAAAATTGGTAAGAAGTGTTGAAAGTTATTAATTTTGTAAAATTATTAAAGATGTTGAGTTCGAATAAAATTCCACATAATTCGATACGTAATTTCAATGTAATCTGGTAAAGCAGAAAGTTTACACACCTTATGTTTATTTTAATCACTGTTGCACGGATTTTTAACTAACTTCACAAATTTTAGTTACTTCAGCTTATTTTATGCGTACATTAATATATTTACCTCTGATGTTTTATACGTATGAAATGTTCTTTACTTCGAAAGAATGTGAATATATGTACATATTTTGTATATATGAAGTATATACTTTTGTATATATGAAGTATTCGATCGTAATCGTAATACCAGTATCTACAGTTTTATACATTATTATTTACAAGTTAGTTGATAAAATACTACTACAAAATTATATTTCTGATTGTTTGCAGTCAAACAAGAGTGGGCCTGCATTCATTTCCACCTCCGTATAGACTCAGAGGAACGCAGCGCTTTGTCAGATGATCGGACACTTCCCTAGTTTCTTATCAAATCACTCCCCCCCCCCCCAGACCAATAACCTGTAGCTAAAGGTATCGTTACAATATTACGAAATTATAAGCTTTTGTGTCCAACAAGTAAAGTTAAGGCGACCATTATTATTTGGATAATAAATTAAATTCAAGTCTTTATATACACTTGGATTTTGTTGTCCATGACGTGTCCGTCGATTAACTAATTTTAAGTATAATACTACTGACTCGGAACACTGAGTTTTTTTTTGGCAAAAATGTAAAATTTTTACCTTATAGCCTGAACCAGTTTTCGCTTATTGCAAGCTTTGTCAGAGGCTGCCAATAGGAGCGTTAAGAGAAGCTGAATCAAGTCTAATACATTCACGAACGCAAGCTGCGGAACGCTTTCGTACATTTTTTAATAGCATTTAGGTTCAGTGGTTCCAGTTCCGAATAAGGTCCAGTTAGACAGGCTTTTTGTCGGCTTCTTTGGTAGAGCTGTTACAAAAGCAAATAAATTGTCGTGCTGTTTAAGTAAGCAGCCTTTGACGAAGCTTGCAATAAGCGAAAACTGGTTCAGGCTATAAGGTAAACATTTTACATTTTTACCAATAAAAAACATAGTGTTCCGAGTCAGTAGTCTTATACTTATAATTACTTTCTATACATTGTTGACTCGCATAAATATGATTTATTAAGCGATGATTTCTGAAGGAACATGTAGGTACGTGACACTTACTGCCGTGTTCTGTGAACTGACTGTGAATCAAACAATCTTGTTTAAAGAAATAGATTGCATGTGTACTAGGAAGTGTTTGTTCAATACATTTCCATCTGTACAAGGTGTTTTCGAGTTTTGATTTTTTCACTGAATTTTTAATATCTATGACGTCGATAGTTATTATAGTACAGACGCACACAATACGTTGTACTCCACTCGTACCGCTGTACGTTTGCGTTGTTGAGTTGTAGTGTCAGTAAACAGCCAATACGAAAGCGTCAAACGCAGTCAGTAACATCTAGCAGGGGCAAACTGTAAATATTTCCCAGTCTACAGAAAATACTTACACCTAAGTGCATAATATTCTAACAGACTAAGAATGCAATAAAAATGTATACCAACGTACAAGAGCAAATCAAGATAATTTAAAACAATAATCCTTTTATCAGTTTTTTCTCTATGTTAGCAGTCTTCATAACAACTTTGTCAAATTTTGTTGCTTCCCTGCTATATACACTTTTTCCTCGAACGAGGCCTTTCGGTTTCGCAACCATTATCAAGTTCTTCCTACAACAACCTGTTGTAGGAAGAACTTGTTTACCAGATTCCATTGAAATTACGTATCGAATTATGTGGAATTTTATTCGAACTCAACATCTTTAATAATTTTACAAAATTAATAACTTTCAACACTTCTTACCAATGTTGGACTGTATGGCACCTTTTCGTGGTGTTTCCTAGAACTTGTTCTTCCTGGTTGTTGTAGGAAGAACTTGATAATGGTTGCGAAACCGAAAGGCCTCGTTCGAGGAAAAAGTGTATATAGCAGGGAAGCAACAAAATTCGACAAAGTTAATAATCCTTTTACTATAGGCTTACTTATGTGTAGAATACATTACACTTTATATGCGGAGTTATATAAAGAATTTTTTTTATTTCGATGAAACTAATTCGTAATGCTATAACTCTATAGCATCCAGTGTTGCTGACAGTAATGGCTAGTGTTGTAATCAGGGCTTGATTTCAAGGGGAACGCTTCGGAACGGCGTTCCGGAAACTCTTGGATCCAAAAATACACCATTGGACACAAAGAATAAGGAAAGGTCAAGAAACAAACAATGTGACGACACAATGACGAAACTATGGAAACTTTTTTAAAATGTCCGAACCACCGAAACCATCACTTAGAGTTTGATTGAGGCTCCGGGATGACGCCATCGCGAGTGACATGTTTTCGATTGTCGTGCGTGCGGCTAACCTGACGCTGAAGCACTTTAGAAATATCAGTCAGTATCTTAAGATATTTTTATTACCTTTTTAATAATAACTTTATTTTCTTTTTAGATACAAGTTTATTCGAATGTTACACATTTAAAAGGCTTTAAAAATTTGGACCTCCTTTGTAATAACCTGATGTAAACTTATACGCTAATATAAAATATAAGTATATTTGTATCTGTACAACTTTTGGATTGATGCATTCTGGCACCTACAATTTTAGAAGTCAACCACTGGTTGTAATTATTATGAGTTAGCTCACTAGCCTAAAACATTCAAGAACGCAAGCTGGCGAACGCTTTCACGCATTTTTAATAGTATTAATGTTCAGTGGGTCCAGTTCCAAATCAGTTGCTGTTAGGCAGACTTTACGTGGAGTTTTTTGGTAGATCTATTACAAAAGCAAATAATTAGAAAAAATTATATACAGTAACAATGAATAGATACCGAATAACAGATGGGGTACTCGTTTAATTGATCACTGTTGCATGTAAGAATACACGCAGTGACATGTATCCTGGTTCAGACATTGTCTAATATAGCTATTGACCAGTTGTACATATGCACTGATCAAACAGAGAATAGTTAATATTAAACCAGAATAGAATTGGCGGCATATATATATTTATTATATAGTGAAAATATCTCTTTAATAGGTCCTCTTCTATAACTAACTTTTTGAGTATTTGAGACGAATATAAACCTAACAAACTTAAGAACGGAACGTACTCAACTGTTACCAAACTGGAAGTGAAACATTTTATATAAGCGCTACTTGTTTTGATGATAATTAACTAAACGTTTGTAACGTATACTCTTGTTTGTAAATTTTAAACTATGGCTGTAAACAAATTACAAATCATTTATTAAAATTTAAAGGTAAATTTTGTCCTCGAAGATTATAATGCTTAGGTGAGGTTAAATTTACAAGCTGCGTCTTTTATTTTGTATCGATTAATAGTTTACATAAAACAGTAATGCTTATTTTTTGTTTAGAAAAAATAAGCTAAATATTTTATCGAAACTTAATTTAACAATCTACCAAGACTAGGTAAATGTACTTGTAATTGAAAATATTTTTATTTTATGAATTTTTATCGGACATTGATGTGTATTTAATAATCACAAGTTTGTGAATAAAAAACAGCCGCATGACGAGTTTCATCTTAATTCAATTTATTAACAACAAATAATACATATGCATCGTTTAACACGATTTCACAAGATGATTGATTAATATTTACTTTTGTTGCAATGTGCTAAAGACAGTTTTGTAGAGAAACTAATATTTCTTCTCCAGGATAATATGTGCTACACATGCGGTTATTTGTAATAATAAAATCGCTCTCGTCATCTCTTAATTTCACTCTCAAAATTAGGTGTGACAATACAAAGTTTGCGTTTGTCAATGTTTGGACAAACAGAATAAGCTTTCATCATTATTTACGTTTATTAGTAATTAACTTTAGCACCGAATATTCAACTGAAGTGAATAAAGAAGTGCTTATCTTGTATGGCAGATTTTTACATTTATCGGTCTGTGGTTACATCATTTTACGCCTTATGTGCATAAATTTAAAGAAAAAAAATAGGTTAGGCTTCTTTATTAGTTTTTATAAAAATTACTTTTGCACTATTTCTGCAAAGAACGTATCCATCTTAGTCTTAGTTTTCAAAATGATATAGAACTGAATATTCCTAACTTTTGCTTGTCATAAGTGATTACAGTCTATTTCTATTTTATTTTTTGTTTTTCGAAAGAATCCAGTCAACTAACCCAGTCTTACGTATCATGTGAAAATGTTTACACATTTGTCAAGTGACTATAGCAATTTAAGTAGGCCTAGCCTTTAAAGAATATGAAAATACGTTCATCAGTTTTCCATTCTTTCGTTCACATGTATAACATCTAATCAGAAAATAAACTTTGATAACACGTCTTATTGGTAAATTTTATTATTAGGCTACTTATGACAGTTTAAATAATACGATTGTGGAATATGTGTTTTACTGTGGCTATACTGTAAAAAAAATGTTTGTGGAAAATTTACAATACACTCATTATTTTTTAAATTATTATTCATATGTGTTTAACAGTGATAGAAAGTGTGTTACACTCCGTTAGTCGGTATTGTAAAATGCACGTAATAACATTTTGTTACAATATAGGGTAGTCATAACTTTCGAATAGTATGCAATGGTAGTATAACTACTAGTAGTATATAAATAAATTATGTTTAGTCAAGCATAGTCTGCTAACAATAAGACAATGATTATCCGTACATGTTCAACTACTAGTTTCTTGAATATTTCTGTTGTCCCATTCTCCTTATTGTAAACATCTTTTTCAATACTGTCAGAAATGTTCTCTTTCCACGACGATCATCTTGGTCTATTCCGTTTATGTTTTTTTACTCGGAACAGTTTTAACATTTTTATGCCTACGATTATAAGGCATTCGTTCCAGGTGGTCAACACATACGAGGAATTTTATATTTACGGTGTCTTCAATAGTCATGTCTTCATGAAATTATGACGTAATTCTTGTCTTCATAAATTTACATCCTGATGTCTCCATTTCTAAAGGATACTTACAAGAGCTTAGAAGTCCTGGATTACAGCCTGGATACTTTTACAAGACCCTAGAAGTTCATCGCCACTACTTGGATCCTACGGAAATTTGATTTAGCTTCAAAGTTTCAGTGCATCAGGTAACTATGCCTTCTAATATGATAAGGGAAAAATTACCTTCTATGCTTTGTCTCAAATTCAAAAAAATAGAAATTCAGCTGTCGTATACCATTTTTCCTTGTTTTATTATGTTGCTAATATCTTCATAATTTGTACCAGACTTTGTTAATGCGACCCAACAACTTTTGACTGAATACCACACCAACACGCCATTTTCGCTCTATGTGAATCTACTGTTTTATCGGTTCTATACCAAAAAAGCACAGAGCTAACAAATTGGAGTGGATATGCATGTCAAATTTGCATTTTTCGAAATAGTGTAATGTGTACTGGTAATTGACGGCTTATAGACTAGAGGGCCCGCAAGGGGGTTGGATCTCATAATAAACGAAAGCAAGACAAAATACATGGTCACAAGACAGGAAGCTAGAGAAGGAGAGCACGTCCAAATTGGCATCTATTCCTTAGAAAACTCAACAACTTCTTTATTTAGGATGAACGTTAACTCCAATGGGGAAACGACAGAAGAAATAAAGCGAAGAATCACCTCAGCTAATAGGTGCTTCTTTAGTCTTAGATCCCTCTTTCAGAGCAGAACAATAGCCAGGAGCATTAAGCTGATTCTGTAAAAAACACTGATCCCCCCAGTTCTCACCTATGGTTCTGAGACCTGGACCAATTCTAGAAAATCTGAGTCAAGCCTGCTGGTTCATGAACGCAAAATCCTTCGCAGTATTTTTGGTCGAATATGTGTGGGAGGTGACTGGAGGAAAAGGACCAACCAAGAACTGAACACTCTTCTGAACGAACCAGATTTTGTAAAATAAAACTTGGTAGACTCAGGTGGGTTGGGCATGTGATCAGAATGGGGGAGAATGAAGTACCTAGAAAGGCACTAACAGAACAGATCTATGGCACCAGGAGAGTTGGTAAAACCAAACTACGTTGGGAAGACTGTGTGAATTATGATGCGCTCCATATCCTTGAGACCCGGAACTGGAGAGCAGCTGGACTTGACCGGGACAATTGGCGGAGGCTGTTAAAGGAGGCCTTGACTCAGTAGTGGGTTGTCGCGCCGCTGTAAGTAAGTAAGAATAGACTAGAGGAAAGCGGGAGGAATTAAGGAGGTACTGTAACAAATGAATATTGTAATAAAATCTTTAAGAATGATTTCCTAGTGTAATACGGTTGCGGGTTTATACTCGTAGTTATTTCAGCCCCACGTTATGAGCATCAATTTGTACTATTTTACTTTAGATGAGGTCTCCTGCGAATCAATGTTAATCTATTTATAAAGAAAAATATTTATTATATGGTTGATATTATTCGGTTCTTGATAATAGATCTGTATTAGATAGTTATTAAGTGTTTTACAAGAGAAAAACGCTCTATTCCAGTTATTATATTGAATAATTCAATATTTTTCTCCAACCCTAGTCTGTATATACTATCGAAAGTGTAAAGAGAGGAGAGCGCGGAAAGCAAGTTAGTTCTCTATTCTCCCGTATTCACCAGCTGTCAACAAACGAGCGCTGTGGTTTGCGATCGACCAGTTATTATAGGTTAAGTCGTTCCGCTTGATGTGTTTCTCACGTTCCTTTCTCTGTAACTTACACCCTATTCGAAATACACTAATTATTCTACAAATAACAAGAAATCGTCAAATTCAAGAAGGATTCTTTATTTTATACATATTTTAATTCCAACAGATGCTTCCTCTTGCTACTAATACACCATATCGATTACACAATACATAATCGATTTGTCATTGAATTCGGGTTTTAGATGTGTTAAAATTTAATTCTAATTTTTAATTTGTTTTTTATCTCAGGGTACATGTAGTTCTTTTAACTATTAGTAAGGCCAGGTAATGCAATTTTAAGTTTACTAAGTATTACAATATTGTTATAAAATCTTATTATATAAAATTAAATATAAGCAGGGCTTTTTACCAACTTGGACCGGATACTTAGTATGGCCGTGTTTTGCTACGCCGAGACGAGAACAGAATGGTGATTCAGCTCTGGAATAATAACAGCCTCCAGCTTCTCAATAAAAGTTTGGTATTGATGTCCCAGAATGTAGTAGAAGGTTCAGTTCTGGTCTTCGTTAATCTTCACGGTTCTGGTAGTTGCGGGTCCCAATGGAATTTGTGTAGTATTAAGACTTCGTTCGGTAGTGAAAAGTGAGGTTTAGAACGTTATTTCAAATTTCTTCATTTGTTTTTAATATATTTTTAATTAATTTGGCATCCCTCGGCTATGGATCATCTTTATTTAATTATAGTTCATCTTCATCATTACTCTTTTGCTGTTAGTAGGTTGAATGATTTATTTTTTTGAATTCATTTAACTTTAATGGTATATCGAATTATATTTGCAGAGAGATAGATTCGGCAATCTCTACTCAGTCCTTTTTAATGGATTTCTGTTTATTAAATTTGATTTATTTTAATTTGATTCATTTAGTTTGGTTTCCTTTTTTTAAATTTGTATTAACTCAACTCTACTCATTCACATATAACAATTGAGTGT
The DNA here is from genome assembly GCA_034769895.1 of Magicicada septendecula. Taxonomy (NCBI): domain Eukaryota; kingdom Metazoa; phylum Arthropoda; class Insecta; order Hemiptera; family Cicadidae; genus Magicicada; species Magicicada septendecula. The sequence goes on along the minus strand of CM068367.1, from coordinate 338,535,469 downwards.
TGAAATCAACAAGATATCTTGCATTCAGTCGTCCCTAACAACCATTTCTTCTTCTGTTATTGGATAATATTTGTTATCCTAGAGCCGTAATTAGGAAATATTCTTACACTTTTTTAATAAAATACTCCCTTATTAAAATTATATTAAATCATATAAAACTTTCACCTAATATGCATTATTAAACCATATACATTTTACTACATTTTCTTCTTGGTCGACTTATTTTAAAAGGTATTATTTTCCTTTTACAAAATACTAATTTTAGGCCTATTTGTTTTATTACATGTGTTATAATTTTTTGTTTTTAATTTAACTTTTCTGACCTGACCTACTGTACAATGAGTCACTGGCTTATGGCCAATTATTCTAATTTTATTTTATCCTGATTTCAATTTATTATTATTTATTTTATTATTGAACCCTTCGTCTGTTTATAACATAATTACAATGACCCCTTGACAATTTATTAACAATTATTGTCTTCCTGGCCAAGTTTACAAATATTATCTTACGATATCTTCATTAATTACTCAAAGTAAATACTCTTAACATGATACAATACATAATAAATACACTTGTATTTAATTACTTAAATACAAGTTTAACATGAATGAAATTAGTATCCATTACTTAATACTTTCTTAAAGCAATTGCTTCACACCTGCTACATACAAAACACAGAGTAAATATCATGTAAACAAAATATCATGATAAAGCACAACAACATGTACATCACTATAAAACATTAAATATCAATTAAACAGTCTACTCTTTTCAAACTTGTCTATAGTAATTTCATCTCATTAGACAGTGTGTTTATTGATTACATCTTCCACTGATCACTCCATATTTTATATTTATAGACATTTTTTATTATTTTATTACCTAGTAACCTTACTAGGTATTATTAATATATTTATTATGTGAGGTTTACCTTCCTGACCTTAATTATGGCATACATTGGGTATTGTTTTAATTCGATAGTAACAAAGTTTTTATGTAACGTATGGGACCTTAACTTCGTTACGTTACATAATACTCCCCCTCCGAAAGAAGTTTATTTTAGCTGAATATCGTTTAGTTGAAATAAACTTATAGTTCGTCTCTGGGAATGTTTTCTTTTTAATCGTAGTATTTTTTTATTTCAGCTTGGTTATAAGTACCCTTCACTTTATTACTTATTGGGTCAGTCACCACGTATGTGTTGTTTTGGTTGTCCTGGCTTATTACAAAAGGTCCAACATATAATAACAATAATTTTTTAGCTATCCCTTCAGAACTGCTAGGTTGTTGCCTGTTTCTTATTAAAATTTGCTCACCGACTGTGTATTTGATGATATTTTTTCTGGTTGCATTTTGTTTTTTCTTCTAAGTTCTATCATACTCTGTATTTCCCTTCTCACTGCTGTTTTTAGGGAGTGAGGTAGAGGATGTGATTTCCTGTATTCTTTATTTCAGAATTCCTACTCCTTTATTTATATGTGAAATTATCTGTTGTATTACTTACTACTATATCTTCTTTCCTTCTTAAAATCAATTATTTCCCAAGTTTAAATCTTACTTCTATAATCATTCTTGTGACATTCCTTATTAATTATACATTTTGGATTTGGTTTTATTTATTTATCTATATTTATTTGTGAGTTTTCCTTCTAATATTTAATTTTCCTAAACCTACCTAACATTATAACTGGAATCGAATCGGTGGTGCTCTATCGGCTTACCATATACCGTCGTCCATTACATACTTTCTGAGATCAGAGGAACATCATCTCTGCCCAGTTAAATGATTGCTGGAATATTCTACAGTCAATCTTCATTAATAAACCTCGTAAGGTAGTCATCATGTGACCTTCAATAAAATAATTAATAATAATAATAATACTCTAGGGATTATTCACTGTACTTTAACTCAGATCATATTATTTCTTCATATTAATTCTTCCTTCTATTATCCACTTCTCATCTCCAATACTTGGCTATTTTATTGACATTTATTAATTGGGTTTCTTACAGATAATTCTTAAATATTTGTTTTTTTTTCTTTTCTTATGATCCTTTTGACGGTTCCATTTTGGCTTCTTCATTTTCTTATTTTCCTTGGTTCATATTCCTTTATTACTAATACAGCTTGTTATGAGATTTTGGTTAGTGTTATACATTATATCATGTAATTATATACTTCTGACACAATCATTATTATTCCTTTTACATTCTAAATTACATTTCTCACTATTATATTACATCAGATACACTCATTTTGTTTTTTGGTTTTGATGATTTTTATTAGGTTTAATCAGTGTTATTTTTTTTTGCTAAATTAGTTTTCTCGTTTATCTTCAATAAGTTGTTCTTATTATATTTTGAATTTTGATATTTTATACTTTATTCATTATCCATAAAATCCGTCCCTTTTCTCTAATAGTTGGTTGGAACTTGGCTTATCCGTGGTCCATTATTTCCTCTATACTGGTTGTTCGGATCTCTCTAGTGTGTAGAATTATTTCCGTCCTTGTGACGTATCTCACTATTATCTGGTTCTTCCATTTTGTTGGTGTAAAATTTTCATTGATGCTAAAGTCTACCATCGTTTTTCGAACTGATTCTTCCGTATTGTTTCTTAATCGTTCGAATGGTTGATATATAATCTCCGTAAGTCCTCCATGCTCCTCGGTTAGTTTTGGCTTTCTCGGTCCTTCTAATCTATCTGGGAATTCAATTGTGGTTCGTTTAGAGTTTCTAAATTGCCTTACTTCTCTTGGTTCCGAAATTGGTATATTATGCATCTTAACTAATCCCCCTTTAATCATCTCCAATCCTTCCCGTGTATTCATTAATTTCTTTCTAAATAAATATCACTATAATATTGACGACTCGGAACACAAAGTTTTTTATAAGTAAAAACGTAAAGTTTTACCTTACAGCCTAAACCGGCTTTCACCTATAGAAGGCTTCATCAGAGGCTGTCGTTAGTAGCGCTGCTCGTCTTGTTGGCGACGAGAAAGTGTTTCGAAAGATTGAAGCTGTGTGTGTGTGGTGAGATGTGTTCGAATAATGCGTGCGATTTGAATTGTGTCTGTTCGTTTAGGATGTCGTTTTTATTTGTTTTTGTGTGTTTGTATATTTCTAATTGTTCTAGAGTGTCTAGTTTTCGGCCTTTTGTGTGTACGTGTAGTATGTTCATGTTATTGTCAATGTTTTTATATGTGTGGTTTGCTTCAATGAGGTGGTTTGCGAAGGTAGATTCTGTAGTGGTGTGGAGTGCTTTTGTGTGTTCAATGTATCTCTGTTTGAAGCTACGTCCTGTCTGGCCTATGTAGAATTTACTGCAATTTGAACAATTTAGTTTATATACACCGGGTAGATCGAATTTGTTTTGTGCTTTGGGCATGCGTTTTGATAGTGTGTGTTCTGTTTTGTTAGTAGTTTTGTAAGCGATTCTGTATCCTGCTTTTTTGAATTTGTGGGCAATTTTTTCTGTTTGTTTGTTGATGTATGTTAGTGTTATGAATTTGTTGTTTTCTGTCTTTGTCTGTTGTTTGTTTTGTGTTTTGTGTAGGAGTTTACTGACTATTGTTCTGTCATAACCGTTAGATTCTGCTAGATATTTTATCGTGTTTAGTTCGTCTTTGTAGTCTATTTCATCTAAGGGGATGTTGTTAAGTCTATGTATCATGGTTCTAAAAGCAGCTAGTTTGTGTTGTATTGGGTGATTGGAGGTGTTGTGTATTAGTGTGTCAGTTGTAGTTGGTTTTCTGTATATACTGAATTTGTGCCTGTGTTCTAGTTTTGTGATGGAGAGGTCTAAGAAGTTTATGGTATTGTTGTGTTCGTATTCGGCAGTGAAGGTTATGTTTTTATGTATTTTGTTTATGTGCGTTAGTAACTGTTCACATTGTCTTTTGTTTCCCCTGTATAGTATTAGAATGTCATCAACGTATCTGTGCCAATATAGTATTTTATGTGAGTGTCTGTCATTGTTTGTGAGTATTTTTGTTTTTTCTAAGTGTTGGAGGAAGACTTCTGCTAGAATGCTGGATATGGGGGAGCCCATGGGTAGGCCATCGTTCTGTGTGTAGTATTTATTGTTATAAGTAAAGTAGTTTTGTTTTGTGATAATGTTCAGAGTTTCTGTTATTTCATTGATAAGTTCGTCTGGTGTGTTGTTCTGTTTGAGTTTGTTTTGTAGGATGGTGATTGTTTCAGAGATGGGGATGTTTGTGTAGAGGTTTTTAATGTCAAAGGAGGCTAATGTGGCGTTATGGGGGATGTGTATGTCTTTTATTTTTGTTACTAGGTCAGTGTTGTTTTTTACTGAAATGTTGTTGTCTATTTGTGTGTGTTGTCTAATAATTTTGTCTAGATATTTTGCCAGTTTGTGTGCAGGGGCATTACGGTAGTTGATAATGGGGCGGATCGGAATGTCTTCTTTATGGATTTTGGGAAGCGCTTGGAGTGTAGGTGCTGATGGTCGGATTTGTTTCATGTAGGGCTTTTGTTTATGTGTCATAATGTGTTTGGCTTTGTTGACTATTTGTTTTACTGAGTTTTGGTATCTGTCGGTGGGGTCGTGTTTTAGTTCTGTGATGTTGTTCTGTTCTATGAAGTCTTGTACTTTTTTGTGTAGGTTGTCTGTGGGGATAATTACAGTCGTGTTGCCTTTGTCAGCTTTTACAAATGTGATGTTGTGTTTGTGTGCCTTTTCCCTCAGTTTGATGGCTGTGTGTATTTCTGAGTTGTGGTTGTTGTTGTCTGGTGTCTTATGTACTCCTATTGTGTTGTTTATATTATGTCTTAATGTGTCTTGATGTTCTGGTGCTGTGTTTTGTATATTTGTTTCTGTGTCAATTATGAGCTTTGTTAGTGTTTGGTTGTTATGTTTGTACAACCATCACAGAACTAAAACACGACCCCACCGACAGATACCAAAACTCAGTAAAACAAATAGTCAACAAAGCCAAACACATTATGACACATAAACAAAAGCCCTACATGAAACAAATCCGACCATCAGCACCTACACTCCAAGCGCTTCCCAAAATCCATAAAGAAGACATTCCGATCCGCCCCATTATCAACTACCGTAATGCCTCTGCACACAAACTGGCAAAATATCTAGACAAAATTATTAGACAACACACACAAATAGACAACAACATTGCAGTAAAAAACAACACTGACCTAGTAACAAAAATAAAAGACATACACATCCCCCATAACGCCACATTAGCCTCCTTTGACATTAAAAACCTCTACACAAACATCCCCATCTCTGAAACAATCACCATCCTACAAAACAAACTCAAACAGAACAACACACCAGACGAACTTATCAATGAAATAACAGAAACTCTGAACATTATCACAAAACAAAACTACTTTACTTATAACAATAAATACTACACACAGAACGATGGCCTACCCATGGGCTCCCCCATATCCAGCATTCTAGCAGAAGTCTTCCTCCAACACTTAGAAAAAACAAAAATACTCACAAACAATGACAGACACTCACATAAAATACTATATTGGCACAGATACGTTGATGACATTCTAATACTATACAGGGGAAACAAAAGACAATGTGAACAGTTACTAACGCACATAAACAAAATACATAAAAACATAACCTTCACTGCCGAATACGAACACAACAATACCATAAACTTCTTAGACCTCTCCATCACAAAACTAGAACACAGGCACAAATTCAGTATATACAGAAAACCAACTACAACTGACACACTAATACACAACACCTCCAATCACCCAATACAACACAAACTAGCTGCTTTTAGAACCATGATACATAGACTTAACAACATCCCCTTAGATGAAATAGACTACAAAGACGAACTAAACACGATAAAATATCTAGCAGAATCTAACGGTTATGACAGAACAATAGTCAGTAAACTCCTACACAAAACACAAAACAAACAACAGACAAAGACAGAAAACAACAAATTCATAACACTAACATACATCAACAAACAAACAGAAAAAATTGCCCACAAATTCAAAAAAGCAGGATACAGAATCGCTTACAAAACTACTAACAAAACAGAACACACACTATCAAAACGCATGCCCAAAGCACAAAACAAATTCGATCTACCCGGTGTATATAAACTAAATTGTTCAAATTGCAGTAAATTCTACATAGGCCAGACAGGACGTAGCTTCAAACAGAGATACATTGAACACACAAAAGCACTCCACACCACTACAGAATCTACCTTCGCAAACCACCTCATTGAAGCAAACCACACATATAAAAACATTGACAATAACATGAACATACTACACGTACACACAAAAGGCCGAAAACTAGACACTCTAGAACAATTAGAAATATACAAACACACAAAAACAAATAAAAACGACATCCTAAACGAACAGACACAATTCAAATCGCACGCATTATTCGAACACATCTCACCACACACACACAGCTTCAATCTTTCGAAACACTTTCTCGTCGCCAACAAGACGAGCAGCGCTACTAACGACAGCCTCTGATGAAGCCTTCTATAGGTGAAAGCCGGTTTAGGCTGTAAGGTAAAACTTTACGTTTTTACTTATAAAAAACTTTGTGTTCCGAGTCGTCAATATTATAGTGATATTTAGTTAAGTAACGGACACGTCATGGACAACGAAATCCAAGAATCTTTCTAAATGTTTTTCTTATTTTCTTGGTCTTCTTTTCATTGTTAACCCGTTCTATTCTTCCGGCTATGTTGATTTGTACTGCGTCCAATTTTCCTTGGGTTTTTAATTGTACCTCTTTTATTCTAGTTTTGTTATTGTTTTCTACTTGATTTATTTTGGCCTCTACTTCCACTCCGAGTTGTATGATGGTTTCATCTGTCTTTTCTAGACCTACCTTAGTTTCAACTATTTGCTGTCTTACTTCCTCTCTGTAATCATCCACCCTTTTGCTAAATGTTTCATTGACATTTACAATACTTCCATTTATGATTTCTTTCCACGCTTGGTTTTGTTCATTTATAATTTGCCGCAAATCCTTATTACTGTTTTCAATTCTTTCGTCTATTTGTTTGTTATTTTCCTGAATCAGCCTTAAGCTCTCGTCATTCCTGTCAAACCTTTCATTAATTTGGTTTAAGCTTTCATTTATCAGCCGGTTATTCTCATCAGTTTCCTCTTTATTTTTGTCAAACTTCTCGTTCATTAGTTTGATTAAGTTCTCACTCAAAATTTCGTTTTGTTTCTTTGAATTTTCATTTATACTGTCTATTTTATTTTCTAGCTTTTCTGAATTTTCATTTATACTGTCTATTTTATTTTCGAGCTTTTCTAACATTTGTTTGTTTTTCTCGTTAGTTTGTTTATTATCCTCCTTCATGCTACTCATTAATTCCTTATTATCCTTCTCCATAATACTCATTAATTCCTTATTTTCCTCCTACATGCTACTCATTAATTCCATTAATTTTTCCCAATTTAATCCTCCTCTGGTTTCCTCTTTATCGCCCGCCTGTTGTTCCATTTCGGTGTCTGTAACTACCTCTGCTTCTTCTTCCCGTTTATCTTCTTCCGTTTCGTGGTCCTTCGCCATCCTTTTAGAAACACCTCTCGTATGCATTCCTGTGACTCTAATAGTTGCCTGCTCAAGTTAAGTAATAGCGATATAGTCGATTTTTTTACTTAACTAAAGCCCACTTGTTGAGCGCCAATTTGTAATAAAATCTTTAAGAATGATTTCCTAGTGTAATACGGTTGCGGGTTTATACTCGTAGTTATTTCAGCCCCACGTTATGAGCGTCAATTTGTACTATTTTACTTTAGATGAGGTCTCCTGCGAATCAATGTTAATCTAGTTATAAAGAAAAATATTTATTATATGGTTGATATTATTCGGTTCTTGATAATAGATCTGTATTAGATAGTTATTAAGTGTTTTACAAGAGAAAAACGCTCTATTCCAGTTATTATATTGAATAATTCAATATTTTTCTCCAACCCTAGTCTGTATATACTATCGAAAGTGTAAAGAGAGGAGAGCGCGGAAAGCAAGTTAGTTCTCTATTCTCCCGTATTCACCAGCTGTCAACAAACGAGCGCTGTGGTTTGCGATCGACCAGTTATTATAGGTTAAGTCGTTCCGCTTGATGTGTTTCTCACGTTCCTTTCTCTGTAACTTACACCCTATTCGAAATACACTAATTATTCTACAAATAACAAGAAATCGTCAAATTCAAGAAGGATTCTTTATTTTATACATATTTTAATTCCAACAGATGCTTCCTCTTGCTACTAATACACCATATCGATTACACAATACATAATCGATTTGTCATTGAATTCGGGTTTTAGATGTGTTAAAATTTAATTCTAATTTTTAATTTGTTTTTTGTCTCAGGGTACATGTAGTTCTTTTAACTATTAGTAAGGCCAGGTAATGCAATTTTAAGTTTACTAAGTATTACAATATTGTTATAAAATCTTATTATATAAAATTAAATATAAGCAGGGCTTTTTACCAACTTGGACCGGATACTTAGTATGGCCGTGTTTTGCTACGCCGAGACGAGAACAGAATGGTGATTCAGCTCTGGAATAATAACAGCCTCCAGCTTCTCAATAAAAGTTTGGTATTGATGTCCCAGAATGTAGTAGAAGGTTCAGTTCTGGTCTTCGTTAATCTTCACGGTTCTGGTAGTTGCGGGTCCCAATGGAATTTGTGTAGTATTAAGACTTCGTTCGGTAGTGAAAAGTGAGGTTTAGAACGTTATTTCAAATTTCTTCATTTGTTTTTAATATATTTTTAATTAATTTGGCATCCCTCGGCTATGGATCATCTTTATTTAATTATAGTTCATTTTCATCATTACTCTTTTGCTGTTAGTAGGTTGAATGATTTATTTTTTTGAATTCATTTAACTTTAATGGTATATCGAATTATATTTGCAGAGAGATAGATTCGGCAATCTCTACTCAGTCCTTTTTAATGGATTTCTGTTTATTAAATTTGATTTATTTTAATTTGATTCATTTAGTTTGGTTTTCTTTTTTTAAATTTGTATTAACTCAACTCTACTCATTCACATATAACAATTGAGTGTTGAAATCAACAAGATATCTTGCATTCAGTCGTCCCTAACAACCATTTCTTCTTCTGTTATTGGATAATATTTGTTATCCTAGAGCCGTAATTAGGAAATATTCTTACACTTTTTTAATAAAATACTCCCTTATTAAAATTATATTAAATCATATAAAACTTTCACCTAATATGCATTATTAAACCATATACATTTTACTACATTTTCTTCTTGGTCGACTTATTTTAAAAGGTATTATTTTCCTTTTACAAAATACTAATTTTAGGCCTATTTGTTTTATTACATGTGTTATAATTTTTTGTTTTTAATTTAACTTTTCTGACCTGACCTACTGTACAATGAGTCACTGGCTTATGGCCAATTATTCTAATTTTATTTTATCCTGATTTCAATTTATTATTATTTATTTTATTATTGAACCCTTCGTCTGTTTATAACATAATTACAATGACCCCTTGACAATTTATTAACAATTATTGTCTTTCTGGCCAAGTTTACAAATATTATCTTACGATATCTTCATTAATTACTCAAAGTAAATACTCTTAACATGATACAATACATAATAAATACACTTGTATTTAATTACTTAAATACAAGTTTAACATGAATGAAATTAGTATCCATTACTTAATACTTTCTTAAAGCAATTGCTTCACACCTGCTACATACAAAACACAGAGTAAATATCATGTAAACAAAATATCATGATAAAGCACAACAACATGTACATCACTATAAAACATTAAATATCAATTAAACAGTCTACTCTTTTCAAACTTGTCTATAGTAATTTCATCTCATTAGACAGTGTGTTTATTGTTTACATCTTCCACTGATCACTCCATATTTTATATTTATAGACATTTTTTATTATTTTATTACCTAGTAACCTTACTAGGTATTATTAATATATTTATTATGTGAGGTTTACCTTCCTGGCCTTAATTATGGCATACATTGGGTATTGTTTTAATTCGATAGTAACAAAGTTTTTATGTAACGTATGGGACCTTAACTTCGTTATGTTACAATATTGACAAGCTGTAAAGTACTCAAACAGTTCGACAAAAAAAGTAACTAAGAAAGAATAATTAATTCTCGTATGTAGAAATATATATCAGTTTCCGAGACTGAAGGAAGATAGTGAGAATTTATGTAGTTAGGCTAATCCGAGAAGATACTCGCAACCAAAGCGGTGTCAGTAGTTGACGTGAAGGTAATAAAAATTGGAGAGACCAATAATGAGATAATTTAAGATGAATTAGAAATGTAGCTCAAATGTATAGCTGAAAGTATTAAGAACATACATTAAGAACTGAAATGGCTGTCATGATTAATACATACATGTTTTTTGCTATACATTTATTATAATTATGATTTTTGTTTATATAATTTGGTTATAATATCAAGAATACATTTTCTTGACTGGTGCCCATAAATATTGTTATCATTACTGGACACCTTAAAAGAATATTTATACCGAGCGCGATAAACTAGTACCGAGTTCTTGATTCAAGAAAATTTATAGCTGCTTGACTTTTAATACTGGTGACTATTCAGTTTTTTAAAATATTTATGCAAAGAAGACAAGATTTGTATTCTTCTTGGAGTTTCCGGATCATCTAACTCTAGAGGTTACTTTTATATAATCTCTTTTGGCTATAAACAACTTAGCCTTATTTTCACAAACGGATAATTGATTAATTACATAAAAATTGAGTTCGAGCGGCCAGTGCTGCATTGCTGATTGTTATGCAGTAAAATATACAAGGGTAGTTCTTGGCTTAACACAGAGATAACGCCAATGGCTATGATTATTTGCTAGTTCCATGTCGTACATAATGTTTAAAACAGTTTGGTCTACATTTGGTGATTTGAGTGTTGTGTTAAAAGAAAGCAGAAAAGCTTGTTGTTTTTTCCGTAAAATTAATGAAATCATTACGCGATAAAATGCTTCGTTGTAAAAGGTTTAACACGCAATAAAAAACAAGTTGGTTTCCGCTTTAGGAGACGCGTCCTCTTAGTTTTTTACGGCGACGAAATGGGCTACTGAAGTCGAGGGTAGTTGTTCGTCCATCGGTGACGATGATCGTTTAGGTACCCCAAAACAATACAACTGACGAAAACATTGAAAAAATCCACAATACTGTCTTAAATGATCGACTCAAGAAAATGCGCGAGCTTACTGAAACTGCGAGTATCTCAATAGTTTGTGTCCACAAAACATTATACAAACATTTGCAAGTGAAAACACTTCAACGTGATGCGTGCTGAGTTTAATATTGCTCTTAGAAACCCCTTCGAATGAATGTTTCTAAACAGTGCTTGGGCATATTGAAACGCAAATCAACAGAGGATCTGCGACGTTTATCACTGTTGACAAAACAGGAATTAATTTCAAGTACACGCCATAGACAAAACAGCAGTCCAGACAATGGGTGGGAGCTGGCAGTAGTGCTCCATACAATGAAAACATTACCGAGGAAAGCGATGGCGTCTTTTTGGGAGATTCACAGGAAGTGCTCACAGGCTTATAGAAAAAGGCAAAGGTAAAATCAGAGAGGTACCACACAACATTGTTGGAGCAACTGAGTTAAGGCATAACTTCCGCATTTAGTAAAAAAAAGTTGTTTTCTATCAAGACAATGCGCCTTGTTACACATCATCTATTGCAGGCACAAAAATTTATTGAATTGAGCTACGAATTATTACCATTACCGTATTCGTCAGATTTATTCCTCAGTAAATTTGTTCTGTTCTCAGGCGGTAAATTTTCTAACTACCCGTATAATGTAAGTATCAAGTGAGTATTAGTAGTTTGGTATCCTTGTGAGTATGGCGTCTGATTGTTAATCTAGAGGTCTCGATTTCGATTTCTGGACTGCACCAAAAAAAATTTGAGTTTTTAGCCTTAGCTAAATTGAGTAGTTGAGAGATCAAAGATAGAAGCATAGTTTCAATAAGGAAGGAGTTAGTGTGGGAGACATAATATCCCTTAATATTCACATTAGCTTTACAGTATATATGAAAAGGGGTGAATATTAATAGAGAACGGGTACGATGCGAGGATGACGTGGTGGTAGCATGAAACTTTGCATACTCGCAAACATAGTTAACAGAATTTGAGAAACAGTTGATAAAATTAGATTAAAAACAAATAAGACCCAGAAGAAGATAACATTTAATTTAAATGAAAAGAGATAAATAAAGAAATAAATTGGGGTGTGATATAATCGGACGATGGTAAACTACATTTTCTCTGGCAGCAAATAGTAAGAAGGAATATTTTACTTAAATCTTTATTTCTGTTGAATTAACAGAAAGATCATACTAAGGCAAAGTAATATTCGCGTATCATATATGATATGCTTCAACATCTTTGTAAAATATATCTGATATATGTTGTATAGTAGTCTTGAGACTCGGTGTTCAAAATGTGGTATATTAAAAATAAATTATCAATAAGTGGAAAACGTTATTTTTAATATAACTTAATGTTGTGATGTTATTCAATTTGTTTCTTCTGCAAATTTCGTATTTCCTTTTTTTTCATGAAAGTACGAAATACCAAAATACGAAATTTACACTACTTGCAGAAGAAACAAATTGAATAACATCACAACATTATATAATTGCTACAAGAAACTTCGAGTTACGTATATAGCAAATAATATAACTTAATATTAGTTTATGCTGCAGCGACATTTAACACACGATAATATTGGAACAAATATTGTAAGTTTTTGTAATTATATTAGCAATAATTTTGTAAATATTACTCTTCAGAATGACATAATAAACGATTTTAATATTACGACTTATTTCTTTTGTATTCACACCAAAACCGTTTAATCATTTTTCGTCTCCGTTACAATGTTTCAATGTTTTTGATAAGGACATATCACTAAAAAACCCGAGTTTTACCCGACCATAATACACTGACGTGGTCGAGTTCTATGGTACAGCAATATTCACTCTGTAGAAAAATCTCTGTACAATAAATAGGGAGGCATTCACTCAGAACTTAAACAGACAGTACTGATGTTGACGATAGGAAGAAAACAGAACTTATTTTACATTATTTTTCTGACCTATGCGACTGGATTACAATATTACGTATGTTTAAGTGTCTTTTACTAAAGTTTTAATGAATATAAAATTATATAATTGTACAAAGACCAAAAATGCAAATAATAAGTTAGTATTAAGTTTATTATCCAGTGTTATAATATATTCTATGTACGTAGTTCATTAAAGATCTGTTCAAATGCTTCATTGACAGAAGCAGGGCAATGTACTTCAATGACAGTGAAGGTCGCGTATCAGACTTGCTCTGTTGATTTTGTTTGCAGATAAGTCAAAATATAACTGACAACGAGTCGTTTCTGTCAAAATATTTTCCCGATATCAGGTAACAGCTCGGCGACAGGCAAAATGAGATTTTATTTCAACAGCATAATTTAAATATTATTCCTACGTGCTAACACATCTGTTTAAAATTCAGTCGCCTCGTCAGACGTTGTTCTTATAAATAAATATGAGACATAATAAAATTTATATATACGATTAATTTTAATTCGGTTCATAAACATTTTAAGGAATATTATAAAAATAAATTTATAAATATTAATGGTTATTTTAATTTATGTTCAGTTATTTACACACACACACACACACACACACACACACACACACACACACACACACACACACACACACACACACACACACACACACACACACACACACACACACACACACATAATTAAACACATAAATATTGTAATATAAATATAAATATTACAAATATAAAAATAAAATTATAATTGTTAAATAATGGAATTGTGTAGAGAGATATTGTGTGTGTGTCTTTTGTGCTAACAAAAGGTATTGTGCTCTTCTTTTAGCCCCACTAGTTGGGCAAGTCAATTTGTAATATAAATACAATTACAAATAAGAATAAAAATAAAATTGATATGCGTTTTACTATTGATATTTTGTTTGTCACTGGGTTAGTCTGACTCCTTAAAGTCCCACTGTTAGGCTAGTCAAATTGTAATATAATTTCAAGTGTAATAATAAACAAAATATAAAGATATTGATGATAAGAGTATGTTATAACTAAGTGTGTTGGATTGATAAATAACAAATATATCAAACTTTAAAAATTTTGCAAATATTTTTTCTTGTGCTTGTATCGAAATTGACTGAATAATTTAATTTAATTAATTGATAATTAATTAATTATTTGAGTTTGTAATTTCCTCCTATATCTATTCTCTCAATGTGAATTATGTTTTTGCTTAATAAAAAATAATAACATTAATAGTAGAAATAAAAACAATGCTGGTAACTGAATACTGATTTGCGTTTATTCATTCAAAATTGTGCGCCAGTCAAACTGCGCATGTCCCAGGCACTGGCAAATATTCGCCACAGTCGGCAGTGAGACAGATTAACAAATATATTTTTTACAAGTTAAATTTATGGTTCTTTTAACGAGTCGAAATGGTCAGAGGGCAAGGAACAAGATACATTTAACAGGTATTCTTAAACTAAATGTTAATATCTGAAATAGAACAAAATTATTATTACAATTGTCAATTAGAAAGAAATTATTTAAAATTCGAACCAAGTCGAAGAAATGACGTCACTCTGCTCCAGGTAGCACTGCACCGTCTATGTGAGAAATTCAGCAATGGCCGCCGTCTGCTTGGTTTTAATCTGCTATGACGCCGTTTGAATTGAAGATCTTCTCCCACAGAAATAAAACGATGTTCCCTTTTCCTGCAAAGTGGTGTTGTTCCAAAATATAGTGTTGAATGTCCCCTCGTCGTCTGCGATGTCGAATTCTGGATGGATCTCTTGTGTAGTGTGATGTTCAAATATGTGTGTTGGTTCTTTGTGAATTCGTTCCCAAAAATTGATCAAAATGGCTGTCGATTTCTGGCGTTAAGTTTTATCGTGTTATACTGTGTTTTTGGAAACTTGTGAAGTGTTAGACATAGATAAATAATGTTATTTCACTTGTTAGTTCATCTCCGTTACACGCCACATAACCACACTTGGTTTTAATATAAATTATTTGGTTTTCAACACTCCACTAATACATTTTTCAACTGTTCAGCTTTGCGATTAACAATAGACTAAACGACGCAACGTCGTCGTTTTAGGGCAATTTGTGGTATGTCTTTTTCCTCTTCATATTGTTTAATTATAAAATATCTGTCTAAGACTTGTTTCACTATCTAACTATACATAACAAGTTTTCTTATTTTCTACTGTATTTCCAATATTTCTTAATTTTACCTGAATCTAACTATTCAGTAATATTGATTATTTAATTTTACATCTTTTGATATATAGCTGGGTTTGTTTCAAACTCATTTAAGCCCAAAAATTACAATTTTGCATAATAATTGCATGTCCCATATTTTGTACAAATTCAGTGTTTTAAAGGTTTTTATTTGTTTTATCGGTATAATATTTCCATGGAATACACCTAATAACTCCGTAATTACTTTGTTGTTAATAATTTGTTTATTAAAACATTTCAATATTGATTAATTTGCTGTTTAGTCTGATTTGATTACTATCATAAGCCTATTTTTGACTGTTTCCAAAAGAAGTTAATTTTCTTTCTTTTGTCATTCTATTTGCTATTAACTGTATCTGTATTAATTATATTTTCAATTTCTGTATTGTATGTATTGAATTCTATTCCTATTACATAGATTAATTCTTTGATAGATAGTTTTTTTGGTTTATAGGCCATTCTGTGTTTACAAACATAGTGTCTTGGTGGGTCTGTTTGTACATTATACATGGTTTACTGATTTGAATAAAACTATTACATTTTTATGCCCTACTTGCCTCTCTGACTTACACAATGGAAAATTAAATGACATGATTTTAATTACAATAGAATATCTTGTATCTACTAAACTTTCTTTATACTAATAACATCATTGAACCATAACATGAACATCTTATGCCTAATTTTAACAAAAACATCTTATTCCTATTATTTTTTCCTGTATCATCAAATGATAACAACATAGCTTATCCTAGACATAATTTAATTAGAAAACATAAAAAAAACTCCTATTACTAGTAACACTGTCAGTCACTAACTGTCTTGTGTATGTATTATTCTTATGAAAACACTTTAACTGTGATAAAAAACCTCGTGTATCTATTTACACCTTACATCTAAAATATTATTTAATTAATAATAAATAATAAACATCTTAATATTAGGCATACCTTCAGTTATGAACTGTCCTTTGGTATTTTTGTCCTCACCATTTATTTAGTTATAATTAAAGAAAACATTTTATATGTAATAGTCTTTATATCTAATTTAAAACTCTTATTACTAGTAATGTTGTCAGTCCTTAGACCGTCTTTCATTTCAATGGTTTTATTATTATTATTCTACACTCATGGTAGTCTTTTTATAATACTTAAACCTCATTGAAGATTTTTTCATAGATTTTTTAACTATGTTTCTCACTGTACACTCTGTAGTTCCTTAATTTTGTTATCTCACTTCACTTTATTGTATTCTACACTCTGGTAGTCTTTTTAGTGAGTTCTACTCTATGGTAGTCTCTTTTGACATATTTTTTGACATGTTACACTTACAACTAATATACAATTTGTTTTTATAGTATTGTATCTTGTAACTTGTTTGGGGTTTACCTATATCGGTTTCAATTTTGTCTCATGGTATTTATTATATGATTAACATTTTGTTTTGGCATATCTCTTCCTGTTTCTGGTCTCTGTTGGAATCTTGATATGTTTCGTCCCTTCTTCAAACATCACATTAGTAGTTTCCTTATTAAAATGGTTTCATGACAGATTATTTCCTTTTTTATGGTCCTTCCCTTTTTGTACTGCTTCCCCAATCTACTGGGTATACTGCTGGTTTAACTGGTTTTTTCATAGTAGGTTATTTTAATTAATGGTTTTCTTTATTATCTCCCATTTTTATTAACATTTTATAGACTTAATTATACAGTTTCTAGGGTAATCCTTAAACAATTTATTCTTCTCACTCACTATGGAACTTTCTCTTTTATTCATGTAACATTAATTCAAATGTTTAGTGTGATAATTTTGTTATGTTACATATGCTCTCCTGTCAAAGTGATTAGTTCAGATCATACTCTGTATGGATGAAATAATTACTACTAATTCTTTTGTATTTACATTTTCTCCGTGATTAATGTTTTCATTTTATATACCTTCTTTTTCCACCATTGCTTCCTCTCAGCTGATGTGCATCTCCTTCATTTGTTTCTTTTTTCATTGATAAGTGATCTTCAATCTTGTGTATAACATTATCATTTTATATTCCTTCTTATTTGGTGCTTCCTCACCAGTATGTTTACTCCCTAACATTCCCTAACAAATTAATTGGAACAGTTCAGAGTGGCACTTTTGGCTTCAATCCCTGCTGTCCAATACTTCAATTGAGTCCAGAGGTATTATCATCTCTGCTCAACACATAAGACTGATGGCATTTTCTACATCCAGTCATAAAAATAAATAAACAGTAAAAGTAGTCATTTTTGACTAAAATAAACATCTTTAGATTCTTCACTTCATAATACGTTATATTAATTAATACTTTTATACACTTGACTCTTCTTCTCTCTTAAAGCTTATTCCATATTAGGTGGTTTAGGTATGTGGTATAATATACATTTCATCATGTTTACATAGTAAGTAGTATTTATATTTACTCTTTCTACCATCTGGTATCCATTGAGTTACTTTTATTGCTCATGGTATAACATGAATTAATTCTTTATCACTTTCACTATAACAGTGGTTGTTGTAACAGCATTATCATTATTAGTATCAGGTTTTTTTTTTTTTTTTTTTTGGTTTCTGGTCTCACTATTTGGTCTTTAGTGAGCTGGTACTTCTTCATTGTTCCATTTTTATTAAATTATTTTCTTTGTGAGTTTGGTTAATTTGTTCGATTAAGTCATATGACATTCTGGTTTCCTTTCTCTCTTAGAATTTTGTATCTCTTTCTTACAAAATCTTTTTTCATATTTCAGAGTTATTTCCCATCATTTGTATGAGTAATGATGTGAGTTTACTGTCTTTTAATTTTAGACATTTTTATTCAACTACATTCTTTCTTGTTCATAGTTGTTTTTCAAATATTTTGGTATAAGTTGTACTTATTATTGTTTTGAATTTTGAAATTATTATTCCTCAAAATTCTTTTTGCATTCATAATAGTCTTTGAATGTTTGTGTAAGTGGTACTTACTAATTATTTTGAATTTGGGCAATTATTATCTGCATCCAAATTCTTTTTACTTGCATAATAGTCTTTGAATATTTGTGTAGCTTGTACTTACTATTGCTTTTGAATTTTGAAGCTTATTATGTTCAAAATTCTTTTTATTTATTCACAATAATCCTTTAAATGTTTTGTTGTAAGTTGTACTTACTGATTTTTGAATTTTTGTAATTATATTCTTATCAAAATTCTTATTTTGTTCACAATATTCTTTCTGATACTTGGTGTAAGATGTTCTTACTATATTTTTGAATTTTGTAATTATTATCTTATCAAAATTCTTTTTGTATCATTCACAATTGTTCGAATATTTGGTGTAAGTTGTACTTACTCATTTTTGAATTTGGTAACTTTTTATTCTTACCAAGATTCTTATTTGTTCACAATATTCTTTCTGATACTTGGTGTAAGATGTTCTTACTATATTTTAGAATTTTGTAGTTTTCATTTTTATCAAAATTCACAATTTCTTCATAATAGTTTTAACTCATAATTATGAGTCCTCCAAATATTTTTTAATGGATAACTGATTATAAGTTCCTTTTACTTTATTCGAAATGATTTCCTTTAGTACATATGTATTGTTGTTATTGTTTTTAATAATCAGGTATGGGCCGGTATACAGCAGTAATAACTTTTTGGTAATGCCTTCCAAAGTACTGGGTAATTCCCTGTTTTTTAGCAGTACCTTTTCTCCGACTTCATATCTTATTATCTTCTTAACAGCCTTTTGATATTTGTTCTTGCGCCTTTCCTGGTCTTCAGCCAATTTATTGTAGAATCTAATTCGATTAAATTTGTATTCTTGACTCCTGGGGAACTCTATTATGTCTTGTATTTCTCTCGGAGGTGGTCTTTCATACATTGCCGTGTATGGCGTGGTACCAATAGCGGTGTGATATGACAAATTAAGGAATTCTTCAGTCGCTAATAAATATTCTTGCCACTTCTTTTGTTGGTTATAGCAATAAGTTCGTAATATTCTTCCGACCTCTCGCAGTACCCTCTCCGCTGGATTGCTGCTGGGGTGGTAGACAGACGTCTTGTATGTCTTAATGCCCAGTGTATTCAGAGTGTTTCTCCACCGCCAACCCTTAAATTGCGTTCCATGGTCGGTGATTATGGATGTCGGGCTTCCTACCTCTGGAATGTAATGATTTGTTATTATTTCTAGAGTCTTCAGAGTGGTGGCTCTGTTCACAGGGTATAGTTTTGTAAATTTTGTAAAATGATCCATCATAATAACAATATACTTGTATCGATGGCGTCCGCCACTGCGGGGAAATGGACCACATATGTCCAGAAAGACCTTTTCCAGTTTGGCTTGTGAGGTAATTGGTATCATCATACCTTCCTTTCTCTCATTGTTGGTTTTCACCAATTGACATATCATACAGGTTTTAATGTAGTTTCTAGTTTTTCTATTGATATTTTTTATGTGACAATTCTCTTCTATTGCCTTGATCACCTTCATGGCTCCCATGTGACCGTATCGTAGGTGATAGTCCAGGATGATATCCTTTTCAATTGTAGTAGGGATCATGATCTTCCAAACGTCTTCGTCAAAGGATGTCTTGATGAATAAAATCCCATTATGTATACAATAAAATTTGTTTATTGTGTCATCTTGGTTGGAGAGACGAAGTTTAATAGAGTTTAACTTCGGATCGGACTGCTGGTGTTTGCTGATGTCCTGCACTATCTTCTCTAAATCAGATCTGTCCTTAATAATGTTATAGATTTTCAAAATGCTCTCCTTTTCGCCTTCGAATGTTTGTTCTTCCAGATTCACTCTTGACAATACGTCGGCTACTACATTTTTACTTCCAGGAACATACTCCCACTGTATATCGTATTCCTGTAGGGCGAGTACCCATCTGGTCAATCTACCATGGCTTAATTTGCATCTTCTTAGAAATGATATAGACTTGTGATCTGTTCGAACGGTCACTGGATATCCGAGGATATACGTCCGAAACTTCCCGCAGGCAAAGACTACACTTAGCAGTTCTTTCTCCGTCACATTATAGTTCTTCTCACACTGATTAAGGGTTCTGCTAGCAAAGCTCACTACTAGATGGTTTCCACTTTCATCTTCTTGGTACAGTGTTGAACCCAAGCTAATATTACTAGCGTCACAGTATAGAAAGAAGGGTCGGTTAAAATCTGGATGGTTGAGCATTACTGCATCTAAGAATTTCTCTTTAATTGATTTGAAGGTCTCGTCTTGTTCTTGACCCCATCGCCATTTATTCTTGGACGATAACTGGTACTGAAACTGGGCTGTTAGTTCGGAATAATTATTCTGGAACTTCCTATAATAGTTACATAGGCCCAAAAATGATTGTAGTTGCCTTCTGTTTTTTGGTGTAGGGAATCGTTGTATGGCGTCTACCTTTTCTGTTGATGGTGTTATTCCTTGACTGTTTAGCTGGAAACCCAGGAATTGAACTTCTTTAGCTATAAGCTTGGACTTGTCCAGTTTAAGGGTGACATTATTTTCAGCAAGCTTCTTCAAAACATACTCCACACGATAACAGTGTTCCTCCCAGCTGGTTGATGTTATTAGGAGATCATCAACATAGACAGTTGTGAATTGGAGCGCTTCTGGTCCTAATATATGATCCATACAGGCGACAAAAACAGCTACTGAATTAACCAACCCGAAGGGCAATCTCTTAAACTGATAATTGCGCCCTTCGAAGATGAACGCCATATATTGCCGGCTTGCTGGGTGCAACTCCACTTGCCAATAGCCGCATACCGTATCCCAAGTGGTAATGAATCGTGTTCCGTGGAACCTCTTCAAAATTTCATTAATTTCGCCAGGTGAGGTACGATCGTTTATTATCATCTTATTTATCTCCCGAGCGTCAAGGCAAAGTCTTACCTTCCCATTTTTCTTTTGTATGGCCACAATTGGGCTTGTGTATGGCGATTGACTGCTCTCGATGATATCTCTACGGATCATATTCTGGATCTCTGATCGTACGGCTTCTTTCAAAGATTGTGCTATTGGGTATGACTTTCGGTTGAATTCTACCGGTTCTCTGAATCGTATTGAGCATTGGTAGTTCCGGATCTTTCCAGGTTCGTCGGAAAATACAGCTCGATATTTCTCATATATTTCTACCAATTGATTCCGCTGGTCTTCCGTTAGTTGCTCGTTAGTATTGTGGCACTGGAAGTTACGTATCTCTTGGATCTTTTGTTTCCATAGGTCTTCCTCCGAATCTTGATGTACTGGCTTGTTGTTTGTTGAGTGGTTGGATAAGTAATTCACCTTATTTTGGTGGTCGAGAAGTTGTCTGGAGTCTAAAGTCTTGTTATCAGTTAAATTGGCTATCCAGGTTGAACCTTCAGCAAAGAGTGATACCTTTCCTCGGCACAAGTCGATAATTGCTGAGTTTCGGCGCAATATGTCGCATCCTATCATGATGTTGAAAGGTAATCCGGCTGCAACAAGAAATATCATATCCATACTAATGCCCTGACTTTTGACATTGAGGGATACCTGCTTTCTTATGGTCTTGTTCTGTCGGCCGGTAGCTCCTACAAGTACAATGTTATTAATAGGTAGTACCGGTAAGTTTTTATGGCATTCCTGCTGTATCCGGTCCAATTCATTTCGATTTATTATGGAGACATTGGCTCCAGTGTCTATCATTATAGGAACAGAAATACCTTCAATTTCTGCGATTATGTATATTATTTCATTATCATTATTTTTAATATTAATCTCACTTTCTTCTAATAGGTCCTTGCGGATATCCTTTAAATAATTGCTGTATATTATGGTAAAATTTTTTCTGTTTTTCTTCACATTCATACCTACTTGATTAAACCCAGCAGATTGGAGCAGTAAAGGGTCATTGGGTTTTATTACTGCCTCCGTTCGTTTAAATGTTCCGCTTCATTACGGATCAGGCCGTTGGAAGCGTCAGCTTGAAGTCCTGAGGCTGTTTCGTTTGGTTCTGCTCGATCGTCTGGTTGGGCTTCTGTTACAGGTAGTCTGCGCTGATTATCCAAGCTGGAACTACGTCTGGGCTCGTACTCTCTGTACCGATTACTTCCCTGGCTCCCTTGGAAAGTCTCGTACTCGTAGTATCGGCTCCTTCTTTGAGGCTGATACCTCCTGTGTCCACTGCCTTCTGCTCGGATGTAGTTGACATTAGGTCGATATGCCCTGTAATTGTGGTTACCTCCACTTGGGTAATTTCGGTTATAATTACCATGATAATTATTATTATTAGAAAGGTTGGGGTTCCTCTGACCATTTTGAACATAGTTACTATTATGATTATAATAACCGTTGTTATTTTGGGGACGGCTATTATTATTATTATTATTATTATTGTTGTGGTTGTTGTTATTATTATTATTCATACGAGGAATATTACTATTATTATTATTATGGTTAAGCCTCGGCAAATTATTGTTATTTCTAGGGTTATAATTGTACTCGGCATTATTCCGATTTGCGGAATTATAATTGTTATTATTACCCACATTCTGCCGATTATTATTATTATTCAAATTATTGTTGTTATTCCTTGGTTCCGGCTTTTCATACCTCCTGCGACTTTGACGGTAATAGTCTTCGTGCTCGTACATCTCTAAAAGCTCGGTCATGGCTTGCACCGTTTTTATTTGACTATTTCGTCTGGCTCTGATAATATCCTCCTCGTAGTGGTATGAGAGTTTGCTGACCAGGCATTCTTCCGGTATTCGGGGCTCTAGATGTTTGGCCACGCACACCTTTCCTAAAAAGTACGCCGTTAAAGTTTGGTTTCCATATGGGTTGTACTTCCCATGGCATATCCCGTCTCTGGCGATATTTTGCGTTGATTCCGACCAATATTTGGCTTTGAATAGCCTTCTGAATTGTTGATAGTCGGTCACCTCGTCTCTTATTGCCATCCACCAATTGTCTGCGATTTCCTTGAATGATTCGTCCAGCACCTCTTTGTTCTCCCTCCAGCGATTACCTCTGTGTTTGGCAAAGTATTCCTCAATTCTTGCTAGGAATTCCATGGGTTTATTTTTATAAAACCTGAAGTTAATCCCTTCACGATTTTCACTGTTGGGACAACTGGTAATGGTTGTCGGTCGACTATGGAATAGGTCTATATCGGTCTGGTTCTGTCGTACCTGACTGTTGATACTGGTCACAGCAGCTTCTATGCCGTCACATTTCTCTGTGAATCGGTCCTGCACTCGCTCCCAGTCTTCCCGTGTTTCCTTTAGTTTTTCCTCCAACGTCTTCCTAGTCGTTTCTTCAATGGTGTTAACCTTCGTATTTATTTCTGTTCTGATACTCCGTACTTCTTGTTCGGTTTGACTCCATTTTTCGTCAGCTCTGGCAACCCTTTGTTCGATTACCGTTATTTCCTCTTCTACTTTCTTGCTGATTGTCTCATTGTTTTCAGCTATTTTCTGGCTCAATTCTTCCTTCAATATTCCCATTCTTCCGTCTAACCGGTTCATGTTCTCTTGGTTTGTCTCCTTCAATTCTTCTCTCAATTGCTGACTATTATTCTCCATCTTTTTATTGGTTTCTTCCAGTTTCTGGCTTATCTGGGTCAATTCCTCCTTTGATTGTTTATTGTCAGTTTTTATTTCCTCCATTTTCTCCTCCATCTTCTGGATATTTTCCTCCATCTTCTCCTCGATCTTCTTAATATTTTCCTCCATTAGTAATTTATTTTCGTTCTTTATTTCGTCCACCTTCTCCTCCATCTTCCTACTATTTTCTCTTAATTCTTCTTTCAATTGCTGGTTATCATTCTCCATTTTCTTACTATTTTCTTCCATCTTCTCCTCCATCTTCTTACTATTCTCCTCGATTTTCTTATTGGTATCTCCGATTTTATTACCCAACTCTTCTTTGGTCGTTTTAAATTCTCGGAGTAACATCTCCATCATTTGATCAAGTTTTGTATTTTCCTTTGCGGTGGATTCCTCCGGCTGTTCCTTCTGTGGTGCAGGCTTATTTGGTTCTGCTGGCGGTAACATTAACTCCACATCTTCCACTGGTGTCGCTTCTTTATCCTCCATGTTCATCTCCTGCTCGGCCTCCATAGCCCTTTTTCTTGATGTAGCTCTCCTGTGCATCTCGCTCCCTCTTCTGACCTGTTGATCGTTGCCAAGCTAAAAATAGGAAATTGGACAATCGTCCTTATTTTATAACACTATTATCTCCTATTTAAAGCCCCTTAAGTTGGACGCCAATTTGTAATATAATGAAAAATATTACAAATAAAAATAAAAAAATTGAACTTATATATATAGAGATATTGTGTGTGTATCTTTGGTGATAACAAAGGTATTGTGCTCTTCTTTTAGCCCCACTAGTTGGGCAAGTCAATTTGTAATATAAATACAATTACAAATAAGAATAAAAATAAAATTGATATGCGTTTTACTATTGATATTTTGTTTGTCACTGGGTTAGTCTGACTCCTTAAAGTCCCACTGTTAGGCTAGTCAAATTGTAATATAATTTCAAGTGTAATAATAAACAAAATATAAAGATATTGATGATAAGAGTATGTTATAACTAAGTGTGTTGGATTGATAAATAACAAATATATCAAACTTTAAAAATTTTGCAAATATTTTTTCTTGTGCTTGTATCGAAATTGACTGAATAATTTAATTTAATTAATTGATAATTAATTAATTATTTGAGTTTGTAATTTCCTCCTATATCTATTCTCTCAATGTGAATTATGTTTTTGCTTAATAAAAAATAATAACATTAATAGTAGAAATAAAAACAATGCTGGTAACTGAATACTGATTTGCGTTTATTCATTCAAAATTGTGCGCCAGTCAAACTGCGCATGTCCCAGGCACTGGCAAATATTCGCCACAGTCGGCAGTGAGACAGATTAACAAATATATTTTTTACAAGTTAAATTTATGGTTCTTTTAACGAGTCGAAATGGTCAGAGGGCAAGGAACAAGATACATTTAACAGGTATTCTTAAACTAAATGTTAATATCTGAAATAGAACAAAATTATTATTACAATTGTCAATTAGAAAGAAATTATTTAAAATTCGAACCAAGTCGAAGAAATGACGTCACTCTGCTCCAGGTAGCACTGCACCGTCTATGTGAGAAATTCAGCAATGGCCGCCGTCTGCTTGGTTTTAATCTGCTATGACGCCGTTTGAATTGAAGATCTTCTCCCACAGAAATAAAACGATGTTCCCTTTTCCTGCAAAGTGGTGTTGTTCCAAAATATAGTGTTGAATGTCCCCTCGTCGTCTGCGATGTCGAATTCTGGATGGATCTCTTGTGTAGTGTGATGTTCAAATATGTGTGTTGGTTCTTTGTGAATTCGTTCCCAAAAATTGATCAAAATGGCTGTCGATTTCTGGCGTTAAGTTTTATCGTGTTATACTGTGTTTTTGGAAACTTGTGAAGTGTTAGACATAGATAAATAATGTTATTTCACTTGTTAGTTCATCTCCGTTACACGCCACATAACCACACTTGGTTTTAATATAAATTATTTGGTTTTCAACACTCCACTAATACATTTTTCAACTGTTCAGCTTTGCGATTAACAATAGACTAAACGACGCAACGTCGTCGTTTTAGGGCAATTTGTGGTATGTCTTTTTCCTCTTCATATTGTTTAATTATAAAATATCTGTCTAAGACTTGTTTCACTATCTAACTATACATAACAAGTTTTCTTATTTTCTACTGTATTTCCAATATTTCTTAATTTTACCGGAATCTAACTATTCAGTAATATTGATTATTTAATTTTACATCTTTTGATATATAGCTGGGTTTGTTTCAAACTCATTTAAGCCCAAAAATTACAATTTTGCATAATAATTGCATGTCCCATATTTTGTACAAATTCAGTGTTTTAAAGGTTTTTATTTGTTTTATCGGTATAATATTTCCATGGAATACACCTAATAACTCCGTAATTACTTTGTTGTTAATAATTTGTTTATTAAAACATTTCAATATTGATTAATTTGCTGTTTAGTCTGATTTGATTACTATCATAAGCCTATTTTTGACTGTTTCCAAAAGAAGTTAATTTTCTTTCTTTTGTCATTCTATTTGCTATTAACTGTATCTGTATTAATTATATTTTCAATTTCTGTATTGTATGTATTGAATTCTATTCCTATTACATAGATTAATTCTTTGATAGATAGTTTTTTTGGTTTATAGGCCATTCTGTGTTTACAAACATAGTGTCTTGGTGGGTCTGTTTGTACATTATACATGGTTTACTGATTTGAATAAAACTATTACATTTTTATGCCCTACTTGCCTCTCTGACTTACACAATGGAAAATTAAATGACATGATTTTAATTACAATAGAATATCTTGTATCTACTAAACTTTCTTTATACTAATAACATCATTGAACCATAACATGAACATCTTATGCCTAATTTTAACAAAAACATCTTATTCCTATTATTTTTTCCTGTATCATCAAATGATAACAACATAGCTTATCCTAGACATAATTTAATTAGAAAACATAAAAAAAACTCCTATTACTAGTAACACTGTCAGTCACTAACTGTCTTGTGTATGTATTATTCTTATGAAAACACTTTAACTGTGATAAAAAACCTCGTGTATCTATTTACACCTTACATCTAAAATATTATTTAATTAATAATAAATAATAAACATCTTAATATTAGGCATACCTTCAGTTATGAACTGTCCTTTGGTATTTTTGTCCTCACCATTTATTTAGTTATAATTAAAGAAAACATTTTATATGTAATAGTCTTTATATCTAATTTAAAACTCTTATTACTAGTAATGTTGTCAGTCCTTAGACCGTCTTTCATTTCAATGGTTTTATTATTATTATTCTACACTCATGGTAGTCTTTTTATAATACTTAAACCTCATTGAAGATTTTTTCATAGATTTTTTAACTATGTTTCTCACTGTACACTCTGTAGTTCCTTAATTTTGTTATCTCACTTCACTTTATTGTATTCTACACTCTGGTAGTCTTTTTAGTGAGTTCTACTCTATGGTAGTCTCTTTTGACATATTTTTTGACATGTTACACTTACAACTAATATACAATTTGTTTTTATAGTATTGTATCTTGTAACTTGTTTGGGGTTTACCTATATCGGTTTCAATTTTGTCTCATGGTATTTATTATATGATTAACATTTTGTTTTGGCATATCTCTTCCTGTTTCTGGTCTCTGTTGGAATCTTGATATGTTTCGTCCCTTCTTCAAACATCACATTAGTAGTTTCCTTATTAAAATGGTTTCATGACAGATTATTTCCTTTTTTATGGTCCTTCCCTTTTTGTACTGCTTCCCCAATCTACTGGGTATACTGCTGGTTTAACTGGTTTTTTCATAGTAGGTTATTTTAATTAATGGTTTTCTTTATTATCTCCCATTTTTATTAACATTTTATAGACTTAATTATACAGTTTCTAGGGTAATCCTTAAACAATTTATTCTTCTCACTCACTATGGAACTTTCTCTTTTATTCATGTAACATTAATTCAAATGTTTAGTGTGATAATTTTGTTATGTTACAATATAAATATATATAAACACTTTAAAATATTTCAGATTTTATTTAATAACATTTTCACACAAGGTATTTTTGTTTTCCTTATGATAATGGTGAATACGCAGGAAAGTTTCATTATATTAATATCAATTATTTATATCTCACACAATTATAAAACTTATGAAAACAGAATGTAAACTTTTACAAACAATGTAATTTTACGATTTGTTATTATGAACACGATAATTATTTTGCAAATGGTTCTACTTCTAGACCCATAATATGTAGTATATGTAGTAACGTTATGATATTTAGACAACTAACTATTACTAGGAGCCTCCAGGTGGTCTAGTGGCTAACGCCGGCGATTGATGCGCTCGTGGTCCCGGGTTCAATTCCCGGCGGAGGTTCCGTACGGCGTGCACTCAGCGTCGTGAGGCAAACCAAGTAGGCGCTAAGATAACAGCGCCGCCTCTCCTGGCTGTGAATACCGCAATTAGCGGCTGGTGGCGCGTAGTACTAGCCATACACCGTCACACTGACACAAAAAGCCGCGCGGTACACCTTGGTCCCTAACGAACTGTTGAGCGGAGGTTTTTTTTTTAATTTTTACTAGGAAAAT
This sequence comes from Magicicada septendecula, assembly GCA_034769895.1. Classification (NCBI taxonomy): domain Eukaryota; kingdom Metazoa; phylum Arthropoda; class Insecta; order Hemiptera; family Cicadidae; genus Magicicada; species Magicicada septendecula. Next base: position 338,506,877 of record CM068367.1, on the reverse strand, counting down.
ATGAAAGCTTTGTCGTTATATAACTCTGTAACAACGAAATTACTTGTTGTTAGAAATGGTGACAACTTTACGTTATGAACAGAAGACCGAATTCTACGATTGTATTCCGGAATGAACACGATCATTGTAAGTCGTAATGTTTATTCGTTGTACATAAAATAATTATGAATTCTATACTATTTAATTGTTTTAATGAAACGCCGCTTTTATGGACAGTAAGTCTTGCGTTAAGTAGACTTCACAGTCCGATAAAAAGAGCCTTAACAATTAAGGCAAACAAAATATTATCCAAAATATTAATATATTGCCCAATATATTAAATGTGTAATGCTGTTCATTGTGGAGCAAACTTTATACACAAAACTGTGGTAAGTAACCTGAATTCTCAGAGAATTTGGGAGATTTAAACGGATTGAGCATTTTTCTGTTTCGTCGTGTAATATTATCTGTTAAAATGCGTACCAATTGTTTTATCATTTAAAGGTAGGCGAGACATTTCGGATGTAGAACATAAATGTACAATCACAAAATTACTTTATAGCGATCGATTACACTGTAGCTCTACTGTCAGAGTCCTATGCTTCTTCTACGTCTGAGTATGAAAATACTATTTACACTTAGTTTTAATTGTATGAATATACCACAGGTATTTGGAATGCTACAGTTTTCCATTCAATTACATTCTAATGTTATGTAAATTATTCTAGACATCCACATTACTCCACGAATTTTAAAATATTATTTGTGAATATGGATTTTCCTATACGGTACTATTATGAGCTTGATACTTCTTTACTTGCTTGAAAAGACATAATTTGCACCTTGGATAGTAAGTAGTATATAATTTAAATTTTTAGAGTGATATTAGAAATATTAGGAGTACATCATTAAAAGACACCACAAGTCATTATTTTATACCTAATTTCATTTCTAGAATATTTTAAAGATCTGTTTGAATTAAGTGTAACAAACGCCTATAAGAGTTCTATTCTAATTAAACTGGGAACGACCAAACGCCTTGTCAGTCTCATTCCCTTCACCCCTTTATGAAAGTGGTACCGAATGAGTAAAACTCAATAACATGCAGGATGAAATCCGTTTAGTGTATTGCGTAGGGTAAGGGTGTATTGTTCCCCGTCTTGTTCATCATATCCAGTGAATATTTTAACGCAGCGAATTTGAGAAAAAATAAATGGCATGTGTCTTCAATGAAACGTGCTTTGCCTTTGTCTAGATCCATGACATAAAAGCCACTGGCAATGTAATATCAAACGATTCATTGAAACAGAAAAAACGGATTACATAAAATAAATAAATTTCTAGTCCAGTCCATCTACTATAAGTGTGTAGTCAAAATGGATCAAAAAGCAGCCACATCGATGATGAATCAAAGTTAGTCTATACAAGTAAAACATGAGAATAGTACAGGTTGGTTGAGCCGTACCTGATTTCTCGGTAAGGCGTAGCTTTCGTAAACTTAACATTAGTTGCCTATCATTTAAAGTGAAACAATTTAAAGTATTTTACTCAAACATAACATACGATTCCTGTAATAGGGGTTCTTAAACTAAAAACGTACTATATTAGGGGGTAATAAATAATTAGTGGGCAGAACCACTAATTCTATACGCGTCTGGGAGTCCAAACAAAGTTTTCAATACAGAGATGCCAAAAGAATGGCAGTAACGTAATATTCTACGCGATGGTAATTAAAAGAGAGGTAATATATCTTTTACTATGTGAATATGTTCTCAACTTAGCAAAACACTTAACGGTGTTTTTGTTACAAGATCTTATTATGGGTGAAAACGATACGAAATTTTTAATTCTCTTTGATTATTTGCATGATTTTGTAATAACAAAATCATGCAAATAATCAAAGAGAATTAAAAATTAGATTCTTGGTAGCTCTAAGTACTTAAATCAAATTCTCATTCGCAATAAATTTGGCAAGTTTGCAAATTTATAAAATTTAGCTTTCTTGTCCTTCAGAACTCTGCTTCGCCTAATCTTATCTAAAGACTGAAAAACAAGTTTGGCCTCCCTCTTTTCCTGTTTCCGGGCTGTTTCCATTGTAATACGCACTTGGGCCAACTAATATAGTTCTGGCATCCGTTAAACATGCCAGTATTACTGCAGGGCTCCGTTATCTTGCATCTTCGTAATAGAAGCACAATTTATTCCTATGCGTAGTTGGGACTGGATGCTTCGGGAGAAAAAGGCACATCTTCGGGAGATAATTTGACGGCTAGAATTAAGAACACAATATCATATTAACTTGATCCAGAAATGCTTTGTTTACGAGTTACGGACAAGTAAATATATTTCCCGTATACCAGTTCCGAATGTAAACTAATGTAGTATAAAAATTCGTAAAACAAAAAATATTAAGAAAATTTACTCTTTTTTATGTTTATTGACTCAAAGTTTACGAACAATCTGTCTTTAGTAGCATATAATATGCTTATTAAGAAGTACAAAAAATAAGAATTGAAAAATATAACTTTTGGTTTCAGCGTATAACAACGTTTGTAAGTTGCTAAAAAATCTTTAGAATAACATTTGTGGAGAATTTGTTTCTAAAAATGTATGTTAATGATACTTATTAAAATCAAATACAAGTTTCAAAATCTAACTTTAGTTAAATATAAAATGTTGCAGAACACAATTGTAATCACAGTGAACTCAATATTACAATAATAAACCAAACAAAAATATCACCTACTTTGTTTACATAAACCTGTTTAGAAGACATTTTAGTAAATTCCATTACTTTGAGGAACTTGGTAGAATTAGTGGTTAAGTGATTAGACATTTCACACAAATGTGACCCGATTTTGTCAACAAATAATGTTACGTAACATTATGTAATGTTATGTAACAAATAAAGCTTGTTTGTTTCGATTGTTTTTTTGAAACTTAAATTTAAATGTTCTTTCTTGGTTTAAAATTCAAATTTAACTTGTGTATATAAAAACAGGCAACCGATTTCATATGTTTTGTAAATACGTTTCTACTCCAAAATCCATACACATAAACCACATTAGCATATTCGGTATGAGGGAATACGTGAGGCTTATTCAAGTATATTTGGAACAAAATTGAAATTCTTATAAAGAGAAATTGAAACCCAATTAATTCAAAATTAATTTGTTCTGCCACAGATTAAATTCAAGTTATAAGCAGAAATAAACACATTTAAAACAGTCAAACGACTGTGCGTTATGGACGTAACGGAGCACTCAGATTACATTTCAATTTTTATCAACGACGCGACATGTTCAAAATAATAAAATTAAACATTTCTAAGTAAAACAGACAATTTTTTCTTTGTTTTAGAATCATAATATTTAACTTACTACCACCTTCTGTTCTAAATTATTTAAAATCACATTTATAAACTTAGGTTCTCTACAAATTTTATTCAAACCTTTTTTTATTAGCAATTTAACAAGGTTATATATTACACACCAACCTAACAACTTAGGCTATACATTTCGGCTTCAAATTTGTTGCACTTTTCAGTAATTTTCTAAAGAACTAACGACACAGTTCTGGGATCCGTTGTTTCAAACATTCCAGGTCAAACAACGTATGGAAACATTATGTTGCTATATAGTGCAAGAGAGCGGGTCTCCGTTCGTCCATGGTGTCTTTTCTTTCGACACATTTGGATGTTACTTAAATCTGTAAGCTTAAGTATGCATACTACGCCTTATTTTAGATTTTACGTTTGGACATGCTTGGATATCCGATCCGCAAGCGGAAAACGTTATTTGTTGGTGACAAATATATTTATTCCATACATTGCCATCAGTTATGTTACAAGTAAGCTAATTGTTAAGTACAGCTAGTTGAATGTTAAGCTTCTGATTATTCTTTAATATTTTAGTCTTCCTACGGTTTTAGATCCATGCATTTTTCATGCAAAGGTATTTTGTAGGCAGTGCCTTCTCGGAGGTGTTACTGAGCAATTTCCATTCTTTAAAGCTGTAGTCGGTGCAAACTTCATCGTGCGGTTGGACGGGGCAATGCTCACAGGCTGTAAAGCTTGGTCTGCTTTAGTGCGCTGTGTTGCCGGCAATAAACCATGCTGTGACAGACAAACCAGTGATTTGTCAATCCCCAATTGAAACCGTGTTTACCCATTACAATAGGGTTGTTAAATGTGCTATTGTCATAGTACCCACTGCGTTAAACCGATTGTTTGGCGTTTCCGTAAATGCGCCGATTATCCGTCCGCTATCCGTAGTACAGTTTTCGCAGTACACGAAAGTTAAACGACGTTAACATAAAAAGAATACAGACTGAGTTTTTGTTGCCAGATAAAATTTATATCCGTAACTGACTAGTTATTTATTTAAATGCACGTAAGCAATGTATAGTATATTTTAAATAAATGTAAAATATTTGAAACACATACAAAGATTCTGATAGATAAACAGACAAAAATATTCTTGTATTTGGTTCATGATAAACGTTTAGTTTGGTTTATTTGGCTTTTAAAGTTCAGTTAGCACGCGATTATTTACATTAAGCAATGATACATGGTTTTAAAGTATCATTCTACCATTCATTGTACCATGGTCATGGTTCAGGTACCATTCATTGTCACAAAGATGTTGCAAAAATTTAATTTTTGTAAATGAAGAAGCGTCGTTGGTAAAATATTAGAACAATATATTTTATATGTCGTACGTGTTAATGGAACATACTTAAACTTCAATTTACCATAGTTTAATTACTTATACTGATTTTATACAGTCATGTAAACGACTTTAAAAATACATAATTTATCCCTTTACACGACCTAGTGATTTTAATAATCTTATCACATTTTACAGAAAAACGTTACAGACTGTTAAGTATATCAGGTATTTTGTTTTGGTAACTTTTGATTGATGTCAATGATGATCAATCACCCGCTACGTCTGTTGTAAATTACGATGTAAATTCGTAAAGTACACGCGTTTTTAGAGAATGCAGGCGTAGATGCTTCATTCGACCGTTAGATGTTTACCCGCCTGCCTTATTGTAGTTATAACTAATCTCGCAGTAAATTAAAACCTATAATAATAATTTATATGACTTGACTAAAACGTATTTTCGTATTTACATTTGTACATTACAGCATTTTAACTAAATTTTCCAATTGATATGGCTGACGTAGGCTTATAGGCCTACTTGCTTATATTTTCAGCTCTGCGAATGGACGAAGTTATTCGATGATCGGAACACTTCAAGTAGTTAATAAATCCGTGTTTACAAGTAAGTCAACTGATTTCATACATTTCCCTAAATAATGTTAAATGTACTGATGTACTGATGTTGAATGGCTTTGAAATTTTTAGTTCTTCTTTATAATACAACGAACAAAAATACATACATTTTTTTGGCATTTAAAAGTAAGTTACAGTAAATTATTCTACATAGCATTGGGCAGTAGGATCCAGCAGTAAAGAGTACACCTAGGTTTAAAAATTACATATTATTTGTGTTAAAAATTATATGTATATTACAACGACACAACGTATTGATTAAATGTAATCTAAATTGTGTAGTGGTATAGCTCATACAACATTACTGATAACGTGTATGTATAATTGGAGTTTGGGTGTAATCATAATAAGAGTAGTCATTTTTAAATTGTAACATGTTTTCATTAATTTATTCAAAAGAAATTATAAGTGTTTTTAAAAATGCATTTACTTCGCCATAAAATATTCATTATCATTTGTTTAAACGTTTCTTTTTTGCAGTACATTCATCATAAAATAAATCTTATATACTATATTTACAAAAATCTATGTTAAACATTTATTTGTTACTCTAAAATTTCTCGACCGCTCAGTCTGACTGTGTGCTTTATTTGCCGTCTTGTTTTCTTTGCTGTATATATTCTTTCTTTATTACATTACTCTATGCATTGCATACATCTTAATGCTTTATAAAATTTTAAATTGACTAATAGAATTGTTAGTCTTCTTCTATACTTCCAACTACGTTACTTTGTACATTGCGTGTAATATTACTCACTGATTACTTTACACGCTTTAAATGAAGATTTAAATTTATTACATTAATCGTCAATCATCCAAGCAATGATTTAAATTAACTTTAAATTAATTGTTCATCATCAAAGAAAATTCTTACTAAATTTAAATTAAATTCTATTATCTCTATCTACATTTGACACAAATTTTCTTTATCTTAAAATTTTAAAATGTCTTTTCAATGTCTTTTTCATTCATTTATTAATTATAAATTGGCTATTTGTTACTTCAATTCTGTAGATTGTACCCCTGTCCTGCGGTGATCGGTAGGTCCTCTTCTAATGGATTTCCCTGCACGTTCTCCGGTTCCACTTGTCGTCCTTCAGTTAATCGTTCCTTCTGGTCCTCTCTGGTTGCTGTAGAATGATATGTCGCTCTGCATCAGCTGCTGTTGTCCTAGCAGACGCCTCGATTGCTCTGCATATCGTTTCTCTACTTGATGTGACCTCGCCAGTTGTCTAGACTGCTGAACATTTGTGGTTGTAGACTGGTGGTGTATGTTCGATAATTGTATTTAAAATAATCAAACTAAGAGTTACTGTTTGATACTCGGATGAACGTATTGTCCATCCGACTTTACAGATTATTTAAAAAAAATCGCGTCGCAACCGGACATAACGTCCCACTGCTTCTGAAGACTGATTGAGAGTAAAATTTGGCTCTCCTGGGCCTGTATTTATATTCAACAAAAAAACCACACCTGTCGGCTCAGGATTCTGCATGTCAGAAACTGTCCGTGGCGTCAGTTCCCCCACTATCGTCCAATTTCACATATTTGCACATTTCTGCCCAATTGCAACGTCTAATGCGGATTTCAAAGTGATCTAACATTGTCTGATTTAATTATACATATTATACGGGCTGTAATTACCATAGTGATCGCATAATTAGTGTAATTACTATGCTCTTAAAATTGCACAGAATTCGCACTGAAAGTCATAATCAGACCGTTTTCGCACTGCACATGTGCATGATTTTTATGCATATTTAGAAGTCTTTGCAATCTTTCTAACATTTACGGTTTGCTTATAATTAAATAAAACTATAATTTAGTTTCTATTTGGGGTGAGATTTCAAACTTTCAGGCTTGAACAGGCTCCACGCACACACACTATATACTACTGTACACTCTCTCAGCAATAATCGCGTGATCATGCATGTTCATTTCTGAGTCTAATTCAGCTTTCAACTTCACACCTGCTTGTCTATTACATCTTACTAAAATTAATCTAAATATTTATTTTATTTAATAAATGTACATTACAGCATATGCTTGTGTTGTCGCAATATATATTTATATTATTATTAATAACAAAACGTTTTACAAGAAAATAAAAAATATTTAATGATGATAGCTGAATGCTATTGAAACACTGTAATTAACAAAATAAAATATATTCTCGTGAAATGTTTTATTATTAATAATAATATAAAATATATAACAAGAAAAATTTAAGCATTTGTGTGTGTGTGTGTGTGTGTATATTGTTACAGCACAAAAGCCACCCCAATACCAGGGAAAAAACTAGAATGAATCAACTATATTAAAATAAAGAAAATAAAATGACTATGACGCGACAAATGACTATGACCCAACCCAAGTGATTGACCCAATAAAAGAAAATAAAATGAGAAGGTACATGAAGAAGACACAAACAAATAATAAAGAAAATAAAATGAGAAATATTAAATTCAAATGATGGTGAAAAAGGCACAAACAAATAATAAATGTAAACGATAAATATTAAAGTCAAATAAAATAATCTCAATTAAAGTAGGCCTACACTAACCAGAGAAATAGATATTATATATTATGAATAACTCTATAATGATAAGTGAATCAGAACATGAAATTTGTTAACATAATAACTAATAATTGTGAATAAAACAATAAAAAACCCTGAAGTGAGAGATAGGTAGGGAGTGAAAGTGATTAAGTGAGTAAAAGAAATCAATATTAGGGAATAACCACTAGTAACACTAAAGTACGGTGAAAAAGTGCAAAGTGCCAGTGTAACCCAAAATAAACAGAAAACACAACATATAGATAAAGACACCAAAACCAGTGATTAACACTATAGTTTAAGGGTGATAAATACCAAAAAATAATAATAACCAGAATATTGTTATTATAATTAGTAGTGATAGTAGATTAGGAATACAGTGGTATTCAGGATAAAAATCCCATAGTGATTAAGAATGTTATTGTTAAAATGGTTAAGTAGTAAAAAATATATAGTAAATGTTAAAAGAAGAATAACTTAAATAATATGAGTGCAAAATAAATAAAACATCCTATATTAATAAAAATGGTCAAAGGGATAATAAGCAAGATAAAATAAATGGTGTTATAATGTTATTCACCAAGATAGTTATTTGTTCAGTTAAGTTTATAAGAAGGAATATTGCTGAAAAAAGTAAACAGATCATAAACCTAATTTTTGTGTTATGTTTTATAAGTAATATTAAATGATAGACAAGTTATAAAAAATGGCAATATAGATAAGTAAGGAGATAAAATTTTACAAACATAATAATAATCTTTAGAGTAAAGACAGAAAAAGAAATAAGAGAATAACAGACAAGCAATGATTTTGGTAAAGTAATAAGAACATACAATTATTGTAAAACAGCCCAAATTAATTCAAAATGTAAACAAGTCATAAGTGACACCAAGCAGAAGATATGTAAATGAAAAATAATCTTTAATTTGTGTAAAATAAGAAGATATAGCCAATTACTACTTAGGCCTATAAAATGCCTAACTGTATAAATCCAAAATAAACAAATTATAAGAAATTAACTATTGCATTAGAAAATTCAAGGCAAGTAACTAATTAAGTACAAATAGTGAATCATATTAAGATGTCAAAGTTAGATCAAAAACATAAAATAAGAAAGAAATGTAATAACATAATATTAACATTATTGTCAAAACTTTAATACATAAACAAACCCAGCTTTGTGGGATGTCAAAATGATCTTTGAAAGAAAATATAAACAGTTGTGATAATATCTAATACATAAATAAGAAGACAGAAGAATAATAGCCATCCTAAGATATTTATTCATTTTGAATTAAAATTCAAATATTATAGCAATAGACATAAATATGATCAGCCAATGAGAGTACAGGCAGTTGCCATAACAACGGAACGTTATTTAATATAATTCCGTTAAAAAGAATTAGTTCATTATTGACGCTCAAGACATACAGAAGCCAAACAATATTCGACTCAATTTTAACTTAAAATAACTTCGGTCGTCCGTAGTATGCTGGACTGCTTCACGGGAAATCCTGCCCATCTCCCGGGTGATTTCCTTCAAATTCAAGATCGATGGTTTTTCTTGGGTGTGGCCTTTTCTAGTTTCTCCGGCTCTGGGAGTTGATTGTATCGTTGGTGCCGATTTCATCGCTAAAAGCGGTCTCGTGTTGGACATCCATGGGCACCAGTGTTATTTCAAATTTAATCGGGGAGTTGTTATTCCTTTCCTTGGATACCAGGGAGCTAAGGGAGGTATCCAAGAGGTAGCTTGTCCCGATTCTGCACGAGACCATCTCACTCCCGCCCAGCAGAGGGCCTTGGACCAACTGTGTGAGGAATTTCCCTCAGTGTTGACTCCTACGTTGGGACTCACACATTTACTAGAATATAAAATCCGTCTGACTGATTCTAAGATAGTGAGGTCATATCCATACAAATTCGCCCCTCCGAAAATGGCTGTTCTGAGGGAGAAGGTTCAAGAGCTCTTAGAGCAAGGGGTCATTGAACCTTCCAATTCCAGTTATGCCAGTCCAGCGTTCCTGGTACCCAAGCCTGGGGGTGAGCACCGTATGGTGATTGTTTACCGTAAATTGAATTCTAACATTGAGGTGGATTCGGTTCCCCTTCCGGATCTCCACTCGGCTTTCGATTGGTTTAGTGAGGCCAAGTACTTCACCGTCATTGATCTCAACGCTGCATATCACCAAATCCCTTTATCCAAGGAAAGTAGACCTTACACTGCGTTCTGCGTCCCGTGGAATTTGTACCAGTATACACGGGTCCCTATGGGTCTGGCAGTGGGCGCCCAAACCCTCACGCGTCTGCTTGACCTGGTGTTTCAGGATGTAAAATTTAAATTTATTTTCAATTATTTGGACGACTTGCTGGTCTACAGCAAAACGTATGATGAACATCTATGTCATCTAAGGGAGGTGATGTGCAGGTTGAGAGACGCGGGCCTCACGGTTAATCCGGAGAAAGTGCGAATTGCACAGGAGAGTATATCATTTCTGGGGCATCTGGTCTCGCACCGAGGTGTTACCGTGGACCCTGAAAGGACCCAGGGTATCCGGGATTTTCCCCCGCCTAGGGATGCCAAGGGCATGGCCAGGTTCGTGGGTATGGTTAATTTTTACAGACGGTTTATTCCTAACGCAGCAGAGATAGATGCGCCCTTAAACGAAATGAGAAAGAAGGGGGCTAAATTTGTGTGGGGTGAGAGCCAGCAGAAGGCCTTCGAAACGTTGAAGGAAGCTATCATCTCCCCACCGGTGCTACGGATGCCGGATTTTTCTCAGCCGTTCATCTTGCAGACGGACGCGAGTTCGGTGGCGCTCGGGGCGGTTCTGTCCCAAGCCGTTGATGGTGCTAGGCAGCCTGTGGCCTTTATTTCCCGAACATTGACCCAGCAGGAAAGAAAGTCTTCAGTGTATGAGCTAGAGTGTTTAGCTGTTGTATACGCTCTAGATAAGTTCAGGCGTTTTCTGCAACACGCTGAGTTCCTGCTCGAGACCGACAATCAGGCTCTCTCTTGGCTTCTTGCTCATCCCCGGCAACTGGGTAAAATTGGTAGATGGGTGGTCAAGATCTCATCCTTTAAGTTCAAGGTGTAACACATTAGGGGAACTCAAAATGTAGTTGCAGATGCTTTGTCACGAATGTTTTCCCAGCCCAGTGAAGTCCAAGCTGAGCAACCCTGTTCTGTTCTACTAGACTTTCCGTTAGCCTTCACTGATGTGTTATCCCATCAGTTGAACGATGAAGAGCTGGGTCCTATCATCCAGAAGATAAAGGAGGGTAACGTACAGGCCCCTTACTTCTTGTCCAAGGGCGTCCTGTGTTGTAGAGAAAGAAAGGGACGTGCCCCTAAGATCGTGCTGCCTAGCAAGTTAGTGCCTATTGTCTTCAGTGATTATCATAATTCCCCAGTAGGAGGCCACAAGGGAATTTCGAAGACCATTTCCAGTATTAGAAGTCATTTCATCTGGAAGGGCATGGATAGGGACATCGCTACGAGGGTTAAGAGCTGTCATCTGTGTGGCTTGAGTAAACCTGCCCAGAACACTAAGTTAGGGTTGTTGTCATCGGACGTGGCGAGCAGACCGATGGAGAAGTTATTCATCGACTACGTGGGACCCTTCCCGCGTAGCAAGTCAGGTAATTCTTACCTACTTGTCTGTGTGGATGTTTTTTCGAAGTTTGCCTGGCTACTGCCCTTACGGCAGGCAACAGCTCGTTTGACCATAAGCGCGCTTCAGAACCACATTTTTCAGCATTTCGGTCTTCCGACCATCATTGTCTCCGACAATGGCCCCCAGTTCATTTCGGGTGAGTTCCGGCGGATGTGTTTCGCCAGCGGAATCAGACATGTAACCACATCTCCGTATTACCCACAGCCGTCCCATGCGGAGAGATTCAATAGGAATCTCAGGTCCGCACTCATTGCTTATCACGCTGAGCAACAGACCACCTGGGACCAGAATCTGAAATGGTTACAGCTAGCCTTTAATACGGCCCTGCATGACAGACATAAGGCCGTTCCCTTTGAGATCATGTTTGGATTCTCGCCCGCACTCCCGTTGACTAACTTGTGGAATATTGATGATCTTCTACAACGGGAGCCAGATAATGTAACTGCAGAGAGATGGAGGGAGGCTCGGAAGAATTTGCTGCGAGCGCACGAGCGGGTCCGTCGACGATACAATCAGGGGCGAATTCCTAACCCCTTTCAGACCGGAGACGGTCTACTGTCAAAGCCATCCGATCAGCTCAGCTGTGGACAAAAGAGCCGCTAAGTTATGCTATCGTTGGTCGGGGCCATATCGTATCCTGGGGTTAGCGTCACCAGTGACGGCTCGGTTGGAAGAGCCGGGTGGTAATCCGAAGGAGATTACCACACATATCTCGAAATTTAAACTATGTAGAAAGGGGTAAACGGGCTGACAAGGGGGAGGGAATGATTGGCGGTCTCTGTGTGAGTAGGGATTTTGTCATTTTAAAAGGGCGTGCTCCAGGGGTGTTATCGAGAACGATAGGGTAGCGGGTAGATGTTTCCCACAGTCCCAGTGGGGTTCGTCTACTTCAGGGATGCGCCCCTGCCTGCGCGAGCCTTGGTTTTCTCCAATTGTCCTTATGTCCGGAGGGAACCATGTCCTTACCTTTAGTCCCAGCTCATGACCTTTCAATGATCCTTGACCTTCCACCTTCCGATTTTCCTAACCTTCCCCTTTGAGAAAAAAAAAATTAGAAAAGCAAAAAAAAAAAAAATAGAAAAATAAAAAAAAAGGAGTTGGAGTGAGGATAGGTAGCAACGAGGGGCGCCGGGCCGGTTGGGTACCCTGCGGTCCTCGTTGTTGTTCACATGCCCTTGGAGCACACATGTAAAACTTATTTGTATATTGGGTGATTCTCAGATTGACAGGTAGCATTGCTTTGCGTCGGGTCAAGAGTTGGGAGCATTGCATCATGGAGACCGTCATTTCCCCTCCTTCCCTTGCCATGTGAGTTGACGGTATTGTTGAAAATTAGTTTCATATCGGGGAATCCCTCCCGTAAGAATATAGGGCAAGTGGCCCTGTTAAGGTGGCATTCGGTTCCTGGCTTGGGTGGACAAGCCTCGGGAGGTCAGAACTCAGGGAGCTCCCGAACTTTTCTTTCGTCTTTTCTTCTCTGTTCCTTCTTGCTGTGGGCTGGCCCTGAACAGGTCAGCGTGCAGCACCTGCACACTTACACATTACACGTCTTCTTTCATCTCTTTCGTTTTCCTTCTGAGCCTCTGTTCTCCTGAGAGCTGGTGCCGCTGGGCCGCCTTGATCACCGAGTCCACTAGGTTCATTTTGGAAGGGGGGTACACTGCAGGGTACCCTCCCGAGTTCAAGTGTGGGGCAACCGGGTTGCCCTTTCGGGGTGGGGGTGTGCCGGTGTTTGCCTAACCCGGCGGTCGAAGGTTTTATAAATTTCGTTTACATAAACGCGAGCACAAATGTCGTTTAGTACGCCGATATTTAGACGGCACTGTTGAATCCGACTGCGCCATCTCGCGGCGGAATTTTGCTGTGGGCTGTATTGTAAGTGCAAGCTCAGTCCGACTGCAGCTATCACAAGGGAATCAACAGACTCTCCGACCCGAACAGACATTATTGCGTAGTTTGTTTCTTCTACACTAATGGCAAGCTAAATTTACGAGACTTCCCGGTAAGTAATTACAGCATCCTATATTATGCTTCAAAAATAATTAAATAATTTAACGTAAATGTATTCAGCCGAATGCGAAAGAAGAATATACTTGGTGCGATCGGGCAGTGTGTGTGTTGTAAAAGATTTATTCAATGTTCAGTATATACAGCTCATATCTTTTTCTCAATTATTATTATACAAGAGTCACTGTAATTATTTGGTAAAGCATTATGTAAATTTATAAGCTAAAGTCAGTACGTATAGACGGAGTTGAATTGTGCAAGCTATGCACGCAATAGACGTGCATGCAATAGACTGCAAGAGTGTTCTTTTTAAGTAATTATGGCAGTTAAAATAAATTGTGAGACCACCCTCAGATGAAACACTATTTATATTTTGTTTGTGTATAACTGTAACTGCATTTAATGTGGTCATTTTTCGGCAAATTGCAATAATTGTGTCACCACGTGGCAAGGCCAACTTGTTCAGTTATGTCGGCGCGGGTCGAAGCAAGTGCAAGTGACTCTTATTAGACACTCTTTAATTTTATTTTTTTTAATTTAGTGCATTCATTATCACCTTGCAGACTTGATTATTCTCAGGCCATTTTCAAAAAAAAAAAAAAAAAAAAACAGAAACAGAAACTTTATGCTTTTATCTTGAGTTGGTTGGAAGGCCCGTTCTAAGGTTATTACCTGGAACTAGGGTGCAAATTTTTGCGAACAGCATTTCTAATCTTTTGTGAATTCCCAGGGTTCTCGTTCCTAGTCGGAGATTCTGGTCTAGGCTGATGTAACTACACCTTCATCAGCCATGAGCCATCCTACACACACCTGTTCGGGAGAGGGAGTCTGTTGACCAGCCACAAGATCCATCATACGCACACGATTAAGGTGATATGAACTCTTTTATTTTGGGTTGGCCGGGCCTACCGTTCACCTGCATTATAAATTATTTTTCTTTTGAAACCATGTGCCCACGCTGCTAGACAGTCCGCACTGGCGTGTGTCAGCTGAACATTCATTATGAACATCATGTGACTTTTATAATTTAACCACATAAATCTAAGTACTATGTTTGTAATTGTGTGCTGCACTGGGGGAGCGTGCCAGAGTTTTTTTTTTACTCTTAAATATTTTTTTTGATATATATACAAGAGCCTTAGAGTCATTACACTACTCACTATAAAATTTAAGTCACATGTTAGGGGTTCTGTTCCGGCTGGTTCAGAACGGGTTCATATTTTAATTTCATTTCGGTTTAACATGTAAGGGCTGGGGGTTTCGTTTTTCAGGCTGTTTTCTGGGGGTAAAAGGGACATAGTTTTTTTGTCAGGCACATGTTCATTCAGTTTAAGGCAGGTTTGATTCCTGTCACATATGGTGGGGTACATGCTGGCGCGCTTTCATATCTGCTAGGATACAACAGGCGATTATTATAATATCAATTATACACAGCCATCTGACTTTAAAAGAAAAGAAATTTTATATTTTGTGGGCATATACTGAAAATTTTTTGACCTTGTAAAAGCATATTGATGCCACTGATTCTTGTCAGTTGAATTAAATCATTTTCATTAAGGAACAATTTCCTGATACATGTATCCATCGGGATTTGTAACACAAAATTAACATTTTAGAAAATCATGCCAATTGCTTAAACTCAGATGATGAGGGTTTTTCTCACTTATTTACTGTGCAAAAAACTTAAAGATTTTCATATGCTCATAATGGGCAATTTATCAGATGTTATCAATTCATATGGGCTGTCCGGCCTATCTTTATGCTTTTGTTAGTCATTATCATCCTTTAGGGGGTTTTAACATTTTTTAATTTAATGGAAGTTAATGAATTATTGTGACTGGAAGTTAAATATTTATGATTGCTGGTTTTGGGGCTTTGCAGAAATACTGCCTGTCGGGCAGGTCGAACATGGGTATTATAAGGGTATTATGAGTCTATGTGTCTTTGTGTTTCTGTATGTGATGTCAATGTTAAGTGTTAGTAAAAGGGGGGGGGAAATTTATATAATTTATGAAATGTTGCTAGATATATATATATATATATATATATATATATATATACACATAGATATTGTCTATTTACACAATTAAGGACATGTGAACACTATTTATTTATTATGTATTTTGTTGTTTATTGCTGATTGCAATGTGATACTTATGTGATTTGTGTGATATTTATATGTAATGAATTATGGGGGCAACAATAAAAATTGTTATTGTTAAATTGGCAGCCGAGTTTAATTGCAAGTCCCGTCATACTGGACCCAGCGCATTTTTGGCTTCTCTAGGCTCTCGCCTAGTTTTAAATAACTTGTGGCTTCTCTTTCAAAAAAAAATATAAATACAAAAAAAATACAAAAAAAGTTTTTGTTTATAAAGCATAAAAAGGAAAGAGGGGTCACAAGTATAATAGCTCTTCGACCTCAACTCGGTCTTCTTGAGCAGCGTTTATGTCTTTTGAAATAAGCTCAATTTCGGACTGTACCTCATCGTATTTTGTTGCCAAGCTTTTTAGACTTTCAAGTCTGACTGTTAAGAAATGTTTGGTATTAGTGTTTTTGTCAAAGTTACTGATAGCCGAATTAATACGCACTATGGCAGACTTTAAGCCGCCTCTCTTTCTGACCAACACTTTGAGGCCTTCTTCAGCCATTGTACGCACCTGATAATGATGTTAATGATGTGGTACCTGGTGTGCGACGTCCCGAAGCGTCGAGGCCGTGGAGAAGATGGCGAACACACAGACCGGAGAGATGACTGCTTACACTGGAGTACCGACGCTAGCACATGGATGATCTTGCAGTGATATCGTCAGGAGGCTCAAAGGCGACGAAAGAAATGCTGGTTAAGTCACGACACGGTCGGATCAGCGAATATGCTGAGTCGCCCGTGATGGCCAGAAATTGGGGCAGAAGAATAATGAAAGGGTGAATAACGAATCCAGGCACGGAGCGACCAAAAAATGTCTCTTAAAAAGAATGTTGATCGGTCATGTTAGGACCAAATAAAATGTTAAGTTGAGCTGCGGCCATGTGGACCGCGTAAAAATGTATTGTATGTCAGCACATATGCCCTTTTTTATAGAAAGAATGAAACTTGGTGTATTATCGCCAGGATGCAAAATGATAAAGATAGCGGACTGTATAAATAGATTTATTAAGTTACTCCAATATTACACTCAATTCATTGTAGTGAGGTTGGCTAATGCTGAATTTTGAGAAGTGATTCGGAAATGAAATTACATTTTGATGCGGCACAAATGTGTGCACCTTAGTTACATCGAAACGTGGTGGCCTAAGGCCTAAATTATTGTCGCGACAATAGAAATGAAAATGACAGAGTCAGGCAGCAAACGTGAGAACATCCGCTGCCGGCCAAGGATCGTAGTACTGTGTCTGTTACAAAGACGAGATAAGAACGATTCAGCAAGCATACAGATTAGCCAACATAAAAATACGAAAATTACCATACTACTGTCCAACGAGAGTCTACTCGTTACAATATATATATATATTGTTACATGTCCTTTAATCAATATCAATAAGATTTATTTTAGGTTTCGGGGTTCAATCAAGCTCCACGTTGGTTTGCGTCAATTTGTTAAGATCTCTGTTTATAAGGAAATATTTATTATTTAGTCTTATAGGTGACCTCCTGTAACTCAATATTAATAGACAAGTTTATTTATTATATTGTTATGGCAACTTTTATGTATACCATAACACAGTTTTACCCAATTACTAAATGTTTACTCAATGTTAATTCTATATTTCAGGTATTTTAATTAATAAATTGAGAATTGTCTCCAACCCTAGTCCGTCCGTATTATGTAAATCAATTCAAAAATTGTGAAGGAAACACGCTAGTTCGGCAATCTCACGTTCTACCAGCTGTCGACTATAAGCGCTGTTATTCGTAATTGACTTACTCGTAGTTCGAGTCGTTAAAATATTAAAAACACTGTATATACAATTCTACACATAACAATAAATATAATATAAACATAAAAACACATAAAATACCCAGATTTTAGACACACAGGATATCGGTGGTGCGCACCACGACATGCTATAGTCGACTGCAGTGTTCATGTTGTTATATGTCGTGCACTATGGACCTTGCTCTGTATTCTTATCGCTGTGTCGTATAATAGATTGGACTGGAAATTCAGCTGATCGTTAAGGATGACTTCTTCTGTTTTTTTATTTTTGTAGGCCTTATATATTTCGTATTCTTCGATAGCATTCATATAACATGATATCGATAGCATTTATATGAATGCTATCGAAGAATACGAAATATATAAGGCCTACAAAAATAAAAAAACAGAAGAAGTCATCCTTAACGATCAGCTGAATTTCCAGTCCAATCTATTATACGACACAGCGATAAGAATACAGAGCAAGGTCCATAGTGCACGACATATAACAACATGAACACTGCAGTCGACTATAGCATGTCGTGGTGCGCACCACCGATATCCTGTGTGTCTAAAATCTGGGTATTTTATGTGTTTTTATGTTTATATTATATTTATTGTTATGTGTAGAATTGTATATATAGTGTTTTTAATATTTTAACGACCGACGAACTTCAACAAGGGATATCCTGATGATGGGGCATATGTCCTGTGTAATACTAAATTTTGCCCGACGTTGTGTGCGTCAATGTAATAATAAAATATGCCCCTCAGTTCCGGAGCGCCAATTTAATAATAAAATATTTTATATGCTCTTTATCTCAGGGTAAAATATAAATAAATGCTCAAATTTTCTTATAAATTGTTCTTCAATTTATTACAATTAGCTATGATTGATTATCATACTTTATCATTTATATATGAACTATATAAATTCTAATCAAAATATAAACATATTCATTTTCATAAATCTTATTTCATTACTCATATTCATAGCTCTAATAATTTAAATATTGTAATTCTTATTCAAAGACAAAACTTTTAATAATAATTTTCTTAAATTATTATATATTACGACATTGTTAATTATTGATCTGGATTCATTTAAAATCGGTGCTTATAGATGAACTTAATTTCCATAATTTCCTAATATGATTTAATTTTGTTCTAAATAAAATTTTATCTTAATCCTTTAATTAAATCTTATGAGTTCTTTAAGTGAACAGACAGTGGACCTAATACTAATTATGGCATGAAAATTTTACTTGTGGTATGTATCCAAATCTGGTAGCAGTTCATATTGTGTGGTTGTCATGTTGATCGTCTGGCGTGTCTGCGATATTTCCCTCTGGATTAGCAGATTGTAACGTGGTCTCCTTTGAGTCACAAGACACTGCACAACACCAAACTTCACTCTCTCAAATTAGTTCGCGTTAATTGTTATTATAGTTATTCGCTTCTACAGCCATTGTTAATTATTATTTATTAACTGCGTTATGGTTTGAATCACTGTTGTTACGGGTTTAGTTCGTTTCGAAATGTTACTCGATGATGAAGTTATTGTTGCGTATTTGCACAACTAAATCACAGCGTTATTTAATTATCATTTGTGTTGTATTAATTCACTTGTACATCACTAGTAAAATTACAGTTTTTCTCCTTACCGAAATCTGTTCTAGTACGAGCTTACTTTTCTAACCATCGTACCGAATTTCTCTAAGTCCAATAACTATGGGAATCTCGGTCGCGGACTTACACTCCCGTTTCCGTCAAAATTTTTAGTTAAACTCCTCCAGCGCGCTTTTTTCGCGTTCCTATATCGAATTCCATATTTCTCCCACTTACTTCCGATTTTTCTAACGCTGTTTTCTAATTGGTTCTACTTTACGACTCTTCAGATTTAGAGACCACCTATTTTTCCGAAAGAACTTCTCTGATAGGCCTTTGGATTCCCACCAGATTCCTTCCCTAGGTCACTACACTGAGGTCGTTGTCGCTGCTAGATACTGTAGCAATAATTCTTGCCTGTCACTTTTTTGGAGTAAACAAAACAACCCTTAACTTTCTCGTCAAGTATTGTTTTCGTGCATTTGGTTGTTCTAATGGCATCAACTATTGTTACTTACAGGCCTTACCAAACTTCCTTTCAACACTTCTTGCTTGTGTTCGGACATTACTCCCAGCTTTCTCTCTTCTCAGTAAGGTCGAAGTCCTGTCGCTGACCGTTTGAGTCTTTCAATAACATATACCTTTTTTTTGTTTCGCTATATGCAGCTGGCGTGTATATGTATTCTGGTCTATTGTTAATACCTACAGCTGCTCTTCAAATGAGTTCGTTTACTTCTGTGCCCTTTTTTCTACGGATTTGAGGTAGTTGTCAAAGTTTAACGTTTCTTAGTATGGAGAGCGATGAACTCAGCCTATTTGCCGTGAGCGTGTTGGGGCTGATAGATGATTTTATTGCCTGTCAGTCACCTCTGCGTTTCACACAACAATTCCCTGTTACGGCGCTTAAAGATACATCTCTACTCAAAATAAGAAAATTTCAAAATTTCTGATTTTGCTGTTATATCGTCCCCGAAATTTGTCGCTTTGGATGGATTTCATACATCTAAAAGAGATTCAAATTTCTGCGCCTTGTCATCGAGGTTTAACATGACGAAATGCATACATTTTATATTCCTAGTATTGGCTCATCATCCGTTGGACGTAGTGTAATGGATTTGCTACCTGTAGTGACCCACTGCGGGCTGTTTATTATGTAATGTAAACAGTACCCCAGGACCCTTTTCCAAAACACTTTCGCTTTCCGTTTTTAAATGAATCCGTTACATATATCTTTTAACTTTCTTTTTTTACAACCCTTACTTAACATATAATTATACTTACAAACTAATCTTTAGACATTAAATTTAAACTCGTCATTCTGCATCAATTTAAAACAACTCCTTACATCTCCCTTACAGGACCTATAATATTTACAAAACTAATTTAGCAAGTTTTATTCAATGTTAGCATCATTTATCATATCAATAAATTTTATATTTCTGTAAAATATTTTTTAGAATTCTCTATTTTCATTGTACAATTTTAACACATGTTAATCATTATGTTAACCTTTAATTTAACTATTCATTATTATATTCACATTGATTTACTCTATATTACCTTGCAGTATTTATAAAATATTAATTACTATCAAAATTTCTACTAATTCGCCAATTACATCTTGCTATTCTAATAATGTTATAGATTTTAATGCCATAAATTAATCAAGCTTTCTACAATAATTCGCTATTAATGTCCTTTGATATTCCATCTTTTACTTATTGTAACTTTTCAATCATTTCACTATTTAATTGAATTTTAAGAGTCTTGCATCACATATATATGTATATATCACTATTCTAATTTTATTGATTGTTCTCATTCAATTGTTATATTAAACACATATATTAAACAATCTTATTCTAACCATATTAATTGTCCTTACACTTGCATTCGTTTAACACATATATATATTGTCTATGTACTTATGTTAACATAATTATCGCTAAAAATTTTAGTTCACATTTCGTTATCATGAAGATTATAAGTACTACTACACTTGTTAGTATTTTACTTCATCGTTTATACAATTATACAATTATCATTTTAGTTTAATTAATGTTAAAATTATTACAATTTATTTAATACTCTATTGCGTCTTACAATTGCTTTATAATTCATAACTTTTCACTGGTGTCAACTAAGAATCTGAATGATACTTTTTTCGCGATCATATCAGGATAGTGAACGTCAGGACTCGGTTCTTCTTTCCCTTCTTCACATTCTTGTCTATGCCGTTTCATTTTACTGGCATTGGTTTTCATTTACCATTTACTTTATTTTATTCTTATTATATTCATATCTATTTATCTTCTTCGGTTAATGTATTCTTACACAACCAATCTTATCTAAGGTATTTCACCCAATATTATCTAACTTAACTATTAAATTTTCGGACACTCTTAAGATTGTTTTCTTTAATCCGTTACATTTAATTACTTTTAATTTCCTATTTGTGGAGACATAGTTGTACGTTTTAAGTCAGTGCCGTTACAACACATTTTGTTGGTAAATAGTAACACTTACCCTGCAGGCGGCCGTTGACATCTAAAGAATTTATGATATCTCTCTCTCTCTCTCTCTCTCTCTCTCTCTCTCTCTCTCTCTCTCTCTCTCTTTTACGGTGTGTTGAAAGTGGATCTTCCCATCCCGTTCGACAACTTTCCCCGGTCATATTACCATTATTTATGTACGCGCTGAGTTTTTTTTTTGTCGTTTCTTCTTTCCAACCCTCTTACAAATACGTTTTTTGACAGCTTGTGGCGTTTTAATTATTTTCGTTTTCCTGTCCGCGTACTCACATAATAAGGTTTTATTTTCAAAACTTCTAAGAAATCTCATCTTCATCGCTTGAAATCTTCCTTTCGTTCTCGTACCAATCTTCACAATATTCTTGAATGGTCCAGCAAATTTCATCCTTTTCTTCTTTCGTGCTAATGCAGTTCGCCTTTGATAATCATCAGAACTGTTTTTCATCTTCTTACTCTCATTTGGTTTGGTTCCAAAATTTTTACGCACCTCACCAGTCCTACTTCTAATTTTTCTATCAGTACTGGTAATATTAACTGTAGTATTCAATTTTTTCTTTTTAGTTCTCTGCTTTTCTTCAGCTTCCGTGTTAGCTAACTCAATTCTCAGGTGGTAACCCTCATACACATTACCATTTGCTTCCAAAGCACGATATGCACTATTTTCATCAGTAAAACGTACATATGCATGGATATTTGTTCTGTCTTTATGAAACTCTTTCTTAATGATAGTACGTCTTTTGGGAAGCCGTGGATCATATATTGCAGCGTATCGCAATCTCGTATTTACAATCGTACCAAACTTTCTGAAATATTTGATAATTTTCTTTTTTGTAATTGTGTTTGGTAAGTTGCCAACAAACACAGTACAAGTGTCTTTATCACCTTCATATCTACCACTAATAATTGTAGATCTTTCTTTTGATCTTGAGATATGATGTTCAGACAATGCTTTAGTTGTTAAAGATTGATACTCGGTGTCAATTTGATCCATAGTATTTCCATCTAATTTGTTTTCTTCCATTTTTTCTGATTGTTTTTGTAAATCAGTACCCACCTGGTGGTTTTGTCCTCGTAAATCTCTTCTCATTAACTCTATTTCTTTGTCTAATTTCTCGACGAGTTGTTTACCTTTCTCTTCATTCTGTTTTTTCGTTTCTTCAATCTTCCTTATTGTCTCTTCATGTTGCATTTTTGATTCTTCAAATTGTTTTTTTGATTCTTCAAATTGTTGTTTCATCAATGCCATTAACATTTGAAAATTTGCTTCAGATGACTGCGACTGTGATTGCGGTCCCCGGGCGCCATTCTCTTCACTCGTTGCAGAGCTCTCTTCATTCACCACATTTCTGTCCTCAGATTGCTCCATCCCCATCTGATTGTTAATTTCGAATACCTCGGAATTTTCTTTCCCTGTCGCCATTTTTGCCCTCCGTCGGGTTATCATTCAGATACTTATCGACAAATAACAATAATAACGTTCTTATTCTACAGTACTAACATTTACTTATTTAACTTAGTCCATCTCTAACCACTGTCTGTCACTGCCCTAACCTAATTTCTTTAATTAAGCCGTGCGGTGCGGCGCCAATGTAATACTAAATTTTGCCCGACGTTGTGTGCGTCAATGTAATAATAAAATATGCCCCTCAGTTCCGGAGCGCCAATTTAATAATAAAATATTTTATATGCTCTTTATCTCAGGGTAAAATATAAATAAATGCTCAAATTTTCTTATAAATTGTTCTTCAATTTATTACAATTAGCTATGATTGATTATCATACTTTATCATTTATATATGAACTATATAAATTCTAATCAAAATATAAACATATTCATTTTCATAAATCTTATTTCATTACTCATATTCATAGCTCTAATAATTTAAATATTGTAATTCTTATTCAAAGACAAAACTTTTAATAATAATTTTCTTAAATTATTATATATTACGACATTGTTAATTATTGATCTGGATTCATTTAAAATCGGTGCTTATAGATGAACTTAATTTCCATAATTTCCTAATATGATTTAATTTTGTTCTAAATAAAATTTTATCTTAATCCTTTAATTAAATCTTATGAGTTCTTTAAGTGAACAGACAGTGGACCTAATACTAATTATGGCATGAAAATTTTACTTGTGGTATGTATCCAAATCTGGTAGCAGTTCATATTGTGTGGTTGTCATGTTGATCGTCTGGCGTGTCTGCGATATTTCCCTCTGGATTAGCAGATTGTAACGTGGTCTCCTTTGAGTCACAAGACACTGCACAACACCAAACTTCACTCTCTCAAATTAGTTCGCGTTAATTGTTATTATAGTTATTCGCTTCTACAGCCATTGTTAATTATTATTTATTAACTGCGTTATGGTTTGAATCACTGTTGTTACGGGTTTAGTTCGTTTCGAAATGTTACTCGATGATGAAGTTATTGTTGCGTATTTGCACAACTAAATCACAGCGTTATTTAATTATCATTTGTGTTGTATTAATTCACTTGTACATCACTAGTAAAATTACAGTTTTTCTCCTTACCGAAATCTGTTCTAGTACGAGCTTACTTTTCTAACCATCGTACCGAATTTCTCTAAGTCCAATAACTATGGGAATCTCGGTCGCGGACTTACACTCCCGTTTCCGTCAAAATTTTTAGTTAAACTCCTCCAGCGCGCTTTTTTCGCGTTCCTATATCGAATTCCATATTTCTCCCACTTACTTCCGATTTTTCTAACGCTGTTTTCTAATTGGTTCTACTTTACGACTCTTCAGATTTAGAGACCACCTATTTTTCCGAAAGAACTTCTCTGATAGGCCTTTGGATTCCCACCAGATTCCTTCCCTAGGTCACTACACTGAGGTCGTTGTCGCTGCTAGATACTGTAGCAATAATTCTTGCCTGTCACTTTTTTGGAGTAAACAAAACAACCCTTAACTTTCTCGTCAAGTATTGTTTTCGTGCATTTGGTTGTTCTAATGGCATCAACTATTGTTACTTACAGGCCTTACCAAACTTCCTTTCAACACTTCTTGCTTGTGTTCGGACATTACTCCCAGCTTTCTCTCTTCTCAGTAAGGTCGAAGTCCTGTCGCTGACCGTTTGAGTCTTTCAATAACATATACCTTTTTTTTGTTTCGCTATATGCAGCTGGCGTGTATATGTATTCTGGTCTATTGTTAATACCTACAGCTGCTCTTCAAATGAGTTCGTTTACTTCTGTGCCCTTTTTTCTACGGATTTGAGGTAGTTGTCAAAGTTTAACGTTTCTTAGTATGGAGAGCGATGAACTCAGCCTATTTGCCGTGAGCGTGTTGGGGCTGATAGATGATTTTATTGCCTGTCAGTCACCTCTGCGTTTCACACAACAATTCCCTGTTACGGCGCTTAAAGATACATCTCTACTCAAAATAAGAAAATTTCAAAATTTCTGATTTTGCTGTTATACCTGAAACGCGTTGAATGAAATATAGAGAAAAGGCCACCAGACGGACAAGAAAAAGGTAAACTATTTTACTAATTATATACTATAAGTGGCTTGGATACCGAAAAACATGGATCCATGCTTGGAATTATACCAAATTACCTAAAACTCTCACCCAATCTACCTTATTAAACCGTATATATTTTACTATAGTATCATTTGACTGGACTTATTAAAAAGGTATTAATTTCCTTTTACAAATATTAAATTTAGGCCTATAAGTTTTCTTACAACTGTTATAATAATTTTGTTTTTAACTTAATTTTCTTTACCTAACCTACTGTACAGATAGTCATTGGTTTATGGCTACTTACATTAATTTATATTTCCTGGTTTTAAACACTGAATCTCCTCCTTATCATAAATTGTATGGCGTATTCTTCCTTCATTTAACTCATTTCTAACCCTTCTTTCTCTTCTTTCATTTTTATTAGTTTAAAATAATTTCTTCTGAATTATATAGTAAGGTGTTCTTACTCATTTTTTGAATTTTGGGGTGTTTAAATGACAATTCACAAATAAAATTCTTGGCCGTTCCTGGCAAATCCGAAAATACTTTTTTATATTTGTTATAAATCTTTATTAATTGATTCTTTTGTTCAGGTGTTACTTCATTATTATTACTGGCAGTTTTAAACAAATAAATCTCTTGCAATTTTTCTTTCCATTCATTCTCCTTAGTACAGGCTAATTCCTCAAAAGGTGTTCTATATTCCATTTCATCATCACGCATCAGAGTAAAAGAATGTCTTTGGTGAGTGGCATTTTTATGATCCACTATTTCACTTGACCATTCTCCATTTTCATGGTACAGGGTTATTCTTCCTCTGCCCACATTAATAATAGCTGAGTGGCGCCGCAGCGTATCACACCCTAGCATCGCTTTAAGTGGTAATCCTTGAGCTACCATAAACACCATAGGAATAGTTTTACCTTCACTAGATACTTCCATCATTACTTGCTGTCGTATTGTTTTATTTGGTCTGCCAGTAGCACCTATAATTACCATGTTATTAACTGGTAATGTTGGTATATTTTTCTTATACATTTCCCTTATTCGGTTATATTCTACCTTGTCCAGGAGTGACACGTTCGCGCCGGTATCAATCACCATCTCTGTCATAACTCCCTGTAATTCTGCCATTATATATATAATTTGATTGTCAGTTTTATTCTCTGACGGTAACACTTCTTCCGTTAAATCATTTCGTATGTCCTTTAAATAATTGTTCCTTGTAATGTTTATAATTTGGTTGCTTTCCTTTTGTGTTCGTACATACGCTTCCAATCCCAGCAGCGAGGGGTTACTTGATACTTCCACTGCTGTACTTAGTTTTCCATCCTATCCTGTGGACGATCGTCAGACGCAGTGGTTCCTGGGTTGCCATCATCGGGTCTAAATTCTCTATGGTTTTCTTGGTGTCTAGGTAGATCCTCCTCTCGACTTCTATTACTGGGTTGATGTCGTTGGTCGTTGTTTGTACGGTTGTTATTCCAATACTCTCTCCCATTATCAAAATTCCTGCGGCCTGCTCTGTATCGGTTATTATCATAATTAATATAGTGATTACTTGGGTAATGATTGTTGCGATAACGATTATTTGTAAATTGGTCATTCACCCTTCGGTGATAATTATTATGGTTAAATCGATTTGTTCCCGTACGCGACTCTTGATTTGGCTCCTCCCTTCTATTGTTGGAATATTCACTTTGCCGTCGGGACCTTTGATAGTAGTCTTCCATTTCGTAACTGGCCAACAAGATTTCCATTGCTTCTATTGTCTTCACTTGTCCACTGCGTCTGGCACGAACTATCTCTTCTTCAAAATGGTAAGATAATTTATTTACCAAACATTCCTCTGGTATTCGCGGTTCCAAATGACGCGCCAAACACACCTTTCCCAAAAAGTAAGTAGTTGGTGACTGCTCTTGATTAAAATTGAATCTCCCGTTGGTAATGTTATCTCTAATCATGTTCTGTACGGAATCCGGCCAGTATTTTGACCTAAAAGTCCTTTTAAACTCTTCATAATCATTAAGTTCATTCCGGACTGCTGACCACCAATTATCATTTATACTTTTAAAACACTCATCTAATAAACTTTTTATTACGTTCCATCGGGTTACCTTAATCCTGCTAAACCATTCATCTATTCTCTCCAGAAATTCTATAGGATTTCCTCTATAAATTTTAAAATTAATATTTTCTTTTTGCTCAGGGGCTATGTGATGCGCCAGATACATGGGTCGATTTTGTAAAATTTCTATTGATTCTTTTATATTAATCAATTCCTGATTTTTCATATTTTCTACAGTTTCTTTATTTTGAACCACTTGGGTTTTTATTTGTGTTATCTCGTTATTTACTATTTCAATTTTCCCAGCTATATTAATTTGCACTTCGTCCAATTTCTCTTGGGTTTCTAATTGTACTTCCTTTATCCTAGTTTGGTTAGTATTTTCCCCCTGGTTAATTTTAGCCTCTACTTCCATTGCGAGTTGTACGATGGTTTCATCTGTCTTTTCCAGACTCACCTTAATTTCAGTTATTTGCTGTCTTACTTCCTCTTCATTATTATCTACCCTTTTATTGAGTGTTTCATTGACCTTTGTAACCCTTTCATTGATGCCTTCCCTCAACACTTGGTTTTGTTCATTTATAATTTGTCTCAACTCCTTATTACTGTTTTCAATTTTCTCGTCTAGCTGTTTGTGATTTTTCTGAATCTGCCTCAAGCTCTCATCGTTCCTGTCAAACCTTTAATTAATTTGGTTTAAGCTTTCATTTATCAGCCGGTTATTCTCATCAGTTTCCTCTTTATTTTTGTCAAACTTCTCATTCATCAGTTTAATTAAATTCTCACTCAAAATTTCGTTTTCTTTCTTTGAGTTTTCATTAATACTGTCTATTTTATTTTCTAGCTTTTCTGAATTTTCATTTATACTGTCTACTTTATTTTCTAGCTTTTGTGAATTTTCGTCAAATTTTTTATCTAATTCTTCTTTGATTTGTCTTAAACTCTCATTAGTTTCCTCCTTGGTTTGCTTTGAGTTTTCCTCCTGTTTCCTAAATTGTTCTGCCATAAATTTCATCATGTCTTGCCAATTTGGTTCTTCTCTGGTTACCGCTTTATCTGGTTGGTTCCCTTGGGCATCCTCTTTGTTGCTCGCCTGTTGTTCCATTTCGGTGTCTGTAACTACCTCTGTTTCTTCTTCCCGTCTATCTTCTTCTGTTTCTTGCTCCTTCCCCATCCTTTTAGTAACACCTCTCGTATGCATTCCTGTGCCTCTAATGGTTGCCTGCTCAAGCTAAGTAATAATTAAGACGATTTTTTACTTAACTAAAGCCCACTCGTTGAGCGCCAATTTGTAATAAATAATTAAATTATGTTATTACTGGGTTTAATTAGATTCGAGTAGGTTTGGAAGCCACACTGTTGGGTTCACCAATTTGTAACAAATAGTTGGTTTTGTTACTTTTAAATTGTAAAGAACTCTGTTTATAAGGAAATGTTTATTATTTAGTCTTATAGGTGACCTCCTGTAACTCAATATAGACAAGTTTATTTATTATATTGTTATGGCAACTTTTATGTATACCATAACACAGTTTTACCCAATTACTAAATGTTTACTCAATGTTAATTCTATATTTCAGGTATTTTAATTAATAAATTGAGAATTGTCTCCAACCCTAGTCCGTCCGTATTATGTAAATCAATTCAAAAATTGTGAAGGAAACACGCTAGTTCGGCAATCTCACGTTCTACCAGCTGTCGACTATAAGCGCTGTTATTCGTAATTGACTTACTCGTATAGGTTAGCTCGTTCACCAGATTTTTAATCACCCTTTTTACCTGTAAATTACTCCCCCACCAAAATACAATACCTATTCTAGAATAATATAAAACGTCATTATATACAAGAAGGATTCTTTATTTATATTTCTTTTTAATTTAACTTCCAACAGTGCTCTTCATGGTTATAAGATAGTTATATCGATTGTACAATGTTGAATCGATTGGTTAGTTAACTATTCCTTTTGTTTTCTAATACAAATTAAATATAATGTTAATTATCTCTTATCCCAGGGTACGTGTGATTCTTTTAACGATTAGTAAGGCCAGGTAATGCAAAATTAAGGTTACTAAGTATTACAAAATGTTATTAGTTCTTAACGTATTAAAATTAAATATAAGCTGGTGTTACCGTACTGGGCGATTCTCAAGGTAGCAGTGCCAGTATACAAACGATTGAAGATTTACAGTTGAGGTTACGTTAGTCCAGAAAAGGTGTTCAGATTATTAATAAAATTGGAAGGGTGATGTCCTGGAAAGCGACAGGAACTCTTCTATTCTTCGTTCTCCTTCACGATCCTTGTGGTTGTCGGTCCCGGTGGATTTGGTGTCGTCTTATAATTTCTTTCTTGAAAGTGAGGTTTATGTCTTCAGTAACAAAGGTTCTTGAATATTTTTTGTCTATAATTCCATTAATTCAGACTTCTTATTCCATCAATGAGTCTCCTGGTTAAATAGGAAACCGAGTTCAACAGTAATTCCAATGGAATTATCTTGAAGAGTGAAATAATAATTCCTCGACCATTTGGAGGTATATGGATATATTTTTTGAAATCTAGTTCATTGATTATTCATCGGTTTAGTTTACAGGAATTGGTTTTTACTTTAATTTGTTAAATTTTATTCATTGTATGTTAATTTATACTTTTTTCTTAAATTTGTCTACTGATCTGAACTCAATAGCATATAACAATCGAATAATATATATTAAAGTTTTTTATAAATTCCTTTCTGTCTTTTGTATGAATTCAACTTCACCCATTAGCATTTAACAATTGAATTAAAATAGGTTTTTATAAATTCTTTTCTATATTTGTATTAATCTTACTTCACCCATCAGCATATAACAATTGAATAATCAAAATCAACAAACTTCTTTACATTTTAGTTACCCTAACAACCATTACTTTCTGTCATTGGATGATATTTGATATCCTAGAACCAGAATTATAAAATATTACTACTCTTTTTTAATAAAATACTCCATGCTTGGAATTATACCAAATTACCTAAAACTCTCACCCAATCTACCTTATTAAACCGTATATATTTTACTATAGTTTCGTTTGACTGGACTTATTAAAAAGGTATTAATTTCCTTTTACAAATATTAAATTTAGGCCTATAAGTTTTCTTACAACTGTTATAATAATTTTGTTTTTAACTTAATTTTCTTTACCTGACCTACTGTACAGATAGTCATTGGTTTATGGCTACTTACATTAATTTATATTTCCTGGTTTTAATTCCTTATATTAATTAGTTCATCCTTGAACCTTTCATTATTTTATAACACAACTATAAGAACTACCTGTCAACCTTTTAACACTTATTGCCATCCTGGCCAAGTTTACAAACATTCATTCAAAACACCTTCATTAATCAATTTCAGTCAATACATTTAACATAATACAATACCTAACACATGTATTTATACTTAATTGTCTAAAGACAATTTTAACATAAATGAACGGAGTACCACTGACTAAGTACTTCTATAAAACAACAGCTCCCCTCTTACTATCCACAAAACATAAAATAAATATCCTGTAAACACTATATCATGCTACAGCATAACAACAAGTACAATTTGCAACACATTAAACATTAATTTGAATAGTATTTTATACTTCATTACTACATATTAAACTCCTCCCATTTGATACAATGTTTATATTTTACATCCCATATTATTTATTACACCTTTTAAATTTAGGTACACCTCAGATGTATTAATTACTTAGTAACCTTAATATTTGGGTATTGTTCTAAACCATAGTTACTTCGTTTTTTATGTAACGTTGGGGACCTCAAATCTGTTACGTTACAATATATATTCAAACTCTTTTTGCTACAGTCCGTTTCTTGATTTATATAATATATTTATTATTTATACTGAAATTACCTCAAGATATTTTATTTTCCTAGTAAGGAAAACAAAATATCTTGAGGTAATTTTAGTATAAATAAAAAATATAATATATATATATATATATAATAAGCTATATAAACATAAAGAAGGTTCGTTATTCTTTAAAAACATGAACTACATCATTATATTTTTCAGTGATGTCTTAGTCTCTCACGGCCGGCATTCAACTCTGTTAAAGTCGTTGTTCCTTGCCGGGCTATTAGGCCGTGGTCAAATTACCACCAGTTCTC
The DNA here is from genome assembly GCA_034769895.1 of Magicicada septendecula. Lineage (NCBI taxonomy): Eukaryota > Metazoa > Arthropoda > Insecta > Hemiptera > Cicadidae > Magicicada > Magicicada septendecula. The sequence continues at coordinate 338,475,579 of CM068367.1, read as the reverse complement.
ATAGTACTGTGGTAAAGATTAAGATCTACGATCTCGTGCACATCTTGCCAGTTAAACTCTCAATCGTGCAACACTGAAGTTGGCCTCCAATGGGTGGGCCGAAACGTCTGTTGTTATTAACACAAATTAGACCACAGCCTAACAGCCCGACAAGGAACAGCGACTTTAACGGATTATATTTTTAATTGACAACATTCGTCTAGACGTGCGTTTAGCTTTTAAACGTTCGTTAGTCGTTTCAGGAAATCTTCATATTTTTCTGCAAACCACAGGATTAATATACTGAGCCCTTCAAATATTTGTCTGTATGTCGTTGACAAAATATGTAAAGGCTTTAGCAGATAAGCTGTCATCTCGTATAATATATTATCGTTTTACTAATTGCCTCTACCACACAAGTCGTATGTTGTTTCCTTTGAAGGACGTTGTTTTCCTGTTGCCATTTTGCGTTACGCGCAATCTGCTAATTACCACTCCTTTCTTCTTACAAAAGCTACTTTACTACACACACACAAATGAAAATTATTTACAACACAACATTTAGTGGAAAGTTTGAATATCATTAATACGTTCCTGTTTGAAAATTAATTATAAATTAATGCGTTGGATCCTTGAGCTTTTTGTAGCCTACAACATAATGTAAATGCGCCTGACATTAATGTTTACAGAAAATATTCTTTCTCCAATTTACTGAGTTTTTATTATATTGTTACGACGGTCTACTGGATCGTCGTAAGTACAGTGGAATCAAAATACAAGACACCAATTAAGTCACTAATTACCAGCTTTAATTTTCACAGTTAAACAGTTCGTAATTAACAACACAGTTTCTACAACAAATCAAATAACAATTGTTCACACGCAATAAACTGTCCACTAATATTAAAACACAATTGTATTACAATATACCGCCTGGTTATAAAACACAACACTTCACTAATAACCACTTGAACGTACACAGTAATATCGCCCGATAATAACTCGGACCGCTCTGTAAATATATCGCAACTATATTGAACTGAGCGTCCCTAAGTAATTGTATTTACATCCCGCAGAAAATCTAGACGATTCCACATACTACGTATTACCTCTAAACTATGACGTAATTGGTTGCGGCCTTGACACAGTGAGAGCGGCCGCGCGAATTCTCGCACCGTCTAGCAATGCGTCGACAAGCACGTACGCCACACATGTTACATTCCGGATCCCTCTGGAACATTCGATAAACACGTAGATTGTTCTGTGATGTCGTAAAAATATAAATTAACTTGGCTGCAAACTCAATATGGCAATATGTTAACAAGTACGCAGTAATATAATAGCTAAACGTTTATATAAATTAAAATAATTATTGAACAAATATTAAATTACATTATTGAATTACATAATTTTACTTAATACTAAACAATTAGAGCAATTCCTAATTGCATTAATCGCAGCTGGAAGGCAATAATGAAGCAAAACTTTCAACTGAAAATCACCTTTTCATCCGTTTTAAATGTCCAATACATAAACACGATGGATCTCACTCGTTTCCATCGATATTGGACCATAATTAAACATTCCTTTCAGAGACAAGAATGTTTAATTATGGTCTTGTAACATAAGTAATGACCATTATAAAAATTGATGATATTCATACATATATATTGAAATAAGTAAACATTTATGAAGGTGTCTATAGAAGTAAAATGTTTTTAGTCTTATGTATAATTTTTCATAACACGGTACTTTACAGTACTTAACAAGTTTTACAGTATTTACACTGTATAACATTGTATTTAACAAGAGAACGAGAGCAATAACATTTGCTGATTACATTATTTTGGCAGTGATTTGAGAAACCATCAGCAAAGCTGAACATTTCACAAATATGGATATATCTAAAGACGAGCCAGAGATAACAAGATATGCTTCAACAAAGGGAAATCAAAAGTCATGCTGATTTCCAAAAGGAAGAGAAGGGAGAGAAAGGAAATGTCAATATACCTTACGGCAGGGCGCTAGAAGTATACAGCATGAAATATCTAGGCATTATCGTCAACGATAATTTAAGTACAATGATCACATGAAGTACGAAGCAGAAAAATGTATCAAATTAATCCATAAACTGTCTAAATCAGTTAAATTTAATTGGGGACTTAACTCCAAAGCACTTGAGATAATTTACGAGGCTACAATTTTACTTTCCATGGTGTGTGGGCCTCCCGTGTGGATCAACGCTTACAGATACAACGCCAACAGAATAAAGTATACCAAAGTTGAAAGGGTGATAAAATATTAAAATTGCAAAGCTTTCTGCACGACGTCAAGCAAAGACCAATGCATACTCACTGGTTTGACACTGGTCATATTAAACGCAGAGAAAACAGCAAAACTGAACAAAAAGGACAAAAAAAGAACACGGATTGATTATAAAATAGAACCCATGAATTGGCCTCATCCGGCCAATATAAACATAATAAAAAATACGAAAGAGGACAACGATGATAATCTTCAAAATTGCACTGACGGCAGTAAAAATGAACACGGAGTAGGTGCAGATGTCGCCATACTCATTGAAAATGAATTAACAGAAAAACTAATGCTCAGATTCCAAACAAATGCTCAAATAATGAAGCTGAGCAACTTGCAATTCTGAAGGCATTGAAGTTTTTTTTTTAAACATTGCAACTATTCTTAGATAGATTAACGAGCAATTTGACTCTATCAATATCTTAAAACTAAATGTCTATTTACTGGGTTTACCCACTGGTATCCCTCAGATTACTCTAATGGTGAAAACATACACATACACAACACTTCACACTGTAGTCTGCTTTACCTAAACCAGGTCAAAAGGTTTGGTCCTCTTGAGCCTTCTCAATATCCCATGTTGGTCAAGCAGCTGAATTGCCTCTACGTTAACGTGGTTATGAAGCCGGTCTTCATGCTTCTGTGCAAATTTCCTAATCTCGTCAGCAACCATTTCCACACCCAGGTCTCTGTGCAGGTCAGTATTCCTTATGTACCAAGGGGCATTAACAATATTTCTCAGTACTTTATTTTGAAATCGTATGATTTCGACGTTACTCGCACTGGCACACACCCACAGCTGGATTCCATAGGTCCAAACTGGTTTGAGCACCTGCTTATACAGCATAATTTTATTATGTATTGCAAGCTCGGAGTTTGCACCAAGGAGCCAATACATTTTTTAAATTTGAGATTCAGTTCCTCACGTTTTTTTTTAATGTGCTCTTTCCATCTAAGCTTAGCATCTAGGTTCATGCCTAGATACTTTGCTGTGTTTGCATACGGAATAGTATGATTATTTAAAACGATTGGTATTTGTTCAGTTCTTCTATTGGTAAAGTTGACATGAACTGATTTATTCTCATTAAGTTTAATGCGCCAGTGTTTTGTCCATGCACTAATCTTTTCTATTGCTTCCTGCAAATTATTATTAGCCTCCAGCTCCCGGATATAACACGGATTGATTATAAAATAGAACCCATGAATTGGCCTCATCCGGCCAATATAAACATAATAAAAAATACGAAAGAGGACAACGATGATAATCTTCAAAATTGCACTGACGGCAGTAAAAATGAACACGGAGTAGGTGCAGATGTCGCCATACTCATTGAAAATGAATTAATAGAGAAACTAATGCTCAGATTCCAAACAAATGCTCAAATAATCAAGCTCAGCAACTTGCAATTCTGAAGGCATTGAAGTGATTTACGGAAACTTACAACATATAATAGAAGTAAACCCAAGAAAAGCGACAATATACACGGACAGTAAAATAACAACAGATTCAATTAATAATTCCAGCAATCATAACTACAGTACCTTATAGAAGAAATAAAGAAAGCCACAACAACGCTAAAAAGCAATAACTGGAGAATAAACTTGAAAAAGATTAAGGCTCATGTAGTAAATAATTTAATTAGTTGTAAATAATGAAATACTAACATATTTACATATGTTTCCATCCAAGCATTGTAAGCTGTGTTATGCAATAGGTATTTGTTGTTACTCGATGTAAATGTATACAAACACATTGTAATTCCAACAAGGAAAACATTAGCATTTACAACTGTAATGGAGCATGATGTAAAAAAAAACCTGTTTTACAAATTTTGTTTTGCTAAATATGTGAGGAAAACGTTTTATTACAGATTTGTGTGTGTATGTTCGCGCGCGCGCGCAAATAACAACACTACATAGCAGGGAATTACTTTTGAAGGTAACGGTGGTAACATAACCTTTAGGCCTCACTCGAAATCAGCTTTGTCTCTTTATGAATTTTTTAAATTAATTGGTTGCGCGTAACAATTTGTTTTAGAATTACTTCAATTCTGTGCACCTGTAACGTGAACGTAATAACAACAGATAATATCTAAAATAGTAACGTATATGAAAATAAGTAGACTGTCTGTATAAATCAATCATACAACAAGGTTAGTACTAAATGGTACAGATCAGTACAGTGAGCACTCTGTTCCTGAAGAGAGGAGTAGTTTGTGATCTTATGCAGCCGCAGTACTAGCGGAGTTTTTCACATCTAAGTGTACAACCGGCTAGACGCATTCCGTATGAGTGTAGTGAAGTATTTGTAATGTGTTATACATAGAAGTAAACAGAAGGCTCAAACCACAGAAACGATTTACAGAACAGTCCTTCCGATATGTTGTATAGACTCACAAGTCAAATCTTTCTGCGATGGCGTGATACGACACTTATTTCTGTATTACACTGTGATTACCATATGCATCATCATCGTCGTGGTCGTCATTGTCATTTATGATTCGTGTAACCTAACCTGTTACGGTTCTTTTCCTTCCTCATTTCACTGGGCCATCTGTCCTTTCCTTTATCTCTAAACCGTCTTGCTTTTACTGATAATCTAATTTCTATTCAAATTTTATGTATTTCGATTTTTCAATATTGCTTGGTTGTTTATCTATTTCTTCCAGTAGTAATCATGGTTTCTTCTACTGAAATTCATGCTCAGGACATAATAAGCTACCTTTTTTAAAAAATGACCATCAAACGTTATATTGTCTACACAATTTTATGCTTACATTAAATACATTCACTTATATACTTTAAGAACACAAATGATGAAAAAGTTAACTGATTGGTTTTAATTTTATGTTTATTTATTTTATTTTAAGTGTAGTTCTATGTTTAGATTCTAATTTGTTTTAAATTATTTATATTTCTTTACTTAGTTTAATTTACTTTTTATACATCTTGTACAAAAAATGTGACTATATTACAGCGATTACATGCGTAAAGCTGTGGTTTTTAAAGTAATAAAATCAAACCAATGTGATCTGAAAATAATCAAATATGTTCTTTAACCGTATCATTTAAAGGATCAATTGCAGAATTTCGCCGCACTAATGTACTTCTTTATTCCCTGAACGAGGAAATTATATCCAAGTTCTATTCTTTATCTGTCGCAATTTGACTGGGTAAGTATGACACAAATCGTTTTAAAGTTTATGTAATTCTAAGCGAGTCAATTACTTCCTCTGCCTAGGTGCAAGACGTGAAAGACAGAGAAGGTAAGACATGATGATTTATCAAGTCCTCTGCTGTCTAAGTGAACAACGGATTAAATTTTCAAGGAAGCGACTTGCCCTAAGACTTTCAGTTAATGTTTAAACATTTTATCCTATGAAGGCAGTAAAGATCATATAATCCTAATCCTATCCATTAAAATAACGACTTATAAGAATGTGCAAGCCGATTTGATGTTACTACAAAAATTTAAATTCAATTAAATGTCTAGATTAATAAATATATTAGTAATCTAGTTAATTAGTAAATGTATTAGTAAATATATTAGTATAATTAGTTATATTGGCCAGTTTGTCCTGCACATGCCAGAGCACTTTGCTGTATGTTGAATGGTTGGTAACTTAAAAGTTTTATGAAGACGTAATCACCGTAAACCGTAGATACATAGATTTTATATGAAACCGTAAAATCGTATTTTTAAAAACGTTTTTCATGACTTATTTTCTTATTCCATATTTTTAATGGAAAAAAAAAATTATTTGTATGTTGCAAGTCATCTATTATTTAATCACGATGTTTGCGTTTTGCGATTCTCTGACAATGTGCATAAACAAAAACGCGCTCCCCACACACAATCTTATTGAGTGAGTATGTAGAGAAATAGAGAAATAATAAGAAAGCGAAATGAGCTAAACATACATTTTATTTGTCATATTTAGTGTTAATCTACGTACTTCCTACGTACTACGTACGTAGTGTCATATCTAGTATTTACGTACTTCAATTCATCTTCTCTCTACTTATTTCCGGAAAACGGTTTTGGGAAGTTACCTTAGCCTATGTACTTATGTGCATGTGTAAGGATGTGAACAACACGTTTCATTTTAAAATACTAATTGGATATTTATGTTACAGAAAATTTGAGTGTAACTAGTTTTACAGTATCACTACGAGATTCTTTATTTCAAGAAAGGCAGTACAAAAAAGACAAGAAAAACAAAAGCATAGAACATTACTGGAAACATCTACTGGAACATTTTGCATAATCGAATTGAGAAGTCGAGAATAATTTAATACGTTATAATCTTGCCAATTTAATAAATTACACATGCCAGGACTTTCAAGATACGTCTTACATGCAGCCAATATTTTAAGCTTGCTCGTCGGCTGGTCTGTTATTGCCACTGTTCTTTTATTTGTGTGGATTAAATATATATATTTAATCTTTACACCCACGTGTAATTAGGGATGGCGGTACTGTAATACTTGATGTTTCATTATTTGTGATTTTGTTGTTTGTTAGAGTTAAATTAAATAATTTGTAAAAGTACCAATGTATCGTGTTACCCTAAATTTAGACTTCTTTTGTAAGAGCAAAAAAAGTCTAATGGCTAAATTTATATTTTATCCAATGTAAGCTCAAGCAACCACCTCGCCCTCATATTTTATCCTGAATCCAATGATCGATTATGCCTAAAATGCCAAAATGAAGAGCCCTAAACATCAGCTAAGTGCAGCGTCCATATTGCGAAAAGCGAACAGAGTAGTCTCGACATCAAATCGAAGCGAAGGAAGGGCCTTCTAACTGATATTTGTTTTATAGACTTCATTAACGTCAACTTGTACCAGCATAAATTTAACTAAGTGTATATATTAATGCTGGGATTTACTAAACCTATCAAAAGATATCAATAACTCTGGAACATTGGTCCTGTTTCCAAGGAAATTGAATTCGGATTGTTTAATTGTCGGTATTATATTATGGAGCTTAATACGTCTGTAGCCGTTTTGCACTACCGGTGTTCTCCGGTTTAGTAGTAACGGAGAACTTAATGACCTGGAAACGTTTAATACGACCGCATCCGTTAGCAACAATCTGCAATCGGAAATAATTCCAAACAGTTTGATGGTCTCTTAGAATGCCACATATACCGAAACAGTACATATTAATACTGTAATGAAATGTTATTTTAAATCATTGCATTTATTTTAAGCTTATAACTAAATATTGATTATTATTATTGTTATTATTATTATTAACACTTTTCTTCTTATTCTTCATCATCATCATATTTTATTATTATTATTATACTTAAAAAGTCATTAGATTAGCAGTAGTATTAATAGAAGTGGTGTAGTAGTCATAGGCGTAAATTGGGAGGGAACCCCAATGTTCCGAGAATTATAAAATTTTGCTTTCAGTTGTTTATAAATAAAAACTAACAAATAGTCAAACAGGAGACAGTTTCTATGCCTGCGAGCACATTAAGCACTATTTATCAACGTCTGTACTGTTATCAGACGACTAGTTGCCATAAATTTATTATTCTTATTTCTTTTGAAGAAACGTGTAAGGGGAACGTTTGACAGATTTGAATGAGTAGGTCAAAATAATATTTCTGTTCGAAAAAACACAAACGCTAGAGACCTAATTAACTGGAATACAATGAGTGCCTTTTACACAAACAAAGACTTGTTTGGAACACTGCAAGACGTCGATGGCTTTGTTCACGAATCTTAAAAGACGGTCGTTTGGAACTGTTATTTGTTAATGATTACTGATACAAGTGCGGTCGGTTACTCGGTCGTGTACGTAGTCCGTTAAAGTACACATCGCTTGTGTCTTTCTTAATTCGTTATTGTTGTGATTGTTTTGGTTTTTTGTGTTGATAAGCGCTGAGATGTGGGAGATAAGAAACACAAAGGAGTAACACGGCTTAATTTCTTTGAAAATTGCCTGACTGGCAATTGGAAAATGTCTTTGTGTTGTGACTGATTTGGTTTACTGCTACTACTGCCGAGCATTTTGTGACAGTGTGCCTAAGGGAGAGGATGCGTTTACGAAAACTGGGCATACGAATTGGAAGAACTGAAATTGTTTATGTTTATAGGCCTACAGTATATTTGTTCTAGGTAAACATAACTGGAAATACAACTTATGAAGAAAGGTTTGTTGATCATTAAAAAGTGAAATTGTCCCTCGTTTACTAACTAAGAATTATAACTAAACTTTCTAATTTTGTATATAATATATTTTATTAATTACTTCCATATTCCTTAAGGAAATGGAAGTATGGTGATGGCAAAAAAAATCGTGTTCGAGATTATTGCAGATTCTGATTGTACTACACTCAAAACATGAAAAAAAGTCGTTTTTCGAAAAGTGTCTGTGTGTGTGTCTGTCTGTCTATGTGTCTGTAGATTTTTTTCTATGGCAAACGGTAACAGCCGCAAATTCAAACAGAATCAAATAATTTTTTGCATACAGCCCTCATTTGTAGAGTACTCACGACCTGTTGTTTTTGGTGAAGATCGATTGAGGGGAAGGGGTAGTTTTCCAGCAACGGTTTTTTTGATCAAGGGAAATTTTTTTTTTTGGCAAACAATAACAGCCGCAAATTCAAACAGAATCAAATAATGTTTCGCATACAGCCCTGAATTATGGAGTTCTCAAGACACATTGTTTTTGGTGAAGATCGGTTAAGGGAAAGGGGTAGTTTACCTGCAACGTTTTATGTTTTAACAAGGGTATTTTCTATGGCAAACGATAACAGCCGCAAATTCAAACAGAATCAAATAATTTTTTGCATACACCCCTAAATTGTAGAGTTCTGAAGACCTATAGTTTTTGGTGAAGATCGGTTAAGGGAAAGGGGTAGTTTACTAGCAACGTTTTACGTTTTAACAAGGGTAATTTTTTCTATGACGAACGATAACTGCCGCATATTCAAACAGAATCAAATATTTTTTGCATATGTCACTGAATTGTAGAGAACTCAAGGCCTTTTGATTTTGGTGAAGCTTGGTTAAGGGGAAGGGGTAGTTTACCTGCAACATTTTACGTTTTAACAAGAGTAAAGTACTTGAAAATTCATTTAAACTTTTTCAAACAATGGTAATTGTTAAAAATAAAATAATTTTGTTGCCAGGCAATAAAATTATAATTTTTTCATTTTAATGTAAATCATGTATGAGAGAAAATATATCGTTTGTGGTAGGCAAGCATATCTCAGTTATGTAATGTTTACGTTTCCATTTTATTATTATGACTACCGCAATAAAAAGGCAGGGAAGACACACACACACACACACACACACACACACACACACACACACACACACAATTTGCGTTATTTCAGGCCTCATTCATGTTTATTTTCTTACATTTGCACGCTTTTTAAATGGAAAGTGCCGAAACCCATACCAACATAACGCGTGCAAGCCGAAAAAGTGTCCAGCGTGGATAGCGATTTGCTTCCTGTGGATCGCTGGGCAGTGTAACTGCACGTGTTTACAGAGGAACGATTCATAGACAGACTTTTCGTCTTTAGGGAATGAACCCTCTGCAAGATGCTGAGGGTCCATGAGTGACTTCGGAGCGCTCCTTCTTTTCCGCGTGTTTGTTCTGTGAAACGTACACTGTAGATTCGCAGCTTTACTGTAAGCAACGCTCAATAGGAAATGTTGAAAATTTTTGTCCACGGTGTACCCTCATACACACTAAACCTGCTCTGATGTTTTAATTACGGACATCATAATATTAAAACTTTGGAAACTTGAGCACTACTTAATGGAGATCAATCATTAACTTATACAAGCCATTATTTTATGCATATTTTATATATATGTGTACAACGTTATCGGCAACAAAGAAGTAGTTTTTGTTAAAATTCCTTCCCGGGATATTTGGCCGTAGTCCAATGTTTTCTACAAAACCAGACGTTTCGGCAATGCCATCGACTTCCATCATCAGTGAAAATCGAGTGCGATAACGTGAGGTGGTATACGTTAGTGACCACAGTACTGTGGTTAAGGCTGAAGCAGTAATTAGAAAGAAGTAGTTTCTATGGTAATATTTCATTTCGAAAATGATTTTAAATATAAATCTTAGAATATGGAAGTCATGTATGGTTCTCCATACCGATATTTTTATTATGTAGATGGTCTCACTACACACTTGAATGAAGCTTTACCCTGCCCCCTGAAAGTTAGGCTCCAAGTTACGCCCATGGTAGTAGTAGTAGTAGTAGTAGTAGTAGTGGTAGCAGCAAAGTTGGTGTTTGTATAAACTACGCCAAGTCTACCATGATCTTGTGTCGTTGTAGTGGGGACTTGAACGCACTAAACCCCTCCTAATTTCCTCTCTTGTCGTCCTGTAATTAACAGTAACAACACAACATTGAGATTGCAGACATTCTGGCAGCAGTTCATTCCTCTCGGAAGTACTACAATTCCTACAATATGACACTCATCCACTCTACTGATTTGTTTTTGTCACACTCGATACGCACCTTGTTATTATCTGAATTATCTGATCATTATCACTCATTTTTTTTACTCGGTCGTCATGGAAACTACGTCTTTAGCCAAATGACGGCTCCGACTTACTCATCGCACTATGCCTCATTTCTACCCATCTTACGGACACAGATGTTGTGGGTCCTATACCGTCCGCTCCACCCTCCATGAACATGCTTAACCGTATCATCATTAACAAACCATTTTTGTAGTATTATTTCCAGATAAACCCGCCATTGCTTGCGTCAACCAATACTCAGGCCTTCTGTATTCACAATTCATCTATTCCATAACATCTCCTATAAATTATGTGTTCACTGAACATTTTCACTGTTCACAAGACACCTGTCTTACCGCACTTCCTAATATTGGTGTTTAATCTAATGTTGGTACCTGTTTACCTGAATCTTTACATTTACAAATCTGTTTTCTTCTCACTGTCATGAGTATTAGTTCCATCAGTAGGCAGAATCCGAGATATAACATCTAAACCTACAATTTGTTTTATATGCTAACGTCACTAACGTCACACGCAATAATATTTTTCCTTCTGTTCAGCCATATTAGCATATTTATTAATCATTAGTAACTCTGTTAAACTAAACCTTTACTCACCTTACATGAATGATATGATAGGGTAAAGGGCAGGAATGACAATCTTATTTAAGTACCAGGGTTTATTTTTCCTGGTTGATAATACCCTGTGAGGCATTCTAGTGCCTAGTGCCAGGCTAGTAACAGCGGCTGTAACAGTATGTTTTTATAACTCTACTAACCCTAAAAGCGTAAAGAGTTACAATAAGGGAAGACAAACCTCTAAAGCTGTACTGAAAAGGGTATATCTAAGGAAGAAAACTCCAAAAAAGAATCTGGTTTGCCACTATGTTATAAGATGGCAGCCTCAGCAAGTGTCTAACCTATCATCAAGTTAGCGCCCTTACCTGCGACAGATTGAGAATACTTAGAGTCTTTAGTTAATATTAGTAGTGGAAATAAGTAAAGATGACGAATTTTCTGATAACTAATATGGTTTCAGAAAAGGCCGCTCAATCATTCAGGAAACAAATTTAGTCAACAGAGAGACTTTAACGAGCAAAGGCAAGTCTGGGTAGCTCTGATAACCCTGGACGTTAGAAATGCGTTTAATAGTCTGTGTAGAAATTGAAAGGCACAAATTATATTATATGCTAGAATAAAATAATACTCGGAGGAAAAGTAATGGTTCAGGGGTCTATAATGGCTCATATACTTTGGAATGTTCTGTTATGACGGAATCAATCCTGAGTATGGAGATGCCACAAGGATCCAGGACAATTGGTTTTGGAGATGATCTGCCTGTTATAGTTTCAGGATCGAGGAATTAAATTATCCGCAGAGTAAATAAAACGGTACGAAGGACAGATGAATGGATGATGAATTATTGTCTAAATCTAGCACCGGAAAAGTCGGAAGCACTGATCCTCAAATAGGCCGAGAAAGAGGAAAACGAGGCAAGAAGTTAAGTTCCTCTTGAGAGGAGCGACCTTAAGTGCAGCTAGTCTTTTGAAGACAATGCCAAATATAGGAGCACTTCAAAGTAAGAAGAGAGAGTTCATGTTTGAAAGGAATAATTCCAAATATTTAGTACCAAGCCACGTGTTGTTCAATCAAATATATGTAAAACGATTAAATCATGTAAAACTATGTAAAACGATTATGTAATTACGTAATGTAATTATGTAAATTATGTAAAACGATTAAATCAATGTATAAACAGATGCACCCATTTGTTTGATGAACAAACAACAAGATCTTTGAAACCTATAAATTCAAAAGCACCCGTTTTGACGGGATTACCCAAACTCCACAAGGATGCTATCCCCTTGAGACCATTAGTAAATTTCACCACTGCTCCGGGGTATAAAACGGCTAAAAAATTAGTTAACATAATGAAGCACAATATACAAATAATTAATGATCATAGTCTAATTAATAGTGTTGACTTTGTGAATAAGGTTAAAAACTTAATAGTTGAACCGGCTTACAAACTTGTTTCCTTTGATATTGTAGACTTATATACGAATATACCAGTAGCTGAGACCCTGCGTATACTGAAGATTAACCTTATTGATACTAATAAATTTGATATTGATAGTATAAATGAATTGATGCACATTTTGGAGTTAGTTCTTGATCAAAATTACTTTACCCACAATAATCAATATTTCAGCCAAAAAATGGGTTAGCAATGGGTTCTCCACTTTCAGGTCTTCTTGCAGATATATACCTGAATAATTTCGAAAATTCATTCATTCTCACGAATAACAAACACAAGAATAACATAATATTTTACGGCAGGTATGTTGATGATACCTTTTTAATATACAAAGGTACACAAAGGCAAATTGTTAATTTACATAGTTATTTGAATAATATCAATGACAAAATGCGGTTCACACTTGAAAGTGAAAATAATGGTAAACTGAATTTTCTAGATTTAACTGTTGCCAAGGACAATAATAAAAAATTACAATTTAACATCTATATAAAACCCACAACGAATGATAGGCCTATTGTAATACATGCTAAGTCCTTTCATCCTTTATCCCAGAAATTGGCTGCCTTCCATAGTATGATTTATAGACTTTTATCTTTGCCCCTCGGTGATAAAGAATACCGTGAGGAATTAGACACCATTAAACACATTGCAAGTTGCTAATGGTTATGATGTCGATATGGTGAACAACATCCTTCGAAAACATAAGAAAAAACATAGAAACATTAACGGACATAAAACACGCGAGAATACAACACGCAAATACATTGTAACACCGTACACATACCTTATGCCTAAGATTTTTGGGTCAATTTTTAATAAAACCAGCAATATAAAGGTCACTTACAAAACCACTAATAATATTATGAATAATCTTCGTGTCCGCAGAACTACCAGCCTTGAACACAAAACTGGTGTTTACAAATTGATATGTGACGATTGTGACGCCTTTTATGTGGGCCAGACAGGACGTAGTTTTTTAAAAAGATTTACAGAACATAGGCCGCCTACACACCTTCACAGTTTGGACAATATCAAGTCAAAATTTGCAGAACACCTCATTTCCGAGAATCATAATTACACAAATTTTAAAACTAATTTAATACCCCTTCACATATGTAAGAAAGGGCGACATTTGAACGCTCTTGAAGAGTATGAAATTTATAAAGCATATAACAATACTGATACCAAGCCGCGTGTTTTAAATGATAAACTGCTTTTCAAATCAAATGTATTGTACGACACTGCTTTGCGCTATTGCGCGTCGTGGTGGGAGCAAAACGTAATTCAGTGCTTGGTCAATCTCCACACGATGTACATCGTTAAACGTTCGCGCTCGCTTTTAGGCATTTACGTATTTATATTGTTTTAAATTATTTATTTCATGTTGAATTTTAATATTTTAATTAATTTACAAATGTATCAACTTAAATGATACACGATTATTTTAAGTTCTGATGATGGGACAAGTGTCCCGAAACATGTCAACTTTGTGAAGACGTTGTTTCTGGAAGCCGCAGACGGTAAGTTGCAATATATTTGAAGAGAGAGTTGCTTGGAGGTGTAGTACATTCCATACTTTTGTATGGGGCATCAGTGTGGGCTGAAACATTGACGGCTAGGGGGCACAAAGAAATACTGACTAGAAAAGTATTAATAAGAATGGCCAGAGCATACAGTACAGCCTCAACAGAAGCTCTATTAGTTATTACAGGAATAATACCAATTGAGCTAATGGTAGAAGGAATAACGAGATTACAGTTTAGAGTTTGATAGAGAACAATGGGAGAGAGGAAAGAAGAGAGACAAACAACGACGGGAAATTGGGAGGAAGAGTGGGAGGATAAAGAAACGGACTTGGCGAAGTAGACGAGGCGACTAATACCAAATATTAAAAAATTGACACTGTGCTAATATAGAAACATTGATTACTATGTGACCCAAAAACTAATAGGTCATAGCTCAATCAGGAATTATACGTAGGCCTACAAGGCGTATAGGAAAGGAGGAGAGCAAACGCTTGCAATGTCGACAATCTGACAGAACAGGACACAGCCTGTTTGGATGTAAAAGGACTGAGATAGAGCTGGAGATAGGCACGTTCTTGAACATAGGTAATCAAGTAGTTACGACATTAGTGAAAAAGAACGCATAGAGAATCGACAACACCAGCGTAAGAAATATAAGAAAAAGAACACGAAAAGAGATTATATAAAAATCAGATGAGGCAAGTAAGGAAAACGTGAGAGAACAAAAGTGGACAGCTTAAGATTAGAAGATAGGCCTATGCCTATAACAGGCGTTACCTGTGTGTTAGGTGAGGTTAGGTTTTAGGCGGTAGGAGTCCGGCTGTATCAGCCAAAAAAGAAGAAAGTGGTCGGTACCGTGATGGGTATTCGCCTACCAATAAAAACAGTAGCTGGAGCAACAAGAAGAGAAGTAGTAGCAGTAGTCGTAGTAGTAGTAGTAGTAGTAGTAGTAGTAGTAGTAGTAGGTGGAGCAGTAGGAGCAGTAGTAGTAGTAATAGTAGTACTAATAATAGTTTTATTAATACCTATGTAAAAGGTATTTGTAGTGGTAGTAGTAGTAGTAGTAGTAGTAGTAGTAGTAGTAGTAGTAGTAGCAGTAGTAGTTGTTTTGTTATTGGTTTTTGGACGCCTATGTAAAAGGTATTTATTTTACCTCGTTCTGATTTAATATTTGCTGAGAATCATTTTGTAATATTGTTACGTAAACACATACTCAGCAACTATAGATCTCACTAAATTCCTTAGAAGCTTACGCTGTAGTTTATTTTGAACGCAGTCGGACTGGAATTCATTTGGCATCCAGGGAACCGAACTTAGCAGAAAAGGGTCAAATCTGGGTCAGTAGTTTATCTCCGTCATCTGAACATTTTCATTAATCCTTTCGGGAATGAATGAATAAATGAATGAGCGAATGAGTAAAATGATAAGCTAAGTCACATATATAAATATATCTGCTTCTTCGGATGAAATGTAAGACCGTTGCGGCAAGGGGATTGGCACCAGCACCAACCTGAATATTGGGATACAGGCCCACGTAAAGGGAGCGTAGAGCACACAGATCATACTATTGATATTGTTTTTACTACATGTACGTCCGTCCACGTAAAATAAAAGCGGATGTTCTAGACTGAAACTCAAATATATAGGCCAACTAGTTTTCATGTATACATTTTTCTCTGGCAACATACAACATACCCCCAGAAAAACAATGAGGAACAGGAAGAAGAAACACTATAGGAACAATTTACATTCACAAGCACATAATACCCAGGCTTGTATTTCCAGGTAAACATTTTACTGTCAGCCAATTTAATAACATTACCATGGGCCCACCCATTCGTTGCTTGGTTTCCGATATTTTCTTTCCGCGGAGTTGATAAAAGTAATTAATAATTTTACTCAATTGTCTACAAAATCGTAAAAGCATGAGTTCCGTGTGTTGTTGAAATCCAATACTAGTCTCTAAAAGTGATTTCTCTTATTTCTGACTGACTAAAATAAGCGTGCAAAATTATTGGACAAAGATGTTGAACTCATTATCTAATACAAATATTTTTAAGCAGAGTGTAAAAAGGAAAAGGTGAAATCGTTTTCTAAACGTTTTTAATTAAAATAGGCTATATCACCAGGTACTATTAATGTTTAAGTTGAAAGTAATTACACTAGATAATAATGTTTCAAGAAACTGTATTAAACTTTACCAAGTATTTGTAACGTATAAGTTTCTCACCAGTTTTGAACAACATTTCTTGCGTGCTTCGACGTGTGTTTTGAACATGCTGAGACGTAAGTGTTGTGTCAGTGTATTTACGGCTAAAAGTGAGAAAGTAAAAAGTAAGCAACATAAAAAGGCAGTGTGGTGAAAGCGTAGAAGTAAAGTCTGAGTGGAGCTAGGGGTTATCGCCTGTCAAATGAATCAGGGATGCCGAGTTAAATAAATGTTACTGTTAAGGTTTTCTTGTGATTCGCGACTACTGTAGCGGAAACAAGGACTAACGACTCGTGTTTGGTGTCTCTCGGCTCCACTGAAACAAAATGTTCCAACAAAATCTTGCTTTGATCATTTCAACTTGAAAACAAGTGACCGAAAAATGACTGCGTGAATTAAACAGTTTTAATTATTTATTAGAAATAATATTAAGTATTGGCAATTATTTCGTATAGCTGTACAGTTATGTGAGAGTAAATAGGCCTCCAATTTCCAAGTAAGCAATGTCTTCTACATTTGTTGGGGACACTTAGAAATGACTAGCAACATACCAGTCGTTACTATGATGACAATGTCATCCAAGAAGTCAGTAATAATGTGTTTCTCATAATTACCTGGTTTCAGTAACAAATAATCTCCGCTTCTCTGTAATATATATTTTATATGTTACTTCTCACTTGGATTTTTTCTAATTGAAATTAGGAAAACTCTCTCTTGGAGTTTATGAATTAAAATGTAAAGGATTCAACAACGTGTACCTAGGTGAGACAGGACGGAAATTCGTATGCAGGCTGTCTGACCACAAACGTGTAAAAGGTAATAGAACAACAAATTCGTTATATGCAAGACATTTCATAGAAGAGAACTATAAGTTTGTTAACCCTTTAGAAGACTACGAAATTTTAAAAGTAGTGAATAACACAGTCGAAAGAAGGCTTAGAGAGGAGTTAGAAATATTGAAAGAAACAGAGAAAGGGTTAGGTAATTTAATGAATACTAAAACTAAATTTGAAAATAAAGAAATATTTTATAATTTAATTAAGAAGTGAAAGGTAGAGGGAGATAGATAACATTAAAAAACAAATTTAATTGCATATATGGATGTTTTTAAAATAAGGGTATGTGATCGCGCCGATAGGCGGAAATAGGAAGGGACAAAAAGAGCGTTTACCTAAGTTGTTGTTTTCGTTGAATATAGAAAGAAGAAGGGAAGGTTTTGACAATATAACCCATTGTAAAACTGTACCGAAATGGAAATTGCAGTTAAAAGTGTGAATGAGAAAGGTTTTACAACATTAGGTATTGAAAGGATGCACACACACACACACGCGCGCGCGCGCGCGCGCGCACAAAGACACACATAGTCAAAAACTCGCTAGTTAATAATAGCCGGCCAGAAAGGACATTTAACTTATAGATTGTTTACGAAAATGTGTACGGTCGGAGGGGAAGTGGGGGTATGAAGAAGTTGTTTGTCTTATTATTGTTATTTCCGATCTGACGATAAGCTGTGAAGCTTGAAAGCGCTAATCGGATAATTTTTTATAGTGGTGTGGAACAGTGATTATTCTGTTTGTGATTATAACCACTAACACAACTTTCTTAATTAAATTTTTGCCAAAAGTTCTCGTATGTCTTAAATAACAACGTAAACATTATTCACAATACGGCAATGAGTAATGAAATGCATTTCCACCTGAGCGGATATGTAAATAAACAAACCTTTCGGTACTGAGGGCCAAATAACCGTCGAGAAATGCTTCGGAAACCATTGAACACTTCTAAACTTACTGTATGGTGTGTAATAGCTTCCTTTGGAATAATCAATCCTCATTTCTTTGAGGATCAGAATGAGAATTCCATTACTGTCACATCAGAGCAATATGTCCAAATGATTAACGGATTTTTGTCTCCCCAATTCGCAGAAAATTCTGAAATCACACCACACAGTATGGGGAGCAATCAGACACAGGGTAGGCGATCAATGGATGCAGTTTAACGAGTTACCTTAAGGAGTGGCAACATTCCTTGGCCCGCGAGATTGCCAGAGGCCATTTATTCTACTGAGGATATTTTGCGAGTAAGGTGTACTATGGTCTACCCCTATGAAACATCGAAACACTCAAAGTTGGTGTACTTTCTGTTCACATGTTACATCGTGTAATGGAAAACGTAAAAATTCGACTTCGAAAGTGTGCGAGTTGAAATTGTTGCCAATTCGGGGCGTAGTGTTCAAAAACTTGTAGTTTCCTCGTTTTGTTAAATGCTATTATGTATACTTTCAATTTATTGTAAATGTTAATTTCACTGTCGCTGTCTCTGCAGATAAATTCAGCTTGTGGCTGCTTTACCTACTGTGAAATACTCCAGGTAATGGGATTTTTGCTACTCTGACTGTCACGGTTAAGATACGGGCATCACACTCACACACACCCGCTTGGCAGACACATGTCCTGCGATGCAGTCTGCGTGTTGGGGGTCAGTGCAAGCGCGCGCCTTGCATTGACTCCAGCACGCACTCTGGTACGTCGCACGCATGTGCGCGCGCGGTGCACAAACATGCTTTGTTGTTCTAATCGTGGCAATCATAGTAGTAAATCTGTCTAACTGGAGTATGTTCGCAATGGGCAAATTCAGCCAAAGTTGAATTTATTGTAGAGACAACATACAAAACACGTTACATGTTCTGGTCCTGCGATTCGACAAAATAAATGTATAGGCCTACATTTCTGGTTGATGAACACGTACACCACGTTGGACTTATAATAAATATATTAACAGAAACAACAAATTTTAGTGTTCTTGCTACTTCATTTAATGTATTTCTGTAATTAATAGTTTCCGTATTCTTTAATAAATTTGTAAAAAATTCGTTAATATATTTAGTTTTCTGTTGTTGATGTTGCTCCAATCTTAGAAGCTGGTGTCGTACAATGTAGGTTCTACTTTGTAAAAGGCTTAACTTTAACACTTGCAAAACTCAGAGGTTAGTGGGCTTGCAATTTCTTCCTTTACGTAAAAGATCACCACATACAGTACTTTCTTCCTTTTCTTACCCGAATTGTGTAGTCCTACCTGGGTCTGGGTCTTCCCCTTCCTGTACGCCTTCGATCGGGGGGGCGAACCAGTTTGAATAGCATAGCAGGTGCCCATCCAACTTTTCCTTTCCTCAGTTCGTCCAATCAACATTTTTTTTTAAATTTTATAATCACATGAATGGATAGAATTCTCCTTTCTGTACTTACTCTAATGCTTACTTTAATGCTGTTTTCCCACTTCAACCTACGTTTGGCTCTTTTCCTTTTACCTTCGGGTTTTGCTTCCCACGCTCTTCTAGGGTATCTTCGATTTTTTATTCTACAGACGAGGCTAAACCGTCTCAACTGTGAGGTTTGTATCATATCAATTACAGGGGTCATCTCAAAGTTCCTGCGGATAGTGAGACTTCGTATTATATCTGTTACTATTTTAACAAAACATTTAATTTCATTCGCATACTTATACCGAGTGTCACTTGGTGGAGACTTATTAACAATTTTTCCCACACTTATTCTGAAGAAACCTTTATGCCTTCCAGGATGAGTTCGTCAAACGTGCTATTCACCTCGACTGAATTTGCACTAAACAAATCTTATCAGACGGCGTACGTTAAACGACTACTATCGTTAGAACTTATCATACAACATTTCGACCACCAGACAATATGTAATTGTCTTTAAGTGTAAGGTAAACTAGTACCCTACATTAAATACATACAGCAAAAAAAGAAAACAACCACCATCTTTTACGAAGTTAAATACAACTACAGAAAAGCTATATAAAAAGAACCGTTACTTACACTCTAAGTCCGCTGGACAGAACCGGGATGCACCACCACACTGACGCAAGTTTACACACCGAACAACCTTGCGTCAATGGTGGTGCTTCTCGGGTCTGTCCAGCGGGCTTAGAGGGTAAGTAGCGGTATGTAGGTAGGACTTACGTGTGGTACATTCTAACGATGGTACTTGTCCGTCCTAACACTGCTGATAATGTTCACGTACCACCGAAAGTTAGGTTCAAACATTGAACTCCAAATCTTTACGTTTCCACTTTGAGAGTTGTATTCTAGCTATTCTACGCCTTCTTTCTCATTCTAATGTCTGTTGAACTCCAGTAATATTGGAAACATATTAGGTCGTTCCCTGTCTTACCCGCTTCTCTATTTGATAATATGTACATTTTGATTTTACGTTTTGTTATTTTATTGCCTATGAAATAGGCCTACAATAAATTTATTTATGTAATGAAAGGCAATTTAACATACATGTTTCAGTGGTATCCAATTAACTTGTATGACTGGATAAACTAACCTTTTCAATCCGTCTTGTGATTTTTTGTTTACAATTGATGACGCACCTCAAAGCATTATGCTTATTGTCAGATATTTAACTAGTAGCGTGCTCACAGCGCGTCTAATCCTGAAGTAGGCCTACTTCTGCTTAGCTCAAAAATTTAAGTGTAGGCTATATTACATGTTCAGCTATCTTACAATAACCTTTGCGTGTTCGTACATCGGACTCTTTTTAAACATTTTTGTCTCATTATGATTAATTAACTAGTAGTCCTATGCTCCCTAAGCTGCAGAACTCGCTCACTATTTTAAACGGAGTACATTTATTATTACATAAATATCGTTATTAAACAATTTTCCAATTGCGGGAAAAATTACATACATCCCGTTTACTCTATTTCTTTAGTAACATAACAACTGTAGAGCACACAATCATACAATAAACGCAAACACTTAGAAACATTCGGATTTGGGTAACAATTCCTTTTAATCTGACACAAAGTTGGATTTTCACTTTTTTTTTTAAATTGTGATCTCTTTACTGATTATAAATTTAAAACTTAACATTACATTCAGCTTTTAGTCAAAATTGCTGTAACTTAATATGCCACATGAATTTTTGTGGCTATAAAAAATTTCGCCAAAGGTTTAGGCTCTGACGTCCAAAAACTTTGAAATTTTAAAAAATGAATAACTTACTACATTCAGTTTGTGGTTTAAATTTCTTTTAATTTGATACCTCACATGGGAATTTGCGATTTTTTCACAATTTAGACTCCCATTCCTATTTTTGGGGTAATCAATCTCAAAACAACAAGGTTCTGTAGGGTAAGAGTGTGCATATGTATGCCAAGTTTTATTAAAATCGGTTGATGCGTTCAAAAGGTATCGTGAAACATACCCCAAATAGTTAGACAGACCAAATAGTTAGAATGCCAAACAGTCGAGTTAAGCCTTAAGAACTCGCTTTCTCGTTCAACAAGAAGGTTATGTTATAGGGTGACTTTCAGATGTAATTTTCATTATCTGTGCCAATCAAAAGGACCAAAGAAGGACTAGCGACTGCTACCTACCTAGTATTTGTCGATAGGTGTTTTGAATACGGATGTTCTGAGCACGGATCCACGAAAACTTACGTTCTTTACTCTACAACCAAGACATGACAGGTGCAGAATTTTACGTTTGTGTCTGTAATATATCTTCTTCTTCTTCTCTGCAAGGATTACTTCATATAAACCTGTCCCGGCACCCATCTCATCCTCGGACGACCCACGTCTCTTGTACCAATGGCTTTATAGTTCAGTGCCGCTTTCGGCAATCGATCCGAAAGCAGACTGTAATATATATTTGACAAGGGGCAGAGCTAGCTATGGTGACAAAATATCAAGTAGGTGGATCCTTGAGTTCTGAAGAAATGACGTATCAGCTAAAATGGTACTCCCATGTCAGGTGGGTAAAGACTATCCCCAACCTTCGTGAGGAAGGGTTTGTAGCCAAAGGGAGCTGTGATCCGATTCCTGTAATAGATTTGGACTCTCACTGCGGGTTATCGGCCGAGGGTGAATGATGTCTGTAGCGTTATCAAAGTCTTTCTTGTCAATACCATACTAGTCATTTTTCTTCTTTAAAATCGAGACTTTCTTTCTTTCCATTCGTCTTCTGATTTCTCAGGAAAACATTTGTTCCTTAATACGTTTGTGTCTTCTGTTTATTTAACACCCACCATTCTGATCCATGTCGTAACGCTATATTTCACACAGGCTGGTAAGTAACTAGCCATCAGGGAGGTCAAAATATTTTCCAGGAAGGGTAAACAATTTTCCAGATGAGAAAAGTATTTATATATTCTTCGTAATTACATACATGCACATATTAGTTTGTAATACTTATATCGTAATAAAAATAATTAAACATATTGTATTAATTTATTAAAACATTTATTGCTTCAAAATATGCATAACATAGGAGCTCATGTAGAAAGAGCAGAAAATGTTGGTCCGAAAATTGAAGACGCAAAATATAATTTGAAGAGCTTTCAGCACGATAGTACAAGAATGCTGTATTCGTGGAGATTAGAACAAAAGTTAATGACAGAAACCAGATCCACTTTATAAGAATACGAGCATATAAAGAAATGTATTAGAGAAGCGGCTGAGGAAGCCCTAGGAAGACAGGATCGGAAATCAAATAAACCATTCTGGTGGGATAGTGAAATAGAAGAGAAAATCAAAAAGAAAAAGGAAACATATTTAAAACTACTACAAATTAAAGATGAAGAGACTAAATAAGAATATAAAAGAATGAATAGGGAAGTTAAACAACAAGTAGTGAAGAAGAAAAATAATGCTTGGGAGAAAAGATGTGAATCATAGATAATCAGCTGGGAGGTACACAAAGCTCAGAAGCTTGGAAGACAATTAAAGCCATTAAAACTACAAACCGGATACAGATATTTTTGAACAACATATCTGAAACAAAATGGATACAACACTTTATGGAGCTATTGGTTGAAACAAGGAATAAATTCATTCCTAATGACCACGAAATAAAAGTATCTGGAGAAATTGCACTAAGTATTGAAGAAGATCAAGAGGCAATAAAAGGTACAAAATTAAGGAAATCCCCAGGTCCGGGAGGAATAAACCCAGAATTAGTTAGATATGGGCCCCCCAAGCTGTTTGAAATGCTCAGAAAATTATTCGAAACATGCCTAAATGGAGAAGAAGTGCCAGTGGAGTGGCGAACATCGTATATCTCACCAGTCCATAAGAAGGGTTCAAAGTTGGACCCTAGAAATTACAGAGGAATTGCTGTGATCCCGACCATCGGGAGAATATATTCAAGGATTTTGAAAAACTTAATTGATGAAGACATCAAGACCAAGCAGTCCGAAGAACAATCAGGTTTTAGAGCGGGGCGATCCACGGTAGACAACATCTTTACAATCAAAATAGCAGTTGAAAAGAGAGTACAGCATAATAGAGAAACGCATATAGCTTTAATAGATTTAGAAAAGGCATACGATAGCGTCTCCATAAGAAGGGTTCAAAGTTGGACCCTAGAAATTACAGAGGAATTGCTGTGATCCCGACCATCGGGAGAATATATTCAAGGATTTTGAAAAACTTAATTGATGAAGACATCAAGACCAAGCAGTCCGAAGAACAATCAGGTTTTAGAGCGGGGCGATCCACGGTAGACAACATCTTTACAATCAAAATAGCAGTTGAAAAGAGAGTACAGCATAATAGAGAAACGCATATAGCTTTAATAGATTTAGAAAAGGCATACGATAGCGTCCCAATCTCACAGTTATGGAAGGAGATGGAGCATTTGAACATAAATGCAAATTTGATTGCAGCCACCAGAAGACACTATCAACAAAATATCACCAGGGTCAAACTGGGAAACAAACTCACTCTCCCATTCGAAACTACTAAAGGCGTAAGACAAGGATGCTGCTTGTCCCCTACCCTCTTTAAAATATACTTAGACAGATCTCTAGTAAGATGGACAAAGAAATGTAAAAGCATGGGGATGAGAGTAGGAGATGACAATCTGTTCACTCTATATTTTGCCGATGACCAGATTGTGGTAGCAGAGGATGACGAAGACCTCGAGTATATGGGCAGAAAGTTAAAAGAGGAATATGACGCAGCTGGTTTGACGATGAACATGGCAAAATGTGAGTACCTGATAGTGGGCAACGAAGAAGTTAAGGACTTAAAATTGGATGTGGACAGGATAAGAGGTGTTGAAAAAAGTAAATACTTAGGCGTTATTTTCAACAAACAGGGAAGCAGCAAAGATGAAATTCAAGAACGTGTTAACAAGGGGCGAACCGTTATAAGAACGCTGAATTCGCTTCTATGGGAAAGAAGTATAACCAGAAATACAAAGAAACATATATAATAGCATGGTGCGAAGTGTAATCCTTTATGGAGCAGAAGTTTGGAACGTTTCAAACGTAAATAAGAAAAAACTGATGGTAGCGGAAATGGACTTCTTCAGGAGGAGTTGTAGAAGATAAAAATTAGACAGGGTTAGAAATGAGACTATTAGAGCCGAGATGAATATTGACAGGACAATAATAGACGAAATAGAAAGGAGACAATTGACTTGGTTTGGGCATGTGAAGAGATTGGAAGATGACAGATGGCCCCGCAAAATACTGGAATGGATACCACCGGTGAGGAGGAAAAGAGGACGTCCACGGAGGAGTTGGCGAGATGACTTAGCGGAAGCAATGGTTGCAAGAAATTTAGAAGAACTTACATGCTACGATAGGTTACAATGGAAGTTGGGGACGGAGAAACGGCGACAGCTGTAAAGATCCGTTTTATATATATATATATATATATATATATATATATATATATTGTACTCAGTTTATTTTATGCTAGTATAATATTTATTATATTTGCACCACGTTGGATGCCATTTATTTGTACTGTATTTATTTATACGTATGGTAATTAAAATCTGTGCCACGTTGGATCAGCCATTATTTGTACTGTTGTTTTTTACTGATATAATATATTTAGTATTTGCACCACGTTGGATGCGTCATTTATTGTTCTGTGTTTATTTTAACAGGTATTGTAATTATGATTTATGTAACTACCTTTATTATGTTTTTTGTTTATCAGTACATAAAAAGAAACTCTATCTCTCAGGGTTAATGATTATTAACGTTTAACGTTTATTAACCAGACATGGTTTTTAACGTTTGACAAACATATCTGATATGTGCTATAAATTTTATGCTTGACAATGGGACAAGAGTCTTGAAACATGTCGTAATAAGAAGAGACATCAAATACGAGAAGTCACAGAGGGTTAGTATAATATATTTTTCATATATGATTATTAAGCTGTTTGATCGTATTTACGATTGTATATAATATTTTCTTTTCTTTAAACCAAACCAAATACAGTTAGTATGTAGTATTTTGAGAAATAACCATGTAAAAAATAAATACCAAACTAATGTAACTTGACTGATTCTGAATTCTTCCAGCTGCCACGGGTTCACTTCTGGTTGATATTTATTATTTTCAAAAGCAATATCAGGCTTGGCTATCCGTTCCTTCACACAAATTTCTTATTGGTTTCACCGCTGAATGTTGTTTTCTAGGACGACTGCAACACAGATGTCTCCTCGGAATACTTAATTATATTTTATGGCCACTTAAACTATTCTTCAGTCCAGGATTTCCCTCTTCTATCGGCGTTCTATTAAGGATATGTTTATATTCCTTGTAATATTATTTATTTATTGAATATTAGTTTATTTTACTAAACTCAATAGGAATGTTGAATCTCTCCTCCTGATTGTTTACTTTATTAACTTTATAATCAAAACTCTGGTATAACAAATTAAATTCCTTTACTGTATTTTCTCTTACATATGACATTAAACTTGATGATGTACAAATTTTATTTTATGAATTTAAACTCTTCATGCTACTCTTATTCCATATAATTCAAGACTCATGATGTTACTTTTCTTAGATATAATTGAAGACTAAAAACATTTTCTTTCATCTCTATACAATACAATTTTTAACAATTTACAAATTTGACACTTTGATAATTCCCTACTTTCCTTACATCTATTTATCATATACCTATTAAAAACATATATCACTTTTCTATTTCTTAGAATTTTGTGGTGTATTTTACTTTCTTTTAATTCATAAAATAACATTTTTTATTTGTAATAACTTCCATATTATGTTATTTGTATTAATAATTAATCCAATCTTTGTTCCATTAGTTTGCTTTTAGTCCATTCCCATAAAATCAGTCCCTTCTTTCCATATTTTCATCTTTAGTTCATCCATTGTCAAATGCATAAGTTGTCCTTTTTGCCCGGACTAATATTGTTTTCAGTATGAATTCTATCCTTGTCAATTTTATCACTACTACCTTGTATTCTGATTTTTCTGCTGCGAAGTCTTCACTCATTTCAAGACCTACTATTGAATTTCCAATCCATTCTGTCCTAATGACATATCTTTCGATCACTCTGTACTGCAATTTTTCGAACACCAAATTTTCAATGGTATCTTCGCCTACTTTTAACACTTTACTATCTAGTTTATTAACCAAATATGTCACTGGTGTATCAACTATTGATGATATAGCTGATATTTTATTATCCCTTTCTTTTCTGATGTATTCATTTTAAATATAAATTTCCTTAAGTTTTTTCTATGATTTTTTAATTCTGTTCTTTCTCTGTAATTAGCGGTTGGGAGATTACGTATATTAACCAGGCCACTCCTAATCATATCTAATTCTTCCTGTGTATTTTTCTGTTTCTTGGGACGTCTTTTACCTATTTTCTTCGTCTTCTTTTCCACATACTTATTATTCTCTTTGTTTCTGCTATGTTTCTTTTCAGATAACAATACACTTTTGTCTTTTTTATTTTCTATTTCTTTACTACCTTTTATTTTCTGATTTACTGGTTCCCTGATTTGATCGTTTGGTATTATTTCTATCTCCGTTATCTTATTCAATGTTTCCACCTTTTGCTTGTCATCTTCTATCGTTGTTTCTATTGACTGGTTTTCATCACTCCTTATTTCTTTCATTGTTTCTATATTCAATTTCACTTTTGCGGATTGCCTAACGTTCTTTTCCTCATAATTTTTCAATATTAACTTAATTTCAGCCTTCTGCTGATCTAATTTATTATTCACCCCGTTTATTTATTGTTGAATGGTCTCCTTTAATTCCTCCTTATTTTGTTTTAATAAGTTTTCATTATCTAGTCTCATTTGTTTCTTTAATGTTTCACTGTTACTATCCATTTTCTTGTCCATTTTCTAATTGTTTTTGTCCAACTTCTCATTTATCTGTTTCAATAATGTTTCGCTGGTTTTGTTATTCCCTTCCATTATAATTCTTATCATCTCCTGGAAATTTACATCTATTGGTTGGGTTGGCTTCTTTGGTTGGTCCCCTTGGGCATCCCTTACTATTACTTCCAGTTCAGTTTCTTCCTCTTCAGCACTATTACTCCTTAATTCATATCGTTGCTCTGGTTTGTTAGCCATTTTACAATCTTTAACTTAATTTAATTACAAGGAAAAAAATGTTTTATGCTAATTAAATTTAACAAAATTGTGTTATTTGGTGCTGGTTTAAAGAAAATCTTTGCTTACACGTATGGGCGCCATTATTTATACTGTAATTTTTTACTGATATAATATATTTAGTATTTGCACCACGTTGGATGCGTCATTAATTGTACTGTTATTTTTTATAAGTCTTGTAATTATTTAATAGTATAATATAATTAAGAAATGTACCTACTGTTATTATGTTTTTTGTTTATCAGTACATGAAAAGAAACTCTCTCTCTCTCAGGGTTAATGATTATTAACGTTTAACGTTTATTAACCAGACATGGTTTTTAACGTTTGACAAACATATCTGATATGTGCTATAAATTTTATGCTTGACAATGGGACAAGAGTCTTGAAACATGTCGTAATAAGAAGAGACATCAAATACGAGAAGTCACAGAGGGTTAGTATAATATATTTTTCATATATGATTATTAAGCTGTTTGATAGTATTTACGATTGTATATAATATTTTCTTTTCTTTAAACCAAACCAAATACAGTTAGTATGTAGTATTTTGAGAAATAACCATGTAAAAAATAAATACCAAACTAATGTAACTTGACTGATTCTGAATTCTTCCAGCTGCCACGGGTTCACTTCTGGTTGATGTTTATTATTTTCAAAAGCAATATCAGGCTTGGCTATCCGTTCCTTCACACAAATTTCTTATTGGTTTCACCGCTGAATGTTGTTTTCTAGGACGACTGCAACACAGATGTCTCCTCGGAATACTTAATTATATTTTATGGCCACTTAAACTATTCTTCAGTCCAGGATTTCCCTCTTCTATCGGCGTTCTATTAAGGATATGTTTATATTTCTTGTAATATTATTTATTTATTGAATATTAGTTTATTTTACTAAACTCAATAGGAATGTTGAATCTCTCCTCCTGATTGTTTACTTTATTAACTTTATAATCAAAACTCTGGTATAACAAATTAAATTCCTTTACTGTATTTTCTTTTACATATGACATTAAACTTGATGATGTACAAATTTTATTTTATGAATTTAAACTCTTCATGCTACTCTTATTCCATATAATTCAAGACTCATGATGTTACTTTTCTTAGATATAATTGAAGACTAAAAACATTTTCTTTCATCTCTATACAATACAATTTTTAACAATTTACAAATTTGACACTTTGATAATTCCCTACTTTCCTTACATCTGTTTATCATATACCTATTAAAAACATATGTCACTTTTCTATTTCTTATTAAACATCTTTATTTTATCTCTAATATTCGTAATTCTAGTTTTGGTATTTATTAAATTATAATTTTATTACTATTTACTCTTATTATAAAATTCATTCCAATTTCATATATTCTTTTCAGAACATATAACTTAATATTGTTTTATATCATATAGGAATCGACCTCTATGTTGACTGGGTGAGTCTATAGTCCCAATGTTTTTGTTTACATTTTAAATCATATGTTCCATTTAATATTAAATTTGTATCTTTTCTCTTTTAAAATTTATTATTTCCCTATTATGTACTGTGTTGCATTTTAACAGCAGTACAATATATATATATATATATATATATATATATATATATATATATTTATGCATAACATTTAAAGGCTTGTAAAAGTTAATGTTTAATCTCCATTAAGTAGTGCTCAAGTTTCCAAAGTTTTAATCTTATGATCGCCGTAATAAAAACATCAGAGCAGGTTTTAGTGTGTATGAGGGTCCACCGTGGACAAAAATTCCCTATGGATCGTTGCTCAGAGTAAAGCTGGGAATCTACAGTGTACGTTTCACAGAACAAACACGAGGAAAAGAAGGAGCGCTCCGGAGTCGCTCATGAAACCTGAGCATCTTGCAGAGGGTTCATTCCCTAAAGACGAAAAGTCTGTCTATGAACCGTTTCTATGTAAACACGTGCAGTTACACCGATCAGCGATGCACAGGAAGCAAATCTCTGTCCACGCTGGACACCTTTCGGCTTGAACCCGTTGTCTGCTATGGGTTTCGGCACTTTCCATTTAAAAAGCGTTAAATGTAAGAAAATAAACATGAATGAGGCCAGAAATAACGCGAAATTTGTGTGTGTGTGTGTGTGTGTGTGTCCTACCTGCCTTTTTTTGCGGTAACCACAATAATAAAACATTGGAAACATAAAGATTACATAATGGAGATATTCTTGCCTGCTACGAACGATGCATCTTCACGCACAGATGATTTAAATTAAAATGAAAAAATTATAATTTTATTTCATTGCAACAAAATTATTGTATTTTTAACTATTACCCTTGTGTGAAAAAATTTAAATTAATTTTTAAGTACTTTACTCTTGTTAAAACGTAAAACGTTGAAGGTAAACTACCCCTCCTTCTTAACCGACCTTCACCAAAATCAATAGGTCTTGAGACCTCTACAACTCTGGCACATAAGAAAAAAAAAAATTTGATTCTGTATGAATTTGCGGTAGTTATCGTTCGCCATAGAAAAATTCTACACACAGACACAAACTCAAACGCTTTTCGGAAAATGACTTTTCTTCATGTTTCGAGGGTAGTACAATCAGAATCAGCCCTTATCTCGAACACGATGTTTTCGTAATCACCATACTTCCGTTTCCTGGAAGTAAAAAAGGCTATCAGTACATTATAAGACATAGTAATATTTCGGAAACTTAAGACGTTTATTTTAGAATTAATTCAACAAAATGTATATCGTCTACATGAAACAGTTTAACACCTGAAACGTTAAATTTACAGCACATATGAATACGGTGCAGATAGCGCTTTTGTACTTTTACAGTATAGGCCTACATATTGTTACGACATCACAGAACAATCTACGTGTCTGTCGAATGTGCCAGAAGAATCTCACTCTAATGTGTGTGGCATACGTGACTCTAGACACATTCGCGAGAGTTATCTCGAAGCCGCCAGCCGCGCGGACTGTGTCAAGGCTGCAATTAATTACGTAATTTTAGTTTACACTGGCGCTAAGACGCAGTTTGGAACGTTCTGGTCTGTGAGCGGAGATATAAATACGAGGCGGCAGCGGCCTTAGTTTTCAGTATTAGTCCCGATATATTTACAGTGCAGTCCGAGTTTATTGTCGGGCGATTACAAGTGATTATCTGGCGATATTACTGTGTGCGTTCAAGTGGTTATTAGTTAAGCGTTGTGTTTTATAATCGGACGGTATATTGTGATACAATTGTATTTTAATATTAGTTGACATTTATTTCGTGTGAACAATTTTCATTTGATTTGTTATAAGAGACTGTGTTGTTAATTACGAACTGTTTAACTGTGAAAATTAAAGCTGGTGATTAGTGAATTAATTGGTGTCTTGTAATATGTTTTCCACTGTGTTACGAGTAGATCGTCGTAACAGTGGTGTCAGAACTGGGATACAACGGTTAACAGTGGAAACAGTGGACGCTTTGTACAAGACGAGTGTATTTCGTAACTAATCGGAAAACAATGGATGCCAGTAAGATTATGGAACATTTCCAGGCGCTGTTGTTGCAGACAGAGGAATGACGATGACAGGATGCAGAGAAAGCGGAAGAGAGACAGAAAACCCTCCTGCTGGAAGCAGAGGAAAGACGCAGACAGGAGGCGGAAGAAGCAGAAAGACGACAAAAAGAAGAATGAAGACAAGAAAGGGAAGAAACAGAGGAACGACGTAAGCAGGAAGCAGGGGAACGTAAACGTGAAGCAGGTGACATCAAAGCGTTAATTCATGAGCAAAAGCAGATGCAAGAACAAACTACCGCAGAATTGGGTCTCCTACGTGGTGATGTAGGCGAATTGCGAGGTGAGCTTAATAATCAGATTACCAGAATATCTGACGTAGAAGAATCCATGTCAAATAAAATAGCTGAAGTAGAAAAATCTGTCGTGAGTGTGGAAGAAGCTATGTCAACAAAAATATCTGCAGTAGAAAACTGTATGGCGAATATAAAAGAGCAAATTAAAAATAAAGTTGAACAGTTCATGAAAATAGAACCAAAACAAATTTCTGGACAGACTGTACCAATGATAAAGACAGAAAAAGACACAGAAAATAAGTCAATAGAGAAAGTAACTTTGCCTGCAGTAGGGAGAGTTCATGTCAAAGCTCCAACCTTTGACGGAAGCAGTCACTGGGAAACGTACCTCCGCCAATTTGAAGCTGCTGCATGCGCAAATAATTGGACAGGGAAAGACAAGGCTGTTTCACTCGTTCTTGCATTAAAAGGACCTGCGGCAGAATTACTACAGAAAGTGCCACCTGACAGTCAAAACACCTATGCCGAAATGATAAAAGCTCTAGAATTACGGTATGATGATAAATATTTGCGAGATGTGTACTGCACACAATTGAAAGCAAGGCGACATCATTCCGGGGAGAGCCTTCAAGAGTTTGAAGCAAGTATCGACAGACTAATTAGACTGGCCTATCCTGAAGCGCCAGAAGATTTTCGAACGAGTTTTGCGATGCAAACATTTACTGCCGGTGTCCGAGATAACAAACTACAGCAAGTGTTACGAATGGCAAGACACCAGAGCAGTGCGGACGCCCTGTTACATGCTTTGCAATTCGAGGCCGCCAAATCAGCGTCTGGTTGGACAAGTCATAAAGTGCGCGCGCAAAAAGATCGCGACGGCACAGACGATGAGGGAGAAGAACAAGGAACAGGGACTCGACGGTCGGCGCCACAGAATAAAGTAAGAAAGGATGGAAGACCGAAGTGTTATCGATGTAGGAAACCTGGACATCTACAACGGGATTGTCGGGTTAGAGTTCAGCAGCAGGGAAGCGAGCAATAGTCGGTACAGCGGGGCGTGTGCTGACTAACTGGAGGAACGAAGCCCCTAGACAATACGCAAATTCTACACTCCAGAAAAACAGCGGGAGCTTGGTAGTTACCGGATTTGTTCAAGAAAGGCCAACCTCGATTACAGTTGACACAGACGCAACAGTTTCTATTGTGCGCCCCGACGTGGTGAAAGATCTCAAGCTAATCTGGTGCTCTTGCAGCTTGCGAACAGCTACTGGACGGCCTGTAAAAGTGTATGGAAAAGTGGAGATACACCTACGCCTCGGTCGACTTGAGTTTAATCATCAAGTACTTGTTGCAGACGTTGTGGATGAAGCAATTCTTGGTCTGGACGTTATGAACGCATACGGATTTATAGTCTACTTCAAAAACAATGTCTTGAGAATCGGAGGCGAAGAGGTAATGTTATCAACAATGACGACAGCAGAAAAATCGACGGACGTCATAAAACAAGTGGCCGTAACTGTTCCGCCAAACTCGGAAAAGTTCATCATGGTTAGAACCGAGGTAGATACTAGGGGCAACCAGTGCTCTATATTCGAACCCCAGGTAGTCAGCACACCGGGCATACTAATTGCCAGAAGTTTAGTAAAACCTGACGAAACCGGAAATGTAGAGTGGCGAATATTTTGGTTCAAGCTATCACTTTACAAAGCAATACGCTCCTAGGCAAATTGACTCCTGTGGCCTGGGTAGCCGGAATGACGCAACGAAGATCCAGTGCTTCGGATAATTCCAAATTACCAGAGGAACTGCAATAATTATTGAACAGATCTTCTAACGACCTCAAAGTGGCGAGGTAAAAGAACTCAGACAGTTTTTACATGAATTCAAAGATTGTTTTGTAGTTCGGGGACAGTCACTGGGAAGAACCTCTCTTGTTCAACATCGCATCAATACCGGGGACACAACACCGATACGCCAACCTCCTCGAAGGCCTCCATTATCTAAACAAGAGGAAATGTCTCGGTTAGTACAGGACATGTTGACAAAGGGGGTAATCGAATCCTCGTCAAGTGCTTGGTCTTCTGTAGTGCTGGTAGCGAAGAAGGGCGGTGGACTGCGTTTCTGCGTAGACTACCGGAGGTTAAATGACGTTACAAAGAAAGACTGCTATCCATTACCTCGCGTTGACGATACACTGGACACGTTGTCCGGAGCACAGTGGTTTTCCACATTGGACCTGAAGAGTGGATATTGTCAAGTGGGTCTTCATTAAGAAGACAAGGAAAATACCGCTTTCTCGACCCCAAGTGGCTTATTCCAATTTAACGTCATGCCATTTTGACTCTGTAATGCACCAGCAACATTTGAAAAATTGATGGACTCCGAGACCTGACATGGAAAACTTGCCTTATTTATTTAGACGATGTCATAGTCATCGGGAAGACTTTCAAAGACCATTTGGAAAACCTTAAGGAGGTTCTAACTAGAATTCACGGTACCCAACTGAAGCTGAGCCTGAAGAAGTGTTCTCTATTCCAGAAGGAAGTACAGTATCTGGGCCATCTGGTTTCGGCAGCGGGTGTTAGCATGGATAAAGTAGACACCGTAAGAGACTGGCCAGTGCCGATGAGTAAACACGAAGTTCGGAGTTTCCTGGGGTTATGCTCATATTACAGACGTTTTGTGGAAGGCTTCGCTACAGTTGCTAAACCACTACATGAGGTAACGGAAAATAAACGAAACTTCCAGTGGTCGAGGAAGTGTTATCAAGCATTTAGGACTTTGAAAATTGCATTATGTTCGCAGCCAATTCTTGCTTTCTCAGCTTCCGAAGGGAAGTACTTCGTAGACACAGACGCAAGCAATACTGGTCCAGGAGCAGTTTTGTCTCAAGTGCAAAACTGTGAAGAACGAGTAATAGAGTATTACAAGACGCTTTCTAAACCAGAGAGAAATTATTGTGTTACAAGGAGAGAGTTGTTGGTAATTGTCAGAGCTTTGGAGCACTTCCATAAATACCTCTATGGGAGAGAGTTTTCACTACGTACCGACCATGCTGCGCTTGCATTTTTAAACCTTGAGATTTAAAAATCCTGAAGGACAGTTGGCAAGATGACTCAAACGTCTGCAAGAGTACAACTTCAAAGTACAACATCGGCAGGGGCGCCTGCATGGTAATGCAGATGGCTTATCACGAAGACCGTGCCCGGAAGACTGCCGACATTGCCACAGAAAGGAAGAACAAAACTCAAGCGAACATGTTCAAACCATCACTGTATATTTCCTGCCAGACGGCTGGACAACACAAGACTGTCGACAAGAACAGGTGACTGATAAAGACATCGGACCGATCTTGACAGCAAAAGAGGAAGGTCGCCGCCTGGATTGGCAAGATATCTGCCATGGTTCCGAAGTGCTGAAGGGCTACTGGGCACAATGGGACTCTCTTACATTAGAAAACGGCTTGCTGAAAAGGGCTTGGGAAAGTGCAGATGGACGAGACGTGGTCATGCCGTTGATGGTTCCTCGAAGTAAACTGCAGTCTGTTTTGAAGGAGATCCATGATGGAACATCTGGAGGCCATCTTAGCGTTAACAAAACCCTTGACAAAATACGGAAGCGATTCTATTGGCTTCAACTTCGCCACGACGTTCAGGAATGGGTTCGGACGTGTGAAATATGTGCTGCAACCAAGGGCCCACAAACCAGAAGCAGGGGAAAATGAGACAATAAGACAGTTGGATTGCCTTTCGAGAGAATTGCCATAGATATTGCTGGACCATTCCCAGTTACTGACGATGGAAACCGGTACATCATGGTTGTAGGTGACTACTTTACTAAGTGGGTGGAAGCCTACGCAATTCCAAATCAGGAGGTTACCACTGTGGCAAAGGAGTTAGTTCACAACTTCTGTTGCCGTTATGGAGCCCCTATGGAAATCCATACGGATCAAGGGAGAAATTTCGTATCAGGAGTGTTTAAAGAATTATGCCGTCTACTCGGAATTCGAAAGACCAGGACAACGCCTCTGCATCCTCAGTCGGACGGGATGGTTGAGAGATTCAATAGGACACTTGAGCAGCATCTTTCGAAGGTTGTTGACGAGAACCAAACAGACTGTGGGACCAACGTATACCACTATTCCTCATGGCGTATAGAACATCAGTATACGACACAACCGGCATGACTCCAGCAATATTGGTGTTTGGGCGAGAGATTCGTCTTCCTGGGGACTTAATGTTCGGATCACCTGAAACTCAGTCCCAAGAGCCACAGAACTACTCCTCGCAATTAGAAAACCAACTGCGAGAAATGAATCGCTTGGTAAGAGGACGGCTGAAGATTGCCAGTGATAAAATGAAACTCGGTATGACATTCGCAGCAATAGTGTGGGTTTCCAAGAAGGAGATCAGGTCTGATTATTCAACCCAAAGTGCCGTCGTGGTCACTCACTTAAGATTCGGTCTAACTGGGAAGGACCCTACACTGTGAAAAAAGAATCAACGATGTTGTTTATAGGATTCAACAGGAAGGACAGCGAAAGTTCAAGGTCGTTCACCTAGATCGCCTGGCTAAGTACTATTTCAGAGACGGTTTGACAGTTCGGGACGAACAGGCTTAAGGAGGGGGTAGTGTTACGACATCACAGAACAATATATGTGTCTGTTGAATGTGCCAGAAGAATCTCGCTCTAATGTGTGTGGCGTACGTGAC
This sequence comes from Magicicada septendecula, assembly GCA_034769895.1. Classification (NCBI taxonomy): domain Eukaryota; kingdom Metazoa; phylum Arthropoda; class Insecta; order Hemiptera; family Cicadidae; genus Magicicada; species Magicicada septendecula. The sequence goes on along the minus strand of CM068367.1, from coordinate 338,439,051 downwards.
TCTAAACGCATACGCGAGATTTTTCTCGAAGCCGCCAGCCGCACGGACTGTGTCAAGGCCGCATAAGTGTTGTGTTTTATAATCGGACGGTATATTGTAATACAATTATTGTGTTTTAATATTAGTTGACATTTATTTGCGTGTGAACAATTTTTATTTGATTTGTTATAAGAGACTGTGATGTTAATTACGAACTGTTTAACTGTGAAAATTAAAGTTGGTGATTAGTGACTTAATTAGTGTCTTGTAATTTGTTTTCCACTGTACCTACGACGATCTACAAACAATATAAACATTTTTGGACTCAAACTACGTAACAAAATAACATTGTTCTTTAATTTGTAAGCAGAGGTATTCATCGGTATCTGTTGTATTATTAGTATTATTATTATTATTATTATTATTGGTATTATTATTAGTATCTATCCGTCGGATCTTTTGTATTTCTTTATTAATAATGTTGTTTTGTTATGTATATTAGATTTAAAGAATCGAATTCCTCATTTGCGCTAGGAGTGTTACTACTGTACCGATACATCGAATGTTAGGTAGGCCCTAAATTGCAGTAATTGCAATACGATAATTATTATCGTACTAATGAACACTAACATAGACAGGACAGTAAAATACAGCCATAAGTCAGTTGACCTTTGTACAAATATGTACAAATACATGGAATATTAAATTGAATAAATCAAGGTTTCTCTATCAGCTCCGCGAACAAACGAGTTCTAGATAACAAGGAAATAATATCACAAATTAGTATAGTCAAATACGTTTTCACGACTTGATATTATGCAAAACTTTACTAGAAACTCCACGTTAAAATAAAAGAGAATGTTTTGGACTGAACGTCAAACATACGTGTAGGCCTACTATATTCCGTGTATATATTTTTCTCTGGCAACAAACCATAAATTTCTGGTCTTCTAGAAAATAATCTTTTATTGACTTCATCAGAATAGTCGACAGCATCGATGATTTCAGAAACGGGTGACAGCCATATTTTAATCTGAAAATATATAAAAGTCACGTAGAGAAAAGTTAATCTGCAAAACGAGAAAAACATGGAAGCATATTTAATCGTACTTGATGGTACACTTTTATGGTAACTACAGAGTTTTGAGCGGGTCATTATCGTGATTAAAAATTACTTCGTTTTTGTCAGATGAAGGAGTTTGTTCTTGACTTTGTTATTCAGTTAATCTGATAACGTGATATTAGGCCTCTACTCTCTTGTTACTGTTTTACCTTTGTCCATACAGTCTGGCTGTCTGCATAGGTTAATTCGCCGATACCGGAAAAGATAAATTAAATAATAGTAAAATGTTTCCGTGCATTAAAGCTTTTAGCGTTATGAACATCCAATTCGATAGCCGAAACAGTATACGTCATACTCCTGTTTTATCGAGTACTATTACGGCATCCTCTGTGGTAATTGTTATTTATGTGCATATGTTTGTTTAAAATTTTAAACAGCTGCGGTGCAATCATAGTTAGCAGTATATCTTTTTAAAAAGATGTTGGTGCTATCGTATCATTTAGAGGGTCATTGCTTTCTTCATTAAATATACTTTTACGAATACACTTAAATTCATGTTATAATAATAATAATGGCTCCCATATGTACCACCGAAGTAGCTTACGAGTAGGCAGGGTAGGCTGCCTTATGTGAGCCGTTCGGCATACAATGAAGGCAGTGTGACCAGCACTACGCTTCAGCCGCCCATTATTATCCCTAGGATGTTATCACAGGTACTCATTTTCACAGGCTGAATCGACCTGGGGGCTGAAAAACACACCTTGATTTTATGGTGCGGGCCCGGGAATCGACCCCGGGACCTCTAGGTTAGTAGCCAGGCGCCATACCTACTGGTCTACTGAGCCACCAATTCATGTTAATTTACTGTTACATTTATTGTTTATTGTTACTTTTAAAGATTCGGGGTCACCAAAAACACAGTATAGCTTGATATAGGGCCACCCTTTCATTTTTAAGTGAACGAAATTGAATTGTTGTTCGATAATTTACTTTTCGATCGTTTAAAAATATGCAGACTTTATTAACCTAACAGCAGTCCGAAATAACTAACCAACGTCTTCTTCTACAAATTTTACAGATGTAATTTTAATCATTTTGGATTTCGCCAATAAAGTACAATAATATAAATTGTTTGATATTATTAGCACAATTTTCTGTCTAAACCGTGTAAGCTTACACAATAATCAAACCACGTAATATGAAAGTAAGACTGTCAACAGATTCAAGTCGAGAAGGGGAGGAAGACTCAGAAAGCTATGGTAAAAACTAAGGTGAAGCCATGGAAAGGAACAAACTGGCAGCTGGAGATTGGAGAAACAGAGAGAGAGAGAGAGAGAGAGAGAGAGAGAGAGAGAGAGAGAGAGAGAGAGAGAGAGAGAGAGAGGGGGAGAGAGAGAGAGAGAGGGAGAGAGAAGGAGAGAGAGAGAGAGAGAGAGAGAGAGAGAGAGAGAGAGAGTTCTTGAAAGATGAAAGGCTTGATGTATAGAAATCCATACATCATACCGAATCTCGGATTGTAGCCTACAAACAATCCTGTGAATCTTGGACAGAGTATATAAATAATAGGCCTAATACAAAAAGTAAGCTAATCATTTTATAGTTACGAAAATAAAAATTATAAACCTATAGTTATTATAGCTACAACTACACTTATTATAATAATAATAATTGTAATATCTGTGTGTGTGTGTGTGTGTGTGTGTGTGTGTGTACTCGGAGTTGTTGATTTTTCGCATGTATCTGGGTTCTTTTTCTTCATTCTTCTCTCTAGACTTCGATATCTCTACGCTTTCTCAGGAGTGTGCGTCTGTGTTCAGTTGTGCGTGCTTATAGCTTATACAGCACGTGTATGTGTGCATTGTGTGCGTTTATATATAAGAACGTACAAATAAGCACAAACAAAAGTTGCTCAGGAGGACATTATACATATATCACTGCGTAGTGAGGGATCTGAGAGGAAGGATGCAGACACATAAGAAGAAAAAATAAGATTTAAAGAAATACACGCGCACTCGATGTAAATGATGAAAATAATTTAAATATAAACAAAACTGACAAAAAAAGGCTACTCCTATAGATATAAACCTTTGGAGGAGAAAATCTATGAAGGCTCATGGATGGACATAATAGCTAACGAAAAAACAAAATGACAAATGAGTGAGACACTTGCTTAAGGGTGGAGAAATGTTGTGCTGTGGTACATGCACACAAGAAGAATAGACGGTGGATTCATAGATATTTAGGAGCACAAATGATATCGAAAAACTTGCAAGAACAGCTCATTGTTTTTGTAAAAACCTGCAGGACATCATGTTGGTCATATTCTTAAGCTAGAATATCTAAGAAAATGAGAGAGTATGAGACTCATGGAAGAAGGGACCTCGTCGAGACACTTTGTAGGCATTAAACAAAATCAAGGAAGTTTTGAACGTCAAAAAATAAAATAATAACAACTACAGATATAATGTATAGCGATAGGGATTTAAAGAATACCAGATAGTAAATACCAGTATCAGCTCTTAGTGAAATACAATATTTTTCTGTTTTAGAAACTTTGAATCAGTATACATTTTATTTGATAATTTTTATGCTTTTTGTTTTATGTCACATTTCAGTTTACTTAATGTATACGTATTTTAGAAAGACTGCAGGCGGGAAGATAACAGCAGAGACAGTGAATTTTATTTGTCATAATCGTATTTACTTGTTTTTTTCTGCTTACAATAAAGCTAGAAAAATTTGTAAGCTACTACTTCTGTTTGAAACAGAACAGGGTAGTGAAATGGACTGATGCCAGTAAATAGTGTGTGTACATATTTGTGAAACGGTTGGTTTAGTAGAACTAAAGCTGGAACTCAAATCTATTGTTAGGAAGTTTAACATCACACGCATCCCGATATTATTACATAGGTTTCGAGATTAAAGTATTTATACACTATTTGTACAGTTTACACATACATTTATACTATTTTTACGCAAATTAACAGACAAATAACATTAAAACTTTTTAACAACATGAGTTTTAGTGTTGTCGGGTTATTCAATATTCAGCTGAACGTAACGTTCTAAGTGTTAGAGGAAAAGCACGAATCGGGTGCACCATGAACGGTCGTGCGAACAACTGCAAGGACGTCGTCTTTTCTGAACCTCTAAGCATGAACGACAGACAGCAGATGTTAGCCAACACATAAGAACTGTATCCGGATAAAGGCAATTTACAAACTTCCTGGATCCGTAACCTCTCATCGGGTTGAGATGCCATGGCAGAGATAGTCTTAGGTCCTACCCTATTCTCTATGTAAATCATGCGCATATGCGCGCACACGACACACGAACCTCCTCATGTACCAGGATTGCCAATTTCTATTGCTACACGTAATTCTACAGATCGAAGTAAGCTCCTATTGCATCATATAAAGTTACAGACTATCTGCTGCACGTTATGTTTCGGAACGATAATGTAAGAAAACAATGGTTAATGAAACCGGTCAGCTCTGAAGAATGCTAACAATAGATGCACTTCTCGTACAGTACACTGTGTACTGGTATATAGTCTTGCTATTATACGGCTAACATTTCTTTGATAAAACTATTAGAGCGGAATACTCGTTGTAGTAAGTCGTGTATCTTTGTCAGACTGTTATTGTTAGCTCTAAGTAAACCCCTTGTAAAAGGAATCAAATTCATACCTTACCGTAAATATGTCTGTGTTAAAAGTAAGACTGGTCTTAATACCCAGAGTACCCTTTTTGTGGTCTAAGACGCTTTTACTTTATATTTAATGTAAAAATGAATCCACAACTGAGTACTTGTTCAACAGTAACACAGCAAAAGCAACAGCTTTTTTACACCATTATTTAAAAAAATAGTGGTATTTACTGTTTGACTCAATAAAATCAAAGCGATTTTTTTTTATCCTGAAAGGAAAGAAAGGAGTAGACTATGTTTAAAATGTAGAACTGTAAAGCTTAACTTTGATACAAAAGCAAGGAATTATATTACTGTTTATTATATAATTTATTTATGCAGTATCTTAGATCATAAGTTGTCAGACTGTGCATATTATAAACAAATCACACCCTGCAGTTTGATCCAATTTGTCTGTTAAAATTTTAGTTAACATTGATTTAGCAGTATAATTACTGCTTTTACTACACAGAGCTGGTTCTGTCGAAAGCCTGTTTTACAGTATTCCTACTTAAAATTTGAGGTTTTTAACTGATTTCTATTTATTGTCTACACAGCGAAGTGATACGGTAGTCAACATTGCATTAAACTATTTGAAAATGAGCAAATATGATTACATCGTTAGAAGAGATAACTTGACGTAATCAATCGATTTCCATACATGCTCTATAAACATCATTGGTACGCAAAGATTTCGATACACAGTCTTCAACAACTCTATCGACGTCTTTAGCCTACGTTAGTGAAATAATGCTTGAATGAGATGCTAAATCAAAGTTAATGTCATTTTCATTGTATTTGTTGTAGCAAATTTGAAAATTCAAATTGGACACTTTGCGTAATAATATTATTATTACCTAACAATTTAATACTTGTACTGAAAGTAATAAGTAACAATAAGAAAACGAATAATACCTTAGGTGTGATCCTGACTGCGTACAGTCCAGAATGCGTACACTGCAGGTTGCATAGAATCGGGTAACCCTAGAGAGAACCAGATTCTTTTGACAGGTGAGGTCATATTACGGACAAGGCAAGGACATTATTTCTTATGATTCGTTCAAACATACTTAGTATTAACACACTGCATTAAGTAAAATAAATAAAAACTACTTCAAAGCACAGTTCAATTTACTGAAATTGAGAAAAGTCTATTGATAAAACAAGTAAATGCAAATACCAGATATGCATGCCCTCTTTTCAACGGTTACTTTGATTTTTTTGAGCCTGTCATGAAGCATTGCACAAAGTTTGCAAAACCATGGTTCACAACAGGAGGTCAAGACGCTCATGGATGCCAAGAGCCCGCACTCTGCCTCTTAATTTAAGGTCTAGTCCCAGGAGTAGGTTTATTTATTGCTTTGTCAATTTTATTTTATTTGTTTTTTTTACTTCTTATGCAATGGTGATAAACTATTTATTCTTTTACTTTTTTCGCTGTGCGGAATAAACTAATACTCATACACTTCTTTTAAAACCAATATAGTGGCGAATTTAAAATCTACAAACACTGTCTCAGGGCTACAGTCAGGAATTTCTTGCAGCATTGTTTGTAACATAGATTTCTATGTTCTGTTGCCTGGAAAAGGCGAGAAAACACCTAGGACTACATTAGTTTCTTTATTTGAGCTACTAATGTCTACATGGATTGTATAGATCTGAGTATACGTCTACATGAATTGGGAATATTTTTTCAAGTGTTGTGTAAAACGGTGAACAAGTGGAAAGTGAGGCCAGAAACCCCCGTTTTTAAGAGCTTCTTTGTCCAGCAACGTTTAATGTACACTGAGAGTGTACCTGATGGTGCACTGACAGGTGAGTCATGTGCCCAAATATCTGACACTTTGTTAGCTGGGCTACTCTCACGTATCAGCAAGTAAAAACACTATTGTTTAATTACATAACACAACGTAACATGATCATAACATATAATAAATTGTATAACTGTTAAATATGCCTGTTCCTTTATGGAATTTTAAATGTTAAGCTTGTTCCAGTGTGAAACAACAAGATTGTTTTTTGAACAATGATCGGCTTTAGAGGATGCGACTTTACAAAATTTAATTCATGAAATAAATTACGTATCCACTGCCTCATTGAGCATAAAAACACTAAATAAAATTTGTATCCTATTCTAGCCATTGAGAATGTCACATCTTAGAATGGCGAAGCTTTTGATGACATGAAAAATAACAAACGTTGTTAAATCGAAAAACAGAATTACTATTCACAGTAAAAACCACTCATCGCTTAATGGTTACCATCGCAAAAGGATCATCCGTTATATACTAAGAATCGTGAATCGTATGCGTAGCAACTACTTCAGTTTGTGCGAGTATTTTTCACTGTTGTAAACGACTCTAAAAGTGTAGTACTTAATACGGAAAGTCAATTTATCAGTCTTTAAAAAAAGTCTCTGAGATCACATTGATTTTTACGTCACAATCCCATCTGCTTTTCTTAATTACGCTAATGTATTGGACTGACAAAAAATTATTAATTAAAACATGTCACAGTTTGATAATGGAACTACTGAGCAGCTAAAGCTTAATATTATCTCGCCCTCAGGTGTACTGTTGCTTGTTTACATCATGACAATAAATATTCTTGTCAATTTTTAGCGATTAACGATTCTAAGCAATTACTCATATAATATAAGACAGACTGATATAGGTAAGAGGTTTAACAGATTGTTTAATGTCTTTTCGTAATATAGAAAGTATTATAGTTTTAGATACACAGATAAGATCATATTTTGGAATAGATAATTTTGGTTTTGTAAACAAGAAACTATACTTTTACTTTCCATTAATTCTTTAGTTAGTGACTGAATATTTACTTTTAAATGTGTGGAAATTCAAATATGTCAGTTGTGACTGAATTAGCACTCTTAAATTACCTGCTGAATTCTTTATCTGTTCCGTAAATGCGTGAACGAATTTTCTAGCGCTAAGGTATATAACTGTTAGTAAATAATTAATACTAATAGTTATGGTTATAAGTAAATAGTCAAAATATACATGATAATTAGAGTAGAAAATAAATCTGAAATTGAAAAAAAAAGAAATGTTTAAACGACAGGTATTAGTATTAATAGAAACTTAGTATTAATTACTGGAAATTCGAAACTGCGCTTCCGGTAGTCATGACCTAGTTAGAAAAATGATTAAACTAGGAAAGGAACAGATATTGAGTTATGCATTGGCAGCCAGTAAACGCCTGGCCGAGTCCTGATAACAGCTGGAGCATGATAATCTGAACCAACGGAAAATTTTTCTTTCTATACGTCCCTCATAAAATCGTTTATCCAAGTGTCATTCAGCGTTAACTCCAGTAACATTTTCCACTAGAATTATTTCAAACCCAAACGAACAGGAAAATAAATACCTATCGTATCAGTTATGTCAACTTAGATTAATTAAGAAATAAATTACTGTTAAAACGTTTTTTCGTTATCCGTAGGTTTTCATTAAAAAATTTAAAACATTGTCAGAATAATACAAAAATTAATAGTATAAGCCACACATGAACTAAGACAGCGATGACAACATTAAATGTGTTATATTTACACACGTCGGAAACTCAATTTAAATATTATGTGTAGACAATCAATCTAGGAATGTGATGTTGCTGTGACAGTAGAATACGTTAATGGTAAATAATTGTTTTTATTGCATTCGCTCCTTATGTTAAGCTAATCATCGCCGTGATGGTCTATTTCCGGCATGATTTTTAATCATATATAGTATAATATCATATATAATCATAAATAGGCTTCTATTGAATTTTACCATGCGACAGGTTCCACACACCACATCCGTTCCATTCTTATCCGTTTTAGGCTTAAGCATTCATCATTTCATACGACACCCAAGATTGTGTGTCCTCCAGGCGCCACATAACTTATCCTCCTTCTTTTCTTTTCTTCTCATTATTCTTTTAAAACCCGTTTATTTGCCATCGTGGTATGTCCAATCCAAATTTCTTTTCTCTTCTTCACAAGCGTGCTACAGAAGCTGCAGAAGCGTTCTACATCTGCCCACCTTATGATTTCTACCCCTACCCAAATTCATATTTCCAGTGCTTTACATATTCATTACTGTGCGTGTTTCTGATTAATAAAATATAACAATCGGTACAAAACACTTTGCCAAACTCTTCCTCAGGTTGGAGTTCATTTTGCTACACAAAATCCTGTTTCCCTTTCGAATATTGCTTTCGCTGTGGCTGTTCTGCTCCTAAATTCTTGTGGATTGGTGCATATGACTTGGTCAGTCTTGCACTTATCCATTCAAGTTTTTTACAACAGGTGTGCTTAAATCGTATGAAAATGATCATCAATAACTGATCATATGATTTAAAAATTTACTGCATATATAGGGCCTATATATATATATATATATATATATATATATATAAGTATAAGTATTGTAAAATTATATTACAAGAATATATTACAAGTATTGTAAAATGAATACACTTCTGTCCATGTACCCAACGCAATTGTATAGTAACCTACGCCTATTGAACACCGGCTAGGTCGTACGATTTTTGTGTGTTAGTTGCGTTAAGTATATGTGGTTACACAATAAACTTATTTTTAAATAGAGGAGTGAGACGTTGATGACATGATATATTGATTATTGATATTGATGGCATGCAAAGAAAATTAATTGATTATTAAAATTTGAAAATATAAAATTCAAAATATTTTCTTTTATAAGGTTACACTCTGTAAAACATAACTCATATTTGCTATTCAGCACACATTAATAACATATAGTTATAAATATCTAAACATACGCGTATATGACGATCAAATTATAAAATTCCTTTATATTGTTTGGGTGTCTGACTTTGAAACATTATTAAAATTTGAAATCACAGCAACTCATTAAAAATCGGTATGGAGAACCATACATGACTTCCATATTCTAAGATTTATATTTAAAATCATTTTCGAAATTAAATATTACCATAGAAACTACTTCTTTCCACTTACTGCTTCAGCCTTAACCACAGTACTGTGGTCACTAACGTGTACCACCTCACGTTATCGCACTCGATTTTCACTGATGATGGAAGTCGATGGCATTGCCGAAACGTCTGGTTTTGTAGGAAACATTGGACTACGGCCAAATATCCCGGGAAGGAGTTTTAACAAAAACTACTTCTTTGTTGCCGATAACGTTGTACACACATATATATAAAATATATGCATAAAATTAATGGCTTGTATAAGTTAATGATTGATCTCCATTAAGTAGTGCTCAAGTTTCCAAAGTTTTAATATTATGATGTCCGTAATTATGTAACGTTGGGGCTACGTTACAAAATCCAGGGAACCCATCATAATTGACACTCGCCAATTATACAGGCTGCCTACGTTGTAACGAACTGAAATTAAACTCAACACAGTTAACAATAATATTTACGCTATTTATTAGGACACAAGGGGAAGGTATTTCACTGATTTATGCACTCACTTCAATGTGTAATAAGATGACATCTCTTTATTAACAAATGATATGAAAAGATCCCATAACATAATTATTTATACTAAAATATTCAAAAGGGTTTTCTGTAAAACTAGGGATCATATTGATCATGTAATTTTACCTCGGATCCGAGTTTACTTTAAATATAGTAAAGACGTCTGAGTTATACTATGCTCATCTAGGAGCTTGCAAGATTACATTAACCATTTGAAGAATGGTATTATTTACTAAAGGGATTATAATTAACATTTCCATATTAACGTTACAACGTATGATTTTCAATACCACAGTTTACATTTCTTTGGTTTCATTTATTGCTTAAAGAAAATTATAGTCTTTGAAAAGTCTCTTTCATCTATAAGGTTATGTCTCAAATGTAATTAATTCTCGATAGCCAAGCTATCGAGTCACCTTTAAAATAAGCTTTGCTGTCCTCGTCCTGGGGCGTGAATCTTGGGAATTCTGGTAGTCGGCGTAGTCATCTGGGTCGTGTCTCTGGCGAATATTTTACAGCTGCATCAGTGAGGAGATTGAAGTAATGCTGGTTAAAGTTGGGTTGATCCACGTCGGTCCTGGTCAGCGTCGTAAGGGTTGTAGACGTCCATATGTGGAGTTTGTGCAGGTCACATATTCACAAGTAGAGTTGTACTAGAGTTTACATCTTAAGTAGAGACGTCACCTTGTTTACGTGTTGTTAATTTTTCTTAAATTATTACATTTCTTAAACAAACTTTTCTACATCTTATATATTTAAAAAATACTAGCTCCCCACGTTTTGTAGTGGTAGCTAACCGTTATATTTAAATTTAATTAACACATTTCTGAAGAGCTCTCGCTCGGAGGTGTGTACTGTCTGACGGCGGCATAGTAACTCTTTAACTTGATACGACTGGTACATTACAACGAAGCGGAGCGAGTACTCCGCGATAATATAGTTCCTACTTTTATGTAAATAGACATTATTATAACAAGAAGAAACAAATTATTTATACTTATTTAATTTACAGGAATTATTTTAACTACTACTCGTGCCTTCAAATTACTAATTACTTACATTACGATTTTCAGACATTTCTAAGTTACAGACGGTTCGCTAAGCACGTTGTGTCCGGAATTAAACAGGTCAACTCATGATGATTTACTAAAGGGTTAACTGTGATATTAATAGCTTTTTACAATACGAATTTTTATTACTTGTTTAGTTTGATTTTTCCCATTTAAATCTCATACTTATTCTGAGTTAGTACAGGGGTATTAGGTTTAATTGTGCGATTTAAAAATACTTAATGCTTTTAAATTTTTTTATTATTAAATATTTTATTATCAATTAAATCATCACAATTAAAACATCAGAGCAGGTTTAGTGTGAATGAGGGTACATTGTGGACAATAATTTTCAACATTTCCTATTGAGCGTTGCTTAGAGTAAAGCTGCGAATCTACAGTGTATGTTTCACAGAACAAACACGCGAAAAAGAAGGAGCGCTCCGAAGTCACTCATGGACCCTCAGCATCTTGCAGAGGGTTCATTCCCTAAAGACGAAAAGTCTGTCTATGAATCGTTCCTCTGTAAACACGTGCAGTTACATTGCTCAGCGATCCACAGGAAGCAAATTGATGTCCATTTTTTCGGCTTGCACGCGTTATGTTGGTGTGGGTTTCGGCACTTTCCATTTAAAAAGCGTGCAAATGTAAGAAAATAAACATGAGTGCGGCCAGAAATAACGTGAATTGTGTGTGTGTGTGTGTGTGTCTTACCTGCCTTTTTATTGCTGTAGGCATAATAATAAAATGGAAACGTAAACATTACATAACTGAGATATGCTTACCTGCCGCGAACGATATATTATTTTATACATGGAGGAGTTCAGTGACACACACGTACAGAAGAATTATATATATAAAGATATTAACTCATACATAATTTACATTAAAATGAAAAAATTATAATTTTATTGCTGGCAACAAAATTATTTTATTTTTAACAATTACCATTGTTTCAAAAAGTTTAAATGAATTTTCAAGTACTTTACTCTTGTTAAAACGTAAAAGGTTGCAGGTAAACTACCAATTCCCCTCAACCGATCTTCACCAAGATCAAAAGGCATTGAGTTCTCTACAATTCAGTGACATATGCAAAAATTTATTTGATTCTGTTTGAATATGCGGCAGTTATCGTTCTTCATAGAAAAAATTACCCTTGTTAAAACGTAAAACGTTGCTGGTAAACTACCCCTTTCCCTTAACCGATCTTCACCAAAAACTATAGGTCTTGAAAACTCTACAATTCAGAGTTGCATGCAAATAATCGTTTGATTCTGTTTGAATTTGCGGCTGTTATCGTTTGCCATAGGAAATACCCTTGTTAAAACAAAAACGTTACAGGTAAACTACCCCTTTCCCTTAACCGATCTTCACCAAAAACAATAGGTCTTGAGAACTCTACAATTCAGGGCAGTATACGAAACATTATTTAATTCTGTTTGAATTTGCGGCTGTTATCGTTTGCAAAAAAAAAAATTTCCCTTGATAAAAAAAACCGTTGCTGGTAAACTACCCCTTTCCCTCAACCGATCTTCACCAAAAACAATAGGTCGTGCGTACTCTACAAATCAGGGCTGTAAGCAAAAATTATTTGATTCTGTTTGAATTTGCGGCAGTTATCGTTTGCCATAGAAAAATATCTACACACAGACACACAGACACACAGATACACAGACACACAGACACACAGACAGACAGACACACACACAGACACTTTTCGGAAAACGACTTTTTTTCATGTTTTGAGTGTAGTACAATCAGAATCTGCAATAATCTCGAACACGATTTTTTTTGCCATCACCATACTTCCATTTCCTTAAGGAATATGGAAGTAAAAAAGTAATATTAAATTTACCAAATAAAAATTGAACGGTTGCTATTAATATTTTAATAAAAATAATATTTACTTTAAGAATAATTATTATTTATAATGATACACCCAGTTTTTAAATTAAACAGAATAAAATTATTTTTAACACCAACTTACAATTACGTGTTTTACTTTTAATATTTATACTATTTACATTTAAATCTTTATAATTATTGATTTATCTCATACCCTGTTCTTTATGAGTTCTTTGTTTAACATAAAATACAGTATAATTGTTCGTTTGTCACCTGCTTATTGTTGATGTTTGAAGTTACCGTTGCGTGTGTACGTGTGTGTGGGTCTCCTGAATGATGACAAGACGATGATGATGATGACACTTCCTCGGTATTCTATAGACTGTTGTTGATGGTAGTCCTGTGCTCCTCCATTAATCGTGGTGTATTGCAGATTATGGTGACGATGATGAGAACAAGTTTAAGTGATTGCGAAAATGGACTGAAAAGTGATCAGTTAAAAACGGACGCCATACACGAATTAACAAAACTGAACAATATCTGACATGTCAGAATTGCTGTCTACTATAAATACCTCCGGAAATTTTGTACGAGAATCACACTCAAGGAATCTTCACAAGAGGACACTATGTCCGTTTGCTAATCAACAGAATCAAGGAAGTTTCACACGAGGACACTATGTCCGTTTGCTAATCTATTTGAACTCATCATCGTCACTATTATTTCTCGGCCACCATCATTTTAGTCGATTTCTCGGGCATTCATTGGTTTCAATATTCCCTTTCCTTGCGGCTTAAGTAAATATAACGTTCTTCTTGCAAAATACTCTCTACGCACAAAATTTAGCATGCAAAAACTTGTCTGATTTTATTACCTTCCTTCAGGGTCATAAAACTTTTATCAATAAAAAACACTCGTATATTTAGTTCTTCAATTTGTGAACAAATATTACCACTCGATAGGTGCTTTATTTATGCATATTCTAGTGTAAGTCTCAGAAGATTTATTTTCACGAAAGTTATTTAATTTATTATGTTTTTTATAATTATCCCGTATCATAGTTAAAATTCTCGTACACGCGCACTCGCCATATGCCTATGCATATTTTTGGACCACCTCACAATACTAATTGTTTGTTTTACTGTGAAAAATCTCGTTAAAACTAACAAGTTTAACATGTATCTTATTGTCCATCATACAATGTTCAAATCATGCAGTCTTTACTTAGACAAATCTTCATTGCATTATGTTATCATACGCTCAGAGTTAAATTACTAATTCACATGTAGATTCTACCTATTGTAACACACACACACATATATATAAATATATATATATTTATATAAAACTAATAACATATTAACTAAAAGATAATTTACTGACTGTAACAAACTATGGCTGACAATGACCAAAATACCAAGAAGTTAAAGATAGCAGGACAAAAGATGTAAATAAATAAGATGTAAACATATAATTAATCGCACTGTTGAGTACATTTACATATGTTTTTATTTGTGTTAAACTAATTCATTCTAATAAGACAATTTATATTTTTATTAATAACTTCATTACTAGTTAAAATGTAAATAAATCTAATTTAACTATGGGGAGGTCTGCGCACCTCAGACCGTTATTTTATTTATCAAGAAAAAAAAGAAAAAATTACATAAAGTGAATTATTTAAGTTTTACAAATATAATAAGATCAAACTATAATTATAAATGTGGTATGGTATGACAGTGTTAGAAAGTGAGAATAACAGTGAAATACGGTAAAAAGGAAAACTTGTGTAAAATGAAAGTGATTGAACATAATTATAATGAGCATTGAAGAAATATATAATCTATACGAAACAGGTACATAACACATATAGTGAAACAAAAAAATTAACTATTTGAAAAGGATAAAATTTTACATTAAAACTTATAATAAAATAGTGTAAGGAAGAGAAGATAAAGTTCAGCTGAATATTATTAATTAGAAATGGTACACCGAACCTGTGACCCATAAAATAGAGCCAAGGCCTTTAACTAAATAAATTAATGTTTTGAGTGGAAGAAGATTGATTGTTGAAAATTGTGAATTGCAAGCCAGAACGTTTAAAAAATTACTGCTGAGTTTGATGGAAATTGAAGATCAATAAAAGCTGAGATGACCAGGAAAACCAACCCAAGACCTAGAGGAATGATGTTTTGACAGAGAGAGACAAAACCAGGTGTCCAGGAGCAGAATCAACCAATAAATCCGTTGGGAAAACTGCAAGATTGGTGAGATCACTCCAAAACAATAACTGAAATATTCGAGCTAACATTGTGACAGTAAAAATATGAATTACCACAAAAACAATAACTGAGAAAACAATAAAAAAATAATAATAATTGTGAATTATTTTAGTACACTATTATAAAATAGTCGAGAATCGTAAGAGTTTTTTGTTATAGTTTCTAGTTGTTTAAAAGAACCCACCAACATTCAACAGACATTTACAACACCATATTACCAAGTCTCATGTATTAATTATATTGTCTGTTCTATGTGTAACCTGTACCAGACTTTAATGATACTTGTATGTTAACCCTGAGGTTCATGAGATTCAGATAAATAATCATCTAATTAAAAATAAAACACAGGTTTTTTTTATTTAGTTACAATCAACATCAGAGATACTAATTATTTTAATATTACATATTGGTGATCCCAAAACAGGGCTGAACAAAATAAAAGTATCAGCGACCGAAGAAAGGAAGATATTTACGGAATATTACATATTGGCGCCCAACGTGGGGCCTTCAACATTCGCAGAATAGATTTGGTACTATATTTACTGAACATTACATATTGGCGCCCAACCGGTAGGGCTGAAATTAGGCAAAACCACCTAACCGAAACACAATTAGTGAAATAACGATTGACCTAATTTTAGCTGGCAACTGCTAGAAGACTAAAAAATGCGACGACGAGAAACTTCTCAGAAGAGAGGACAAAAGCCAGAGACAGAAGAAGATAGGCAGGAACAAGAAGAAGAAACAGTCAAAGACAGAGAAATGGAAGAACAGGCGGGTGACAATGAAGAAGCCAGAGGAGGCCTGGATTTACAAAAATTATGGGAATTAATTAAAGAAGATTCCAAGAAACAGAAGGAAGAATTAAAGAAACAAATGAAGGAGGATATTGAAAAAACATATAAAAATAATGAAAAGAATATCGAAACACTTAACAAGAAAATGGATAGTAAACAAGAAGTGTTTAAACAAATGAGAGAACAAATGGACAGCAATAATGAAACACTTAAATTACAGTTGGAAGAGTATCGTGAAGAAATAAAGCAGAGAATAACGGATACCAATGAAGAAATAAAAAAGACCAATGAAACATTGATACAAGTCCGTGAGGAAATATTAAATAAAGTAAACAATGTCAAAGAGGAAAGTAAAAATATAATTGAGGGAATCCAACAGGAAACAGTGGAAAAGTTGGAACAATTGCAAGGCAAAATAGATGAACAATACAATGAGGTAGGGAACAATTTAGGACGAGTACAATGCGAAGTCATGGAAAATAAAGAAAAGATTGAGGAAATACAACGAAAAGAAATAACAAAAATTAAAGAAGATATAGAAATAGTTAATAGTAGACCGATGAATTACACACACATACCAATAGGAGAAAACAAAGAGGATATTAAGCACCCAGAAAAGAAGACGGAGAAAATATGGAAAAAGGAACTAATAAAAACACGGGAAGAATTGGAGATGATGAAGAATGGACTGGTTAATGTACTTAATCTCCCAATGACTGACCATAGGGAAATAGGTAATGATAAAAATCATAGTAGGAGCTTAATAGAAATTTTAGAAATATTTCACAATAAAACGGTGTGTAACAAATTAAAAAGGTCTAAAGCTAAATTGAATATACCAGAAATAAAAATGCATAATAAAATGTCATGGACAGCATCAATGATTGATATACAATTGACATACTTGTTTAGTAAATTAGATGATAGAGTGATAGAAATAAGATTTAATACAAGTGAAAATTTTGTATTAGAAACATTGCCGTATAAGGTAATAGAGAGGTATTTAACTAGGACTGAAATAGTTCTAAAAACAATAGCAGTCCGAACAATAAGGGCAATTGAGATCGACCACGGATAAACTAAGTAAGATAGCGCCTTTGAAAGAAGGGACTGATTATCTGGGTACCGATCAAGCGAACCATTTGAAAAAGGAAACAAAAGAAATAATATTGATTAAGACAAAGACAATATAAATGAAGATTTAAAGAAAACATAACCAAAACCGAAGAAAAGCTAATAATGAACAAAAGGGGAATATAAACGGAAAAATAAGAAGAAAAAAGTATTAAATTAACAATTAATTAAGACAAAATATTATTTAGAAAAATATATCAAGGGGTTCATTAGAAAGAAAACAGGGTAAAGCGAAAACAAACTGAGACATAGAGTACATCAAAGTAAACACTACACGAGGTGCAAACATTTCATTAATTGATAAAACAGAGTTGAATAGGTACCAGAATAAAACGGAGAGAATACGCACGCCGTCCATAAACCAAATGTAATTATAGGAGCCACAGGTAAATAATATAAAACCATAAAGCAGCAAATAAACCTGAATGTTACGAGAGAAGGAATAGGAATTCCTATGGTGTTATTAGTAACCCAAGGGTTACTCTTTAAGGTATAAACAGAGTGTTGTATCCTACGGCGCCACTCTGCGATTATGAATGATCCGCTGAGATAATAGAAAGCACAAGTGCCCCTCAGGACAGGAATTCATACTAAGTTAGGGAATATGTTAGGGTACACATAGGAAACAAATAAACCGTAACAGAACCAGAATTATGGCAGGAAAGACTGCAGGAAATCAGGGCATTCCAAGGAAAGGATATACGGAGATCATGAGTGTGGCACAAAAGAAGAGGTTAGTGAACAATTACAATAACTACTGCATCGTATTCTTCAACTCACCGAATAAAGCGAAGAATTTAAATAATATCCGGTTAAACAGTTGTTAAAGAAAGCTGCAAGAAAGTAAATCCAGCGCATGATAAAAGAGGATATCATAGGAAAACGTAGTTTGTCAATTACCAGCCCCATTGTAGCAATACCCCAAGGAATATATAACCGAACCGAGATAAAGAGGTTTTATGAAAAGTAAAGACAGTTTTTGTAGACTTTGCCGTTTATTTCAGTAACTCCTAAAACTACCATTTACTGAAATAACTCGTCTTAAACGGGGGGCTTTATGTAAAGTGTCGTTTCACCAAACATAAAACTAATAACGTACTAACTAAAAGATAATTTACTGACAGTAACAAACTATGGCTGACAATGACCAAAATACCAAGAAGTTAAAGATCGCAGGACAAAAGATGTAAATAAATAAGATGTAAAGATGTAATTAATCGCACTGTTGAGTACATTTACATATGTTTTTATTTGTTTTAAACTAATTCATTCTAATAAGAAAATTTATATTTTTATTAATAACTTCATTACTAGTTAAAATGTAAATAAATCTAATTTAACTATGGGGAGGTCTGCGCACCTCAGACCGTTATTTTATTTATCAAGAAAAAAAAGAAAAAATTACATAAAGTGAATTATTTAAGTTTTACAAATATAATAAGATCAAACTATAATTATAAAAGTGCTATGGTATGACAGTGCTAGAAAGTGAGAATAACAGTGAAATACGGTAAAATGGAAAACTTGTGTAAAATGGAGGTGATTGAACATAATTATAATGAGCATTGAAGAAATATATAATCTATACGAAACAGGTACATAACACATATAGTGAAACAAAACAAATTAACTATTTGAAAAGGATAAAATTTTACATTAAAAACTTATAATAAAATAGTGTAAGGAAGAGAAGAAAAAGTTCAGCTGAATATTATTAATTAGAAATGGTACACCGAACCTGTGACCCATAAAATAGACTCAAGGCCTTTAACTAAATAAATTAATGTTTTGAGTGGAAGAAGATTGATTGTTGAAAATTGTGAATTGCAAGCCAGAACGTTTAAAAATTACTGCTGAGTTTGATGGAAATTGGAGATCAATAAAAGCTGAGATGACCAGGAAAACCAACCCAAGACCTAGAGGAATGATGTTTTGACAGAGAGAGACCATAAAAACGATTAAAAATAATTTACAAAAACTAAATAACACACACAACAAAGATAATACAACAACTAACGGTATATACAAAATTGAATGCCAAGATTGCAATAAATGTTACACAGGGCAAACAAAAAACAGCTGAAAAAACGTTATTTTGAACACCTAAACGCATACAAAAACCAGAAATATATAAATCCAATTTAGCCACACACGCAATAAACACAGGACATGAATTCCCAGACATAACCAATGTGACACTAATAAAACATATACCACACAAAGGCACCATAATGAACATTTGGGAAAATTTACAAATATACAAACATAAAACACAAAACAAACTTATACCTGAACAAATACAAATAAATACAAAACATGACACAATATTCAAAGCACTCAACATCGAAAATACACAAAATACTAATACATATACCACAATCACACACAATAATACAACTTCAAAAGACCAGAGACCAACAAGAAACCTTAATAGTATCCACCCAACACACAAATACTTCACCAGACGCAAGATCGCGAAGGCTGAAGATGAGAGCACGGGAGCTCTCGAAACATGTTCCTAATAAGGAAAAAAAGGTATATCTTGAGGTAAATTTATTTATAAATATTAAATGAATTAAATACATCAAGAAACGGACTGTATCTATTTCCTTCAAATAAATTTTTACCACAAATTTCAAAATTGGGTATTATAGGCATTGGTACCTGTTTCTATAGGCTTAATTGGTTGTTCCAGTTATCCTTATCTTCAAAGTCTGCGCTTTCACGTTTACCAACTGTTTGATCTAATCCTGTGAATTAATTCCGGTTTGACCTACGTCTGCTTATGTAAACACCTTTACACGACACAACTGTACTAAAGATGTGACCTGTTTACGCGCACTATGAGACTTATGTCACTTACTCTACTTATGTCAACTTTACCAACAGGAAACTAGAGCACTTACCTATTTTAGTCCGTCATCAAATAATTCCACACGCAACTTCGGTAAAGTATTTGGGCATGACTCTAGATGATAAGCTTAGATGTAAAAACATATCAAAAAGAAATGTCAGTAGAGCACTCAGAGGCTCAGTATTAAATTCCATTCACACTTTTATATGTTTACTTTATTACACTACATTTGTCAAAGAAATTTTCTCAACTAATTTACTCATAATTTCAATTAAAAAATCTACAAGTGTTACCAGAGTAGGCATTATATATTTAAATGCCTGAATTATTTGTAGAATAAAATGCTGCAATTTACGGGCGGCAAATCACTGTTAGGCTTATAGATCTATTTGCGTTAGGGCGGTGTACGGTCCAAAACCAGGATCGTTTTCCTCATTGCCACTTTATTTCTAACAAACTTTTAATCTAATCAGTGAGAATAGTTCCCGTCAGGCATTTGCATTTTTTATTTTTTATTTATGTTGACTAGCGTTTTCAGTCTAAACAAATCATTTTTTTTAAACTATTTTCTACAAAAGGGGGGTTCATATTCCTAAAATTATATAATGATTCTTAAAAGTGTGTAAGGATATTTGAAAGGCACTCATAATTTTTAATTATGTTTATAAAATACGTACATATTATTTGTGACAGAGTTCCGGAGCGGGAGGAGAATGTCGTTATTTCCCTTCTCATCAGATCGTTTCAGATAAGAAAGGAATTTAATATGTCTTTTTATGTAGCTTTTACGGGCTGTGCAAAAACCTTTTGATAAAGCTCATGGCGTCATATTAAGAAATATAAAAGTGAGATTAATGACAGAGAAAGTATATTTTTTATTAAACATTAAAGTCGTATTGTAGAAAAGTATAATCTTTACTGTTATGCCTATTGTATTATTAGTCTACAAGTTTACCAAGTTGTTCATATATAAATTGAATAGGCCTATATGGATTTCAAAGCGAGTTGTTTCTTTATAAGGGTAATATGTATTTGATTCTTAAAATTGAGTTTATTTTGTGTGTTTCGACTTGCTGTTTGCAATTTACTATATACTTTATACGTTAAAGAACTTATTCATCAGGGGACCGAATAACTTCTGAAACAAGCACGTTATCGATTTTGTTTACAATGTTTGTTCCATGCACGAGTATTGAAATTCTTTTCCTGTGTTTGAAAAAATTGCTACCAATTACAACGCTAAACTCCACCACTACCAAATCAATTATAATCCTAACATTCTCAATAGTTTCATCATGTCAGATATGCTTTCCACGAGTTTCAAGTAGGTTTCTCTACAAGGCCGTGCTGAAAAATAAGCAATTAATTCTGTAGAATTCTACTAAATACTCTACGTTCTCAATACATTTTGGAATTATTCGCACTTTAGGTGTTTTTATAAAAAGTAATTGTATGTGTCTATGAAAGGGTATTATCAAGTTACAGAATATTTCAACTAATATCTTGATTCATTAGTGCAGTTTAATTTGCTACAACTATTATGAAACTGGTCTTCTACATGAAGGACATAAAGTAAATTTCAATTAAAGGGTAATTTTATCTCTTTAAAGTTATGTTGCATGTTTCCTTATCTTTTGCTTAGTCGTCCGAGGTTTCTAAGATAACAGCCACGATATTGTTACTTAATAGAGACATCTTTGGTGACGAATAAATACGTCAAAATTTGAAAATGAATACTATAATGTATATTTTGTCTAGTAAATTGTATTCATTCCAATTACACATGACTAATAAGAAGTGTGAGAAATCCCTATAAGAAGTGTATTAATATTTTTAAAACCTGGAGTATGTACGATATGAATTTATGTTTTACGTATACAACAGGCAATGTCGATTCTCAGTATTAATTACAATTTTTTTAATGTATTAGAATTGAAAGCAGATAGGTAGCTAAATACATCGTTTTGTCTTGGACTCGTTTTGTTCAATTCTTATTTCTTGTTATGCTTATGCTTACATCTTAAAACTCACAATGGTAACAACATTCATGTAATTATTTTTATTATCCTAAACTGTCGGAATTGCTCTATTCCAGCTTTGACAGGAGTGGCTGCTTATATTCAGAGTAATTTATTCAGAGTGATTCATCCTTACATTATGCTAGCGTGTTTTGAACAGAAAAACAACGATTAAATCTATTGATAATCAATCAAGTATTACTGCGTGCAGTTTCAGTAAAGTACTTAAGTGAGTAAGTAATTTAAAATGCAGTTTCAAATATTGGTGGTTTAAATACTGAAAGCACTAGTCGTATTATAAGGCTTTTATAATGTTTTGAATATTAGAAACTATAAAGTCTGAATAGTGAAGTCAATAAGTAAATACTGCATATTCAATACTCCATTGCATATAAATAACTTAAAAACTATTTAAAGTATACCATAAAATAAGATATACTGATTGTCATAGATTCGGGAGTTAAAAACTAATTTCTTTCACTAGTTAAATAAATTCAGTGGAACTGATACTGCCTACACTTGAATAACGACTTTTCTGTTTATAGTAGTCAAACAAAACATTCAAATTAATCAAGTTTAATCATCAGAATAGGTAATTCAACGTAATAAAAATATTTAATATAACGTACACTGTATTTTAAGGTGCCACACACTCGTTCAATAGTTTTTTGAATAATCGACCACAGGGTGCTTAAAATATTGCAATCCTTTAAACGCCATTTAAGTAAAAATAACTTGGCGTAATAAAAAAGCAAGGACTACTTAGGAACTGTAAGACTTTTATTTTTGACTCCATATACGCGAAACGTAATCTACGTTAATGACACGTATTTGCAGATTAAACACGTATTTGCAGATTGAAAATAATTTAATGCACATCTTAATTACTGATGTTGGAGGATGTAAGCATTTCAATCGAAAGTTGAATGATACGAGCAAAATATTAAAAAGAAATCGACTAGAGTTACTACATTAAAAACTAAATAAACAAACTGTAGTAACATCGTAACAATGATGATAGGAGGCCGGTCTGAAGAGTTCTGAAGTGGTTTTCTGTAAGGTCTGCAAAATACCCCTCTACAGCTGAAATCACCACTTGATCTGATGAAAAACGCTAACCAGTGAAAAAAAGTTTTGAGTTTTGGGAATAGGTGGAAGTCTGAGGGAGCCAAATCTGGGAAATAGTGTTCCTGGAATTCATAGATCTCTTAATTTCCCCATTACCAAAACACGTTTGTGGGCACATGCATTGTACTGGTGAAAAATGATTTACTTTTCATTTCCAAACCGGGTCTTTTTACACGAATTTTGTCGTCTAGTTTCGATAAAAGGTTGGAATAATATTTCCTGGTTATTGGTACCCTTTTAAAGGTAACCCATGTACAAAACACCTTTAGCATCCCAAAACACTGATGCCATGACTTTTCCTGCTGATGGAATTGACTTTACCTTCTTTGACTGTTGTTTGGACTCTGGTGTGTAGTAGTGGATCCAAGTTTCATCAATCTTAATAAACCGATGCATAAATCTGCTTTGTTCTTATTGAAACGCTCCAAGCACTGCTCAGATATTTTCATGCGCATGCGTTTTTGGTCTGCTCTGAGCAAGCGCGGCACTCACCTAGCACAAAGCTTTTTCATTTGCAATTCCTCATGTAAAATATGTCCGTCGCGTTTTTGGAAATGCCTGTTATTTCAGCAATGCAGTACACTTGAATTCGGTCATCGTCCAAAACCATATTATGCACTTTTTCGAAGGTTTCCAGGTGTTGCTGCCATTTTTAGACGTCCTTCACGTGGATCGTGTTCCAGGCTGGTATGACCATGTTTAAACTCGGCAGCCAATTTTTTAACTGTTGAAAATGAAGAAAAAGCGTTCCCATACACTTTAATTTCGCTTCGTGTTAAACCTTCTTTCACAAAGAACTTTATGACCACATGATACTCAATTTTCTCCATTATAAGGAATATAGACAACACTTGAGTTTCGAACAGCTGTATAATACAAATTATTTAGGAGAAATACCAGAAATTACACACTTATGCTAACAATAGATATAGTAGCAACATAAGAAAAAAATTCGCGATAGTGATGTCACGTATGGTCGAGACCGAGAACTTTTCAGACTGCCCTCGTATTTTGGATCACAAATTAGTATAACCATGTGTTGATATGAAGTCACAAGTTCAAGATCATTTTCTGCATCCAAGGGTCGTGTATGTGAGTGAGTTGACAGTAACGGCAGCACCGATGTAGATTATTACTTACCACCACACCTATTATCTGTAAACTCTTCCAAATTCATTATGCCATGCGCATATCTTTGTACGCAGAGTATAACAATAAACACCATTCGTAACAACATAGTGATTATTAAGTTGTACAGTATTCATGTAGTGTTTATAACTTTATCTGTTTATTATCACTAATATCAAACGACGTCAGTAGTAGGAAAGTGGGGGTTCGTGCACAACGGTAGGTCATGGTTTGTTTACATATGCGGTACCTGTAGACCGTTATGTATGACGTCACTGGGTACGGGGTGAGGTGGTTTAATTAGGTCACTGTGCACCGACACCAACCATGACCTACCCGTGTGCACGAATCCCCACTTGTGTGTGTGTGTGTGTGTGTGTGTGTGTGTGACGTTACAGAGGTCTGCATGTGGTTTAATTAGGTTACTGTGCACCGATACCAACCATGACCTACCGTTGTGCACGAATGTCCACTTGTGTGTGTGTGTGTGTGTGTGTGTGTGTGTGTGTGTGACGTTACAGAGGTCTGCATGTGGTTTATTAGGTCACTGTGCTATGTGTGCATCATTCCCCGGTAACTGACCATCGACGAGCCCCCCCCCTGTGTGTGTGTTCCTACTACAAGATAAAACAATGTATCTTGCTCTCATCACTCGCTACGGCCTGAGGCGGATGAGATTCCGCTACGCTTTTTTTAACGTGGTTTCCCCAATTTTACGGAGTCGTAAAACAGGCCTAGTCCACGTTATTTAACACTGCTGGAAGAACAATGATAGGTAAGAACTACACACTAAATATGATTTTTATTTATTTTTATTGTTTTTTATTTTATTTTTTTCCCTTCACCAAGCTGGTTACGATCATTCATGCTTACATTTTCATGATACTGAAATGAGTTGTTATGTTTGTTCACACTTATCCTGTCAGTAATTCGTTTATGGGTATCTCTACCGCGACAGTGACGACTTAGCACATACATACCGAGATAAGTTTACAAGTATTTCTACCGTGCCAGTGACCTCTCTCGGCATACCCGACTACGTTTATGAGTATTTCTACCGCGACAGTGACGTAGTCAATGTACAGACATACATCATGCATACACAATGTGAACAAACACTGTTAACTTAATTCAGTAGCTAGAACCATGAATGATACGTTTCAGATAATATATTATTATAATCTACTCTCTATAAGATAAATGTTAGTGAGTGTAGTATTACCTATGCTTCTGCGTCAACCAGTCAGCGTAAAATAATGCTTTTCGCAATGCGCAATGAAAAGTATTGTAGTTTAGATGCGGGGAAGTACATTGCAGGATCGGTATAAATGATCTAGGAACTACTGGTGCTTCCATAACGTTTAAATAGACTACATTACCGTACTGACGTAAGAATTTTGCTTTTTCTAACCCTTTTGTGTAGATAATACGGAAATTCGAACAAATCTACGCAATGATGGGTACCACATCCCTATACGGGACATTACCATCGTTCCATCCTAACAGAAAATAGTGTTTCTCTAACCATGAATTTGTTTTTCGTATGTTCGGTTGCAGTTGTATGCGTTCGGACGGTGGTGCAAACAAACAGACAACGTAGCGTCCTGTTCTTATATCAACGGCAGCCAGCTCTTTGACTATGTATTCATTACGCACACCGCGAAACGCCTGAAATTCTAAAACAACCGCACTGTTATCGTCAGTACTACTTGAAATCATATTGCGGAGTGACAAGTGTTCGGTTCGAGCACCGGATTTTGAATTTCTGAAATTTCCAATTTTTCCCCCACCATCCCTCCCATCACCAGCTCATCGTATAGTCGATCGAACGTTAACTGTTGATCATGACGTCTGCTTTCACCTCGAAAAAAGAAGGGAAAAAGAATGACGGCGGAACATAACATCCAGAGGACGTCACTCGGTTAATGTAAGATTGAAAATGAGACTGATCATAAAACAATCGAACGATATATTTTTTTAATATAGTCAATAAATTATTAAAACGTTTCCATTCAGTTTCAGTGAACACGAATTTTTCGTTTTTACTGTCTTCAATCCGTACAAACGTTTGTCCGAAATTACGTTTTATAGTTAGACTCTTTTTGTTTTCACGCTCTTCGTCTTGTTCGCACAGTAACATACAGGATGGTGTGTTAACTTTGCGATCATGAAAAATCATCAAGTAATTCCATTCGGAAAAGTCTAGTAATATTCGTCTTTTTTTTGTCTGTGAACAAAACTCCCGCTTCACAGTTAGGTACGTTAAACAGCCCGATGGTAACGAACTTGCAATAGTTAATTGGATACAATAGAGATAAATAAACGTGTTCGCTTTCATACTCACCGCCACCACCACCTTCCATCGTTGAAGCGCTGAAACAGACTGAGAGATGAGTGTGCACAAACTGGTTGTATCACGTATAAGTGGTGGGAGAATCAATTTTTTTTTTTTTTTTTTTTATGTACTGGTCATCATGTCAAACGGTGAACAGTATTCGACAACGGTGTATACCGAATTATAGTGTCGTGAATAATCAAAGCGTAAGCAGTAGTTTTCTCTGGAAAATTTTCACTCGATTCAAATTCAATACGTACGTCGACAGCGGATGATTTGACCGCTTCCTCTTGTCTAGAACAATCGATAACAAACAACGGAGCTTTGGTTATAAACTCAGTGGGTGACAGTATAGGTGCGCTGTCACGACGGTTGTAGTAAGACTTTTGGAAACGTTCGTACATGTCGTAGAGCAGCGCAAAACGATTTTTAGGGATGTCAAGATTCAGGTTGTCATAGGGATAGTACTTATCGTTTAGGAAGAGTTTAACGTTAGTCAACTTACATTGGTCGAATTCGGAAGCGTTTTTGGATATTTCATTCTTTCGCGCCGTCTGAAACATGAGAACCACGTATCGCGGTTTCTCCAGCTGCGGAGACGTCTTTAAGGTCCACGAATGTCGGTTGGTCGTCGGCAGTGCTGGATACTCGTGCAATTCCCAACTTCGGAACGGTATTTCCAGCCGACGATCCATCCGGATGTTGTCCAAAAGCGGTAATCGGTTTGCGTTTGCCGCGCGCACGTACGGGACCCTCCAGTCTACTTTGGTCAGTTCAAGTTTTCCGTTAGTAACCGCATCGTCTGTTTTTATCAAAGCGTTTAGATTAGTGGAGGTATGCAAGAGTATCAATTCTTGCTTGACGTTCATAATTATTAGTGTAAAATCTTCGGCGAAGCCTAGTAGCAGTGTCAGCGGAAGGCAGAAGTTGAAATCACCCGTAGACTCGTTTGTAGTCAGATGATTGGCGTCTGGCATTACCCACGCTGTGTTCATCAAATGGTTTCTTTCATATTCCTCTACAGACAGCAAAGTTTTTACTGTGCTCGTCACGCCAACGTTTTTAGTGCGATCTGCTTCAACACCGGCTAGTTCGTAACGGATTTCCTCAAAGAGAAATTAATTAATTTAATACTATTAAAAAAGAAAGGTTTACTGAACAATTACGTCGATACACTACACTTAAAAAATGGAAACGTGTTGTACAACTAGAAAAAAGAAGTCGTACATTTGATGATGTATTTAAAAATAACTTCAACACATTATTTCCGATGACAAAACAAATATCTCTTTGCAATTACCACAGAATAGAATACCTTCATACAGAAAAACATGTATTTCCAAAAAACTTTTTTGGGGAGATTGTATTATATGATGTACTCTTTTACCATTAATGCATTATATAACGAGTTACGACAATTTGACTGGTTACTTATTGACTGGTTACATCATAAGTCAACTAGTTGTTCATTTCGTCGTTACTGTTTCTTGTGTATAGCACGTAAGAACCATAGATACTTTTACTTTTTACTTAAGGACTTGGTATATATCATATATTTTGTACCACACGATATAAGTCTGTAATAATGTATCCCGATTGTGCCCTCTCATAACAGTGATATATCACTATCACTGTATGTTATTGTACGAGTCGTAATGATGAACGTAGATGTATCTGTTCCACTGATGTAACTATGACACTGTAAACTATATATATAGAATAACCTATGTGTGTGTGTGTGTGTGTGTATTGTGTTAATAAAATAACAGAGTTTTCAGATACGTAATTCTTTGCAATTATAGTTAGCTATACTGTATTAATAAAATTATTATATTTTCATGTGCTATTTTTTTTTTTGTTAAAAAATACTATTAAGAAGTGTTAACAAAGAAAGATAGCAACCCCAAATAAACAACACAAACAATTAGTGTATGATTTATGAAACAAGAATATAATAAAATAAAAACATGAAAAGACCACAAAGGTACTGATAATAAAGAGAGAAATAATTGCTCGATAATGATTGAAATTAAATATGAAATCCTAAATAAGATACATGTTTAAATATCAAGAGAATAAAGGGTAAAACCAATCATTAATGTATTGAGAATAAGACAACCTGTTGTAGAAAGACAAAACAGTTTACCCAAACCCAAATGTAAACACATAATATGTATGACAATAACAAGTAAGAATTAAATAATAATGTGTAAACAAATAGTATATAATGTAAATAAAATAAGGAAAATATTGTAATAGATAATGGTAATAACATATCATAGTAAAAATATAATAGTTAAGCAAGAAAATGAACAAATCCAGATAAGCATTGTTATGAATTCAGTAGGAGACACATAACCTCAACTGAACAGAATCTGCAACACAGAATCACAAATAACAATTAGAAAAATACAGACAAAAGTAATTATTCAAATCCACAACCAAACTAGGGTAAATGAGTAACATAATGAACCCAGTATGAATTGAGAAACACAATTATATACTCTATATTGCTTAAACAAACCATAGCCAGATTACCAAAACACAAGGTGACTATCAGAGTTACACAAAATACTCACTTATACTTAATAAAGGAGAGGAAAATAGTTTGACAGTAGTAACTAGAATACTCAATACCTCTATAAGGACCTTTAACAGACATTAAATATATAAATTTATATGAAAATAATAATAAACAAATATACATTACCAATGGGACTAGATGTAAGTAGCAATCCTACTGAAATTTATGAATATTTAACACAGCAGGAAGTATTATACTGTACACACAAGACAAACAGTATACAAAGTCTAAGAACACCTTAATGGATAAAAATACATCCATTAAGCACAAATAACAATAAAATATGTATATCAATATGACATAAATATGACATGGTGTATTAAAGCCATACAATGTAAATAAATGAAGCACCATAAATGGAAACAAAGCTTCACCAAAGGTGTATGAATATTTAAGGTACAACATAAACACCAAAGAAATATGTTATTATGAGATATGTATTAGAATTAGTAAATATAAATGCAAGGACATATAGGGCTTACACGCCTGAAAAGCATTTGACAGAATTGTACATATTTTAGTATTTAGAAGTAGTTATTAAGAGAAAAGGACTCTAAATATCTACAATGAGTGTTAGAATTAGCATATATTATAATAAAGTGGAAAAACTTAAGTATAATTAAGAACCACGAAAGGTGCATTATCGAAAAGTTATTTAGGTTAATTATGGACGGATTTATAGCTTGAGTAGACTCTAAATAAAGAGCCAAGCATCCGCAAAATAGTGATACCATTAATTTCTTAATCCGAAATGTAATAAGAAAGTTATAAACAATAATAAATTTTCCTTCAATTCCGAAATAATTGATCGCATCATCGCCGTACTCTCAAACCCAAAGGCCGATGCTAAAAAATACAATTTCTTAATTTATTAAGGCATATGGGTACGAGAGTAACAGATTTTCAACCAATAGGAAGAGCTGATTTCATGAGACGCCGACAGCAACTTCGAAGGAAAGGACTACTAGCTTTTTGACCATCATAGTGAACGGAACGAGTCTTCGTCGGGAGCAAGATTTTAAAAGTGTGCGCGCCCCCCAGTATAAAAAAGTAAATCTAACCTCACTAAAGTGCATAAACTATAACGAGTGAAGTGCAACGAGTGATGTGAAATAATAATCCAACCATTGCCAGTGTATAATATCGGCAATGATGAGTGGGAAATTAAGGGAGTACCTAGTATTAACGATATTTTAATGAAAAATAATATTCTACCAAATAATAAATTTTTTCGTTGGTACTACTTTAGTCAAGTACAGTTGTACATGGCTAAACTAATTAAAAAATTGTTAATTAACCAGTATTTGAACACAAGTTCTCAATTTTATTCATTTAAATAAAATATTATTGATTTTTCGAATAAGATGACAAATGAATTTAATATTATAACGAATATCGAAGTAAACAAGGTTGAATCTAGATGCTAACTTGACTATAACTAATACGAAGTCAAATCATTTATAGATAATAACAGAGAACAATCATTACAGTTAAAAAACAATGAACTTACCATGAATAAATATTATGTATAGTTTTAAGATTTCAATGCCATCAATTTAAATATTTTATTAACTCACTTTGAGTAAAAGGCAATCTAACCTATACGTTACGAAAAGCGTAACAGTCATACTGAGTTGTGTTTTAAAATTATACAAGCTTGAATATACTCAATTGAAATGAGTTTATGAATTAATTATGAAATATTTTGTTATTAATAACCATCCAAGTAATATTATTCTGACACACAGCAATTGCAATCGTGTCATACACTCCACAACATAACTGGCGAGTTGATACCAGGTGGACCAAATACAATAATTTTCAATATCATAATTTAACTTATTTTCTTGATTTGTAATCACTCTCTATAATATATTATTGTTGTATTTTAGCATTTTTGTATCCTGTATCATGTTAACTAAAAGAACACACGACTTTTGGTAATTGTAAACAAAAACTAACCAAACAAGGTTAACACCATACAATATAAAATAATCAGTGTTACCATCCCTGAGCTTTAAGAATCTCAGTAACTAGCTAACTTGTTTTTTGATGTTTATTAATTGTTTTAAAGGATTCTAATTTGAAATTAACTTCTTGTTAATAAAATATAAATTTTCTTACATCCGAATCAGTCTTTCATTTCAAAATAGGCAATAACGAAAATATTAACAGAGCAATTATTTTCCAAAGTGGCAGAACGGCGAACGAGCGGCCAATATTAGAAATTCAAAACAGTATCAAATATACAAAATCATTTTATTTGCTGTGCATACACATATACACTTGTGACATATTTTATAAACTGTGTTGTGCCATTTCAGTGTATTACAGGGCCTATTTTGGAAGACTGACAACAATCATCAGTGGTAAGTGAAAGGTAAATCTACCAGTGCTCCAAGAGAATTTAAACATTCCATTTAAACAGTACTTTTAAACATTACTTTAAACAACTTTTGAACAAATTAATAATAATAATTAAACAACGTTGATTAAGTTACATTACAACGTGACGCCCATCGCGGGGCTTAATTGATTGAAGAGAACATTCATAAAGTCTTATTACAATATATACACACGCATACAATAGTGCTTACATTTCAATACATAGTTATTCAAATCGAATGTAGAAACACATACACAAATTCAATAACGCGTATCAACTCCTGAAAAATAATAGTTGTAGGACTATGAGCATATCATGTAACGTAACAAAACCAAGTTGCCCTACGTTACATAAAAATTAAAATAAAAAAACACTAAAGTTATTCATGGTAACGAAGGTCTGTAAGTGTAAACCCTTTTTGAGTTAAAAAAAATAAATGATATTAAATAAAATTACAAGGTAGTAGAGCCACAGATAAATGTATAGAAATACAAACTATGAAGGGGTCAGTGCAAAGAGTGAGTGATAAGTACAGTTTTAAATGATATGAAAAATAGTATAAACAGTTTATTCAATGCTCGAAAGTAATTACCTTAAGAGTGTATTAAATAATTGATGTTAAGTTAATTTATAAAAATGGACATGTCATCATGGCATTTATGTTGGAGTTTTGTATGTAGGAGGTGTTAAGCAATTGCATTAAGAGTGTATTAAATAATTGATGTTACGTTAGTTTATGGTAATGAAGATGTCACCATGGAATTTATGTTAGAATTTATATAGAGTAAATATTTTATACTCACATTGAATCGATAATGGTTGTGTTGTTAGATTATAATTGTAAACTTGGCCAGGTAGGCAATAATTGGTGATAAAATGCCAAAGGGTTTTATTGTAACTATGTTGTGGACATATGAAGGGTTCTATACTAAAAAAAACTATGCAATAATAAATTAAAAATCAGAATGGAGTGAAAAATTGAATTATTGGCCCTAAGCCAGTGACACATTGTACAGGAAGCCATGTCAGAAAAGTTAGGTAACTGAAAAATGTAAAGACACTAAATGTTATATAATGAATTAGAGGAAAGTAATAGTAGTTGTTAATAGCAGACAAGTGCCATGAATTACAATAAAATCATAATATACGTAATAGAAGAATAGGCCCCAAATTTAGTATTTTATAATGAGAAGATAGTACTTGTTAGAAGGATAAGATTAAGTGGAAAAAGGTAGCAAAATGTATGGAATTTTATAACAAAGAATATGTGAAAATTTAATATGATATAATGTGACTTTATTAAAGGAGTTTTTTATTAAGTAAGTGCAAGAACATTTTTTAATTATGGCTCCAGGATTACAAATATTAACCAATAACAGAACAAAGATTGGTTGTCAAGGACGATATAAAGGCAAGAAAGTTTGTTTATTCTATTGTTATCTATGAAAGAAAACAGTTCAGTTTATGAATAAAATTAAAAAAAAAGAAAAAATCTAAAAGAGCGAATTGTCAAGTTGATCCAAATAACATGATTCATAATGAATGTATTACATAATAAATAAATGAAGAGAACAAATGTCTCAAAGAAATTAATGTAATCAAGTACAGTAAAAAAAAACAAAAAAAGAAAATTAAAATTGAATGCTGAACCTCACTTTCTTACGATCAAGTGAAGAAAAACTATTGCTACACAAAATCCATTGGAACCCGTAACCACAAGAAATTTCAATATTAGCGAAGATTAAGAATTGGATATTCTACTTCATCCAGGGACAAAGACACCAACTTTTATTTTTGGAACTGGAGACTGGCAATGATTCAGACATTTGTAGACTAGTTAACCAGCCTTCACGAAATTATCGGTGCGCTGCCATTACGAGTGAACTTCGTCGTCAGACGGAAAAATAACTTACGTTTAAAGATATTAATTAATAAGATTTTATATTTAAATTTGTAATACCTTGTACTTTTATTTTGCATTTTCTGACCTTCCTAATAGTCACAAGAACCTTTCGAACCCTGAGATTAACAGAAAATAATAATATAATTCAAATTTAATATTTGAAAATCGAATTCTGTAACCTAGTCGATTCATTTAAGTGTGGTCGATCTGTGGAATCCAAGCGAGGAGAGAACATCTGTTATAACAATATATATATATATATATATATATATATATATATATATAAAGAATCCTTCATGAAAATGATGACTTATTATTATTTGCTGACTATTTAGTGCGTTTTAGATAATTTGTAGTTTACAGAGAGAAACGAGAGATATACGCGATTGGAACAACCTAACCTCAAATAACTGGCTGACGATAAACCATAGCACAAGCCCGCGTCCAGCAGTCGAACTGCGAGAGATGAGAAAAACAATTCTCGGGCTATACTTCCCTCTCTTAACGTTGGGTACAGCCTAGGCATTAATAGTAACGATATTACCACCAAATATACTAAACTAAATTGTACGCTACTTGTTCAGAGCGGATTTAATTATTATAATATATTATAGTTTAGAATACATTCTCTCAGTAGATTTGAATATTACAAACTGACAACAACAACGTGTGGCATAATTAATTACAATTTATTAATGGTAACAAATTGACGCATCCAACGTGTGGCTTTTCACAAACAGAAAAACACTACATTTGAATTTAATTAAATATATTACAAATTTGACGCTACCAACGTGTGGCTGAATAAACCCAAACAAATATAAATATTGCAATATTAATTATATTACGCCGACAACGTTGGGGCTTATAAACATTCTCTCTATTATTTGTAACTATATTACAAATTGGCGCTCAACTTGCAGGGCTTGAGTTAAGTAAAACATAGACTCCATCACTATTACTTAACTTGCGCAGGCGACTATTAGAGGCACAGGAATGCATACAAGAGGTGTTTCTAAAAGGATGGCGAATGACCAAGAAACGGAAGAAGATAGACGGAAAGAAGAAGCAGAGATAGTTACAGACACCGAAATGGAACAACAGGCGGGTGATAAAGAGGAAGCCAGAGGAGGACTAAATTGGGAAAAATTAATGGAATTAATGAGTAGCATGAAGGAACAAAATAAACAAACTAATGAGAAAATAGACAGTATTAAAGAAGATAATAAACAAATTATGTCGTTATGGAGCCCCTATGGAAATCCATACGGATCAAGGGAGAAATTTCGAATCAGGTGTGTTTAAAGAATTATGCCGTCTACTCGGAATTCGCAAGACCAGGACAACGCCTCTGCAACCTCAGTCGGACGGGATGGTTGAGAGATTCAACAGGACACTTGAGCAGCATCTTTTGAAAGTTGTTGACGAGAACCAAACAGACTGGGACCAACGTATACCACTATTCCTTATGGCGTATAGGTCATCAGTACACGACACAACCGGCATGACTCCAGCAAAATTGCAAAACTGGTGTTTGGTCGGGAGATTCGTCTTCCTGGGGACTTGATGTTTGGATCACCTGAGACTCAGTCCCAAGAGCCAAAGAAGTATTCCTCCCAATTAGAAAACCAACTGCGAGAAATGAATCGCTTGGTAAGAGGACGCCTGAAGATTGCCAGTGATAAAATGAAAACTCGGTATGACATTCGCAGCAATAGTGTGGGTTTCCAGAAGGATATCAGGTCTGGTTGTCCAATCCAAAGCGTCGTCGTTGTCGCTCACCTAAGCTTCAGTCTAACTGGGAAGGACCCTACCTGTGAAAAAAAGAATTAACGATGTTGTTTATCGGATTCAACAGGAAGGACAGCGAAAGTTTAAGGTCGTCCACCTAGATCGCCTGGCGAAGTACAACTTTAGAGACGGTTTGCCAGTTCGGGACGAACAGGCTTAAGGAGGAGGCAGTGTCACGACGTTACAGAACAATCTACGTGTTTATCGAACGTTCCAGAGAGATCCAGAATATAAGCGTGCTACTAGACGCATTTTGCGAGAATCTTCTCGACTGTACCGGGCTTCACTAGGGCGCTCGGCCTGTGTCAAGGCCGCAGTTAATTACGTAGTTCATACGCACGCTACGACGCAATTAGGAATCGTCTAGATATTCGACTAGCTATAAATACCGGTACTCAAACGACGTTCAGTTTAGTATGAGGCGAATTTTTGACTGTGCGGTTCGAGAGTATTTGTGCGATATATTTACAGAGCGGTTCGAGTTATTACTGTGTACGTTCAAGTAGTTATTAGTGAAGTGTTGCGTTTTATATTCGGACGGTATAATTGATACAATTGAGTTTCAATATTAGTGGACATTTTATTACGTGTAAACAATTTTCAATTGATTTGTTGTAGACACTGTGTTGTTAATTACGAACTGTTTAACTGTAAAAAGTAAAGGTGTGATTAGTGACTTAATTGTTGTCTTGTACTTATTTTGTTTCCACTGTACCTGCGACGATCGAGTAGACCGTCATAACAATATATATGTATGTATGTAAGTGTCTGTAAAACATGTACTGTTATGAATTATTTGTTTGTCATTGATGTAACGAATGTAGATGTAACTGTTTAATGTCACTACAAAGGCTTTTCTGTGCATGGGAAATAATAATTTGACTGTTGTTTGGAGGAGGGTAGTGAAAGAATATATCATAAAAGTTCATACAAAAATGGTTTTATTACGTAATCTAATAACTTTTTTTAATTTTTTAGAATAAAAAGATACCAGGATATGATAAAAGAAATATAACATTGAAAATTGTTAAGCGAGAAGTTG
Organism: Magicicada septendecula; assembly: GCA_034769895.1. NCBI lineage: Eukaryota > Metazoa > Arthropoda > Insecta > Hemiptera > Cicadidae > Magicicada > Magicicada septendecula. The sequence continues at coordinate 338,402,553 of CM068367.1, read as the reverse complement.
GCGTGCTTAATAGACTATTTTGTCAGTGCGAGTACATAAAATTTCATAATACTATTAAAAAAGAAAGGTTTACTGAACCATTACGTCGATACACTACACTTAAAAATGGAAATGTGTTGTACAACTAGAAAAAAGAAGTCGTACATTTGATGATGTATTTAAAAATAACTTCAACACATTATTTCCGATGACAAAACAAATATCTCTTTGAAATTACCACAGCATAGAATACCTTCATACAGAAAAACATGTATTTCCAAAAAACTTTTTTGGGGAGATTGTATTATATGATGTACTCTTTTACCATTAATGCATTATATAACGAGTTACGACAATTTGACTGGTTACTTATTGACTGGTTACATTATAAGTCAACTAGTTGTTCATTTCGTCGTTACTGTTTCTTGTATATAGCACGTAAGAACCATAGATACTTTTACTTTTTACTTAAGGACTTGGTATATATCATATATTTTGTACCACACGATATAAGTCTGTAATAATGTATCCCGATTGTGCCCTCTCATAACAGTGATATATCACTATCACTGTATGTTATTGTACGAGTCGTAATGATGAACGTAGATGTATCTGTTCCACTGATGTAACTATGACACTGTAAACTATATATATAGAATAACCTATGTGTGTGTGTGTGTATTGTGTTAATAAAATAACAGAGTTTTCATATATGTAATTCTTTGCAATTATAGTTAACTATACTGTATTAATAAAATTATTATATTTTCATGTGCTATTTTTGTATTGTGTGTGTGTGTGTGTGTGTATATATGTTTTAAAATAACACGAATAAAGTTATACAAATAATGTATTAATAAATTAAATTAAATAATTATATTTTCATGTGCTATTTTTGTATTGTGTGTGTGTGTGTGTGTGTGTGTGTGTGTGTGTGTTTTAAAATAACACGAACAAAGTTATAAAAATAATGTATTAATAAATGCATAAAATGTTTTAAATAAAATGTTTTCATATTTCATACGATTTTTGTAATTTCTTATAACATAACCCTTACCAACAACAGTGCGCGTATTAAAAACGTAATCATTGTGAGATGAGAACTAAAATGTTGTTTCAGCAAACAAACATTTGTAAGCTCGCTTTCACTATAAAAAAACTTGACACGGAATGCGGCAGCGAATAAAAACCTGTTTTAGAGTTAAATGCGTCTCTCTCAGTGATAAAGATGCATTTACCGATCTGTTAATTTCAACACGAAATAAAAAAATCAATTTCCGTTACATATAACAACTTGAAATGTACACCTACATGTTTCTATAGTATACAAAATACAGTACCATATAATGTTGGTTTTACTTATACACACTAAAACGTATAGCGCATCACACACATACACAATGTCAACAGAAAGATACATTTATTTAAACAATTTTAAACAACAACGGCTTCTTGGTGTAGTGGTTGCATGCCGGTTTCGGGTACTGGTGATGCCGGGTTCAAATCCCGGTGGGGGGGTCATAATTTATATTCACAATCTCGACATATCTTAAATAAATTGTCAGTGTACACTTAACTATATAAAACTCGAAATGTAAATCAATTATTACCTACTAGGTAGATAAACAAATACACACAAACATATATATATATATATATATAAGCACACACACACACAAATTCTGTAATGTATATAGAGTCCTAAAATAAAAAAATAAAACATTGATAATAATTGTATCACCTAAAACGTACAGTGTTGGCATACGAATATCATAAATGTTGACACACAAGAAATGCACAAATGTAAATAATTCTGTATTAAGTAATATATATATACACACGCATACAATAGTGCTTACATTTCAATACATAGTTATTCAAATCGAATGTAGAAACACATACACAAATTCAATAACGCATATCAACTCCTGAAAAATAATAGTTGTAGGACTATGAGCATATCATGTAACGTAACAAAACCAAGGTCCCCTACGTTACATAAAAATTAAAATAAAAAAACACTAAAGTTATTCATGGTAACGAAGGTCAGTAAGTGTAAACCCTTTTTGAGTTAAAAAAAAATAAATGATATTAAATAAAATTACAAGGTAGTAGAGCCACAGATAAATGTATAGAAATACAAACTATGAAGGGGTCAGTGCAAAGAGTGAGTGATAAGTACAGTTTTAAATGATATGAAAAATAGTATAAACAGTTTATTCAATGCTCGAAAGTAATTACCTTAAGAGTGTATTAAATAATTGATGTTAAGTTAATTTATAAAAATGAACATGTCATCATGGCATTTATGTTGGAGTTTTGTATGTAGGAGGTGTTAAGCAATTGCATTAAGAGTGTATTAAATAATTGATGTTACGTTAGTTTATGGTAATGAAGATGTCACCATGGAATTTATGTTAAATTTATATAGAGTAAATATTTTATACTCACATTGAATAGATAATGGTTGTGTTGTTAGATTATAATTGTAAACTTTGCCAGGAAGGCAATAATTGGTGATAAAATTGGAAGTTTAACCGGTCTGTGCCCCTTGAGACTTGTCATGAGCAGATGGTAACGAAAACAGTGTTGAGTTCAAAGTAATTCTGTAATTTTATCACTTCTTTGATCTGCATTTTTTAAATAAATACGTATACATATACGAAACACCGCCGTACTTTTAACATAATACATTATATTGTTATATGATACTTGAATACATATACATACATGTCAAAACAATTACATATCACATACAGTGATGACAAGGGGGGGGTACAGTTTCCGAGGCAGGTGTCAGAGGGCCTCTATTGTTAGAAACATTTATATGTTCTCAACGCCTGGTAAATGTCAAGTGAAGTGTCTACATACAATGATGCACACATAGTATCATTGTTCTTCCAGCAGTGTTAATGTTAAATAACGTGGTCGAGGCCTGTTTTACGACTCCGTAAAATTGGGGAAACCACGTTAAAAAAAGCGTAGCGGAATCTCATCCGCCTCAGGCCGCTAGGAAGTGATGAGAGCAAGATACATTGTTTTATCTTGTAGTAGGAACACACACACTGGGGGGGGGGCTTGATGGTCAGTTACCGGGGAATGATGCACACATAGCACAGTGACCTAATTAAACCACATGCAAACCTCTGTAACGTCATGGACGTAGATGCACAACCTTAGGTGCTCAGTGACCTAATTAAACCACATGCAGACCTCTGTAACGGCACACACACACACAAGTGGGGGTTCGTGCACACGGGTAGGTCATGGTTGGTGTCGGTGCACAGTGACCTAATTAAGCCACCTCACCCCACACCCAGTGACGTCATACATAACGGTCTACAGGTACCTCATATGTAAACAAACCATGACCTACCCTTGTGCACGAACCCCCACTTTCCTACTACTGACGTAACATCAGTAAACATGGCTACGTGTAATTAGCACACGATTGATCGTATACCTCTTGTTCAAATATTTGTAAAGCAGTTGTCTCGTGCAATTATATATATACTGTTGCGGTCTGTTATATACCGTATAGGCTTATATATGTAGAGCGTGCATTAAATTTGTTGCTACTTATTTTTTTATAGGTCAAACTGGAGGTTAAAAGTAATCATTCGAATAGGTATTTCAAAGTAATAAAAATATGTAATGTAGTATTTCAAAGCACTACAAACTTATTCAGTTGGTTTTCTATCGTTGACTAAGTTATTTGCAATTCTAAAAATGCTAATTTATTAAAAATAATTTGCCGTAATAAAAAACTATTTAACAACCATTTAAATAAAACATGTTTATATGATCTTACAAAAGGTTTTATATAATTAGTTAACGGCCTTGTCATAAAAAATATTATTTGTGGTCGATTTAGAAGAATCAGTGGCTATGAAAAATATACTAAGCATGACAAACCATATTTTCGTACGCAACTAAACTTTTTGTCCTCATTAGAAGCAGAAAAATAGTATTTAAAAATCCCTCTTTATATTTATTTTTTAAATATAATAATCAGAAATTAATAAATCTAGTGACCTGAATCTCTCGTGTAAGGTCAAAAAAATCTATTCTGTTGACAAAAGTATTCTTTGCTTCCTCAAACTGACCCACTTTGAGGGCCGGAGTTTCGTTTGATATTACCAAACCAACCACAGTAACCAGCATAAATGCTTTGCATACACGCGCGCACACACAAGCAGGCACTATGATGATGATGATTAAGTAGTGTAAAACGGGATGAAGGCAAGACGAGAGTTACTATCAACACCGGTGGGGTTGGTTAGGGCGCCAGGATTATGGATCTGAACCTTTCTAAAATTAGTCCCTTCCTTCGTTAAGATTATATGATGCACGACAGATTATACTGATAATGAAGATAGAGAGAGAGAGAGAGAGAGAGAGAGAGAGAGAGAGAGAGAGAGAGAGAGAGAGAGAGAGAGAGAGAGAGAGAGAGAGAGAGAGAGAGAGAGAGAGAGAGAGAGAGAGAGATAGCCTAGTTGCTATATACAAACTCTACCATAGGATAACCATGACGTCTCATAGTAATATGAGATAGTAATATTTTACTATCCGCAGGACATTAACTTTTAGTCCAATAAGATCAAAGTCATGCCACTTCTACTGTGACAAAGATATAATATGAAGCTTTTGGAATAAAAATAAGGTAATTATTAAATCGCAATGTGTACACGTGAAAAAATTAAGAGGAACACACTTGATAACCACTTTCCATATTGTTCATTTCTCTAATTGGTAATAGTATTTTGCAACACGTTCAACGTTTTTCAAAATAACTTTTATTAACACTTTACTTGTTGTTTTCATTTAAAAATTATCGGAATTGGTTTGTTAAGAAATATCATAACAATAAATTAAGTAGCTAGTAAATTCTGGTTAAATGTTTGTAACAAATTATAATACCTATTGGTCATTCGTTTTCCTAGTAATTTTCAAAACTTGTTGAAAGTTTCTAAATTTCTTCATACAGTAAAATACAGTTTCCCTACCTCCATTATCTTCAACTGATTAATTACTTTTATTTCGTAAAACTAATGCCAGAGTAGAAAACGGAATAGTCTTTGTAATAAGATACAGCAAGAATATTAACACAGAATAACATTACAATTGTACAGAATAGATTCAATGCTACCAACGCAAATAAAATGTAAATTTCAAAGTAATTTTCTGCTCCCACACAACGCTCTTACAGTGTTAACTCGCTTGTTGCTGCATTATCCTTTATCTTTATCTTTCTTGGAATTGTGTTTAACAACACACTAGTTGTTTTGCTTCCATATTTCGTATTTTTCGTACTAATGATATTTTACCATAAGAAGTCACTGTTCGTACCCCCCTCACACACACACACACACACACACACACACACACACACACACACACACACACACACACACACACACACACACACACACACACACACATGAAGAGCCTTCAGAGCCTTCTTTACACCTTTGTCGTTTCGTAACAGCAGGAAAAGTATTGATTTCATGGTCGAATATAATATATCCTGTGTACAATTTTAATGTGTACAAAACACTGTATTTTTAAACTAGTTTTAAAAGACGGAAATACACGACTCTTAATATACAAAATAGTAATGCAATATGCAAAAATTAAAAGAAATCGTGTTGGATTTTGGCACTAATTTTGCTCTCCTGTTTAGTTCCCTCACGATAGATTTACCATACTGAAACCCCACTTTAACTTAAGCGGTTAAAAAAAAAGATTTATTTTTTTTTTGAGAAAAATTATTGAGATTTTTTTTTTTTTTTGTAAAGAGGGGCCACAAGTTAATTATAACTAGGCTAAGCCTAGAGAAGCCAAAAATGCGCTGGATCCAGTGAGACGGGACTTGCAATGAAAACTCAAGAATTAAACAATTAACAAAGCCTTTTTATTATTGTATCTCATTGCACAATTAATAATAAAATAAATAAACCCAACAGTAATCTATAATTCCCCTTAATTAGTTAATTAAATAAAGCATACTTTCTCAACAAGGCCACCTGAAAATAATTATTGAAACCAAGAAAATAATTTGCTATGTCACTCTACCAATGAATTGAAATTGAAAACTATAACTAACCTTGAAATAAAGCTTCCATTAAAATATTAATAAAATATAAAATTTATTTTATATGTTCCTGTTAGAAGGCTTCATATAACTTAAAGGGTATTGATTCCTTGCTAATATTAATTATAAAAAGAATAATGATTACTCGAACAAATTAAATAAATTTTAAAGGTGACAATTCATATACTTGTTATAAGGTTAAATAAAATAAATTATTTGCTTAAAGAAATGATCAGCAATGGTTAATTGAGATAGAATACCTGTTATGAAAAAATGAAAAGGATATAACTACATGACTTCATGTATTAACTTTCTTTTATAAAAAGACATTGTACCAATAAAAACCCTATATCTAAAGTCCCCACCAAAAATACACTAAATGCATAACACTTATAACCCCCAAAATGTACACACAAATATACATACATAACATGTTCCACGACACAAATACATTATACAATAGTATACAATAAAATATACATAAGGTCTCTTGCCACGCCCTTTTTATATCACCCTCATGGTGTATATAAATTCTTACTGGTTCATAATAATTATCCCTGTTAGGATTAGAAATTTACTTTTATTATAATATTACCCTCATGGTGTGGGTTGATCGCACATCAGGTGTATCAGAGAATGCTAAAGCACACAGTAGTCCCCAGGACATAATAAAATTCAAAACTAAGTGCCTAAGTGGCTAAGTGGCTAAGTGCCTAATTACAGTGAGAGATTAAAAATATTGAAAATAATGAACGCCCCCCCAGTTATCAGAAATAATATAAAGAATTTATATATACGGAAACAGGGCCAATTAATAAAAATAGAATTATTGCATAATATTATAACCTTATGAAAAATACACTTGGCTCAGAGACGGACATGTTAAAATCTTGATGATTCAGCATTCAACTTGTCTCAACAGACAAGTTCAAAACTGTATCGACAGGCAGTGCTTCTGGTTGAAACTTGTAGAAAATGCACCTCCCTCACCAGTAATTTTTTATACAAAATGAATCAAACTGATTTTTAATTAAGAAAATATATATATATATGTATACCACAGAATTGAACATGATAAATACTAATAGCCAGAATGACTTAAAATCTGTAAAGAAACCCCTATAAGGAAATAAATGGAAAATCTATGCTGAATGTGACTTGTGTAATGCATGCCAGTCTCTGGCTGACAATTTTACCAGAAATACATTGAAATTTACAATTAATTTAGCACCCAGTCCACACACTAAACTGTCCCATCAATTGGGGATCTAAATGAATGTTTAAAAACTTGAAATGGTAGTAGTTGTCAGATGTATATAACTGGTCACTGGGTATGATTGAGTGTTGACTCTATGTGTAAATAATAATTGGTTTGTTGTCACCTGATTTAGTCCATGAAGGGTTTTTTAGGAAAGTGGCGATCTTGTGGCTGACATTATTAGGTGTTAGGGTGGTGGTCCAATTCCCTCCGGTAGCGAGGAGCTTATGGTGTTCATCGTTCAGCTGGTAGTAGGTCTCTTTTCTCGTCTACATCGATGGACCCTGATTACACATTATAGTTTTAGTCAGAGACCACAACACGAATGCCCCACTAAGGTTTGCACACCATCCAAAATACATATATAAAGTCAACATAGTTATTGAGCTATTTAATTAAACTTGATAAAATTTATATGGCCAACATGCCTTATTTGAAAATCTTTCTAACAATAATTCTTCCCAGTATTAACATCACCTAATGTGAGTTACCTTGTTTGCCCTATGACAATTAATTATGGCTTTGTACCATCTCATAACTTTATACTTAGCGTGAATATGTAGATACCACGTGGTTGAGGTTAATTCAAATACATAGTTTTTTACTACAGAAAATAATATGAACTGGACATCATTTACTTTCAAAACGTGCCTGAGTAAGTTGCCAGATATATATATAAAGCTTTACTGTTAATTGTAGCAAAACTTTATACCACTTAAACTAACTACGCATTGTGCAATAAGCTAAGTGCGCAACACATTCTCATACATCGGTGTTAAATCACTTTTAAACTTAATTATTTTGTGGTCAATGTACTTTACTTTTTAGTGTCGAGATTCTGACACTTGAATGGAATGTTTTATAAAGTTTTAAAAACTTTACCGACACATTGCGTATTGCACAATGCACGATGCAACAGGTGATCAGATTGGACTCACTCAGGCTTACTAAAAAAACAGTTTTCTCCAACGAATATAGTTGTTAATTAATATAAAAGTAATTAGAGACTTACCGCAGTCGTGAAGAGAATTTATCTAGACATAGTTTGAGGAACAGCAAATGTTGAGATTTTCTTCTCTACCGGAGGAAAATGGCGACCGTCACCCAAGAGGCATTTTGTCAGACGACGCTAATCAGCAGTACCAGCAACGTCCCCGTTTTCGTAAGGTACTTCTCGCCAGAAAGCAGCACCTGGTTTTTTTATACTGCCGCAGACAGTCAGCAGGTGCCGACACCGATCAAGCAGTGTCTAAACTAAACCGGTAGTTTCTCCTATCCACGGGTAGGGCGCAGCACTAATTACCGCCTTAAATTTTGTACTGCCAATAACTTAAGGTCGTATATTCATTAGTTTCGCGCCGTCTTACCGCTAGATATCAGCCCACTCTCCGATTGTAAATTAACTGAAAACTCGCCGAGTCTTCGTGACTCAGCACACCCTCACCCCAAAAGGGCAACATAGTTGCCCCAACGTTAAAGGCCTGGAGAGTACCCTGCAGTGTACCTCTCCCCAAAACAAACCGGTGGACGTCGTGGTTGAGTTGGCTCAGCAGAGCTTGCTCTCAGGAGAACAGATTCTCAGAAGGAAAACGAAAGAGAAGAAAGAAGATATGTATTATGTAAGTGTGCGGGTGCTGCCTGCTGACCTGATCAGGGTCCGCACACAGCACAAGAGATGACAGCAAAAGACTAAAGAAAGATACTTGTATACGTATATGTGGATCTTCCGACCTCCTGAGGCTTGCCCACCAACGCCCGAACACGACTTCCACCTTAAACAAGGGCATCCGCCTTATCTTTACGGGGACTAACCCCCTTCGAACGTTTTTGCTAGCCCTCGACAACGTTTCAGTTTGGAAATATGGCATATCACCATTTTTTGTTTGTCTCCCGGTACGCCCAGTCGGGCCGTCACCGGTGACGTGAATCCTAGGATACGGTATGGCCCCGACCAACGGTAGCATAGCTTCGCAGCACGTTTGTCAGCGGCTGAGCTGAGTGGGTGGCTTTGGCAATAGACCCAGTCACCAATCCGGAAGGGGTTTGAAATACGCCCCTGATTATAACGCCGACGGACCCGCTCGTGCGCTCGCAGCAAATTCTTCCGAGCCACTTTCCATCTCTCCGCAGTTTTATTATTGGGCTCCCGCGGCAGAAGATCTTCGATATCCCACAGGTTGGTCAACGGGAGTGCGGGCGAGAATCCAAACAAAATTTAAAAAAGGGCACGGCCTGATGACTATCGTGTCTGGCCGTGTTGAAAGCTAATTGTAACCACTTCAAATTCTGATCCCAGGTGGTTTGTTGCTCAGCATGATACGCAATCAAGGCGGACCGGAGATTCCGGTTGAATCTCTCCGCATGGGACGGTTGTGGGTAATAAGGGGAAGTGGTTACGTGTTTGATGCCACTGGCGAAACACATACGCCTGAATTCGTTTGAAATAAATTGCGGGCCATTGTCCGAAACAATGATGGTCGGAAGACCGAAATGCTGAAATACATGGTTCTGTAGACCGTTGATGGTCAAACGAGCGGTTGCCTGTCGTAAGGGCAGTAGCCAGGCAAACTTTGAAAAAGCATCTACACAAACAAGCAGGTAAGCATTACCTGACTTGCTACGGGGGAACGGCCCCACGTAGTCAATAAACAACTTTTCCATTGGTCTGCTCGCCACCTCAGATGATAACAACCCTAGTTTGGTGTTCTGGGCAGGCTTGCTCAAGCCACAAAGATGACAGCTCTTAACCCTTGTCGCGATGTCTCTATCCATGCCCTTCCAGATAAAATGTTTCCTAATACTGGAAATGGTCTTCGAAATTCCCTTGTGGCCTCCGACTGGGGAATCATGGTAATAACTGAAGACCATGGGCACTAATTTGCTAGGCAGCACGATTTTAGGTGCTCGTCCTTTTCTCTCTCGACAACAAAGGACTCCCTTGGACAAGAAATAAGGGACCTGTACGTTACCCTCCTTGATATTTTGGATGACTGGACCCAGCACTTCGTCGTTTAACTGATGGGGTAACACATCAGTGAAGGCTAATGGAAAATCTAGAAGAACGGAACAGGGTTGCTCAGCTTGGGCATCACTGGGTTGGGAAAACTTTCGGGACAAGGCATCTGCAACCACATTCTGAGATCCCCTGATGTGTTGCACGGTGAACTTAAATGATGAGATTTTCACCACCCATCTACCAATTTTACCCAGTTGCCGGAGATGAGCCAGAAGCCATGAGAGAGCCTGATTGTCGGTCTCGAGCAGGAACTCAGCATGTTCCAGGAAACGCCTGAACTTGTCTAGAGCGTACACAACAGCTAAACACTCTAGCTCATAAACGGATGATTTACGTTCTTGCTGGGTCAACGTCCGGGAGATAAAAGCCACAGGCTGCCTAGCGTCGTCTATAACTTGGGAGAGAACCGCTCCGAGCGCAACCGAACTCGCGTCCGTCTGCAGTATGAACGGCTTCGAAAAGTCGGGCATCCGCAACACCGGTGGGGAGATAATGGCTTCCTTTAATGTAGCGAACGCCTTCTGTTGGTTTTCCCCCCATGTAAACTTTGCGCCCTTCTTTCTCAGTTCATTCAAGGGTGCGGCAATTTCAGCGATGTTCGGTATGAAACGCCGGTAAAAATTTACCGTACCGACGAATCTCGCTATGCCCTTCGCATCCCTCGGGGGAGGAAAGTCACGGATGCCCTGTGTCCTCTCTGGGTCTACCGTCACGCCCTTGTGTGATACTAAATGACCCAAGAAAGAAATACTCTCTTGGGCGAAACGAACCTTTTCGGGATTGACAGTGAGGCCAGCCTCTCTTAAGCGACCCAACACCTCTCTTAAATGTGCCAGATGATCTTCGAAAGTCTCGCTGTATACTAAAAGATCGTCGAGATAATTAAATACGAAACGGAATTTCACATCGTGAAAAACCGTATCGAGAAGGCGAGTAAGTGTCTGGGCCCCCACAGCCAAACCCATGGGAACCCTTGTGTACTGGTACAAATTCCAGGGTACACAAAAAGCCGTATATGGTCTGCTTTCTTTGGCAAGAGGTATCTGATGATAGGCCGCGTTCAGATCGATAATAGTGTAAAATCTGGCCCCACTGAACCAATCAAAGGCCGAATGTAAGTCTGGGAGGGGAACAGAATCCACCTCTACATTGGCGTTCAACTTCCGGTAGTCAATCACCATTCTTTGTTTGCCACCAGGCTTTGGCACTAAAAATGCTGGACTGGCATAGCTGGAATGAGAAGGTTCAATTACCTCTTGTTGCAACAATTCTTGAACCTTCTCTCGCAGAATGGTCATTTTTGGAGGAGCAAACTTGTAAGGATGTGACCTTACTATTTTCGAATCGGTAAGTCGAATCTTGTATTCCAGCAGGTTTGTGAGTCCCAAAGTAGGAGTTAACACCTCGGGAAATTCCTCACACAAATGATCTAAGGCCGTCTGCTGGGATGGAGTGAGATGATCTCGTGCAGAATCGGGACAAGCTACTTCTTGGATACCCGGCTTAGCGCCCTGGTACCCAAGGAACGGAATTAAAACTTCCCGATTGAATTTGAAAAAACATTGGTGCGCTTGGATGTCCAGCACGAGACCACTTTTTGCGATGAAATCGGCACCAATGATACAATCCACTCCCAGAGCAGGAGAAACCAGAAAAGGCCACACCCAAGAAAACCCATCGATTTTGATTTTAAAGGTAGTAACCCGGGAGATAGGCAAGATTTCCCGGGATGCAGTCCAGCATATTGCAAATGACAAGTCCGACTCCCTAATCAAGCCCTGCTTTTCAAGGTCCTCATATACCCGAGATGAGATGATGGATCGGGCTGAACCGGAGTCAACTAAGGCTCTGAGCTGACCCCCTTTTACCTCGAGCGACAGAAAGGGGCATACAAAAAGTTGTTGCGAGGTAGCGGACTGGGCCTTGATGTTAGAAGATTTGGATGTTAACAACTGCCTGGAGGTCGTCGGAAGTTGAACAGAATTAGAGCGGGGGGAAGACATCCTCCGAAATATCTTCCCCTGTCTACCTAGTTTTTTGGTGCTGGTCTAGACATAGGTGGTGCTGGTCGCGCGCGGCCTCGCGTACAATTTCTCGCCACGTGCCCCGGGCGGTTACACTTATAGCAAATCACGGCATTGGCTTGCTCACGATTACGAGCTGGCTGGGCCTGTCGTGGGAAGATAGGCTCTCTGGACCCTTCCGATGTCTGTGGTCTCCTCCGTCATAACGCAGAGCCGCTCCAGGTCAGTAAACCACTGCGGCCGCTGGGCAAAAACTAGTCGCAGACGGTCGTCGGCAGAGACGCCGTCGAGAATGTGTTGTACCACCTCTTCCTCCGACATGCCCATTCCCAGTATACGAGCTATTTCGCGTATTCGCTGCACGTACTGGGCCAATGTTTCGCCCCGCGCCTGGACTCTATAAAAGTGACGATGGCGCAATTGCTCCATCAGTCTACTAGGGATAAACGCCCTCAGCACCACCCGGTGGAACTCGTCCACACCTTCTTTGCGTCGCATCACCTCCGCCACCCTGTCAGCCATGGTACCGCGACAATAGGGGAAGATGTGCTCGAGCACCGTTCTCTCCAACATGCCCGGGTAGTCCTTCAAATCGAAGACGGTTTTAAAAAAAGGTATGAGTTTGTCCGCCTCCAGTCCATCCACTACTGGAAGTTGTTTTATAATGTGGGCAAGTGGGTTGGGCAGTTTGTTGTACGTCGCCGCCCCCGAACCAGTTTGCACAGGTTCTACGTCCCTATACGAAGAAGTATTCACGGCTGAGACCACGGACTCCTCAGCAACCGGACACGGCGTGGATGCTCTTACAGGTTGTGACCCCTGGAGGGTCGAGGTAATCTCTTGAATTCTCTCGGGTATATTTGGCGGCACAAGTTGACCGCCTTGTGCCTGTAAATTCTGCAGCCGAAAAATTACGTGCTGCATACGTTGCCCGATCCGCCGGACACCGAGAGAGCATCCCGGTCCCTCCTCCAAACTTTCGACGGATTGAGCTAACTCCCGCAGCTCATCCCACTTCTCCGTACACCACTCCCACTCACTCTCGGGGTCAGTAATAGTGACCCTAGAGAGCGCCTCACCCGCGGCCAGCGCTTCTCGAAGCTGCCGCCGTAAAGAATGTACATTGCTTCGAGGTTCTTTGCCCCGGGCCCGGAGCTCGAACTCAAGTTCCTCCCGCAAAAACAACTCAGGATTAAGAGTACTCATCCTCACTTCGCGGTCGGTACACTTAACACACAACCTTAAAAACAAATGCTAACTAATACCGGAATCTGAAAAACTCAAGTACTATATCTTCCAAAGGGTAGACTGCGGGTCCACCTACCGATGCGAGAAACCCCACTACCTGAACTGCTCACACTCGATTACCAGACAAAAGGAACGCGACACACACACCACACACACAACACGAAAACAAAACACCGACCACGAAAATTTATTTTAACAATGTCTTATGTTACTTCGGCTACCATTTATCGGAAGAAACCGACTGCCGATCGGGCCATACCGCATAATTCAAAAAACAACACCTCCCCAATATGGGCAAGGTAATACTCCAACCAACCAAGCACCGAACTGCGATAAGTCCCTTTTCCCAGGGATTTCCCCTTCTAAAATTTCTAAAATTTCTCACCACGTGGCACTATTCACTATTCAAGGCGGGCAAGTACATATACATATATCTCAAAACCTTAAAGCTAACAAAAATATTTTCAAATTTAGATATAGGGCCTTTTAAAATTTCTATTTGAACTTAACATTGTGGAAGTTCCAAAATGTTTCCTAAGTTTGCAAGCCCCGTCACACCCACAGGATCCACGGGTTGACCCCAATCGTAACCACGCTCTGCTACCAAATGAAACCCCACTTTAACTTAAGCGGTTAAAAAAAAGATTTTTTTTTTTTTTGAGAAAAATTATTGAGAATTTTTTTTTTTTTTTGTAAAGAGGGGCCACAAGTTAATTATAACTAGGCTAAGCCTAGAGAAGCCAAAAATGCGCTGGATCCAGTGAGACGGGACTTGCAATGAAAACTCAAGAATTAAACAATTAACAAAGCCTTTTTATTATTGTATCTCATTGCACAATTAATAATAAAATAAATAAACCCAACAGTAATCTATAATTCCCCTTAATTAGTTAATTAAATAAAGCATACTTTCTCAACAAGGCCACCTGAAAATAATTATTGAAACCAAGAAAATAATTTGCTATGTCACTCTACCAATGAATTGAAATTGAAAACTATAACTAACCTTGAAATAAAGCTTCCATTAAAATATTAATAAAATATAAAATTTATTTTATATGTTCCTGTTAGAAGGCTTCATATAACTTAAAGGGTATTGATTCCTTGCTAATATTAATTATAAAAAGAATAATGATTACTCGAACAAATTAAATAAATTTTAAAGGTGACAATTCATATACTTGTTATAAGGTTAAATAAAATAAATTATTTGCTTAAAGAAATGATCAGCAATGGTTAATTGAGATAGAATACCTGTTATGAAAAAATGAAAAGGATATAACTACATGACTTCATGTATTAACTTTCTTTTATAAAAAGACATTGTACCAATAAAAACCCTATATCTAAAGTCCCCACCAAAAATACACTAAATGCATAACACTTATAACCCCCAAAATGTACACACAAATATACATACATAACATGTTCCACGACACAAATACATTATACAATAAAATATACATAAGGTCTCTTGCCACGCCCTTTTTATATCACCCTCATGGTGTATATAAATTCTTACTGGTTCATAATAATTATCCCTGTTAGGATTAAAAATTTACTTTTATTATAATATTACCCTCATGGTGTGGGTTGATCGCACATCAGGTGTATCAGAGAATGCTAAAGCACACAGTAGTCCCCAGGACATAATAAAATTCAAAACTAAGTGCCTAAGTGGCTAAGTGGCTAAGTGCCTAATTACAGTGAGAGATTAAAAATATTGAAAATAATGAACGCCCCCCCAGTTATCAGAAATAATATAAAGAATTTATATATACGGAAACAGGGCCAATTAATAAAAATAGAATTATTGTATAATATTATAACCTTATGAAAAATACACTTGGCTCAGAGACGGACATGTTAAAATCTTGATGATTCAGCATTCAACTTGTCTCAACAGACAAGTTCAAAACTGTATCGACAGGCAGTGCTTCTGGTTGAAACTTGTAGAAAATGCACCTCCCTCACCAGTAATTTTTTATACAAAATGAATCAAACTGATTTTTAATTAAGAAAATATATATATGTATACCACAGAATTGAACATGATAAATACTAATAGCCAGAATGACTTAAAATCTGTAAAGAAACCCCTATAAGGAAATAAATGGAAAATCTATGCTGAATGTGACTTGTGTAATGGATGCCAGTCTCTGGCTGACAATTTTACCAGAAATACATTGAAATTTACAATTAATTTAGCACCCAGTCCACACACTAAACTGTCCCATCAATTGGGGATCTAAATGAATGTTTAAAAACTTGAAATGGTAGTAGTTGTCAGATGTATATAACTGGTCACTGGGTATGATTGAGTGTTGACTCTATGTGTAAATAATAATTGGTTTGTTGTCACCTGATTTAGTCCATGAAGGGTTTTTTAGGAAAGTGGCGATCTCGTGGCTGACATTATTAGGTGTTAGGGTGGTGGTCCAATTCCCTCCGGTAGCGAGGAGCTTATGGTGTTCATCGTTCAGCTGGTAGTAGGTCTCTTTTCTCGTCTACATCGATGGACCCTGATTACACATTATAGTTTTAGTCAGAGACCACAACACGAATGCCCCACTAAGGTTTGCACACCCTCCAAAATACATATATAAAGTCAACATAGTTATTGAGCTATTTAATTAAACTTGATAAAATTTATATGGCCAACATGCCTTATTTGAAAATCTTTCTAACAATAATTCTTCCCAGTATTAACATCACCTAATGTGAGTTACCTTGTTTGCCCTATGACAATTAATTATGGCTTTGTACCATCTCATAACTTTATACTTAGCGTGAATATGTAGATACCACGTGGTTGAGGTTAATTCAAATACATAGTTTCTTACTACAGAAAATAATATGAACTGGACATCATTTACTTTCAAAACGTGCCTGAGTAAGTTGCCAGATATATATATAAAGCTTTACTGTTAATTGTAGCAAAACTTTATACCACTTAAACTAACTACGCATTGTGCAATAAGCTAAGTGCGCAACACATTCTCATACATCGGTGTTAAATCACTTTTAAACTTAATTATTTTGTGGTCAATGTACTTTACTTTTTAGTGTCGAGATTCTGACACTTGAATGGAATGTTTTATAAAGTTTTAAAAACTTTACCGACACATTGCGTATTGCACAATGCACGATGCAACAGGTGATCAGATTGGACTCACTCAGGCTTACTAAAAAAACAGTTTTCTCCAACGAATATAGTTGTTAATTAATATAAAAGTAATTTGAGAGACTTACCGCAGTCGTGAAGAGAATTTATCTAGACATAGTTTGAGGAACAGCAAATGTTGAAATTTTCTTTTCTACCGGAGGAAAATGGCGACCGTCACCCACGAGGCATTTTGTCAGACGACGCTAATCAGCAGTACCAGCAAGGTCCCCGTTTTCGTAAGGTACTTCTCGCCAGAAAGAAGCACCTGGTTTTTTTATACTGCCGCAGACAGTCAGCAGGTGCCGACACCGATCAAGCAGTGTCTAAACTAAACCGGTAGTTTCTCCTATCCACGGGTAGGGCGCAGCACTAATTACCGCCTTAAATTTTGTACTGCCAATAACTCCAGGTCGTATATTCATTAGTTTCGCGCCGTCTTACCGCTAGATATCAGCCCACTCTCCGATTGTAAATTAACTGAAAACTCGCCGAGTCTTCGTGACTCAGCACAATACTTTCGTATCACTCCCTCTGCCAAAATTTACTTTGCACTTTACTTTGCATACCTTAATTAATAATTTTAATTAGCGGTATGTATTGAATGACTAATATTACTATGCAAATAGTGTGCACTTATAAGAGGAAACAAATCTTAAAACAAAAATAACAAAATAGTAGTATAAAGTAGTATTAACTGAAAATTAAAAGTTTACTAGTTTTACTTGAAATTCTAAAATGTTGAAAGGTTTCTATTTCTAATATAGAAAAAGTACTTTACAACTTATTAGTACTTAGAGTAGATAAAATTGATAAAAAAAAAATAGTGGAAAATGTATTAACAAAAAGCATGCCTTGTTTTGTCTTCAGTATGACATTTCAGCAAGCATACGCTTGTAACATGGGACCCACGATGGTCACACGTGGGGACATTTATGTATTCACACGTAGGACGCGAGCATTGTATGTGTATACGTATTGGGAAGAAAGCAAAAACATAAGACAGCTATGAACATAAGATGAGACGAAAAATCGAGAAAAACAGACGACCTGCAATTAAATTGAAGAAAGTTTATAATGAAAAATATTTTCATTTATTTACAAATTTGTCTCTCCAATTCATTAATTTTTCCAGTTTCACTGTATTTAGTGGAAATTTAGTCACTAGAAGAAAACGACCTGTGTTCGGACTGTGTGTGGCACTGACGGAATCCACGTCAGCATACTCGTTCTGGAAGGTCGTGACTGAAAAAGTGAATACGCGATGTAGTATACGAGCATTGGGAGTTCATGGTCGAGGGCATAGTCGGTGATAACAAGTCCAGATGACTCTCACGGTGGTGTTAGGTGGTCATATACACGAATAAGATAAGTGACGAATAACCGCTAACGCTGTTTCCCACGTAGTATATGTCGTGATGTCCCCTCTAAGACGATGTGAATGTGAACGACTGATAACATTACATCCATTTCTGAGAAGGAGTACAGTCTTAGGAGAGGAATAGAGAAAGTTTGGATGAATCTATACCTATGATGAGAAATACGTCTATGTCAGTAAAATGAGAAAAATCGTATAAGTCTTCGTGAATTGCATAAGTACACGTTTTTGGAATTAAATCTTATCCGTCTGTTGTACTTGATACTAGAGTAACAATTATTTCTATTGGATTAAAAAAAACAAATGATTACAACTTTCTGAAATGTATGTTTCAATATAATCAAATTAATATGCTTTGCGTGTGGTAAATTTAGGGATTTATAATATTAAGTAACGATAATGAAGACTGACGGTGACAGGCTCCAAGTTTATTAACATATTGTGACATAAAATCATTGCGTTTTATATATCTGATTTTACATAATCTGATTATATAACTGAAATATTGGTCATGAAACAACATTTGTTGCTACATTACATCCATTAAAACGGAAACGATGGAATAGACTATTATTAGCAACTTAAAAGCTCTGTGCTTGTGTGTGTTTACGCGTGCGCTTGTCTGTCTACTGCCTATGAACAATACAGAAATTGTATCTTTAAATTGGCGCTGTGGTGCTACAGCTCGCCATGAGTTAGCCTCTAACACGATCCGTCTCCTCTCCATTCACTACACATTTCTCTTGACTGACACACAACTTCTCAGTTCCTCCTGGGCCTAAATCTATGAACACTTTAATCAGCTAATTATTCCTATTATCCTAAGAAAAATCGTTTTTCCTTCCTGCACACAACTTCTTTTAGTCCGTGTATTTTTTCTAGGGTTTTCTCTTAGACATTTAAATTACATTTATGTCATTACTAACGAGGGTTAAGGTTCTGGGCAACAGATGCTTCATATTGTTACGACGGTCTCCTTGTTCGCCGTATGTTACAGTGAAAAACAAAATACAAGACACCAATGAAGTCACTAAAAATCAACTTCAATTATCATAAATAACAGTTTATAATCGCCTTGTACAATAAACAGAGCAAAATTTGTCCACACGCAATAATAATGTCAACTATTCGAGTCCCGCACAATTATAACACTGCGCCACAATACTTCGAAACTCACTTGAATAATTCGCCACTTAAACTGACTCTAATACCCGTCAACAAACACTATTCGAAAATATTAGAGCGTAATTGATTGCGGCCTTGAATACAGTGCGCCGACCGGTATGGTCTGGAATAGCCTCGTTTGTTGACGCATGTTAAGTGTCACGTACGTACACAAACCTTACAGCTGGGCTCTGCTGGGATAGCCGAGAAACATGTAGAACCTTTGTAACGGCGTAACAATATGTTGTTATCTCATATGTTGTTAGCTTCAGTGCTTTTTGAATGTTACGATAATAGACGTATTCTGAATAGGTTTCTGTACGTGTAGTAAGCTGTGTTGCCATGTACGCATATCTTCTACTTCATACGATGGTAAATATAAAGACTACATCGGTAGAATCAGTCAGTTGTATATAATAATGGAATAAATAAAGAAACGAATAGGAATACAACACCTTTCTACGTCATAAGCAAGGTCATAAGGTTTCTTTTGTTTAAGTCAGCAACTAACAAAAATTTATGTGCCTAAAATTATATTTTTGCATTTTATAGTTCATCGTTCTTTAATATTTTACTCGATTGCGTATTTGAAGTGTTTAAGGTATATAATATTATTATAAATATATAAAAAAATTAAAAAAAAGTAAAGCAACTACAAGAAAGAGAAAATTATTTTAACACAGATAAAACTATTTATTAAAAGCTCTAGAAAGTTAAAAATAATTTTTACATTCAGTGCTATGCCATACGGAAATTATGAAATTTCGTAAAAAATTTATACCACAACATTTATTATTAATTAATAATTCAAATACTAACAGAATATACTTTTATGAAACCTAAAAAGAAAATAAGGTTTCCAAATTTGGAACAAATCTTAAAACTGTTTGAATCTGAGTTCAGTTTTGTGTTGAGTAAAGTATATTTCAGACATTGCCCTAAAATTAGCATTTTCTACATGACTTGTTCTGGCGTAAGAATAAGGCAATCGTAATGTTATTTCACGTATTTTTTTACAGAGCAAGTTTCTTCATGTTAATTGTATCACATAAGGCACACAAAAATTTTAAAGGAGATATTTTGAGTAGATTAAATTTCATACAGCTATATGTTCCTTTACAAAACAACATATATTTTGCGATGAATGTCATATTTCTGACAATAACATTTAATTCAGTTTCATTTATAAAACCGATTTATTGAAAATTTTTATTTTGTCAATATAATTGGTTATGTTATGTGTTTTTTAATTAACTTCTTTTATTGAGTAATAGATATTTACATATTTCTGAGTGGCTGTACAACCATATTTCACTACAAAATATTTTTGTTGCAATTGATAAATTCACTTTTATATCTCTAATGAAAGTCAGCATGTTTAGCAAGTGGCCTGCAGCATTCCTATACAGTTCTTTATAGCAAACATCTTCCAATTACAGATTGCTAATATTTTTAAAATTTATTTGTATCAGTATAGCTACTTAATAAATAAAAATATATTTTTAGCCCAGCTGAAAGCGATTCTCAAATCATAATCTCTTCATCCAGTAAGAGTAAGGGTGACTGTAATAACTGAATGCTTCAGATTTAATAAGTACAAGTAGTGATGGAATGGGATGCTCATTGTACTCTGGTAAATAATTTGTGTTGCACGAGATGCTGCTGCAATGTGTAACAGCTGCGTGTAGATGATGCATTGCAACACAATAGAAAGCTCATTCAGTTAATATTAGAATGTTTGCTTTCTTCTTACTGAAGTGAATACTTACAGACGTCTCGCATGAACTAATAAAGATTGTTTACTTACGTGCTGTTCAGTTGATGTTTGTCTTTGTTCTTACAATATCCTGCACTTAGAGCGTATTCGCATTCTTCATCTCTGCTCGTTAACTGCTGTCAATTCTGACGGCAGAATTTGTTACTTCAGTAACGAAATATGTAAAACAACAATGTAATAAAACAAAAGTTGCAGAATTGATTTTACAAAGTGTAACATTTTGTCACAGTCTTATTGTTGATTTCATACTGTTACTAAAAAACAAGTTATCGATGTTAAAAGATGTAATACATTTGTGCGGCTATTGTAGACTTTTATAATGTTAGCTTTACAAAATAGGTTTTATAAATTACTTGTTAGTCTAAATCAGTAGTTGGTTTATAAACGAGATGGTTCTCGCGAATGAAACGCGAAATGGCGAAAGGAGAAAATTTGTAAAACCCATACAACAAATAACTTCCTGCTCTTCAATAGATAACCTCAGTACAAGTTTAGAACAGGTAGTCAAAGACTTACGATAACAGAGTCACAAAAGTATAAAGTGAATGAAGCACATTATAATTGAAAGTATAGGCCTATTGTTAAAAACGCAGCTAAGACACAAGCAGGTAAAAGAAGCGTTGTTTTGAACACCTGTTTAAACAAAGAATATTTTTGACTGACAATGTGGATAAAGTTCATTACGTTAATTCAGTGCAGATGGTTTTTTTTATGTCCGAAGCAAACTGACATTTTACCAACGCATGAAGTACAGAGAGTCAAAAACTAATGTGTAAATTACCTTGTTACAGGCCATTTACGAAACAAATTGTAAGGAACTAGCAACCACTCATATGTCATAGGTCCTCCAATCAATACAGGCAGTGTTCAAGTTTATTCTGCTGGACTTTCTATTCTTCAAATAAGTGTGGAATATTGTGTACCACGGTAGACTATAAACAGTGTGTACCGGATATCGTTATTGTATGCTTTGTTAATAAACAAATGGCAGTGACAATCACTGACAGTGTAGGTCACGTGTTTGTTCTGTCAATTTTTGATTGCATATAATTTGAAATCTTGTGGATACGCTAAATGAGTCACATTGCGGTCACAATTCCCCAATATCAGCTGACATCCCACGACAGTTTCCACTGCTCGGCGATAGCAAAAACTATATTTTTCCACCGCATAATTAGATATTCACTCATTGTAACAACGTATCTGACAATAAATTCAGTCTCTTGTCCTGCGTACCATATGATCAAACAAAACAAACCAACATATATTAGAGTACGAACAAAACAAAATTTCACAAACATAATTACGCTCTGTGCTGCTTTTTTAGTTTAGTTGCTTGTGATATTCTCAAACAAAATGTTTTACAATGGATAAAAAATGGACAACAAATAATATTTTATAATTACCTGATGTACCTTTGTTACATTTTTATTTCGGATATTGGCCTGGAAATTTTACATTTGTTGGTGTTTAAACAACTAATGTTTCAAAAATCATCAGAAGCATCGGATTACAACTTATTGTAACGACGGAACTCTCTTGATCAATCAATGAGTGTCGTTCTATCGCATCTCGACTAGCCCAGCGTGGCTCGTCTGTATGAAGCCCGTTCACTCACGTAACACTCAAGTACCTTCCATAATGTTCAAGAGCACTTGTAAATACGCATTATGCTGGCACGCCGCAGTAAGGATGGAAAGTTATTCTGGAACACCTGCGCTACCTATATAAGCAATAGCGTCTGGCTTTGTCAGTTGAGTTACAGTTAGCGATTTTATTGGTTTGGATCGAGTCATTAGTGAAAAGTGATTATTATGTTATAAGTAGTGCGGAACTCTTAATAGTTGACATTATTATTGCATGTGGACAGATTTAAGTTGAATTATGTACGAATTCATTACAATTTGTTAATTGTGATTAATTAAATCTGGTAATTACTGACTTAATTGGTGTCTGTATTTGTTTCCACTGTAACATACGACGATCAGTCAGACCGTCGTAACATATCTTGAAAAGTTTCGGACAGTTTCAGTTTTTCTAGGCAATTAATATTTATTAAATGGTGAAATTTCATCCTTTGTTCAATAATACACACCATAGCCTTGTCAACGATAGGTTTAGATTTATAGCCTGGAATCGTTGTTTTAATTTCGATACCTTGTGGAACAAGTAAATGCACAATTTTTTTTTTTTATTTTGATATTAAATATGAATATATATTAATATTTTAATCGGTATTATTAATCGGTTATTAATAACACCTTTAAAAGTTCACAGTGATGAAATGTTTGTGTCAGAATTTTCAATAAGGACTACTCATTAGTAACTTGATTTTTTCACGTTTTAGATTCACTAAAAAATTAGCCATCTTCATGCTAATTGAATTTCATTACAGTGGTGTCACTCAGTTACCGCAATTCATCACCGCATGCATCACCCACCGGAATACGGTGATATAGCTAAGGTGACTATATTTTCTCAGTTGCATTCCGGGAGATATGATACCAGTCGATGTTGGGTGAGAGGTAGGTTAGGTTAGGTTGAGGGGGGAGGTAAGAGCTATTCTCGAAACAATGTTGAAAATGTATAATCTTTTAGTGGTTGTTATATTTGGCGTTAATTACTGACAAAGTGATTTGAAATTTGGCATGGAAGTTCAGGTACATTAGTGATATAAATGTATACAATTTCATTCATTTATATCCATTATTTTCAAAATAACATTGATTTGTTTAAAATCGCCTGTTGCTTATTTTACAAGCGATTTGCATTAAACTATTTATCGCATATAATTTTCATAAGTTCAGTTTTATTTGAAATTTTATACTGAATAATTTTTAATTAAAACTTTTTTTGATCCGATTATTATCAGTGAAGGTATTTTGAGAAAACCAGAAAAAACACGATTTTTGAACTAAAATTGTTCATACAAATATATGTTACTGACCGATTGGTATTCTAAAACGTAAGGGTGTATATATACTTTCTTGTCCTGAAAAAATGGTCAAAAGATGAAACACGCTTTAAACAGTTCCCAAAGAAAGTATAAATTGCTTCCACTACTTCTAGTCAGTATTTTCAATTTATTAACTTACACAAAACTTACCATAATCCAATTAATCATATCTGTTTTCAAATAAAAAATTATTAAAAACAAAGGTAAGCCAATACAAATTTTCAAAAAATTACACACATTTCATAAAAACTTACAATTTTTCACGTTAAATATATTGAATAATATTAATAATAAAATTAGTTAAAGACTATGTTTCCTATGCTATGTTTGGATAAATTAAGCACAACTTTTGCTTTAAAACGATAAAATATTTTAAAGTTTAAATCCAGAACTTTTTAACGATTTTTCGGGACACCGGGACCTATGTCCGAACTCCGGGATTGTCCCGGAAATAACGTGACGTATGGTCACCGTAGATGTAGCCTACACATACGTTATGCATTTTGTCATTCAAATCCTCCATTTGGTTCAGTTTCTTGGAATACTGTATAAACCTTATTATTTCAGAATCTTCTTAATATGGTGTTATTTTATCTGAACAGTTGGTTAGAAAATCTCTTTCCGTTAAAGCTGTATACGGAATAAACCTAGTCCTGCAATAGGTCAGGGCAATGCTCATTGGCCGTAAGGGTGTCCGCATACATTCGACACGATCGCAGAACGATAGAAAAATCGTTTGTAGTCGGCGGGAGGATTTGATTAAAAAGTCGGCCAACTATCGTTCAGAGGCGCTATCTACGAAGAAACGAATAGCAGTCCGCATATATTCGTCTACACAGTCGTGTTCGTGGTCCAGTACACTTGAGTCTGTGAGCAATACTGTTCCAAAAATGATAACAGAGGATACTGACGCATTCATAGGTGCTATTGAGAAGAGGCCTGCGCTATATATGAAAAATTTAAAGGAATATTCCGATATAAATATGAAAAGAAAATTATGGGAACAAGTTTGTGTGGAAGTGGTGTCAGGGTGGGCTGAACTAGAGCCGGACAAAAGGAGAACAGTGGGTGAGTAATCGAATTTTCTTATAAACAAAGAGTAATATTATTAACTTATTCAAATTAATTGAATGAAATTATTTGTGAGTGTTGATTCTATGATCAGTGTTAGTTTGTTACCTTTGAACTGTGAATCAAGAGCGGGTTTTCCCTTTTTCCAGACATTTCACTATGTCCATTTTCATAACAGATAACATTTTACGTAGATTTTAGACAAATTAATTTTAAATTAGGCTGTGTCGAGTGCTAAACGGTAAAAATGTATGAACCATTTTTTTTTAATGTTTGTGGATGCGTGTTATGTGTGCCCACAAATAATTTAAATTAACTAAAGAGAAAAAAATGTTGATAAGTAATTAAAATCGGAATCATTTGTGTAAATGCTAGTTTTTACGCTTAAACTTGAACTAATTCAAAACAAAAAGATGGATGTAAAAAATAGAATCGTCTCGACTTTACCACACATCGCTCGGGCGTACTGACTGTGTCGAGGCCGCAAGTAATTACGTCGTAACTATACTGGCGCTATCCAATAATCTAGTAATTTGGAGCGGTATATATACGAGTACGCGACGACGTTCAGTTTAGTTTTAAGGCGAATTTTTGACTGTGCGTTTCGGGAGTATTAGTGTGAGATATTTACAGAGCGGTTCGAGTTATTACTGTGTACGTTCAAGTGGTTAATTTATCGGGATACTTTTTCAACTCCGAGTGAAAAGTATGGAATTTCCCAATCGTTCACTGAATATAGGATGAACACATGACTTACGTTCAACCTTTTACTTCCAATCGTTCACTGAATATAGGATGAACACATGACTTACGTTCAACCTTTTACTTCCATGTTCCTTAAGGATTAATGATCTCGAAAATCACGTGTTCGAGATTATTGCAGATTCTGATTGTACTACACTCAAAACATGAAAAAAAGTCAATTTTCGAAAAGTGTGTGTGTGTGTGTGTGTGTGTGTGTGTGTGTGTGTGTGTGTGTCTGTAGATTTTGTTTCTATGGTAAACGATAACAGCCGCAAATGCAAACAGAATCAAATACGTTTCCATACAGTCCTTATTTGTAGAGTACTCAAGTACTGTTGTTTTTGGTGAAGATCGGATAAGGGAAAGGGGTAGTTTACCTGCAACGTTTTTTTTAATCAAGGGTAATTTTTTTATATGGAAAACGATAACAGCCGCAAATTCAAACAGAATCAAATATTGTTTTGCATAAAGCCCTGAATTACATAGTTCTCAAGATCTATTGTTTTTGGTGAAGATCGGTTAAGGGAAAGGGGTAGTTTACCTGTAACATTTTATGTTTTAACATAGGTATTTTCTATGGCAAACGATAACAGCCCCAAATTCAAACAGAATCAAATAATTTTTTGCATACAGCCCTGAATTGTAGAGTTCTCAAGACCTATTGTTTTTGGTAAAGATCGGTTAATGGAAAGGGGTAGTTTACCAGCAACGTTTTATGTTTTAACTAGGGTACTTTTTATGGCAAACGATAACCGCAAATTCAAACATAATCAAATAATTTTTTGCATGCAACTCTTAATTGAAGAGTTCTCAAGACTTATTGTTTTTGGTAAAGATCTGTTAAGGGGAAGGGGTAATTTACCTGCAACGTTGGGTTTTTTATCAAGGGTAATTTTTTCTATGGCAAACGATAACAGCCGCAAATTCAAACAAAATCAAATAATGTTTTGCATAAAGCCCTGAATTATATAGTTCTCAAGATCTATTTTTTTGGTGAAGATCGGTTAAGGGAAAGGGGTAGTTTACCTGTAACATTTTATGTTTTAACAAAGGTATTTTCTATGGCAAACGATAACAGCCCCAAATTCAAACAGAATCAAATAATTTTTTGCATACAGCCCTGAATTGTAGAGTTCTCAAGACCTGTTGTTTTTGGTGAAGATCGGTTAAGGGAAAGGGGTAGTTTACCAGCAACGTTTTATGTTTTAACAAGGGTACTTTTTATGGCAAACGATAACAGCCGCAAATTCAAACATAATCAAATAATTTTTTGCATGCAACTCTTAATTGAAGAGTTCTCAAGACTTATTGTTTTTGGTAAAGATCTGTTAAGGGGAAGGGGTAATTTACCTGCAACGTTTTTTTATCAAGGGTAATTTTTTTCTATGGCAAACGATAACAGCCGCAAATTCAAACAAAATAAAATAATGTTCTGGATACAGCCCTGAATTGTAAAGTTGTCAAGACCTGTTGATTTTGTTGAAGATCGGTTAAGGGAAAGGGGTAGTTTACCTGCAACGTTTTATGTTTTAACAAGGGTAATTTGTTCTATGACGAACGATAAGAGCCGCAAATTCAAACAGAATCAAATAATTTTTTGCATAAAGCCCTGAATTGTAGATTACTCAAGATCTGTTGTGTTTGGTGAAGATCGGTTAAGGGAAAGGGTTAGTTTACCAGCAACATTTTATGTTTTAAAAAGGGTAATTTTTTATATGACAAACGATAACTGCCGTAAATTCAAACAGAATCAACTACTTTTTTGCATACCTTTTTAAATTAAAGAGTACTCAAGGTCTGTTGATTTTGTTGAAGATCGGTTAAAGGAAAGGGGTAGTTTACCTGCAACATTTTATTTATATATGTACTACACAATCGGCAACAAAGAAGTAGTTTGTTGTTAAAATTCCTTCCCGTCCTGTTTGGCCGTAGACCAAAGTTTTCTGCAAAACCAGACGTTTCGGCAGTGCCATTGACTTCCATCATCAGTGAAAATCGAGTGCGATAACATGAGGTGGTATACGTTAGTGACCACAGTACTGTGGTTAAGGGTGAAGCAGTAAGTAAAAAGAAGTAGTTTCTATGGAAATATTTCATTTCTAAAATGATTTTAAATAGGGCCTATGGAATATTTAAAATGTTAAATATTTTATGCAAAATTTTAAAATTTTGCAGGTAAACTACCCCTTTCCTTTAACCGATCTTCAACAAAATCTACAGACCTTGAGTACTCTTTAATTTAAAAAGGTATGCAAAAAAGTAGTTGATTCTGTTTGAATTTACGGCACTTATCGTTCGTCATATAAAAAATTACCCTTTTTAAAACATAACATGTCTAATGACTTAGAACATGGAAGTTACGTATGGTTCTCCATACCGATATTTTTCTTCCAAATAGAATAACGCGGCCGCTAGAGCCTTCTTGTTCACCATCCTGAACACGACTGTTTAGTTGTATGTATGCGGATCCCAACGATTAAATAATCGGGTCGTAGAGAAATCGTGGTGAAATCGTTGAACATGCCCAACCCGACTAAATAATCTGGCGCGACTAAAAATCGAATGTATGCGGCTACCCTAAAGCTTGGTCTGTTTTAATGCTCTGTTGCCAGCGCACTACATTCAGCAGTAAACCACGCTGTGACAGACAAACAGTGATTTGCCGATCCACAACTGTAAACGTGTTTAGCTATTACAATACGGTTGCTAAATGTCATAACTGGCTGTGCTAACTGATTGTTAACCATTTCCGTAAACCTCCGCTTATCACTCACGTGTGCTGTATGGCAGTTAAATAACAATAAAACAGTAAGAATAGAAATCAAGAAGAATTCTTTAATTGTGTAGAAAGTATATACTCTTTTTAAAATGTGTTTAAAACATTAGTCACCTGTAGGCTAGCAACCGACATGTAGAACCCAACGGGAAATTCCCAAGAGACCAGCTATGGCCTGGCCTCTATAATATGATGGTGAAGTAAAACATGTGTGTGCATATACTATTACAAAATTAAATACTATATATAACGTATTAGGATTTCTTTCAAGTATTTGGTAGGTTGGAAAATTCATATTATCTCAGTACGAATACCACAACAGAGACGAGCCCAGCGTTACTGGCAGTACTTATAGTTTCCAATAGTATTCATTAAAAGATGTTACCCTTTGCTGATGATGATAATTTATAATTGCAAAATATTATTTCATTTCAGGAAACATGCTGGTTGTTAGATAGCGGTAAGTTAATGTCTATACAAGATCATCAACAAATGGGGGGGGACTCCTTAACGTTCACTGCATTACTTAGTATGTCACAGAATTCTCAATACGGTATCAAATCGTTTTAGAAATGCTTACGATGATGTCGGTAAAGTGATAACAGATTCTTAATACGATTTATAATTTATGGATAGTATACAGTAATAGCATAATTACAGATCTGTACGTTGTTGTGTAGATATTAACATCACATCTGCTTTAAAAAAAAGTAGTTATTTAAAGTGAAGAGAAACTGAAGCAGCATCAGCTTTAGAGATTTAGCAAACAATTCCATAGTGTAAGTAAAATAGGTTTCAAAGCCAGGTGCACATTTACGGGGGGAGGACGAAAGGGACTGGACCCCCAGAGGATCTAAAAAAGTTTTCAAATTTTATAAGTCTCTTAATTTGTAGACAATTTGATTGCTCTTTCAGCTGTGTAAGCTAATGTAGTAGTAACTCTTATTTAAATATACAAAAAGGTTTATCACACAGCATTTGCGTACACGTATGAAATATGAAATATAGTAAAATCAATCCAGTCAATAAGTGTCTTCTAAACAATGTTTCAATAACGCGTTTTTTTATTGTGTTATTACCGTTTATTTTAATAATGTTATTAATTTAAGGATACCATCACACGTTTTTCAGCCACTTTAAGATAGTAATGTTGATTAGTCTTAATTTTTTTTTGTAAAAAAGTCGACTCGACCGCAGCCTAAGACCAAATTCTAGACACGCTACTGTTCAAAACTGACCAGGTAGGTCACTTCTTGATCGCCAACTGACACTTCCCGAAACGTAAGATATATAATAGTAAACAACAACATCAAATTTAAAAATTCAAAAGATCAATTATTAACCACATACAGCTCCTTAAAACGGACCAGAACAGTAAAACGAATTGAAAGACACCTTACAATTGCTTTGTACGAGTATTTAATTAATTTTGTTAAATTCAGCTAATACTGGATGACTTCACACTAAGAATCTATGTTTTAATACTGTTAGTAAAGCAATGCGAGTAACCATAAAACAGTAAAATATGTGTTTGTGTACTCTCAATCTAGATTCCATTCATTTAACTGTCAGTGCTAGATTATGTGTCGTAATACGTCACTACCGCTTTAGTAGTAACAGAATACTTAATGATCCGGAAACGTTTAATCTGCTAGAAATAGTCTGCATTGGGAATCGCTGATTACACGTCTGTTAAATCGAAATCAAGATTAAGATCGTTTATTATAATGAAAGCGTATGTAAGGAAGCCCAAAATAAAAAAACGTAGTTATGAAACTTAACCAAGAAAACAAACGAAAAGGTTTAAAAAACTAGTTACATAATTACACGGGCATTCAGCAAACAATGCGTGTAGTTCTGTTGTAAATAAAAAGTGTATATTAAAATTTGTGCAGTGATATTGTTTGAAGAAACAACATAGTGAGCTTGTATGATAGAGACTTACGTTAATCGAAATGGAAGAGTTATAAATGAAGACATGGAAAAAGGTAAGTTTATTTGTTGACACTAAGCCGATATTTAAACTAATATTGTATGGATTATAGAATGTGTTATGTTCACGTGTGTAATTATCTTTCTGGCAAGTAATTATAATATCAGTTTACTCAGTGCTCGAAGCATTCTTAGTTGAATTATACGTAGCATGCAGTAAATTCTAAACGTATACTCGTACTATACACTGCTGTGGTGCATTGGTCGAGTGAGGCGTGTGACGTCAGCAGCTGACAGCAACATGCGCGTGTCACCTACCGTATTGTATACTTACCGTGCGTTGGGTGATTTACTCAGTGCTTTTCAAGTGGTTATAAGTGAAAAGTGTTTATTGTGCGTTACTCAATTAGTTGACATTATTATTGCGTATGGAAAAATTTAACTTCAATTATTGTACGAATTGATTACGAATTGTTATCTGTTATTAATTAAAGCTGGTAATTAGTGATTTTACTGGTGTGTATTTTGTTTTCCACTGTACCATACGACGATTAGTGAGACCGTCGTAACAATATGTTGGCAATATTAGACTAGCAGCAGAGTGACTGTGACATATTGAACACCCAGCAAAACTTATTAAGAAGAAGGTGTAGATCTTAACAAGTAGCCAACTGTTTTTTTTTTTTAATTTTAGGCTACTTAAAGTATTTTAATATACGAGTATTACGACCAATCATACACACGATATTACGATACCATATAGCTATTACACACACTGGGTTAATTTTGTTATTTCTACGGAAATTTCAAAGCTTTCTTGTTTGGATGGAGTTTGCTCGCTTGGTTTTGTTCTTCTTCACTTATAGGAGGAGTAAGGGCAATAGTATTAATAATAAGGTATACTCAAAGATGGGTTTTATGTACGTTACTACTAGCCACCGCGACGCATGTCAGGGCTCCTTGGTGTGAAATTTCCCTTCTCTCAGTAACCGTTGTAACATTACTGGCTAAAAATACAGAAAGTTATTTAGCTACTGTAAGTTGTTTCTTCAAGCTATCAGTCAGTAAAAAAACTATTTGAAATACCCGTACTTCAAGTAAAATCCACCTTCAAAGCGAAAGAGGCAGTTAGAGTATAATACTGTTGTTTCTTCGTATTACAGTGTTTTGCCTGCAATGAGTTTGGAGTTAGCTTTACCTTAATTTATGTTCTCGCATCCTCGCTTTATGCAGAGGGAGTCTTCAATGCAGTTTTTCACGCTTTTGTATGATTTAATGCACGAAAGAGCACACGCACACACACACACACACACACACACACACACACACACACACAAGGATCGTAGTCCAATGTCATAGTTGTTGCCAAATTTTTCGACTGCACCCGCAGCTGTCATCTTCAGTGGCATTTACCACAATTCACTGCTGCAATTAGCGACGATGTCAACTTCACTGACGATGACGGAGGCCTTGCTCTGATATGCATTCGCTGCTCATTTAATTAACTTAATTGGCACCACCAGTGAAAGCCTACATTTTAAAATTATTACTTTACTTTTCCAAAATTGCTTTTAAAATCGCATTTTAAAAGTTGCATGTGTGTGTGTTGTGAGAGTGTGAAGTTTTTAAATTAATAACAGTTCTTTTTGTTCACATACTAAATTATTATTGATAGGCACATTTAAAAACATCGTATTAATGAAGATGTACTGTCGCTTACTTGAGACATATTCCTGGCATTAAACACTACAGACAGTGGACATATAGTGCAATGCTGAAGCATGTATGTAGTGAGAAATTTTTATAACTTATAGTGCATCGCAAATATATTAAGTAATGTGTACTTGTACGTGTAGTGAAGTGAGGAGTGCGCTGTAATTAGGAACTGTGAATGCACTAATAGTCATAAACGAAAATAATTTGACTACTAGAATGAAAAAGATTACTATAAGCAGAAGATGGAAACGACAGGAGACAGTCAAGTCAACGCAGTTTTAGAAACCCCTTAAATTAGTGATTATTATTTTTTAATAAAGGATGTCAAAATGAGAGCAGTGATTCCAGTGTTAATAAAGTTGAGCGTAAACAAAACCAAGCATGATAAAATTGCAATATAAATTGTTTCGTTCCAATTACACTGGCGCAGTTTGCTGGAGACACTACTGCTACACCAATATTACAACTTTCTGAACAAATAACTAACGCAACGAGCACACAAAAATTTCTTGTATACTGTCTTCGTATTGGATTTCCTCATTTCTATTTAAAATTTAAATGTACTTTCTTCACATATTTACATATAGGCGTACTATATATACTTGTTACAGTATATACAGTATCTTGTACAGTATCTAAAAATCTGTTAGACAAATTTAATATGTTTGTTTAATTTTTATTATCATTACTCTAACAGCGTCGTTCAACTAATTACCAAATGTCAAGTGTTTTGTGCAGAGTATTAAAACAGTCATAATACCTGCAGGCTCCATATCAAAAGGCAAGTGAATACATCTGACAATTCAGAATGATTACAATATGGCTACGGTCAGTTGTAAACGTGTCTCGTTGCTTCCATGTGGTGTTGAACATCAAGTATTCCTTGTGACCATATTTTTTTGTAACGTTTTAAAATCAACTCCACCAACGCTGCAGCACTTGGTATAGAACACGTAGAAGCTTAATTTAAGTTTTTTGCACATTAAAAAAAAAAACAAAAGATCAAAGTGTTTATAATAACAAGTGTACAAAAACAATAAATCATTCATTTATAACGTAGAATATGGATAAAGTCACAGTGTGGTTACATCAGTGTAACAGATGCTTTGTGTTATAAATTTACCATTTACAAAGGCTTCCCTGGGGAAATTAAATTAACTTAGAACAGCTGAATATCAACTCAAGCAAATATTTTTAGGAATATACAAAGTTTGTTACATTTTTGGTTACCTTGATGTTATAAATGAATAACTTATTAAATAAGCGTATTCTCCAGACACGTGTAGACGTCAAGGTAATAGTAAACTGTAAACGTTTCGTGCAGTACGTGTAGAATTATGATTACGTATTAAGACTTTAGCTAGCATGAATCATTAAATTAAAATTTTGCCATTAGCGAAACGATCGAATGGCTGAGCAAACATTTTAAAGTAATCTCAGAGTAATGGAAATGCAAGTAGGTTGAATATAAAACACGTTGACGCAGTATTTTTTACACAGAAGGTGGACATGTGAATCAATACTATCTCCACCTTATTAGTTCATTTTTGACTTCAGCAAGGTCAAATACTTGATAAAATACTTTAAATATAAATAACACTGCATATTAACAAGTACGTAAGGTCACAATTTGTGTTCAGATAAAGTGGTCACATTTTTAGTTATCCATTGTTTTATTTGTCGAGCAGCTGGTTAAATAAAAACCGAAAGTATCCTTCCAAATGTGTATTTATTATATTGATTAAATACAATTTAATGTTCATTTATCGTCACTGTGACGCAATACGTTTTGTGCGAGGAAGACAACTATTGTTCCACAAGAACGCCACGTCGCCAGGCTGCAGTAACAAGTGACGTATTACAGAGATTACTATATTCGGTGAATGATAAGTTAATAATCAAATCGCTTTAAAATTAATATTTTTTACTGTAATATTTTCTTTTCACTCAACACGATTATGACGTTTTCTACAAAATTATTCTCTTTTTTTTCACTCAATTTTTCCTACACCGTGCTATTAGTTGTATTATAAGGTTTTTTTACACTCAGTAAAAACTACACACAAGATATTTTCAATTTAGTGTAGTCTTACGAGCTTTTTTTAAAAGAGGAATACATAAAATTTTCTTTCCGGCAGATAGTTTCGTATACATATAATAATTCTTAGATTTTCGCGGGTGTGTTATGATGTGTTCTAATTTTGGGTTGCGTTCCGCATTGTGTTTTACTCTTTTTCGCAACGTTATGGCCGATTTATATCTGCCATCTTTAGACAGATTTGTCTTCGGTGAATAAGAAATTAATTATTTAAATTAAGTCATTAAGAAAACAATACTGATAATACTCAGGTTCTACTGACTAAACAACAGAAATTAGTTCAACACTCTCAAAACGAAGATTACACTTAATTTTCGACGAGAGAACCTTAAATAGAGCGTAAAATGTAGACTTCAATGAACTTAAACAGCTGTTGCAGTATTGTGCTCCAAACTGTACTCAACTGAACGTTTCGGAATTACAAGAATTAAAACTGTTACTGCAAACCGGTATACTATTCAAAGTTTATGAAATATAGCTCAAACAAAAAGTTAAAGTGCGTAGTATTCTTCAGAAAAACAATACTTCTTTCACAAACAGGAAGAGATACCACTATGTTCTCTGAACAACCGTGACTGTTGTAACAGTTTATTTCAAGTTATATTTCATTCTTCAGTTAACTGAAATTTAACCACTTACGTGTGATGACACAAAACGTTAGCAGTGAATTCTCCTGTTTGTTTTCATATAAAACTAGAAACAGAACAGTGTTTACTATTTCTGTTTCTTATCTGTTTCGTATCTACTTCTGTTTCTATATTCTGTAATATCTATATGTAGTTTTCTCAGATCAGGTATGACAGACACACTGTAGTAATTGACAAACAATTATTATATGTTGTGTTGTAAATATTACGTATAAGAACTCTAGAATGAGAAGTAATATGCGTACATATATTAAAACAATAAGAGGGACTAATAACCTATGTATTCATGTGACACAAGAAGTAAACTTGATTTAAACTTTTCTTATTTGAATACAAATTAAGTAAAAAGTAAAAACATTGTTAAAGCATCTGAAATAACCGAGATTAGCCGTAAGAAACATATCGTCGAAACGAGAGACTACAGGATGGCAATATGAAAGAGCTATGATTTAGCAACCAATCCCAGTGCCAGAACTCTAGGAAAAAAATTGATTAGGCGACCTGAGAATAAATATATTTTAAATTGAATTGAAAAGCACTGAAAACTGGAAAAAGAATTAGAAGATTTTTATAAATTCTTATAAATTTAATTCTTATGAACTACGCATTCATTCCTGTATATTAGCATATAGCCTACCCGTCCCCAAAGACGCACACAAAAGTGTGTTACAATAACAAAGACTAAAACAGTGATGGCCCAAGTACTTCAAAGGCGGGCGAATAGAAGGAGGTTCTAGACTGCCATCCGTCGGGCCACCCTGTGAAATTGTATGTTGACAGTAAATCATAAAACATGTATCATCGTTTGAATTTGGATACATTGCACGATTAAACATGTCAGAATTGTCATTGATACTTGTCAGAAGTTATTGATTAAATAAATCTGAAACTTCTAAACTCCCACAAGATCTGAAGTCTGCACAGATCACTGATGGTAAATAATTCTCCTCCTTCAATAAATAATGTAAATTATTGTCATATTCTACTTGCAAGTTTTTGGTAATTATCTTATCGTTCGTAGTATGAAACAGTCAGTTGAAATAGCAGTAAGAACTAGAGGAGTAATGTTAGTAAGAACTCGAATAGTAACAGAATCAAATAGGCTCACTAATTCTTGTAATAGGGTTCCCGTCCACTAAATAATATGTAATTCTTTGTTCGTTCTGTGTGGTGATTTGACCTCTTTTGTTTTCAGTTATTGGCCATCGTTTCGTATCCCGGAGAGTGGACCGAGTTATGTTTCCGTATTTTATGTCGGCCCATGTGCTTAATTTACACTGTATTTGAAACATAAATTCACCAGTTATGAACAGTGCTTATGTACAGAACGAGTTAATATATAAGTTATCCATTTATCCATTAATGTATTAATAACCATAAAATTAGGCACAAAGGTGTCCAAAGGTGTCCTTTGTAAGTAACTCGCTGAGTTTTCTGCAGGTATCCCATGTAATATACTCAAATACATACAACTGCAAGTAGGTTTATTTTCACCTGACACACGTTTCACAGAAATTATTCTGTATCTTCAGGTATCTTCAGAGGTTTCTGAATTGTAATTGAATATTTCGCTTACAATTTAGTTAACGGATAATTGATTTTACTTCGATAATATTTTTAATTGTTGTAATGTTTACGTAGTCAGCTATTTATTATATATTTAACGTTTTTATTATTCCAATAAATGTATGATTTTAAATAAATCGTCTTGTTTCGTTTTTATTTGAATCTGTTCATTAATTAGTAGATTATTATTATTGTGTTTGTAAATATTAAGATTTTCCCAGATAATCATATTGTTACCTTTCTGTACCTTTTTAATTCATTTGAGGTTTTGAATGTCTGGAAATTTATGTTTATTATTTAAACAGTGTGTGGCTAAATTAGATTTGTAAATATTAGCTATCCAAAACGTATTGAGATGTTGAATGAACCTCTCGAACAGTTTTTTCTTCGTCTAGCCTACGTAAAATTTATTGTTATTTGGACATTATGTTTTGTAACTCCACTTTTATTGTGAATGTTGAAATTAGTTTTTGGTTTTATTTTACTAAAAATATTATTATCTGTGTTATGAAATATTTTTAAGTTTGTGTCTTCAAATAGTTTGCTTAGTTTGCGAGTTATGTTTCCGTAATAAGTAAAGTTGATATACTCGTATTTTATATTATCATTAGCAGATGGATTTTGACATGAAGGTTTGTATGGTGTTTGTTTAGTGATTTTATGTTTAGTTTATTTTATAATTTATTGACATTTTTATTTATTGCCTATTGCTATTGTTTGTAATATTTCTTTCTCTATTTCTTTCTTGTTCATTTAATGGGATTATATACATGTGGTATAGTAATGAATTAAATGCTGACATTTTATTTTGGGGAGGATGATTAGACTTATTAGGAATTATTAAATTAGTTTGAGATAGTTTTCTGCATATTGAGTTACCGTATATTAATACACGGGTCTGTAATAAATACACGGGTTTTGTAATCACTTATTTAGAAAGGTTTCAAATCCGTAATTTTCTTTTGTAATAATATTTGAGACATAGGTCACAAATGTGATATGATGTTTCTGTCGAAAGGCCCGATTTAAAGAAACTGATTATATTCGATAACAGGGACACGCTGTTTGTAAAAAAGTAGCATCCATGCTACCACTTTCTGTTATTAGTAGGAACGTGGAACGTTGATATTTCGTTACTAAAATACAACGTAGAAGGAAACAAAATTCTAGTACGGAAATAATTCGCTAATAAGTGGTAAGAATAAAATAATTGCTAAATTATCAGTCTTTATGTATTTTCACAATAATATACAATATGTTTACATTTATTATGGATAGATAGATGATGAAATAATATAATTGAATTTTTTCAGCAAGAAAACTCCGGTTAACGAAAAGCAAAGTATACGTATGTTGTTACACTTTTTTTGTAAACATAGTTCAACTTGCATTTGTTATATTACTTGCATACTGTAAAGGAATAACAAACCATGAAAGTCACTATTAGAGATAATAATTGTAGTATACAACTGTATATGAACTACGGTGTGGAGTTCATCATAAAACGTGGTGCACACAATGCAGATTGTGGAAATTAATTTCTACTTGAGTTCGTTCATCTGTAAAACATTTATAAACTACGAAAACTAAACATTATTATTATTACTATTATTGTTGTTGCAAGCGCAATTCTGTGGTTGTTGTAATATGTCTCATATCACCCGCTGTGAAGAAAGTTTGCAGCGTTTGCCTAATTGGCTCTTTGTTTCTGCTTCAAGAAGCGCGCGGAGAGTGTGTTTTATGAGGCATTCGATAATGTTATGCAGGTTTTCTCGGAAGAGTAGCTCTATTAGAATAACATTTTACACAAAGCAAGCTTGTCTTTACTGTTGTCATTACTACATTTTATAACAACTATTCGTATCACACAATTGAGGATATAGACCAATATAATAAAACAAAAACAAAAAAACATATCGAAAACTTAGACGGCTTTTAAATCGTCATTTCTACAATTAATACAATAATAAATTGTAGGTCTACCACAGACAAAACGAAGCTAAATTAAAGAATTCAGTTTTATTACTTTTCTTCGTTTACTTTTTTTCAGTTTTATGAGCGAGTGATTTTCTTTTATATTAGAAAACAGATTTCACACCCAGAATTAGATAGTTTCTTTCTAAATACTATAGGCTATTCAGTGACACTTGTAGCGTCACTTGTACTGCCATCAATATTATAAATTAAGTTGTACTCCGTTCTTTTGTTTTTATTTAATATTCTCGCGAATTAAGTATAATTGTCCTCGATTTCCTAGAAGCTAGTCTAGTGATTCATTACGGCACGATTGAAATAAACATTAATTATATAATATGGTACGAATGAAATAATTTGGTAATAAAAACCAATTGGTAATAATAATAAAGTTCTTTTAAAAACTGCATAAAGTATATGTCATTCTGTGGAGTGTTATAATAAAACAATTATATTATTTTAATATGTTATAATTGTATCATATTACATTAATAAATATAGGTTACGTATTTAGAAAAACATTTATAAAAACAGCCACAAATTAAGGTAACTAAATCTCAAATGACAACAACAAATTCATGAAACACGCTGTCCGTTCGGATTATTAACTGTACTTAAGTTGCGGCAGGGGAAGAAGACTTTAATGTATGAAAGTGCTGCTGGAAACGATTCATAAGACAGGTGTCCCCTGGCTCAAACTCAGCAAGGCGTCAGTCGCTCTCCGCGAGGCAGAGAGCCTCCGTGCCGGTGACAGGATTAACAGCAGCAACCAGCGTGCGCAGTGTTCTAGGAAGGAAGAATGGACAGTTTTCAATGGCCAGCTTCAGGGCTGGGATAAGAAGTTATAAACTAGGATGTCTTTGTGGCGGGCCATCAAGAATCGACCGAGGGCGTTTGATCCGGATGGAGGTAGACGTTCTGTGGCGCTGATGGTTCTTAGGTAATGAGGTCGCAGCTGCAGCCAAGAGAGTTGCACCTAAGACTGGACGAAAGCAGACAGGGTAGGGACTCGAAGACTTCCTCGAAATACATAATTTCTGAATAACCAAGAAAAAAGATCCCGACAAGGAACGGAGGGTTTTCGATAGGAATCTTTCCAGTCTACACCTGTTGGTGGTTGACAGAAGTGACCACCATGCGGAAGCCGCATAGGTCAGTACAGACCTGAGAAACAAAAAATAAATGGTAACTTTCGTGCACAGAGACACATGGCTGCGAGATAATTTAGAGTAATTTTGTTCGGGTAACTGTGCGTAACTGTCTTCAAGGTTTATAACGAAAGTGGTGGAGTAAGAGTAATTCTCCGCCGAATTGGCGCAGGCTAACTGGGATTTGGTAAACCTATAGTATAGGAATTATAGTCAGACGTGGCGGCTAGGTCACGCTAACAGTGTTAAGTACGACTGCGCATCTATCTGTCTGACGCTATGTCCTATATGGATTAATTTTTGCCATAAAAATTACTTTAAACGTGAAAAAAGTTGTAAATAAACAATTTTATAAAAGTCGTATGTTTAATTTTAACAGGCAGTTTTGTTATGCCAAAATGGTTTTATCGAAGGAACTACTAGAAATAATTAGGGTATAACAGTACAGAAAACCTTATAGAACATTATAGACTTACGTATTGTAGCGTTTCAATTTCTCATGGGAACATACCTCTATTATAATTTAGAAAAATTATGAATGTTTTCTTTTCTGTTGAAAGTGTTGACTTCTTGTTTACACACAGCCAGAACATTTCATTTTGAAAATGAATAATACACAAATACTACGAAAAGTTATATAAAACTGTTAAGAGTGGAAATTTACTGTGTCAAGCAGAACGGCTCACTTAATTCTATTTGGCCCGATCTCATTCAAACAAAATTAAATGTAATGAACCGAGAAAAGGCCGTCAGTTTCTAAACGGTCGTTACGTCAAACCGATGTCTCTGCTTATGACCTTGAACACATCTGACGCAGCTAATCGTACACGTGATCTGGCGTTGCTAAATTAGCAACAATTTAAAGTTTCTAGACTCCTTTTAGTCTTTTTATCAGGTTTTAACACAAAACACTGGTTTTTATCAAAGTATTCCTATTCCAAATATCAGCTTCGCTTATCATTATTTTACGCAAAATAATTTACACCATTTTTTTTTTTCTTTTATAAAATTGCTAAACTGCTATAATTGTTTTTATTATTTAGACAAAGCTTTTCGTCATTACTGACATCTTCAGGTATTAAACAACGTCTGTCAACTGTACGTTGTAGGCTTTTATACTTTAGGCCCCTCCCCTTATGTCATCGCCCCTCCTATTGGTTCTAGCTGCTACCGCTCTTCACGGGAACTTTGTCTACCTTTTTCCGTTAGGCATTTTTCTAACGTCCGTCAAATTGTTTTAAGAATCTCCCGTTAATTTCTTCATTCTTGACTTATAACCTTTTGCATTTCGTCATTTTTTAGTGTGTTATTCTTATTATTTTAATTTATTTTTGTTTATTGTTTAATATATAATAAAATATTTCTTCATTTGTAAAATCCACTTTTATATTCATTAATTTATTTTTATCTTCTTTTTTAACTTTAAGTATTTCTAGTTCTTCTATTAATTTTCTTTTTTGCGGATTGTTTTCTATTTTTATTATTTCCATATTTTCCTTGGGATTTATGAATTTATGGCCTGATTCGTTGAAATGTCTTGCATATAGTGAGTTCGTTACTCTAACCCCTTCTCCTTTTGCGTGTTCATTCATTCTAATTTTAAATTTTCTTCCAGTTTCGCCCAGATATATCTTATTACATTCCCCACATTTTAATTTGTATACGCCGCTTTTTTCTGTTAATGGAATTTCTTCAGTTTTATCATTTTTTATATATTCGAATACATTTTTCGTTTTCTTTATTCCTATCTGTATTTCATATTTTTCGAAACATTTTTGTAGCATTTTTGTTTGATATCCTATGTATGTTATTGCTCCTTTATATTTCTTTTCTTCATTTGTTTTTTCTTTTTTGTTATTTTCTATTTCTTTATTTTCCTCTATTTTCTTAACTAATCTATTAATTATTTTAGGGTTGTAATTATTATTTTTTGCTATTTGTTGTATTTTCTTTAATTCTTTTTTTTGAGTTCTTCATTTTCTAGATAATTTATAGCTCTATAACAAAATGAATTTAATGCTGCCATTTTATAATTTACTGGATGATATGATTCTTGTGGAATTATTAAATCTGAGTATGTTTCTTTCCTATATATATCGAATTTGAGTTTGTTATCTTCAATTTTAATATTGATATCCAGGAAATTAATTTCTAATCCTCCAATTTCTTCTTGAAATTTTATTGTTTTTTCTATGTTATTTAGTTGTTCCGTAAATTTTTTAAATTCATTTACTTCACCTTCCCAAACTATTAGTATGTCATCTACATACCTGATCCATTTTTTAATTCTTCTTTCTTTATCTA
Organism: Magicicada septendecula; assembly: GCA_034769895.1. NCBI lineage: Eukaryota > Metazoa > Arthropoda > Insecta > Hemiptera > Cicadidae > Magicicada > Magicicada septendecula. The sequence continues at coordinate 338,360,520 of CM068367.1, read as the reverse complement.
TATCTTTTAAAATTTTGATTTCAAAGCTATTCATGAAAATCTCTGCCATTAATGGTGAAAGGGGTGATCCCATTGGTAATCCATTTTCTTGTATGTAAAATTTGTTATTAAATCTGAAGTAGTTCTGGTTTAGGCATAATTCTAATCCTTCTATTATTTCGTTTTTCCATTCTACATTACTTAATTTGTTTTTCTTTATTATTTCTACTGTTTTTGCTATTGGTATGTTGGTGTACATATCTTTTATATCTAATGACATTAATTTTGTCTTATTTGTTATGGTAATTTCTTTTAATCTTTCTATTACCTTTTTACTATTTTCTATGCTGTGGATTTCTTCTTTTTCATATGCCATTTTGATTCTTTTACTTATTTCTTTTGATATTTTGTATGTTGGCGAATTTATAAATGATACTATAGGTCTTAATGGCATTTCTTTTTTATGTAACTTAATTTGACATCTAAATTTTGGAGCTTCAGGATTATGTTCTATTTTTTGTTTCTTTTGCCATTCTGTTAAATATGTTGTCTTTTTTATCAATTTCTTTGTTTGTGCTTGAAATTTACTTGTGTAATCATATTTTATTTCTTTATATGGTCCTTTTTGTATAAATTGTTCTGCTTTTTCGATATAATCTCTTTTGTTCATTACCACTGCTGTGTTACCTTTATCGGCTTTTATAACTATCAAATTGTTCTCCGTGATTTTCTTTTTTAATTCTCTTATATTTATTTTTATTTGTGTTTCGTTTTTATTTCTTACATTTTTGTTTTTCTTACATATTTTTTCTACTATTTCTTTTACTTCACTTCTTAATTGTTTTTTAGTTTCTTCATTTTTTATTTTATCGATTATTTCTTCACATTCTATTATTGTATTTTCTTTATCTATGTTTGTTTTTGTTGCATATTTTAAACTTTTCCCTAATAATTTATGTTCATTTTCTGTAAACTTTGTTTCTGTTAAATTTAATACTTTTTCAGCAAATTTTATTTCTTTATCTTTTTCTTTATTTTTATTTCTTGTTCCTTCCATTAATTCCTTGAGTTTCTTATTTAATCTCTCTTCCATTTTTCTTATTTTCTTTTCTATGTATTTTTCACCAAACTCTTTTCTCATTTCTTCTATTTCTATATAATTGTAACTTGTATATAATTTTTGATGTAATTGATACATTTCTTTGTTATATTTATTTATTTTACTGTATAAGTTCTTAATTTCAAGTTTTATCCATATTTTTTCCGCCATGTTTTTCACTTGGTTTGCTACTTTGCTTTTGTTATTAATTTTAATTTTTGCGTATTTTGTAGTTATTTTGTTAATTAAACACTGTTTATTAAACCAAATTTTCCCTAGCGTTTTTTTCAATTTTGCTTTAATTTTTAAATACTTAAAAAATTCCCTTACATTTTTATATTTATCTGCTTGCAATTCGCATGTTTTATTCTTCGTATTGTTTAAATTAGCAGCCATCCTTACTTTTCTTTTATAAAATTGCTAAACTGCTATAATTGTTTTTATTATTTAGACAAAGCTTTTCGTCATTACTGACATCTTCAGGTCTTAAACAACGTCTGTCAACTGTACGTTGTAGGCTTTTATACTTTAGGCCCCTCCCCTTATGTCATCGCCCCTCCTATTGGTTCTAGCTGCTACCGCTCTTCACGGGAACTTTGTCTACCTTTTTCCGTTAGGCATTTTTCTAACGTCCGTCAAATTGTTTTAAGAATCTCCCGTTAATTTCTTCATTCTTGACTTATAACCTTTTGCATTTCGTCATTTTTTAGTGTGTTATTCTTATTATTTTAATTTATTTTTGTTTATTGTTTAATATATAATAAAATATTTCTTCATTTGTAAAATCCACTTTTATATTCATTAATTTATTTTTATCTTCTTTTTTAACTTTAAGTATTTCTAGTTCTTCTATTAATTTTCTTTTTTGCGGATTGTTTTCTATTTTTATTATTTCCATATTTTCCTTGGGATTTATGAATTTATGGCCTGATTCGTTGAAATGTCTTGCATATAGTGAGTTCGTTACTCTAACCCCTTCTCCTTTTGCGTGTTCATTCATTCTAATTTTAAATTTTCTTCCAGTTTCGCCCAGATATATCTTATTACATTCCCCACATTTTAATTTGTATACGCCGCTTTCTTCTGTTAATGGAATTTCTTCAGTTTTATCATTTTTTATATATTCGAATACATTTTTCGTTTTCTTTATTCCTATCTGTATTTCATATTTTTCGAAACATTTTTGTAGCATTTTTGTTTGATATCCTATGTATGTTATTGCTCCTTTTTATTTCTTTTCTTCATTTGTTTTTTCTTTTTTGTTATTTTCTATTTCTTTATTTTCCTCTATTTTCTTAACTAATCTATTAATTATTTTAGGGTTGTAATTATTATTTTTTGCTATTTGTTGTATTTTCTTTAATTCTTTTTGTTTGAGTTCTTCATTTTCTAGATAATTTATAGCTCTATAACAAAATGAATTTAATGCTGCCATTTTATAATTTACTGGATGATATGATTCTTGTGGAATTATTAAATCTGAGTATGTTTCTTTCCTATATATATCGAATTTGAGTACAATACGAAGAATAAAACATGTGAATTGCAAGCAGATAAATATAAAAATGTAAGGGAATTTTTTAAGTATTTAAAAATTAAAGCAAAATTGAAAAAAACGCTAGGGAAAATTTGGTTTAATAAACAGTGTTTAATTAACAAAATAACTACAAAATACGCAAAAATTAAAATTAATAACAAAAGCAAAGTAGCAAACCAAGTGAAAAACATGGCGGAAAAAATATGGATAAAACTTGAAATTAAGAACTTATACAGTAAAATAAATAAATATAACAAAGAAATGTATCAATTACATCAAAAATTATATACAAGTTACAATTATATAGAAATAGAAGAAATGAGAAAAGAGTTTGGTGAAAAATACATAGAAAAGAAAATAAGAAAAATGGAAGAGAGATTAAATAAGAAACTCAAGGAATTAATGGAAGGAACAAGAAATAAAAATAAAGAAAAAGATAAAGAAATAAAATTTGCTGAAAAAGTATTAAATTTAACAGAAACAAAGTTTACAGAAAATGAACATAAATTATTAGGGAAAAGTTTAAAATATGCAACAAAAACAAACATAGATAAAGAAAATACAATAATAGAATGTGAAGAAATAATCGATAAAATAAAAAATGAAGAAACTAAAAAACAATTAAGAAGTGAAGTAAAAGAAATAGTAGAAAAAATATGTAAGAAAAACAAAAATGTAAGAAATAAAAACGAAACACAAATAAAAATAAATATAAGAGAATTAAAAAAGAAAATCACGGAGAACAATTTGATAGTTATAAAAGCCGATAAAGGTAACACAGCAGTGGTAATGAACAAAAGAGATTATATCGGAAAAAGCAGAACAATTTATACAAAAAGGACCATATAAAGAAATAAAATATGATTACACAAGTAAATTTCAAGCACAAACAAAGAAATTGATAAAAAAGACAACATATTTAACAGAATGGCAAAAGAAACAAAAATAGAACATAATCCTGAAGCTCCAAAATTTAGATGTCAAATTAAGTTACATAAAAAAGAAATGCCATTAAGACCTATAGTATCATTTATAAATTCGCCAACATACAAAATATCAAAAGAAATAAGTAAAAGAATCAAAATGGCATATGAAAAAGAAGAAATCCACAGCATAGAAAATAGTAAAAAGGTAATAGAAAGATTAAAAGAAATTACCATAACAAATAAGACAAAATTAATGTCATTAGATATAAAAGATATGTACACCAACATACCAATAGCAAAAACAGTAGAAATAATAAAGAAAAACAAATTAAGTAATGTAGAATGGAAAAACGAAATAATAGAAGGATTAGAATTATGCCTAAACCAGAACTACTTCAGATTTAATAACAAATTTTACATACAAGAAAATGGATTACAAATGGGATCACCGCTTTCACCATTAATGGCAGAGATTTTCATGAATAGCTTTGAAATCAAAATTTTAAAAGATATAGATAAAGAAAGAAGAATTAAAAAATGGATCAGGTATGTAGATGACATACTAATAGTTTGGGAAGGTGAAGTAAATGAATTTAAAAAATTTACGGAACAACTAAATAACATAGAAAAAACAATAAAATTTCAAGAAGAAATTGGAGGATTAGAAATTAATTTCCTGGATATCAATATTAAAATTGAAGATAACAAACTCAAATTCGATATATATAGGAAAGAAACATACTCAGATTTAATAATTCCACAAGAATCATATCATCCAGTAAATTATAAAATGGCAGCATTAAATTCATTTTGTTACAGAGCTATAAATTATCTAGAAAATGAAGAACTCAAACAAAAAGAATTAAAGAAAATACAACAAATAGCAAAAAATAATAATTACAACCCTAAAATAATTAATAGAATAGTTAAGAAAATAGAGGAAAATAAAGAAATAGAAAATAACAAAAAAGAAAAAACAAATGAAGAAAAGAAATATAAAGGAGCAATAACATACATAGGATGTCAAACAAAAATGCTACAAAAATGTCTCGAAAAATATGAAATACAGATAGGAATAAAGAAAACGAAAAATGTATTCGAATATATAAAAAATGATAAAACTGAAGAAATTCCATTAACAGAAAAAAGCGGCGTATACAAATTAAAATGTGGGGAATGTAATAAGATATATCTGGGCGAAACTGGAAGAAAATTTAAAATTAGAATGAATGAACACGCAAAAGGAGAAGGGGTTAGAGTAACGAACTCACTATATGCAAGACATTTCAACGAATCAGGCCATAAATTCATAAATCCCAAGGAAAATATGGAAATAATAAAAATAGAAAACAATCCGCAAAAAAGAAAATTAATAGAAGAACTAGAAATACTTAAAGTTAAAAAAGAAGATAAAAATAAATTAATGAATATAAAAGTGGATTTTACAAATGAAGAAATATTTTATTATATATTAAACAATAAACAAAAATAAATTAAAATAATAAGAATAACACACTAAAAAATGACGAAATGCAAAAGGTTATAAGTCAAGAATGAAGAAATTAACGGGAGATTCTTAAAACAATTTGACGGACGTTAGAAAAATGCCTAACGGAAAAAGGTAGACAAAGTTCCCGTGAAGAGCGGTAGCAGCTAGAACCAATAGGAGGGGCGATGACATAAGGGGAGGGGCCTAAAGTATAAAAGCCTACAACGTACAGTTGACAGACGTTGTTTAAGACCTGAAGATGTCAGTAATGACGAAAAGCTTTGTCTAAATAATAAAAACAATTATAGCAGTTTAGCAATTTTATAAAAGAAAAGTAAGGATGGCTGCTAATTTAAACAATACGAAGAATAAAACATGCGAATTGCAAGCAGATAAATATAAAAATGTAAGGGAATTTTTTAAGTATTTAAAAATTAAAGCAAAATTGAAAAAAACGCTAGGGAAAATTTGGTTTAATAAACAGTGTTTAATTAACAAAATAACTACAAAATACGCAAAAATTAAAATTAATAACAAAAGCAAAGTAGCAAACCAAGTGAAAAACATGGCGGAAAAAATATGGATAAAACTTGAAATTAAGAACTTATACAGTAAAATAAATAAATATAACAAAGAAATGTATCAATTACATCAAAAATTATATACAAGTTACAATTATATAGAAATAGAAGAAATGAGAAAAGAGTTTGGTGAAAAATACATAGAAAAGAAAATAAGAAAAATGGAAGAGAGATTAAATAAGAAACTCAAGGAATTAATGGAAGGAACAAGAAATAAAAATAAAGAAAAAGATAAAGAAATAAAATTTGCTGAAAAAGTATTAAATTTAACAGAAACAAAGTTTACAGAAAATGAACATAAATTATTAGGGAAAAGTTTAAAATATGCAACAAAAACAAACATAGATAAAGAAAATACAATAATAGAATGTGAAGAAATAATCGATAAAATAAAAAATGAAGAAACTAAAAAACAATTAAGAAGTGAAGTAAAAGAAATAGTAGAAAAAATATGTAAGAAAAACAAAAATGTAAGAAATAAAAACGAAACACAAATAAAAATAAATATAAGAGAATTAAAAAAGAAAATCACGGAGAACAATTTGATAGTTATAAAAGCCGATAAAGGTAACACAGCAGTGGTAATGAACAAAAGAGATTATATCGAAAAAGCAGAACAATTTATACAAAAAGGACCATATAAAGAAATAAAATATGATTACACAAGTAAATTTCAAGCACAAACAAAGAAATTGATAAAAAAGACAACATATTTAACAGAATGGCAAAAGAAACAAAAAATAGAACATAATCCTGAAGCTCCAAAATTTAGATGTCAAATTAAGTTACATAAAAAAGAAATGCCATTAAGACCTATAGTATCATTTATAAATTCGCCAACATACAAAATATCAAAAGAAATAAGTAAAAGAATCAAAATGGCATATGAAAAAGAAGAAATCCACAGCATAGAAAATAGTAAAAAGGTAATAGAAAGATTAAAAGAAATTACCATAACAAATAAGACAAAATTAATATCATTAGATATAAAAGATATGTACACCAACATACCAATAGCAAAAACAGTAGAAATAATAAAGAAAAACAAACTAAGTAATGTAGAATGGAAAAACGAAATAATAGAAGGATTAGAATTATGCCTAAACCAGAACTACTTCAGATTTAATAACAAATTTTACATACAAGAAAATGGATTACCAATGGGATCACCGCTTTCACCATTAATGGCAGAGATTTTCATGAATAGCTTTGAAATCAAAATTTTAAAAGATATAGATAAAGAAAGAAGAATTAAAAAATGGATCAGGTATGTAGATGACATACTAATAGTTTGGGAAGGTGAAGTAAATGAATTTAAAAAATTTACGGAACAACTAAATAACATAGAAAAAACAATAAAATTTCAAGAAGAAATTGGAGGATTAGAAATTAATTTCCTGGATATCAATATTAAAATTGAAGATAACAAACTCAAATTCGATATATATAGGAAAGAAACATACTCAGATTTAATAATTCCACAAGAATCATATCATCCAGTAAATTATAAAATGGCAGCATTAAATTCATTTTGTTATAGAGCTATAAATTATCTAGAAAATGAAGAACTCAAACAAAAAGAATTAAAGAAAATACAACAAATAGCAAAAAATAATAATTACAACCCTAAAATAATTAATAGAATAGTTAAGAAAATAGAGGAAAATAAAGAAATAGAAAATAACAAAAAAGAAAAAACAAATGAAGAAAAGAAATATAAAGGAGCAATAACATACATAGGATATCAAACAAAAATGCTACAAAAATGTTTCGAAAAATATGAAATACAGATAGGAATAAAGAAAACGAAAAATGTATTCGAATATATAAAAAATGATAAAACTGAAGCAATTCCATTAACAGAAGAAAGCGGCGTATACAAATTAAAATGTGGGGAATGTAATAAGATATATCTGGGCGAAACTGGAAGAAAATTTAAAATTAGAATGAATGAACACGCAAAAGGAGAAGGGGTTAGAGTAACGAACTCACTATATGCAAGACATTTCAACGAATCAGGCCATAAATTCATAAATCCCAAGGAAAATATGGAAATAATAAAAATAGAAAACAATCCGCAAAAAAGAAAATTAATAGAAGAACTAGAAATACTTAAAGTTAAAAAAGAAGATAAAAATAAATTAATGAATATAAAAGTGGATTTTACAAATGAAGAAATATTTTATTATATATTAAACAATAAACAAAAATAAATTAAAATAATAAGAATAACACACTAAAAAATGACGAAATGCAAAAGGTTATAAGTCAAGAATGAAGAAATTAACGGGAGATTCTTAAAACAATTTGACGGACGTTAGAAAAATGCCTAACGGAAAAAGGTAGACAAAGTTCCCGTGAAGAGCGGTAGCAGCTAGAACCAATAGGAGGGGCGATGACATAAGGGGAGGGGCCTAAAGTATAAAAGCCTACAACGTACAGTTGACAGACGTTGTTTAAGACCTGAAGATGTCAGTAATGACGAAAAGCTTTGTCTAAATAATAAAAACAATTATAGCAGTTTAGCAATTTTATAAAAGAAAAGTAAGGATGGCTGCTAATTTAAACAATACGAAGAATTTACACCATTAATCACAAGTCTCAATTAAATCAAAGTCTTAAACTATCTAGTTGGTGACTTTGAAATCTACTTAGAAAAGTAAGCATACTGAATGAAATATTATTTTAACTGTTTATAAAAGGACTGAAAATAACGAACGAAACACTACAATGTACAAAAGGTGTCCTACACATAACGAATGTCAAAAACTGACAGTGTAGAAATGTATTTCCTCTCCAGTGACTCATACCAAAAAGAATAATTTATACATTATAATGTCTTAGAGCGAATTGAGTTATAATAACCTTCGTTGTAACAAATAATAGAAAGGTAAATTTATATAAATAAATTATTTTGTATACGTTGACTTAAAATATTTTCCTAATGCATAATTACAAATAGAAAACCCTATGTACGAGTGTTACCTTATTTAAAACGGTGGAACTGCTCGTAATGACCTAGTGTCAAAATTTATATAATTTTATACTGCAGTTTTATTCACAGACAGTCTATTTTTACGTCTATGTTAATAATTCTTGTAATAACAAGTATACGTAGCCCACATTATAATGTGTAAACGTGAGTGAATGAGTGTGTGTGTGTGTGTGTGTGTTTGTAGGAAACATGCTTATGTACGTGTAAGTAGAATACGTAGTGTTGCGGTTTGGAAGCTCTTGAAGAATCGTGAGTTATTCCAAAAACGCTAAGTGGGAAAGGCTGGATTGTATGTTAGAAAGAAATGGACTGTATTGAAGATATTGAACATGCGTTTATTGAAAAATTTGTATTGTTAGTTACGATCGGCACGTGCGGATGCATTTGTGGCAATAACGCCCGAAATTAATTTTGAATAAAATCGTGGTCCATTGTAGATGGACGCAGGTAATTGAATTAAAGGAAATCTTATGAATGCATGCCAAAAAATATGCAGAAGCCGCGGCTGGAAGAGAAGTGTTTTACGAGAGTTGCGCTCGGAGCCTTGCTAGAAACTAAACTTGCCTGTAGCCGGCTGCAGCGTTTGATAAGCGCGTGACGTCATCCGCGCGTGCCGTGTTCCGGGGGTAGACCGCGTACAGCTGATAAACCAGTACAAAGTTTAAACATACTGCCCGCCAAAATCGGGGCGATTTTGTACATTAAAGGTTAAATTGAATAATATAATAATTAGGCTTACATGTCGAAAGCGATACAATAGTTGGCGTATTGGCCACAGTGTAATAACATAATAAACATAATATGAATTCAATTAACAATCACCAGACATACAATAAATTAACCCTTATGCCAATAGCAAGGGCTTACTGACGTTAAAATTACTCAAACCATAATAGTAGTACAATACGCACAATAATACAATAATTAAGTAGATATTGATCTTTCCCAAATACTACCCCTTGATATTTGCCAAGCATTACAATAACAAGTGATAACACCATAAAAATACAATAATTTCCCCATGATATTGACACAACAACCCCAATAAATTTCATAATATGTGACCCTTAGAAAATACAATACATATAGAATAATTGACACTATAAATAACACTTGTGGTTCTCAGAATTTGAATCACACAAACATATTGGCAATACACAACATCCATAATAATTGATAGTACATATGAAACACAGTCACTATTGCAGTAATAGCTAGCGGCACGTAAACAATATTACAATGCTTATGATACAATTGACTTGTATGCTCGCCCCGGGGAATGTCCCGGGCGTGGTCCATGTAATGTGACAAATTCACAGTCCTAGCATGTCTCGTATGGCACGCATACGATTAGTGTGTAGCCACCGGAAGGGGGCATAATTTGTGGATGGGTCGGCGTAAGATACCTAGAGCGGTGCGAACTTCTGCGACGCGTACTAGGGAATCTTGACCCGGAAAAACATTGGTAATTACCCCACGCTTCCATTCTAGAGGGGGGGAATTGTCATCCAAAATGAGGACAAGCTGTCCAACATTCAAATTCCTTAGCGGGGTGCGCCATCTATTGTGCTGCTGCAGCTGGTGCAGATAATCCACACACACACACACACACACACACACACACACACACACACACACACACACACACACACACACACACACATGCATGTGAATAACGTGATGTAAGCCTTGGTCGTGGACTTAGAGCGCTGCCCGCCATGGCGTAAAAGTACAGGACCGGCGTAATCCACGGCCGACTGTGAGAATGGCCTTGAAGGCGTGACCCTTGAATGGGGTAACTGACCTAGTAGTTGATTCGCGCCTTTAGCCCGGAAACGAAAACAAGTGACACACTTATGTATCGCTGAGCGGATATAGGATTTGTCGTGTGTGATCCAATACTTTCGCCTAAGCGAAGCTTGAGTTGATTGCACTCCAGCGTGCAACAAACGGATGTGTTCGTGTTCAATTATTAATCTCGTGAGATGAGAGTGCGGGTGCAAAATTATTTGGTGTTTACTCTCGTAGCTAAGTGGGGAGAATTGCAAGCGTCCACCCACTCTTAAAATGCCCAATTCATCCAGGAATGGGTTGAGAGCAAGAATTTTACTACTGCGAGGAAGGCACCGGTGTGCCTCAAGTTCCATAACTTCTACGCCGAAATGCAACTGCTGAGATTGCCGGACAAAAATCAAGAGCGTGTCAGACAATTCTTGAGCTGACAAAAAGGACGTGTCTCTATCAACCACTGCGAGCCTAGAATTGCGAAAAAATCGACGGCAATATGCGAAGACGCGAATAAGCCTCGTAAGCGATGAATAATTTTCAACATAACTATGCGTTGAGGACGCGGCAATTAGTGAGGTTTGAACCTGCTTGCGACGTTCCTCCTCAAGGTCGGGAAAGGTACAGGGAGTATTAATGTCGAACGCGCTGACCGGCCACGAAGCCGAATCATGAGCTAACCAGGAAGGACCATGCCACCATTGAGTATGACAGTGCAAACTACGAGGGAGGCAACCGCGCGTTAAAACGTCGGCAGGGTTGTCAGCTGATACTACATGACGCCAAATTCCCCTGCTGCTAACAAGACGCTGTATTTCCGCGACACGGTTGGCCACAAATACCTTCCAGCGAGAAGATTGCTGATGTATCCAGTACAACGCTATCATCGAATCCGAATAAAGATATAGTCCGTCAAAATTGTAATCGATGGCGTTTAAAACCTTGGACGTTAATTGAGCCAACAATAAACAAGCACAAAGTTCAAGTCGTGGTAGCGTTATCTGTTTCAGCGGAGCGACCCTAGATTTAGCACACAACAAGTTTGATGATATGGCGCCGTTCGAATAGACCGCCCGCACATAAATTCAACACGCGTAACCTTTAGCCGAAGCGTCGGCGAATCCGTGCAGCTGTAATGAACTAATTGGGTAATTGTTCGAACTCTTAACCGACCTCGTAATCTCAAAATGAGTGTCGGAGACTAATTGAGCGTATAATTCCAACCATTGATTGGCCAATGATCCAGATAGGGGTTCGTCCCAATCTGTGCCCGCCAACCACAACTGTTGCACGAAATGCTTGCAGTAAAATGTGATGGGAGCGATCAATCCTAAAGGATCATAGATCCCGGCGATGATAGACAACACGCTTCTCTTGTTGAAAACGGTTGAATTTTCATCACCCCTAACGGTGTATAAAAAGTTATCCCTTTCAACGTTCCATTGGATACCCAATGTACGCACGTTTTGGCCTTTGCTGAAGTCACGGGTTACTTGGGCGCGAAGGGTCATAATCTTATGGTGGTTAGAGAACCATTTATGTAACGAAAAACCATACCTACTCAACAACCTCACGATCTCGCATTTCATTTCAGCTAAGCCGTTCGGATCATCCGAACCCGTTATGAGATCGTCTACGTAAAAGTCATTTGCTATGGCCTTAGCAGTTGTAGGGTAGTCGGGTTCATTTTCGTAGGCTATCTGAGCCAGACAACGTGTAGCAAGGAAGGAAGCACTAGCAGTGCCGTATGTAACCGTCCTTAGCGCGTAATGTCGCAATTCCTTGTGCGGCGCATCACGCCAAACGATGCGTTGCAGGTTTGAATCCTTGGGATTAACAATGATCTGGCGATACATCTTTTCTATGTCCGCAATAAGTACGTATCGGTGGGTACGGAACCGAACCATTATCGAAAACAGATCCTGCTGGATCGTAGGACCGACCATTAAAGTATCGTTAAGGGACAAATTATTGGTGGTTTTAGCGGAGGCGTCAAATACCACGCGCAATTTAGTGGTTAAGCTAGAGTCTTTGAAGACTGCGTGATGGGGCAGATAAAAGACCTCTGACCTGTCAAGCGACAGATCGTATTCATTTAGCGGCGACATGTGGCCAAGTTTCAGATAGTCACTCATGAACTCGCTATAATCCTTATAAAGGATAGGGTTCTGCTTGAACTTGAACGATTGGAATCTGCGTATGGCTCCGCGGAGAGAATCTCCCAAATGTAATTTATCAGATCTGCGGGGCAGGGATACCACGAATCTCCCATCGCGGTTACGGCTAGTGGTTTCCACGAAATGCCTTTCACACGGCGAGTCTTCAGATCGGGCTTCGCGACTAGAGATCTCCTCCAACTTCCAAAATTCTTTTAGTTGCGAGGAAATCTGATTATCATCCTTACAGACCATGAAGGAAGAAACCGTTTTAGTTATATCGACGTTGAATGGTAAGTCACCGGCCAAAATAAATGCTAACTTGGTTTCCTGAATTATAGGAAAGTGTGGTCCGCGCGTAAATTTCATAGGTTCAATTAGTTGGAGAAAATATTGAGCGCCGATTAATATATCGACTTGCGCCGAACGATGTAGATGAGGATCCGCCAAGAATATGCGCTTGGGTAAATTCAAAGAGGCAAGATTGAACGACTCCGCCGGTAAATTATTAGTTATACTGGGTAATACGGCACAGCGTACGTTTAACGTGAAGGGTTTATAGCGTGAATGTAGCCTTACATTAGTACTGAAGTCAGCCTGGGAAAGCGAGTTGTTTATACCCGTAATGGGTAGTTGTGATTTAACCAATTGGAGGCCCATTCTGCGGGCGAAATCCATTGTGCAAAAGTTCGCTTGAGAACCGGAATCCAGTAATATCCTAACGGGAAATTTTTTGCCGACTTTATTGGATGTCGTACAGACGGCGGTAGATAACATACCGATTTATTGGTCTGTGATTTCAGTGAACACTGGTTGTTAACAGAATTTACGTCCCTGTTGGGGACATGAATCGTGGTGTGGTGACGCCTAGAACATTTTTTACATGAGAATTTTGAGGGACATTTTGAGCTCTCGTGTCCCGAACGGAGGCTGTTAAAGCAAAGTTTGTTTTTTATTAACGCGTTTTTTCTATCAGGGATAGACAGCGATGTAAATTGTGGGCAGTCGCTAAGTCTATGTCCACCGTTACACAGCCTGCATAAATTGTTTCTAATATGTGAGTGGAATGCGCCCTTTGGAGTGCTTATCTGTTTAACTGCCTAAGGAGACTTATCGCTTTTGTTCAACCCGCTCGTTGGGCTAGTCACGTTATCGAGATTTTGCAGTAATTTTCTTCGTGAATTTAGAAAATTTATAAAATTATTAAAATCAGGGAATTTATGCTCCGATAAACTCTCTTTCCACAAACGTAAAGTGTAATTGTCAAGTTTTTTGGCTAAATAATTTACGACAATAATTTCGAACGTGTTGACTGGCAGTTTGAGATTATTTAAAGCGTTTATATTGGCAGAGATTTGATCAATAAATTGCGATATGCTAACTTGGGATTCCTGTTGAACTAATGGTACGTCCAGGACATTCCACACGTGGTGAGCGGAAACAATTAGCTTACTATCATATCTATTCCTCAACAGATCGATAGCCACCGCGTAATTCTCATGAGTGATGGGCAACGATTTTATTACATTAAGCGCCTCGCCATGTAATGACGAGTGCAAATAGTGAAGTTTCTGTATATCCGTCAGATCTGCTCTGACATGAATTAATTCAAGAAAAATATGGTAATAATGTTGCCACTCAACAATACTACCCTCAAACCGTGGTAATTTTATTGGTTCCAATTGAATGGGGGGTGTTTTAGGCTGTTTACCTTCAGCATTAATTACTGGTTTTTGGTTCATATGCTCAGCTTGCTCCAGCAGGTGTTGCAATTTACATTCTATAGTACAGAGATCGTCCTCCGTTTGTACTCTATCACTCGTTAAAGCAACGTCCGCTTCCTCCGCTTCGATTTGTGTCTGAATCTCGTCATATTTGGTGGATAATTCCATCAAATGACGCAGTTTTATTTTCAGCGCATGAGGATCGCTGTTTAACAAATCGAAGTTATCCGCGAAGGTATTTACTCGGGATATTGAGGCCTTAATTGTGCCTCGTTTTTTTATTAGAGCCCTTACATCGGCCATTATTATAGTTTAAAATAAAAAAAAGGAAAAATATTTAGAAATAAATTGAGCATAGAGCATGTGAACCACAAACTTAATTTTAAATGAGTTTAAATACGTTTCGGTAGCTAGCGATCGTTGTTTTGAACATAAACTTACTCTCTCTAACTAATCAAGCTTTGTTGGAAGTTAAATTATTGAAATTATGAATCTAAATGGTAACAAAGTATATCTTTATCTTTAAAGTTTTAACTGATAATGAGCTGCCAACCATTTATTAATTTGTATTGTGTAATTAGGTGTATGTTTATAAAAACGTGTTAAAAAATAACCACTAAAGTGAAATATTATTAAACGTCAAATATAAGTAAAGTTTATAGTCACGTGGCCGTCGATCCATTCGTGATGAAGCTGGCTTCGATCCCGTTTGGAGCTGCTACACCTCCTGTCTCTGCTGGTCAGCCGACGCCCCACGTTGTACCCTCCATCAATTAAAGCTGTGGAATCTTTTTTGATGACCTCGCAAATGTTGTCCTGCTTTGTCCCGTCGTCTCTGGTCTACTGCTTGGCCGAATCTTGTCGAGATGACTGCGACGTGATTCAGAATAATGGTGTCGCTCAGGACGAGAGTGATGCCCGTAGGGCGTGATTAAATTCAGCTCGGTTGTTCCAGAAATGATGCGGATAAGAAATGCTGTCGCTTGTGGACCCAAACATGAGCAATCCGTCCCGTGGTGACCAAAAACGTTTTCGTTTTTGGGCCAAAATTATGAAATCCTGTTCGGTGGGACCAAAAATGATGTCGTTTTTGGGCCCGAAAATATGAAATCCTGCCCGGATGGACCAAAATGTTGCGGTTTGGAAGCTCTTGAAGAATCGTGAGTTATTCCAAAAACGCTAAGTGGGAAAGGCTGGATTGTATGTTAGAAAGAAATGGACTGTATTGAAGATATTGAACATGCGTTTATTGAAAAATTTGTATTGTTAGTTACGATCGGCACGTGCGGATGCATTTGTGGCAATAACGCCCGAAATTAATTTTGAATAAAATCGTGGTCCATTGTAGATGGACGCAGGTAATTGAATTAAAGGAAATCTTATGAATGCATGCCAAAAAATATGCAGAAGCCGCGGCTGGAAGAGAAGTGTTTTACGAGAGTTGCGCTCGGAGCCTTGCTAGAAACTAAACTTGCCTGTAGCCGGCTGCAGCGTTTGATAAGCGCGTGACGTCATCCGCGCGTGCCGTGTTGCTGGGGTAGACCGCGTACAGCTGATAAACCAGTACAAAGTTTAAACACGTAGATACACATATAATAGTGTGTACTTGTGCGTGCCTGTGTGGTTTTTACTTCTTACACTTCAATTTGCTTGTACTTATTTAATTTATTATTTACTTTATGATAGGTTACTTTAAGTCACTATAATACTTTACTTTGAACATGTAAAATTCGTTATACTGGTGGATATTATTCATTCATTATATTCATTTAGCAAGTATATACAAAATCATCCTTTCATTTGCATAAATTAAAATTTATTATAATAATTATTAAACAATCATCAGAGATCATTATAGTAATACGGGTTCTTATTACATGTACACAGAAGAAATCAGTTAGCAGATAATATAAACGGGATTAATAATTTAATTCTTAATAATTGTAAAATATAAGTTATACTAGCTGGATACCCGTGATTATCAGAAAAAAACGGAATATGAAATCAGAAAAAAGAAAAAGGTTATTTGTGAAGCTTAGATACCGGTATTTTGAAACTAAGAGAAACTATTTAAGCTACTTAAGCTCGATTAATTTGAAGATGATCAACCTTGAAAATGATCAATTTGATCAAGTTCGATCAATAAACTATTAAAGCTTGAAAATTAATGAGTTATCAACAATTACGCCGTAATAACGTAGGCTTTAAAGTTTTCAAAACCCTTTCTTAGCGAGCAACTAGAGGGCAAGAGGAACATACGTGCCGAATTTCAAGTTTGTAGGCTTTATAGTTATGGAGATTTCGTGATGAGTGAGTGTATGAATCAGTGAGTGGTATTTGGCTTTTATGTATATGGATATAGATAGGCCTACATATAGGTGCTGTGTTTCACCAGCATTGAACCATTTGTAGTACAATCGAAACAGGATTTATTTGGTTTGCTTGAACGTTTTTCATATGCAACTGGCCAAAGAATGTCTCCGTACCCTGTTCGGAATATATGTGCCGAACTTAGAACTCAAAATAAACCCTCAACGCCACATAGCAAGGAATAGAGGGACAGTTTGAACTGTGTCGCGATTATTTTCGCGCCTCCTCGTGGTTATAGGTTAGATGAAAAAAATACTGATTAGTAACTCCCCAAAAGCATAAAGCAAAGTAAAAAAAATAAACATTAGACTTCCAGGAAGCGTACAGTTGAAAAAAAGCTGCATTATCAGTGTTACGGTTTTTAGCGGGTTTTCGCGGTTAGGCGTTAAAGTTTTCAAAACCCTTTCTTAGCGAGCACCTAGAAGCCAAGAGGAACATACGTACCGAATTTCAAGTTTGTAGGCTTTATAGTAATGGAGATTTCGTGATGAGTGTGTGTATGAATAAGTCAGTGGTATTTCGCTTTTATATATATAGATTTCATCCAACAAATTCCAAAATATTAAAATTATTTCTTTTTATTTTTATTATTTCATCTATGGTACATCGAAAAATGTTCGAAGTTTACTCACACCCTGAACGTTAGAGTTATGTAATTGCTTCATATGACTAATATTATATATTTAACTCCAAATGCTACGATAAGTTTATAATTGATCCCATAATGCTCAGTTATAGACTAGGAGTGTCATTGAGACAAATGGGCGGAGCATTTGATATTCATAATATTTTGTTTATCAATATTTTTACAATTAACCGTCTTTGATCCGTTAGATAAATAGATTCGTAATAATATATTTATCAGTATTTTTACAATCAACAAAATACATACACTTTTACGATACACACTTTTTATTGAATACACTACATTATAGTACAATATACATTAATTGTCATTAGACATATTCCACAACCTTTGCAACTCATCTCTACGATCAACCATTGATGGACTTCTATTAATTTTTATCAGTCTATGAAAATTAAACGCCGGTTTTAATAGTAATCCTTCTAATGTTTTCACTCTTGAAAGATCAACATATGTTAATCCAACCTGAAATTCATTGTCTCCTAAATTAACAATTGCCTTATTTAATGCTATCCCTTGCAATCTATATATACTAACAGCATATGCTAACATTAACGGAAATTGTTTGCGAGTACAAGAAATTTCATTTTCCTTGAATGATGCCACTGTTGGTACAATGGTTATTGATTCTCGTACAGAACTGGTCCTGTATATTTTTCGAAAAATACAAGTATACATATTGGCATGTGATTGTTATAATTTTCGCATTCAACTGCCTGGTCATAAATAATATCAGTCCCAACTGAACCTTTGGCTAGTCCTTTCGTGAACCAAAGATTTTTTCTAAGGATAACTTGACCACCTTTACATAAACGTAATTGGGCAAATAATCCCTGAGCATCGTCAGATTTTGCTAGAGAGGCTTCTGGGCAATTATGAATTGCATTGATTAGAACCACGGGTTGTTTATTGCTTTCTAGTTTTTCATAATTAAAACGTTCGATTTCAGCATTTTTCGACATTATAGAGACATTATCTTTGAAATTGTCCCCGATATTGTTTACATAAAACCTTTTAGGTAAGAGCTGAATAATTTTGTTCAGTGATTATTCCATTTGCGACTCTATTTAAAGTCTCTCTGAAATTTTTTTGATCATCGCCTTGCTGTCTCATAATCTCCGTTAAAAACAAAACTTTTTTGAACTGTTTATATAATTCTGTTTATATAATTCTGAACTGTTTATAAGATTCGATTGAATGGTCTGAACATTATTACCAAAATTGTAAAGACTCCTGTCACAAACCGGTGGAAGTTGGGAACAATCACCGATTAAATACACGCAAAGACCACCAAAAGGATCAGCTGAAGAACGCTGCTTTGCTTGTTTGAGTCGCATATCCACTTTGAAAAACAAATTAAAACCCAACATACTGGCTTCATCAATAATAACGACCCTCACATCTTTTAATTCTTCTTCAAAAGCAATTTTGGATTCAGCTTCTAAATCTTTGAAAGTTCCTCCCCTTTTCTTTGAAGTATTTATTCTTGAGCTGAATGAATAGTTTGTCCAGAAATATTGTTAGCTGCCACACCAGCAGGAGCCATTAAAAGAGTTGCATCGCAGCCAAAGGGAGCAAGGAACTAACAGTCTCCGTTATATTTTGACCAATATTTATAATATTTCCTTTATAAGCATATTTACCGGGAAAGCCTCTCGATTTTACCCTATACACACGCATCACTGGTTGTACTCTTGCTATCAAGAGTTGGTCTACATACGTGAGATCCATCGGTTCTATAAGTACATCTTTAGGATCCATACGATTAACTGCAGTAAAATTATTTGGGTTTCGCTTACACTGCGGACTCATATCAAAGAATGTTTGTTGCATCAACACTCGCAAACAATTTACACATTCTCAGAATTCTAGAGATCGTAAATTATCTTCAAATTCATTCTGAAGATTTCTATATCCTGTGTTGTTTTGATCATATAACACATGATTCATGTTATGTTCTGCAGGGCCTTCAACAGTTGCTTCAGCAACATTTTGTCGCTGTCTCATCCGTCTTTGATTTGTAGTTAAACGACCAATATTTGGACCTCTTCTCCGTCGAGGCATATTATAAATAATACGTATATATAAATTGATTAATAAGAATGTATAGAATATGCGTATAAAAGAAAAAAGTACTTAAATAAAAAGTACAAAATTGAATAAGAAGTATAAGAATAATAATTTAAATAGAATTTGGATTAAAATTTACCTGAACTGTGATTCGTTGCAATATGTAATGGAAAGTTGCAGATGCATCAGCGACTACATAGATTCTCGTCTAAAAATTGGCACTTGTTCAACACTTAAGTCCAATCCGTACATCTGGCTACACCACAGAACAATGCTCTACTACTGTTTTAATTAAACACATGTGAGGGCTATGCCGGAAGCCGCACACGCACACGCACCGGCATTTGTGACACAGCAAAATCTTGTCTTATCGGGCGACACCAAGCGCGGGCGGCGGAAGACGCACACGCACACGCACCTGCACGCGAGCATCGAAATCGGCCGGTGACCGGTGAATCGCCTAGCGCCCCGTAAGTGCGAGTAAGACATAGAGCCGAAGCTGGGCCACGATATCTCTATCTCTCTTCCTTTCACTCGTTTAAGCTAAGATTTTTAAAAAATCGTAATATATTTTGAACCAAATAATTTAGAGAAATAAAAATTACATGGTTGCACTCTACAATACAGTCTGGATATATATGCAAAATTTTATTACATTCGGTTGAGTAGTTTCGGAGGAGTTCGCGGTCTAAATTGTACACAGAGTCATGGATAGAGGGCTATGCCTGGTTTCGCTACACTCATCAGGCTCCGCTCAATGATGAAGCTTACAAACTGATGTTTCTAAAGCCCCTTCACATGACTTAATTATCTACAGTAATTACCCTACAATATTACCCTATAATGAGAATGGTCAATCGACAAGAACTTCATACACCGTAAGTAAATAACTTGTTTTTGTTTTAGCCGAATCAGAATTTGCGGCGATGCGGCGATCTACGACTATCCACAAACGTCTGGGAGAGAACCATCAACAATTCGTCGTCAGTCTTTTTCACTACAGACTTTTCGTTGTACAAAGTAAACAACACATAAAATTTAACTTAAACTTATTAAATTCTACAACAGACGAGAATTTGTATTTATAGAAATTGATGCAACCAACGTGTGGCGTTTAACCCATCGTCAACAAATACGAATTTGTAATTATACAATATATATATTGCAACAATACATATATTTGCATATTTGCCCAGGGCGGTAAGATTTATATTGTAATTAGTATAAATAGAATAGGAACAGTTTTATACAATTTTGTGCAGGAATTGACAATATCTAACCTGTCGAGAGGGACACCTGCTGTGGTAGCGTAAGTTACAGCGTGTGTTAGTTTGTGTGTGTGACCACGCTACGACACGAAAATATGGGGTGATGCGAACGATTTATTGTTTTGTCTGTAATCATGTCTTAACAGGATTATAATAAACTAATTACTTGTGTTAAACCTGTAAGCAAAGACTTACGCCAATTATAAAAACACCCTTGCATTAAGGGATTTTTAACTAATGCAGTGGTATATAAAATATTGCAGAAATTTGCAATATTAAAGACGCTAAGTAATTAATGTTAATTACGGGTGTAGATAAAGAGTAATTAACATGTGTGTTATATGTGCGTGAACAGAAAAAAATTACGAAAACAATGATATCGCGCATGCTACAAGTGTGTTTACGAAATCGCTAAAATGAACAAAAAAGTGTTCGTAATTAAAAGGACGCTTTGCATGAAAGTTACAATTTCTAGCATGTCAAGAGCAATCCTGGACATGTCAGATTGACTCCAGTATAAATACGACCGACAATTTTGGGGCATTCTCAGACTCAAGAAATCTACAGACGACGTTACGCTGCCCGTTGCGGATCGACATGGACACACACACACACTACCACACTCACACAAGACGTATGGAGGAACTCAGGAGCAACAACAACAACAACATCAACCCATAGAGACAGAAAACACAGCATCATCATCATCATCATCATCATAAAATTCTCAGGATTCAGGACGCGCGCACACACACACACAACGGTAACGGCAGCAGTATGCAGATGATGACTAAATATTTATAATTTTGTTGTGAAAAGAACTTTCAGAAAGACAATTTTACATGAACAGTAATACTTAAAAATTTTAAATGTAAATAATAGTTAAAGTCAATAATTTAATTTTATAAGAAAATTTGAAAGTTACTAAATCTTTTGTTATATGTTAAAAATTTGGGTGTGTCAATAGAGTTAAATAATAGTTTGAAAGTAAATGTAATTAGTTTATTTTGTCAATAGCAACTAGTAATTTTATGCTTAAGATTAATATTATTTTTGTTTCTTTTTAAATGAGTTATTACTATTTGAAGATTGAATCAAAGTCAGACACACAAAAAATGAAAGAATATAGATGACTTATTTAACATGTCTGTTTAGTTAATAAGAGTATATGATTGTTTAGTTTTTAGATGTTATGAACAGCCTAATATGTGTGAAACTTATAAAACTGGATATTTGATCTATCTAATGTTTGAATTTTTTAATATTGGAATATTTTTCTATTAATGAATAAACCTTAGGATGATTACTTTTAAATGGTTTTAAATAATTATTTCATGTCAACAACATCTCACTCATCTTTAAAATTTATTTAATTATTGTACAGCTACACATACTTGTCGCAACGAGAAACAAAAATCCTGCGACCTGGCCGGTGTACTACACTTAATAGTTGCTTTGAGTACATGGTTCTGTATTTGTGTGAATTTATGAAATACTCGTAACGTTGCAATATATAATAACAAACGCTTTTCGGTGTCTACTGGACTTTTGCGGTACTTATGAGAATATGTATTTGTGCTTTAGGTGAACACACAAACACACATTTTAATTTAAAATAACAGAAAACTGTGGTGGTATGATAATAGGAAACTGTTAATGTATTAAAGTATTTTATATGCTTCAGAAACTCTATTTTGTAAAACAATAAGTATTATTATCTAATAAAGTGTTGTTTCCTCAAAGTGACCCCATTTCAAGCTCGCCGTTCGTATAAGCTAACCACTGTGCGCCATATTATCCTCACAGTATAAATGGTTATAAATATTCGCGTATGCGCTGACTTGCAGACTCTGTGATGATTAAGTCTCGTAAAGTCAGACGAAACAAGACGAGGTTTGGTGTTAATACGATGAGGTTGGTTAGGGCGCCAGGATTATGGTTCTGAACTTGTTTAGAATTACTTCCGTCGTTAAGATTATTTGCTGCACAAGAGTTTACGTTGCTAATGAAGTCTACTTACGAAATGGTAGTTGCAAATAATATAAATTCCTTCCCTATTGAAACTCAAGTTAGTTTAAAATGTATGAAACGCGTAATTCATTATTTATGACGTTATATTTTTTGTGCAGGTTACACATAAAAAAATGAACAAAAGCAAGAAAAACATGAATAAAACGTCAAGCTGCTGGAGAATTGTTTAGGTTGAAATTTTTTGCGTATACAAAAAATTACCGCCAATTTACACACACACACACACTCGCCACTAATTGTGACTGCAGATATTGGCAACTTAGATTCCTGCTCATTTGTTTGTTAGGAAGGTGAATATGACACAGAAAATTTGCTGGCGCAGGATAACTGTGGTAAACATAACTTCTATTTACAGAAATTATCTCACATAGTATTTGGGAATTACGTCAATTGTGAAAGATCGAACATGAACGAAAAGCACCAAAAGGTATTGTGTGTCCAAGTAGCCATGCGCCCTGAAGAATGAGTCACCTACTAGGCACTGGACTGCAAAACTACGAATTTTTAAAGGGTCGCTTAATCCTTCAGGGCGTATGGCTGCTTGGACACACAATAATGTAGGTTGAATACACAAAAGTGAAAGAATTATATTGTTTATGATTTGAAAGTTTCAAATAAAATTAAGGAAAAGATTTAATTATAGTGAATTTATTAAAACTGAGTGTAGAATAAGGAAAACAATAGTTTAATTTTAATTTTTTTAAATTTTTTGTAGTTTTATTGTATTAAATTGATTGAAAATTTTGATTGGAGTTTTTTAACACACTATATTTCGGTACAAGAAACAAAATATAATCTAATTTGTAAGCTACAATACGTATATTCAGAGATAACAGCATATATGTGGCGAGAGTAGTGTCAACGCTAGCAGAGCAACTACAAGATCAAAGCAACTGTACTGGTATCAGTTTAGCTCCCCATTCGTTTCCCCTCACACAACATTTATCAACCCTTACGCGTTGCAGTGTTAACTTGCTTGTGTGGATTCTCCTTTGTTCTTTTCTGACGAGCGTGATTTTACAACACACAGCTTACTCCTTTGTTGGAACTAATGTTATTATTTCACTTATGTCTTTTACACAGGTGAACTTTCCACCAAGTGGTAGTAACACACGGGTTACTGTACGTATACAAATCTTATTTATTTCTATATTTATAAGTACTTATTTATCTAATAAAGTAAGCGTCCATCACTTTTTAACTTTCAAAAAACTACAATTAAATTTTCAGACTATAAATCTAAAATTCTGAATTTTCAAAAACTGTTACATTACAAATTTTCGTAAAATTTACGAAATGGATAGCTACGAAAATCAGTAAGAGTTTATCGTCTGTGTGATATCAATAATATGTTAAGCTTATGGTCGATTGAGTTGTGCTGAATCAAAATTCAAATTACAAAATCTTGGTTCAGGTTTCGACATACACTTTTGTAATGTTTTGTTACTTTTTTGACAGCGATACAAATTGTAGCAAAGACCGTGTAGATACCGGTATTAGTTTACGAGTAAAATATGTACTGAGAGACCATTGTTTAAGACAACCTTATATTTATTTAAGACTAACATTAGCCACTGTTTAAGACTTATTGAATATAAGTATACTATTTTATTGCTACAACTTTCCGTTGACAGTCATTGTACCACTATTGGTAAAAACACAAGTATATGCTGATATTGAAATACGATATAAGTTAATTAATATAACAAAATAAAAGATGCACGATTTGTAATTACACTAAATACAAATCCCTGCTGAGGAAAATTTATTGACTTTACAGACCGTTCACTTGCTCATAAGCTGCAATTAAGGTCTTATTTATGTACGTACTTGTAAGGCTGACAAATTTGAACGATTAAATTACACAAGAAGTGAAACAAAAGCTCTCCCAGCTCTCAGAATTCTGAGAACAAAAAACAAAAATGGTCACTGACTGACCGGAAGCAAACAGGTCACTTACAAATATTCTTTCGAATTGAATCACTACTATTCTTTTTAAGCAATAATCTCATAAAACTCTGAACTTCTATGAGTAATAAATTGAGTACATGAGTAAAATATTAATCCAGGATTAGGCAAATACTTAACTAAGATACAAGTGACTTCCGCGAACGTACATGACCTCGGGGAGGTCAATACCGTAAAAATAGCATATTATCTGCAAGTATAAAGAAATCGCTTGTTTTCCATCAAGATAAATAACTGGGCGAATGCAGTGAAACCAACCAAACCAGTGCAACAGCCAAAAAGAGTCATATCTCTTGTACATTTGTGAAAAGTGAATTTAGGTTTTTAAATGTTTTGCGAATCTGACCAAGAAAATGTAGGACACGCGATGCCTGTTGCTGATGTTTAGTTTATTTATAACAAGTAACACAGCGTTTGGAGAGTCTTGTAACGTTTATTAAAATGATTTAAATTTTGCAGCTAAGTAGTAACCGCAACTACGACCTTTAAATATACTTATTGTTTAGTAAATTTAATATATTCAAAAATTAGATAATTTGAGAGAAACAACACAGTTATCTTGTCATAATAAAAACATTCGAAGGAAGAATGTTGCAGCAGAGTAAAGCCGTTTATTTAGTTATCTTAAGTGAACAGTGTCTGCAGTGATAACAATGGTTTCTTGTTCAGCTACACGTATCTAGTATACGCTCTACGTTTGCTTTATCGTATCACAATTTTCTGGCGTTTATTATGTTTTGTCCTTCTTTTTTTAATTGTTACTTGAATTTACTGTTTTTATGTTTGCGTTCATTTCTTTTTTGTTACTTCTAGTAGTATTAGCAAACAAGTAATTTGTAATTTATATGACAAAATGTCATAGATACCTCATAATCGCAAAATTTCTATTGATAGCTTTCTATTCTATATCCACATTTACCGTTTTAACATATGCAACATGAGCATCATGATTTTTAGATTCTCAGTCTCAATAAATTAATACCATATTAATAGTGCTTCAAACGTTTTGTATCATATTCAGTAAATAATAATATATAGAATAACAAAGCATATAGTACTGTTAAGACGGTATCACTGATCGTCGTATGGTACAGTGGAAAACAAAATACAAGACACCAGTGAAGTCACTAATAACCAGCTTTAATTATCATAAATAACAGTTTATAATCAACTCGTACAACAATTCGAGTCAGATTTCTCCACACGTAATAACAATGTCAAATAATAGAGTTCCACACAATTATTAACACAAAAACACTTCACTTCGACAAACACTCGATCCGTAAGGATCTAAGGAAATCGCTCACGTAACTGAACTGACAAGCCGGCTGCTTGGGTTTTTACAGGTAGCGCACGCCTCTTAGAAATTTTCCGTCCTCAACTTCACGTCACTTAATGCGTATCTCAAGTGTTCTTGAATACACTGGAACCTACTTGTGAGCGGCCTTGACTGGGGCAACACTTGCTACACTTGACGGGGGGAAGAGTGGAGAATGTTCTGGACTGTTCGATAGGATTCTCGCTACAATACTACATTTTTCCTAACTTCAACTCTTTCTGTCTCACATCACTGATTACATGAGACATTTCCTGTATATTGTTATGCTTACTTTACGATAATACAGCTGGAATGTAGGACAACTACACTTTTCGGCTTCTGTTCAGTTGCCACCATCGACAGTAAATAATATTTTATGTTGTCAATTTCGTGCGACGAGACATCGACAGACCTGATACTTGTGGCTCCATTATATAGCATGTCTCGAATCCATTAACTTTTCTGACCGTACGATTGTAGGAAAAATTCTAGCTTATCTCTGTTGTTGTAGAACCCAGTCGCGAGTGGGTACATCAAAGTGTCAAATAAGCCTGGCACAGTGAATCACCTTTTTGCTCTCTCGTACGTGTCTGTTGATATAATTCTTGTGTCCTAACACTTAGTTTTCACAAAACTATGTTTAAAATTAAAAATTATGTTATTTATATCGGTGTCATAAAATAATATGACTTAATCAAGAAATATTTCAAAGTACATTTAGAGTTTTAACATAGGAGAATAATGGTAGTGTCTAAATATTAGAGAAAGTAAGGTAAGAGGAGAAATACAGACAAACAAGTTTGATAACAATTTGCATTGAGTGGTATAGAAACAATCAACAGAGAATGTGAAAAATTCATTGTAAAAGTTGAGAACGTTCAAAAGCAATTTACATTTCTACAGTTGGAGCGATGTCTATGTTATGAACATTTTAGAAATGAACGGAGTACATTCAAAATTTAAATTAATAGAGAAAAATCGGATACTAAGACAGCAAACGGGAATTGGTTTTTGTTTGCTGCGTTGGTTGTTTGTTCAGAAAGTTTTAATATTGGCGTTACAGTAGTGTCTGCAGCAAACTGCGCCAATGTTATTGGAACAAAACGATATGATATATATTGCACTTCGCTCATACTTTTATATGTGTTCTGCTTTATTAACACTGAAATTGCCTTTCCTTTTCGACTTTATTGAAAAATTAATTATTTGTAGTAAAAATGATAACATTTCAAGATTCTAAAACTGTCTTGGATCCTACCGATTAATATTGAATGTTTTAGTAACAAAATTTGCTAGATTTGCAAGCGTTCGGATTGTGTTCATGTACGAATATTCACGTATTCGTTATTAGAATATTAAATGACGACATACATAAAATCATATACATGTGTACATCATATACATATATAATCTACATCGTCACCATTAACACATGCTGCCTACTGATGTTGCTTATAGTCTTTATTGGTGCAGATGTTTTCAAATGCGATAATGTGACTGCTGTCAAATACTTATTGAAAACCTTACTCAGTGACTGCCTAGTAATTTATTTCTACTATAAATTACAGTATTCCCGGTACTGTATTTACAGTATTACAGTGTTCGAGATCATCACCCAATTTTGCAGAACGTCGTTGTCGTGGTCACTATTTTGCCTCGGCAATTTCCATCGCTCACTTTTATTTGATAAGCTGTAAATTATATTACTTTTCCTAGGTTTACTGTATAAGCCTTCCCATTTAATGCTTAACAGATTTAACATAGTATTTAACAGAGTAACAGAGTCTTCATCACATCTATCTGTGCAGTTGGTAGTTTTCTGTCACCATTATCATGGTAACTTTCCGTAATCGGGATTCAAAACTTGTAGGAAGTAAAATGGGTTAAAAATTGCTGCTCAAAATTATTTTACTTCTGTTATAGATCCTCTCCATGTATTTTTAGCTGGGACTAACCTTTACACATTCCTGTTTTAGTTAGTTAATGATACCCGTCTCCGTTACACTTTCACTGAAAAACATTATGTCACCTGAAAATACAGTATTAGGTTTGAATGATACGCAGATTTCTGACTACATTGATTGTACACACTTCTGACCCGAACAGCCAACGGGAGCCGACACAGTAAACAGAATAAACACTTGAGTAACAACCCATCTGTTCTAGTCGACAACATGGAAGTTTGTATGTATAGTATGAGCAAACACACAAACACACAAACATCCATTTTTAAAACGAGAAAATATGTTTTACAGTTTCTACAATCTGCGTATTAGGGATAGGTTTCAATCGACGTCTTTCATGTCATATTACAACCATAAACATGACACACATTTTGTGTTAACCTCTGATATAATGATTTACTATTGACTTAGCAGCTCTCAATGATGTTACTATCAATAAAGCAGCTATTATGCCTTATACTTTCTACCTTCCATCTGCTTCAAGCGTCTTCTTTTTCACAGAGTCAATCAACATCTTTATTATTTCACACAAAATCGTGACTGTATTTATGGTTAAAGCTACATTTTTGAAAACTGTATTGTACTTTTCTCCTTACTGATACGGGCCAAAATTAATCAACTGTTTTGAAAGAAAAGTCATCGATCAATCTGTAGTAAGTTCTATTAAATAGGGTGTAAGTCAATTCGTGAAGTGTCGTTAAATTCTTAGGCAATAGCAAAGTTTTATGAAAAGTAATTCAATTGAATTCATGTAACAAAACTTAATTATACGTTTCCAACAAATTTGTTTTCCACTTGTTCATTTTTTCTCTTACGTGCTTCTGCCCGTGCATACGTCCTCATACGTAAGTTGTTGTGTCAGTATGCTGACAACTAACAGTGAGAACACGTAAAAACTAAGAGATATAGGCCTACATAGACATTGGTGAAAGCGTAGAAGTAAAGTCGGAGTGAAGCTAGGGGTTATCGCCTGTCAAATGAATGCCGGGATGCCGAGTTAAATGTATGTTAATGTTAAGGTTTTCTTGTGATTCGCGACTACTGTAGCGGAAACGAGGACTAACGACTCGTGTTTGGTGTCTCTCGGCTTCACTGAAAGAAAATATTTTATAGGAATCCTGACTTCTGTATACTTCCTTCATTTCACCTTGATAGACCAGATAGATCATCCTTACACAGTGAACTAGAAATAAGAAAACGTGACGGTTTGGGCAATTCACGTAAATCTGCACATTTGTATACTTTTATGTCCAACAATCTTTTATACAAACCCCCTGAATTTAATAGAATGTGATTACAAATTTTTTCGCCAGCAACACAAATGAGTGACACTCTTGTAACGATTACCAAAATGGCACTGTCATGAAATCATTTTAGAGAAATGTGTACCCTCAGAATGTTTACATACCAGTGAACAATAAGATTATAAATGAAAACAGGAAATAATTATTTTATCACGACAGTTTTCATTCAATTACTTTATTGTTAAAAATTATTCTCTTTTGTGTTTGCATTGATAGTTTCGTAGCTACAAATCCTTATAGTAACAATTTAGAAACTGTTCACTTTACTTTAAAATGCCGAAAAGTGACACATTATTTTAAACCAAAATATTCAAAGTGTAATTTAAATAACATCAACTGACTGGAAACGTAATTTAACCTGTACACTATAGTTAATTTAATCTGTACGACTATAGTATTAATGGATGCACATTAATATACTATCTGTTAATTTAAAAAAATACATATCACTCAATCTGATTTTCTTGCTTTTCCAGAAAAGTTGCTTTCCATTCCAATATGTTGCCAAATCAAAGTGTACGAGGAAAACTATGTGTAGGATGTATAACATGACGTGTGTGGTGGATAACATAAAAGTATAAATATAACATAAAGTCAGCTTGTGGATGTCAACTGTAACATAAATTAACAAGAACTACCTCACAAAAGGAACACAAAGTCGTGTCCCATTCAGTTTACCTCACAGGAAGCTGTAGAAATGAATCGCACTCACATAATGTGGCGAAGTAAATTATGAAATAACGTCAACGGGATACGGGTAAATTATTGCTGGCATTTATAATGAGAAACGCTAACTGAAAAATAATGCCAACTTACAGTGTGAAACCTCATAGTGAGGGTAATAACGGTAGGTACCCGTACGTGTTAATAAATAGCATCGATTAAGCTCAGACATAATCTTTGTGTCAAATATTTTATTTTCGTGACATTTATATACAGTACCTTGAAGATACTGTACATACGTTCATTTCCATATGCACAGAGAAACTAAGGGAATAAATATACATGTAAATATAATAAAATAATATATATGTCTATAATTAATGTATATAATTTAAAATAATGTGTGTGTGTGTGTGTGTGTGTGTGTGTGTGTGTGTGTGTGTGTGCCTACATTATACTTTTTATGCAGTGTTTCCAAAGCATCGTGCCACACTTCGGGAATCGATTCAACTTATTAAACTGAAGTAAAAATATCTAATAAACATGTGCTGAACAATTCTTCTTTTTCGTCTGTGTCTCTGTTTGTTAAAAATGATTAACTACTACCGAACGGAATGTGATGTTGAGTTAACACTTGGTATACGCAATACGTTTATCTTTTTTTATAAGTACAAAACAAAGCAAAGTATTACCTTAATTTTTTTTAATGGCGGCTAATTGGAATTCGGGTAGAAATAAGGGAGGTATTATGTTTCTTTTATAACAAAAGATTTGTCCTACTATACTTATAGTTAGGTCTATTGTTTGGCCTGTTTTGTTATCAAATAAAAGTAATATCTACGTTATTTTTAATCTGAATTCCATACAGCAGGTACCGCTGAATTGTTAAAAAAAAGGGCTAATTTTGTATGGAATTAGACATTTTTTGTTGTTAAGTGCCGATTTTGTGAAATTTAAAAATTATAATTTCAATTAGCCGTCATTAATTTTTTTTAAAAATAATACTTTGTTTTGTACTTACAGAAAATGATAAACGTACTGTTTAAACCAAATTTCAACTTTACACCTTGTTTCGTTTGGGAGTAATATCTTTTTTTTATTAAAAAAAAAAAAACAGTCCAAAAACGAAGCGTTTTTCGGAATATGTTTATTGGAAATTTTTCTCCAGTTTAATGAGTAGAATCTTTCTCGAAGTTTGGCACGATCCTTCTGGAATTTTCTGTAGAAACCTGGCAACAGAAATTGGCAGAGACCTGTAGAAACCTGGCTTAGAGATGCGCAGTGTTACAAACACGTCGTTGCGAGGCTAACAAAATTATCATTTATTTCGCACTGTACAACAGTCTTGTACAGTGTTTCGTAGTGTGAACATCGACTGCAAGAAGACTGGAGGGAACAACGGAAGTATGTGTGTGACAGAGAGGGAGATAATATCGAAGTGAGATAGTGAACTGTTATTGCGTCATCTCCCCTCTTTTCTTTCTAGATAACTTAACTATACTTGTAAGTGCGGTAATTCATGCATTGGGTCGGCCCAGATGACTGTTAGGAATGACCGTCGAGCATATACATGTTCTTGTCTGTTATGGGAGTGCCTTTTAATGATTTTTCTCTAGATCCAATCTAGTCCAGAGCACCGGTACTACAATACTACAATCATGATGGTCCCTTACCTTGCATAGGATCATCACGTCGGTCTCTATGTCTTTTCGCCACCGATTTAGCAACTTTTATGACCTTCTTCCGTCTTCTTACTTTGCCAAAGGTCTCAGCTAATTCATTGCTACCATTAAAAACTAAAAACAGAATTTGATGATGAATTTCAAAAACTAATCAAAATTATTGTTTAGTTTTGGATGTGTTTCCAACGAACTGATTAGTTTCCAGTTAGAGTTTCTTAAACATAACGAACTGCTGGACTGTTGAGTCACTAATTGCTTTGATGAAAACTACTATCTTATATCTGGCGAAGTATATTAGTGATTTTATTATTTATTTTATTACAGACAAATAACTGCATCGTTAGCTGTCTGTAAGATACGTGTTAAAAACAGTACACGGTATCGCGAAGAGACATTAATGACAATGTATCTCATAGAGATTGTTTATGGTGACGGCGCTGTCGTTCGTAAGGTCATTGTTGTATGTCTGTTGTGTAGTGTGTTCAAATACACATACATACAAATTAAACCACACATACTATTTGAATACATTACACAACATACACACAACAATGATCTTCCGAACGATAGCTCGGAACATCAACTCCGATGATGATGAAATTCGCAATGAGCGCAAACTGGATGTAATAATCAATTTTGGTTACTGGTAATATTAATGTGTTCGCTCCGTGAACGAATTCTTTCTCTAAACTTTCCTCGTAATTAAGATACCATTTCACTAGCTCCATAGCTCGTTGAACCATCACCAAACAGTATGTTGCCGAAAAAATAAAGAATATGCAAAAATGTTTTAAATAACAAAACAGTAATATCTGTAATATGTTTTGAAAATATGAATACGCTGTTCTATTGTTATTGCTTTATTCCTAAAATTTTGATTCAACTGTTGATGCTTGCTTAACGCTCTCGAAAATTTCTAGAGTTGGTGTCGCAAAGCTAAGTGATGCTGGTATAGGAGTCGGAATATGTTTTTGGATGAAGAAGTGGACTGTATGATCTGAGTTAAGTAGCGTTTATTGCAATATTATGAAGAAGCGCAGGCCCAAGCAATTACGTTCGGCGTACATAGCCAAAATACAAATACGTGTGGCGTAAATTGCCAAGATACATAATGTATAGAAGAGAGAAACAATTGTATGAGAAGTTACATTAATATATTTACATTGTAGCGGCTAGCAAAAAAGGAAGAGTACAGTGCACAGATGAAAGGCTGAGTCTTAACTAACTGATCGCAGCAGCTGGCGACGCGTGCTGTACTGCGACGAATGACGTAAGTGCGTGGGCTGATTGCGCGTGAGCAAGTAAGCAGATACAATGTATTAACATACTGCCCGCCCAAAAACGGGCGATTTTGACATAGTTTACTGTAAAAAACAAGATTACTCAAAAACACACAAGTATACATTAATACATACATTATATACATTAATAAGTTGCAAATCGGAAAGATGTGATAATACATGATACATGAACATTGGCATAAATACAAATACAACATAAACAAATGTAAATACATTATTAATTAATGCTCACCGAATAATATGTAATAATAGTCCAAAGGCTTGAATGTGTGATAAAACATAATAAGAATAATAACAATAATACATGGCAATAAGGACATCGTAAGTAGCATTGTACAATAATTAAAGAAATACAACAAATTTAACAATAACAGCGTGACATTTAGTGCGTAATAAGCAGTATTACATAATAATATAAAAGGCAATATGCCTAAAAAAAAATTCACTATAATAATAGACAATAGAAATATACCCAAAAGATTTACTATGACAATAGAAATATACCCAAAAAATTTACTAAGACAATAGAAATATACCCAAAAAATTAACTATAATAATAGACACTGCACCAAACAGTACACAATAACTGACATCACACTGAGAAAAAGAGAAACGTTTAAATGTTTACTTATGCACAGATACTTAGCGTACATTAATTGATACAAATAAATACAAATGCATAAATAAGTACATTTAACATTGTACTTAGTAGCAGGTAGAGCAAGTGCTCGTCCGGAAATGTCCCGGGCATGAAGCACCGAAATGTCAATTAGTCTGATGCCACCGGAAGTGGGCACAGCTTGTGAATAGGTCTACGCAGGATGCCGTGAGCAGTACGGACGTCCGCAACGCGTACTAACGAATCCTGCCCTACATAAGTCTGAGTGACAATACCACGTTTCCACTGTAATGGTGGTGTATTGTCTTCTAAAATGAGGACTAGCTGTCCTGTAGACAAATCTGAAACCAATTCAAGGTGAATTGCCTTAGTGGACATGCAAATGAAAAGAGAAATATAAGCCTTTGTAAAAGATTTGGACCGCTGCCCGCCCTGACGTAGAAACATAGGACCGGCGTAGTCGACGGCGCATTGTGAAAATGGCTTGGAGGGAGTGACTCTGGGAGCAGGTAATTAACCTAAAAGTTGGCTTGAACCAGTTGCGCGAAATCGATGACAAGTGATACATTTGTGAATCACCGAGCGTATGTAAGATTTGTCATTGATAATCCAATATCTTTGGCGCAGAGAACACTGCGTTAGTTGTACTCCAGCGTGGAGTAGTCGAATATGCTCATATTCAATAATTAGTCTAGTAAGGTGAGCCTGAGGGTGAAGTATGATTTGGTGCTTATTATTGTAGTTTAGCTGAGACTGTTGAAGGCGTCCTCCTACACGTAGTATACCAGCGTTGTCTATAAATGGATTGAGCGAAAAGGTTTTACTATTAGTAGGTACAGGGCGTTGTGCCTGGAGTTCTTTAATTTCGATATTGAAATGCGAAAACTGGGCTTGGCGAATAAAAACCAAAAGCGCGCTGTGTAGCTCTTGCGCAGTCAAAAAGGAAGTGTTTCTGTTAGAAGCGGGAGACTTAGCGTTCCGAATGAAACGCAGGCAATAAGCAAAGACGCGGAGAAGCCTAGAGAGAGAAGAGTAATCTTCAACGTAGCTTGAAGAGAACGAAGCAGTAGCCAGAGCGAGTAGAGCCTGTTTACTTTCTTACTTGTCCAAATCCGGATGAGCTTAGGAGGAATTGGAATCAAAAGGACGGATGGGCCACGCTGAAGGCTCCTTTAACAACCAGTAAGGACCATGCCACCATTGCTGGTGGCCGTGTAACAAACGGGGTAAACAGCCACGGGATAAAATGTCCGCGGGATTATCATGCGACGCGACATTATACCAATTGCCCTTGATAGTGAGCTGCTGAATCTCCGAAACACGGTTGGCTACAAATACCTTCCACCTCGACGACTGTTGGTGAATCCAGTGCAGGGTAATCGTGGAATCAGAGTAAAAATACAGCTCGCTGAAATTGTAGGTCACAGCGTGGACAACCTTATAAACCAACTGCGCTAATAATAAACAGGCGCAAAGTTCAAGACGATGTAAAGATATCTGCTTTAAAGGGGCGACTCTTGATTTAGAACACAATAAGTGAGACGAAATACTGTTGTCGGAATATACCGTGCGCACATAAATGCAGCATGCGTAGCCTTTTACTGACGCGTCGGCAAACCCGTGTAATTGAAATGAAATGATTGACGAATTACATGAATCCTTTATAGCTCTCGGGATCCTAAAATGAGTGTCTGAAATCAACTGAGCGTAAAGCTCGGCCCATTTAATTGATAAGGAGTCAGAAAGCGGGTCGTCCCAGTTTGTACCCGAAGACCAAAGCGTTTGCATAAAGTGCTTGCACCAAAACGTAATAGGCCCAATCAGACCCAATGGGTCGTAGATTCCAGCGATGACCGATAGTACCTTTCTCTTGTTGAATACGTCAATTTTAAAATTTCTTTGGATATTGTATACGAAGCTGTCAGCATGAATGTCCCACTGAATGCCTAAAGTGCGGACGGTTTGGTCCTTGTTGAAGTCCAGGGACGAGTTGGTATGTGAGGATGTTATATTCCGGTCATTAGAAGTCCATTTGTGAAGAGTGAAGCCGTAGCGGCTTAACAACTCAGAAATGTCAGTGTTCAGTTGGGTTAGGACGTGTGAGCTATCGGAACCGGTAAGGAGATCGTCGACGTAAAAATCGTTAGCAATGACCGAGCAGGCCAGGGGGTACTGAATACTATTTTCCTGGACGATTTGTTTTAAACATCTAGTGGCTAAAAATGATGCACTGGCAGTCCCGTATGTGACTGTTCTCAGAGCATAGTGTTTGAGTTCATTGTGAGGAGCGTCACGCCAAACAATTCTTTGTAAGTTAGAATCACTCGGGGATACCAGAATTTGGCGATACATTTTCTCGATGTCAGCAATGAAGGCGTAACGATGGGTTCTAAATCTGGCCATAATGGCGAAAAGATCCTGCTGGACCGTAGGGACAACCATAAGGGTGTCGTTTAACGACAAATCGTTGGACGTTTTGGCCGAACCGTCAAAAACAACGCGAAGTTTGGTGGTTGTGCTAGTAGTCTTAAAGACAGCGTGGTGAGGTAAATAACAAATGTTTGACTTGTTAATTGATAAATCATATGAATCAAGCAGAGACATATTGCCAAGATTTAAATATTCTTGCATAAAACTATTATACTCCTTGTGTAAAGACTGGTTTTGCCTAAACTTGAGTTCAAGGGTTTGAAACCTGCGAACCGCTCCGGGAAGAGAATCGCCGAGGCACTCTGTACTGCGGGACAGCGACACAACAAACCTACCACTATCGTTACGATAGGTGTTTGCAAGAAAATAATTTTCACACTCCGTGTCCTGAGCTGAGGAAGTACGGCACGAAACATCCTCCAACTGCCAAAAGGTTTTCAATTGCGACGAGATAGCATTATTGTCGTCGCGTGCTATGAACGAAGAGACCGGCTTAGTCATGTCTACGTTGAAGGGTAAATTCCCGGCGAGTATAAACCCTAGCTTTGTTTCCTGTATTATCGGAAAGTGCGGACTGCGAACAAATTTAGTCGGCTCAATCAACTGCAAAAAATACTGTGCCCCGAGTAATATGTCAATTTGTGACGAATGATTAAGTTGCGGGTCAGCTAAAAATATCCCCTTTGGAATTTTCAACGATGCCATGTCAAAGGATTCTGTTGGGAGGTTATTTGTGATTCTGGGCAGAACAGCGCAGTGGACATTTAAAGTGAAATCCTTATAGCGTGAGTTTAGGCGCACCCGTGTGCTAAAATTGGCTTGACATAGTGAGTTATTTATGCCCGTGATAGGCAGCTCGGATTTGTTTAGTTTTAAGCCCATGCGGCGGGCGAAACCCATTGTACAAAAATTCGCTTGCGACCCTGAATCCAGCAGGATTCTTACCGGGCGCTTGTTACCGGCATGGTCGGTGGTGATGCATACGGCGGTGGACAATAAAATTGATTTGTTAGTTTGTAGCTTCAAGGAACATTGCTTATTGCTCCTGTTGGTCGAGTTATTTATTGAAGCGTGGATCATGGTGTGGTGCCTTTTCGAGCATGCTTTGCAGGAAAATTTAGAAGGGCAACGCGAGCTTTCATGGACCGAACGTGTGCAGTTCAGGCAGAGTTTGTTACTTATTAAAACCTCTCTACGTTGCATAGGTTGTAAAGCTATGAATTGTGGGCATTCGAGCAATTTGTGATTACCACGACACAGCTGACAAAATTTATTGTTTGTTTGAGTGTGTATGAGTGACCCAGTGAACTCAGCGCGTTTAGTTGATTTGCGATAAGAAGTCTTATCGCTAACCTGTCTGCCGCCAGACGAACCAGTCGGGGCATTTACGTTTTGCAACAGCTGACGTCTTGCATTTAGAAATCTAATAAAATTATCGTAAATCGGAAGCTGTTTTTCATCTAAAGTTTCCTTCCACAATCTGCACGTACGCTCGTCAAGCTTTTGGGCGAGAAAATGTACAAAAATGAGTTCAAATGTGTTTACTGATAGGTTCAATGAGTTCAGCGCATTTATATTATCGGTGAGCTCATCTATAAATTTAGAAATGCTGAGCACGGACTCCTGTTGCATGTGCCTCATGCCCAAGACATTAGCCGCATGATACGTGGTAACAATCAATTTACTGTCATACCGGGCCTTTAACAAGTCAATGGCCACCGTGTAATTTTCGTGCGTGATAGGGAGCTTTTTTATGACATTCAGCGCCTCATCCCTTAATGATAGGTGCAAGTAATGCAGTTTTTGGATGCCAGTCAGGTCCGTTCGGACTGTGCCGGTGTTTGCATAACCCGGCGATCGAAGGTAAAATAAAAAAAAAAAAATTTTTCGTTTTTCAATTATAATGTCGGGTATCAATGTCGATTAGAACGCAGATATCTAGACTGCACTGTTGAAACTGCCCGCGCCATCTCGCGGCAGTTAGCCGTTCTTTGTGTTACTGATGTAGCTCGCAGTCCCACGCAGTCTTTAAAGGAATCAACAGGCTCCCGACCATCGGACAGACAGTGATTGCGTAGTTTCTTCTCAACCTAATGGCAAGCTAGATTTTCGAGACTTCCCGGTGAGTGATTGTAGTATACTAGAAGATGATTGTATAATAAGAAAATAATTAAACTTAAATATATTCAGCCGAATGCGAGAACGGAATGTACGTGAGGCGATCAGACGAGTGTGTGTGTTGTAAGAAATTTATTTGATGTTCCGTATATACAGCCAGTAATTCTTTAATTATTATACAACAGTCACTGTAATCGTTTGTTAAATTATTGTATAAAATTATAGGGAAAATCAGTACGTATAGACAGAGTTGAATTGTGTGGGTTATGTATGTACACGCACGGGACTGCAGAGTGTTCCTTTTTTTATTAATTATGGCTGTAAAAATAAATTGTGAGACCACCCTTAGATGAAACAATATTAATATTTTATTTGTGTGTAACTGTAAGGGCCTTTAATGTGGTCATTTTCTGTCAAATTACGATAATTGTGTTGCCACGTGGCGAGGCCGACCTGTTGGATTATGTCGGCACTGGTTAGAGCTAGTGCAAGTGACTCTTTACTGTACAACTTTTAATATTATTTTTTTATTTAGTGAGTCCGTTATCACCTTGTAGACTTAATTACTCCTCAGGCCATTTAAAAAAAAAAAACAGAAACAGAAACTTATGCATTTATCTTGAGTTGGTTGGAAGGCCCGTTCTGAGGTTATTACCTTGAACTAGGGTGCATATTTTAGCGAACAGAATTTCTAATCTTTTGTGAATTCTTAGGGTTCTCGCTCCCAGTCGGAGATTTTGGTCTCTGCTGGTGTACCGTCACCTTCACCAGTCATGAACCATCCAACACGCACCTGTTCGGAGGAGGGAGTTTGTTAACCAGCCATAAGATGCATACTACGCATGCTATTAAGGTGATATAAACTCTTATTATTTCTCGTTGGCCTGGCCCGCCGTTCATCTGAGTTACAAATGGTTTTCCTTTTATACCATGTGCCCACGCTGCTAGACAGTCCAATCAGGGGTGTGTCAACTGAATATTCATTATGAACATTATTTGACTTTTATAATATTACTCCATAACTCTAAAGTACTATGATTGTAATTGTGTGCTGCACTGGGGGAGCGTACCAGAGTTTTTTTTTACTCATATATATTTTTTTTATATATACAAGGGCCTTAGAGTCATTATACTTTTGATAAAAAAATTAAGTCATATGTTATTGGTTCTGTTCTGGCTGGTTCAGAACGGGGTTCATATATTATTCTCATTTTGGTTTAACATTTAAGGGCTGGGGGGTTTCGTTTTTCAAGCTGTTTTCGGGTGTAAAATGGACATAGTTTTTTTCCTCGAGTTAGGCACATGTTGATACAGTTTTAGGCAGGTCTGAGACCTGTCTCATATACTCTGGCACATGCTGGCGCGCTTCCACATCTGCTAGGATACAACAGGCTGTTATTGTAAAATCATTTATACACAGATGTCTGACTTTAAGAGAAAGGAAATTTTATATTTTGTGGGCATATACTGATAATTTTGACATTGTAAAAGCATACTGATGCTACTGATTATTGTAACTTAAGTTCTGACTTGCTTGCTGGACCTGTCTGTTGAATTAAATCATTTTCATTAAGGAACAATTTCCTGATACATGTGTACATCTGTATTTGTAACACAAGAATTAACATTTTAGAAAATTATGCCGATTGTTTAAACTTAGGTGATAAGGGTTTTTACCACTGGTATACAATTCAAGAAACTTAAAGATTTCCATATACTTATAATATGCAATTTATTTAGATGTTATCAATTCATATGGGCGGTTCGGTCACTATCATCTTGCATTTATTAGTCATTATCATCCTTTCGGTTTTTTAAATTTTTTTTGGGTTTCATTTTAATGAATTAAATGGGTTGTGGTCATAAAGGATTAATTCCAATTGTGCCTGGAAGTTAAATATTTATGATTGCTGGTTTTGGGGCTTTATAGAAATACTGCCTGTCTGCCAGGTCGAATATGAGTATGGTGATGCTATTATGAGTCTATGTGTCTTTGTGTTTCTATATGTGATGTTAATGTTGAGTGTTATTTAAAGGGGGGGAAATTATACAATTTATGGGATGTTGCTCGATATATATGTTGTCTATTTACACAATTTAAGGAACATGTGGACACTACTTATTTATTATGTATTTTGTTATTTATTGCTGATTGTGATACTTGCATGTAATGAATTATGGGGGCAACAATAAAAATTGTTATTGTTGATTAACAACCGAGTTTAATTGCAAGTCCCGTCATACTGGACCCAGCGCATTTTTGGCTTCTCTAGGCTCTTGCCTAGTTTTAAATAACGAGTGGCCTCTCTTTCAAAAAATACAAAAAAAAAGGATTATTTTTTTTTATAAAGCATAAAAGGGAAAGAGGGGTTACAGGACATGAACTAACTCCAAAAACATATTGTAAAAATGTTGCCATTCAATTATATCACCTGCGAAACAGGGTAGCTTAATCGGTTGCAACTGAATGGGAGGCGTACTGAATGTGACTACTTCGGATTGACTTGCTGCCCTGCTGCTCATCTCCTCGGCATGGTCTATTAAATTTTGCAGCTTGCATTCTGTGCTGCATAAATCATATTTGGTCTGAACCCTATCGCTCGCGGATGTAAAGTCAGAGTCCTCAGACTCAATTTGTGTTTGAGTTTCATCATATTTGGCTGATAGCTCCATAAGGTGGCGAAGCTTTATTTTTAGTGCATGATGGTCATGCGTATCGTGATCGAAATTGTCTGCGTATGTGTTTATGCGAGATATAGAGGCCTTGATCGTGCCACGTATCTTGATCAGCGCCTTCATATCCGTCATGATTGGGTATGAGAGAAAATTTAAATGATAATACGAAAGAAGCCAAGTGAATGCAAAGCGATGAGCAAGACCAGGCAGGAAATCCAAATTATAAAGTCACGCAACGACACGGTAACCCTTACTTAGCACATCTTAAACTAGTTCTATATGGTAATAAATACTGATCTAGGCAGTACAAACAATATAGCAGTATAATCACTAATGATGTGATTGCCTTTGAAAGGTATGACTTACAATTAAAAATGCTTGTTGAGATCGCAAAAAATTACAAGTTTATATTCAAGTGAAACTGATTTAAAAATTATATTATTATTTTTAATACTGCTTCCTTTACTTTAATGACATTGAAAAAATATGCAAATCATGCAAATTGAAAACTAATATGAGACATGAGTTATAGTCACTTGACATGGTACTTATCGGCATGTTCTAGAAGGCATCAAAGCTTGTCGAAACCTTGGTAGTCTTGTCAGGTACCCATGAATTGATGATGCAGACACGGTCGCTGCCTGTCAGGTGATGTCCGATGCGGTCGAATCCTGTCTAGATAGGCTGCTCTGTATTTTCCCACATGCTGAATGCCACGTGCTGATGGTGCTCAACCGCTGTACTGATGCTTCAAATGCTCCGGTTGGCGAAATATGACGTCCCCAAGTCGTGCAATACGAGCTCCAATTGTAGTGATATTTAAGGAGTTGCTGACTTAAATTATGAAGAAAAAATGCTGATAGGCCTGCTTAATAAACTGATCCATGAAACGAATTGTCCATGAAATGAGTCACATCCGTGAAATACATTGTGTGGATTGTACGTCCATAAAATGAATCATATCCGCGGCCCGGAGGACCATATGTTGCCGCTGTGGACGAAAATGCTGTCGCTGGACAAAAGTGCGGTCGCTTGCGGGCCGAAAATGTTGTCGCTTGTGGACAAAGAATGGCGGTCGCTTGTGGACCAAAAATGTTGCCCGTAAGGCTCAAATAATATCCGGGTTCGGAGGACCATATGATGCTTGCTTAACGCTCTCGAAAATTTCTAGAGTTGGTGTTGCAAAGCTAAGTGATGCTGGTATAGGAGTCGGAATATGTTTTTGAATGAAGAAGTGGACTGTATGATCTGAGTTAAGTAGCGTTTATTGCAATATTATGAAGAAGCGAAGGCCCAAGCAATAACGTTCGGCGTACATAGCCAAAATACAAATACGTGTGGCGTAAATTGCCAAGATACATAATGTATAGAAGAGAGAAACAATTGTATGAGAAGTTACATTAATAAATTTAAATTGTAGCGGCTAGCAAAAAAGGAAGAGTACAGTGCACAGATGAAAGGCTGAGTCTTAACTAACTGATCGCAGCAGCTGGCGACGCGTGCTGTACTGCGACGAATGACGTAAGTGCGTGGGCTGATTGCGCGTGAGCAAGTAAGCAGATACAATGTATTAACAACTGTAATTTCTCTAGCTTTCAACAACATTGAATTTTGTTTTTCAGCTGTTTTCACCTACATTCCATGATTTATTTTTTGACGTCATTCCTTATTATTGATTGGCAATCTTTCGACAATAAAATTCCCTTTAAAGAATAATAAAACGAACAAACTTCTTAACGGCCAACAGAAATTTATAAGTTTAAGTAATCAAACGTTATACTTCTATTTGGGCCTGTAATGTTCATACAAAACACAGTTAACATCAGCAACGACTACTGAAAACTGCTTTATGCTAAAATAAAGCTACAACTAAACTACTAAAGTACAAACGCTAACGAGCATTCTTAACGAGCATACAAGCAACAAAAACATCATTTACTATTTTCAGAGCATTTACAACACCTCATTTACTATTTCTCATTTATAACAGCCTTTTTGTTCTGTAAATATTTTCAGCATTTTGTAAAAGTTTTTAAACTAAATTATAATAATGAGCAAGAATTAAAATAAAAGCCTAAATACACGTATGACGAACAATACGAGAAATTCTTCTACACTTAGGACAAAGTGAGTAATAAATAAACGATTTGATTAGAACTGAGAAAGCTGTTGCATCAGTAATACTGTTAAAATAAATTGGTACTCCTTTAGTTTATAAAATGTTAAATAAAGAATATACGTAATGTTAAGTGAACAAATAAAACAAGATTTAATGGTTTGTTTTTGTTTACATAGATATTTTTAGGCTAAAATATTTGAAGCTATAATGAAATTAAAAACTTTAAAACGTGAAAAGGTAAACTTTGTCGGTTGACAAAAAACTATTTAATAATTGTATATACATAACGTCATAATATACGAAAAACAATTTACCAAACTTAATATAATACTGGTTTTTGTTTGTGGATCTAATTAGTCGGAACGTTGTTACGTTTTTAATAAAATTTAGGAGAGTATAATCTTCAGAAAAAATATTAAAAGTAGATTAAAGAATATTAAGAAACATTTTTTGTCCTTATAGACGGAACACAGTAGAAGATTTCAAATTTAAATTAAGATTAAATAAAGAAATTTACAGAGGTTTCTCAAAACATTTAATGTAAATTCGGTAAAGAAGACTAAAGTTTAAAAAATTCATTAAAAATGGAAAACCAAATATTAACAAAACAGATATTTGAATACCTAAGAAGTATGAAAACAAAATTTGGAATGTACAAAGAAACACATAAAGATTCAGAACAGATCACAAATGTAGACGAAGAAACCATTATGGATAGGAATAAGTACAAAAAAGTAACAGAGGAATTCAAGCTGATAAAAGATAACGGACAAGGAAGGAGAGGTGAAATGACAGAAGAAGGGAGAAGAATCAGAAGTGAAAGAATGAAAGACTACAGGAAAATGAGGAAAGAACAAAATGTGCACCGCGATTCGAAATTCTTAATGGAAAAAACTCATAGCTACTATTAAAGGCAATAATTATATTATAAACTGTACGCCTAATAGTTAGTATAACAACCACTACGTAATCACGATCTTCAAAATACGTAATCTACTTGTTTTGTACAGAATACAAATTGGTAACAAAGACTTAAGATTAATTTATACTTCAATTTACGCATGTGTTAAGTATGTGTAAAATTGTGAATACTGAACGCTAGTATTATTGTTGGAAA
Source organism: Magicicada septendecula (assembly GCA_034769895.1). Taxonomy (NCBI): domain Eukaryota; kingdom Metazoa; phylum Arthropoda; class Insecta; order Hemiptera; family Cicadidae; genus Magicicada; species Magicicada septendecula. The sequence goes on along the minus strand of CM068367.1, from coordinate 338,316,585 downwards.
GATGATTCAGTGGTTCTTGTTGTATGTTTCATATCACGCGCTCATGAGGAAAGTTGCGTAATTTTCTCTTTGTTTCTGGTTCTGGAAGCATGCAGCAAATATGGCACACGAACTATTCGGTGATAGTAGGTATACGGTTTTCACTGGAGCGATAGTTTCTTTTAGAACAGCGCTTTATACAATCTGTTAAACAAACAGATGTATGTTTGTAAATTGTCGTTAATACATACACAGTATTCATTTATGTATTAATTTATTGAAAAGTGATTTTAAAATTAATTTGTTATTGTTTATTATTGTCAAAGAAAAAAACGATTCCCTTTATTCAAAGAAACGATTCAAAGAAAGAAATGGCAATTACAGTTCACCATTTATCACCCAAAATAAACTTTAAATATAATCAACTGTGGCATGGCTGGTTCCAATCAACTGGTTCCAATTGATCGTTTGTAACGTACGTTTTGCATTGTAGTACTGGTAAACTAGATAAACATTAATCGTAACACCAACAAAATCGGTCCATTCGTTCATTCGTCAACTTGTGTAAATAGTTTTAAGCGTTAGATTAACGAATCCAAAGAGTTCCAAAAATTTTAGGTGGCGAAGCAAAGACCTTTATAGACGGAAGAGGGCGCATAACCAATTTTACCTTACAGTTGAAACAACTATAAAATTGTTTTAATAATAAAGTTAACCATTTAAATATTAAATTAACGTGCTGTTTAAATATTTATTTAACTACAAAGATAATCAGACACGGATATGCAAAAACATAGACACGTGTGTGTTGCAATGTCGTGGATGTGAGGGAATATGTGTGTGTGTGCGCGCTCGCGCGCACGTATTGCGATGTTACGTTCCTGTGTGTGCATGTGTCGCATCATAGAGGCTAAGCGTTTTTACGATTGATTAATCCTTCATTTAAAATTTCTCATATTCCATCATTTTTTAAAAATTTGTTACATCAACTATAATACTTTCAATTTACGTCAGCTATTTACAGATTCCAATTTTTGAAATTCTTTATTCTGCAATTAGTGTCTTTGTTAGTGTATGTGTTTTTATTTTAAATAATTCAGTTCGTCGTTACATGTTGAAGTCGATCACCGTTTTCATGGTGTGTGTGTGTGTGTGTGTGTGTGTGTCGTCTTGTCAGATGAGAACCCACGTTACTGAGCCACTACTAAACACGACACATTCACCCTACGACGACCTGACTGCAAGAGAAGGAATGGTTTCCCAGATTCTGGGTAAATATATCAAACCTTGATTGAACAGTCCCAATCCTATCCCGGATTGTCATAACAGGTTTGACATTACTTCCAACAATACGAAAAATATTTGTACGTCTCGCCGATTTTCGTACTCAGTAAGATGTTTAGGCCTACGGTAAAATCATATAGTTGGATTCAATTCATAACATTTTGTACTACATCAAAGTACTTTTTATTACGCCGTAATCACTTTATTAACGGGGTAATTTACAAATAATTAGTCTGTTAATTTATAAAAATAAGAATTCCCGTAACCCCGGGTCTACGAATGCGTTACATTGTGGTTCTTGGTAAAATTGGTGCGTCTCATTATTCAGTATTTCACGTTTTGCCTGCGATACATTTACATTTTGCAGGCATAACCTTTAAATCAGTAGAGGCCTCATGCAGTCAACCAATTACACTGTACAGACTTTAACTTTCATAGTTGCTAAACGAACTATGAAGTTAATGACTTTAATTTTACAGGCTGCTAAACGAAGTTTTCCCATTTTCTGGTTATTTTTAATTTACGTACTCATATTTATAAATTATCTATAAAATTTGTATTGTTGTATATTTTTCCTACTGGGAAAAATAACAGTTGAGTATAATTGAAATTTTATTTCCATACTTACAAAAGCAAAACTTAAAAGAACTTTTTTGGTGTAGGCATTTTTACAATAGCCTACAAGCGTTCCCTTCTGTCAGGCATCGAAGGTCGCCTTGTATTACGCATACTACTCATAATTCAAAACCTGGTACCTGGTACCGGAAGTACCAAGGTCGTTGTATATACGCGGTTGACAAAATTATTTCACTATCAAGAATTACTAATAGAGCACTTATGAAGCTACAACTGAAAGAATACGATGATAAAAATAAATGAAGAATTTTAACACTCGAGAAAGGTGATTTAAATAAAGAGTATGGTGTAATGAAAGCATTTATTAACAGATTAATCTGAAATGCTAGGAAATAGTAAGATATGCTTTTTAATTTTAACGTGTTAACCGATTAGTTTTCTATTCACTGGAAAATCAAAAACTTTATTTCTTAATAAAACACATCAATCTAAATTTAATTAGGTAGGCGTATTTAGTGAACTGACAAGGGTGTAATTGTTTATTTGTGTCTTGAACTATTGTAATTATTTAGTTTTGGTGACTTTTACTATTGGGTGTGTGTAGTGCATTTTGGATAACTATATAACAAAGAGAGCCGTTGTATTCGAGTTTTTTTTTTAATTCAAAACTCTATAAGTAAATTTTGTTAATATCGACTTCGCTGGGGATCAACAAATTATTGAACTGTTCCAAGACCGACGCAATACGTTAAAATTTTTTTTGGCATTCTTTATCAGTTGGCAGAACAGTTGAAATAGTTATTATTAGCTAACTCAATGAAGTAGATAAATCAGAATATGTATTATCTATAGTAATCGTTGCAGCTATAAATTTAAAGAACCTACATTTTGATTACGTCTTTGATCTGGTCTAATAAAATTTGGAGAGCGATCTTAGATGTGCATTGTATTAATAAAGCTACAAATACTTTAAAAAATTACATCCTTTATGAGATTCGATTTTTTAACTAATTTTTTTGGAAAACCATAGTCTACACGATTGCACCAATTGTGAACTCTAACCAAATAGGAAAAATGACGGTTTGACAAGTCGTATGTGTAATGTCGCTTTTAAAACGTTTTTTGGTTCCTTCCGACTTCCAAACTTAGTCGTCATTCTTCTTTGTCTAGCATTTGTTCTTCTGCTAGTTCTCTCCCGCTCAGAATCCTTCTCTAATAATGTCTCATCACGTTCCTTGGATCATTTAATTCTTTTCCGTTCTGATGGTGCCCATTCTCAAACTGCCTTTGGTAATCTGCAAGCGGCATTTGTCACTGGCCTATACCATATTACGTAGCGTCGCTCAGTAGTCTGTGTTCTAGTCTGCTTAACTCTCATGGTATCTGTAGAAGTATTATTTAGTACCTTGTCAAGTCGTGTTTGTCTACCAGGTCTTCTCAAGGTAATCTATCTTTACAGCTTCTATTCTCTTCTTATCCGACTCGTCCAAGCTCCAAGCTTCCGCCCCATAAACAGCTATACGTTAATACTATGGTATCGTACATATTCTTTCTTACGCTAACGGTTGCCTCCGTTGTACAATTTCCAATACATTTCTTGCCTTCAAAGCCCTGGACAGATGATTATTACTTAGGCGAAAAAAGAATACATCTGGGTGGTAATGTATGTAAAATACATAACAGCATCTTCATAGAAGAAGGTTAGGTATTTTCAAATTACATCTACCATACTGACGGATACAGAGTGATACGGCGAGAGACAGGTAATACTACACATATAAGTACATGAAATGATAAACAATGCGGCTTGAATACAATCAGTCGGTGAGCCGCTTTCAGTATCGTATCACGCTTATCTGTGGCAATTTACTAAAATTGTCATGTTTTAATTATACAACTTTTTTGTAAGTCGTGGTATGGGTCAAGAGATTTAGATCATTATTACAAATATTGAGGTTTACAAATGTTAGATCATTATGACATTGTGAATTATTATACTTACAGCTTATGACATTATAATTAAAAATGTTTTGTTTGTTGAATTAGGCGTAAGTTGGGTTATTGAGGTCATAGATTGTAATACGACACTGACGTCTATGATCGGTTATGAGCATGTAAATCTTAGTATGTGTGTATAGTTTACATACATTAACATGTTTACTTTATTTATATGAGTGCGTTTGTATACGCGTAAACAAACGTATGTAATTGTTATCCGTAGCAACTTGGTTTGCATTAAAACAATTGCTTTCTACAAATTTACAAACGTAAAGTTTATTAAATATGCTCAGTTTAAATATACACCATATTTATAATTTAAAACAAAAGCGGTTTTCACAAGCGTACATAGACTATATTATGTAAACATGCACGCCAATGTTTTACGATTGCACGCACGCACACAATCAATCATTATCTACGTGCGCACGTGTGTGCGTAATAAATATTCATATAACAAAAAAAAATACTGTAGTGTGTATTAGCAGAAATACTAATTTCCTATGTTCACAGTTATTGCAGCAACAATATAATAAACATTTGTTGGTACACAGTGAATAGTAAACGCTTACTGACAAACTCATATTAGGCCCTATGTAAAGTTGGCAACTAGGCCTATACGAAGGAAAGGGTTCCGGGAGAAAAGCACACTATATAGGAATATGATTCTAGATCTAAGATTAATAAAAATGTTGTTGACTTTTATATGTAGTATCGGATGTTTTTTGCTATACACATTTTTTTACCATAATACATTTTGATTTAATTAACCACTCTAAACTTAAGCTGTTAACATTTAATATTAAGATATAGACTTCGTAATAACATCAACAATGACCAAATAATTTTGGACGAACACGACACGTTCAAGGCGTTCCACATGTAATTACTAAGCTCTACCAGATAAAATGGTTAATTAAACAGAGACGAGTTTGCTAAAAAAAATCCAGATAAGTGTGTTATCACGATAAAGTGTTAAGGAACCAGTAATATGATTAAAGTTGTATGGAATACGTACGAAATAGGTATGAAAAAACGTATGAAATACGTATGTCGAGTTACGACCCGGTAAAAATGTTTCCTATATTTCTGATCCAAAGGTAAAGTAAGGCAATATAAAAATTCCTGGAAAATATTATAGGAAAAATTTAGTAGCTCCATATGTTTTTGACGCAAGTGTTAAAAACGGCTCTTAGGAGCTCTATCTCAAATAGTTTTTAAGAACCTGCTGAAAAGTGTAAGGAAAATATTGGTGTCCAAAACTTATTTTTTTCTGTTTGATCTATAATTTTGTTAAATTGTTTATAAACATTAAAAATTTCAAATAAAATTTGTAGAGGATATAATTCTGAGAAAACTCATTTAATAACTTTACTTAAATTAACGTAAGTTAACTTACGTCACGTTAGTTAGTTAAGGGATTATTAGTCAAATTCCAACGAGTTTGAGAAATTTAACTTTAACTGAAAACAAAACGTGGCGGTAAGCGTTACGATTCCAAATCAAACACAGAGTAGCAGCTGTTTCATTATTAATCAGCTAAAAGTTATTAAACCATTTTATTTAAATTTTACTTTTTTGTGTATTTTACTCTTTTGTGTATGAGAAGTTAATTATCTAAAAGTACTAAATATTTTTGCCCTGTAACGCATGTTTGTATATTCTTACGCCTTTGCCAAGTAACCGTTTAAATAGATGGGTTTGTCAGGACGGCTAATGTCGCAATTACGAAAGATCTACAGCTTCATGGGCACCTCAAATTAGACGGTTCTTCCCCACGCATCATCCAGACTGTGGAACAATCTCGCATCCTTGCCGGCGTATAAATAGGGTGTTTGAAAGCGTCCAGGCAGATGTCGGACTTGCGATGGGTAAGTGCGAACATCCAAATTTGGAAACTTTTATTATTTGTTGCGTTATTGTGTTAGACAAACTTGTTAAGTAAACTTGGAAAATCGTTGTATAAGAGTGTTTTTGATTGTTGACATTTTTAATAAAATGAAACGGTGAAAACTGTTTCTATGGTGTTCTCTTACTTATTGCACTGTTTGAAGACGACTATCTGTGAGACCGTCATAACAATATGCAAGTGCCAATCATAGTCGTCTACACATTGTCTGAAAGTCTGTGCTGACAAATTGAAACCACAGTAGCATGAGCTCACGGATTCCATCTACTACCGTCTCTCATTACTTTTCTCTGATCTTGTTAATTGTGTTTAGCTCCTTCAGCTCTTCAAAGTTAACTTTTCTCTTTTCTTTACCACTCACTCTATATCTAACGTCGCATGTACCAGGAAGTAGTGACAGTCGCGTAACGCACCCCGTCTAGGTGCTTATTGCTCCGCCTTTCGCTATCAGTGTATGGTCAATATGATTACAGCTTGAACCACCCGAGGAGACGTATGTCCCTTTACGGATATTGGCTTGTACAAAGTGTCAAACTGATTATTATGTTATTGCTCCTTCCAATATTTGTGATCTCTTCCCATTTCCATTATATCCGACGTGAATACTATGATTCTTTATTTTTCCCAGGCACTCACGTTGTTTGTTTTTGTTTTTTTTTTTTAATTCAAATTCCCCAACATTATCTTAATGCTAGGGGTAGTATTGTAATTGTAATATTTTAAGACTGGTAAAACTACTGTTTAATGTCAGCTTCTTTGTCCTCTACTATACGTAGCGAAAAGTTGTAGACAAGGTATTTACAGATGTTATTGTTTATTGTTTAAGTATAAGTAATAACGTAAGCTTTGCAGCGGTTATGAGTTATTATCGTAAAAATTTCATAAATAAAACAACAATTTTCTCATGGAACAAGTTTTATCTACGACGAAAAATAAAATTTCAGGAAGTGTCAAGTATACTATCACAACAAATCGTAGAACAACTTATGTCGTAGGAACTGAAGTTGTGTTGAACTGTAAGTCGTGATCGAGGAAATTCTGTACTTCGTGCTGTTGTATGCAGTCTCAGTAAACTTTAATACGAGGACGTCAGATGCAGTCACTAACAGCTAGCACCGACTGACTAGAAATATTTCTCACTTTACTGCAAATAAAAATATTACGAAATGAGTGCCAATGCAATGAAAATATACCGCACAACGTATAAATTTACTGCAAGGAATTTTTAAATTAATGATGTACACCACACATATTGATTATGTGATCATGTAATTATACTTATATAAATAAACATGATTTAATTATTAATTATAATATAAATGTATAATAATGTATAAGTAAATATTATAATATAATACATAATATAATTTGTTAATAATATGTGTTATTTATATTTATATAAATATGTATATTTATGTAAATTATAATTTATACCTGTATAGTTTTTTGTAAGATAACGAAAGTTTGGCATTCATTTTCATATCTAACATTTATTTCACAATACACAATACTTTTATTGGCAAACGTCAAACGCAAAATGGAGATAGAATATACAACTTTATCAACTTAGTGCTGTTTCTACAGGCCAAATAATGCCCCGTTTCAGGAATGAATGTAACCGTTTCTAACATTCCGTTTTCTTCGGAATGGACTGTTTTTAACTACCGTTAACGTTTCTGACAGTTGTTATCTTGCATTTGATAACGAAAGCCGACACGGTTCGGTCTGCTTACAACAATTACACACGGGCACAGATCTGGTCATTAACAACGTAATGGTTGTCGTCACGTATCCTAATGGTGAGCACCGACCGAGGCCCGATACCGAATCATTGAAGTACTAGACCATCGCACAACTTCAATGACCAACAAGTAACGAAACACTGATATATTCCATAACGGAGTCAAAGAGACAAGAAAATGTTATGTTTTTTTCCATAGGATTTTATGTCTGATTTTTTACCAACTACGAGATAATAATTTTATACCCATAGTTAATGCAAACGGATTTGGGATTAATACGATTCACCACAACAAACGCATGTTAAATTATCAGAGAAATACGATTGTGTCCTTGGGTAATACTGATGCCAAACCCATTTTGATAATATATTTAGTTTGTAGGATTTACAATTCACTTGTGTCCTCGCATAAGAGTGTGTTTCAATTTTATTACGTCTGTACGTTATTGATTAATTTACTTTTTGTTAAAAATTATTTTTTTATTTACTTTCTAGCAACAATTCCTTTAAATTCAATCTGCGTAACTAAGGATACGAACTCAATTTTTTCATTTTATTTTCAAAATTGGCACGGTTCGGTCGTTCATCATCTTCGCTCCCTGGCTTAGGCATTTGTGTTCCGTCTTCTGTAAGTATCTGATCACCTTTCTCTTTTCTTTGATCGTCCTGCAATCCTTCCCTTTTTGCTTTGACTTTGAGAACATGTTAAGGTAGTATTCGCTATCCAAAGTTTCTAAGTGCGTTTGTGATCTTTTCTTTAGTAAATGATATTTAATTATTTACATCGATTTCATGTTTTCATTTCTAATACTATCAATTCTTGTTCATTATTTCAATTTCCGCAGGAATTTCATCTCGGAAGATTGTATTTTGTTTCCAGTATCGTGGTCGTAAGCATGCCTCACTAGCATACAATATAGGAGGGACAGCTGTCATAAAATTTAATTGTAGTATCTGGCCGCACTATATTCTCAAGGGTTCTATTGATGGTTGCATATATAATTTGTTTTTTCTTGTATTTTATTATCTCTGTCTCTCTCTTTGTAATTTATCATCTTATCAAGTCTTCATCACTTTGTTTCGTTTGTTATCTCGCCAGCGAGTTAGGTTTTCCTCTAGCTCTACTACCTATCTCTTCTCTTTTCTACCTTTTTCGCACTTGATGATTGTCATTTCTTTCTACGCCCCCCCAACTTAAGTCGTACTTTGCTGTAGTCTACTAAGTTCCTGTCCTTAAATAGTTGTCGTCCGGGCTACCGCCGCAATAGCTGAACATGGTGCTATCGGTTGAAGAGTCACGAAGAGTCATCGAGTCGACGGAAGGGGAGCTCACCGAGCTACACGTACCGACGCCACACAGAAGGAAAGACGACCGACTACACGAAGGGGAACCAACAGACGCTGCGCGGTAGATTAGTATTTATGTATTGTATTTATATATTTGTACAAGTTTTTACGTATGACGTACTGGAAATACACGGTATATATAAACACACAAAAAAAGCAAACAAATATACATATGCTTAAATTTAAAAAATGAGATATATACCTATGTATGCAGGTACACGTACGTCCATTTTTGGGAGTCAAAGGCTGGTAACGGGTACCGAACTGAGGATTCGGTTAATGCCCACTGGTTCTGACGAATGAGTCAGAGCTCGAGCTAGGCTGCTCGAGTCAGCTCTGCCAGCAAATCCTACTTCCAACGTCCAAGTTCGTGACTCCCGGGCAATGCTCTCTGTACACACAGAGAGTAGCTGATGGAAGAGGATGCAACGCGATTTTGTGGCAGATGAAAATAAAATAAATGTGTAATTTGACATTTTATATTGTGATCTGTGATTGTGTTTGTGTAATAAATTGCTTATTTATTGTAAAACTTCTATCTGCATTTTCATTTTATCGTATTTTTGTTTATGTAATAGTAAGTTCTATTATTTTAAAAGGTATTCTTTTTATGGCAATACTACTTGACTTCCTGACTTAACAAAATATCGTATCAAGAATTCACATGGTAAGACTACAAGTTTTTTTAAGTTTCGTTCTATTTTTGTGATGGTGAGTTACATTTACTGTGAGTGTTTTCCATATTGTCACATATTGCTATAATGACTAATTAAGCCTAACATTTAAAGCAAACTCATTTTTCCTTTTTTAAGAATAAATATTATCTTTAAAGATAAACAGCGACATTTTTATATAATTTTAAGCCCAGCTTTTATAAAATATTTCAGTTCCTTCCATGCTCAATTCCATTCCCATATACATACTGTTGGTGATTTCTGCTTCTTTTTTCAAATAGTAGGCCTATATAAATTAAAAACTTAATGCAAATAAGAAAATTCAAAAAACTGTAAATAAGCGTTTTCAAAGAAATCATTACTATGTTACGCGTAATGAATAACATTTTAGATAAATTATGTTTTTGAAATCTTCCGGTAAAACAAGTTTTGTATGGCAACGTTTCACTCATATTACAATGAGTATCCTCAGGTCTATGTAGCGACGACAAGGCTGGCAAGCGAACTAGTGTAGAAGTTGAAAGGTAAATGATTTCTGACGAGAACATCAGAAGCGTGCAACATTTGGTCGCGTCCGCACACGCATATCGGATGTTTGTGAGTTCACAAACCCGCTCGCAAACCCCTTTGTGAGGTCTATCCTCCTCAGGTAGCGGAGTGTCCCACTGGATAATCCCACACTCTTAGCAACGTTCCTGCTGTCCGCACTATTCGTGACACTTCGCTCCCTGCAGGAGTTTTGTTATTTTCATTGTGTAGTGTGTAATGAAGGTGAGTAGTAACTGTATTTCCAATTACGATTAGTGTAGAATAGGAACTAATTATATAGTTCAAAGTTAGTTTAGAATTAATCCTGAATGTCTATATTCCCAATACATACATTAAGAGTACTGAATTTTTGGACTTGTCATATAGATGCACATTTAGACGTATTTGATTATATCAACATTACCAAATTCAAGGAGGGCACAGCAGTACGTGCCATCCCAGGCAGCCCAAAAATGCACTGGATAAAACGACGTCTACAGATAGTCAAATTATACTACACTATTTGATTATATCAACATTAGCAAATGCAAGGAAGGCACAGCAGTACGTGCCATCCCAGGCAGCCCAAAAATGCACTGGATACAACGACGTCTACAGATAGTCAAATTATACTACAGTATTTGATTATATCAACATTAGCAAACGCAAGGAAGGCACAGCAGTACGTGCCATCCCAGGCAGCCCAAAAATGCACTCGATAAAACGACGTCTACAGATAGTCAAATTATACTACAGTATTTGATTATATCAACATTACCAAATTCAAGGAGGGCACAGGAGTACGTGCCATCTCAGGCAGCCCAAAAATGCACTGGATAAAACGACGTCTACAGATAGTCAAATTATACTACACTATTTGATTATATCAACATTAGCAAATGCAAGGAGGGCACAGGAGTACGTGCCATCCCAGGCAGCCCAAAAATGCACTGGATAAAACGACGTCTACAGATAGTCAAATTATACTACAGTATTTGATTATATCAACATTAGCAAATGCAAGGAAGGCACAGCAGTACGTGCCATCCCAGGCAGCCGAAAAATGCACTGGATAAAACGACGTCTACAGATAGTCAAATTATACTACAGTATTTGATTATATCAACATTAGCAAATGCAAGGAAGGCACAGCAGTACGTGCCATCCCAGGCAGCCCAAAAATGCACTGGATAAAACGACGTCTACAGATAGTCAAATTATACTACAGTATTTGATTATATCAACATTAGCAAATGCAAGGAAGGCACAGCAGTACGTGCCATCCCAGGCAGCCGAAAAATGCACTGGATAAAACGACGTCTACAGATAGTCAAATTATACTACAGTATTTGATTATATCAACATTAGCAAATGCAAGGAAGGCACAGCAGTACGTGCCATCCCAGGCAGCCCAAAAATGCACTGGATAAAACGACGTCTACAGATAGTCAAATTATACTACAGTATTTGATTATATCAACATTAGCAAATGCAAGGAAGGCACAGCAGTACGTGCCATCCCAGGCAGCCCAAAAATGCACTGGATAAAACGACGTCTACAGATAGTCAAATTATACTACAGTATTTGATTATATCAACATTAGCAAATGCAAGGAAGGCACAGCAGTACGTGCCATCCCAGGCAGCCGAAAAATGCACTGGATAAAACGACGTCTACAGATAGTCAAATTATACTACAGTATTTGATTATATCAACATTAGCAAATGCAAGGAAGGCACAGCAGTACGTGCCATCCCAGGCAGCCCAAAAATGCACTGGATAAAACGACGTCTACAGATAGTCAAATTATACTACACTATTTGATTATATCAACATTAGCAAATGCAAGGAAGGCACAGCAGTACGTGCCATCCCAGGCAGCCGAAAAATGCACTGGATAAAACGACGTCTACAGATAGTCAAATTATACTACAGTATTTGTTTATATCAACATTAGCAAATGCAAGGAAGGCACAGCAGTACGTGCCATCCCAGGCAGCCGAAAAATGCACTGGATAAAACGACGTCTACAGATAGTCAAATTATACTACAGTATTTGATTATATCAACATTAGCAAATGCAAGGAAGGCACAGCAGTACGTGCCATCCCAGGCAGCCGAAAAATGCACTGGATAAAACGACGTCTACAGATAGTCAAATTATACTACAGTATTTGATTATATCAACATTAGCAAATGCAAGGAAGGCACAGCAGTACGTGCCATCCCAGGCAGCCCAAAAATGCACTGGATAAAACGACGTCTACAGATAGTCAAATTATACTACAGTATTTGATTATATCAACATTAGCAAATGCAAGGAAGGCACAGCAGTACGTGCCATCCCAGGCAGCCGAAAAATGCACTGGATAAAACGACGTCTACAGATAGTCAAATTATACTACAGTATTTGATTATATCAACATTAGCAAATGCAAGGAAGGCACAGCAGCACGTGCCATCCCAGACAGCCGAAAAATGCACTGGATAAAACGACGTCTACAAATAGTCAAATTATACTACAGTATTTGATTATATCAACATTAGCAAATGCAAGGAAGGCACAGCAGTACGTGCCATCCCAGGCAGCCCAAAAATGCACTGGATAAAACGACGTCTACAGATCGTCAAATTATACTACAGTATTTGATTATATCAACATTAGCAAATGCAAGGAAGGCACAGCAGTACGTGCCATCCCAGGCAGCCGAAAAATGCACTGGATAAAACGACGTCTACAGATAGTCAAATTATACTACAGTATTTGATTATATCAACATTAGCAAATGCAAGGAAGGCACAGCAGTACGTGCCATCCCAGGCAGCCCAAAAATGCACTGGATAAAACGACGTCTACAGATCGTCAAATTATACTACAGTATTTGATTATATCAACATTAGCAAATGCAAGGAAGGCACAGCAGTACGTGCCATCCCAGGCAGCCGAAAAATGCACTGGATAAAACGACGTCTACATATAGTCAAATTATACTACAGTATTTGATTATATCAACATTAGCAAATGCAAGGAAGGCACAGCAGTACGTGCCATCCCAGGCAGCCGAAAAATGCACTGGATAAAACGACGTCTACAAATAGTCAAATTATACTACAGTATTTGATTATATCAACATTAGCAAATGCAAGGAAGGCACAGCAGTACGTGCCATCCCAGGCAGCCGAAAAATGCACTGGATAAAACGACGTCTACAGATCGTCAAATTATACTACAGTATTTGATTATATCAACATTAGCAAATGCAAGGAAGGCACAGCAGTACGTGCCATCCCAGGCAGCCGAAAAATGCACTGGATAAAACGACGTCTACAGATAGTCAAATTATACTACAGTATTTGATTATATCAACATTAGCAAATGCAAGGAAGGCACAGCAGTACGTGCCATCCCAGGCAGCCCAAAAATGCACTGGATAAAACGACGTCTACAGATCGTCAAATTATACTACAGTATTTGATTATATCAACATTAGCAAATGCAAGGAAGGCACAGCAGTACGTGCCATCCCAGGCAGCCCAAAAATGCACTGGATAAAACGACGTCTACAGATAGTCAAATTATACTACAGTATTTGATTATATCAACATTAGCAAATGCAAGGAAGGCACAGCAGTACGTGCCATCCCAGGCAGCCCAAAAATGCACTGGATAAAACGACGTCTACAAATAGTCAAATTATACTACACTATTTTCATTTAGATAAACACTAACTTCTAAGGCAGGATCTATCCAAACGGACGGTTATTTAACAGACGTAACCAAGTTTTATTGAGTGTTACTAAATCAATACAGATTTATGTCTTATATACTGTTACTCGGTAGTGTTCTACAAATACTTTATTTACCCAAGCAGTTGCGGTACTTTCAGAGGTTATATTTGAACTGAAAAGCTGCCCTTGCTATTTGAGTAATTATAAAACTAATAAAATATTTATGTAAATAAAATATTTTTAGATTATTTATCAGATGTAAACGTTATTAACATGTTTTACTATGTGCTGAGCGACCGTTCCATCAATGTCATACAGATTTATTAACAGTTTAGAATCCCTTGGTGTAGGCAAGAAATTATAATTGTATCAAGTTAATATTCATTTTGCTGTATCCTGCTTTACGTCCATTAAATACAATTCAAGCGTCTCCCAGTGGAAGGAGTAACGCATTATTATTTCTTCAACAATGCTGTTGTCTAAGTTTCTTGTTAGTATAGGTGTCTTTTGCAATTATTTTTTGATTACTTTACCCTTGGCTCGAAAGCTGCAATCAGAGTAGCTGGACGTACTAAAAGTCATGGCGTTGGTAAACCCCATAATAGGAAGCTTGCAGGAGAAAATGGATACCAGCATTGGGCACTTTAAACTCCTTTACAAAAAAGCTTAATGATATGGCATGTGTAAGTCAAGAATTCCAAAAATATAATCACATTCTGTATGGAATGATATATTTTTACAAGTGTGTATCTGTCCTTTTTGAATAACTTCATATTTCTTCTAGATTTCCAAAATCACAGTGTAACAAATTCACCAAATACAAAAAGTGTCGTCAATAGAATTTTTGAAGAATTATGAAGTCAGTTCTGTTAGGGCCTAAATTGTATAAGGACGATTTACCTTGTTTCTGGCTCTAAAATTAGAACTCGTGTTTTTGGAACATTTGGAAGCAGATGTGGACATCAACATCAGAAAACATTCTCAAAAATTCTATATCAGCTTTCCCTAACATCAAGTACTTTCTCAAATCCTATGTACATACTACTTACAACACATGACAGAACGTTGATTTTTCAGTCGTATCTTAAGTTATTTAACTTATAAAACTTATTTAAGATCTGCAGTGCACTGACTAAAGACCAATAAAGACTCTCGAGATTCTCCACGTCCATCAGAATATGCTTCTTCTGTGTGAGCTAAAAAAAGTCTACTACAAGATTACTTGTAAACTACAAGACCCTTGCGATGTGACACAAATGATAACTTTCTTCAGCCTTACTTTAAATGCATTGCACAAGTAGACTGACGTTTAGTTTGTGACAACTGTATTTTAAAAATTTTGTAAACTGATTATTTTAAAAATACAAATATTAATGTTTAGATACATGAGTATAAAATGTGTGTACATTTTAAGTGTATATCAAACACTAATTTGTAATATTTTCTAAATTTTTTGATTTTTTAAACAAATACTGAAACATTATTATTTTAAGTAAATAATCGTAACGTTTATTTTAAAAATACAGCTAAAACTGCTTCTGTATCGGTGCTTCATGAGTTGTGTGGTTACTACAGAGATCTTCAAGATGCCAGAATTCATACCATATGAAAGCAGTGCAACACTGTCAGATGAATTTTACTGTCTTGTCACAGTAGCAGCATTTTTACTACATAGATTCTTCAAGCGGCGTCAGATGCGTAATAATATGATGTTTTAACTATGGTTCAAATCTGCCAGTGGCATTTGTAGCGTGGAGCCAGAGGGGTCCAGGCCCTCAAAAGCCTGAATGTTTTCTTATTCAATTTTAAATAATGTAATGTTTGTTGTCGTCCGTTAATGAAAATTACTTGTTTAGTTTTAATTATCATTGTAATTCCCACCTATTAAATAGCCCCCATATTAAAAGCTCTAAAACCGCCATTGAAATATGTATCTGTTGTTTTAGCAACTAATTTCATTGGTTTACCAACGAGACTTGCCACAAATCTTAAATGTACAGAAAAAGTACGTATCCATGATTACGATCGTCTACTACATAGAGCAAGTCGCGCTAACTAATTAGTTTTGGAATTTCTACAATACAATTAAATTAATGATGAATTTAACTCAAAACGTGATCAGCACAACCGAGTAAACTGAATCTTGTTCTTAGTGCAGAAGGCTTATCACAAGTGAGATTTTAGTTCCAGAAGGGTATCACGATGATCATACAGTTTATTAGCTGTCTTTGAGGGTGTAATTCCTAAAGAAAAATTTCATAATTTTTTTACTTAATACACTTCAACATCTTCGTGTCAGTTAAAATGTATGTTTACGTTTTTCATATGATGTCTAGCATTTTCTGATATGCATCTAGTGTATATAGGTGATATGTACGTTTTCACTGGTGACCGTTAACGTGCAATGATGCTGTAACATATTATAGTTGTATGCTGTAACATAATGATCATAGTTGGAGTTAGTTGGAAACATAATTTTTCCTGTTAATATAATTACTAAAATTTGTTGGATCTCAAATCTAACCTTATTCGGAACACAAGTTAGTGACAGTATTACAAACACAAACAGTAGAAAGAGTTACATGGGAACGCTCGTGAAGGAAAGTAAAGTAGGGTACAGATGTACAAAATATAAACAGTTTAGCGAAATCGTGTTGGGTTCTGGCGCCAACTTCGCTCTTCACTTAAGCTTTCTAACAATAGATTTATCACCCTTTACATGTTATTCTCGCTGGCAAAATGTACTTTGCGTTGACTGCCTACTACTTAATACGCTAAATAAGTCTGAAGTAAACGACTGTAACACTTACTCTTCTCCGTATAGTAAATAGAACTTTATTCAAATAAACTATTATAGCAGTTGTCGGAATTACTTTAATTATCAAGGAAAATTAATTTTGCCAATGCTGTTTATTAAACAAATATTATTATCCATCTGATTAGATAAAATCGGTAAGTTTTAGAAATGAGATTAGCGATAAATTTAAGTGAAAAAATTGGTAACTAATGTTTATTATGCTAACAAATTCATAATAACAATTTCAAAGTGAATTATTGCTAGACTATGGAAGCATACATACCTTAGTATGTATAATAGACGTTCTTTATAAAGCACTGTATCAGCAACGAGCAATTTTAATTTGTCCTAAGAGCTTATCTTGACCCCTTAGTTTCAAATATAAATATTAAATATAATTTAAATTGGATGCAATTGTCTTGTAGATTATTCAATATTACTCAGCTATAACACTGACAGGTTAGACTTATACGTTGGTTCGAGGGGTTTTCTTATTTTGAGTCTTTTTATCATATCTATGCTTAACGGTTGAATTGAACTTTATCGTTGTCTTACTTTGTGTTTTCTCATGTTTCTTTTGAGAATCACCGAGCTTCTTCGGTTTAAATTCAAATTTTTTAACATTGTTGAAGTATATTGATGATAATTTTTCAAAGGTTTTATCTTTTTAAATTACTTACATGAACGAATAACAAATATATAAAATTCAGATTACGTTCAGAAAACACATACAAGCCTAAAATATTAAAGACTCCATGATTCATAAATTTTCGTAGCATTTGCAGTTTTGGTTACTTTCCTGTTACGTACTGGCTACTTTTGGTTACTGACGTGTCACAGTTACACAACGCACCGTCAGACTTCACGTGTTAACGGTCGTCACGGTAAATCCTATGCAAATTCCTTTACTTTTGCCATGACACCGATTATTTGAAGTTTTCCGTTTAATGAAATCCTTGTTCTCAGTAGTTATTAACGTCTACCTGACTGATCAAGCGTCAGCAAGAATGTTCAGTGGAGGGCTCTGGGGCACCGCTATCTCTCTGCAAAATAAAGCAAATAAAGAAAGACAATAAATTTTAAAATTCAACAATTTTTTCATAGTGTATTGTTACAAAATATAAATGTAATAATACGTGATGTAATGTTTTTTTGGCTACATAGTTTCTCAGCTTTATTGAGGAACTTACTAAAACCATATCACCACAAAAAACTTATCACTGTAAACTAACTAGGCTACTAGTGGACGCGTACTTTGCCTACTTTTTGTGATTGTTGGAGAGCGACTCAGAACCCAGCAAACCGAATAAGGTAATACTGCTTCGGCCAGAAGATTACCGTTAGAAGCCTTTAATGTGATAATGTGTTCTTAATTGCGCTGAATTTCCCGACACTGTCTCTATACACGAATCAGATTGCACAGTTAGTAAGATGAAATTACCGTTTTGTGTCCAAGTTGCCACAAATTCATCAACCGCAGCTTATCGGCTCCAGTGGAACCAGCCCACTCGTGCTGAAACATGTCAACAACGTAACTATACGCGAAATAAAAAACGAATCACGAGTGATAGCAGTTTTTGATGACGACTGGGATCCTTCTGAGAGAGGGAGAATTAGTTGTCCTGGCAACCTGACGTCACTCCTGTTAGGAAAACTACCATAAAACATGACATGTGTATGTGGTTTATGGCAGTCTGTACATACAGCCAAGAGCAAATTTGTATTGCAGACAGTTTGACCCTACCGGGATTTACTAAAATTTTTGAATAGAAAGATAAGTTTCTAACAATGAAGTTTTATTTTTGTACCCCTGTCATTAAAAGAAAAACGTCTTCAAATAAAAAACAACACAAGAGGAGTGCCCAACTGGGATTTGAGTCAGGTACAAAAAGTGCAAAGAGTAAAAAGAATTTAAGCGTTCTTTTCATAGGAATGTATGTGACAGAACGACAGGATCTGTATTTATGAAGGGATTAACACTTTATTTTGTTTTGGTTATTATTTGGCGGTGATAGCAATTAGATAAAAGGCGGTGTAATTGACCTTACGCATTTTGCTTTAAAAATTATTAAGTATAAAAAGTCTGTAAAGAATATAAACAATTTTATCAAATTCAAGCTATTAAGGAAAACTACGTTTCCCCTTGTCAGAGAAAAGACGTGCAGAAAGGATTCCCAAAAAAGATGAAACGTAGAGAAAAATCAACAGATTCTTTCTAGAGTAATAAATATTTTAAAACTTTGTGGCAACTGTAATTTTTCTGTTCGTGGTTATAACAAAAAAGTAATAGAAATGTGATAAAGGGGATTTTATAATTGACCTGCTGGGCCGCTTTGGCTACGCTGTTGTTCACGCCAACGCGGTTCTACGCTCCTACAGGTGCATTCTAATGTATCCACGGAGCTGCACTCCAGGCGTGGAGTCATGGCCCGAGTTAGCTATACTGCACGTACTTACTAGTACGTCTCATCATGTAAAGGGAAGTTACAACATAACTCCTTGCGTTGCGAATGCATGACCTCGCCAGACAGACATACAGAAGATGCATGGGGTGTCTTGCGCCCTCGTTTGTTTGCGTTATCACTGTCAAAACCCGATCAACGCCATATTCAAACGAGTGAAGCACGGTCGTTTGTTCGGCACAAGCACTTGGGATGCGGTTCTCCTCTACACGATTTGCGTGTATGAGCAAAGTTTGAAGATTGCTTCACCCAGTTGCCCCGCTTGGAGCGCGGCTCCATGGGTCCCTTAAGGAATTGCCCGCAGGAGTTTAGAGGCGTGCTGATATGATCGAGAGGCTCGAGTAGGAAACGGAAGCAGTTTTGATTTTTTGCGCTTAATTAAACGGCTATATTCACAAACGGTTTTTGGACTTTTTGAAACCGGGAGGAAGTCAGATGCAGGTATACGCAAGTCAAAATGTATTTTGCAGCAATTTGGTTCGATTATAGGTAATAATTAAGACAAATGTATCCCATACGTTGGGAATGCTGTTACGTGCGAAAGTGAGGGAGGTATAAATTTAATAATTTAAGAAATGTAAAAATGACTATTATATTACTCGTCACACTTATTAAATAGATTGTTCGAACAAGGTGTTTCTAAAATAACGAGTATGACAATTTTTGCGATCCTAAATGATAGGCCTTTGCCGCCTTTATCTACCATTTTTTATTTTTCAATAAGAATACAACCTAAGATTACAAACCAGACAGTAGAACGGCACTTATGCAATAAAAAAATGTTTCGATATTCACACACGAGTGGAATATTTAATGTAGGATAGTCAAAAGCGATAATATAATTCAGAAATAATCTACCATCTTGGTTGATATAAAAAAGAAAAGAATTTTTCGGCGAAGAGAGTTCGTGTTATACTTGTATCTTAAATAAGATATCGCTTTATATGCAAAAATTACTTTTGTATTTCAACCAAAACGTCTCAATAAATATAGAAAAAATGGTTTTCAGTAGATGGCAGTAATCATTTTTGCTTTGCATATCTTTAGTAATGATAAAATTTCTTTCGTGACAGAACTTGAAGTTTTGAACTTTTTTACTCGAAGTCAGAAATAACAGAAGACAACTTATAAGATACATTACATTTATAACTTGTTTCGTAATAGACGGTACATTTAAAGAAATCATTAAAACTAAAAGTTTTTGTAACTATTCCCACTGTTACTTTGAAACTGAGAGGTGTTTTTCAGCTATGACTTTAATCAAAACTTATTTGAGAGATACCATTAGTGCTTTGGTTGTGCTGTCTATAGAAGAGACGATTATTTGCAAGATTCCTGAATTTAACGAAAAATTAATTATACAGAAACATATTAGGTTATATTTTCTTCCAAACTATAATTATACATATAAAATTATCCTACATAGAATATACATTACTCGATGTTGTGTTACGAAATTAATTGTGTACTTTTATTTCATGTGTGTGTGTGTTCTCATAATGGATAGCCCTTTGACTTCGAACCACATGCATTTTTCTACTTTATACAGCATAAATTAACTGCATACTTTTAAAATGTAAACTATACGTTAAATACAGGGTAGATTGAGCAGTACATGTTGGAAAAGAATACATTCTAGTTATTACTCTTATACATGTCTATACTCACGTATGTTCCCTTTTAAGCTATACTAGTATGGAATAAAATATAAATTCAGCATTGTATTGTGTAGTAATACCAGACCAATACACAGACTCCAAAAGTACTCCTGTATGCACGGGCGCTTTTGTTAGTATCGACTGAGTCACTCTTCGCAAGTATATGATGAATATTAGAGGTGAACTATATATTGTTTAGTGAAAAACACCCCAACTTTGGCCAAGACTTACTCTATTGTCTAGAAGAAATAATTATGTAAATTGTAATTCCCGTGGTAACCGATAGTTAAAATTGTGGGGAATCAGATTGACTCCCATTATTGCTGTTTCATCAAATTAAATCCGCTTGTACAAACTTCATCAGTAAGAACACAGCATCAACACTACCACTCACCAATTACCATCAACTGTCACAACATCCTTTCCTACTCATGCTTGTTATGTGCTATACGTGCCAAAGTTACTTCAGAAAAATATTTGCTTTTGTCTCTCCAGCCCTTTTTCAGATTTCTTCCATTGCATATTTGGTAGTATGTTCTCCAAACTGCAGTTTCAGTTTCTAAGCGACCATCCCTAATCCTTGCTATGAAGTATTTAACACAGATGATTTGGTATTCGAAACATTTCAAAAATCATGTAGAGGGGCTACCGGCTATTTATATGACCAATAATAAAGATATAAATTAACTTTATATGATATAAAGTTGCATGAACAAAGAAATTAAATAAAAATAAAATCATAACACTATTAAAGACAATAATCAAACTTCTGTAGGTGCCCATTATATTGAATGAAGGAGCACAGAAGGTAATAATAATGAATTTGGGTAATACAAAGATAAAATCCTTGCTGTCAGAGTAGATAAACACGAATTACAGATGTAGTTCAGGAAATTAGAATTAGAGTATCACATGCTCGAAGGAAGGTCAACCTGTGTTGGCCAGATTGTTTTGCTGTATTGAGTTTGTGTACTGACGGAGTTTGCCCTCCATCTTCCTCTCGTTATATTGTAATTTAGAATAATGTTGATACGGTCACTTCTACATAAAGTGAGGGAACATGATAATTTTGTGTTTTTGAAGTCTAATCTTTCAATTAATTGTAATTTGTTTATTTTCTTTCGCAGTTGTGCTTGCCAAATAGAATGTATGCTCAACATTATTTTAGCAATGTGCACAACACCAACAACAATACGGTTTAGCTCGAATAACATTGTTGTAACACATAGTATCTGTTGTACATAATGTTTGTACCATTATTTCTGGAACGTTGGTGCCAGAAGTGAAACGTGTTTGAAGCGTCTGAAAACAACCTTAGGTAGCAATTCTTAAAACGTGAATAATGAATACGTTTGATGTAATCATATTATTATTGTGTGTCCAAGCAGCCATGCGCCCTGAAGGACGCATATTGCGACACATGTGCCACACACATGCGCCTAATCCTTCAGGGCGCATGGCTGCTTGGACACACAATACACTACTGTAGGCTTTGATCCCGTATAATCGTATATTATAATTAAACTATAATCCATTAATTTTCATTTAGTAATCTTATAATTCTTTTTTGCCTCTCCACATCATTAACAGCACCGTCTCTTCTGAAGCGTTGCATAACACAAATCTCAAAATTTTTAAATATTATGTTCCGTGTAATTATACTTAATCTTCAATACTTCTTCTGATTACTTTTTAGTTTACTTCTATAACTGTTATGGAATGTTAATGCTTTTTTGAATATTAATGAGAAATAACTTATTTCCAGTCCTTACGCCGAGGCTGCTTTGAATGTACAAGTATTTCAATGTTTTACATGAACATGTTACTGGCCTGTTGCAGAAACCCCTACCAGAGAGCCAGAGACTCTTCTGTCAGGGTTACCATACCTTAACCCTGACAATGGTGGGATCATCTTCAAAGGATGACAGAGGATCGATTGCCGAAAGCGGCACTGAACTATAAAGTCATGGTAGAAGAGACGTGGGTCGTCCGAGGTAGAGATGGGTGCCGGAACAAGTTTATATAACCTAATCATTGAAGAGGAGAAGAAGAAGAAGAAGAAGAAGAATAACTCATTTCTCAAGTGTTTCAAATTCGAGTATTTCTAACTGACTTGGTCAGACGAACACTCCAGTATTTTTGCTGTTTCCCAACAAACGTGAAACACGATGAGAGTTGACAACAAACACAACAAATTCTACTTACCCTATTGTAGTTAAGAACCGTAAAAAAATTATCATACTTACGTCTTATATTTAACATGTGCTTTCTAATTCTGTAAGGTTTTTGGAGATATAAACTTGATTTTCCTTTTAAAATTGTAGTTTAATATTAGTGATAGCAACATGGCATACGTTGTGATAAGCGTACTCTATGAAACTGTGTGAAATGCATAGTAATCCGACAAATTGTAATTCACCTTGTCTTGCCTCAGGTTAGTTAGAGAACTGCATATATTGCCTTTATGAAGGGAAACGAGCCTTTGATGTCTTAATACCTAATAAGCAATGCTTCTCACCATACTAAACCACAATAAAGTGATTTAAATTTTTTACTGACAGTAAGTCAAGTGTTTCAAACGGACTTGGTCAGATGAACACTCGAGTATTTTTGCCGTTTCACAATACAAAACACTATATATGAGAGTTCACAGCTTCAGAATATTTAGGTTTCTTTTCTATACATCTATGTTTTAACTTTATTTGTGCTTTTTGGCCTAACGAGCCATTAAACAAAGTTCATCCTTTTAAATAACGCACTGAATCTTTTTATTAGAATATCAAGGTACCTTTTTCTAAAATATTTATTACTTCCTAGTATTTTCCTATCGTTATATGTAGCTACGGGTCGACAGTGTTTCTATAGGCAGTGCTTATTTTGTTTAATACAAACAACTGTCAAAAGTGACGAAAAGTATTTTCTGATAAAATATAAGAAAGGTGAGATGGATAAGTATTAATGTAAGATGAATAAGGTAAGGTCGCCAACGGATAATTAAAAGATGATAACAGTCAGTAAAGTGAAGTTGTAGTCTATTGTATTGTAGAATTACTGTTAAATGGTGGATTATAATTATATAATATATTAGTATAATATAATACAATATAATATAATATAATATAATATAATATAATTAATTATATTATATAACTACTATTATATCATTAGTTGAAGCGGTGGAACAAAAGATTGTGTAAAACATTTTCACTTCTTTATCCCATTTAATTATCTCTGAAACGGATGAAATATTTGATTTTATAACAATGTGTAAATCATGGCTTATAGAAACTATGTTGTACTTACAGTAAATCACATCAATTCCTACAAAGAGTGAATAATCTCAGAAAACGTTGTTTTCATTGCTTAATTGAAGATGTTTTCGCTTCCATTGAGAAGTACTTTTGGCGCTACAGTTTTTATATTTTGAAAAGAAAATTGTAACTGCAAAGGTTACGAGCTTCAGTAATAACAAACACGGCTGTAACTAGCCGATCAGTTTTTATAAATTAATTTGCACGGTTTTGTAGACGTGACATGTCGCAAAATGTACGTCCTTTTTAATGTACAATGAAAGGTTATTGTAAATAACCAATCTAAACTGTACAAAATAAACAAAGGGGCCAAGATTAGGATATATTGCGAAGTGGAAAATGATTCTTCTTTTGTGTTGCAACAGATGCTATTGGAGAAGCTTTGTAACAGCTGCGTCAAATAGGCTTTGCGACATTGCAACTTGCAACATGGTTGACATGTTACGTAGCCTACTACTGTTACTACTACTACATTTAAGATTAGAATGTTCGTTCTTGCTTAAGAAAGTGTGTACTTTTAAAGTCCAACATTAACTAACAAATATCCTTAACTTCAACGTTTTTTAATTTTTACATGCCCTCATTTCATTCTTACAATATCCTACATGCAGGCTTTGCATTCTACTCCTTTTCTAGTTAATTATTAGTACGTTATTCTTACATTCTCAAAGATTTGTTTCTGATTCGGCAACAGAAAACAAATAACTGAAGATAAATTTACACTTACGAGTCAATAATATTATGAACAACACACTTGTTGGACTGTAAAACGTGAAGTTACGTTAACATGAAATAATTTTATTAGCAGACAAATTGAATTAGTATCCGACGCCAACATTTCGATTCGTAGTTAGAAATCTAAGTATCGATTGTCCTGAACGGTTAAATTGATTCATCATAAATGCTGTTCACCAAAAAACTGATTGTTTAGTATGCTGATAATCACTAAATAAGTTATAAGTGTAAAGTGTAAACGAAATTGTTATACATAATGTGACGAGTGCATAGTTCTGCTTAGCTTCCAAAGAAATACAGAATTTTCGCCAAAAAAGTGATATTTAAAGTTAGTACGGTACAACAGTATTTTAAGTACCGAAAGGCTTATGAGATTAAAGCTTAAGGTATAACATAATTGGGCTTAAAGAAAGGCCGGCCAGGTTTTTTAATCACCTGTTATAAAGATAACACAGGAAGCAACAATTAAAGAAAAATTGCCTTTCAGTTGTTTGTACTAATGTAGCCAGTTTAAAAAGTATGCAGAATAATTGATTTGTATTATTTGGATGTAGATATATTGTAGATATTAAACCAAAATATTATTGCTATGCAATATAAAAAATGTGCAAGTTATTGTTCATTGCAATTTGAATAATACTACCCTGATTATAGAGCCAAAAACCAAGATATATATTTTAAACGTATATAAACGACAAAAACTAAAATATACTTGCAGAAGTAATCTATTCTTGAATAATATAGGCTATAAGTAATGCAAGAATCTAAAATAACAAGAGTTACTTACAAAACAAAAAGATGAAAAAAATTGTAAAAAATATAAAACCCTTTAATGTGTCATAAAACAAGCTGCTCATTAACTTGATAGGCAATAAACATCAAAACAAGGAACGAAAGAAGAGAAAGCTGTCATACATGTTTCAGCTATAACAACAGTGTTCTCAATAAATGTTACGCTGGTTGTCCTATTCGTTGGGCTTAGCTCTTATCACCCAGCATTAGCTTAAAAGTGTACAGTGTATACGGAATTTCGTGACCGTACTCTTTGTTAACAAACAAAGAGGGCAACGACAACCAGTGACGTAAAGGTCGCATGTCAGATTTTGTTTGCAGATATGTTGAAAGGTAATGGGCAAACGAGTCGGGTTCCAGTCACAACATTCCCCCAATATCAACTCACGTCCCACGACAGTTTTCCATTCGCGACAAAGTTCGGCGGCAGCAAAACTAGATTTTGTTTCGACAAGTCGAATACCACCCTTAACGTCAATATGTGTCAGAAATGCAAACGCCTTATTCTGTGGCCTGCACATGTTATGCACAAAACTGGACTATGTAAAACTAAGTAACCAACAAGAAGTACGTGACACAGCATGCTTAACCAATAACAACAAATTATATTATTTGTTATTCATTCAGTTAAATTAAACACGTTGATTCTGAACATTTTACAGTAGGTTACATAATTAAATTATGTATTAAAAGTATTAATAATAAAACTGTGTTTAATTTTTATTAGAATACAAAACAAAATTCTTACTTTAGTCTCCGTGGCCTCTGTTTGAGAACCAACAGCGGCAATTCCAACATGAACAATAAATAATAGTTATAATTATTAAATCAATTCACCACAGCCATAAACTAAAAAAAAATGTTTGAAAATGAACTATGCCAAATGCCAATTGAACAGTTTGAACCGTTTAATATGATTTCACTCTCTTTCTACAAAATAATTTCAATTGAGTGTTACAATTATATCAAATAATTGGCCTCTCATGCACAAAAAGGTGTACAACAGAACATAAAAACAATTGAAGTTCTCTTATCTTCTACACATTCATTTATAACAGACAGATTTTGTAATCTATAAAGGAAGACGAAAGGCATTGCCTATTCTGGAACAAATAGAATTGGTTTCACATGTCTATAGGCCAATAAATAATAAATTCACGTAACCACATAACAAATTATCAAATAATAGAGTATCAAGGAAAATTTGCTACATAAAATTCCAGTGTACTGTACAGAAAGTGCATCAAAAGTGACGAAGTTGTATGCATTCGCTTTCAAATTTGATAATTTTTTACCAACTGTTTACGTCTGTAACTGTCTACGCTTGTTAGTCGCAGCCTCCTGTACGTGTTACACAAATTTCGATAGAAGTATGAGCAATATTAATGTAGCTATAACACTGGTTGGACCAACTAGTGTTTAGCAGGCAACTGATGTTACATAAACTATCTCCAGAGCGTTAAACATTTTAGTTCTCCCACGGGTTTAGAGATCACCGTATCTTTACTTAATACATATATTATATATAAACCCTTTTAAACAGTACTAAATAGTACTGTTATCTAAATAGTACTTATGTTATCTGAAAACTTCTAGACGTTAAAACTATAGACGAAACATTGTCCCGCGGTAAGACTGGAGAGTGCGCACCAATCGTAAAGCTTGGTCTGTTTTAATGCTCTGTTGCCAGTGCAGTACATTCAGCAATAAACCACGCTGTACAGACAAACCAGTGATTTGTCGATCCCCAATTGAATCCGTTACAGCGCAGCCGTTAAATGTGCAATTGGCATTTACGCTTGGGTACCGACTGCGTTAATCTTTTAATCACGCCGTAAATGTATCGCGGTCTGCGGGTTTGTCATGTTACTGGGAAGTTTAACTTTATTTAAATAATAATTATAAGTAAGCAATGCAGTATCAAAACTATTTTTATTTCGAGGTAAAATACAATCATTTTAAATAGGTAGTTTTTAAAATAGTTGTAGACAATATAAAAGCCTTGAAGTAGGCCTAAATTAATTTTAATGTTAACCGATGTGTACCCTCGTACAACATAGTTAGGTGTTCGCAAAACGCTTCTGACAGATTAATCGATTTTTTAATGATTGATACTTGATTTACTAATTAGTTTTACTAATTTCAAATTTATTAATAGCTGATATCTGATACTGTTGCATCTAAGAGATGTACGATATTTTCTATCGATTCCGTAATACGTACTACGGTAAACAACGATTCAACAAGATCTAACTAGATTGCTATTGACTCAATTATGACAAAATCTGAAATGTATATGGAACTTTTCTAGCACAATCGTTTGTTATGCAAACGGGTATCAATTTCTCCCTATAAATTTGGCGACTTACTGCACATAGAAAAAAGTAAGCGATCACTTTAAACTTCAGCTTTTCAGGCTAAACAGCTATGGTTACTCGATCCGAAAGTGATTATCTGCCTTTTACGATAAATTTTATTTATTATAATTTTTACAAAGATTCCACGTATATTAACGTTTCTCTAATGTATAAAGGCAAGAAAATAGATTTACTTTTAATACATCATATAATTTAAACGCAAAACAAAAAACATCAGTTATAAATAAATAATTGATTTAGATGACACTGATGGGAAGTTAGTTTCGAAAGTTTTTAACTGTAAAATGGGTTCTGCTAAACAAGGTTAACAAGGGCCAGACCATAAAGTTCTGACATTATGAGTATCCGAACGGCGTGGAATACAAATATGAACAGCTGATCATCATCTTAACTGCTGACTTTCTTATTGACAACGGATTGGTTTCTGCGATATTCAGACTATCCCACTAACTCAGCAAAATTCCTTCCGATAACAGTACGTTTACAACTTTGACAATTAGTGTTTCCACGTTTACAAGAAGAGACATACTGGCTACCTATAACGACTCTGCTGGCTACCAGAATCTATTACGTCAAAACTTGAAGACTGTTCTATTAATCACGTTCATACTATCATTGTGTTTTACATAATTAATATAAAATTTAAGTTCTTCTCAATGACGTACCATAAAGTTAAATAATTACTCAATTACTGTGTGTTTTAACTAAATTATGTAGTAGGCCTACCGTACGTAACTCTATAACATTTCTGAGTATTACTTAACACTTATCTCACATGTAACACAAAATATAATATAATGAAACTAATAATAATAGTTTCCATAACACACACCAAACACTGACCTCTTTCAATTATTTACGTACGGATTTTATTTATTACGATTTAAACGGCCTTCGTCTATCACAGGATCAACTTGACACCGAATTGTGGCTGTAAAAGAAATTCGTAGCTACCTTAAAAAAACCAATACTGAAAATAATATTTAAAGATGGCATGTACAATTACAACACTCAGTCACAACAAAAACATAACCTAAGCGAACGCATTGGTGAACACAGCCGCTGTTGTCGCCTGAGGCAGCCGAAAGCGATAGTCGAGCACGCACTCACTAATGCCGATCATCGCGTTCTCTTCTAGGAGACCAAGAGATTGTCCTCGGTGAGTAGTTACTATCCTCGGTTGCATATAGAGTCTGTAGAAATCTTCAGGCTTAGTTCCACACATACAGATTCTTCTTAGGCTTAAACAGGAAGATTAACACTAACCTATTTACACTTCGTTTAATTTGTAATTGGCTTGAAGACTAGCCTGATGATTTGATATTAGAATAATATTTTAATAAATTATAAATGTTAATGTATATAGTGTATGTTCTGTAATGTTTAGTAGTATATATTTGTTTTGTAGCAAGTAGCAAGGTAGTTTTATATGGCGAATTGTGAAACACCAATGTAGGAAATTTTTATTTTATGCATATTACATTGTATAATGTTATGTAAGACAAGAATCTTTAAAAAAACAGGTCACGATGTATGCTGTAACAAATCCATGTGTACGTTCTGTCTGCCTGTCTACCCCATCTCTCTCTCACTACCCTCTCCATCTATCTCCCTCTCTTTTAGTTACTAAATAGATGTATCATTTACAACCTACATTTTCATCCATACGCATTTAGCACACACATATATTAATTTATTTAAACGTATAATTTTTCTACATACAAACTATTCAAGCTTATTGGAATAGGTTATATTATATTTTTCATAATTACATTAGATTTCTTATATAATTATCCTTTTATAATACAATCCTTATAATTGCTTAGACAAAAAATATTCTTGCAGGAGATATCTGATATAGGCCTAATAATAAACAATTGAATATTATTTATAAAACTGTATTAATTTATCCTTGCAATAAGATTTTAATTAAATCAATACAGAATAAATAAATTTTGCAAAAAGTTTATATTAATTTTGTTAGTAGGCCTACATAATATGTTCTCATTTGTTACAACTGTAATCATTAGATGTACTAATCATTTAATTAAAGACAATTATTGTTTAAATCCTCAAGCTATGAAACGTCAGCTGAAGGCAGTTACACTGGACGTCTACCATAAATGCTACAAAGAGTCAGAGTTTCGTATCCCGCCGTTGTATTTTTCCAAGGTAATTTGTAAATACGATCATGTAAATTGTATTTATTGACATATTTATAAGCGCATTAATTTTACCAGAACTACTTTTAAAGTATTACCATAATTTATTTTCAAGTATGAAGGTGTTTTTACAAGGACTAAATTTTAATGAACTAAATGTTCATATAACATTTATATATCTATTTTACAATATTTTCACGAATATCCTGTAAAGTTTTTCTGTGTTTAGTATCAAATTATTAAAGACATAAGACGATGCATAAACTATTATATAGCTATAATTATAAGTTTGATTTAACTTGGCATTTGTTTACAAAAAGGCTAATGAATTTTTTCCTATTTCTGGCTGGACACATTTGTAAATAGATAATCTTATGAGAAGCAAACTCAATCATAGGCCTATCAAAAATTCAAAAGAAATTGTTTAATTAACAGTGTATGAATCAAATTTTATGCATTTTAAGGTTGAAATCAATTTAGTACACATCATTTATAATATTATTGCTCGTATTCAGGAGAGTAATATCTATTTTTACGTACGAAGTAAGTTGTTTTACTATAATTTAGGTCAATTTGAATACAAAGTAATTAACACGAAAAGGATGGAAGACACGAATTGTTGCTTATAGTTGTAAATTATTCAGGAATCCATTTTTATTTAAAATTTCTAGATAAATGCCAAAAAATTTTCTAAATGTGCTTTCAGGTCGCCAAGAAAATTTAAATTTTACGTGTAACACTACTTTTTATAAACCTGTATTAGACTGATGAATTCTGATTTTATAATAATGATTCATTATGTATTTATCTTTTAAATTTCATACATAAAAGATTAATTATATTCTGTAAGTGGGCGAATACAAGATAAATGTTTGCAAGGTTAAGTAATAACGGGGTTTAAGAGCGTTCACAGCGCCGCCTGCTGGTTACGGCCTGTAATAAACTGCTGTATCATTGTTCGCTAACAGCGTGTACCATAAAATGTGTTTTAGCGCCTAATATTTGGTAAAGCCTGTTCTCTTATAAACGTGAATGATCAGATCATTTAGTACATAAAGGTAGAAATAGAAATAGATCAACTTAAAAGTAAATATTTATATAAATTATAAAAATATAGATTTGATCAGATGTTACACTTTTGTGCTGATTGTTAATAAGAAATTATGTTGTGTTCCTAAAAATATGTAATCAACTTTTTAAACATTTGTAAACAAAACAATCTTTGACGTTTTCAAGTTCTGAGAAATACACCCACCCCTATAGTCGTGTAGAGAATAGACAACCGTTGTTGTTACTTAACTATAGTAATTATTTTATGATATAGTTTATAATTATCCACGTTTTGTTTAGGTTAGTGAAGAAATGTTAATATAGTATAAAACCAACTTGTATCTCTTAACGTTGAAGTGGAAGGGTATGCAGTATGGCTCATTTCAGTGAAAGTGTAATTTAAAAATATTATAGATCAGAGCGTACTACCAAAATAGCCTTCGAAGGAAAGCCTAGTTAAATATTTATTACCTATCAGGGATAAATTTTACCCAGTGTGACAAAGGCTGCGAAAAATGAGCTATGAAGGGAATAAACTAGAGTGATGAGAGTAATAACAACTACTACTATTGAGTTAACTGCGTAAGACAAACTTGTTCTTTTAACCTATTTATTTTTATTAACTAAAAATCATAAAGATGTAGAATCAATACTGTAGGATCGGGGATCAAATGGTTAAAAAAAAATAAAAACTTGAGCCAGTAAAGCAATCACTAGTTTTATTTTAGACCTACCCACTTACTCTTAACACAACTGTACGACAGCGCAAATATTGTTCTTCAATAATGCAGGAACCAGTAACTGTTCTAATTTAATAGTTCACAAACTGAATCGCTAACAGACATTTACTAACAAATAATTACTGAATGTTTTGAGTGAACTAAATTTCTCAGAATGTGTACCATAAATCAGAAATCGATGTCTGACTATTCTATTCTGTCAGTTATCTTTCATGATCACTATTTGTTGATGTTTCTGGAACAGCCGTGGGCATACTCTTTGACATTTGAAGTATACGACGTATATTTTGATGTAGAATACGTCTTACCTTTCAGGCCAGCAATATGCACCCCCAACCAGAAAATCGAGCGTTACGTTCTCACGTCACGTTTGAAATTGAAATATTTTCTAAACGACAAAAGATTCACGCTTATATGAGGTACCATTCGACAGATAAAAGAACAAAGATAATAAATAGCACAATATAAGCGGGCTATTGTATCATCCAGCGCGGGGTGAGCGGGGGAGAAATAGAAATTTTTCAATAATTGATATTTGGTTCAATAAACAGTGTTTAATTAATAAAATAACTCCAAAATACGCAAAAATTAATAACAAAAGCAAAAAAAAGGGTTGTTTAAGACCTGAAGATGTCAGTGATGATGAAAAGCTGTGTCTAAATAATAACAATTATAGCAGTTTAGCATTTTTATAAAAGAAAAGTAAGGATGACTGCTAATTTAAACAATACGAAGAATAAAACATGCGATTTGCAAGCAGATAAATATAAAAATGTAAGGGAATTTTTTAAGTATTTAAAAATCAAAGAAAAAGTGAAAAAACGTTAGGGAAAATTTGGTTCAATAAACAGTGTTTAATTAATAAAATAACTCCAAAATACGCAAAAATTAAAATTAATAACAAAAGCAAAAAAAAAGGTTGTTTAAGACCTGAAGATGTCAGTGATGACGAAAAGCTTTGTCTAAATAATAACAATTATAGCAGTTTAGCAATTTTATAAAAGAAAAGTAAGAATGGCTGCTAATTTAAACAATACGAAGAATAAAACATGCGAATTGCAAGCAGATAAATATAAAAATGTAAGGGAATTTTTTAAGTATTTAAAAATCAAAGTAAAAGTGAAAAAAACGTTAGGGAAAATTTGGTTCAATAAACAGTGTTTAATTAATAAAATAACTCCAAAATACGCAAAAATTAAAATTAATAACAAAAGCAAAAAAAAGGGTTGTTTAAGACCTGAAGATTTCAGTGATGACGAAAAGCTTTGTCTAAATAATAACAATTATAGAAGTTTAGCAATTTTATAAAAGAAAAGAAATAGAAATATTTTGCGCCGCTCGGCGCGCACTAAAATTAGTATTTCTCCGGTTTCCGATTCGATAGAATGTTGAGTGAGGTGTCGTTAAAATTGTCTCATCGATTACTATCTACATAGTGTACCGTAATAGCGGTGATATTATTAAGAGGTTTGAATAATTGTAATTCAATTTGTAAAAATCGTGTGTTCGGACAAAATGTCGCGGTATATGGATGCTAAACGTGCTCAAAAATATCGTAAACGCATACAGGAGAGTAAAGAAAATCATGGGGAATTCAAAAAACCCAAAATGATCAATGCCGAACTTCAGAGGATTTACCGACAATGCTTAAAAGACAAGGAAATAAATAATGAAGTCGAGTTGGATAAGGAAGAGCGCCCGACTTCGCAAGTGTATCAGGCGATCGAATTCAGCAAAACGTGGCAGTTAGCTCCAAAGCACATCCACAAAACATTCTTTAATAATGAATTTGGACATGAGTGTGACGTTTGTGACAGACTGTGGTTCCAAATGGACGTAAAGATAGTGGCTGTTAAAGTGATGCCGTTGCAAGACACCATGGAGACCAGAATTAATTACCATAGTAACAAGTAAATAAACAAATGATATTTAGCGGCATCGGAACTATACCTTTATCCGTTCCTGCAGTTTTTAATGTTTTTACTATGCGATTGTATTGATATATTTTGTAATTTTTTATACAGATACGTCTATATATATTGATATCTTACCTTATATCAGCTACTTCTCCTATCATATGCCCATTATAAATAAAGTCTTGCTTGAACCAACTAATTAACTTGTGTGATGATTTTGCAAATAAAATTTAGTACTTTGTAAAACTAAATATGTGTTTGTTCATTTTATTCATAGCACATTAGCAACCCTAAAGCACACAGACGTATTCTACACTCTGAAGATTTGCGGCCGTGGCTCCGACACAGCCCCCGCTGATTTTTTTTTCAGCAACAACTCAGTTAGCTGTATCACAAAAGCTGGAACAATATACTAGTTGGTTTAAAAAAAAGTTTTTCAATTTCTATAGCGTTCTATTAGTAAATTCGTTTCGCTTTCTGATTCTTCATGGCATAGTTTCGTTCTTAACCAAGTTTGTCCCGATATTAAAGCTTTTCTTCAATAATATATCAACAGGCAATCCTCATTTCTCACCACAAATTGACCATCTCATTTTACATATTGATCATCTTAATAATGAATGAAAGTTTTAAATTTTTGTAGTGTTTTGGGTAACATATACAGAAATGTCAGTGCTTACATCTACTTTAACGTCGTTCCGAACACCTCTCCAACTGTTTCCAGACGTTTTTTTAATCTTAGAATTAATTGAGAACTCCATCACCAGATCATACCAAAATGTACCTTTTTTACTAAAAGTAGTGAAAACGCTGCAAAGTCCTGATATTAGCAATAAATTATCTCCTTTTCATACAATAATCTGTCTGAAAAAGCCTCTTTCTGCAAATAAGATATTACTGTCTTGACCCACTTAGTAGGGCAGCCAACGTTCAGATCAGGATTGTTACAATATGAGTCTAATATGTCACTTTGATTTAGAACTTGAGAAATAAAAATCCGCTCAAACCACCATGAAATTTTAAATTTCTGATATTTTTTCACACTCACCTTAAACTGACATGACTCTCTGACTTCATGTGCCGATATAGGAAAATTAAGAAAACCTTTATCGTATCTTCCGTAATAAGAGGAAATCCTCAAAAAGGGGACACCATTGAAATTACCAGAGTACTGTAGAGAGAGCAGAGAGTAGCAGAGTTCTGTAGGTCATACAAATTCATAATGTTCAGATTTTGAATGTGCCCAAAATTTCACTGTTTCTATTTCGTGCATACTGGCTTCAAGTAATCCACATGACATAAAGTACAAAATGCCCACGAATTCTGGCGACAACTTGCTTAAGGTTCTGTTAATATTCCTGTTTCAGTTGTTGGTTTGTTGTTGGTGTTTGGTTTCCTCTTAGTCGTACTGGTTTGCCTTTAGCAAAGTACTGGTTGCCTATATATGTACATCCTTAACATAAACATACTACATTTTTCTGTATTACATTCCTAATCAAAGAAACATTTATATTTCACAAAAACCTAGACTCAAAATACATCACTAAACTCAGGTTAACATAAAACATTTCATCTCTGAATTTAAATAACCAACATTACAAAACTTTTAATTTAAATTTCTTTTGATTAATCATTTTAATTGTTTATCCTGCATCATCACTTCAACTTTGACTTTATTTTAATCATTTAACTTTAAGTGTCTACCATTTTTTATCCATTTCAAATCAAAAATAAATTATTCAAATTTATTACACATATTTCCATCTTTTAAATTCACTAGTCCATCTCTTTTAATTAATTACTTTCATTACTTTTCTTAAAACATTTTCCATTAATTCCATCCTCTCACATAAATTTTAATTACATTATAATCAGAACACTGTAATTTACTTTAATTACATTATTTAAAACAATTTTAATTCATTTAATTCCATCTTGCACTTTTTTACTTTCACAATAAAATTCATCTATCCTCTTTATAACCTTCAAATCAAAAACTTTCAAATTGATTACCAAGATTTCTATCTCTCAAATATTTTACATTAATTTAATTTTCATTATAAAGATTCATGATTACACACTGTTAATTATTCACTTCAAACAAAATATTACTGTCATGAACTCAAACAAACCTGTAAATTGACTACATTAATAAAATGTACATAACCTTAACCAAACACATTTAACATCAATACATATGTATATGCAATCTACATTATTATCTGTTATTGTTTACCACACCTCATTACATAAGTAAGCCAAGTAATTACCATTAGCTTAAATAATTAAATGTTCATTTACTATTTATCTAACCACCATCATCGTAGATTAATCTTATTATTTCATTACAACACAATTCATTTTTCAATAAATTTATTTTGTTATTATTATTATAATAACTATTCAATATTTTAAATTGTTCCGTTATACCCACATAATAATTTACTGGGTTATCCCATATTATTATTCTATCATATAACCTGTCTACATCAGTAATTCTGGTCCAGTCACCGTCAGTATTATTATCTGTCGTAATTAAGCATTTTATCATCGCTTTATTACCAGAGTTAGCTACGATTAACATCCCACTTCTAGGCACAGGTAAGTACTCAATATAATTATCAACGCTATCATCATCTATTGCTGCACTATTCTCACAACAAGGTAAGTTTTTTGTTTTATTCACTCTCTCAACCCTTATTCTTTCTAATAATTCTTCACAACTTCTACTAACATCAAACAACACCACCTCTCTCTCTCTCTCACTCTCTCAAAATCGCTTACACAACCCCATCTTACTTTCTCTCTCTCATTCCAATACAACATTACTAAAACACCATCTGGCCTTACCAGATGCACAAAAAACCAAGGGATAATTATTCGTAGACCATACGTCTCTCAAATACACTCGTGAAGCCTTTTCTTCACCCCCAACATCACCACGGAAAACATTTACCCTCTACAACCCCTCTACCTGTAAACCCTCTTTCCACTCTTTCCCTAATTCATCAACGCTAATTACTACTCCGTTACTAACCTCAAATAACTTTAAACTTTCACCATCACTATTACTACTCACCGTATCACACTTATATATCCCATTTTCAACTACGTGTTTGTTATTATTCAACATTACACTTGTATTAACCTCAATTACCTTGTTAACTACACTTTCATTATTTATGTTCTCATCTGCACTTAACTCGTTATCATTATTATGATTTTCACTTTTAAAATCACTTATAGTTTCACTATCTTCATTATCAGATTCACTTACCTGTTTCACTTTATTTTCTCATCTCCTTTCTCTTTCTACTTTCATTTACTTCATCTTGTAATTGTTTTACAATAGTACTAAAATCAACTTCTTTTAAACGTTTAATAATATTGACATTTTGTTGTTTTATTTCGTCTTTAATCTCATTAAAATTGCTTTCACATCTAACATTTACGGCATTAATATCATTCTTGAGTTCGTCAAAATTACTGTTTTGTTCATTAAATTTAACATCGTTAACATCAGATCTATTATTCATATTCTCAGACATGGTTTTCATAACGTTCATTATATCAGCTATTGAACACTCTTTTTCTTTTATTTTTAGTTACGGGAGTCGTTTCTGCTTTTGCTTCATTCATTATAACGTCATCAGATTTCTTATTTTTACTAGTTGAAGTTAAGGTTAACTGAATTCCCGAGTCATCTGTAGTATCTGACTCGTTTAATTTACTATTTAGAACTACATTCGGAGTCGAATGAACCTCCAGCCCGCTCATAACGGCTGACTCGTTCATTGACTGAATTTCTGACTCATTAATGCCAGTTACATCAGTTACGTTTACCTCAAATTCTGTATTATCCATTTTTTAAATTATGAAATTTTCATATAAACTAAAAAAAATCTCACACTTAAGATTATTTTATCAATCACTTAAATATAACATAACATAACACAACCTTTCATCACTTACTTTCACGTAACTTACTCGTAATATGCACTAACCCCAAGTAACCTCTCTTTACATCCACAAGTAGGTACAGCCTGTACAAAATAAATTTATACAAACCGCCCCTGTTCGCTGCGCCATTTGTAACATTTTATTTATTACTATATTTCTTAAAACATAAAAACTCCCCAAAACTCAAGTTCCAATATTTATTTCTTAGCTCTTACCTTTACGTGGGTCCAGGATTCCATATACGAACTCGTGACCTGTAAAAGTGGTTACTGGGTTTTACTGCATAATATTTACTAACACCTTTTTTCTGATAAACCAAGCACATTTTTTATTTATTTCGAATTAGTATTT
Source organism: Magicicada septendecula (assembly GCA_034769895.1). Taxonomy (NCBI): domain Eukaryota; kingdom Metazoa; phylum Arthropoda; class Insecta; order Hemiptera; family Cicadidae; genus Magicicada; species Magicicada septendecula. The sequence goes on along the minus strand of CM068367.1, from coordinate 338,278,507 downwards.
CTTTATATTGTTTTAACTTTGCATTTTGATTACGTTAAAAATAATTGGGCAACGTGGTGTTGCGTCACTCTAAAACTTTATACTTACATTTTCTTATTCTAGCAATAATTATAATTACAATCTTACGTACTAGTTTTTTAGATATTTTATTTTTTATAGACAAGCCAGTGCTTTCATTACTCTCACGCTCTCATACCTCTACTGACTGCATTCTAATAACCCCCTTTTAATTTCTTAATTTTTATAGAGCTCTCTGAACCAATTTATACCCAAATTTATCTTATTGATCACCCATTTTCAATGGCAACTGTTGTGTGAATAAGTTAGTTTATTATTTTAAGTACTCATCTCTGGTTGTCGTTATCTGCACGTGGTTTCATCACCATTGTTAATTCACTTTTTGTCCACTTAAAGTTCGAAACTGCTTTTAACTGTTTTTTTTTTTAATTTATCACTGTTATATCGAGTCTCCGCTCATATGTTTAAATACTGATTAATACTCCTTAATAAAATCACATTTTATTCGGCCGACTGTATATTGCTCGCGAGCACCGATATATGGAACCGCGCGCTCTTTTACTGACCCGCGCGTTTCTGTAGTTTTTCGTCGACTGCCGGCGTTCCAAAATGGCTAAGCGTCTCTCAGCGACCAGCAACTTGCTACCGGATTGGCTTGTGAGTGTCTCGCCCTTTCTCGTCATCTCGTAGAAGGCGGTAAGGAAATCCTGTACGTGACTTCCACGTTGTGACAAGGCGGCACACACGCGCTCCTACACATTCCAAAGTTATAGTTGTTTTTGTACCTAGCTCTGCTTGGTACGAGACTGACTACCGGGTGTTCAAAAATGTCACGCTTTCGTGATCAAAAGTGTTGCCCAGCGTGGGTTACTACAGATTTTTACAATTATTATGAAATTAAAATAAACCTCTTGGTTTGCCCCGTTACAATTCCAATATACTATTCCAGGCATCGGAGGATCAGATCAATTAATTTTTCTAAAGTGATCAGCGCCCTGCAGAGTCTAAATATCAGTTACCTTCAACTGTCATTTATGAATCTTCTTTTTAAGCATGTATCCGATATTAGAAAACTATTCCTAAAATCCAACCAGCGTACTACTTGGTTCCCGAAATTTATTATTTCCTTTTTTTACTATTACTTTCTGTTTATAATGCTGCTACTCATAATTCAATGGACTTCTTAACCTCGGAAATTGAATTTGTACTTCATAAAGAGACTATATTTCTGAAACTATGAATCTGAAAATGAAGCCTTTAAATTTTAACCATGAACGATTAACTTAAGATTCAATCATGAATTTACACTCGTTCTGCTGAATCATATAAACTGAATGCAACGTCAATGGTAAAATAAATGTACAATATTTATTTCGAATTTAGAATTAATTCAGTTAGAAGCGTGTAATTTTATTGACAGGTAATATAAATCACTCACGGTATGTTGAGCTATTTTGATAGCCACCCTCTCTTCAAGAACTTATTTTATTAACTACGTCCAGAAAAATGTTGACTGAAAACAGCGAATGATGTTAAAAATACCTCAACTGCCATATCCATATTTCAACTACTCATGACAAATAGTAAGGGACGTTAACAGGCGCCAGTTTATTCTGTAGCAAAACTCTAAATCAGGAAACATTACAACGAAAGTACTAAGACGCTGCAGCATTATTGGCGGTTTAGGAGAAAAATTTAACGACGTGTAATGTAGATTACATATTGTCAATTGTTTATGCTAATTATGCGTGTAACTTGTGCGTAATTATTAAAACCATTGTCAGTTTCAAATATAGGCTACTGTACGTGTTTTATTTCACATAGTCGTCTATATCAATTTATAAAATTATATGTTAACTTCTAGGTGTAACTATTCATAATCATTTATACAAAGTTCATAAAATTTAGAGACCTTAGAGGTAAATGTATTAACATAGTAAGCGCAGATTGAATGAATGTTTTCGATCGAGGCCTTACATAACATTTTTTCATTTTGTATTCACTTAAAATATAACATTTTCAAAGAGGTAAAGTACAGTAAGAGTGAATTCATCATCAATATGCTGGAGCAGACCAGAGTAACGCTTCGCATTATCCTAATTGCATTCTGGCCATATTTTACAGTGGTTTATGTCTCTACTCCATTTATTCCGGATAATGAGCACTTAAATATTATTAATGGCTTAATAAAAGTGAATGATTCAGTAATAACGTCACGTGATATTGGAAAAGATTAATGCGACCTGAGCACAGTGTCGCCCGCTAGTTACGTCAATAGTAGCCCGCGGTATTCCTCTGCTTATAACAGTCCCTTCAACACGTAATTTTTATATTAATGCCTTGTTTTAAACAAGACCGATTAAGTAATTCATTTCTCTGTAGCAAAAGCTTTGTGGTTCTTACTCTATGTCGTTTACTTTTATTCATTAAAAAAAAATCAAATATTTGGTAAAATTCTCCAAAAATTATGAATATTGTAAAGTACACTTGTTTTGTTCTCAGCATAAAATGCAACAAACTTTTCAAGTGTCTGAAAATATTCTTAAAAAAATTAATAAAAATATTAATACAGTCACACATAGAAGCGTCGTGTGTATAAGAAATTGATACGGCTTCTAACGGTTTCTAAAACAAATGCCTGATTACAGTAGCAGCTTGAGAGTGGTTCTGATACCACTGGAGACGTCAGACGTTCATTGTCTACAGTGGAAGATCATATGAATTAGCAGTACAAGTATATTAGAGTTCTGCCAAAAATACTAAGATAAAAGAAAGATACACAGTCAAAACTTATGCTTCTAATGAGATGCTACAACGGTAACGAATATGTAGGCCTATGTCATACATGACTGGCACAGGTTTAAACATTATACTCTGTTGCGAAATACTACATTCATGTTTCCATTGCATGCACATTTCAGTTTTACAGAAGTAAATCTATTCTCGGCTTTAATGGATACTAATAGTATTTGTACAATGAGAAATGTGACAATGCTTTTAAGAACATTGTGAAACCTGGTTTTGTTCATTTTAATGGCAGTGAATGCAAATCGTGTAACCCCTTCCAATCCGCGTGTGTGCGTGCGCGCGCGCGTTATAAATGTATAACTGTATATTTTCTCAGCCATTTTTATTTTTGGCTGACAAGACAGAATATATACGTAATTGAGTGTATGTACGTTTGTATATATGATGTAGGTAAGTATACAGATTTACACATATGGTGACTTAAAAGACTAAGCCCTTGCATTTTCTCTACACAATTTACTTTAGTTTATTGATAAACACTGTTATTATATTACTTACTAGCTGGATACCCGTGCTTCGCTACGGTGATTATCAGAAAAAACAGAATGTAACATCATAAAATATAAATAGGTTATTTGTAAAGCTTAGATACCGGTATTTTGAAACTAAGGGAAACTATTTAAGCTCGATCAATTTGAAGATGTCAAGCTTGAAGATGATCAATTTGATTAAGCTTGATCAATCAACTATTAGGCCTAAAGCTTGAAAATGAATGAGTTGTTAAAAATGACGCTGTTTTATTTAGTTAGAGAGGGTAAGCTAAGTTTCTGTTATAGATTAAGATAGTCCTTTATTGTAAGTCTAACAACAATAAAATAGATTGGCTTAAGCCCTTTGATCCCACCACCACCCCTGGTTTTTTGGTCTACGTAGACAGACTAATAACTTGCTTAGCATATACTTTCAGTTGCTCCCTCAGATTAAGTGCTCAGGACGTCCCTGTAAACAACATTCCTGGTTTTGTTCTCTGGCAGGAGGATGAGCAGGCTATCAGGTGAACTGACTCTGGTTCGATATTGAGTTTATTTCAATACTCTTCTCAAAATACTCTTTTCAAATTCAATTACTGTATTTGAAATCACCAACAATTCGCCACATTTACATAAATCCCCACCATTTCCCCACTTGTCATGTTGAGGCTTCAAATTTCGCCAGGGTGGGGAAAAATCCCCACACCTGGCAACTCTGGCTCAGTGTCAGACTTTGACCAAGCCGCAAATCTGGCATGGTGGGGAGCTTAGCGCATTGTGGTACAAATTCTAACGAAGACGTCCGAACATTTTACCGCGCTTAGATATAGCTTAATGTACTGCAGGAAGGATACTATTGAAAAAAGCGGCATTATCAGTATTGCGGTTTTCGCGTTTTTTCGCGGATAGGCGTTAAAGCTTTCATAACTCTTTCCTAGTGAGCACCCAGAAGCCAAGAGGAATATATGTGCCGAACTTAGAACTCAAAATAAACCCTCAGCGCCACATAGCAAAGAATAGAGGGACAGGGTGAACTGTTTCGCGATTATTTTTGCGCCTTCTCGTGGTTATAGGTTACATGAAAAAAATACTGTTTTACTACCTCCCCAAAAGCATAAACGAAAGTAAAAAAATAAACATTAGACTTCCAGGAAGCGTATAGTTGAAAAAAGCTGCATTATCGATGTCACGGTTTTTAGCGGTTTTTCGCGGTTAGGTGTTAAAGTTTTCAAAACCCTTTCTTAGCGAGCACCTAGTAGCCAAGAGGAACATACGTGTCGAATTTCAAGTTATGTAGGCTTTATGGTTATGGAGATTTCGTGATGAGTGAGTGAGTGGTATTTGACTGTTATATATATTGTAACGTAACAAAGTTAAGGTCCCAGACGTTACATAAAAACTTTGTCAAAATAAAATAAAACAATACCCAATGTGTGCAATAATTAAGGTCAGGAAGGTAAACCTTCATATAATAAACATATTAATAATACCTAGTAAGGTTACTAGGTAATAAAATAATAAAATGTCTATAAATATAAAAAATGGAGTGATCAGTGGAAGGTGTAAACAATAAACATAGTGTCCAATGATGTGAAATTACTATAGACAGTTTGAACTGAGAGTAGACTGGTTAATTAGTATTTAATATTTTATAATGATGTACATGTTATTATGTTTTATCATGATGTTTTGTTCTCATAGTATTTATGTTGTCTTTTGTACGTAGCAGGTGTGAAGCAATTGCTTTAAGAAAGTATCAAGTAATTGATACTAATTTCATTCATGTTAAATTTTATAAGAATAACTATTTGTGTATTTACTTTGAGTAATTAATGGAGATATCGTTAGATAATATTTGTAAACTTGGCCATGAAGGCAATAATTGTTAATAAATTGCCAAGGGGTCATTGTAATTATGTTATAAACAGATGAAGGGTTCAATAATAAAGTAAATAATAATAAATTGAAATCAGGATAAAATAAAATTAGAATAATTGGCCATAAGCCAGTGACTCATTGTACAGTAGGTCAGGTCAGAAAAGTTAAATAAAAAATAAAAAATTATAACACATGCAATAAAACAAACAGGCCTAAAATTAGTATTTTGTAAAAGGAAAATAATACCTTTTAAAATAAGTCGATCAATAAGAAAATGTAGTAAAATGTATATGGTTTAATAATGCATATTCGGTGAAAGTTTTATACGATTTAATGTAATTTAAATAAGGGAGTATTTTATTAAATAAGTGCAAGAATATTTTCTAATTACGGCTCTAGGATAACAAATATTATCCAATAACAGAAGAAGAAATGGTTGTCATGGACGACTGAATGCAAGATATCTTGTTGATTTCAACACTTGATTGTTATATGTGAATGGGTTAACTTCAGTTGATACAAATCCAGAAAAAACTAAAAACCTAATGAATAAATGAACAATCAAAAATAGTAATCAATTAAAAGGACAGTGGATCGACTGCCGAAGCTATCCCTCAACAAATAAAAATCGATCTACTAATAAATTTAACGAATTTCTAAAAAACAAATTAATCAACCCATTAATGGCAAATGAATAACGATGAAGAGTAATCAGAAATAAATGAAGACAACCCATAGACTGGAGATGCCAAATTAATTAAATATATTAAAAACACAAAGAAATTTAGAATAACGTCCAAACCTCACTTTACAAAACCGAACGAAGTCTTAATACTACACAAATTCCATTGGGACCTGTAACCACCAGAACCGTGAAGATTCACGAAGATCAAAACTGAAACTTCTACTACATCCTGGGACATCAATGCCAAACTTTTTTGAGAAGACCGAGGCTGATATTTTCCAGACAATTGAATCAACATACTGTTCTCGTCTCTGCGTAGCGAAACACGGCCACATTAAGTACCTTGTCAAAAGTACGGTAAAAAACCAGCTTATGTTTGAACTTTATATAATAAGATTTTATAACAATATTGTAATACCTAGTAACCTTAAATTGCATTACCTGACCTTACTAATAGTCACAAGAATTCCATGTACCCTGAGATAAAAAAAAAATTAAAAAATATAATAAAATTTCAAAACATCTAAATATTAATTCAAGGACGAATCGATTCAATCCTGTGTAATCGATGTGTTGTATCTGTGGCAGGAGAATATATATAAAATAAAGATTCCTTGTTGAATCTGACGATTTCTTGTTATTGGTAGAGTAATTAGTGCATTTTGAATAAGTTGTAATTTACAGAGAAAGGAACGTGAGAAATACAGCAAGCGGAACAACTTAACCTAGAACAACAGGCCGATGGTAAACAACAGCGCTCGTATGCGGACAGCTGGTGAATACGGGAGAATAGCAAACTAATTCGCTTTATTCGCTCTCCTCTCTACGCTCTCTCGATAGCGTATGCAGGCTAGGCTTGGAGAAATATATTGAATTACCCAATATATTCACTGTAGTAGAGCGTTATTCTTTTGTAAAGCCCTTAAATACTACCTAATACAGAGATATTATCAATAGTTGAATAATATCACCCATATAAACAATATTGTTTCCTTATAAATAGATTGATACTGCGGTGCTTAAGAGAGACCACTTACAACTTCATAAACAAGAACACACACCTTGGAAATTTATATTACAAATTGACGTTTCCAAAGTGAAGTGTATTTAACATTGTTATACTGATTACATAATACTGAAACATAGTTATTTGTAACAAATTGGTGAACCCAACCGTGGGGCTTAAGAAATAAACTAAATACAGGAGTTATCATATAATACCTATAAGTATATTTAGATTAAAAATACTGGGGCTTAATTAGGTGAGAGTTTCGAAGAGTATAAGGAGTAGATTGCATTACAATATATATATATATATATATATATATATATATATATATATATATTATATGTAGATTCGTTTACACTTTACACTAATTGGACTCCACCGGAGTACCACCATCCGGCGTGTCTCTCTTCCTCTTGCAGACTGCGCTCTCTTTAATCACTCCATCTTTCCAACGAAACCGTGGTCTCCCTTTTCCGTCTGCTGCCAGCTTCTATTCCCATAACTTTCGAGGCTGTCTTCCTCTAACGTTTCCTTTTTCCGCGTGTGCCTATAACGTAGCCGCTCGATCAACACCATATTAATCTAATAATCTATTTTACAGTAATAATTTCTCTCTTCGATATTTGCCACTAAAGACTATGTTCGTAAATTTGTTCTTCTACAGAAAAATCAGTTTTCGTGCCACTTATGATTTTACTGCTTAAACTTAATTTATTCTGTTAATGCCTGTCATACTAAAACGATACAACCAATAGCACTTAAACCATGTTAAAGGAAATTACAGGTAATGGGAAGTTCCGAGAATACTTATTATTTCAAACTAAGCTTAGAATACTTACTATTTTTAACTATAAAGATAAAATATTTGTAGTTAAAGTACCTGCTTTGACTCTATCAGAGATCCTTTTTACATATATATAAAATACTAGTAGGCCTAACTATTCGCGGGCGATGTTTTATGCACGTTTGACTGAACTTCCGTTTGTATGTTCTGCGAGTTTTAGATCAAAAAATGAAAACATAAATACATTTATCCAAGGGACGAGCGCTACCAAATAAAAGTAACAAACAACATTTGTTCGACCGAGAAAGGTAGGCCTGTTTTTAAATTGTGGATATACTCCAATCGCACAAAATTTATAGTAATTTGTACTCGTTGTATAATATATTGCTTGAACATACGTATCTAAATGTGAACCTTAATATCACCCACAGATGAGTACAACTTTGTTGTACTACAAAATTTGCGTTACCAGATTTTTTCGAAGTCTATGTTATGCTTCGATACTGACCAAAGGTTTACATTTTTCGTTTTGTAACAATAATTGTTTGTGAATAGAATAATGTAAGAAAATCTAGCGTTACCTTAGACCTATGCAAGGTACGCGTTATGTAAACCTTCCGACAGTTCGTGCAAACTACAATCGCTTCTGTTATTTATGAGTATGAAATAATAATGATGATGAAGTAAAAATATCTTTCAGAAAATAATTAGGCCTACTAACCACGGTTTGCTCTAATGATATGTTTTGTTGTACATCTTCAGTTTAAAATTTTAAATAAACATTTATTTTATAGTTATAATTTTTTTTTAAATTTAAGTTAATTGGTTGTTGAATACCCAAAATTCAATTTCAAACTAATATTCATGAACACATTCCTGTTAATATTAAAATTAATTTTTCTATGTAGTTATTATGATTAATACATTTTTAAACGAAGAATAAATAAACAATTACTACAAAGCTGCAAAAACATTTTAATTAAAAAGGCAAACTCAGGATAGTATGTGTAGTTTTAAAAGATAGTGAAAAAATATTTTTTCTACTCTGTTTATACTTTGTACTCAGTATATATTACTTCAACCTAGTTAGTTAAAAAAAATTAATTGCCTTTAAACTACTTCTAAAATTACTTTTGATGATAATAACTTCATTATTCAAATGTGTATACTTACAGCTATTTGGTAATCGGCGTCCTCAAAACACGTGCATATCTAACAGCTGATATCTGATTGTATGCAAAACACGAGTTTGCATTTAGCTTTTCCTTGTTTCCACAACCCGTTTGTGTAAACACAAGGACGGTGTATTTGCATTTTTAAATTTTCGTAACCGTTGTGTACGTCACAAGGGAATAAATGCTGCCGAAGCGTTAAATGTTTTTCCCCGTTAACTTGTTTCCAGAATGTATCTTTGTGTTGGCACAGCTGCATACGTAGGCACAAAATGAAAAGACTCTGCAGTTTGGGTTTAAACGTGTTATACTTGTTTGTACATGCTACAGAAAATGTTCGGTATAATAAGAAAATTACAAAATAAGTAGTAGACGTTATGATAGCTAAAAAAAAAGAAGATTGTTGCAAATTGTATAGCCTGTCGTACGTGAGGCAAATAATTGTGTGTGTGTGTGTGTGTGTGTGTGTGTGTGTGTGTGTGTGTGTGTGTGTGTGTGTGTGTGTGTGACAGAGAGAACGAGAGGGGGAGAAGCATTAATGTTCTTACCACAAAGCAATGGGTAACTCACGTAGCAGAGCAGTATGCAAGGTCAACTTACATCGCAAAGTCGAATGATCCAGAGATTTCTAGGCCTTCCGGAGGCTGGTGGACTATGGAAGAAGGCCGTAGAACAATTCTGTAACTTTAGCGGGATGTAAACAGCGGTATTTTAAAGCGGACAGCCAGTTATTAAGACGGTATTACAAGCGGACGTTAGTAAGAGACGACTTTATTATATTTTGCGATGTTAGTATGTTGGACAATTGTGCGTGCGTGCGTGCGTGCGTGTGTGTGTGTGTGTGTGTGTGTGTGTGTGTTTATATGTATTTACCTTGTATACTGAATAATTATTTGGCTTTCCTTTATCATATAAATATTTATTTATATTTTATTGTAATATTAATTTTCAGATAAAGTATTTACTTTGTTTTTTATATACATTACATCGAACTGCACTGTTCAACACTGTCAGAGTTAACATTTTTGATTTCTTATGTAATTTCTTAACGCTTCTTGTAACGCTTTGCGTTTATATTATAAAAATAACAGATATGTCTGCAAGTATGTACTTTGTGTCTTTTTTTTACGCAAATTTCGCTAATTTATTCTGGATCATTTGCAGAACGATATATTTACGTACTAACGACTAATCGATTTTTAAAAATGTATGAGTACTAATAACCTATATCGAGTAACTTTATTATAAGTATTTTATTATAAATAAAATGTATATAATAACTATAATATAATATAATATAATATAATATAACATACTTCTAATAACATCGAGGAAGAAAAGTCGGTAACTCGTCAATATACAGAATAGGCACTAAGTCGTTTGACACTAGTAGTTTTCACAAAATCTGTTTTTCTCAAACTAATTATGTAGCTTATGGCCCACTCTGTACATCATTGTCCCTGATGATCTGTAAAACTTGTAGAAAGCAATATCTTTATAAACGTATACCTGCAGTAGAAATCTGATATTTCATATATACTTCATATATGTCATAGTTTTATTATGACATCTTACTGTTACAGTTACAACTGAGGGAAATTTTGAGTCTAGTCTCTCTCAGTAAACTAGAAATTTTCCTTCCACTTAATGATGAATCTAGGGTACATGCGAATGTTTAAAAAATAAGTAAGGCATATGTTAATACAATAGTTTAGACCCATCGGCCCAGCACATTGAAAGGCTAAGGGTCTGTAATGTGTAACATTACACATCAAATGTTACTTCCAAAATTAACTACATCAAAATTATGATTTATGTACAAAACTGCATATATTAAAAAAAAAACTATACACTTTAGCCTTTGTTATACGTCTTAGACAAGTTAATACTGAATCACATTTGTTTTTGTCACACAACGGCTTTTAGAATTTACGCGATTTTGCATTCATTAACTTAGATGTCATGAGATCTTTACGAAGGCTAGTAGCAAAGGTGTGACGTGACAATGATCATGAGATCTTTACGAAGGCGTGACAGCAGTTCTTAGCCTATTTTCTGGCTTGAGGACCGTTTTTACACTTACTCCAATTGTTTTCTGTGTCGAGGCGGTGGTTCTAAATGTTCCTACCTAGTTCGATCTGGAACGTTTCCATGTTTTCCAACTTTGAAATGACTTCTGAACAGTCTTTGCGTATAGGATTCATTACTTTTATAAAACGTTTCTACAAAAAACGCACGATTTTCAACTCGCTATTGAGCCATGTTTACTGAAATGGCAAAGTTTAATAGAGGTTATAAAACTATCTGTTTAGTTATTATTGCTATACGGTGTTATAGTTATAGCCTTATATGAGTAAGACTGAAATCGGTAATTTGTGTCTGAAGTCATTTAGGGAAAATTGACATTTAATCCGGCAGTTGTTTTTACTTCCATAAATTCTCAACTTGTAGACCTAAGACGTCTGTATGCATCGTTATAGTTACTGCTTTATCTAAATAACATCAATAGTTGCTTCATAGACATTTGCTACAACTACCAAAAACAAAGGCACAATTGCTTGGACACATAAGGTTCAAATTATTTTATGGAAGGAAAAGGAATACTACTAAACCGTGTGATGAACAACTAGAGAGGAAAGATAAAGATCCAGAATATATATAGGCAACAGAATTTAAGCTTACACCAGAAGATGAACTTGCACCCACACATAACGTCTAGCATAGCTCTAGAGAAAGTAATTAGAAATTTGGAAACAGACTCATGAAACAAAATCATATTACAGGGTAGTAGCATATGCGATGATGTAGCAACTTTTGGCCGGATACGACGGGCGTTGGAAGAAAATTTAAGGAACTGAAAGAGAAGGTATACTCAATGGAAATGGATATGAATTAAAACAAAACTGTCGAATTAAATTCAACAAAACACTACAAAAGTAGTATTTTGGTATACTATGCGGTATATATATATATTGTCGCCGGACAAAAGGCTTGCCGCATGACAAATGGCGCCAATCGTACACTCTAGTTATTTTGGTGGCCCTAAAAAGGACCGAGTGGCGAGAACGGTGATGTTGGTAGTGTCGCGCTGAGATGTTCGGCGGCTGCGCCCGCTGTTCGTGGCGTACTGCAGTCCTCCTCTTCTTTCGGCACCGGTTGTAGAGTCGGCTGCCGGCCCAGCGAAATCCATCGCTGGCGCGGAACTGGAGGGCGAAGACGCAAGAACGCCGGTTCTATTCTTCGGCTGTTCCTTCCGGCTGACTCCGCGCCGATGTCGTCCGAAAGAGAAGAGATGAAGTTCGTCCGATGGCGTAGCGATGAAGTGTGCGTAACTTTTTTTTTTTTTTTTTTTTTTTTTTTTTTTTGCTGTTTGAGACCGACCAGTATGGTCGGACTCGGGCTGTTTTGGAGACGAGCTCCCTTCAGCCGTGTGGGTAAGGGGTTTTTGGGGGGACGTACGCCAGACGATCGGAGCGCAGAGAAGGTGGAGGCACTTAGTTGGGAGAGTACTGTTTGTTGGTTATATTGTGTGAGGTGTAGTGTGTAGCCATACTCGAGCGGGAGAGGTAGATGGATGTGGTCGGATGTCAGCTCCGTAAGTGAGAATACCTCGACCGGACAGACAACTCCTTGGGTCACCGCGATATCCAGAACATCGGGAGCCGCGTTAGGCCTTGACGGAAAGAATGTGGGTTGCGCTGGACCAAACACCATCGCCCGGCGCGATTCAACAAAACTGAGCAAGCGCCTCCCGTTCGGAGTAGTCAGGCGACTATTCCAAACGCGATGCTTGCAATTCAGATCGCCGGCCAAAATTACCCTTCGATGGGAATCGAAGATGACGTCCAGGTCGCCGACAAGGAGTTCAGCTTGTGGGGGCTTGTAAGCTGAAACCACGAGGACGCCGCCAAGAGCTCCGTGGACCTAAATGGCGGTGGCCTCTAGGTTGGTAAGCTGCGGCAAAGCGACACGATGATGACCTATGGAGGTCCTCACCGCGATCGCCGTGCCGCCTCCTCGTTGGCCAACTCGGTCATCCCGATAGACCACGTAATTTGGTAATCGAAACCGGTTCGCCGGGGTCAGGTGGGTTTCAGTAAGGAGAAGTACGTCGGGTTTGAACCGAGCCAGGAATTCAAGAAGGTCGGAATGCTTGGAACCGATGTTGTTAGCATTCCAGGCTACGAGCGAGAGATCTCGTCTAAGGGCTCGGTTCATAGAAGACCTATGACTTCGCAGGCTTTCACCAAGAGCATGAATCTCTCAGTTGGGTCAGCAGTTTCCAGGCGGTCTCGGATGGACCTGAAGGTGGATGCGACTTTCTGGAGGTCGTAGCCAGACAGAAAGTTGCGGAAAAACTGTGCGTCATCGGACATGACGGACTTGGCGGTTTGCCTGGAAACTGAGGCCGCGTAAGAGCGACCAGGTTTTATGGCAGATCGGGTCGTGGTGGAAGCCACAGGACCAGGGGCAGACGGTTTTGAATCAGTGGCAGGAAAAGTACGCTGTTGCGCTTCGTCGGACTTATTGTACCGGGAAGCAGGACTTTTCTTGGGCTGTGGGCAGGCAGGAGGTCGGGGCCGAGCACCCGGTGTGGTTACCCCTTTTTTGTTGGATTTAGTGATGCCTGCTCGCGGAAATCGCGGAGGTGGAGCCGGAGAGGGCGCGCGCCGTGCCGGTTGTGCCTTCGGTTGCGGCCTAGCCTGCGTTTTAGGCTGCCTCTGAGGTTGGGGCTGCAAAACTGGCTGCCTTGGATTCGGGAGGGGCCCCTGCGGCTTTTGCTTCCGCAGGAGCTCCGCCTTGTACGTTACTTGCTGCATGGCCTTGGCCACAATTAATGCAGCGAAACTTGGTCTTGTCTGCCACAGTGCAGGCCTGAGTTGAATGTCCCAGAGAACAACGTAGACAGGCCGGGGCACTGCGACAGACGTCGGTGTGATGGCCGAACTTCTGGCACCGGTGGCACTGCGCGAGCTTGCCCGGGGGACGACTGGATTCCACCCTGACGCGGAAGCCAAACAGCCGCGTCAGGTGGAATATTTTATCTGCAACCTCGCCCTTCTCGAGCTGGAGACGGACGAGCGGGAGAGGTATTAGGGTTTCTGAGTTGGTGAACAGGCGGAAAATTGCCTGTACCGGGTACCCGAGGTCTCGGAGTTCCATGAGGATCTCCTGTGGATCAGTATGCGCGTCAAGCCCACACAAAATTACAGACAAGGGCTTGACTCGCTTAGGAGAGAAGGTGTGGTATTGCAAGCTGAGCGCCTGCAGAAAGGCCTCGACCAAGCGATGGCCCCCGAGCTGGCGGACGACAATCTTGACCGTATCACCGCCAAGCAGCTTCAGGTCAAGCTTGTCGGCCGACAGGCCGTGGGCCGCGATCAGCCGTCTGTATAAGGCGGCGACATTGGACACCCCGTGGACGTACAGGGGCGGCGCGCGACCAACAGCGGCACCAGCCGGAACCGCGGCCTGTTGGCCCTGAGAAGGTCCGATGTCCATGGCCGAAGTCCGAGAGGAAGCGGATCCAGTGGAATGGGTCCTCTTCGGCTTCTTAGCCGGACGATTACGCCGACCAACGGTCGCGAATTCGCCCGACTCGTCTGCCGGAGAGGGGGAAGCGGGTTAGGGAGAGGATCGTCCGTCTCCATCGCCCGAGGCGATTCAGGCGAGTCGCCCAGATGGGGCAAGGCAGAGCCGAGCGACTCGGCACTTGAGCCGTTGCCCGTAGTGGGCATGCTGGCCAGGTGCGGCTGCCGGGCAGAGACTGCTAGGCAGTCACCGCCAGACGCCAGGGATCTCGGGTCCGACCGAAGCCGGGTTACCCGCCCGGCTTCCCTGCTCACGACGATGCGGGAGGAGCTGAGCTAACGACCAGCTTCGTTGAATACCAGTCCTTACCAAGACTGGTGTCCACTGGCCCCTTTACCCCGGCGATATCCTAGCTCGCTTACCACTTGTGGGGGCTTGCAAGGATCGTCCGGGGCAGCGCTACCTAACAGTCGCGAGCAGGTTAGGATTTACACACTGATACGGCACTCACCAGGTGAGCCCAGGAGCAGTCGTCTTCTATCCTGTCCGGCCAAGATGATTTCCGGCGAAGGTGGTCCTAAAAAGGGCAACTTCGGCCAGCTGCTGCTTCTACCAGCTACTCGATTCACTGGTAACAGCTGGCTCGTGAGTCTTCTTTCCCACGAAGAAAGTAGTGATATTTCTCATCCAACGGCGAGGTGGGCGAAGGCAGCAAAGCCGTAGTTCGTTCAACGGAGAAAGCTGAAGAGAGTAATCCTGTTTAGTTCGAAGCTGGAGCAGTAGTGCGTCCGATGGCGTGGCGATGAAGAGTGCTTAGTGCGCCAAATTTTTTTTTGCTCTGGGCTTTGCGGTTGTGCGTCGCAGAGGCGAACCGCACGGTAACTGAGTTCCGAGCTACCTTCTGGAGCTCCTGACTCGTGGCCCTGCCCAAGTAGGGCGTGTGCTCTATAGCAGGCGGATTCTCGGCTGTTGTGCTAGCCTACACTAGCGCAGTATACACCGAGGGCGTTTCCACGAATCACCTGGACGTATACGGTACCTTCCCAGCCCAGTCACTAGAGGATTGTCTGGGAACCTCGCCGCACGTGCATAAAATTTGCGTGCAAGCTGCCTGAAAGTGTCGTCTAAGGAGCGGACGCCAAGTCCTCTCCTTAGAAGGCGAGATGAGAAGCGACGGGGGACTTTGGCCGCTAGCCGAAGCCCCCTGTCGAGGACGCTCTGCAACTTCTTTTTATGCATTGCGGCGAGGTAACCCCAGACCGGGCAGGCGTAGGTAATGACCGGCAGCAGATACGCGCCGACGATCATCCAACACAATTTCCTGGTCATGGCTTAGCTGATCAGGAGTGGAAACAGTGCGCACAGGCGAGTGGATGCTCGCTTGAGAACTGCCTGTGAGTGGGTACGCCAGGTGAGCCGACGGTCAAGGTGTAAGCCGAGGTACTTGACCTCGTTGGACCAGCGCAAGTACGTTCTGCCGATACGTAGCTGCCTAACGGGGTTCTTCCGTCGCTTAGAGAATTCGACGGCTACACTCTTGGTGGCGTTGAGTAGCACTCTCCAATTCTCAGTCCAGTCCACGAGCGTGTCGAGCTGGCGCTGCAGTCGTAGGACGGCCCTTTCCTCATGACGATCGGCCGTAAATACGGCCGTGTCGTCAGCGAAGAGGGCCATCTGGACTCCAGGCTGTCTCGGCACGTAGTTGACTAGATCGAGAACAGAAGGCGGCCTAGAACACTACCTTGAGGGACGCCGGCTGTGATTCGTCTCTCGGAAGAGACTGAATCGCCAACTCTCACGCAGAAGGTCCTCTCCGTCAGAAAGCTAGCAACCAGATGGAGGTAGCAGTCCGGGAGCTGGACTTCCCTAAGTTTGAATAACAGGCCATCATGCCGTACGCTGTCGAAGGCTTTCTCTACATCTAAGAAACAGCCAACGGTCCGTTCTCTCCGACACCCGGCTTCCGTGATGCTTTCCACCAGTCTCATCAGTTGATGAGTGGTCGAATGCCCCACACGAAAGCCGAACTGTTCGGGGACCAGCACGTCGAAGTTGGTTAGATGTTCTCGTACACGACGCTGTACGAGGCGCTCAAAAACCTTGGACGTAGCGGAGAGTAGGCTGATAGGCCGGAGGTTTTCCGAGCGGGTGGTATCCTTTCCCTGCTTCGGGATCACGATAACCGTCGCCTTTCTCCATTTCTTGGGAAAGTAGGACAGTCTAAGACACGCGTTGAACAAATCAGTCAAGAATTGAACTCCAGGCTCGGGAAGAATTCGTAGAGCGGTGTTGGTAACACCGTCCGGGCCTGGAGCTTTTCTTGGCTGAAGTTCAGCGAGCCGATCTGAGACCTCTTCAAAGAGATGGGTTCGGGCTCCGCCGTGATCGGAAGAGACAGAAAGTCTTCCACAGCCATCTCGACTTGTTCGTCGAAGTCCCAGTCCATGGGCTGGGAGCGAACTGTCGCTCGAAACACAAGCCCAAGTACTCGGCCTTCTCATCCGGGCGACCCAGGAGTCGACCGAACGGTCCAACAATGCCGGGAAGTGGAGGTCGGCGCCTCCGTCATGTCAATGCGGTAGGTATTCTGTACGGGTGACTTTGCGGGTCCGCATCCCCCGTTCGGGCCACATCGAGTTCCCAACAGCTACGTCAGAACGCCTTCAGACTGCCGCGCAGTCGTCCGGTGAGCCGATTGTATGCTGCCTTATCGGGCGGATCACGAGTCCTCTGCCAACGTTTCCGGAAGTAATTCCTCTCGCGAACGAGAAGAGAGACTTCCTCAGGGATGCGTTGGTAGTCAGGCGTGAGGCCAGCTCGCGTACGTGAAGACACGCCTATAGCCGAGATGATTGCCTCTTCGATTCCCGCAACTGCTTCGTCTAGGAGGCGAACGGATAACCTTCTTCTTGTCAGAACGTGCATAGGCGTGCTGGGTAGCGACGTGGACCAAGATAGGTTTGTGGTCGGGTGTCAGCTCCGTAAGTGAGAATACCTCGACCGGACAGACAACTCCTTGGGTCACCGCGATTTCCAGAACATCGGGAGCCGCGTTACGCCTTGACGGAAAGGATGTGGGTTGCGCTGTACCAAACACCATCGCCCGGCGCGATTCAACAAAACTGAGCAAGCGCCTCCCGTTCGGAGTAATCAGGCGACTATTCCAAACGCGATGCTTGCAATTCAGATCGCCGGCCAAAATTACCCTTCGATGGGAATCGAAGATGACGTCCAGGTCGCCGACAAGGAGTTCAGCTTGTGGGGGTTTGTATGCTGAAACCACGAGGACGTCGCCAAGAGCTCCGTGGACCTCAATGGCGGTGGCCTCTAGGTTGGTAAGCTGCGGCAAAGCGACACGATGATGACCTATGGAGGTCCTCACCGCGATCACCGTGCCGCCTCCTCGTCGGCCAACTCGGTCATCCCGATAGACCACGTAATTTGGTAATCGAAACCGGTTCGCCGGGGTCAGGTGGGTTTCAGAGAGGAGAAGTACATCGGGTTTGAACCGAGCCAGGAATTCAAGAAGGTCGGAATGCTTGGAACCGATGTTGTTAGCATTCCAGGCTACGAGCGAGAGATCTCGTCTAAGGGCTCGGTTCATAGAAGACCTATGACTTCGCAGGCTTCCACCAAGAGCATAAATCTCTCAGTTGGGTCAGCAGTTTCCAGGCGGTCTCGGATGGACCTCAAGGTGGATGCGACTTTCTTGATGTCGTAGCCAGACAGAAAATCGCGGACGAACTGGGCGTCATCGGAAATGACGGACTGGGCGGTTTGCCTGGAAACTGAGGCCGCGTAAGTGCGGCCAGGTTTAACGGCAGATCGGGTCGTGGTGGAAGCCACAGGACCAGGGGCAGACGGTTTTGAATTAGCGGCAGGAAAAGTACGCTGTTACGCTTCGTCGGACTTATACCGGGAAGCAGGACTTTTCTTGGGCTGTGGGCAGGCAGGAGCTCGGGGCCGAGCATCCGGTGTGGTTATCCCTTTGTTCTTGGGTTTTGTGATGCCTGCTCTCGGAAATCGCGGAGGTGGCTGTGGTGGCGAGGCTACCTCTGGTTCAGAGGCGGGAGTTGGAGGTTGCGCGGAGGTGGAGGGTTGATTCTCCGGCTCCATAACCGAGATGACGGCTACTGGGCTTTGTCTCTGCTTCGGAAGGAGACGCGGTTCGTTTGTTTGCCTTTGCAGGGGCTGGAGGTGGAGCCGGAGAGGGCGCGCGCCGTGCCGTTTGTGCCTTCGGTTGCGGCCTAGCCTGTGTTTTAGGCTGCCTCTGAGGTTGGGGCTGCATAGCTGGCTGCCTTGGCTTCGGGAGGGGCCCCTGCGGCTTTTGCTTCCGCAGGAGCTCCGCCTTGTAGACCGGGCAGTTTACGTTACTTTCTGCATGGCCTTGGCCACAATTATGGCACAATGGACTTGTCTGCCACAGTGCAGGCCTGAGTTGAATGTCCCAATGAACAACGTAGACAGGCCGGGGCATTGCGGCAGACGTCGGTATGATGGCCGAACCTCTGGCACCGGTGGCACTGCGCGAGCTTGCCCTGGGGACGACTGTATTCTACCCTGACGCGGAAGCCAAACAGCCGCGTCAGTTGGAATATTTTGTCTGCAGCCTCGCCCTTCTCGAGCTGGAGACGGACGAGCGGGTGAGGTACTCGGGTTTCTGAGTGAGTGAACAGGCGGAAAATTGCCTGCACCGGGTACCCGAAGTCTCGGAGTTCCATGAGGATCTCCTGTGGATCGGTGTGCGCGTCAAGCCCTCGCAAAATTACAGACAAGGTCTTGACTCGCTTAGGAGAGAAGGTGTGGTACTGAAGGCTGTGCGCCTGGAAGAAGGCCTCGACCAAGCGATGGTCCTCGAGCTGGCGGACGACAATCTTGACCGTATCACCGCCAAGCAGCTTCAGGTCAAGCTTGTCGGCCGACAGGCCGTGGGCCGCGATCAGCCGTCTGTATAAGGCGGCGACATTGGACACCCCATGGACGTACAGGGGCGGCGCGCGACCAACAGCGGCAGCAGCCGGAGCTGCTGTCAAAGCAGTCGGAACCGCGGCCTGTTGGCCCTGGGAAGGTCCGATGTCCATGGCCGAGGTACTAGAGGAAGCGGATCCGGTTGGATGGGTCCTCTTAGGCTTCTTAGCCGGACGATTACGCCGACCAACGGTCACGAACTCGCCCGACTCTTCTGCCGGAAGAGGGGAAAGCGGGTTAGGGAGAGGATCGTCCGTCTCCATCGCCCGAGGCGATTCAAACGAGTCGCCCAGATGGAGCAAGGCAGAGCCGAGCGACTCGGCACTTGAGCCGTTGCCTGTAGAAGGCATGCTGGCCAGGTGCGGCTGCCGGGCAGAGACTGCTAGGCAGTCACTGTAAGACGCCAGGGATCTCGGGTCCCGCCGAAGCCGGGTTACCCGCGTGTCTTCCCTGCTCACGACGATGCGGGAGGAGCTGGGCTAACGACCAGCTTCGTTGAATACCAGTCTTTACCAAGACTGGTGTCTCCTGGCCCCTTTACCCCGGCGATATCCTAGCTCGCTAACCACTGGTGGGGGCTTGCAACGATCGTCCGGGGCAGCGCTACCTAACAGTCGTGAGCAAGTTAGGGTTTAAGCACTGATGCGGCACTTACCAGGTGAGCCCAGAGCAATTCTCTTCTATTCTTCGCCAGCAGATGGTATCCGGCGAAGGTGGTCCTAAAAATGTCTTCTGCCAGCTGCCACTTGTACCAGCTACTTAATTCACCGGCAGCAGCTGGCTCTTTGGTCCTTTTTGTTCCCACGAAGGGAAGCAATATTCCTCGTCCGAAGGCGAGGTGGGCGAAGGCAGCAAAGCCGTAGTTCGTCCAGAGAAGAGCTGAAGAGAGCAGTCCAAGAAGAGCAGTCCTGTTCAGTCCGAAGCTGGAGCAGAAGTGTCGTCCGTCGATCAAAGTCGTCATGTAGCATGTAGCCCATGTAGCATGTAGCATCATAGTAGCGGGGCGTCTTTGCACCCGGTGCATGACTGCAGCATCTGGGTCGAGCCCAATGGCTGCCTGTGGATACACTTAGTCCTGGTTCATTCGACTGGTGTCTAAAAAAAGGAATGGACAACCGCCAACCAGTTAACTGAGAAGGCGGGGGAGAAAGGTTTTTTAATTTTATTTATTTTAAAAATTTCTGCAATCAGTGGGCACTGCCGCAAGGACGGGTTCAGGTGGCAGATGTCGCCCGTTCCCAGTCCCGCGTGCAGACGCCGTGAGGCGTCGGTCGCTCCCCGCGAGGCAGAGAGCCTCCGTGCCAGTGATAGCGCGTAGCAGCGGTATTCAGCGCGGTCGGCATACTAGGAAGGGAGGAAGGAAACAGCTTTGCAGGTAAATTCTGGGGCATGGGCAGATAGTGAATATGCAAAGTAGTTGAGTTTTAAGTTTACTTAAACTTATGGCGGGTCATCGAGAATCGCCCGAGGGCGTTTGACCCGGACAGGGGGAGGTGGTTGCGTGGTGCTGATGGTCCTGAGGTAAGGGAAGGAAGAGGTCTCAGCTGCGGCAAAGAGAGTCGCAGCTAATGACCAGACAAAGGCAGAGAGAGCAGGAACTCGTAGACCTCCTCAAATGACACTATTTCTAACAAACCAAGGAGATCCCGACAAGGAACGGAGGGTTCTGGATTGGAAACTTTCCAGCCTACGCCTGTTGGTGGCGGAGGCAAGTGACCACCAAACAGGTGCCGCATAGGTCAAGACAGACCGGAGAAACAACAGATAGAGGGTAACTTTCGTGCGCAGCGCCAGGGGGCTGCGACACGCGAGGTATGGGTAAAGTTTGGCTCGAACGCCGCGAGCCTTGGCAAGGGTTTCCGTCACGTGGGCGTTGAAGCAAAGGCGACGATCTAGCTGAACGCCTAGATACTTCACCGACTCTTTATAGGCGATAGGCCTCCCTTCCAGGGAGAGGGGCTGGCATCGGGAGATGGACTTACGAGTGAAACAGATCGCCTCGGATTTCTCCGTATTGATCGTCACCCGCCATTTCCGTAGCCAGTCCGGAAGCTGGTCCAACTGACGCTGCAACTGTGTACTCGCAAAACGCGGGGACACAGAGCTGTAATGATACATTGCATCGTCAGCGAACAAAGACAACGTGACTCCGGGCAAGACAGGCAGGTCGTTCGTGTACACGAGGTACAGAACGGGGCCGAGGACAGATCCCTGAGGTACGCCGGCGGCGACAGGACGAACTGCAGAGCAGGTTCCGTCGACGCTCACCCTGAAGGTTCGGTCGCTGAGATACGACCGGAGGAAAAACACTATGGACGATGGTAAGGGGAGTTAGCTAGTTTGAAGAGAAGACCTTCGTGCCAGAATTTATCGAAGGCCTTGCTCACGTCCAGCAGTGCGGCGGCCGTAGCCGCTCGCCTGTTGGTGGCGTCAGAGAGTTGCGTTACCACGCGGACTAGTTGAAGCGTGGTCAGTGCTCTCTGCGAAACCCGAACTGTTCGTTGCGGATAAAATTATCCAACAACGGCGAGATGCGGGCCAGCAGGAGCCGCTCGAACACCTTCGAGATAACTGGCAAGAGAGATATTGGCCGATAGCTTTCAGGAAGCATGCGCGGCTTGCGGGGTTTAGGAACCATGACGATGTTGGCATTTTTCCACAGGCGGGGAAAGTACTGTAGCCGGAGACAAGAGTTGAACAGCTCGAGAACGAGGTCAACGCCTGAGGCCGGGAGATATTGTAATGCAGCGGCCCCGATCCGGTCAGGACCGGGGGCGCGACGGCGGTTTAGTCGACAGACAGACGAAACGAGTTCATCTCTGTCGAACGGGAGGTCTGGGCCAGCGGGAGGGCGAGAAAAATAACCAGATAGGAAGTCCCGGACTTCTGCCGAGTGGGCAGGGTCCGAAACGCCTCGATGAACGGTAAATTGCGACTCCATGCAGTCGGCGAAGACCTCAGCCTTGCCTTCTGATGAAGACACAACCCCGTTCGGGGTTTCCAGTGGGTTGCGAGTTCTCTTCTCGCGGGTCAGTCTACTCACCGCTCTCCAGACGGAGGCGTGGTCGACTTCAAGAGACTCAAGGTATGAGTCCCATCGATCAGAGTTTACGTCCCGCAGTAGCTGCTGAACGTAAAGGGACTGTTGTTGAAATCGTCGCTTAACGACTGGGTCACGGGTTCTTTGCCATCTGCGGCGGAGCTGGCGCCGTAGCCAGATGGCGTGGAGTACTTCCGCAGGTAAGGCCGATTTGCGATGATTCACCTCGAGTGCGTAGGTGTGTCGATCCATGACACCTTGGACCAATTCCTGGAGATGTGTGGCGCGGAGATCCAGATCGTCACGAGTGACGATTGGGTCCGCCGGGAGAGATGGTAACCTTCGAGAGAGCTCGTCATGATAGGATCGCCAGTTGACTCTCCTAACAATCTGAGCGGGAAGTCGGGGTGACGCCGACAGCTCTCGAACAGTTATAACAGGGGGATTGTGATCGGACGAAAGGTCCGACACAGACGAGACCTCGATGTTGCGGGCAACGTTCTTGACAACTACTATGTCAAGAACGTCCGGCCGATGGCCGTGAAAGGGGAAGTAGGTAGGGTCTTCAGGGCCGATGACATTAAGTGCCGGGTCGCCAGAGACGAACCGGAACAGAGAATTTCCATAGGCGTTGACAACGCGGCTGTTCCATGAAGGGTGTTTGGCGTTTAAGTCGCCGGCTACAATGGTTGAGAGGGGGTGGTCGAGGAGGGCGTCCCACTCCTCGGGCGGTGGCGGAGTTCGCCGGCCAGGCCGGAGGTACGCAGAAACAACGCGCAGCTCCGATCCGCCGGCGTCCACCGCCACCGCGCAGTCTTCAATAATAGATGTATCTAGAGGAGGCAAAAGCCTGTGGGATATCCGCCTGTGGGATATCCGCCTGTGGACTAATACAGCTGTGCCCCCCGAGGGGGGACAGCGAGGCCATAGGGGACGATCCTGACGATAACAGGCGTAGGCAGGAAGGGAAAACGAGTGGTAATGAGCCAGATGAGTCTCGGAAAGAAGTATGATATCAACATCATACTCCGTCACGAAAGTCATCAGTTCAGATCGTCTGGGGAGTAGCCCGAAGGCGTTCCACGCAACGATCCTCAGGCTATTAGCCATTTAAGGGAAGTAGAGGAAAGAGGGCAGCTAATGATTGGAACACCAGGGCAAGCACTGTGGTAGTGTCGCGAGCAGTCCTGATAGACGCAACAAGATTATCTGCCCAGGCAGTCAGGGGATCCGCCGAAGCCCGAGAAGATTCCCGGGGTTCAGGAGGACAAGCCTGACTGGCCTCGACAGGGGTAGCAGATGGCGCTGGGCTGGTGGACTGAGTAGTAGACTGCTCGCTGGAAGGTTGAGGACGATGACTGGGGGCGGGTCGAGCCCGCGGAGAAGGTACAGGTGGAACCTGTGACGATGTAGGTCGGCCGGCGGAGTTCCGGCGACGACGACAGCGCTTGGATTTGCCCGATCGGGCTGGAGGCGGGGCTGATTTAGCGGCCATGGCCGCGTAGGAAGGTGCGGGCGCTCCGGTAGGCGCCGGGAGTGAGGCCGCTGCAGGCGGCGCCGAAGCGACGACTGCAGGCGAGACAGCGGCACCGGAAGCAACCGGAGTTGCTGCCGGGGCCTTGGCAGATGAACCAGTGAGAGGCGGGAAAGCCGCTCGCCGGTTAGGGCCAGGACCAGCTACACGGCCTGCCTGCGCGCCAGGGCGCACAGGAGGTCGCTGCGGTTTCATGGCGGCGATAAAGTTAGGGCAGCCTCGGTAATTAGCCGGATGGGCTCCTTTGTAGTTGCAGCATTTAGCTGTGTACCCCGTCGTAGGCTTATCACAGCCACGATGAGGCT
The DNA here is from genome assembly GCA_034769895.1 of Magicicada septendecula. Taxonomy (NCBI): domain Eukaryota; kingdom Metazoa; phylum Arthropoda; class Insecta; order Hemiptera; family Cicadidae; genus Magicicada; species Magicicada septendecula. The sequence continues at coordinate 338,254,304 of CM068367.1, read as the reverse complement.
CAGCACAACGCACGCAACGCGGGGGCTGATGACAGAAAAGACTGCTGTGGCCGAACCTCTGGCAGTTGAAACACTGCGAGGGGCCGGGCCGCGGGTCAAATGTTCGGACTTGCACCCGTAGGTGCAGAAGGTTCTGGAGACTATAAATCTCCTCGAAAGGGCCTACTTTTAGAAGTTTGACCAGAAAGCTGTTAACAGGTCGGCGGTCATCAACCTTGCCAACATGCAGGACGCTTACCGCGGTCGGCGCATAGCCGAGCGCAACAAAGTTCCTGCCTGATGGCATCAGTTTCTGTGAAGGAAGGAATTCCCGACAGAACGACCTTGATTTCTCGCTCGGACGGGAGGGCAAAAGTATGAAATGAAATCTTACGCTCTGTCAGGAATGACTGAACAGAGCGGAAGTCTGGGATCGTAGCGGTCGCCAGCTTTAGCGAGGCGCCTTGGCACCTCGCCTCGATCTTGACCGAAGGGAGAGCTCGGGATATGGATCGTTAAAGTTCAGAATAATTCCTATTATCAGGAATTACAATGGGAGGAATTCGTGGGGAAGACACAGTTTGGGTAGTAGCTGGATACTCACGTTGCACGCGGTGAGTGCCGCTGTTACCATGATTAGACGGCAGATCTGCAGCTGAGGCGGGCGGCGGAGTTTGGGCCAGTTTTCGCTTGCGTTTGGCAGATTTGCCCTCCACAAGCGAGAACTGTCCGTCCCCCGACCCAACACTGCACATATCTACCGCACTATTATCACTTTCACTATCACTTTCACTGTCGTGAGGAAGTGGAGTGGAACGGAAGCCGTTTGAGCATGTTTCCATTAAGGAAACAAGCGGCGCCGGCAGAGGATTCGGGGGCGTATTCGACGCCATTTCGGACAAGCCGAAATGAACGTCTACGCAGGTCTAGGATTGAGGGATCACCAGACACTGAAAACTATCCACAGGCACAATTGAACACGACACAGACCGCACAGCACTCGGAAACAAAAACACTCCCGCACAGATTAAATATAACTGTTTAGCACTGGACTGTTGGTGAAACTTGTAGTGATGATGATTAAAAATATTAATTTGTTTTACTTCCATGTTCCATAAGGAAATGGAATTATGGTTATGGCGAAAAAAATCGTGTTCGAGATAACGGCAGATTCTGATTGTACTACCATCAAAACATGAAAAAATGTCATTTTTCGAAAAGTATCTGTGTGTGTTTGTCTGTGTGTAGAATTTTTTCTATGGCAAACAATAACAGCCGCAAATTCAAACATAATCAAATAATTTTTCGCATACAGTTCTGAATTGTAGAGGACTCAAGGCCTATTGTTTTTTGGTGAAGATCGGTTAAGGGAAAGGGGTAGTTTACCTGCAACTTTTTACGTTTTAACAAGAGTAAAGTGCTTAATTTTGATAAATAAAGTATCCTGAAAAGAAGGTCATAATAATCCACTGTAGAAAGGTAGATGAAATATCTATAAATGATAAGGGTAGTTGAAGGGGGAGGGAGTAATTTTTTTTATAAATTAAAATGGTAGTTGATGATGGAGGAGGTAAATTTTTATAAGTTTTATATGTGTACTACGTTATTGACAAGAAGGAAGTAGTTTCTATGGAAACATTTCATTTCACTTTAACAAAATTCTATATTATTCATTTTAATTTAAATCACGTATGAGTGAAAATATATCGTTCCTGGCAAGCAAGCATATCTCAAGTATGTAATGTTTACTTTTCCAAAAGTTTTATTATTGTGATTACCGCAATAATAAAAAGGCCGGCAGGAGACACACACACGTACAAAATTCGCGTTATTTCTGGCCTCACTCATGTTTATTTTCTTATGTTTGCACGCTTTTTAAATTGAAAGTGCCGAAACCCACACCAACACAACGCGTGCAAGCCGGAAAGATGGACATCGATTTGCTTCCTGTGGATCGCTGGGCAGTATTGTTGTATTAAAGCAATTAATACAATCTGTGTACTTATTTCTATTATGATATGAGAATTATAAACTAATATGTGCATGTGTGTGTGTATGAAAATTATTTAAATATTTTTCTCGTTTGGAAAATTGTTTGCCCCTCCTTGAAAATATTTTGACCTCCCTGATGGCTAGTTATTTACTAGCCTGTGTGGAATATAGCGTTATGACATGATCAGAATTGTGGGTGTTAAGCAGGAGACACAAACGTATTAAGGAAGAAATGTTTTGCTGAGAAATTTATAATTATACGGCTGAACAGAATAGTCATTCAGGAAATCAGAAGACAAATGGAAAGAACGAAATCAAGACTCGATTTAAAAAATAAAAATGACTAGTATAGTATTGACAGGAAATACTTTGATAACACTATAGACATCCCTCGGCCCCTCGCAGCGAGAGTCCAATTTGATTACAGGAATCAGATCTATCCAAAAGTACAGTCCTTCCTCACGAAGGCTGAGGATAGTCTTAATCCACCTGACATGGTGGTACCATTTTAGCTGATACGTAATTTCTTCAGAACTCAAGCATCCACTTATTTAATTAATATTTAAATGATTTTAAATATAAATTTTAGGACATAGAAGTCATGTATGGTTCTCCATACCAATTGTTTTAAATCGGCTTCAAATAGGTAATGCCATTGATGTAGGTGAGTGTCTTGGATTGCAACGACTCTCGGTAGACACAGGAGTGTCTACCAATTATAACTGTAATGTAAATTGTGCCAACAGAATCTATTATTGCAACAACTGGAAGTAAACATTCTTCTAATTGTCTGAAGAGTGTTTGAGTTACTGGTACTGTTTAATTGTCTGAATAAAGTTGAGATAAAATATGATTGCATCAACGGCAGCCTTGTAGGGGAAAGCTGAATACAGTACGTACAATAATTATGTACCGTTACATTCCGTTGAAGTTATATTCCAAACGCAGTTATTTAGATTACAACATCTACCAAATAGGAGTGGAAGGATAGTTTATAATTTGAAATAGTTTTTTCCCGAAGAACTTGTAGTAGTAGAGTTATACTTAACAAGTATGTGGTCATTAATAAGCACTACTCTGTGTTCATATATGTTATACGTGATAATATAACTTGCCTACAAACTCTACGAGTGTTCGCAATATATTAGTAATCATTTATAAAAATTTGTAATTAATAGCTATTAATAACCATTTGTAACCATCTACTAGCAACCCATTACCATATTTTCTCCGCATAAGGTTCAAAAGCAAACTAGCTTACCACTTTTATACATTCCACGTTACACGGTAGTAAATAGGGTACTAAAGTCTAATATAAACTTATTAATTTTACTTCTATGACAATAGCTCGTATGATGTGTGTTAATAATGTTGCGTATTGTTTACCTGTGACGTTATGTTATGAAGTTATATGAAGTTATGGACTGGCATGCATAACTCATTCAGTTTTTTTATTAGAAATATAATTATCGGATTAATGTCCCTGAAGAACTGACTGCGAAACATTTCCAGTTAATGAATCACATCTTAGGCCAATACGGATAGCCACGTGCATCCCCCAAACCCACACGAAAGAAACTCTTGCACTTATTCTCCCATGCTCTGTCCCGTTATCGGATCATTGGTCTTCCCTTATGTCTATTACGTCTACCCGCCTGATCGTTACTCTTTTTTGTAACCGAACGTCACCCGTCCCTGACCACCTAACCAACTTCACCATAATTTCTACATTGTTGTTCGTAATCCAATGGTAACTAATTCGTTATTAATTGTTTCCTGTAATTGAGCCATGTATGATGTATGTTTCACTGCACCTTACTTCAGTTAGCATTTCTTCTGGTTTAATTTTCTTGGTTAGCATTCATGTTTTTCATACATAAATGACGATTAGAGGTATAAATATTTTACACACAGCTACTTTTGTGGATCCCTAAATTTATTTGGATTTAATGGATTCTTGAGCAGACAGAATGCCCGTTTCTTCTTGAGGATTGTACTCTCGATCTCAGCAAGATCATCATTCGATTCACCTTACTATACAGGTATGTGAATTCCTTCACAATATCTATATGCAGTCACTTCGAGTATACCACATTATTTATGGTATAACAATATATATATATATATATATATATATATATATATATTGTAGCGCGACAGAAAATCCACTACTTATTAAGTCATATAAAATCATAAAAATTAATTACACCACATATGTTAAAATAATATTGAATGAGATTTAATGAAATCAAAGGAATGAACCACGATAAAATAAAAATCGGCATTACATTATATAAAAACCACTGTTTAAATATCAAAGAAAGTATTGAAAGCAACTCATATTATAAGATCAGTAATCTACTCAGGAAGCTAGGAGCAGTAAACAAATTAAATAACACCATATCAAGAAGAAAGAGAATCTGTTTAAGAGTGGTGAACACCAAAATACCCCAAAGACAAGAAGAAGGAAGAATAAAATTGTGATCAGGAAGTAAACAATACCCTGAAACCTTTAGAGAAGAACAAGGTCCGTGTCAGTAAATAAATTAGATGATCCAAACTAAACATCAGTCGAGATAACACGAAGTACCTTGGTTTACCCAAGAAAGAAGAATGAAGACAAGAAGACCAGAAGAATGAAGACTAGAAGAAGGACAAGAAAGAAGACAAGAAAGAAGACAAGAAAGAAGATAAGAAGAAAGACAAGAAAAAAGACAGGAGGAGAGGAAGAAATAGTATGAAAGAAACACCGTTGTAAAAACTATTATTATTATTAACTACAATCAACCCCAAACCCACCAAAACGATTAAAAAGAAAGTATAACATACCAAAATCCTATAAAAATGTAATTATTTAGAAACCTAAAGTGTTGTATAGTATTATAAGAAGTGAACCTACTAAAGCGATTGTGTGATAAAGAAAATAAACAAGTCTTAACAGTCCATGATTACTAAAGGTCTGGTCTGAGATAGTGAGACTCAAAATATCAGAACCACCAGTGAAAGTGAATTTGTGTAAGTGTTTTTTGGAAATGCAATAAACTTAAAGTTAGTGATACTATGACTTATCAATATGCTATATAACAACTTTAATATCCACTAATAAACAGCATAATAAAATAATAAAATGGAAGATTTCTAGTATTTTATTATTTTAATGTAACTCTTTATTTACAAGACATTTGTAAAAAATGCTAATAACTAGAGTATGGGTGGTCATGTTTACTGATGAAGGGGATCAGAAATAATAATGGTTTAGACCAGAAAGGACTGGCATTAATTTAGTATTCATAGGTTTAAAATGTTTAAATAGACTGTCTGTTCACAGCCATAAAATCAATGTATTTGTAAGAGTTATTAGAAAATAAGATTTATATTATGTGTTAAAAATAAGTTATGTTTGCTAAATAACAGCATACATACCATTAATAATGTTTCAGTAGGTATGCTGTGTTAATTCAAAAGAAATTAAATGTATATGTTCAAACCATGTCAGCAATAAGTTCAATTGTACAGATGGCTAAATCATGTTCATAATTATTTTTTTATAACAGTAGTGTTAATTAAATACTACACCTCACAATAAGTAGCTGTGTGTAAAATATTTATACCTCTAATCGTCATTTATGTATGAATAACGTGAATGCTAACCAAGAAAATTAAACCAGAAGAAATGCTAACTGAAGTAAGGTGCAGTGAAACATACATCATACATGGCTCAATTACAGGAAACAATTAATAACGAATTAGTTACCATTGGATTACGAACAACAATGTAGAAATTATGGTGAAGTTGGTTAGGTGGTCAGGGACGGGTGACGTTCGGTTACAAAAAAGAGTAACGATCAGGCGGGTAGACGTAATAGACATAAGGGAAGACCAATGATCCGATAACAGGACAGAGCATGGGAGAATAAGTGCAAGAGTTTCTTTCGTGTGGGTTTGGGGGATGCACGTGGCTATCCGTATTGGCCTAAGATGTGATTCATTAACTGGAAATGTTTCGCAGTCAGTTCTTCAGGGACATTAATCCGATAATTATATTTCTAATAAAAAAACTGAATGAGTTATGCATGCCAGTCCATAACTTCATATAACTTCATAACATAACGTCACAGGTAAACAATAGGCAACATTATTAACACACATCATACGAGCTATTGTCATAGAGGTAAAATTAATAAGTTTATATTAGACTTTAGTACCCTATTTACTACCGTGTAACGTGGAATGTATAAAAGTGGTAAGCTAGTTTGCTTTTGAACCTTATGCGGAGAAAATATGGTAATGGGTTGCTAGTAGATGGTTACAAATGGTTATTAATAGCTATTAATTACAAATTTTTATAAATGATTACTAATATATTGCGAACACTCGTAGAGTTTGTAGGCAAGTTATATTATCACGTATAACATATATGAACACAGAGTAGTGCTTATTAATGACCACATACTTGTTAAGTATAACTCTACTACTACAAGTTCTTCGGGAAAAAACTATTTCAAATTATAAACTATCCTTCCACTCCTATTTGGTAGATGTTGTAATCTAAATAACTGCGTTTGGAATATAACTTCAACGGAATGTAACGGTACATAATTATTGTACGTACTGTATTCAGCTTTCCCCTACAAGGCTGCCGTTGATGCAATCATATTTTATCTCAACTTTATTCAGACAATTAAACAGTACCAGTAACTCAAACACTCTTCAGACAATTAGAAGAATGTTTACTTCCAGTTGTTGCAATAATAGATTCTGTTGGCACAATTTACATTACAGTTATAATTGGTAGACACTCCTGTGTCTACCGAGAGTCGTTGCAATCCAAGACACTCACCTACATCAATGGCATTACCTATTTGAAGCCGATTTAAAACAATTGGTATGGAGAACCATACATGACTTCTATGTCCTAAAATTTATATTTAAAATCATTTAAATATTAATTAAATAAGTGGATGCTTGAGTTCTGAAGAAATTACGTATCAGCTAAAATGGTACCACCATGTCAGGTGGATTAAGACTATCCTCAGCCTTCGTGAGGAAGGACTGTACTTTTGGATAGATCTGATTCCTGTAATCAAATTGGACTCTCGCTGCGAGGGGCCGAGGGATGTCTATAGTGTTATCAAAGTATTTCCTGTCAATACTATACTAGTCATTTTTATTTTTTAAATCGAGTCTTGATTTCGTTCTTTCCATTTGTCTTCTGATTTCCTGAATGACTATTCTGTTCAGCCGTATAATTATAAATTTCTCAGCAAAACATTTCTTCCTTAATACGTTTGTGTCTCCTGCTTAACACCCACAATTCTGATCATGTCATAACGCTATATTCCACACAGGCTAGTAAATAACTAGCCATCAGGGAGGTCAAAATATTTTCAAGGAGGGGCAAACAATTTTCCAAACGAGAAAAATATTTAAATAATTTTCATACACACACACATGCACATATTAGTTTATAATTCTCATATCATAATAGAAATAAGTACACAGATTGTATTAATTGCTTTAATACAACAATACTGCCCAGCGATCCACAGGAAGCAAATCGATGTCCATCTTTCCGGCTTGCACGCGTTGTGTTGGTGTGGGTTTCGGCACTTTCAATTTAAAAAGCGTGCAAACATAAGAAAATAAACATGAGTGAGGCCAGAAATAACGCGAATTTTGTACGTGTGTGTGTCTCCTGCCGGCCTTTTTATTATTGCGGTAATCACAATAATAAAACTTTGGAAAAGTAAACATTACATACTTGAGATATGCTTGCTTGCCAGGAACGATATATTTTCACTCATACGTGATTTAAATTAAAATGAATAATATAGAATTTTGTTAAAGTGAAATGAAATGTTTCCATAGAAACTACTTCCTTCTTGTCAATAACGTAGTACACATATAAAACTTATAAAAATTTACCTCCTCCATCATCAACTACCATTTTAATTTATAAAAAAAATTACTCCCTCCCCCTTCAACTACCCTTATCATTTATAGATATTTCATCTACCTTTCTACAGTGGATTATTATGACCTTCTTTTCAGGATACTTTATTTATCAAAATTAAGCACTTTACTCTTGTTAAAACGTAAAAAGTTGCAGGTAAACTACCCCTTTCCCTTAACCGATCTTCACCAAAAAACAATAGGCCTTGAGTCCTCTACAATTCAGAACTGTATGCGAAAAATTATTTGATTATGTTTGAATTTGCGGCTGTTATTGTTTGCCATAGAAAAAATTCTACACACAGACAAACACACACAGATACTTTTCGAAAAATGACATTTTTTCATGTTTTGATGGTAGTACAATCAGAATCTGCCGTTATCTCGAACACGATTTTTTTCGCCATAACCATAATTCCATTTCCTTATGGAACATGGAAGTAAAACAAATTAATATTTTTACGTATGAAGTGGATAATTGATTCTCGAAATAGCTTGCATTGGCCTATTCTAAGTTTCCAAAAATTTCAAGAAAAAAATAAATGTTTGCAGTCTTATTTGTCGAAGGGATTCTGACCGCGTATTGCACGAATTTCATAAGCTACTGTGATATTTACAGAAGACCCGAATATTTCAATTTCAGTAACATTGTTTGATGTCAATTTCCTTAATCAAGGAATCTGAAGCTTATAGTCTGGAAGTTCAAAATCGTAAAATCATTGATTTTTTTAGGTATCATGGTTTCATGCTCGTGCGCGCGCCCGCACACACACAAAACATATGAAAACGTCCCACTCAGATGTGTCTTTTCTTGTGTATAAACTACTGAACTAAATTTTGAATTCATTTCTACGCTGTAAGTCTGCTACAATGTTACGGCAAGACTCTATAGCACTGCATATTATGGAGGTGAATCTGAGCATAATACGGGGAGGGCACCATTCACACTAAATGAATGAATAAATGTTATATGCTAAACTAGTTTGAATCAGAATACAGCAAGAAGCTGTTAAACGATGCACAGAACTAATTCAGAGACGTAACTGTAACAAATTCCTAGAGGTATTTTATGCTATCCGTCGAGTACTAGCCACTATGAACTATGCTATTATAAGAAGTTATACTTCAAAACACTGGAGTTATAGATAAAAACAATATTTTCTCAGCTGCCTTTATTACGATAATTATATAATTGTTTATTGTTATATTACATGATAGAATCTTTTAATTAACATTTAACATTAAAAATCAAATTTTGTTGTACGTGTTGCGTTAAGCTGAATTAACAATTTTAATAGGAACACATTTAACCAGATTACGGTTCTGTGTGTTATATGTCTGAGTAAATAGAAGTATACTGTTTTTGGCAGATAGATTGTCGTCCTTTCGACATAAATATTATAGCAAACGTGTTATTACTTTAATACAATCCGCCTCTGATGATGAAAATTATTATTATGCAAGCGTCGTATTCAATTAAATTCTCGCTTTTAGAAACGTAGATCTGAGGGTAGGCCTACTGCCAGTAACAGATTCTACATAAACAAAAAACTGTTCTCGAGAACATTAATTGGCGATGAATGAGACAAGTGGGTTGGCATGTCGGGAAGCGTGCAGCGTGAATAATAATCAGGCTGGGGCAGAAAGGACGAGGGTGCGACACATCTGCTTCTCGCGCGACACACTGAGCTAATTTTGTTGTCCACCCTGCCCTGTGTTGTTTCCGTACTCAGTTATACTGTCCATCGTAAAGTTGAATACACTGGTGTGTGTGTGTGTGTGTGTGTGTGTGTGTGTGTGTGTGTGTGTGTGTGTGTGTGTGTGTGTGTGTGTGTGTGTGTGTGTGTGGGTGGGTGGGTGGGTGGGTGTGTGGGTGGGTGTGTGGTGAACTCGCATTACAGTCTAAACAACCCGGATAGCTAATTAAATGTATCAAGAAGTGTAAACCGTTATGAAGGAAAAGGTTGAATCAAATTTTCTAAACGCTAATCATTAACTAATACGTATCTTATCGGTAAACGTTTATTTCAACGACTGGAACTTCAGTGCCTCAAATGCAATTCGTTAGATACTCTTGTACAAATACACTGAGGAATTAATAAGTTTCTTATGACCGATATGACTTAGAAGATACACTTGTCTCGCATATTGTTTACGTTTTGGAATTTTATATGTATGTGTGTGTGTCAAGCAAACGAACGTTTTGTAAGGGCTTGAAGACCTGAATATCCAAAACAGTTCGGTTACAAGTGTGTAGGAAAAAGAGACCAGGCAGGGAGACAAATAGTTGGTAAAGATAAAACAGGCGTATTTCAGAATTGAGTACATTATTCATTTTTCTTTTAAGTTTATTTTTTTCTATTTCTGTATTGTTACATTTTTCATGACTATCGCTTGTACAACTGGTTAGCTCAAAGTTTAATTAAATTTTTAAATTTTAGCTTGATGTAATTTTTAAATTTTATAACTTCAGTCCAGAAATATTTCGTAACGTTAACAATTATGATAACTAAAACGTCACAATCTGTTTCATCAATGTAGACACACAAACGTTTAGAACAAGTAAACTACGTATTTGTTGTTTACGGTTATCCATGCAATAAAACATTTGTTATTCCAGGTACAACTCTCCATTTAAAATTATTAGCCATCAAACTTTCAATAACGGAAACGCCTCTGAAAACATATCAGTCTTATTTACTAAACATTATTAACTAATACAAAAATTTAATAATAATAACAATTTATTTTCAAATAAAATTGTACCTAATTAAACTGAACGAAAAAAGAATTTTTTTTTCATTTAATATAGTTACTAGATTGTGCATGCTTAAGAAACCTGCTTTCCATGAAGACAATGTGTCCAGATGGGATAAACCACACATTTTCCTAATTGCATTATGGACAATATTTTAAACGGCTGTGCATCTCCTCTACTAACCTCGTGTAATCAACTCTTAAATTGTATTAATGGCATAATAACATAACACCTCGCCATATTGATTCCGTTGCTTATAAATAATTATATTTTTTCTTGTTTCTTCAAGAGGAAATGCGGGTAATACGGAATACCATTTACTTTTTCAATTATATTAAACTATATTTATTTATATAGGCTTCAATATGAATTTCAATTTAAATTAAAAGTCGGTACGTTTTTAAATATTTCTGACACTTAAAATTAAACCCTCACAATTTTGAAATGGATCTCTTTAAATAAATGTTGGGAAATTGAGGGTAATATGGACTAAGGAGGGCAATGTGGAATACTACACACTTTACAAAAAATTTAGTTGACACTGAGTTTAATAACAAAAATTTCTCAATAACATGTATAAAAACAACAATTTTTGTTTTAGACATGTGACAGTAATGTCTAATAATGTAATGTCAGGAATCAAGATTCCTAATTTCTTTAACCAGAAATTATATTTTGCGTTGAAGATTACACATTAACAAGGAAAGTTACAAGAACATTTGGAATATTAACGAATGTAACAAAATTGTCTTTAATATTTGTGGATAAAACAAACAATTAAATGTAGAACAAAAACCGTTATAAAAAATGTAATTATGTACATCACGATTATTAATATTATTGTAAACTATGTTTAACATAGAAGATTACATATTTTACATGACAAATTTTAATGGTTTTAGAGACCAATGATTGCTAAAAGTATGAAACGAACAAATTTTACCACACAAAATAAAAAATAATACGAGTAGTATCTTAATTTGTAAAAATAATTTTATGTGAAACTCAAAAATGTAAGCATTTACATTTTCGGTACCTGAACAATCATTATGCGCCCATAAAGAGCACACAAGGCACTTTTAGCATAATCGGAGAATTTACCGTCACAAAACAGACATTCAGAATTGTGGTCACCAGGAGTCATCACTTGTGTTTCAAAGTTCCAGGTTTGAGGGTTCATCAGAATGGAATAAGGTTCTCTGAGTTACTACTACTGTTATCGTCATGTGGAAATGAGAACAATTTTTTCCTTAATTCATTCCTTTTGGGTAGTTTGTTGGGAGACAAGGTAATGTAATTTTCTTTTTATCCGTTTTTGGAGGACGTTTACTACTGCATTTGTTGAGAGAAATTTCCAAGCTCATCTTCTATGGGGAAGCAGTGATTATTGTGGCCGTACCAGTTTATCGTTCTTGAGTAAATAATTTTCCGCATAGTGGAGGTGGGAAAATATGCAGAGATATGTAGAGGAGCCAAGTGTCATTTGTTCAGACCACTGATTGAACAAAGTTTGCACCCGTCCTGATGGTTGCTATACACAATTTGAACAGGGAGGTGCTAGTTTCATAATTAAATCACTCATATTTTTTTATGCGTAATACTAACGAAGGTAAGTGAATTAATGGAAGCCGCCGTCATCTGTCTCTGGAATCCACGGCTTTAATAACAGTAAGTAAGAAACGATTATAGTCTAAACTGCCTGCTACGCATGTTAATGGACGCAGTATGTAGACCTGTAATCTCCTAATCATAGCGGTATATTAAATAAACAGTTACGTTTGGTCTTACGTATTTATATTTGGGTTCAATATGTACAGTATATAAATTATAACTTATAGGCTCACAATAACAAAATTTTCTCTACCCACTCCCCTTTTAGAAGTTCTGCTTCCATCGGCTACAGCTTCGTTCAGACTTCTTCTCATGAACGTCGTTAATTCCCGGATTCTCTCATTCCATGTTTTGCGTTGCGGCCCCTATTTCTGTATTTTTGATGGTGTCGATGCAAGTGATATTTTTGCTTGCAGTTTTTAAATCCGGCATTCTACATTTAATTTTAGAAGACGAACAAGAAATAATAAATTGCAGTACTATAAATATATAGGAACAGCAGTTACACAAGATGGTAGTCTAGATAAAGCGATAAGAGAAAGAAATAACTTGGGAAGAAAATCAATAGCATTGCTGAACAACATATTGTGGGGCCAACAAATATCAAAACAAAATAAACATCGTACATACAATGCAATTGTGAAACCAATTACGTCATACGGGTGTGAAATATGGCCAATAACACAAAGAACAGAAACGTTGTTGGAGGCTACTGAGATGGATTATTGGCGAAGAGCGGCAGGGATGTCAAAACTGGAAAAAGTAAGAAACGTCAGAATCCGGGAGATAATGGGGGTACAGTGCTCTATTGTTGACGACAAAAGAACAAAACAGCTAAGATGGTTTGGACATGTGCAAAGAATGCCGGATAATCGACTCCCCAAGCAAATTTTGGGATGGACACCATATGGTCGTAGGCAAGGAGGAAGACCTAGGTTGAGTTGGAGAGAAGACATCAATCGGGCAATGAGAGACCGGGAATTGGAAGAAGAATCTTGGTTGGATCGAGACCAATGGAGACTAGGGATCGGAAGGCGTAGAATAACGTTATGAACCGATTTATATATATTCTATATTGATGATTAAACCATTTGACATTTATTCTCTCCACCATTATGTCCTTTTCTTTCGTTATAATTCTAATTTCTTCATTTGGTATTCTTGGCTCTATAACACTTGCTAGAGGATCTTCTCCGCTGTTACCAATTGTTTATTTATTATTTCTTATAACCCGTACTTCAGTAGGTTGCTACTATCCCTACAATCTTACCAACCGTTAAGGTAAAACTTGTTTTTATTAAAACTATCTATTTAGCGTGCCGCATCCCACTAAGAATTATTTCGTGTTATGTTAATCGCAAACATTAACATATTTTGATGTTCCATGTCTGTGCAATAAATTCGTCTTGGGTGCATTTGCCCATTGTGAACATACTCCAGATTGGAAAATTTTTCTACTGTGATTGCCACGATTAAAACAACAAAGCATGTCCGTACACCGTGCGTGGTGGAGTCAATGCAAGCCGCGGACGCTCGTACTGACACCCAACACGCAGACTGCAACGTAGGACATGTGTCGGCTCAAGCGGTGCGGTGTGAGTCTGTACGCGCGGGCCACACATGAGTGTGCGCGCGAGAACGTGTTTTGGAGTCAATGCAAGGCGCGCTTGCACCGGCCCCAACACGCAAACTGCGCCTCAGTGTGTGTCCGCCAAACGGGTGTGTGTCAGTGTGTGCCCGTGTCCTAATCGCAACAATCAAAGCAGTAAAATTTCCATGTATATCGAGTATTTCACAGTGGGTAAACAGGCCACGAGATAATGTACTTGCAGAGACACTAACAGGATAAGTCCGTGATCGTTGCCGGGACATAAGAAGCACGCATGCATCATAAGGAATGCACAAATAACTGACGAATTAAACGTTTTCACTAAATAAAATAATTAATAAATATATGTTACTAAGATTTTACGTCCGAGGGAGAAACGGGACATAAGACGCCCAAGGAAAAGATGGTCCATCGAACCGGCACAGGTTGCATCAACCGTGACGAAGCTGATGATAATTAGTTTGAGAAGGGTAAAAGAAATATTATGATAAATAATGGATTGTCCAAGTCGACTAGACTGAATGCAGACTTGTTAAAAATACTTATAATTTTAAAACGTAACCAACCTTGAATAGGGAAACGCAATTCAGTACGAGTTTATATATTGCATAGATTTGACAACGACCTTTAATATAACATGCAGAATCACGTTATATGCACATAACGGAAGTGGTGCAATGTTATTAAACACAAGTACATCGCACTTTGCATGTAAGTTTGACCCTACTATACTCTACTATACATATATATAGTACTTGTAAATTGTACTCTACTGTATTGCACGTGTTCAGCAGTACTAATTGGAATTACAAAATTGAAATTCGATATGGTAAAAGTAACTACTAATCTACTACTCAAATAGTTCTCATTAATCAATTTAATATATCAGTAAGCATTGCGTACTGAGCTGGTCAGCATATCATAAGGTTGCTGTCAAAATACCGGAAATTGAACACATGATTAACTTGTTCCTACACATACATACTCTCTTGAACCCTAAAGTACATCGACATCTGAAAATGATCCGGTCGAGAAAACGCAAGCCTGAAGATTGAACGTCACTTTTTACATAATATTTTTTCACAGTCTGTTTTTCTATTAAATCGAGATACACGATACATTTTCATTCATCTCCATATAATAATATTTTATGTCTAATTTTGATGACAAATAAAGCTGATACTTTTTCTTTTCCTGTACAAGTACTTCTGGACAGAAGCCTAACTGGCTGCAGGACATAAACTATGTGTAAATTATTTACTATAAAAAATAATACCGAAAGAAATAAAACAAGTTAGCAAGTAAGAGAGATATGGTGACATTTGCTGGAAGGCACAACAGCAAAATAACATGTGATATAAAGTCCACAGCAGACGGCTAAAACAGTCACATGTAGCACTATTGTCTCATAACTGAACTAGGTCAGTGAATGGCACAACATCGTTTTCATTTTGCTCTGTTTCTCAGCGATCAATGTTATCATGGAACGTTGATTAGTGCCTACCATCAGGAAATGAAAGTTTAGTACGCAAAGGTTTAATAGAAATAGGAAAACATTGTACACTCATGTATTAAAACAGACTGTTCGTGTTCAGATACTATTCGCCAAGTGTAAATCTCGTTTCCTTCGCGACCAACTAATTTTGATAAAAACTGATGAGCAAAGCCAATTACAAGAAATGGAATTTACTAAATCCTAATATAGTACGGCAATTTGACGTTTGTTTAGGAATTGACAAAACCAAGCGACACGACTTAGCTTTGTAATGTAACCGAAAAGAGACTGAATCCAAATCCTTCCTGATACCCTTCAATTCATCAATCCATAAGTCCTACAAAATGTACTTCCTTATTTTTATTCCAAAACAAATAACTGACTATACTTTCATAAAGAAAAATTTAAAGACTGGTTTCATCTAAGAATGAATAAAAGTTTTTGTTTCTTAAAAATGTAACATTGTTATAAGTAGAAATGATGTAAGTATGTATATGTATACATAGCATAGCAGACATTAACGAAAGAAAACTAAAACCTTAGAAGTCAATACAATTGGAGGTTATTTCATTTTCTTGAAGCTTAAAGAGGAGGCTGGGAAAATATTTCTAGGAATTTGTATTACGGTTATGTAACACATGAGTAGACTACTGTCATCGTACATTATCTGTTAAGGAAATAAGTTATAGTTATGAACTAATTTTCTTTTTTCTTAAAATTTACTATTTATAATATTTAACAAATAATTTTTGTGAGGGGGGAGTGCACATTCCTGCTAAACTCTACCTTGAGGAACTAAAAATTAACGCATCTCGAGTCATATAATAAATATTCCTTAGCTGATGTACTGTGGTTATGTGATCATCTTTTAAATAATAACACGAAAAATTTGTGTCTGTAACACTACAAAAAAAGATACTACTAAGAACTAAAGAAAGTAGGATAGACTAAAGAAGACTTGAAATCGCAAAGAATTCAAGGGATAAAAGGTTGAAGATTGTTAGACTGAAAATAGGAAACATAAAGAAATTATAAATGATATCCAAACAAAACTTACCATTGTTATAACACACACACACACACACACACACACACACACACACACACACACACACACACACACACACACACACACACACACACACACACACACACACACACACACACACACACACACACACACACACACAACTAATTGGTAGTAATAATAATAACATAGGTAGGTAGGTAGGGGTATTTCAATAGGTATAATGTAAATTGAATTTAATTAATTTTTTAAGTTATTGAATACTTCTCCAGGAGGTTTACGTTGTATGACACGATATAAAATTCATTACGAAATCTTATAATGAAAGTCAATTTAAAGGTTCGAATTCAATAAAATTTAAAATTTCCTTACAAATAAATAAGAATTACTTAAAAACTAACTGGAATCTCGTTTTAAAGTCTGCAGTAATGAAACAAAGGTATATAGTATGCAGTAAGTACAAAAACGTTATTTAATATATCTCTTGAAGTATTTTTACTTTAAGTGTTGGTACCACCTGAAGAGAGAATATTGTCCAACAGTTTTCCAGGCGTGATATATTACAGCCCGGTCATGTGTTATTGCTAGTGAACAATATATTGTTCTTTAGTTTAACCTCGGGCGCTTCTCTCAGTTTTATTGGTTGAGAAAACTAAGTTCTTAAAAATACTGATGTAAACAATGCAATATGTTACTTACATTCCATACAGAACGCAATATTTATTATTTTATACGATATGAGAAATAATTTTTGAATGTAGGCCTATACTTACTTCTAATATTATTAAAGGGATAACTTTAAAAGTGTCATAACTAGAATCGTTTAAACTGTTGATGAACATTTTTAAGTGATCCTATGAATGCCGCTGTCTTGGTATTTAGTAACTTATTCAACTTTAAAGCATGTAAACATTATTGTTTCCTCAAAAATATAATTTTAAACCGAAATTGTAAAGCCTACAACATCCACGCATGGACGTTTACAAATCCAACGAGCATTCACAAATTTTGCCGTTTTTCTCTTCAGGCTTGGACCTTACAGTCCGTTGCGCACTCACTGATCTGATCACATTTTCTTATATCTTCCAATACTGCGGTTTCCCATGGGAAGATAAACCATCAGTTGCTTTGGTAGTCTGTCCTGATGCATTCTTTGCACATTGTCCGTATAACCCTGTCTTTACTGCTTAATCATGTCATTTAGGATGTAAATTCCGAGGGCTTTCCATATGTCATAATTCCTTAGACGGTCTCTCCAGGATACCCAAAGTACAGTTCTTAAAACCCCCAAATCACTAGCCTGTATTCGTCTGTGGTTCCACAGATTTTGCCGCACAATAACTAAATATATGTGACTGCACAATGCATAAAACCAATGATCACACAAGCATATATGCTAGGATTGCAATCAAGCTTCAGTTGCGGCGTATGAAATTTGGGGTAAATTATTACTGATTTACTTCACATTTAATTTTATTACAAGAAATTTAGTAGAAGGACATTTTAAAAAATTGTAATTTTTTAGTATAAAAATTACTTTGTAAACAAAAAGGGAATGTTTAGAAAATTATACCCGTTTGTGCGTATGTGGGGTGTATTACTGACAGCCAAAAACGTAACTGACATTAAGTGGACTAATTCAGTGACGTTAGTATATTTAGAAGCTACAATTTTATCCTTAAACTAACGGATTCTGTGGAACACGCTGAACATTATTTGTCGATGAATGAGACAACCGGATTGCCGTGTAACTTGTGAATAATAATGAGACTACTCTGAAAGGGTCGAGAGAGTAATACAACTACACTCAGCTAATTGCGTTGTACTCTGTATGTAGACTGTTGATGTATTTACCGTCTCACTAAACTCTAATGGGGAATTTATAAATATTTAGCGTGAAGAATGTTGTAGGTTTGAGGACTTGTGTAATGAAATTTGCATAATAAAGTATGCAAGTTTTAGGTGAAGTAACATACATAATTGAGTTTACGAGTAACATGTAAGCTTCCCCACACTCTTTTACGTGTGTCGTGTATTTTAGAGCAGCGTGACCTTTGGTCATATTGTACGAACAGAAGTCACGAATGGCTATGTGCAAACAAATTATTTCTATTTTCATATTTTGACATGATATGACGAGACAATTTAAATTGGCATTTCGATGCAACCCACTCGTCATTTACATTGCCAGCTTGCCTTGTGTCAGTGTTGCCAAAATCTGAAATGAGTATTAATTATTCTGATCCGAAAGCAGTTATGATGTCGAATCTATCGTTAACTGTCCAAAGCCTGTTACATCACTGTTTGTAGAACGGTACTCGCATTACAACATTCCAAATTCATCATTTCAAGTGTTTATTCATGGAACACAAGGAATTATGAATAAAATTATTCTTATGATTAAGTTACTGTTATAAACAAGAAGAACATAGAGGCACACTAATATTGTGCGCCTTCATCCCAAGGATTTGCACGACATTTGTGGAAGAAACACGTTGCTTTTCTAAAAGTATACAGATGATTTTAAAACAGCAAGTTAAAAGTGGTTTTGGTAAGGATTGGATATCAAGGATGAAGATAATATCAAAACAGATTTAGAAAAAGAAAAAAATGATTTTTTTTAAGTTACAGTGAAAACGACACTGAACACTAAGCAAGCTTGGTAATAGGAGAAAGTAACAGCAATGTAGAAAGAAAGTCGCTTGTACTTTTTTAGGAAAGTAAAGTACACTAAGTAAAAGGAAAACGTATGCTCTGGTAGACTTAACAGGAATTCAGCAAGTGAAACGTGATTTGAAATTTAGGTGGAACTGATGAGAACATCGTTTATAGAGGAAGCGTGTCTGATTGTGTAACTTTGGCACACGATGTCATAAAATAATATATCATTAAAATGATATGTCAGTTTGATAGCTTTAGAAATATTCTAAACCAAAGAAACAAGTACAAGTTATTAATAAAGACTTACACATTTGCAATGTATTTTAAATATTCTAAAAAGGCAATCAGTAAAAGTATGCTGTTACTCAAATGAAATTCATAAAATCTGTAAACACTTTAGTTATTTTTATAACAAGCAATAGAGTAAACACTTTCTATCTAAATAACGTGTTATACTTTCAGAAGCAAAAAAAAAAAAAATATTCATCTTGGCTTAATGTAGGTTTTGTGAGCCATTTACTGTCTTACGATTGTATTAATAATATTTTTACACAGTTTTCCAGTTGTATGTTTCATCCATTATTCCCAATTAATTAATACTAAATATTATCAATAGTTTATAATAAGAGTTGTAAATTTCTGACTGGAACAGGTTAAGAGAGTTTTCACTCAGTCTATTACCTGAAAATGTTAGTGATAAGGCTGATGATGGACTTTTGATTTCACAAATTTATGGTGATTATCGTTTACAATGATATGACATTTTCAAGTAACTTTTTTTGGCGAGATGTAGTTTTTATCACTGTCAAGCGTAGGTGGAAAGAAAATTTTTCAAAACTTTGACATTTAAAATTTTATTATAAGTCTAAAGGGGTTGTTTGAAACGCTAGTACAAAAGTTGATCGATGGTACGATACAACTGAGAATGGTTGTCGATTGAAAAAAACAATAAATAGTGGTTTTAAAATCTTATAAAAATTTCGTTCAAGGAATACTAATTAACATAATTGTCATAGACATACTAGACAGTAATACATGATTACACTAAATCGTCATCATTATTATCACGTTACATAGCACCATCATTGTCATAAAACATATGTGATTTTTTACTGTCTCGGACATAACACACAGCACAATTTATTTGTCATTTTGTCGGTACATTCTACGTCCTGCAACTGTTGCCCTTCTCCTATGCATGTTTTGAGTCCAGTTTTCTGAAGAGAATTTTGTGTTGTTATAACTTTGGATTTCAATTGACTGCAACAGTATTTTCTTTTTGTTTATTATTTATCAACGGCTTGCGTTACAGATTCAAATGCTTTTTTCGTCGTTACGAAATAATTTCTTTAGTTTAATAGTTTAACTACGTATCATTTAATTATCCATGTAATAAATCCTCTTGACTTGAGTTAGTCTGAAATGATACTGAATTTTACTAAACCACTGATAATAATTAGTATTAATTAAATGTGTGAAATGTAAACAATATCCAAGTTGAAATCCGTTGTAAAAATATAAAATACAATCCTCCAAACCCTCTGTTTCTTAAATTGTAAATATTTATTATTTAAAGTGACAAAAAATACGTAGAAGGAACAAGTAAACTAATAGCCCTGTGGGGTTTTGAGATTACGAACTAAAATACGTGAACTTTAGTTACCTTCTTTTTAACAACACGAAATGTTACTTTCAAAATTTAAATATTATTATTGTCTTCCGCTAAGTCTCAAGCAAGTAGAACTATTTTAAATACCTATTACATAAAAGGAGCAACTCACTTTGTTTCCATACACTCCGCGCTTGAAATGAACTTAAAGGGCAAGCTGGTCCCTAAGGATAAAAGGCTTGAGGGAAATAGGGTTTACCTGCATAGTATAATTACGAATAATTGTCGATTCTGGGGGCAGTGAATTTTGCTCGTGGCTAATTAAATAGCTAAAACGCTGGTTATATGCTGTGTAAGAGTCACGGCTCAAACGTGACTCGAACTTGACTCATTCGGCATGCACCGAGCACAGCCAGGAGCTAGCGACAGAGCACGCGAGTGATCATTGCGCTCAATAATCCAGATTGATTACGTAAGAACACACGCAACCCAATATACCAAATAAACCCTAATAATGAAAGTCGTTATTTTTAAGATTGTCAACGCTTTTTACTAATTGAAAACGGTGATGAAATGTTTTATTGCTAGAATACTATGCGACGTATAATCAGGTATTACATGGTACTGGAAAAAAATAATTATAATTTCGAGCGACAGTTCTCTCCTAATCCGCACGCGGACTAGTATTTCAATGAGCAAGTCAAAAGCGATGTGGAAGACGTTGTGTCTGTTCCTATCACTGCCATGCCCGAAGCCATCTCTAGGTCTCAGAACGGCTCGCTGAACTCCGACCAAGAAAAGCCCCTGGGCCGGACAGTATTTTGAACACATCTCTCAATCGACTTCCTGAGCAAAGTATTTTATCCTTGGTCGAGCTATTCAACGAGTGTCTCAGACTCTAACCTACTTTCCCAAGAAATGACAAAAGGCTACGGTCACTCGGTTATATGGTAAAGCAGGGCAAGGGTGTTTATCGTGCCAACAATCTCCTGTCAGCCACGTCAAAGATACTCGAGCGTTTCGTACAGCGGTGTGTATAAGACCATCTTCGAAACTTTGACGTTCAGGTCCCAGAAGAGTTCGGTCTTCGCTTAGGCAATTCCACCATCCGTCAGATGATGAGACTGGTGGAAGGCATAGCAGGCGCCGAGTGTCGGAAAGAATGTTTCATGCTACGCTACATACGAGCGACAGTGATTGCCACGATGGGCTTAGTTCAAACTTCACGCTTACCGTTTCCGATAATTTCCAACAAGGCTTCGACACGTAAGCTGGGTGAGGTGATTGTCAACGCATAGCTGTTTTCCGATCAGCTGCCCCGGTCTGGGTATACCTTGCGCTGTGCATGAGAGAAACATGCAAAGTTCTATAAAGGGGGAGTTTCGGCTAGCGGCCAAAGCCCCCAATCGGTTCCCTTCTCGCATGTTGAGAAGCTCGGTAGCAGGGGTAGGGGCCCAAGACAACCCCATCATATGCGGACTTGGTAGGTACTGTATACGTCCAGGTGATTATTGCATACGATAATGTAGATATTGTAGAAATGTGAATTGGTAAGAGCAACCGTTGTAACGGCCCGCAAAAGTGTAATATTCTGTTGTGGGTTGGACCAATGGGAGCTTGGTACTTGGGAACTAAACACTAACTGGAGCGTCTCATAACACACAATCCACACAGCTCTGAAACCTGCCTCACGCCTATTCATGCTTCTGCATTTCGATCGCCTCTTTCTGCAAACGAGTAAAGAACCAACGATTAGAAGGCAGGACCTAGGTTTCCTCTATGGCCTTCACTCGATAACGCATGCTCCGCTACATCCGACTTCTGAGGCTGACCAAGACACCAATGTCTCCGGTATTCAGCTCTGCGGGTGCTGACGCTACGATTCGTAGTGCCGATGTACACTTTACTGCAAGAGCAAGTCACCCTGTACGTACCGCACTAAGCAAGCGGATCTCTGTCGTCTTTCATCGAACGCAGGCGTTGGTTGATCTTCTGTGGCTGCAATAAAATACCGTAGTGACCACCCCACGACGATCCGTCACAGTGCAAGAACGCCGTGCCGACCACCTGCTGCTCCTTCGACGCATCAGCTAGGCCAAATCTACGCGGCCTCAAGACGAATGAGTGCCTACAGATGCTATGGCTAGCATGTAAGTTCTTTGACTTAATTTAATTTAATTTATTTAACTGCGATTTTTATAAACTTGTGTTTAAAATACACTTAATTGAATTTTAAAAGCTTCGTGATTTTTTAAGAGGATCGAATTTCACTTTGGTGAGTTGTTTTTTTAGTGTGTGACACTAAATGGGCTACATAAAAATTGCCAACATACTTCCATGCCTTATAATTCCATCATATTTATTTTTTAAATTACACCGCCTTTTTAAAATGCTATTTAAAGCTTTAGTTAACGAATTTTCTGATTAGCACACAGAAGTTTAGAAGTTTTAAATTTTTTAACATTTTTATTCTGAAACAATGAGAAAAATTAATGTAATCAAAATTAATTAAACTTCAACATTATTCGACAATATTTTTCTAAATCGCAAAAACACAGCAAGAAAATTGATACCTTTAATAAGGTGTAAAAAGACCTTATTTTCCCACATTAGCGTTTCACTGAATTTTCTTCGAACCTTTTCAAGGTGAAAACAAATATAAGTTTTCAAAATTTCTTTATAGTTTAAATAAAATCGGTCATTTCACAAATTCCAAAAATACCAGTTTTCAACTTCCAAATTTGGTATGTTAACTCCAACGTTTACCTGCCAATTTTTATGTCTTAATATCTAGTTTTTTGTTTGTGTTCTAGCAAATAAGTATTAGACTGTTAGTTCAGATTTTTAGTCATCGATTCTATGATAGTATTATTATGAAATATATACTACTTCTAAATAATAATAGCAGATTTATGAAGACCTGTATTTTGTATGAATGTCACCAGCACCCGTGTTAGTAATAATATTATGTAATAACATGTGTATAAAATACACTTAACTGAATCTTGAAAACTTTGTGATTTTTTACAAACTTTGAATTTCACTTTGGTAAAATTTTATTTTAAAAATTGTCTGTGACATTAAGTGGGCTACATAAAAATGCCAACATATTTCTACGCCTTACATATTAGATTATATTTATTTTTTAAATTACACGCGTTTTTAAAATTCTATGTAAAGCTATAATTAACGCATTTTCTCATTAGCACGCAGTTTTTAAGAGTATGTTATACTGACATCTAGATGATGAGTTGTAAGTATAAACTATTGTTACTTAAAAAAACATATCTATGGACTGGAAATAACCAAATGACTCGTTGTTATTGTAGTTAGACTTTTACGACTTTGTTTCAATTTAAGTTACTTATAAACATCACATAGGTTGGTCAAACATAATGAATGTAGTTTTGAAAGGCACTTGAGAGAATGCAATTTTGATCGTATACTAGAATTCGGTGTTTGAATGTCGTGGGGTACGTACCTTTTCACTAGTTCCTTTTATTACTTTTTCTCTGAGCTTGTACGATTTTCTTTCGTTCACCAACACAACCGCTGATCGTATACAGTATTTCTAATAACAATAAATTAGTTACAGAGACTTGTGAATCCGTTAAACCATCTCTGCACAAAATATTTACTTTATACACAACCCCACAGACACACATTAAAATTACAGAATAGCATGACATTTTGTAGCTCAATGAATTCCTGACGGTGTGTTACGTATCCCTTTGTTGTCCTCTATTGTCGATACCATCTCGCTGGCTTAAACTTGCATTCAATTGCAGCAAACAACAGGAACAGGTTTAAATCTAAATTGTAAGCGTTCTATAGGGACATGAAATTTTGTGCAATACCATACCGTATTCAATTAGAAAATTTACGTTCGAGTCGTGTACATAAATTACATTTGGGACAAATTAAATCAGTCACTCTGTTTAACCGGTGGGTTGTTTATAACAATAACAAGTAAAGACTTAGCGAAGACAGGAAAAACTGAACTGATACGTTGGCGTGTCTGGCAAAACAAGAGAATGTAGTTTGCGAGTACGTCGATCCGAGACAGTATAGTCTTTTTCCGATTATTTGTTTCACTGCCTCATACTTCTATGTCATATTTTATGTATTCCATGCTCCTTGTTTTCCCTTTTCCTCCTCTATTACAAATTCTGATTAAACTCTTGTTTTAAAAATCGAAATGACGTATATATACCTTGAGTACATATACCGTATGATCATATTTTTTCACTCTGAGCAAGCAACGTCTCTCTCTGTCTCTGTATCTGTCTGTCTGTCTCTCTCTCTCTCTCTCTGTCTCTGTATCTGTCTGTCTGCCCCCCCCCCTCTCTCTCTCTCTCTCAAAAACAGTAGATGCCGTATTGTAAACAAATAACAGTAGGGTTATAGAGTTGCATGAAATCCGTGAATGAACAGAGAATACAAGAAAACTAACTCTTAGTAGTCATTAGCAGGAACATTCTAAGCAACTGATACTTCCCCAATACTGTTTCTCACTATTAGGCCTAAGTAGCAGGGAATTCACTATTGTGTCATGTATTGTCTGACCGTATGCAGTTACTGATATCTGTCGTTTACTAGGGACAAAAAATTTCTCAGTAAAGAAAAGTTTACTGTTATAGAAATACTACCTTTCCTTTACTCAATAAAGCAAACACTTGCCACGTTTTGTTTGAGTTTAGCCCGAGTTTTAAAGCAGACTATTAAAAACGATTTTTCATTCCGAATTGAAAAGATGGAGTGCACAGCGTGAAACAAAGGCACCTGATAGTTAACACGCTGTTTAGGCAATAACATGACAACACTAGACGTTACTCATAAATTTTTACCCTTTAATTAAAAAAAAATTGTCTTACTTAAACAAAGATTAAGATAAAGATAACTTTACTTTTACTTTTATGCCTATATAAAGACAAGTACTTTTAAAGTGAAGATTTGGTTTATTCTGGTTGACGATGATGATTTATGAAAAAGAGAAAAAGCACACCTATTAAATTTTAAATTTATACAACTTTTTTTTAACCTTATTATTATTATTATTATTATTATTATTATTATTATTATTATTATTATTATTATTTCTGACCCAGTTGCTCAGTTGCCACGGCAATTTTAATGCCTACCTCCATAGAATGGGAAAGGTGCAAAGCTCAGCATGCCAGTACGGAGACCCTCTCCATGAAGATCCCACGCACACGTTTTTCAAGTGCTGCAGATTCGCAAGACAGAGGATGGTACTGGAAATGGAGCTCGGGGAGTTCACGCCTGAGAGCGTAGTTACGCTTATGCTTCGTGGTAACGTGGAATGGAACCGAATCAATGCAATTATTCAGTGGGTCCTACTAGCAAAAAAAGACAGGCCCAACTTGCACCCAACGGGCAGTAGAAGATGAGGAACAACTAGAAGGAGCCCGATAAGGGCGCAATAGGCTCCATCCTGAAGTAATACGCTAAGTGGTTCCAGGATGGATATGAATGCCTGAATTAGAGGTGGGTTTTTTAGTGGGAGAGAGTCCCACACACCAGGGGAAGCACGGCCTCCTCTGACGGTGCATAAAGCACTTTTCCCCCTTTATAAAAAAATTATTATTATTATTTTTATTATTATTATTATTAGTAGTAGTAGTAGTAGTAGTAGGCCTAGTAGTAGTAGTAGTAGCAGTAGTAGTAGTTGTTGTGATGGTAGTGGTAATATTACCTTAATTTTGTTGTTATAGGCCTAAATGTTATAGGTATAGAAAGTTACAACACTAAATGTTATAGGTATAAGGGTATTGCACAACACTGTTTGTGGAGCACGGACTGCTTGCTGTACATGCGACCAGTACTGAGAGACGGCGAGCGTGTGGTTAAGCTCTATGTATACGGGATTGGATTCACTCGACCTTGAGCCAAACTCAAATCACAGCTTGGCCCATTCAAAGCGAGCTCCCTTCCACTGAACCTTCCCTGTAATCAATTATTTGATACAAACAAACATATTAAAAGAGTTTATAAGATAGTTTATGGTGTGTGTAAGCCTAAACGAGAATCAAGTTTATCAAATCCCAGTGTCAGAAGAGAGAGATTTTAGTGTTACACATGCGTAATTTCTAGTCGAGTTCTCCTGAAACGATGAAAGTGGCAATGTAGGCAATAGGAGACACAAACTGGCAAAGAACTACAGGGCAAATAACTGGTTACCACGAGCCGATATTGTTACACAGTGATCTCGACAACAAGTTCTGTACGGTTTCTACTGTAATCCTGTTGCGTCTCATAATTTTAATTAATTTTCTTAAATTCGAAACAATTTACTGTCTTGTGTAATTCCATATGTAAGACTGAAACTACACGCGCAGGTTACCATATAGGCCTACCCAACCCCAAGTAATCGTATATTCAAAGTTTTTACGAAATCGTCAACTTTTTGCCATTAGCATATACACAGACTTGGTACTGAGGTACGCATAAGAATGAAAAAAAGATTATCATCATTACATACCTTTTATCATCATTATAATGATTGAATTTTTTGAATAAGTTTAGCTAGCCTTGATTCACATAGACGTTACTTAGATTTTTAGTTGGATCTTAGTGGCTTTTGAGTAATCTATATTCGCTGTTTCTTAAAAGTCTAAATAAATTGATGTTATAGGCCAGACTTTTAATTAGGAAAGAGAAATGACCTTACAACCATATCATTGCTAATAATTTACTAAACCCACATATTTAACTCATATATTTAATTTGTTGTTAGTGTACTAGGCTCCAACAGTACCAGTGGTCGTCGTCAGTATACTGACAGTAATAGATCTTGCTTTGCTAACACTAAATATTTGGTGTTATACAGGTCCAAAATTAAGTTTCTCTGTGCACTCTCAAATAGCCAAAAATATTTCTGGATACTATACATAGGACACAATTTAGATTTATTTCCTATCAAATTTACTGTTGCATGTTTACTGAGGTCAAATTTTTCTTCAGTTCTTTATAATTGTTATTGATGGCCTTGCTACCATTTATAGTCTCCTACTTTTTGTTGAATTCAGTTTCTGTGTACGGATTGCTGCTGCCCACAGTATTGAATACGTTTGCACAAAATCGTAAGGGATAAGGATTGCCACGCCCACAAAATTGATGCGACTCGCAAACTTCGCAGACGAGAATGGATTGGAAGTGGAACTTGAAATTAGGTACTAGACTCTGTCTAAGTTATACATCACTGTGTCTGTAAACAATGAAGGTACCAAGCATCAAGCTATTCGATCACGCTTTTGTTGTTTAGTATAATACAGATTACTTTCTCCGTAAAAATAATTACTTATTACTAATCATATTTTTCCGTTTTTAAAATTAGACAGGATTTTTATGAGAATTATATTTTTTCTGATCAAAAAATATAGTTACTGCATCAGGCTGACTATAGTTGCTAAGTTACATTCGATGCTTTATATCACTCATACATTTTAAAATTCTTTACTAGAGAAACTATTTAAGTCTGTAACATAAAGAGTACGTTTCAAGATGGATTAATAACTAGTAACTCAGAAAAATATAGATAAACGTTTCAATAAACACTAATATCGGTCTCATCTTTACTGGATGTACTTGTATAAAAGTAAGTTACATAACCAATACGTTTGAATTTATGAACCAAACAATTCGTATAACTTTAACACCACACGAAAAATTACTTTAAATTTTTCTAATAATAATATAGAAATGGGAAAATTTATCATGTACTTCAGTACAAAACAGATGTTCATAAAAATTAACGAAATGCGTAGGAATTAAAAAAAAAAAATAGTACGGAAAATTTTTAAAGAGTGAGTCCAGGTAAGAATTGGAAACGGAGAACTTAAATTAAGCAAAATAACATATATCTTACAGAAAAAAATTTTCATTGATGCAATTTATTGAACAAAAATGCAATTAAAACGGAGCAAATAAAAACTGATAATTTTAATTAGAGGATAAACAGATTAAACACTCGCCATGAAAATTATTATCGCAATAAAGTAAACCGTCGAAGAGGGTAGAAGAGAAGCTTCGCGGGTACATCCATATAGAGCCGGACGCTACGGAGAAGGAAGACCCTCTCCGACAACTGCCACATTCAGTCGGCTTAGAACTATTTCATTCGTGTGACACGCGATTGGACAAGCTTCTGCGTCAATCTGAAACACTACTCTGAGCAGCTCTTGTTTTTCTTTAGCACTACAGCCCGACGTGAGCTCTGGCTTCCAACAACATTCTTCTCCATTGTCTTCTATCCATTGCCATTTCAGTGTAACCCCATTCTTCTTAGATATTCTAGCACACCATCCAACCATCTTATCCTAGGTGGGCCTCTCTTACTGCTTTTACAGACTTGCGCCCTCAGGATTATTTTTTTTGGTGTACGCTGATCATCCATCTGCTCCAGGAAGACCTAACCTTTGAATTCGTTGAGCCTTTACGATACTTCCAATGCCCTCGTACTTCAATAGCTCATCTATTCCCTGGTTATTTCTTATTCTCCATTCGTTATCTTCTTTAGTCGGGTCATAAACACAATCTTCCTTACAACCGGGTCTTACAATCTGCCTTTCAACCTTCTTAGTGTTTCTTGTTCCTTTTTTGTCAATGGCCATGTCTCGTCTCCATAAATAACAACCGACCTGATAAGCGTCTTATATACTTTTATTTTTGTGTTAGGACTAATGAGTTTGCTTCTCAATAGTCTACTATTGGCATATGCCCTATTTCCTATTTGTATCCTGTCATGTATTGTCGTGGGCTGCTTGGTCAATATAAATAGCTAGCAAAGTCATCATTGTCGGAGACATTGTCCCTGAAATAGGTTTACCGCAGTTTTAGCCAAAACGTCTGACTGAAGTACGAATCGACAACACAATAGCGGCCGTAACACTAGAAAAACAAAAAGATTAAATCCTGGTTATTAAACAAATATATTGTAAAATATAATAAACAAAGTATTACTTGTTTACCAATTTCAGTATCCTATGAGTATGTTACTGAACTGCAAAATTGGTAATTCTTTTCTTGCTCCCATTTGTACACTTTAACGATTACTTTACCGCGACATATTTAGAATGCGATACTGCATATATGTATCTTTTAAATTTTGGAGAATGCGCGATAGCATGTGTGTAGGCTATTCCAGTGCTATAGGCCTATATGCAATAACATAAATAATATGTAGCTACTTAATCCTCGTAAATGTAATTGTATAAGTTTGAAGGTAATAATTTATTTGTCAGTTACGCTACAGAAGAAATGTGTAACTCACGAGTAAATTGTTATGTGACATATTTTATACGAATCGTATTTGGAAGACAGAGTTGGAATACAATGCAAAGTTCAGTAAGTGAACAATGTAGACGTCTGCTCTAAAATGTGCCGTACATTACTACATTACTGCAGCGGCAACCACAGACACAAAATTTATAGCTTTGCGTTACTGCGGATAATGCAGAAAAATATGAATATTTAAACGAGTTAATAGTAGTTCTATTGTGGCTGAATTCATTCTACAGATTGTGTTATGATACATGGGCCAGACATTCGTATTATGTTTTTTAAATGCCACTCGTTGTTGTGGTTAAACGAGTCTGTTGAGGAGACTTTATAACATTTTGAAATAACAGTTGGAATGTAAAAAAAGCTGAGTTACGTATTGCGGTGTATTACTTTACGTGGGGTGTAAACGCACATAGGCCTACGTGGGAATTTAACGCATATATGCAAGTAATTGTCCTTGCCTGCTGTTTATTTGTTAAGTAAGAAAAGTGATACTGTATTCAAATTCCATCGCTGTCACTTCATTTCTGTTTGGTTATGACTTCGTCTGCCACAAGTGGTTCTGATTTGAGATTACATGTGGATTTCCGCCGTTAACATTGTCTGAAAGCTCGAGACTACGAACTTTTATACTGGAAATTGTTTCGTTGGGGTTAGTAAGTCAGTCCTTAAGTTAATTCTCTTGCAATTATGTTAAAATTTCAAGTTTAAAATAACAGAAATTTATAAATCTTGACCGCCTTACCACTGAAACACGGACGCTAATTTTTCCTTGGAGGCTGTAATGCAATTTTAAAAATTGTATAATATATGTGTGTGGGTAATAATAAGCTATTTGAAATTATTGTAATAATGTTACACACGACCGAAAAATACAGTTCGAATACACATACACAAAGACACACTGAATTTTATATTTTTTGGTTTGCTTCCGATTTTCATAACCTCACTTTTTCGTATAAACTGAATTCACTAATGAATCCTTTGTAAGAAAGTAACCACCGCCACATATACGGTAATATTATAGAACTATGAAGTTGACAAAGATCGTCATCCATGAATGATGCCTGTTTACTTAATCGATATGCTACAGAATATCTCATTCAGTCAACTCTTAGTCTTGTAATAACAAAACCTTTAGTAAAACAAAGCGTTCACCATTATTTAAATATCTTTTTCTCTTCCCACGTTCAGTCAAACTCGTCGTTGAAATATTCGCCAACGTTAAGTGTTTAACATAGTGCGTAATTTTATCGTTTATTTATAGTTTATCATTTGTTTAGTTGTTATTTCAACAGACTGTACAATTTAAATATTCGTATATACGATTTTATGAACTTGTCTTTTTTCTCAATTATGCAAAATTGGACTGTCACTCTAACAGTGAAACATCGTTTAAACTAGAATTAAAAAAAAATTAAAAACCGAAATATTTTTGCTGTGTCTTAATAAACGTATACATTATTTTATTTTTGATATAATTATCGGCTCATAATTATTACAGATAAAAGCAAGCGTAGATCTCGATTATCTAATTGGTGCATTCAAATGCTCTGTATTTGCATTTAAATTCCGAGTCGTCTATATAAAATCAATAGCCGTGCAGAAATTTAATTAAATATAGAGCTTTTCCAGAAAGAAATCCCTATATAAATATCTTAAAGTGGGTTTTTTGTTTGAGAACAGTTACAGTGTGGACAGCCAGTATTGTCCAGAGCCTATTCAAGCGTGATGTATCACTCCCGGTCAGGTGTTATTGGAACGGACACAATATATTGGGGGCTCTGCTTTTACATTAACCACTTCTTTTCTAGTTTAGTGTTATTCATTCTAAGGTAAGAATTTCATAGCTGCGAAATACGATTTACTTCAGAATTAACAAAAACATTCTGTAACATTTTTTTTAACCTCACACACTATGTAATTACAATGGAATGTGTACACGTAATGTAATTAGACTTTTATTTACAACCGATAATAATAATGAGGCATTACTTCAAGCAAGTTGCAAATATCTACACAAATTTTTAAAAAAGTTACGAATACGAAATACATACAGTTGAGATTTTATTTAACGATATAAAAGATTAAAAATACCTAGAATATTTCCATTTATTAATAAATAAAATCAACAATTAGGTTTCCGTTTATCAACAATGTCACTCTGTACTATTAAGTTTTATTCAACAGCGTGTGTCTAATAAGCGTATCTCAGTATCCAGCTATGTAGAGTACGTAATTATACATATAGCGTGTAATAATTTATTTCTAAAGATGAATAAAATTTATAAAAGCATATATTCGTCTTCTTGATACATCCTCTTCATTCACATTTTTAAATATTATAGATATACACAACTTTCATTAGTGAATAAACTTACTTTAGGTTTTTTGTCCCAAACGAACGTTTCGACGTGGTGTCCGTCTTCCTCAGTGGGACTTGAAATACAGAATGTCTGTACAAAGTAACCGTTATGGGTTGTAGGTGTGTGTGGTAGGGGTTGCTGGTGGGAGGGAATTGGCGCTGGGATTCAAAGTGTGTATGAACAAGTGTATCAAAAAGTATATGTGATCTATAGTGTAATTGGTCATTTAATATGTTGTTTGGTTGTAGTGTGTGATGTCTGTATATTTCATATTGTTCTTCTGTGTTTAGTTTTTTACTTTTGGGTAAGTAGTGTAGTATTTCCATGTTGTGTTCTATGTTTGTGTAACCGTGGTTTTCATTTTGTAAATGTGTGGCGAATGTGGAGTGTATGTAGTTTGTGGTGAGGGCTTTTAGATGTTCAGAGTATCTTGAGGAAAAAGATCTTCCCGTCTGGCCGATGTAGAACTGGTTGCAATCACTGCAGTTTAATTTATAAACACCAGTTTTGCTGTATGTGTCTGTGTCTTTGTTAGTATTATTTATATGTTTTCTGATGGTGTTGTTAGTTCTGTAGGCTACTTTATAATTGTGTTTCCTGAATGTGTTAGCAATTTTGTGTGTGTTGGAATTGTAGTATGTGAGTGTGATGTATTTACTGGGTTGTGTACTGTTGGTTTTATGTGTTTTACTTTTTGTGTTTAGGTGCGTTTGTGTAGTCTGTTTATTAAATCGGGGTTGTATCCATTTTTGACTGCTATATATTTGATTGTATTGAGTTCTTCTTGGTAGTCATGTGTGTTTTGGGGTATTGAAGTGAGCCTATGGAGCATGTTGTTGAAAGCTGCATGTTTGTATTGAGTTGGGTGGTTGGATGAGTTATGTATGACCATGTCTGTTGTGGTGGGTTTTCTGTATATTTTGTATGTGTGTGTGTTGTTTGTTTTGGTAATTGTAAGGTCCACGAAGTTTATGCTATTGTTTTGTTCTAAATCTAGTGTGAATTTGAATTTTTGGTGTATAGTGTTAATGTATTTGTGAACATTTTCAATTTGTCTTTTGTTGCCGTTGTATAGGAGTAAAATGTCATCAACATATCTGTTCCAATATAAGATTTTGTTCAGATATTTGATGTTGTCAGTTGTGATTATATGTTTTGAGTTATTTATGATTTTATTTTTGTTTTCAACAAAATCGAAACATTTTTTACTGAAAACAACATAACCAAATTAAATAAAGACCCTACCACAAAATATCACAAACGAATAAATAAAATCATAAATAACACAAAACACATTATCACACCTGACAACATCAAATATCTGAAACAAATTAAACCAAACCCCCTACACTGAATGCACTACCAAAATTACACAAACCTAATATCCCCATCAGACCACTTATAAGCAACACACAAGCACCGGCACACAAAATAGCTAAACACTTAGATAAATTAATCAGAAAAAACATAAGTTTAACAAACAACACCACCGTCAAAAATAATTTAGATCTGGTGAATAAAACTCAACATGTCCACATTCCACACAATTCAACACTAGCTTCATTTGACATAACAAACCTATACACCAATGTACCCATAAAAGAAACTATAACAACATTAGAACAGTTACTACAACTAAATAACACAACAGAAACACACATAAAAGAGAGCATCCACCTCACCAAAATTATCACCGAACAAAATTATTTCCCACACAATAACATGGTTTACACACAAACAGATGGACTACCCATGGGCTCCCCTATATCTGGAATATTAGCCGAAATATTCATACATACCATGGAACATGAGAGCGGTCGTGGCGTAGTGGCTAGCGTGTGGCGCTGCTACGCTGTCGGCGCGGGTTCAATTCCCGCCGGGGGCCATCTGATTTAGATACGACCGTTCCCCCTCGCAAGGCAATGGCAAACCAGCGAGAGGTATCCTGCTTAGTATAAACCTTCCCCAACTATGCCGTTCGGATCCGGCGTTAAACTGTAGGTCCCATATACCTTTGAGAGACTCAGTACCACACGCACCACGGGTATATGCGGGGAGGGTACTAACCAGTCGAAAGGCTGAAGGACTACGACGACCATGGAACAAGAACACATATTAAACAATAACAAATACACCAACAAAATCTTATATTGGCACAGATATGTTGATGACATTTTACTCCTATACAACGGCAACAAAAGACAAATTGAAAATTTTCACAAATACATTAACACTATACACCAAAAATTCAAATTCACACTAGATTTAGAACAAAACAATATCATAAACTTCCTGGACCTTACAATTACCAAAACAAACAACACACACACATACAAAATATACAGAAAACCCACCACAACAGACATGGTCATACATAACTCATCCAACCACCCAACTCAATACAAACATGCAGCTTTCAACAACATGCTCCATAGGCTCACTTCAATACCCCAAAACACACATGACTACCAAGAAGAACTCAATACAATCAAATATATAGCAGTCAAAAATGGATACAACCCCGATTTAATAAACAAACTACACAAACGCACCTAAACACAAAAAGTAAAAAACATAAAACCAACAGTACACAACCCAGTAAATACATCACACTCACATACTACAGTTCCAACACACACAAAATTGCTAACACATTCAGGAAACACAATTATAAAGTAGCCTACAGAACTAACAACACCATCAGAAAACATATAAATAATACTAACAAAGACACAGACACATACAGCAAAACTGGTGTTTATAAATTAAACTGCAGTGATTGCAACCAGTTCTACATCGGCCAGACGGGAAGATCTTTTTCCTCAAGATACTCTGAACATCTAAAAGCCCTCACCACAAACTACATACACTCCACATTCGCCACACATTTACAAAATGAAAACCACGGTTACACAAACATAGAACACAACATGGAAATACTACACTACTTACCCAAAAGTAAAAAACTAAACACAGAAGAACAATATGAAATATACAGACATCACACACTACAACCAAACAACATATTAAATGACCAATTACACTATAGATCACATAGACTTTTTGATACACTTGTTCATACACAGTTTGAATCCCAGCGCCAATTCCCTCCCACCACACACATCTACAACCCATAACGGTTACTTTGTACAGACATTCTGTATTTCAAATCCCACTGAGGAAGACGGACACCACGTCGAAACGTTCGTTTGGGACAAAAAACCTAAAGTAAGTTTATTCACTAGTGAAAGTTGTGTATATATATAGCATATATTTATGTAAATATAATTATAGATTACAAAAACAGTGGTCTTTTAAATAATTGATAAAAATACGTGACAAAAAGCTCTCATACTTTACCGTCATACATTTTTCTCCAGCGAGTAATATATATTCAAAAGAGTACTTCCGTTAATAAGATCGTGATACAGGACATACTCTCACAGTCGGACGGAACCACTAACTAACTACAAGCCGTTCTATTAATGTAGTAGAGAAAATCAAAACGTAGAGGAAATATTTCTTTCTCTTCCAATCAGGTACAGGGCAGCACTAATTGCTTTGATATAAATAGTAAATTTCGCAGCGTCTGTTTGTTGAGAGTACTGTTTCTTTATTAGCAGCTTACCATTATGTATAAAAGTCGGTTTAAAGTAATGCTCCATTGTCCGACTACCAAAGAAAGAAATGCGAGTAGTGATTAGTGATATGTTTAATAAATTCGAAGAGGATTAAATTAACATGCATTATTTTCAGACTGCAGCAGCAATATGGCGAGAGTTGTTGAAAGACCTACGAGTAGATGAGGGTTTCAAAAATAACCGGAGTTCTCTCTGTGATGAACAATGGAAAGCTGGGAACTAATTCAAAGGAAACTGAAAAAAGAGATGCGGTTAGACATAGAGTTTTCGGCAACCGGTGAATTATAACTGATGAAGTTGCAAGTGAGTTGGATATAAGTCAAGGCTCGGCATTTCCAATCATGTACGGTTCTTTAAATATTTGTAAAGCCTGTGCTCGCTGGGTTCTACATCAACCCACATAAATCCAAAAATTAAATCCTTTGAAAATTTTATAAAGCTTTTTAAAACGTTGTTAAGACAAAGGAGCCTCATTTGTAACACATTTTTGGATCTATATTTTTGTCAGATAGATATGGATCTATCCTTTTGAAGCCAATAGTCAGCGACAAGTTGAATCTGGAAACATCCTTCGTATTCCACAATAAATAGATAGGGTCAACAAAAAAATTCCCGCATAAAAATTGATATCGATGAAAATAATATTTTTGATATAAGGTATGTAAAAGGGATTTTGACAGATAAATTCGTGTCACTTTTTGATTGGTTTACGCCTAACGTTAAGTAGTTTTAGTTATATAAGTGCCCAGGGAATTTTTTGAAATTTTCCTTTTCTTTTTACATAACCTCGTTTCTTCTTTTATACGCCCTTTGTCGTACAGAAATCGTTACTGAATTCTACGAAAACTGTCGATCTGAAAGAAGGCCTGTAATGCGATTACAAATTAGCTTTTACGGTCATATCACTAGAATAGCTAAAGTGCACCGCTCCCCCTTGCGATCTAAGGCGAAGCGCTCTCAGTATATTAAGTTAATTTTACTCTCCTCTATGTATAACCTCTTACTAAAATATTGTTGTAGTATAAAACCCTACTATAATATTTTGTTTCAAAACAGTTTATAGTCAATATTAATAATAAGCTTTTACAAAGCAAAGGGTTAAACAAAAATTCTACGTCTGCTATATAGTTGACTTTGTTGGCTTAAACACTGAGAAAATTGCATTTCACCAAAACCAATTTAATACTCTATAATCCCATTATCTCTTAAATCAACTATCTTCCTAAACAAGAAATAATTACTTTCCATCAATAATTATCAAAAAGCTCATAATATTGTATTGTAGGACGTCCATTAAAAAATTAAAAGTGCTCGCATCTCACTTCTCTTCACATAGCCATTTGACATAATAAACTTCACTTTTATTTAAACAACTTCTTCCTTCTAATGATGTAAATTATCTTTTGAGAAACTAAGAAACTGGGTTAAATTGGTAACTATTGTATACTTCAGATTTGCTTAGAACTCTAATTTCGTTTCCAGCATTATAAAATCTGCTACATCTCCATAAGATTAATACAAGGTTTGACCGAAAAGTACCCGACCATTTTGAATGTTATGGGAACCGTTTGTGCAACTACATTGTAACTCGGTACCAAGTCAAATGGACTTGGTAACATTTATTTGGATTATTCAGTTACCTGTGAGACTTCTGTATACACGTGTTGTCTGTGACTGTTGTATCTCAGTTTTCATCAACAGAAGACTGGGCTTTTGTTTCGGTATCACAGCCACAAACTCAAGACTCGTCTTCGCTTATGTTTTTTTAGAGAAAGTCTAGATTACTGTTAGTGGCACTGTAAAAATCTGATTAACTTCACCACATCCTTGAGTCCTTCTTTACACGCGGAATCCGCAGATCTTCTTCTAATTCTCGCATTTTTACCCGTCAATTTTTGTTGATTCAGTCTATATGTGTCCAAAATTTTCGGGTGTTCTGCTTGTTGAAACCCATACAGAGCACAGATCACTTTCTACAGGCTTCCGGCCACCTTTAAAGCATCTGTATAGTAATTTTATTTGTGAAATTATACAGTTTTGAGCCATCTCCGAAAATTTTGATGTCTGTGTTAATGTCTGTGGAAAATCTTTTAGTTTTGACTAAAATTTAATATAAATTCGCTAATCTAATCGTTCACACGTTATGAATAAGCCAGTCACAGACAATAGATGCTTAAACAACAGTCTCACACCTAAATGAATAGACCTGACTGGCTACCAATTACAATGCAGTTGAAAAACCGGTTCCCGTAATATTCAAAACTGTCTGATACTTTACGGTCAGACCTCGTACATTTCTGTCTTCTTTCGTTTTGTTGCGATTATTCGGCTTCGACCGAATGCAACGATCGACGAATCGTACTTTGCCCGACGCCTCACGTCACGTCGTTCCCTTTACTAAAGGAGCCGAACGTGGACGAAGTGCTCGCGAGGCTGGGAAAAGCCAAGCTCACCGTAAATCCCGAGAAAGTACGTTTTGGGGTCAAGCAAATAAGCTTTTTGGGACACCTTGTGTCCGAGCAAGGCGTTTGCGTGGATCCGGATCGGACCCGCGCCATTCGGGAGTTCTCGCGTCCCAAGGACGCCAAAGGCGTAGCGCGCTTCATCGGGATGGTGAATTATTTCTCCAAGTTTATCCCCAAATTTTCGGAAATCGCGGCACCCCTGAACCGGTTGAGAAGGAAGGGCGAGAATTTCCTTTGGGGAACCGAACAACAGGACGCTTTTGTGGCCTTAAAAGACGCAGTAACTCAACTCCCTGTCCTGCGCATGGCCGATTTTGACAAGACATTTATCCTCCAGACTGACGCCAGCTCTTGTGCTCTCGGCACCATGCTGTTGCAGGAGATCGAGGGGGTGCGTCAGCCTATCGCGTACGCCTCCCGCGTGCTTACCCCACAAGAAAAGAGGGCGTCGTCCGCGTACGAGTCCAAGTGTTTGGCAGTTATATTTGGAGTAGAGAAGTTTCGGCAGTATTTAGAACATCCAGAGTTTGTATTGGAGACTGATAATCAGGCCCTCTCGTGGCTGCTTTCCCATCCGCGCCAGTTGGGTAAGTTAGGGCGCTGGATCGCCTGACTTACTTCGCTAAAGTTTGAAGTACGCCACATAAGGGCACGCAAGATCCCGTGGCTGACGCCTTATCCCGAATGTTTAATGTGGACGACATCGAGGATTCGCCAGCCTGTGCGCTGGCGTCCTGTCTAATTTTCCCCTAAGTTTTTCTGACCTGTATCAGCTGCAGCGCAAGGTTGACGACATGGCGAGGATAATAGAGGACGTCAAGTCCGGATCGCGCACGGACAAGTACTGCCTGTCGAAAGGAGTCTTATGTACGACAGATAAAGCGGGTAAGCCTTATAGGATTTACTTACCGAAAACGGTAAGAGACATGGTTTTTAAGTATTTTCATGACTCTCTCATGGGAGGGCTTTTGGGATTTTAAAAACTAAGGACAAGATCTGCAACCAGTTCTTCTGGCCCGGTTGTCATAATGATGTAAAAAGAATGGTCAGACGTTGCGACGTATGTCAGATGAGTCAGTCGGCTCGAAACGCAAAAATAGGTCTTCTGTCATCCTCAGTTCCGAGCAGACCTATGGAGAAGATTCACATTGACTACGTCGGCAAATTGCCCCGGAGTTAAAGGGAAATCGATTTATATTGGTGGCTGTGGACGCGTTTTCTAAGTTTTGTTGGTTATGTCCTGTCCGCGATTCCACTTCGACGGCTACCGTGCAGGCGTTGAACACTCATATCTTTCAGAATTTTGGCTTCCCTGAATACATGATCTCAGATAACGCTACCAGTTTCAGCTCTCATTAGTTTCGCAATTTCTGTTTTTCTCACGGCATCAGACACAGTAACTTATCCCCTTATCACCCTCAACCCTCACTGGCTGAACGCTGTAATAGCAACCTAAAAGCCTCCCTTATAGCTTTCCATTCAGGAAAGCAGTCTTCTTGGGATGAGTCCCTACCCTGGCTACAGATAGCTTTCAATTCCGCTAAGCACGAATCTACAGGGAGAAGTCCGTTTGATGTAGTGTTTAAATTCGCTCCGTCCACTCCCCTAACCTGCGCTTGGGACATTCAGAGCCTTTTACACGAGGCAGCGGAAGATACTCAGGAAGTGTGGCAGTCGGTGAAGTCCCACTTAATGAAAGCCCACCGCCGTGCTGCAAGCTCGTACATTAAGGATCGTCAGGCTTGTCATTTCAAAACAGGTGATTTGGTGTGGTGTAAGGCCCATCCTCTTAGTTCGGGAGTGAACAAGCTTACTGCTAAGATGATGCCCCGATGGTCAGGTCCCTTTCGTATTATCGATTTTCTAACCCCGATGACAGTGAATTTAGGACACCCGGAGACCCTGTCACACGTCAAGGAAAGTCATGTCAGTTTCTTGAAACCCGCGTTTCATGAAGATAGCTCCCATTCCCCGGACACTACCGTGCCGGCGAATAGCAACAATTTTCCCTTGTACATAGAGGCGCTAGTTCCCTATACCGCTTTCACTCACCTTGCTGGGTGAGCGACCGGGGACTGATCACCCCCTAGTCGTTCGCTTCCGGTGTCGAAGCGTTGCTGTGCGCAGGCAGCTATAGTGTCTCTCCTGTCTGAGACACTATAACAGAGGGAACCAGTTTAATTGGTTACTTTCAATCAAACCGGCTGCCGATGTTAGTACAATTTTACTTACCAACAAATCTAAAAATATGTAGAACAGGAATTAGCATTGGGTTACGCAAATTTACTCACTCTCTGGTTATTTAGCAAAAACATCTCTTTATTATATTTTCCTGAATAATAATTTAAATATTATTGTTATTTTGTTTTATTACGTTAAAAAAATAAATTACTCAAAAGTTATGCATCGAATGCTCTTACGTCTTTTTAACATGTTACTCCGGTGAGCAAAATAAAAATTATATATTTATTAACTACATTAAATACCTCGGATCCGGGTTTTAACTTAATAATGCTCTACAACAAGTCAACATTATGCAAGCTATTGGAATATTAGTTTGCTCAAATTTCGAATTACCTTTTACCTTTAACTATCATCAGATTACTATTTCATTATTGTAATTACAGACACTACTATGTTAACATTTACATGATTAGAATAAGTCTTTGCAAAATATACTGCTTTTGTTGCCATTGTTAAAATATAATGGTTTGGTTTCACCTTGACACAATGTGATCAGCGGCAGGTTCTCTTGTTGTTACTCTTCAGTTGCGTTTCCTAGAAGTTCTACGATGTCGTTCGGGTGTCTCCATTTATTTTGTAGATTCTTAGCTGCGATCATGACGAAAGGATGCTGTTACCTGAAGCTCGTGAGTTTGTCGTTGTTGCTTCATTGCTGATGTACGGTGTTCACTTTTTTTTACATTTTACATTTTGCTTTTAACTGCACTAATGTTACTCTATAATGTTTGGATACAACATACTTTACAATTTAAACATTTAGTTTCCTTTTTTAAAGAGATGTGTCGGCTAAGTTAGTTACTTTTAGTTATTTCACTACAGTTCAATTACATAACTCGTTTTACTTTCACAACATTTCAATTACTTGTGGAGTCTGTCACCACGAAAGATTACCTTCAATTACATCGTTATTAATTTTTTATATATTTACACTTTCTCTTCACGACACATGGTAAAGCTGTTACCTTGTCTCTGATTCTCGCTCGACTGGGGTTGGTTTTGCGGCGGTTAGTAGGGAGAGGGAGCTGTTCGCGCGGAGAGAGAAAAGTAGTTCGTACTTTATTATTATTATTTTCATACTAATTAACTACTATTAATAATACTACATTTTCTTTATTGAGTTAGGTATTTCTTATTATTATTATTACGTCTTTTTATTTATTTATCATAATTCTTAATTTTCGCTTCAATACAGAGTAATTTTCATGTCCGTACTGGATTTTTACAGGCATATAAGTACACAGGGAAGGGTAAAATATTTTCTCACATGTCATTTTAAATAAAAATTTTTTGTGGTATTTAAATTCCTTTTAAATCGTCACACAGCGTTTCTAAGGTGACTGAA
The DNA here is from genome assembly GCA_034769895.1 of Magicicada septendecula. Lineage (NCBI taxonomy): Eukaryota > Metazoa > Arthropoda > Insecta > Hemiptera > Cicadidae > Magicicada > Magicicada septendecula. The sequence goes on along the minus strand of CM068367.1, from coordinate 338,212,250 downwards.
GGCGGCTCTCGGAATTGCCCTTAGGAAGCGGTAAATGCCGTATTGAGTGACTAGAAACCTCTCAGTTTAGTACACGAAAGCTGTCTAGTTATCTAAGTTAACTTAGTCGATTGTCTCACAACCCTTTCCCCGCGCGCGCGGGACACTCATTGACAAGACACCCATTCACGAGATGCCCGTTTACGGGATACCCATTTACGAAGTGCCTGTTCGAGGTACACCCAATGAAGAATTGTTTATGCCTTGTTGTTTGTTTGGTATTTATTGGAGTATGTGTTCTGTTGAATCATTGATGTTAATGTGTGATAGAATTAAGTAGTAATATTTTCTTGTTGGTTACTAAGTTATTGGACTCCTTTTGTCCTTATGTGGGTGTTTGTTGTTAAATTGATTGTTGGTGATTTCTTATTTTTGCAAGAAACCTTACATGGTCTCTTTATAACTGACTATTGGTGTTATGTGAATATTGAATATTGCTTTTGGTGAATTTGACCTTGGACAACCGTCGTTTCCGCACCCGACGCTTGGCTTTCGGGGGGGGGGGGGAGTTCTGTTGCGATTATTCGGCTTCGACCGAATGCAACGATCGACGAATCGTACTTTGCCCGACGCCTGACGTCACGTCGTTCCCTTTACTAATGGAGCCGTTTGTCCGGTTAAATCTCGTCAGTCGAACACCAGACCGCCTTCGTGAACAGAGCCGTCCTTTCAACACGCTATGTAAGAAGCCTCGTTTACCAAGGTAAATATGAATTTTTGTTATCATAAATCAATGCTGGGATACGAATAATTTTCGTCCGTTACGTCTGTAAAATAAAAGAAAACTTGTAATTTCTATTTAAAAAAAAAATTGTTATTTATAACTACTAAAGACGTAGCCTCTTTTTAATAGTCAGCCTCGACTAAAATCATTTTCAGTCAGTCAATTTAATAAATAAAAAAAGGGAGAAAGGGGAACTAAGATATGTAAAGCTTATTGTCAGTATTTGTTGTAATATAATTTGAAGCGTTAATTTTATAATTTAATTTTGTGAATTTGTAAATTTGGGACTGTGCACTGTATGAATGAATGTGGCAGTACTAATTAAGCTGTGCGGTTGCATAAAGCAAACTAAAAGATGTGAAATTTTCAGTGAAAAAAAAACCTTGGTCCGACGTCCGGGTGCGAGAATACGAGTACATAGACTCGACGTAGCCTTCTACCAACGATCTTCCAGCATGGTCCAGAGCACGAGCTGCGAAACGTGCACCCGTTGCGACCAGCTACGGCAGGCCGTGAGTGAACCTCGCTGGAGTGTCAAGTAATATTTAACAGTTAACGGCTTCCAGTGAAAGTCATACTGCAATTAATAATGAAAAGAGTGCTGGACTAGTTTCCTCACTTTAAGTGACATAAACCAGAACCTTTTACGAATATTTTGTGAAACAACACAGCGTCAGAATTTTCATAAACCGATCACCTTTTGTATGTTAAACACCATTTAATGTAAACCAGTATTGATCTGTGCAACCGTTTCATATCCAGTTATTCGTTATCCAAGTTGTAATTGTACAATTATTGAATTTTAGCATATATTTCACAATTTATTCAGTATTTAGTCTTTTCGACATTTAGCCTTTTAGGAGTTGGGTTAACCCAGTGCTGATTGATTAACTTGGATTAACTTTGGCTGACTGTTTTGTAATTTCGCAAGGTTTCGAGGCTCGTATCATTTGAAAATAAACGGGTCGGGTTCGACTCTGTTCACTAACTGGCGTTTCAAATTTTTTACTCAGACCCCCCCCATTTTATGAATTATGTTAAGCTTTAAGTATATTTGGATAGTATGTTATTAGGTGTAGAGAGATATAAATAGTAATAAGTGTTTTGGTTGGTGTGTGATATACTATGTTATTTTGGGTATATTCTGTGTGTTGCGCTTCTGGGCCCCAGCGAACGCAGTGGAAGCGTGCAACAGTTTTTAACCTATCTTCTAAAACAAATATTTTTAAAAATGTTTACAGTCAAAAGTTTTTACAACAGGAATGAAGGAATAATAGATATATTTGTTATAACCGAGTTCCCACGTTGAACAGTAAATTAATTAACAACAGGTTGAAACTTATTACATAAATTAAATCTCTAATAACTTTATTTTTAAATTTACATTTCTTCATAAAATGTGTACAGTGGGATATTTTTAAAGATATTTGGAGATAGGTACAAAAAGGTGAAATATCTAGTAGAGGAACACTGTTTTCAACAAATGTATGTGCCGGAGCAATAGCGAAAGTACAAGAAATTTGTTTTGAAAAAAATAATGTAGGTTGGTAATGTTTTGTACATTTGTGGCCACCAAGAACTAGAGTATTAAGCGCATTACATTGCATTAGAAGGTTAGGGTTCATACAATTTGAATAAAAATATTTTAATCATGAACGAACATTAACCATAGTTCGAAAAGAACGGAGTTATTACATTAAAATAAATTATTCTTGGTCACAGACACATACATATTAAACTTGACAGGTGCTGAGTAACTATGAAGTTGTGTTCTAGGTGATCTGTCTGTGAGTGTATTACGAAGACAAACATTATCCATTAGTAATTGGAAGATGACAGTGACCAGTTCGACTAATAATTTATTTAAATTTTTCCAGTACGAAGAAGACAGTTACCTGCATACTCCACTGTACAAACACAAAAAACGAGCACGCCTGTAACCGACTTGGATAGCGGCATTGCGCCGATATATGTACGTGTTATTTGCTCAAATTATCCCCCATAACAATATCTAATGTTTTATTTAATAAATATTTTCTTTTGCAACATATCAATTTTTTACAAGGCCATGTTTTTTTTTTGCAGACAAACTTTGTTTGAATGACGATGTTACTTATGGAAGAATATTACCTAATACGCAACTGTAATATGGAACGTGTTATCTGACGAGTCTGTTAATCTCACTACGGCTGTGTTATAATAAACATTATAATACTCATTAACTTTGACCTATTACAACGACTTTTAGTTTAATTTTAATTATTATTAAAATTTTAATTTATTATTATTTTTATTAAAATAATAAAAAAGCAAATACGGAGATTTACTGATCAATCTATACACGCTAAATTCCACAAGGCCTGCAAAAAAGTTGAGTTTGTAATCTTACTCATTGATTAATCTATAATTTAACCGAACAATCTAATACGCAATAATAATCTTAAAAATTGCCCATTGGATGTTAAATGTTATTATATTCAATAAAAGTAACAGTTTTAAACAAAACCATTAAATAACGGTAATTTTATAGAGCAATTTAATTTGAGTTTAAGTAAACGACCCTAAAGTCAACAGTAATCTATCAACAGAAGCACTTTTATCAAACTTGAAATCAGCACATAAAACCGACCTGAAGACGTCACGCACGACAATATTGGCAAGGACGGTAACACGAGGGACAGACGTTGTTGAAAATACACTATTTTGTTTAGCACTGTTGAAAAATGCATAATTTTGTTACAAATGTGACACAAGTGTAAACTTTCATTAATAACACTATAATTTATACCAAAATTAAGATGCATTAAACAATAAATTAATAGGCTTTGTAAATTCGTCTTGGTAACGATAATAGAAGCTCGAAAATATATAGAACATATACTCTGACTCTGATGAATATAAAGATACGCTTAACTGAAGGTTAATTTTTTCAGTGTCAGGAATTACAATTGTATATATTTATATGAAATTATGACATATTGCTACTTTTGGTTTGTAGCTTTTATTTTCAAGACTTCGTAGATCTCATTACCGCTAATGGATCTAATGAGACTTTCCATTTTAAATTTTAAGTTGATAGCTGAAATTGATCTCTGTTAGACTTCACAAACACCAGGAAATTTTCAAAAACAAATTTTATTTAAATAGTGGCCAGTAAAATTCGCATGATCTACAAACTCATAGCTATTACCAATTCTGACAACCAAGAGTATGTATTTACCTTATTACTTTATCTTCGTTTCTTGTACAGTGACGTAAGAGGAAACATTTAAAAAAACTAAATCGTATATAAAGGCAGAAAGGTTGAATTAGGTCTGGAAATAAAAACACCTAGATCCATCTAAATTAAAGAAGTAGTTATTACCTGTAACGTTCCTTTTACATTGACACTTGCAGTAAAATAAATTGCAGAGCTTAAGATTTTCAACAGAAAATAGCACGTAGAATTTCTCTAACAGATAGGATGGACAAAATGAAATAGTTAAATTGCCTTGAGTTTCTTCGATTATATTATCGTAAGTAATAAGCCATTAATTGGCGAATGTATCTCATTCCTGAGTCTTATTTAACAGTTACGAATTTTAAAACATTAAATAAATTCTGAGACTATTCACTATTAATGCTAAAGTTTTTAATAACTCTGAAAAAACCACTGGTCTATGGATTTCATGTATTCCTTTGAACGCTAAGAAATAATTGGGTATGTACTATTTTATTCTACTTTATGATTAACGGCAGTTAAAGTACACAACCATAGTTTAAGTCGGTTCGGTGACATACGTGCCAAATATGCCACATTATATCCACATGCGTGCACGGTGTTTGCGCCCACGTGTATCCATAACGACTGACCTGATCTTGTTGAGCAGATTTATGTTTTATAACTACACATCGCAATCATAAAACAAATAAAATTTTGCTACTATATAGGCCTACCTGGTACCAAATGGAAACTGTCAATTTTATATTTAATTCAATTTATATAACGTACTTAATTTGCGTGACAAAAAAAAACTAGGCTATGGAAAAAAAATTATTGATAGGTTTAATTTTAAATTGTTTACGTAAATTAATATTTTCAAGTACAGGTTCTATTAATCTGATTCTCAGGAGAGGATCAAGTTCACAATGATCTCCTCCTGACCTCATCATAATTTCGGTTTTATATTTAATTCAGTTTATATAACGTACTTACTTTGTGTGACATAAAAAAAACTAGGCTATGGAAAAAAATATTATTGATAGGCTTTAATTTTAAATTGTTTACGTAAATTAATATTTTCAAGTACAGGTTCTATTAATCTGATTCTCAGGAGAGGATCAAGTTCACAATGATCTCCTCTTGACCTCATCATAATTTCGGTTTCTCGCTTGGTCTGTCTTTTACCCCCCACATATTCCTTATTTCAATGTTCTTTTATTTTGCATTTGTCCAAATCACATTAGCTCATATGTTTTTATCACCTTATCATATTCTCTCCTCCTGCAGTTCCCCTCGATCACTCTGAACCAGAGGTTTTATACAGGCGTATAATTCACCTTGTTGTCCTTCGGATATCCTCGTTTTATCTTTTTCATTGATCGTCGGGCACGTAGATTTAGCGAGTATAGACCGTTTCAGTACGCATCTCATTGTGTCGTGTATTATCACATTTTTTTTCTAATAATATTGCTAACCTACACATACGTTTCAAATAATTAACATAATATTTTTCGTACAGCGTAGGAAAAAATGCACGCCTTCTTCTATAAATTAAAAATTTTTAGCTTTCTGGAACATCTGTTTTCCTATTTACATCTGTTTATTTGTATCTCGTTTCCGTGGTATCTTCCGTTGAGCGTATCGCATAATTTATTTTGGTTTAGTACATCGCACTCTCTAAATACTTTCTGCCTCTCGCCAATACTACCATATATCCCTAGGCAACAATCTAAGTGTCGTTATGATGGTACATTTACATACTTCCGCTGAATCAACAATTTCATTAATGCGATTTAAAAGAGAGGAGCTGATAAAGCATCCTTCCCCCTCTTCATAAAATTTTTCTTTTTTAAACATTTTCATTACACTTGTTAACATAGTGAAAGGTCATTTGATTTTTAAGAGAACGTGTACAGTAAAAATCCAGATAATTGGCATAGCTATTTGCCAGACGCACAGATATGGTTACCTATGGTTAATTCTAAGGAGAAGTGGAATTATTAATTTACGTGAAACGCTTCTTAATAATTCAGTTACACGGACAGAGATAATCATTTTATTTTTGTAAAAATAATAGATTCTCATACCATCACTAACATTTTTTCTATTATTTTATTACATTCACCTCATGTACTGCTACTTTACAGTCGAGATCTCAGTATTTTAAATGACTAAATTTCAGGTACATGCTCAGGAGAGAAGCAATGTGCAGGATTTTACCTGTAGAACAGAAGGAACGGCTGTATTTCCAACAGATGACAACGACAATGTGTCTGATCATCTGGAAACATTTAACGAGAATTCACCTGCTTCTGCAATGTTCACGTAGAACGTGATTCGCATTGTAGCAAATGAAATTTCAAATTGAGCACAGCTTACTTCATGAAAATTACGCATTAAATTTAAAAGTATACCTACTACCTACAACCTTTACCTACCCTACCCAACCTTTAGCCTACCTTTACCTTTACCTCTGCCTAGGCCTACTACCTTTACAAGTTTTCAGTACTCAATATGAGAAAATCTCAAACTACTTTATAATTCCAAATAATTCTAACCAACGTAAAATAGCTGCGTTCAATTTCTTAATATACCAAATGATTAGAATCCCATTAAATGAGAAATAAATAAATATTATCAAACATATTGCAATAGATATTTGGTTAAAAATAAAAAATATCAATAAATTAGAAAGTAAAATAAAACATAATTCACTAAACAAATACCCAATAAACCTACGTCTAACAATACCACTATTGATGACAATATGAAATGTACAACATTTACTTATTAAGGAAATATAACTCAAAAACTAAGTTAACTATTTAAAGATACCCATTTAAAATATATTTTAGCACAGATAATACAGTTTTTAATAAAATAAAATGCAAAACTAAATCCAACGTTCTCAATAGAAATGGAATGTACAAAATAAAATCTGTGTACTGCAATAATTTTGGCGTAGGCGAGACGAAGGGAAAGCAACTCGATAGATTCCTTCAACACCGCAATGCGTTTTCAAATTTGAACATTTGCAAATTTAATTTAGAAACACACAGACGCGCACGCACAAAAATTCCGAGTCTTCGCGTTAACGTATATCCTCTGATTGCGACCAGTAACCCTCATTTTTGTACCTCTAGCTTGTCTGCGTTCGTCTGCTGTTGACCTGATCATGCTTTTAGTTCCGCTGTTGGTGTGTCCTAAAACAATATCCTCGTTGTATTTATTATTGCCTGTTTCATTGTTGGGCATTCATCATAGAAAATATAGTTTAGCGATTTATATTATAGAAGTATAAGATTATATCAGCAACAAAATAAGAAAAAGTTGAAACAGATTGCAGTTGTTTTAAAAAACGTTTCTCAAACAAACTGGTAATATTGAAAAAAATTTGATGTAAGCCTGTAATGCGGAAAGATTTTTAGATATTAGACTATGTTCCATACTATCCAAAGTTTTCTAGAAACTTAAAAAATAAATTTTTTACGTTAAAAATGAACTCGATTGCAATCTATATAAATGTCCTAATTATATTTATATATTATAATCAGGGATAATATTTTGCTAAGTCTTGTGTAGGACCCATATGTGATAAGCTCTTATAATCAGGCTATCTGTCAACAAGAAAAATATTTTAAAGGATACGACGACAAAATAACTGAACACAAATGCTTCCAAACTATAAACGTTTTGAACAGTGTAGATCAAGTAGAACAATTAGATCAGTGTAGGCTACGATATACAACTGAACAGTGTAGGCTACAATTAGATCAGTGTAGGCTACGATAGACAACTGAACAGTGTAGGCTACAATTAGATCAGTGTAGGCTACGATAGACAACTGAACAGTGTAGGCTACAATTAAATCGTTTTCAGTTTAAATTTTACAACATATTTTCTCTCGTTTTTTAAAATAAATTAATGATTTTACGGCAACAATTTCTACTGACTTGTTCCTACCTAGTGGGAGAAATGTGAATAACGATTTAACTCTGAAATCTAATAACCAGTGTGCTGTAAAACGCATTGTCCTGTGATTAGTGTATTAAACGCTAACAAATCGTTACCACACAAATCACCAACGCCGTTTATTTAAATCGTACAAAATAAATAGTTAGGGGCTTTTGTACCGAGTCGTCGTAGTGTCGCAGAGTAGGAAATGTACTACATAAATACTCAATATATTTAATCTTTGTAATATATGTAAATTATGTACTACAGTTAAACAGCACATTATAATTTTTCACCAAGTAAAATGTGTATTGCAGAATACGTGTTACGGAAATATAAAACTGCATCAAATATCATAAAAGTAAAATTTAGTGATTTGTAAAGGATTAGTTAAGTTGAAGTTCCTCAGAATCCACTCAAGAAAGGATGTTTAATACACTTGGAACAAGAAAAAGGTTAAATAAAATTATTAAAACATTATTTTAAATAAAAATGAAATCTTTTAATATAAGAGCACTGACATATTTTAACTTGAATGTATTTGCTCATTTTCTACAATGTAAGAAAATAAATAAAATTGTGAAAACAATATTAATAAGTTCAGGTTGTACACTTATTAGTTAAGGAAAGAATACTTTCTCTGTAAAAAAAATAATCTCAAAAACACCAGTTCTTTTTAACTAAGAAAATATATACGTTTGTAGACGTAATATAGTCCTAGTATTAATAGTTTTATCAATAATGGTAGGCCTACTTAAGTGTAGCTTAAACTTCCGTTTAAATTACATGAGAATGAAATATTGAGACTCTCCCATTAAACGAAATAGTAGAAACTTCAGTTTATTCTGGTAACATGTGAACTGAGATGAAACGTATTCAAGTAGATCCTATCATAAAGCAGTAAAAACAATTACAGCGGAGTGTAGAACAGAGGTGTTAAGGAATCTCGGATTCAAATTAATTATAAAAAATCCAACTATTTTGGATAAGTACCTCCCGCTTATACTGATATAATACCAAAAATTTTAACCTCCACGTTAAGTAAAATTAACATCACTTCAATTTTCAAGACAGAAACAATGTACTGAATATACTTCGCCATAATAATAGTATTACACCATTAGTGAAGAAGACAGGTGTATATAAATTGTCGTGTGATGATTGCAATTCCTTTTACATTGGTCAAATTGGAAAGGGTTTCCTAAAAAGATTAAACAAACACACACCAAAACATAATTTAAAAAATCGGACTTCACTTAATAATATAAAATCCAACTATGCGCTACACTTAATTACAAGCAATCATATTTACTCAGACTTCACATCAAATTTAAAATCCTTACACATTTGCAATAAAAGCCAGTTCATGAACGCTTTAGAGGAGTTCAAAATTTACAAAGCATACAATAATAAACACAGTTGGGATTTCATATTGAATGACCATATGGGTTTTAAATTGAACCCGCTATACGATGCAGCCTGGAACTTGCACAAAAATTAATAGACAACTTCAGTATTCGGTCGGCCTTCAAAGCGTGCACACCCATACGGACTTGTGCAAGTACAAAGTAATGTGATTTTAACTTTTAACGGCCTCAACCGACTGAATTAATCTGAAGATAGAACACATTGTTACAACATCGCAGAACAATCTACGTGTTTCTCGAACGATCCAGTGAAATACGGCTAAATGTTGTGGCGTACGTGATTTCAACATGCGCTCGCGAGACTTTTCTGGAAGCCGCCAGCCGCGCGGACTGTGTCAAGGCCGCAATTAATTACGTCGTAGAGCTAACACGCAGTATGGAATAATGTAGTATTTCGGGGGGTATAAATACCAGTACTCAACGACGTTCAGTTTCAGTTATAGTTGCGATATATTACAGTGCGGTTCGAGTTTATTGTCGGGCGATACTGTGTGCGTTCAACTGGTTAATAGTGAAGCGTTGTGTTTTATAATCGGGCGGTATAATTATAATACAATTGTGTATTATATTAGTTGACATTTTATTGCGTGTGAACAATTTTTATTTGATTTGTTGTAAGAGACTGTGTTGTTAATTACGAACTGATTAACTGTGAAAATTAAAGCTGGTGATTAGTGACTTAATTGGTGTCTTGTATTTTGATATCCACTGTACCTACGACGATCAAGTAGACCGTCTAACAATATGTTCCGAAAGGCATGATTTTAAATAAAATAAACGAAGTCACATGACGGACTAAGGTAATTTATTATTTTATAATTTTAAACAGTACAATGAGAGCAATACATACAAGTGTGTGTGTGTGTGTGGGTGCGCGCGTGCGTGTGTGTGTAGCTTATATAAAATAATACTGTGTATGTAAACGCCTAGAAAACGCAGAGTTGTAATATAGGAAAACGCACACATCACCTACAGACTACGTTTAGTTACCGGTAGAGCATATCAAATTGCTGTCTCAAATGTTAAGACATTACATAAAATTTATTTATGAGTCTTGTCTGTATGCATGAGCGTCTGCAGCGTAGCGTGTATAGGGGGATAAATTGGCGATCTCGAAGCTGCATTTAATAATGTAAGCAGTCTAGACAGTAGTGCAGACGTAGCCTATGCTTAATACATTGCAAATATTAGACATTAAATAACGTAAAGACTAAACTTCAATGTTCTCTGTGCCATAGCTGAAAAACAGCAATAATCAGACTTATAGCGTCAACACTGCCTGCGTTCGAAATCTTTATAACTGAGTCGCCAATCAGTGGACGGAGTTAACATAAAATGGAAAGCCTTTTCTAGATATAGTAAATGTAATATTCATTTTCTTACGACATGTAGCATGTTTCACATGGGTTTTTCAAATAAAATAATAATTTTTCGTTAAGGTTTTTAAAGCCCCATAGGTTTTGAAGTTCTTTGAATTGTTAATATTTAATTTTTTTTAATATCATTACTAAATTCAAGTAAAATATTTGTTGAAAAAATCGTGTACGCAATTTTTATCAAAAAACTACAAAATAATATTTAATTATATTAATATACGTGTATATCAGACAAAGTCTATTTACATAATATCAATCAATCATTTGGGAATTCAAAATACCATAATTACCATGTCAACTGACGATACAAAATTAATTTAAAAGGTGAAACATAATTATTACGAAAAGTGATACTCCAAATACTGATGTAATCACAGAAGAAGAATAAATTCCCCGTTCCTTAGTTTGTAGTAAAGAAAACCAATTTGGACTTGGTTTTCACATGGAGAAGAGAATTGGACAAAGAGAAGATATTTCACAACAGAATAGATGCAGCGAGACCCTAGATGAGGGCATGTTTACGTTTTGTATATTATGTTTACATTTTAAAATATAGTTGCAATGTGAGATATTGTCTATCTGACAATTACATATTATATTATTTACAATTTATATGTTACAGTACAATTTAAAAAATAATTACAATTTACAATTACAGTATATACGAATTTATGTTAGTTACATATATTTCTTGAATTCTATGATTATTTTCAATGTACTTTTTATTCCTGTTCGTAATTATATTTTATGTAATACAAAAACGTTTTGGTGAAACACATGAACCTGAAGAATATGTTTATTTGCGTTGCGTTGCGTTGCGTGTATGTTATATTCTTCATTTAGATCATAATAATATTTTGAGCTTGATCGATATATTATTACAATTTTAATATCCTGTTTTATTTACGTATCCCTTTTACTAGTTAAATTGCACTATAAATAAAATAGTAGACTGTAATTAGTTGCGTCTGAATATATAAAATAAAACGCTATTAACATGCTAATGAGAATGTATAAAAAATTCATTTTTGCTTCCAAACGGGACTTGGTATGAGTGTGTATGTCGTGCACATCGCCTATTATAAAGATATTCAGTTTTGTAAAAACAATTTAAAATAAAGCCAAAAAACGGAAGTTTCTACAACTAAACGTAATTTACGTAATAAAAGAAAAACTCATACAGAGATGGACATGTTTATTGCTTACGATCAAAAGTGTTATAGTATACGATAGACATCACTTATGCTTGTTTGTAAGAAAGTACGAGAAGTATGCAGAAAGTATGTTCCGATAGGTTATATTAAAACAAACAGAGAATATGTTTACAAACCATTTTTATTACTGAATGAGGTAGGGCCACATAGTTTAAAATACTTTTCTACGTATAGCTTCCGTCATTGTTGAGGCACATTTCGTAGCGGGTCACCAAGCAGTGTATAGCCACCCTCATCATAGAAATGTATACATCGACCATATATGAAAAGAAATATATAAAAATACATATGGTAAATATGTCCACGACATCTGTGAGTAAATATTAAACAAAAGTACATCTTAACAGGCATAATTTATACAATTAAACAGACGTTACACATAAAGAATTAATAATAATATAGTGGTAAGGGTGATGAGGATTCATCATAGTTTATGCTTTATAAACTACGAGACAAGAAAGATAAGAAAATTTGTGGAAGAAAAGAAAATTTGAAGCTAAACATTGCACTGAGAGGAGGAACTCTTCTGGATGTGAGCGAATTTACACACTTGGAGAGTAAAATTACAAAGGATGGCCGAAGTGAAAGAGATGTTATTAGCAGAATAAGCCTTGCTAAGATTGCTATTAACAAAAATTGGAGAATACTAACAACAAGTAGCATCTTCCTTAAAACAAGGAAGCGTTTCCTAATGAGTTTTATATCGAGCATTGCCATGTATGGTTGCGAGTCGTGGACAATAGTTATGAAGGAAAAAAGCAAAACTTGATAGCTTTGAGAAATGGTGTTATTGCAAGATGCTAAAAATAAATGGTCTGATAAAATTACACTGAACAGAATAGGCAATAAGAGGTGTTTGTTGAAAAGCATAATTAGAAGAAGGGTAGAACTTATTGGATATACACTGCGGCATGAAGTACTACTAAAATTGATAATGGAAGAACAATAGAAGGTAAAGGATATAAGGGAAGACCAAGACTGCACTATATAAAGCAAATTATGGATGATGTAAATTGCTTATGAGGAAATGAAGAGGAAAGCACAAGATCAATCACAATGTAAGACTGCTGCAAACCAATCTTAGGATTGAAGACATAACAAGAAACTACGAGAGTAAGAGTGATTAATGTGAGGATGCAAAATAATTTAATTTATGATTACAATGTAGCAATTAGAAATAACACTTGCTTGCGGTTATACTCGTATTATACGGAACATTTACATCCTGTTTATATTTTCCTTATCGAAAGCACCACTTTAAGTGTAGTAGTCAGCCACAGTTAATTATTAACAGTGGTCCTAGTTCTCTAAAAAGATCCGAGATAATAGTACTTCATTTCTAGTTGTAAAATAATTTTTTAGTAAGAGGTAGATGTACACAATAGTGATGCGTTTTTATTTTATAGTTAGGTAAAATATTTCTACTTTAAAAACTTTGCAGTTCGAGAAAAATGTTTGCATTAGAAACTTCGCACACAGCAAAAAATAATTGTTTTGAAATATGTATAGTTGGTTTAAAAATCTTTGCATTAAAAGTTTTAAGTAAGTAAGTTTTGTTTGCTTCAGAAACTTCATGTGCAATTAAACATAATTGCCTTAAAAGCTGTGATTAGGTGGGAAAGGCTTAAATGGCACCGGAAAAGAAGTACGAGTATCATATTTATGCAATATTCCCCTGTCGTTTATACTTTTTGTTTTGGTTTAATAATTCGCATTAACAGACTAACTACTATAAATCTATCAAGCGTTGAATTATATTATATAATAATATAATTTAACAACTTACAATTAAAGGCTCTTGTTTGCAGTTCCCAAGTGGTTTAGGAGGACATGACAGGATGTTAGATAAAGCTGTACGGAAAGAAGCCTGTCACTGCACTTCCGTTAAATTATAATAGTTTCATAATATGCCTAAACAATTTTCAATAATGAGCACATTCACTCTGCTTTGAACGGACAACCTACCGTTAATAAAAAAGCAAAAATTGCCAACTAAATCACTTCATCGAAAAACCTTTACTTTTGTCAAAAATGTTATGTAACTTTTTTAAAACCTGGTACGTGTGGTTTTGGCTTTTCACTGTTATGTTCAATAGTATGAGCACCAATAAACATGAATGTACGTGAACATGAATACGTATAAATGTTAAAAGATGTTCTACAGATGTAAAACAAAATAAAAAATCTGAGAAAAAATATTTCATCCTTCTATTAGACAAAGTTTTTTTTTATAAATAGTTTGTTTTAGTTAACAATAAACTTACTGATTACGACACATTTTAACTTAATACCTTATGCAGGCTTACAAATTTACAACAACAAAAAGTTATACTATTGAAGTGCAGACAATTATTTACAAGTATAAATTACAAGTATTTTACATCTATAAAATAATAATGGATGTTTGGTAAAGTACACTATTTTATGTGAGTTTTAAATGAAGGTAAGCAAAAGAGAGCCAACAATTCATGAGAATGTAAGCTTAGACCCCTTCTACCAACACAGAACCCTCCCTCCATTTCTGTTATTGTAAGCCGGCTTCAATGTTTGATGATAGCGGGAGCGTACTATTGTAATTTCGTGTCTTCTCACTGCGCTTGTTTACTCTTTACGACCTTAATTATTTCATCCATCATCAAAGTAAATAGGGGCGGATTAAGAGGGTCTTCTTGCCGAATTCCTGTCTGTACAAACTCCTTTTGTCTGTCGTCTCCGAAATATAATTTGCATGATTTTGCCAAAGTAGATAAACTTAATAATTACATAAAAGGTCTTTTTTATCTTTCAATATGACATAAAATACTGAATTCAAATAATCAATTTAAATGTTGCAAGTCCCATATAAAAATATTTCAATATTTATTACATAAAAATGAAAATTTCGCTTGTAGTATTCTAATCAAAAACAATATTTACTTGAATTCAAAAAATATTAGTTATTGTACATCTGTTTTTTAAAATTATTATAAAACAAATATTAAAATTAATACTTTAATGATAATAATTATTTAAATTGTTGTTTTTACATTATATGCAATTACATATCAATTGTTTCTTATGTATAACAAGTTTCAGTTTATTTACTATCTTTTTTTATAAAAAATAATTTTTAATAGTAATAAAAATAAATTGTTTATAATATAAGTAATAACAATAAATAATAATTTGTATATAATAATAATAAATTGTTTATAAAAATAATAAAAGGTTAATTTTTCACCTGCTTTCAACTTTGTGTTACCGTGGCGAAGTTATCGTTGTGTGTGTGTGTGTGTGTGTGATGCTTGCTGGATGATGATGATGATGGTGAAGATACCGGTGCTCCCAGTCGAGAGACAGAGTAACATAGTAACCCCGTAGTTATTACTAGAGTCTCTCTGCCTTAGCAGAAATTGTCCGGGGTATTTATAGTGTGGTGTAAGTAGACAGGTCTGATTTTGCTGAATGCCCTTCCAGACTTGTCAAACTTTGTTTCTTCCTGCATAACCGTCGGTTTGAAACAAAAAATTTTTACGTCTCTTTTTGCACTAATAATCCCGCTGATGTGCAAACCAGTAATTGCTTATGGTTCGTGTTTTATTCACTCGTTCAGTGCATATAAATTAATTCTTTATAACTTGTTACTTACACTAATAATAAAATTGTTTATAACTTGTTATAAAGTATTTGATCATATTATTTTCTTTGTTACTATTTTCGATTTTAGTGCTTTGCGTCTTCATTTTTGTATTTTAGTTTTTCAGAACCATTGTTCACCTGTGCTATCACAAAATCCAAGTACCTTGTGTCATTGGCATGTTTATGAAACTTTTTGTATCTCTACTTCGTTTAAAAACTACCAGTATTTTAATGATGAATGTCCTACTTGACTCACAACTAAACAGAACAATTTACAAATGTAAATCACTGTAAGGTGAACAACACCATAAATTTCATGACAAGGTTTGCGTGAAATTATGTAAAGTAAGTGGTATGCTTCTGTAACAAACTCAGTGTATTTATACAACGTTATTTATTTGAAAATGTTTCAGTTTTATATGTTGCGTGGTAAGTAAATTGTGTTTTTCAATTTCAATTTTGGCTCCGATGCGTCTATCCTAGCTTTATAAGCAGGAAAAAATTATCACTAAAGAAATACTTTAGGAGTAATTGTGTCATTTTATTCTTACTGGAAAGTATCCAAAATTGTGGTATATTAGAGTGTAGATACATTAATATATAATATAATTAGTTAATGTATAAACTTGCTAATGTTTACGTAATATTTACATACAATCTTAGCAGTATCACGTTAATGGCATATCAAAATAAAGCCACTGACTACTGAAATGTTTAAGCAAACGTACTGTAGACACCATGATATATTCTTCTTCAGAGTAGTGCTGTTTCAGCATTTCAGACTTACTACTTGACCCTACTTCATATCTTGCAGCTGTGACTTCCTAGGCTTTGCAATTTTTTTCCTGTGTTTAGTATTCTACTTACCACTACTTCAGATTTGCAGACAATTTTTAGTATTCTGCAGTCATTCATTGTTTTAACATTGCGAACTATTTTAGGTGTTAAATTACGTGCCTCCATACCTATGCTCTTCTCTTTACCTACCGTTTAGCGTCAAGATTCGCTAATGTAAATAATTATTAATACATGTGTTTTTATTAATGTCTATGTTGATTCTTTTTTGCTCAAGTATAGACTACGAAATATCTTCGTTTCTTATTATGTTAGAAACGTCTCCTACCGTTCTTATATTTGTATCCTGGTTTCAGAACTTTTCGTACCGTCTTGAGAGGTGTAGCAGTATACCTTTGTGATATTCTACTGGCACAATTCTAAATATCGTTAATCTCTACGTTTAATCTCATTTACGTGTAACAGCGTAATAAAGGTGTTGTATTAATTATTGCATTTGAAGTGGATCGCACTGTTTACAGTATTCTTCACACACTTCAAGTAAATTTTGCCTGCTCCAATATTTCTTGTAATTCACTGCTTCAATTTAATTCTTATCCATTTCAAATTTTCCACAATCTTTACATCAACTCACTTCTCCCTTTGGAGTTCTTACTTCTTACTTCGCACTTCTCACTTCTCGATTCTCGATTATCACTTCTCGATTATCACTTCTCAATTTTCGATTCTCGATTCTCGGTTCTCGATTCTCGATTCTCGATTCTCAATTCTCAATTCTTACTCCGGGAAGAAATACCTTCTTTTGTACTAAAATCTTCTTATCTGCTTACATTTGAAGATAGATCGCAGACTAGAAACTATCCTTCAAATATACGTTAGGACTCTGCTTGATACTACCGTTATTTCAACTCTTGTTTTTCCTGTATCTGTATTATTCTCTTTTTTGTTTAATCTTTCTTACGTATTATTTGAATGTTGCTATTAAGTACTAAATTATTCGTATAAATTTTCTGATCTCAAGTATCTGAATACATTTCGAGCAAACCTTCTAACTGTAAAATAGGCCAAATCATTTACTGACATCTCATTCCTTGATGTACCTTTTTATATTTGTGAATGTTGTGATAAGAAAACAGATTTGCCATTATCATATTCGTTTTGTCACAGAATTTGATTAATTTTTGACAGAGCTAGGTTATCATGTCTTCTCCAACTGTTGCTCCCCATTAAAATCTGGCATTGTAGTTATGAACTCTCACGTTAAAGTCTCCAAAATTAACTGAAAATCTTTAGTGCTCTCCAACACAAAACTATAAAATTGATTTTTCTCATCTCTTTTCCATCAGGTACATAAACCATCGTTATATTAAGGTTCTTGTTCAGATCGTAACAATTCAATTGATATAATTATTGTTTCTGGCTTCAAACACAGACAAGGTCTGAATATAAGCTCCGCTGTGCTATTGCCAGAAGAGAAGTAAGAAAAATCAAACAAAATAGTTGAGACAAGTATTTAAGTGATATAGAGCACAATTTGCAGATAAGCAGGACAACGCTTAGAAAATATTACAGCATTTGAATTCAAATAGAAAGATATAACCTGAAGATAATAATATCGTAGAGAAGGAATTCCTTAGATCATGAGCGGCTGTGGACCCAGGACCAACTGGAAGAAACGAAATGTGCGAATATAGAGATCATAGTGACTGTGATAACTATAGAGGGGTCGGGCTGCTTAATGCGTCTCACAAATTGTAAGGATGTATCCTAGGAAACCGACTGAATGCAATAATAGAGACAATTCTCTAGGAGTCCCAGTATCGTTTCAGGATCGTTTTATGTTTAGATTGCATTTTCCATAGTAGCCCAGGTCACTGAAAAGCAAATGTCTACATACATACTGATGTTATAGTTTCCCACACATATAGCTTTCAACGACTGTGGAATAGCATTTAATAAAGTAAATAGGGGCACGCTGTGGGCAATAGTAGCAAAGGAAGGGATCCCGCAGTACCTCACTAGAGAAATGCTAGAGCAATACTAGAGCAAGTCATTATGTAGAAAATATAATCTTAATTGAGACAGGAAGAGGGAGAACAACTCCAAGTGTGGGCCTGATCCATTGTGGAGTACGACAATGGTGCCCATTATCATCTTCTCTTTTTAATTTGTATATAGATGATGTCATACACAATTGGCAGATGAACTGTACAGAGCTTTTTATGATTGTTGACTCTACAGTTGTTATTTGCTGGTGATCAAGAGTTGCGAGTCAGGAGTTGTTGGTGGTCAGGAGGTGTTGGGAGTTTGCAGGTTGTTATCCTGTTGAACTCGGAATGCGGCTTGTAGATAGCCGTACACTCATTGAGTCAAATATACAAGGATTTCGGATTACAGATCTTCAATGTGATGGCTTTTCATGGAGCTGATCCCATACGAGGAAAAATTATTACAGATGCTACCGTTCTGGTAGCAATTTTGAATATCTGGGCTATAAGGTGTCTTATATTACAAACAAGTAGGAGTGACCACCTCCAGTCTCTGTTTGGGACCGAAACAAGCCAGTTATTTTTTTTTATATTTTTGTTAAAGAAGATAATGATGATCGTTTCTGTCACTTAATTTTATTTTGAAACACTTAATAAAAACATACCACACTTTACTTCTATCCTTACCACGCCATTAAATGTCATAAAATAAACTATTACGAAAATTATGTCTACTTTTCCTTTCATTTATTTTTTTGTAATGCTAAAACGATGATACTGCTGAAGTGTCTATAATTGTAACTTTTAACCCGTAATCTTACCATTTTCCTAAATTCTTTAGTCTGCTTCGTGCCGGTTCCAATATTTGGTTGGTGTGTTCTTGTTACCATTTTCATTTCATATTATTATTTCATTATTTCGTCATTTTCATTACAACACTTTCATCATTTTTATATAATGCATTAATTGAAAACAATAACATCATGGATAAAAACAGTGATATTTTACATTCCAACAACTTTGTCTACTTCTTCACCGTAATTCTGGTTAGCTCAGCAGAGGGAATAACTTTACCAAGAATGTAGCCATTTCCCTGTTCACTCATTTCTGCAATTTTTCTTACTACGATTTTGCAGACCTGCTGGGTTTAACTGATTTACAAGCTTCTGAGAGCTCGTAAGATTTTAAGTTGTTCTATAGGTTTATGTAGTAGGGTATATAGGCCAGGAAAATTAGACTTTTCGTTCGAAATAATTAGAGGAAAGCTGGAAATTGTTTTAAATGCTTTGTTTTACTCCTAAATTGAATAGTTTAAGTTTGCCCCAATTTCCTAGGTCTGCGTTACCCGGAATCTCCAAACAACTACCAAATTTTCTCACTTTTGTCAGTGTTTTGCAAATAACTCGCAAAGTACTCTTCCTACAGAAAACGTTACATGTTTATAAATTGTAGATCATTAAATTCTGCGTCGACTGAGTACCTTAAGTTTAAAAATTGGTGGAAATAAAGTGCTCAACAGCTGTTTTGAAAAACCGCCTTTTTTCAAGTTGGTGTGAAATACTCGAACGTTTTTTAGTTTTTCGCAAATAACTCGCAAAGTAAGCTTCCTACAGAAATCATTACTCCTTTATTAATTGTAGAGCACTAAAGTCTGCGTCGATTGAGTACCTCAACTTCGAAAATCGGTTGAAAATTGGTTAAAAATACCAGGTGTCCACCATGTCTTAGATACCTACCCAATGAAATTCAGCAGGATATTCGATTTTATGCTGTAAACGTACCTATTCATTTTATGTAGGTATCAAATGAAATTGTTCAACTGTTCAACAGATAGGTTTAACGGATATGTACAGAACAACAATACAACAGGTATGGAAAAAAGATATAATTGATGAAAAGTTAATATGTACAATAGTATGCAATAGTTACTCAAATAAAAGTTACTCAAATAAAATATGCTGGAAAAATTATTGATTACAACATCTAGTCCGTTTGGGGGCTGGCAGACCAGAGTCCTTATCTGCAGAGTCCTTGTCCTCACAGCCCTTGTCCTCATAGTCCTCTTCTTGACAATCATACTCTTGATCAGCTTCATTGGGATCATCAGGCTCATCCACGTCGACGTCTACTTCATCCTCATTACTGGTGATTGTTGAGAATATACTGGAAAACTCTACATTCATTCTTAAGTGGGTGTACCTGTCATTGTAGAGGTGAAAGTTTGTGTTGTGCGGTGGGGGGTCGAGCTGCCTGGGCGGGGCCTTAACCCGCACACATGCCCTTTTACTATGAGAGTCTAGAAAAGTAATGTTCTCGAAGTTTTAAATAAAAGGAAAGATCAGGAAGCTGTTTTTCTATATAAATAGAGATGCACTCGACAAATTCATTTCAGTTTTAAATGTGCTCTTGTAATGTGTATTTCTTGTGTCCGTTTTATGTATACTTGCTACTAAACTGTTCCTTCAATAAAGTGTGTGTTTGCTCCTGTACTTAAATTATTCATTATTTTTACCCATACCTCAACAGGTTATGGGCCCAGTGGCATTTCAAAATCGGAGTGCAGTGTGTAATTGGAGTGCAAGTATAAAATATTTGTGCAAAAATGGAACCGAATATAAAAATTGAAAAACTTCGAGACAAAGATAATTGGCATCAATGGCGCTTCGTAGTACGCACATTGATGGAAGAGGATGATGATGTGCTGGATGTTTGCGAAGGAAGATTAGCCGAGCCAGCTGCAGGTGCAGAAGATCGTGACGCGTTGTTGGAAAAGTTCAAGAAGGCGGACAAAATTGCCAGAAAGTTAATTGTTACAACAGTGGAGAGAAAGCCTCTCGAACTTATAGTGGGTTGTTCTACTGCCAAGGAGATGTGGGACAAATTGAATACAGCATATGATCTAAAATCTGATGAAAATCTGTCGATGATTCAAAAACAAATTTTTTGAGTTTAAGTGGACAGAGAGTGAAAGTGTTACGTATAATATTTCAAAAATAGAACAGTTGGCTAGAAAAATGAAAAATCTCGGGGGAAAAATTGAAAAGACTATGGTGATGACTCGTGTTTTAACATCTTTGCCACAAAAGTTTAATCATTTTCACAGTGCTTGGGATTCGGTATCTGACGTTAAGAAGAATCTCGAAAATTTGACTGAGCGCTTGCTGGCAGAAGAATTTAGATTACAAGAGCAAAAGGAAGTACACGAAGCGACGACAGCGTTGCTAGCCAATCTGAAAATCGATCATAAGGAACAGAAGAATGACTCTTATAAATATGAGAAGAATGATTTGAAACAAGAGTAGTGTTATAATTGTGGAAGACAAGGTCATTTAAAAAGGGACTGCTTCAGGTGTTATACGTACAAAAGAAAAGGTCATAAAAGTAACTGCTTCATGAATAAGAATAATGGTCAGCGAAGATGGTCGAATAATCAAGAAAGAAGTAACTCGTCTTCTGGACAGAAGAAATCAACATCGAGGATAGCACTAATAGGTGACAAAGGCAGCTGTGGCAATCGGGATGATCTCTGGATTGTGGATTCGGGTGCGACGGATCATATGTCGAAGCATCGAGAATGGTTTTCAACGTTCGAAGAATATACAACACCAGTCAGTGTAAGAATGGGCAACGGTATGACAATGTCTGCATATGGTAAAGGTAATATTGACTTTGAAACTTATAAAAATAGTGAACGAGTAGAAGGTACTATCTATAATGTATTATATGTTGGTGATTCAATGTATAATCTGTTTTCTGTTAAATATGCGGGTAAAAGGGGTATAGATTATGAAATAACACATAATGCTACGAGATGTACTTTAAAGCATGGTAATGAAATTCTTGTAACTGGTTCCGAATATGAGCCTGGTAGTTTGCTAAAATTAGACATTCAAACTTTAATTCCAAAAGAATGTAACGTGGTAGAACAAAAGAGTAGATCGAGCATTGCCAACGGTAATGTTTTACAATTATGGCACGAAAGACTTTGCCAACAAAATGTAAAACATGTGAAGAATTTTTTGAAAAATTTAAATATAAAATTTACAGATGAAAATTTCTTTTGTGAAGGTTGCGCTTATGGCAAAAATCATAGATTGCCTTTTCACAAAAACATCGACCGTGCCACTAAAACTCGCGAAATAATTTATACTGACGTTTGTGGTCCTATGGAAGTAGAGTCTCTCGGTAGAAAGTTATATTTTGTTTCTTCTAAAGACGATTTTTCAAGTTATAGAGAAATTCATTTTATTCGAGAAAAATCTGAAGTAATAGAAAAACTAAAATCATTTTGTATCGGGGTTGAGAATTAATTTGCAACAAATATAAAAGAAATTCATTTTGATGGTGGTAAAGAATACGATAATAAAGCTGTGATCTCTTTTTTAAATAGTAAAGGTATAAAATATTCGATTAATGTTCCATATACGCCCGAACAAAATTCAATTGCAGAGCCCGATAACCGAATCATTGTAGAGGCTGCTCGATCAATGTTGTATTCAAATTCAAACTTACCTCTATTCTTATGGGCAGAAGCAATGAATACTGCTGTACATGTAATTAATAGAACAGGCCCACCAAAACAAAATAATAAAACTCCTTATGAGTTATGGAATGGAAAAATAGCTACTGTTGATAGATTTAAAATATTTGGAACCATGTGTTATGTACATATATCAAAAGAAAAGCGTAAGAAACTTGATAAAAAATCGATGAGGGGTTATCTGGTCGTATATCATGAGGATTGTAAAGGTTATCGTGTATATGTTCCGGAAGTGCGAGATGTCATTATAAGTAGAGATGTACTTTTTAAACCTGAAAGAGTATTAGCTGATTCAATTATTTTTGTATTCTTTGAACAATAATAATAAAGAAACTGAAGAAAATGAAATTATAACTCCTAAAAATAATGAACTTTTACTTAAAAATGAATCAAATGAGTTTGAAGAAAGAGAACCTTTACAATCTTCAAATAGCGATAACAATCAAACTGGACGACAATTGCGCGACAGAACAAAATTAAAACCTACAGAATATTATGGATGTCCGATCACGTTTATTGCTGAAAAGTTACCATCTAATTATAACGAAGCAATTACAAGTAAAGAAAAAGATATTTGGCAAGCTGCAATGCAGGACGAAATGAACTCTTTGTATGAAAATAAGACATGGGTATTAGTGGAAAAGCCGAAAGATAAAAAGGCGATTAACAATCGTTGGGTTTTTGTGAAGAAGCTCAATCCAGATGGTACAGAACGTTATAAAGCGCGGTTGGTTATTAAAGGTTATTCGCAACAGAAAGATATAGATAATAAAGAAACTTTTAGTCCGGTTGTTCGCTTTGATACAATAAGATTGATACTTAGTATTACAGAAAGATATAGATTATAAAGAAACTTTTAGTCCGGTTGTTCGCTTTGATACAATAAGATTGATACTTAGTATTTCTGCTCGTGAAAATTTACATATCGGTAAATTTGATATAAAAACGGCTTTTTTATACGGTGACTTAAAGGAAGATATATATATGAAACAACCTGAAGGTTTTGATGATGGAAGCTCACGCGTATGTAAATTACTGAAAAGTTTATACGGCTTAAAACAAGATGCTGGACTGAGCACTTCACTAATTTTCTTGTAAATTTAGATTTTTGTCAAAGTACGGGTGACCCATGTTTATACGTATATAACAAAAATAATAATAAGATCTTGTTAGCAATTTATGTTGATGATGGACTTCTTGCAGCTTCAAATGAAAGTTTGATTGATAAATTGTTGAATGATTTGAGTAAAAAATTTAAAATTACTAGTACTAAAGAAGTTACTAATTATCTTGGAATGGAAATTTGTAGATTGAATGATGGGTCTGTTTTCATTCATCAAAGTACTTATATTAACAAAATCTTAGAAAAGTTTAATATGTCAGAAGCTAATATTGTATCCACGCCAATTGATTGTAATCATGATGAATATTTATCAAAAACTATTGTAAGTAATGTACCTTATCGTGAAGCTGTCGGCAATTTGATGTTTTTGCAAATTGTAAGTCGTCCGGACATAAGTTTTGCTGTAAATGTTGTATCTAGAGTTTTAGACAAACCAAGTGTAGCTCATTGGTCAATTGTTAAACGAATTTTACGTTATCTAAAAGGTACGATTGATTTTGGATTACTATATTGTAAGGATGGCAACTTTAAAGCTTATAGTGATGCTGATTATGCTAGCGATACAGTTACACGTAAATCAACTTCTGGCGTAGCCTGTATATATGCAAATGCTGCAATTATTTGGCGAAGTAAGAAGCAACAATCTGTATCATTATCAACAACCGAGTCAGAATTTGTAAGTGCAGCATTAGCAACAACTGAAATAATGTGGTTAAAGAAGCTATTTAATGAATGCGATTGTAAGACTGATAAATATGATTTATATATAGATAATATGAGTGCATTAAAACTTATAAGTAATCCTGAATTCCATCAAAGGACAAAACATATTGATGTGAAATATAATTATGTACGTGATTGTTTTTCAAAATGGAGAAATTGATGTACATTATGTTAAAAGTGATGAACAAGTCGCTGATATACTAACGAAAGCTTTGTCAAAACCAAAATTTGTTTATTTAAGATCTAAACTTGGACTTAAGAGTAAAAATGAATTTTTTAGATTAATGTGATTGTGAGAATGTAGAGTTTTAGGGAGGGTGTTGAGAATATACTGGAAAACTCTACATTCATTCTTAAGTGGGTGTACCTGTCATTGTAGAGGTGAAAGTTTGTGTTGTGCGGTGGGGGGTCGAGCTGCCTGGGCGGGGCCTTAACCCGCACACATGCCCTTTTACTGTGAGAGTCTAGAAAAGTAATGTTCTCGAAGTTTTAAATAAAAGGAAAGATCTGGAAGCTGTTTTTCTATATAAATAAAGATGCACTCGACAAATTCATTTCAGTTTTAAATGTGCTCTTGTAATGTGTATTTCGTGTGTCCGTTTTATGTACACTTGCTACTAAACTGTTCCTTCAATAAAGTGTGTGTTTGCTCCTGTACTTAAATTATTCATTATTTTTACCCATACCTCAACAGTGATGTTCTGCAGAATGTCGTCATCGTCAGTAATGGAGTTAAGGCAAGAGTTCCCTTTGCAGATCTTGCAAATGGTTGTGCATTTCATGCCACTCTTCCGGCAACTACAACAGCTTCGGCAACCTTTGGCACATGCGCAGGAAACTGAGTTGAGAAGTTCCTCTGGTGCTGCTTTCTCAATCGTTGTTAGTGGTAAAAGGCCGAATTTCGAAGCCTTCCAACCCCAATCGAGTGGATTGAGGTTGTGGCCCATCCACTGTAGGATTTGGAAATATGCTCGAAACGAATGCTGACGAGCAGCTTCCTCAGTAGGTGGCAGAGCGGCAAGATTGAATTCTTTTTTGATCAGAGACTTCCTAAACAGTTCAAACCTCAGGCTGCTTAATGATTGGTCATAACTGCCACCATATAAAGCTGCAATGAATTGCTGCCCTGCTTTTCCCACTTCATCAGCTGTAGTATCACTTTTTTTGAAAACCTTCACAATCTCTTGCAACCTTTCATCCTTCTCCAGCAGCTTGACAAGCTTGAGTTTCCCTTTTCTTTTTCAATTTTCTTTCACAGCTTATGTGTGTTTGAATTCTCTTGTGGTGTACAGTATATTAGGGAGTTTTCCTTTCCCTGGCTTTAGCATGTACAGGCTGGAGGAGTTAGAGGAAGCAGGAGTCAGTGCAGTCAAGAGCACTAGGAGGTCGGTATCTTCACCCACAATAACTACACAGCCGCAGTTCTGAACCTTCTCAAGTGCACTGTTTACAATGAGTGTGTGAGCATCCTCAACAGCCTGCTTGACACAAATCTGATCAGCCTGAAGTTTCTCAATCAAGCAAGAGATAAGACGACGTTTGTTCTGTTCACTGGAGAGAAAACGTTCTTTAGACATGGTTGCGGATATACTCTCATCAAACTGAACAGCTGGAGTGGAGTGTTTATTATTTCTGCGAAGGCGCTCAGGGGCCTTAATGCTTCTGGTACTGGCCTCCTCCGGGTATCCATCAAAAACAACTGTAGCTCATTGACCATAGTACCGCTTTACATACTCAACATATTTAGTTAGAATTGAGGAAAATTTCTCTTTTGTCTGCCACACAACACGATGTAATAAGAAACCTCCATATATGATGTAAACAGCATTATTAAAACTGTTTCTATCCATTGTTAAGGGATTGTACAATTTGCAAAAGATGGATTTGCGTGTTTTACGCATTTCGGTTATGTCAAATAGTGACAAAGGAAATGGTGCTAATTCGAATCGAAAATACTTCTTTAATTCTTCATCTGATTGCTTGCGGAATGAAATTCGCCTAAAGATTGTATCTGGGTTCACTGGAACATCTTCATTGTGAGCTCGGATGGTACACTGTATTCCTTTCAGTACCGTCACTCGTTCTTTTCTTTGAAACTTCACATCGCTGAAATTGTTACCAATTATTTTAAAGATGCTGGACATTCCTGCTTCTACAGCTAAATGACAATTCATTTTTTCTTCACCCATTAATCCGGTACTTATAGAAACAATGCAATCTCCAACAGGGAATGGATTATGAATGGTAAACCACTCCACGAATTTCTGGACATCAGACTCATCTCTAGCAATCCTCGACACTCTTGAGTCAACATGTTGCTCAGTGGTAACAAATGAGACATCACAAAACTTCTCAATTTCCTGACAAATATCAATGAAAGTAGGCATTGTAGCAATCCATTTTGCAAGGGTACTGTCTGTTATTCCTTGTCCATGAGTCAGACCGTCTGCACTCTTCATGGACCTCATGAGGGTCTGTTCTATGGTCATATCTGACCATATTCCAGCCCAAAATTTGTCAGATCGCAGGATAGTGAAGAATCCCTTTGAGACGAACAGTTCATACTCCTGAGGCGTTAGTTTTGATTCCAGTTGTGACATGTCTTGTAAATATAAATGGCAAGACTTGGCGTACAAATAATGTCCACTTGCGTGGGGAAGTACGGCAACATTCCTTTGATAGTTTGGAGATGTAACTGCCAGTCTCCACTTCTTTCAGGTTGTACAAATTTCTTCACAAGGGTCACCATATTGAAATATTGTACCCATAATTTTGCTGTAGGTCCATTGTTCTGGAGTTCATCCAATTTTTCTCTAACTTCTGCAATCCAGTGGCAATAGCGGGCGCCTCAGATTTTTCCAAGATGCCTGGGTTAACATCACGAAGAACTTCTAGTATTTTGGCATGCTCAACTTCTGTTAAATCCGCCATTGGTAAAATTAATTTGGCCAATGCCAGGTGAGCCAGTATGTGACCTCGAAGAGCTCTTGAGTAAGCATGCCCTGTCATCATCTTCTTAGTTGAAGCTGCGGCAAAAACTAAGCGGAACAAGTCTTGTAGACCACTTCCGTCCATTATGAATCCAACGGCACCCATAAAAGACATCAGTAGGTGAAATCCGCCAAGCCTCACTATAACGGCACCAACATCAGGCTGTGAACCAACTGATGCTACAATGTCGCGGGCTTTGATAAAAAGTGGCTGGTCAAACGTAACAAAACAACAGTTTTGATTATATGCCTTGCATTTCTCAGCTGCAGTACTAAGGACAGTATAAATTGTATCGTAGTTGGTAGGTGGGGAATTCACGAATGGCAGGCATATCACTCGAGATGTCGAGTAAGAATGACCAGAGGTTAATTCCTCCATGAACCCATTCCAACCCCGGATGTTAGCTAGCCCTTTCCACTTGCCGTAGATCCATAAAAAGTCACTCGCCAAAAGTTTGTTAGTATCAGGTAGCACATATTGTTTTAGATCACTTATCTTTATGGTACGCAGGCCCTCCTTCACTGTTCTCTGGAAGGTCATCAAAGGAACGTGCCCGGATTCCCCCACGGTTAAAGCACTTGGAACGTGCTTCACTTTCTCAATTGGGCTTCCTGGGGTAACTGAAATTCCTGGTGTAACACATTGTATATCACCCATAGCGTGGAAGGTATTCAGCCCATCGATGGTACCTACGTTGACATCAGCATTATCAAATGCTATCTGGATGAAAGCATCATTCATAACTCTGTCGGGAGATTGCTGCAAGCAAGCTGCCTCAAGGCGTTTGATCTCTTGGTATGAACTGCAAATGCCAAGTGCCGCTAGCAAGTCTATAAGCTCTTTTGATCCATACTTTTTGAACAGAAATGCCCCGAGACCAAGTTGTATTGAAGACGTAAAGTATCGTGGTCTAGTTCCAGATATCATTGCATGTGCCATCACCAAAACTTTTGTTGTGATTTTTTCTTTATGTTGTTGTGTCTTAAATGTGAAAAGTCTTGCTAGGAGCACTTTCAGTGTGTCTGGAACATCATTTTCTGCATCATCAAGGAAAGCATCCGATGGAGGATATGAATCGAGGTTGTATACTTTTGACCTGATGTCCTCACGGATGATGGCTACGGTCTCCTCCACTACTCGAAGACGCTCTTCTTGTTCGTTTAGTTTCCTGGCTTCATACCAATGATCAGATAAAATGGTATAGCCAGTGTTTCGGAAACATATAGTTGTTTTCTTAAATTGATTGCCACCTGGCACACACATTATGTCTTCACCATATCTTTCATTCAGTCTTTTCCTGATCGTTGGTTCCATTGGAATATACCCCGAGTAGCCTTCCAAAATGTCGCTGAGCGTGAATTGGCACTGCTCTTCATTTTCCTCCATGTAGTCACATATGAACTCTATAGCAGCTGTCACTTCGTCACATTCAGGTCGTCCTCTGGTGCTTTGTGTTGGAAGAGGTTTGAAATATTTTTTGCTGCAACTGCCGTGGTACCTAGCCTCTGCTGCAACAAGGTCGAACACTCCACCAATTCGTAAAACCACTTATTTGCCCCATTCATCGTTTCTTATGCTTGCAGTTGTAGTAAGGCTGGTTTTGAAACCTAGTGTTTCCACTACGTGCACAGAATCTCGCTTGGAGGCAGCTTTTTTCAACTCGATCTTTTTGAAATCATCAGACGCATCTCCCGCGCATGACACATATTTATTCTTGAAATCAAATGTTTCCACATGGGATCGTCGAACTGCTGTACACGAAGCGTGTTGAGAAAGCGCTGTAGCTATATTGTGTTCCTTATTGTAAGATTTTCGGCACTTCACATGCACTTTCACTGAGGAAACCCCTTGTAGACGGCTGTGTTTACCATCTCTTCTTCTATTGCTACTTTCAATGAAAGTTTTTATCTCCCGTTCCTTCACGATAACACTGTCTTCGTCGAAAAATCTTTCGTCACAAACGAAACAATGAAGATGTCATCTTACTTCATTCATCACAGTTTCACAACTAACCATAAAGAAAGCTAATTTAAGCATGTAACACTGCCGCGGCTATAAATAAAAATATAACTCGACCATGCACGGAGACACTGAACAATGCACATCTCAAACTGAAAGCTGACACGACACTAAACAGAAAACCGGTTTTGGTGGGGGGAGTGTAGGCAATGAGAGTGGTGGGAAGGAGGGGACGAGAAAAGGGAACCTCAAGGTCACCGGCGTCTTGGACAACCTGCTACGTTCCTAATAACTGGGAGGGTGACTATTGTTCTCCACTTGGGGAGGCCAATCCGTAAAAAATATTACGTGAGTATGACTTTTCTATGAGAAGCGTATTTTGAAACTTATTAACGAAAAACTGAAGAAAGTTTAAGTATTTCAAACCAACTTGGAAAAATGTGGTTTCTCGAAACTTTTACGAAGCAGCTTTTGAGCTATTGTGTCAACCGATTTTCGAAGTTAAGGTACTCAATCGACGCAGAATTTAGTGCTCTACAATTAATAAAGGAGTAACGTTTTCTGTAGGAAGCTTACTTTGCGAGTTATTTGCGAAAAACTAAAAAACGTTCGAGTATTTCACACCAACTTGAAAAAAGACGGTTTTTCAAAACAGCTGTTGAACACTTTATTTCCACCAATTTTTAAACTTGAGGTACTCAATCGACGCAGAATTTAATGCTCTACAATTTATAAACATGTAACTGTTTCTGTAGGAAGTGTACTTTGCGAGTTATTTGCAAATTGTTATTTCTTGTCCGTCTGGTGGCCTTTTCTCTATATTTCATTCAACGCGTTTCAGGACATATGCCCCATCATCAGAATATCCCTTGTTGAAGTTCGTCGATCGTTAAAATATTAAAAACACTGTATATACAATTCTACACATAACAATAAATATAATATGAACATAAAAACACATAAAATACCCAGATTTTAGACACACACGATATCGGTGGTGCGCACCACGACATGCTATAGTCGACTGCAGTGTTCATGTTGTTATATGTCGTGCACTATGGACCTTGTTCTGTATTCTTATCGCTGTGTCGTATAATAGATTGGACTGGAAATTCAGCTGATCGTTAAGGATGACTTCTTCTGTTTTTTTATTTTTGTAAGCCTTATATATTTCGTATTCTTCGATAGCATTCGTATAATTTTCTTTTTTGCATATATGGAGGGGTTGAAAGTTCGTTGTGAAATCAGTATAACTATGGTTGTTGTCCATCAGATGGCGCGCGTAATTTGACACTGTTTTACTAAATTCTTTTTTAGGTAAATGTTCTTTGAATCGTTTTTTAAAAGGTCTACCAGTTTGGCCAATGTAAAAGCTGTCGCAGTCATTGCATATTATCTTATAAACGCCCGTCCTGTCTTCAATTGATTTTGAATGTTTAGGTAAGAGTATCTTATTAATGTTATTATTAGTTCGGTAAGCCATTTTTATATTTATCCCACCGAATACTTTGTTTAAAATTTTGGGTAGGGTGTTACCATATTCTGATGCTATATACCTAATTTTATTTCTATTATTTTCTTGTAATTCTATGTTGTTTTTCTTTTTTCTGTGTTTCTTGACTAAATTATCTACTATTGATCTTTTATAACCATTGGCCTTAACTATGTATTTGATCGTGTTCAGTTCTTCGTGAAAATCTTTGTCTTCTAATGGTATGGAAAGTAACCTATGTATTAAACTATGATAAGCTGCCATTTTCTGAGAAAAGGGATGATGTGATTCAGCATTTATCGTGAGATCCGTGGTTGTCGGCTTTCGGTATATTTGATATTGGAATTTTTCATCTAGTCTTGTAATTGTCAGGTCGAGGAAGTTAAGTTTATTATTTATCTCCGTCTCAAGTGTGAACTGTATGTTTTTATTGACACCATTCATGTATAATTTCATATTTTCTATTTGTCGTATTGTGCCATTAAAAATTATAAACGTATCATCAACATAACGTGTATATGATATTATTTTCTTGGAAAGTTTATTTACGTTATTGAGCAAATATGTATTCTCATAGTGGTTTAAGTATATGTCAGCCAATAAACCAGATAAAGGTGACCCCATGGCTAGGCCCTTTTTTTGGATGTAATAATTATTATTAAATGTAAAATAATTTTGGTCAAGTACAACTTCCAGTAAATTAACTAAATCATTGATTTCTTCAGAATTACATATTTTGGCGTTAATAAGATTTTCTTTAAGGATAGTGAGAGTTTCTTGAACAGGGACATTCGTATACAAGTCAACAATATCAAACGATGCTATTTTATAATTAGGTCGTAATTTAATGCTTTTCAATTTGTTAACAAGGTCAATGTTATTTCTTATACTATGGTTATTACTTATCTTTATACTGTTTTTTATTTTCACTGCAAGTTTTTTGCTGACATTGTAGCTCGGCGCAGTTGTGAAATTTATCAATGGCCTAATCGGTATATTGGTCTTATGGATTTTTGGTAGGCCAACAAATTGTGGTGCTTCTGCGTTAATGGGTTTTAGTGCACGGCGTGTGGCGTTATCAAACATACATAGGTTAATTTTATTATTCAAAACTTTGACGAACTCTGCAGTTGGGTCCGTTTGTATCATTACAATATTATTATTTGATATGAACTCATTAACCTTTGAAGTGTATTCGTCTCTGTCTATTACGACTACGGTATTCCCCTTATCAGCCTTTGTAATCAGTGCATTGTTATCTACCAATTTAGTTTTTATATGTTTCAAGGTTTTATTTTCTTTCAAGTATCTTTGATTAACTTTACAGCGCTTTTCATTATTTGTTATAGTTTTTAGGCATTTATTCAAGCTATTATTAATTACGGCACGAGTTTCATTTTGTAAAGTCTGGTTTGGTATTGTTTTTACGGCGGCCTCTGCACTAATAATTTCTCGAATCATGTGGTCTTTACCGATATAAGGAATATTATAATTTAGCCCCTTGTTAAGAATATCTCTTTCATCAGATGTAAATTGTATACTCGTCAAATTTGAGACACGCGTGTAGAACTTGTGTTTACATTCGAAGTCCTCCTCTCTTATCTGCTTATGTTTAAGAGCTTGAAGTTTAATCTTTTGTTTTTGGTAAACACGTTGCAGTACGTCATGAACGTATTTGTTGATAACCTGGATTGTGTTATCTAGTAGGGCCACATGAATGCTATCAAGTAGTTTTAAATGAGTCATCTATATAAATCTCTGTTTAATTTTGCTTTCTTTTTATACAAGTATTTAAGTTCCTCTCTCATCCACATTATTTCAGCATGTCTTTTGATTTTCATTGCAGTCTCTGATTTTCTGTTTATTTTGATGAAGGCATATCTAGGTATTATATTATTTGTAATACACTCTTGATTGAACTTTATGTGTAAACTTGTTTTAAGTAGTTTTATTTTAATATTTTGAAATTTAAATACCGTATGTGCTTGACAAGCTTCTAGTTTTAGATCCATGTTTTTCGGTATCCAAGCCACTTATAGTATATAATTAGTAAAATAGTTTACCTATTTCTTGTCCGTCTGGTGGCCTTTTCTCTATATTTCATTCAACGCGTTTCAGGACATATGCCCCATCATCAGGATATCCCTTGTTGAAGTTCATAGGTTACTTTCCATACCATTAGAAGACAAAGATTTTCACGAAGAACTGAACACGATCAAATACATAGTTAAGGCCAATGGTTATAAAAGATCAATAGTAGATAATTTAGTCAAGAAACACAGAAAAAAGAAAAACAACATAGAATTACAAGAAAATAATAGAAATAAAATTAGGTATATAGCATCAGAATATGGTAACACCCTACCCAAAATTTTAAACAAAGTATTCGGTGGGATAAATATAAAAATGGCTTACCGAACTAATAATAACATTAATAAGATACTCTTACCTAAACATTCAAAATCAATTGAAGACAGGACGGGCGTTTATAAGATAATATGCAATGACTGCGACAGCTTTTACATTGGCCAAACTGGTAGACCTTTTAAAAAACGATTCAAAGAACATTTACCTAAAAAAGAATTTAGTAAAACAGTGTCAAATTACGCGCGCCATCTGATGGACAACAACCATAGTTATACTGATTTCACAACGAACTTTCAACCCCTCCATATATGCAAAAAAAGAAAATTATACGAATGCTATCGAAGAATACGAAATATATAAGGCTTACAAAAATAAAAAAACAGAAGAAGTCATCCTTAACGATCAGCTGAATTTCCAGTCCAATCTATTATACGACACAGCGATAAGAATACAGAACAAGGTCCATAGTGCACGACATATAACAACATGAACACTGCAGTCGACTATAGCATGTCGTGGTGCGCACCACCGATATCGTGTGTGTCTAAAATCTGGGTATTTTATGTGTTTTTATGTTTATATTATATTTATTGTTATGTGTAGAATTGTATATACAGTGTTTTTAATATTTTAACGATCGACGAACTTCAACAAGGGATATTCTGATGATGGGGCATATGTCCTGAAACGCGTTGAATGAAATATAGAGAAAAGGCCACCAGACGGACAAGAAAAAGGTAAACTATTTTACTAATTATATACTATAAGTGGCTTGGATACCGAAAAACATGGACCGAAAATTTTAGTAATAAAAAACGGAATATTTAATAATTCAACCAATTAGAATCGTTCAATTGTCAGGTGAATTTACCTTTAACGCACCGCAAACGAGGCAGTCTGCCAATGGTCATCAAGCAGTAAAGAACACCTCCTTGTAACGCTTAGAACATAATTAATCTCCAACCCAAAGTGTAAATATTTTCAAACCGAGTGAGGTTAGGTGAATGTAAACAAACGACATCTAACCTTCGAACGTGAACGTAACCTTAAAGTGAATCGCAAGTGTTGTGCATTGTGCTTTAATAATTAAAGGACAATAGAGTTAATAAGTAAATAAAGTGAATTATAAAGAGAATGTAAAGAAAAGGAAAGTATTGTATTTATTTTGAGAATTTATAAGAAACTTAATAATTAATGATCACGATCCCATAGTAACTTGTAATAGACACTTGTTAACTTATGTTTATATTATCACAATATATAAAGACAAACACTATTAATATTATTTCATGTTTAACATTGTATTTCATTATTATATTCAAAGTTGCAATAAATAACTTAGCCAAACTAGGTTAACAACAACAACGGACACTGTCCGAATTACGAACTGTTCGTCACTTTAGATTTTAAGTTATTGTTTTATTTTATATCATATATAATCGATTATTGTAATGTTTTGTTCTTCAATAAATTGATATTGATAGAATTGATTTTATTCTTCAATAGCTAACACCTTGAGACGCCTGGCTCGTAGATTCTATGGTCGGGCAGCTCGTGTGACCCACAATCCCCTCATTGCCAGACTTGGAAAATATACTCCAAGACCAGATGAGTCTTGGAAGCAACACCGTTTACTAGCCCCTGTGGTATCCACCATTCAGGGTGGCTTCAGGTCCTCCAGTAATTAAAAACAGTATAAAACTGAACTCTACCAGACCCAGTGGCAGGAGTCCTAACTGAGACTCGGGACACTACACAACTCGCGACTCGTGATACAACTTACTATATTCACACAATTGATTTGTAATTTTGTGAATTTGTAATCATATCTTTTGGCCTTAAGGTGTTTTTTTTTTCTTTTCAACACTGGTAGTAGTGTAATGATCTTTCTTTTCCCCTTCTTAACTCCGACCAATCTTCACGTCTATACACACGTCTATTTGTTTGTCACAAAATGTAATTTTCCACCACTGTGTATTCATATTAAACTTCATGTAATAAGAGGAAGAGACTTTTTGTAATCTTCTTGCCTTAGTAATAGAGTCATCTTGCTGCAGATAAGAATAACTTGTTTTCTCATACTTGTTTTTAGCTGTTGTGTAGTGGTATGTTCCCTTAAAGTTATAGAAACTGCATGAGTAAAGTGTCTCTAGCTTAAGAGACATATATTTTTACCGGAAAAACTGTGTGAGATTATTAAACCTTGAATGTACTCAGCAGATGAAATATGGTTGTGTGACGTCAAGGAAATGCACTTAATGATTTTTATCGATAAACTCTTACCGAGAATTATCGTTATGGTTTGGGCTGTTCAGTCCAATAAGATGAAGTAATCTTTCGATTGATTTCCTGAAATAGTTTAGTTTGCCTGGTCAGTTACACCACAGATGCCGCCGATATATATCTTTATGATTTTCTTTCAACGTGATATCCGGCACTCTAAATATAGAAAACATATAAACAAAATATTCATATCGGGAAATATTTTGTTTGCCAAAAATGCCGCAGTAATTAGATAGCTGTTATCAATAACGTAAATAAATGTTATTTAAATGTATAATCGAAATTTTATTCTGATTATTATCACCTAATAACCTAAATCTAAAATTGGTTCTGAACCGAGAAGAATAACTTCCGGTGATGTAGTTCTTTTCGTTTATCCTTCTAACGATTAATTTAATATGCTTATAATAACTTATTGTGATATGATTGAAGTGTAACGTTACTCTTGTTTACGTTAAAGTTTACACAGACTCAGACACTTTGGGCACCGTAGGACAGTCAATACAATCACCGCTACAACTACTAACGCAGAGTAGAGAATCGCACGGCTAAACATGTTTCACAAAATTAGGTCGATATAAAATTGTATATATTTTATAAGGTATTGTGTAAAAGTTAGTTGCGTACAATACAAGTTATAGGCAGACTAAGAAAATTATGATTCATAAGGACATATATTTGTTTAGCTCTTACACATTGTTTAGAAATATCGGTTTCCATTGTTGATTTGTAAGTAATTAATTTTGTTAGTATACACTGATGAAATTGTTAGAAATGAGGCTAATTTTGTCCAACTTAGTGTTCAGGAAAAGAAATAAAAAATCATCGTCTATAAACAGCATACACACGCTTATAGTTACATCGAGAGTGTAGCTTACTACCGGCCGTAACTGGCAGGTGACAGTTTTGAGGTCCCGCTAATGTTTCCCAATACTGTATTACGTAAGGTCGTTTGCACGTTTTTTAGCCATTAATAATATTTAAGTGCTCTTTTTACGGGATAAATGGATAACTGTATCAGCTACTTTAAAACGAGCAACAATGTTTTACATTAGGGTGATATGCTATGTTACCGCATGCTGTGATTTAGTTCACTATGTCTATTTCTATCACGCTCAAAAAATAAAGATGCAAAATTCACCTGTCTTGTCTTGTCTTGTTGTTGTTGTTGTTGTTGTTGTTGTTGTTGTTGTTGTTGTTGTTGTTCTGTTGTTGTTGTTGTTGTTGTTGTTGTTGTTGTTGTTGTTGTTGTTGTTGTTGTTGTTGTTGTTGTTGTTGTTGTTGTTGTTGTTGTTGTTGTTGTCGTCGTCGTCGTCGTCGTCGTCGTCGTCGTCGTCGTCGTCGTCGTCGTCGTTGTCGTTGTCGTCGTCGTCGTCGTCGTCGTCGTCGTCGTCGTCGTTGTTGTTGTTGTTGTTGTTGTTGTTGTTGTTGACCTGGTTGGATTATTTAAATAGCACGGTTTGTTCCAAAATAAATACTGCCAACTTAATCTTCTTGAGTTGAAGTAACCTCTAATAATTGTGTAGTGCGAAAATATCGTTAATTATAAAAATAATGACTCTACAATAGTACTTTTATTCCATATTCCTTTATTTTCTTATTTGTTTTTAATTCTTTTTCTTTGATATAAAAAAAGAAATAATATTTCTCGTATTACAAATTAGTTAACCAGGCTTGTTACATTGATAGCTAATTTATTCAAAAGTCGAGAAGAGTACCTCCGGGGGACATTACACGCGAGCTTAAGTCCCCGGTCGAGAACGCGCTGAAGCGCCGATCTATGACAGCGAGCAAGGTATCCCCAAACAGGACAGACATAAGTAATCACGGGCAACACGTACGTGTTGACGATGAGCTTACCTAGCTGGGGTGGGGGGGGGGTCATCGCCCGATTAGATAGCACGGGCCAAAGTCTACTGAGTTGCGCCGAAGCGCGTTGACGGATATATTGAGCATGGGTTCGCAAAGTGAGTCGGGAATCAAAATGAAGCCGGAGGTACTTGACGCTATTGGTCCAGGGTACTTCGACGGTGCCTACTTTAAGCGGCCGGGGCCGCTTACGTCGTCGCGAGAATTTTACCGCAGCTCTCTTAGTAGCGTTGACGGCAACTCTCCAATCCTCGGCCCACCCGACATAAGCATCGACTTGACGCTGCTAGAGCTTGATGGCCGCATAGTTTGCGTTCGGATCTGAGCCAAAAGCCGCAAAGTCGTCCGCAAACAGAGACAGTCTTACTCCAGGAACTCGGGGCGTGTCGACGACGAACACCGAGAACAGAAGAGGCCAAAGTAAGCTGCCCTGAGGGACACCAGCGGTAATACGCCTCTACGAAGAGAGAGCGTGGTGTACTCTCACTAGGAAACTACAGGCAGAAAGCTGCTGATCAAGTGAACTTAGCAATCTGGGAGAAGGATTTCCGTGAGTTTGTACAGGACACCCTGTATGTCTAGGAAGAACGCGTAGAAAGAACGTGTTTGCCCAGGCAGCCAACCCCGGTAATGCACTCCACAAGTCTCATCAGTAGTTGAGTCGAGGAGTGCATCTCATCAAAGCCGAACTGTTCGGGGATCGGCACGTCCAGTCTTTCTAGATGGTCGCGGATCCTACGCTGGATAATATTAATTACGAATCGAGATGTGTACAAATTTATCACGGTGAGTATTTCTTTCTTCTTTTCTTAAATAAATATTATAAACTCACTGTATGTTGCTTTGTCTTTCTATAGCATAATTGTCTTGTTGTGGCAGTTTAACGTTTTCCTGTTGTCCAATCAATAGCCTACATTTTTGAAGGTCGGAATTAGTTATCTTGTTTAATAACTTTCTCAATAATCATCCATATCCACGCTATCATCTTTTAGAAAATTGTTTCTAATTTTCATTTTTGCCTACATTTCAATATAATTTTCGCCTTTTCTGTTTATTCATTCTTATATTTATTCGGTATTTAATTTTTCGCCTTGCAAAATTTATTAATGTCGACATTACCACGTGAACAAGAAATTTTTCCATATATACTCGTACGTAAGGAAAGTGCATTTAGTATATAATCAGTAGAGATATTATTGTTTAAGGTTAATTTCTAATTTACTGTCAGTTTAGTCCGAGAAACCAAATTAATAGTTAACCATTACAAAGCAACTACTACTACTAATTAATATTTAAATACCGCTCGCTCAAAATGAAAACTCTATATCTGATTAGATTTTTCGCTATAGGAATAAGAATTATAACCAATTAATGTGTACAGAAGAAACATTATTCACATATATATACACGATGGGACATTTTTTGGACATACTTTTCTACAGTAGAACATAGTTTTACAATAGAGACAAATTGTTTTTTGGGATGAACCAGTACTGGAATACAAGTCAACACCAACATGGTCGTTGTTTACC
Organism: Magicicada septendecula; assembly: GCA_034769895.1. Classification (NCBI taxonomy): domain Eukaryota; kingdom Metazoa; phylum Arthropoda; class Insecta; order Hemiptera; family Cicadidae; genus Magicicada; species Magicicada septendecula. The sequence goes on along the minus strand of CM068367.1, from coordinate 338,173,034 downwards.
TTTTCTATTTTTAACGTTAAATACAGAATATTTTCTTATATACCTTTCCATACATTAATCCTCCTTTCTTTTGACGGTAAATATAAAAGTGTACTAACATGAGACGTTTGACTGTAGACCTAACAGTGTTTGACCTTCTTCTACACTTCAGGGGATTAGGCAATGTGTATGTTCCGACTTCACACTATCAGCTCCATTTCTTTCTTGGTCTCCCTACATCCCTTCTTCCAGAAGGCTTGTACTTGTTTACAATTACTGGTATTCTATCTTCATCCATGAGACTTGAATGCTGTCTCCATTTTCCCCTGTATTCTTCAATTTTCTCATTTAGATTATATATATATTTAAATCTTTCCGTATATCTTCATTTTTTATATGATCCCTTCTTGTGCATCCTTTAATCCTTCTTAAAAATCTCAACTCTGCTGAGTGTATGTTGTTTTTATATCTTTGTTTTGGAATCCAGGATTCACTGCCATATAATACCACGTGAAGAACCATTGTTTTGTAGAAATTTAATTTTGTCTCATGTCTCGTTTTATTTTTCAGTGTTCTATTTGTAGTTCCACATGTGTATTGAAATCTATTGACTTTATTTTGTATATCTTTGTGAACGTCAGAACTTATATCACAACCTAAATAGCTAAAATTTGAGGTATGTTCCAATACTTTATCCTGAACAATAATCTTTGTGCGTACTGGAAATTTTCCACAGTGAGCCATAACTTTTGTTTTGTTTGCAGATATCTTTAAGTTGTAGTATTGTCGTCCCAGTTTATGCAGTCTGTACACAGAGCGTTATAAGTCTGCTTCATTATTCTGTAGTATAACCACATTATCTGCATACAGCAAAACATTTAAGTGATAATTGCTTTTCAGCTGTATGCCTTGATGGACTTCGATCTTCAAGTTCTGTATGAGGTCCTGAGGTATTGAAAAGAGTTGGGGACATACTACACCCTTTTCTAACACATTAGTTTACTATTAGCTCTTCCGTTTTTGCAGTACCTGTGTTTGTAACTTTTTTAGTACCTTTATAAAGGTTTGTAATTGTCTTTATACGACAATTAAAGTTATAGTATCTCTATATTAAAGTTTTAGACGTTTTTAAAATTATATTGCTTCAGTCCCCCATAGTATAAGGTAAATTATCATTAGTATGCAGTATGCTGACAATATTTATTTACTGAAAGCCTTCTTTTTCAGTGTTGCTGAATCCTAGGAATTATACCACAATGTAAAAACGTTCAATTTTTTGAAACATTCATTTGTAACAGAACATTGCTTCTGACCAGTAAAAATTACTTTTAAAATGTACTTAAAACTCTTGTTTCGTACTAAAAAGTTTTAGTATCACAAAGAGAAAATGTTTATGCGCTACTTTCTCTCAGAACAAAACCAAAGGGAAACCAACGAAGCAAATGACTGTAAACAGTGAACGCAACCACAAATTGCTTTCTGAAGAGAGTAGACTATACGGTATAGGCTACACATATAACATTAATACCGATTTCTTTACAACAGTAATCACAGTATTCGGTATTTGTAGCTTCCGTACGTTGTAAATGTAAAACGATTTTTATGTTATACTAAATGTCAAACCTTTCGCTTTGTTTTCAATTTTTGTGTATGTTATTCCGTAGTATAAAATTGAGGAGTTTACATTGCAAGAACTTCTGTTACCCTGTATTTGTTTCTGGTTTTCCTATATATATGACTGCAAATTAAAAAAAAAACATTTATGAACACAACCCCTCCCCCCAACACACACACACACACACATTAAAGTAAACAAAAAAGAATAACATGAAAAAATGTATGTCACTATATGTCAGAAACAAAGTTATTAAAAGAAACACACGCACAAATCAATTAAGATTAATTAATATTCATATGAAAGAAGAAAGTTATTAAAAGAAACACACGCAGAAATCAATTAAGATTAATTAATATACATATGAAAGAAGAAAGCGTATACCAAAAGAGATTCACAGCCTTTTACAGAAAAACACGTATAAAATATATGAAGTTGAAAAACGTGCATTAGATTATATGCACGCGGTTAATTACATATAACACGCGTTTCTCTATTGGTATAACAGTAAGGAAAATTGTAAGTGAACATAATTCATAGCGCCATGAGAGATATAACAGTAAGGAATATTGTAAGTCAACATAATTCATAGCTCTATGAGAGACAATGATTTCAAAAGAAACAAATCTAACTGTTGTTACAGGGTAAATGTTATTTTAGCTAATTTGAATAAAAAATCTACTGCCGCTGTAAAAAAAAAATATGCTGAAACATTCAGACAATTGTTGGAAACCTTAATCCACTTTAGATTACATCGATATTATTAATTGTAAAACTTGATAATATAATGTAGCTTAAAACTTGTATGTGAACGTCTTAACATCTGCAAGAATGCAATTGAATTTCGTAAGTAATAATGCTTATACAAAAATTATGACTTATAAAAAAATAAATATGTTTCTAAGATGATGTTTATTTAATATCTCAGTCAGGAATGTATCTGTTATTTCATCGCCTTACCACTGAAGACATCACTACGATAACAAACTATTACATGTAGGTTTAGAACAATCACAAGCTTTAGTTAAGAGATCCCAGTCTTCTTGAGGTCACTATTTATCTAGGTCGTTGTTCCATAAGCACGTCTGTCTAGTACGTACATGTCTACACATTGGTTCAACAAGTTATACTGTCATTCTCGGCTATTAATATCTAGTCTCAAACTTTTGTATCCAATCTTATTTTGTAACATGTACGCAAAAGTAAAAAATAATGTAATGTTTAGTGTTCATGATCACATACGCATTCCAATTATTTTTGCTAAAATTCAGTAACACCAAACAAAAGAAAGCACAGAAATAAATTTACAAACGGAAAATTTGTCTGATAATTTAAAGCAATATGACAGTTCTAATCTGTCAAAAATTATTAAGAAAGCTAGACAAACCAAAAAGTTTTTAATTCAAGATTATTATATTCAAAATAATACTAACCTATTTATTAGTTGTACTTTAGTGTACGGTTGACCATAGGAAAATAAATAAATATTGTTGTAGAAAAGCAAGCAATTACCTGGGAAGAAAGAGTAAATCTCTTCGACCCTGCGTTTGCAAACATGTAGGTGCGAATGACTCTTCCCGGAAAACTATTCTGCCGATCCATCTGTGACGAACATTACATTTCCTCTTACATATCAATTATATGTTATTTTTAAATAATTTTATTAATAGCATTACATTTCCTGAAACGTGTTTGTACTACTGTTTTATAAAATTACCTTCCCATTCGTCTTTAGGTTACAATTCTCAGATTTAATCAGCTCCAAGAATTATTCAGAACATCGTGAGTTATTCTTCAGATTTTTTTCTTTACAATGAAGAAAAAACAAGCTATAAATAGTACTTACTTGTAAATTTGAAAATATTTTTCAGAAGTGATGTTTCTGTTTCTCTTGGTTTTGTAAATAAATAATCGACAAGGATTCGATTTTCAAGCGGGTACCAAAAGGTTTCCAATTGTTTGTAAAGAGAAGTAAAATTTTGTAACCAGAAATGTTTTTCTGTTACTTCATATGTTTTATGTGTCTCTAGTGTTAAACATTGTTACGAATCACGTGTAACTCAGAAATTGTTAAAATTTAATTTTTCATTATACACTGGAATCTAAATAAACTAACTTAAACTAAATAAAATTAATTAAACTATGCATTGGCTCTCTACGTGAAACGTTTACATATTATTCCTCCAAACGTAACTTATTATAGAGTTTCGAAATTTCTTTTTAAATAATAGTTATTAACTGTTGAAACACATTTCCTAAGAGATGAAACATTTAGCTCTGTTCAAAAGCACTGTCAAACAGTTTAAAGAAGGGCTATTATGCACAGTTTTTAAAAATTTAATATGACAATAATATTAAAATATACTAAAGTAATATTAAAGCATTAGTCTCATACTTTAGTATGAGAGTAATATAATCCTGGGGTGAAACACTTCAAGATAAAATTTCAGTTTACTCAATTTGACATGTTTGCTGTGTTTTTAGCATCTTCTTCTGCAGTGTTTGCCTCTATTGAACAAGCGAGTTCTCAGTTTTAACTCGAAGGTTTGGAATTTGTCTGTTTGTAAGTTAAACTTTTACTCCGAAAAAACTTATTGTCAAAAATACGGCAGTGGCAGTCAAAACTTTGAGGATCAAAATTGTCAGAAAGTCGCAAAAATCCATGTGATGTATCAAAGGAAAGGGAATTTTAACCAAAAGCTAAATATACTGTTTCTTTTAAAAAATGTTAAATTGTTGGGACGTCAGGGCCTAACAACTGGGTCAAAAGTTTGATGAAACCGCATAAATCGATGAGGGGTATCAAATTACAGAAAATATTATCCAAGATCTGACAAAAAGGATCAAATTTCTTATTTACAAAAATCCAGCCAGACATCAGAATAAAGGGAATTTAAACCCAAATCCAAAAGTAGCGTTTACCATTAATATTTGTTTTAACTTTTTGGGCATCACGGGCCAAAAACGGAACTCTAAGAAAATTGTAAGAGGTTAAGTGGAAGATCTTATAAAGAGAAATTTTATTCAAAACACAAACTCGGTATCTTAGTCATTTGACAGAATTAATATATCTCTGTGCTCAGTAGTGTAATACTATAATCACAGAGAGAGAGAGAGAGAGAGAGAGAGAGAGAGAGAGAGAGAGAGAGAGAGAGAGAGAGAGCGAGAGAGAGAGAGAGAGTGAGAGAGAGAGAGAGAGAGAGAGAGAGAGAGAGAGAGAGAGAGAGAGAGTGAGAGAGAGAGTGGAAGGGGGAGAGTAACATTGTAAGAATTAGCTAAAATAAATTTTCGCGGTTAAAATTGATTTCGTTTGTTTCATATTTTAGTGTAACATTTAGCTCCTATGTTCTCAAAAATTAAAATTATTAATACCGGATGCGGAACAGTACCAAATACACTGCAAACATCTTTCACTGCTCACAGGTGTGAACATCAATAATAAACATTGTAAACTCTAATAATGGGAACAAAATTATTAAAAGAAAATAGTAAAAACTTAGAATTCATAAATTTGCTTGTGACAGTGTGCTTTAACACACTGATTTAAGAGGACCTGAGACAACATCATAAATTTCTTCATGTCGGCTTCTCAAACTATGACTGAATAAAAGTGGGAAAAATTCTGAAAAACGTTCATTTTGCATTATTTCAGATAAGATAGTTACACATTATAGAAATTATTCTCTTAATTTACTATTTATTAATACTATTTATTTATTCATGAATTATTATAACATGTTATTTAATAATATGAATTATTATGAATTTCAGATTTTATTGTATATTTCTGTTTGTGAATATTAGTTTTCCTTATTTTAAGAATGTTCAAGTTAGACTTGAGTATTTTAAGAATATATTTTTGTTCGTGCTTTTATGGGTGTGTAACAAGAAGACAATAGAGACAGGCTTTTAAATTTTATTTTTAAAACTTGTTTTTACTTAAATTAAAGAACAGCGAATATTAGCAATTTAAAATAACTAGACCAAAACTAAAAACTTGTAAGAGTTTAAGGAAAAGCAAAATGTATTTATTACTTTGACAACTAAAATGGCATGTTCCTAATCTTGTGCATGTTATATGTAAAGGCCAATAAAATTATAAAACACACATGGTAATAATAAAAGTAGAGTTTACATAAGGACCAATTTATGTGTACCCTAATTATTGATGGAATAAAAAATATAGATTTTGTGTACAAGCTCTCAATTATCTGGAGGGGTCGCAGGTAAATCAGCAACACTCTGCAGAACATGTATCCTTGGAGATTTTGGAGAAACAGATTGCCGTGTCAAGGTCTGGCTCTTTTGATTAATAATAAAGCGTTGTATTTCCCTGAGGAGTTCACATTCTAATGGTTCTGCAACTTGCTACGCAGGCTGCCCTGATTGTTTTGACCACCATTAATTTATTGTATTTCCTTGTTCTTTATGTTACTCTTTTTACGTAACTCTATATTCTGTTTTAGAGGTAATTAAATATCCTGACCTTTTGAAATGTATGTCCCTAATACTTGCTGACATAATTTTAAAAAGTTGAAATCCAAGTTTAGCGTTTGGCTTAAATAATAAATTACTTTTTACAAATGCAAGAATCTGTGTAGCTAAGTATCTAAGTATACGTGAGAATGTTTGTAAGAATCTAAAAATAATCTGATTTATCATATCATATCTCGTGAACATTTCAAACAAACCTATCTGGAGTAGGCCTACATTTAATTCCAGAAAAACGTAGTTTTGACGAACCAAACTATTTCACATAGATTGCCAGTAACATATGCTGGATACAGAAAAAGAATTTATTAACTGTCTTAACTACACCTTTCACAGTAGACAGTTTACCAACGTTTACAATAATTGTCACACGCAAAATTATTTACGACATTACGGACTGCGTACGTGTTTACATGATTAGCCGTAAGAAATAATACGCGTAGCCTACGTGCAGTTTGTCACGTACTTGCTGGATCAAAGGCGGCTAGTAATGTCTAGAAATGTAGAGCTATGTCTAGTAATTTGCAGCAAACACAAAGTCATTCTACATATTTAAGACACGCCCCGATGAATTTAGTGACAAGTGAAAGTTTCTAGTTAACATTATTTCATGAAAATGATCTTGACTGTCTTTTGAAAGTACCGTGCGTCTGTAGTTCACCCATTGTAGTTCCGTGAACAAGCCCTATACGGTAAACTATATGCGGTTTTACTAGCTGTTATATTTGTCGATAGACAGTGAATTACTTTCACAAGATATTAAATGTTATTGAGTAAAGTAGTGAATTTTATTTATGTTGGTTGCTTTATGCTAAGTTATTTGTTACGTATATAAACAACTAGGAGAATCATTGACATACGAGTATTATTACTTTCGAGAAGTTACAATAAAATTGTTATTATAAAATTCTATGAGTTCTATAACACAGGGGAACAAAAAAAATTTTTTGTCTGTTGCATGAGATTTTTCAACTGTTTCTCAAAAATACATTTTTGGCATCGTCGATTCCAAATATGAAGTCAGTTTTCCTGTGCATGCTCTAGTTTTCATGCAATATGAGTTTTAATTACTGTTGCAGATTTTGGTTTTTACGCTGAATGTTCTAGTTTTCATACAATATGATTTTCAGTATTGTTACAGATTTTTGTTTTACACTGAAGTTAGGGGACAACAACAACAACTACTACTACTCCTCTGACCATACTAACTGGATACTACCTGGATACATAACACCTCTACTACTAAAATATTCTGCCCATAAATGGATCATTTGTGTGGATCTTAAAATGGTAAACTTCCTACTTGGACAACAGAGAGGTTTCACGAAATATCCTTGCTACCTGTGCATGTGGGATAGCCGTGCTCGGGAGAAACACTGGACACAGAAGGAGTGGCCCGAACGTGAAACTCTCGAAGTAGGGATGCCAAATATTGTGAATGAACCTATTGTCAGCCGAGACAGAATCATCTTCCCCCCGCTTCATATCAAGCTTGGCTTGATGAAGCATTTGTAAAGGCTCTGAATACTGAAAATGAATGTTTTCAACACATTGTTTCTGCTTTTCCTGGTCTGTCATTCGACAAAATAAAAGCAGGTGTGTTTGATGGTCCTCACATTCGATCCCTTATACGTAACAAGGAATTTGTCAGGAAGATGGATCAAAAGGAGAGAGCAGCATGGATGTCTTTTGTAGCAGTTATTAACAACTTCCTTGGTAAGAAGAAGGCAGTAAACTATGTACTTCTGGTTCAAAGGATGCTAAAGGCATTTTGCGATCTTGGATGCAACATGAGTATTAAGATGCACTTCCTGAATAGCCATCTTGATCAATTTCCCGAAAACCTTGGGGATGTTAGCGATGAGCAGGGGGAACGCTTCCATCAAGACCTGAAGACAATGGAAGAGCGTTATCAAGGGCGATGGGACACGCACATGATGGCAGACTACTGCTGGAGCATCAAACGAGACCGTCCTGAGCAAGTCCACAAACGCAAGAGCTACAAGCGCAAATTCTTGCCTGAATGAGTTTTGCATGCCCTCTATGTCACATTGCTGCATTAATTAATTAACATCTTCCATCTGTATGTACATATCAATGCTATAGTTAAGAAAATTATATGTTTGTATTTAATAGTGTTTTATGTCATATTTATGCTCAAAATAAGTGATTTTATTCCTTTGCATTTCAAAACTGTATGCATAATTGTACGCCATTGCATGTTTTTGTGTTTAAATGGCTTATATTATCACCACGAAGGTGATTAAGATAATATCCCACATTTGTAAGTTGAGATAAATGCTGAAAAATTCGAAAATTTTACATTAACGTGAAAAATTGTTAAAAACGAATTGCAAAAAAACTGTAGCTTACAGAGAAAAACTAACTTCAGGTATGAAATCAGCGCACCCAAATTAGTTAAGAACAAGTGTTTCTATCAATGCAACAAAAATTTTGTTCCCCTGTGTAATGTATTCCAAACCACGCGAGGCTCATAACTATATACTTTATAACCTATTTCTAAGGCTTTCACAGCCGGCGTCATAAATATTGAAACTAAGATCCGGGCTATCGGGCCGTGCTCTGCTTTAGTTATCATTCTGACGGCTGTTGTTATCAGACGTTTGGCCTCACCTCTTGAGGCTACCTTCATTGAAGCACGGTTTTAATACAATTGACACGGTGTGTGTCAGTAACCTTTGTCACAGTGCTGTGGTCACTAACGATCACCGTGCCAGTCATATTAAAACCGTGTTCCACTGAAGATGGCCTCCAGAGATGAGGCCGAAACGTCTGGTAACAACACCCGTCAGAATGATAACTATAGCAGAGCACGGCCCGATAGCCCGGATCTTAGTTTCAACAGTATACTTTATGACAAATCTCTTACTGTTGTCAATAAAATGTTTGGGCTTGGCGCATGGATTACATTCTGTCTAACCAGGCGTTACTAGTTTGATGTACTGTAAGTCACTCATATAAACTTTTATAAAGTTTATTTTATGTTCATAATATTGTAAAGTGTTATCTCTTTTGATATTTTCATAATAAATATCCAGGAACTAATTTTCAACCAAAACAAACTCACATTCTTATCAAACTTGTTATTTTTTAATTAACTTGAGGACTTGAAGTAAACGTCTCGTAATTTTATATCAACACTGTTAAAGTTATAGTGAACACTACAGCAGCAGCAAGCTGTAGTCACTTCTCCATCCTCGTTACCTTACCCAATTGTTAGGCGTTTAAAATGTTTCCAGTGGTTATCTGTCAGTAACATTAAACACAATGTAAAGTATATCTCAATAACACACAACAAGAAATGTTAATGTATATGTCAGATAGTTTTGAAATACTAATACCTGGAAGATAGTACCTTCCTCCTGGGTTGACTGTAGACTGGTCCTCACAGATCCCTGGATTGGAAAAATTGGATGAAACGATGTTAACTGCTAACGCAGCTCTTAATCTCTCTGGATGGTGAAGAAACGCAGAGAAGTGACTCTGTTGGCGTACAACAGTACGGGTAACAATGGAAGGCCAATAAACATTCCTGGTGAAGCAAAGCATTATCCAACGGAATCAAGTTAAGGCATATACGGGTTGTTCCTGAATCGGCTTAAACTGGGCTACTGCAGGCGTGATTGTAGTACAGTAGTAGTCATTACGGGTGTTATACTGAGATGTTGACAGCAACGGAAATCTATAACACATTATATCTTCCTTGCACAGACTTGGATGATTTTCAAATGCTCTATAAGGGGAAGAGTAAATATTAAGCGAAGCGAAAAATAATCCCCCATTCGGATTCCGGGAGGAGACTATCCTCAGGTGCATGGAACATCCGTTCAATTAACAAAAGTGGAAAATTACAAAATTTAGTGAAGTGAAGAGAAATGCAATCAACATCCTCGAATTTAATGAGGTGAAACACGAACTTAGTTGCGAAAGTCGTAAAACAATATTATGCGAGAAGAGTTTTAAAAATAGAAGAGCTTAATGATAAAATGTTTATGCTTATTATTTAATTTAATATTACGAATGTGTAATTATACTAAAGAAACGCACTTCCGGAAAAAATTATTAAGCTTCTTTTCTCATTATCAACATCTCGAAGATTGGTATCTCAATATGATATAAAATAAGTCATATGTCGGAAAATAAAATTGATTTAATGTATAAATATGTGTGCACATGGATGCAGTCAGCACTAGCTTGCAATACTCGTTTGCAAGGTAATGTGTAAAATTTGAATCTATTTCCGAATAACATGACGAGTATATGGTTTAAAAAGTATATACTTGAAAAATCCGGGAATTCCGAGAATCCAAATCGACTATATATTGCAAAAACAGACACTCAGAAATAGCATAAAAGACGTAAAGACTTACCCATGACAGATATAGATTCTAATTATAATAGGCTATCTCGATTGCGTAAAATTTAGAATGTAAAGAGGGACGAAGGAAAGAACAATGTGGAATTTAAACAAACTGGAGAATAAAACACATCAAGGCAAGGAGCACCGTTAAAATGAAACCACGTAATAATCATGTGGGATAATATGAAAAATGGAATAAATGGTCTCCTTGAAAGGGATTAGAAAGAAAAGATTAAAAAATTCGATGGATCTCGGATGATATATTACATAAAATGAAAGAAAGACGGAAGTGGAAGAATCTTAACACTGAAGATGGCAAATTTAGGGAAGTTCCCAGGTACGGGCCTCAAGGAGAATGAAGAATATAGTAAGGTTGATTTTATAAGAAAAGAAATAGCGTAAGAAGAAAATTATTAAACAATATTAGGAAAATGAAATCACAATGGTTAGGACTTATGTTAGAAGAAGCTGTCTCTTTGCATTGTAATAAAAGGGAAGATAGGGGGAAGAAGAAAAGGGATGACGTGAGATAATGAGTATTAATGACACAAGTGAAGAAGATCTTATAAGGGTTCTTATAAAGTGGAGGTGGATGTTCAGGTTCTAAGTCGTCGATATGTCGCAAGACAGAAGATTTTAAGGAATTAATAAGTTATTTTTACATATATTTGAGTAGTTTTAAAGAGCCATATAAAATGTTAATTTTTTTATAATAAATAAACATTGTTTGATAATTACGGTGCCTGGAATCTAAATAATTATAAAATATTTCTGTTGAGTAATAATGACAACGATATTTTAACAAAATATTGAATTCACCAAACTTATCTCACGTGGAGGCCTGCAGTGGCTTATAGGAGCCTACTAGTAGAGTAGAACAGAAGTCTTGTAGCTAGAAGATTTCTTAATCTCGCCACTTAATACATTCTTAAGTGCATGTTTACTTAAGATTACGAATGTGTAATTCTACTAAAAAACCACACTTCCGAAAAAAAAATTATTAAGCTTCTTTTCTTATTAGCAATATCCCTTATTATCAATATGACACAAAATAAGTCACATGCCGGAAAATAAAATTTATTTAATGTATGAATATGTATGCACACGGATGCCGTCATCACTAGCTTGCAATACTCGTTACCATGGCAATTTGTCAAATTCGAATCTCTTCCCAAACCAATTACTTTTATTAAACAATTTGTAAACATTGAATATCTAAAGTACTCCTTTTTATAAATAAATTATAAAATTATTAAATTAGGAAACCATTTTTTAAATAAAAAAGACAATTTCAACAACAAAAGAATAATGGATTAATTATTGTACTGATACTATCATTTACAATATGAAATGCACTTATTTGCGGCCAACTTGTTCCGAGTTGGAGGCGTCTGACATGTTGGAGATCATGTCAATGCATAAGTCGTACAAGCGTTTTACAACAAAATTTATCTGCCTTATAACGTGAGAATATTTAGTCCGATTTCAGCAACAAGCATGATCAAATGAAAAAGCAAAGTTACCTATAAATCTTAAATTTTTTCACTTTACAATTTATCATTTTAAACGGTTTCTGCAATAAAAACCAACAGTAATATCACTTTTCCTGTTATAAATTAAGTTACACAAATCGTTCAATTTTAAAATTAATATAAATATAAATAAGTAAACTTTTCTTTGATTTCAATGAAAGTTTCTTAAAATTTAAAGCAATTAATATGTAAAGGTGTAACAAATAATGAAATTAAGAAAGTAAGCTATAGAAATTTAATTATAAAATATATTAACAACAAATTGAACGGTGTAAGCAGTAGATAGTTGATTGATATATACTTTAATTTAGATATTTGTGTCAAATGAGAAGGCCTATGTGAATATTATTAAAGAAATGTTTACAATAATGCAGGTCGGCCATAAGTCGCTAGTCAAAAATGTTTTTTTGATCACTTCTAGTAATGAAAGATTTTGTAAGGTCATGAACTAGACACAATTTTAAACATTTCCGTTGATATTTTGATTCTTTTTTCGAGGATAGAAATGTACTGTCGCTATCTGGCCATGTATACTGCCAGTACTTGGGCCTAATAATAATACACATAATACTAAATGTTAGATGTTTAGATGTAAAAATTTAAAATTATTCTTATTAATATAAAAATAATGGCTCCCATGTATACCACCGAAGAAGCTTAGGAGTAAGGCAGGGTAGTAAGGGGCTGCCTTATGTGAGCCATACGTCATACAAAGAAGGGAGTGTGGCCAGCACTACGCTTCAGCCGCCCATTATTATCCCCAGAATGTTATCCCAGGTACTCATTTTCAACAGGCTGAGTCGACCTGGGGGCTGAAAAATGCACCTTGATTTTATGGTGCGGGCCCGGGAATCGAACCCGGGACCTCTAGATTAGTAGCCAGGTGCCATATATTCTTATTAATATAATAATATATGTGTAATAACTATTACGATTCTTTATGTAACACACACAGGCGCGTACACACACACACACACACACACACTCACATATTCAAAAAGAACTTTCATATGTGCATTGTTTCTGTATCACCCGATACAGATCCCCATTATGACAATATGTTTTCTCAAAGCGTCAACATAAATGTTTTAAAATTTTCTCTATTTAATGACTGAATCTAATATAATATAAAACATAATATAATAATTTACAGTCACTACTAAACTAAAGATAATTCTATCGACAAGTGACTTACGGTCCACCTGGAGTAACAAAAGGAAGACCTATTGAGTTCTCCGTCAGTCGTGGATTGTATTTAAATTGTACCCTGTGCACGTCAAAAGTTTTGACCCGTCTGTTTTTGAACTTTGAGTATTATTTTTATTAGCACAAAAAATGTTTCATCCTGGATAATTTACAAAAAATAACGATAACAAACAATCATAAACTTTTTGTCAGGTAATCAGATGATAGTAAACAAAGTAAGATAAAGTCAGAAACTAAGAAAGTAATAATATACACCACATTGATTTGTTTACGAAATCACATTAGGATAATTAATTTTTTGAAATAAAAATGTTAAAGTCGTAAGTTAAATAATACCAATTGTGTCTTACAAATTTTTGTTTAGAAGTCTAACTTATGATCAACAGTTCGAAATTTTTCAATTGAAGCAGTTTATTACACCAATTAGTCTCTGTTAGGACTACTGTCAATGCACAGACACAAAACTCCACAGTTAAGCTAAAAGAATTTTTAAGCATTTTAATCAAAGTAACTTATGGCATAAATACTGTACACGATTCGGCAAATTCGGCAAATATACATTAAATTGAACATAAAAACTAAGCTATATATTTGTGAAAAAAAGTTATTCTATAATTATCCAAAGGACTTAAGTACGACTCACGTCGTCTCTTGAAGGAAAACGGCATCCCAGATAAAGTTGTAACAAGTTTGATGAACGCTAGCACAGTAGTTCAGCAGCCACTACACCCACTTGACGTGAACAAGTTACAAACTTTTCAGACTTGTGTGAAAACTTGTGAAAACTCATTATTTCAACAGCGTGCTTAATAAACCGCGTTACCATTAATGTAGGCTTTTGCTTTACTTATTGCATGTTAATTTTATAACTAATAATATTAAGCTATTTTAATAGTATACATTTTATTTATTTGTGTGTGCGTGTCTACTTGTGAATAATTATGATATGCGTAATATGGTATGTTACGATTTACTGCATAAGTACTACCAACGTACTCGTATAATACATATCAATTAGACGTGTTACTCACTCTTCTATTAAAATTATTATAAATTATATCATGTTACTAAATATTAAAAATAAATTTCAGTCTAATTTAAATATTAAAATGTTTTAAGATAAACGCTTTCAAATGATCAAAAGTGAATTGTATCGTAAGATATCGTATTCAGCGAGAGACTATTGGTGTGTGTGTGTGTGTGTGTGTGTGTGTGTGTGTGTGTGTGTGTGTGTGTGTGTGGGTGTGTGCGTGTGTGCGTGCGTGCGTGCGTGCGTGCGTGCGTGCGTGCGTGCGTGCGTGTGTGTGTGCGTGCGTGCGTGTGTGCGTGCGTGCGTGCGTGTGTGTGTGTGTGTGTGTGTGTGTGTGTGTGTGTGTGTGTGTGTGTGTGTGTGTGTGTGTGTGTGTGTGTGTGTGTGTGTGTGTGTGTGTGTGTGTGTGTGTGTGTGTGTGTGTGTGTGTGTGTGTGTGTGTGTGTGTGTGTGTGTGTGTGTGTGTGTGTGTGTGTGTGTGTGTGTGTGTGTGTGTGTGTGTGTGTGTGTGTGTTCTTTTATATCCGAAAGTAAAAACTATTTTACAATTTTATATTTTTGCAGCGGTACGGAAAAGAGTTGTAATGCATGAGAAAGGTAATAAGGCATTTGAAATGCGAAAACTGTATATGAAGATTGCATATTATGTGATAACACAGTTTTTTTTTTTATTTAGGTATGAAGAAATGGAGCTTTTAAGAAAACGTAAACTTCCCTAACGTAAGAAAATGAACTGATCATTCTCGTAGTAAAGCTACAAAATAATATTCGTTTTACGGTATGCGGTGGGAGCATATAGACGTTTATTGTATGCCATAACCAGAGAGACGCCATAACCGCACCCTTATTGTCGCCTTGCCTAAGCCACGAATCGTTCAAATCTTTTGGACTTTTACTGTCTTTTAAGTCGTTTATTTACAAAATAAAATAGTGCGTCGAAACCAGTCTGAAATATAAAAGATTTTTTATCAATTTTGACGTATAAATATTAATGGAAGTTACCGTACTTATTTCATCTAAATGATAGTAAACCTAAACGTCACCTTTCGGCAACCGGTGTATTCTGTAAATAAATTACGGAAAAATTATTTATATATACTTCTATTTAAAGAGTCAAGAACTGAACACTCTTCCGAATGAACCAGATATTGTGAAGGTTATAAAACGTGGTAGACTCAGGTGGGGCGGACATGTGATCAGAATGGTGGAGAATTAAATACCCAGAAAGGCATTTACAGAACAGATCTGTGGCACCAGGATAGTTGGTAGACCCAAACTACGTTGGAAGATGGTGTGAATTATGATGCGCCCCATAACCTTAGGACCCGGAACTGGAGAGCAGCTGCCCTTGTTTGGGACAACTGGCGGAGGCTGTTAAAGGAGGCCTTGACAATGGGTTGTCGCGCCGCTGAAGAAGAAGAGACTATTTAAAGAGCAGTTGAATATTACAGAAATTATATTAAACATGTGATTCAACTTACGTGTTTCAATGTTAAAGCAAATAAGGTCAATAAGTTCGGAAATGATATATATGAATACCGCGTTTCCTAACTTTTACAGTCAAATATTAACGTTAAAAAATCTAATGTCTAAGAACGTTTGATTAAAATGAACAAACGAAGGAAGCTGTCCACATTGAAAGTGAAACTGTTTTATTTAGATAGTGGATTTTTATCTACAGAAGTGATCTTATGGAGTTTGATCTTCCACAAACAAATACATAATACTTTAAAATTCAATTAACAACACACATTTGTTATTTGGAAGTAAGTCAGTGATAGTAGTGTACAAACGCCGTCTTTTGTAATCGTAGAGACGAAAATTTCCAAACTCTATAATAGTCAGGTGTGCGTATATTGTCAGGAACACAAAATTATCTCTGTCAGCCGCAAAACTTGCAAAACCGCGTTTTTTGTACTTCATGTACTACAGACCGAAACAAGGTGCGAATGCCAATAAATTGTCAGAAAAGTTTTGAAAACACTGTATACATCAACAATCGTGTGGTAGTCGGCTGTTATATTCCTACGTGCAATATACGTCTAAAGTAACCGCGAACATGAAAACATTTGCTATTTTCTTTCTTTTTTTTTGTAAAAATTTACAAAATAAATTATTGGATCTAAAAACTCATTTGTTTCAACCAACACTTGAAACTGCGAATAAGAGAAGCCGTGACTCAGTACGTTCTTTAACGCGAATGGCAGTAAACTGATTACCGATTAGATTGTACAGCACCTAAGACACCTATGGAGCGCACCTTAAACTTCGCAATATTCATAGAAAAAACTTTTTGAGTTGTACTTTAATTTATTTATTTTTTATGTATTTAATTTCTTTCGTTCAATAAATGTTGCAAACGTAACAAGACTTTGCGGACACTGAACCTTTGTGTTGACGTTATTAAGTTACAGGTACAACAAAATGCATTACCAGACTACATTGCATCCGCTTTCCTCTTAAACAGGGGCTCAGTAGGCCTATATCAGAAATTATACTGCCTTTAACAATATGCTATTGCATATTGCATTGGTTCACTATGCTGGTGGAATATTGAATTATTTTATAAGGAAAACACAGCTAACTTTATATGAACATAAAATTGTTTTAAGCTTTCGATTAATTTTATAAACACCTTTGTAGTCTTCCCATCGTTTTGTATCAGTACTGAGATTTAAAATCGGTAATCTTTGTTAGCAAGCCTAATTAGTTCGCCTTGATAGATGATTTAACTATAAATTAAATAGCTTTTTACAAAATGAATAAATAATTTTGTCTTTCAGACAATATTAATATTTTTCTTACAGTTTTCAATGAAAATAGATTTAGGCCTACTACTTATTTTAAATTCTCTGTTTTTCAATGGAAGTTCATATATATTTTGTAAAAATCTTTCTTTCAGTTTCCTCTTTCCCATTTTTATATTAAATTCCTGCTGGCCTTTGATTAAATTAGTATATTTTAAATACATTTAGACTCCGTTTATTTCTTGATTACTTTTAGTGCTTCACTTTATATTTATGGTTTAGCAGGGGTTACCAAATTTTCATAATGAGCTGAATATTCTTTTAAAGAAACTATTTAATTAGGCGTCTCACTTTGGGATTCACACCTAAATTCAAACACAAGTAGGAAGGCCGTAGGGTATGGTGGGTGGGAGGTTAATCGTACCAACTGAAGCTGTAAATTAGCTCGGAGAGCGACAAAGTCAGAACAAGTTGTTTGTCTAGGCAGAAACTGATCAAGAATAATCGTACTCATTTTACTTTAATCACAAAGGACATTTTACTTGTGTACGGGCAGGAACATAAAACTCATACACTTTACGCCACACTCGCTAACACTAACAGAATCACAGGACACCGAACCATTTTCACTTGCTATAGTGATTTTTTCTTAAAACATGAAGTTTTTTAGTATTAATATTGTAGCGCAACAAAAATGATAGCATTTATGCTACATAAAAGAAGATTCACAGATTGATAAATAAATTGATACTTAATCCCATAATAGAACAGAGACCCAATTATGACAATTATAGTCATAGACAAAATTAAATAAGAATGCAAGGTAGTGTTGAATAGAATAAACGAACCTGTAAAATAAATAATAGCTAATGATATATGTTTAATGAAAACCAAAACAGAAAAATGAAACAATGACTTAATTTATGGTAATAACAGATAAGAATTTTGTGTTAAAAAAGTATTATATTATGACAAAAATGTTATGATAAAGTTTATGTGATGTTATATCAAATATGTGTTGAGTTCATGAAAAATAATGAAACAAATAGTGTTATTCAATGACTGTCATAGAATGAAGTGTGAGGCAGTTAACCAATGTTCATAAGTTCGAATTTTGTTATATGTGATCGAGAGATCAAGATAAATTTGTTATTAGATGTAGAAAAATAATTGTTTATACAAATGTTAATAATTAAGTTTTGATTGTATGTACGAATTTATATAAAAGGGACTATAGATGCCTAACAGACATAACCACAGGTAGATCAATTTACAATAAAAGGCCTAACAGCCAAAAATACTAAATAAACACTTATAACTTAAAGGTTAGATACATCAATTAATAATAATTAATAAATACACTATGAAGAGCTAGAAAGAAGAAAAAACATTAAGTTAATAATAATATTTAATAAAATTTATACAAATTATAATAATACCATAATGCCATAATATCGATTGGTAAAAAATAATATCGAAGGTGGATTAAATATAATAAAAAAGGAAAAAAACGGAATTATATCAAAAAACCAGTAGAAGATGTGTACAAAATAATAAACCAGCTATCGATAAATTTACATTCCGATAGGACAGCAAATTGACAAAGAATAGACAAAAAAATATATGAAAGAAACACTATATAGTCAAACATGTGGAAGCGGAAATTAATATAGGTTGCTAGGGAAAAATTTAAGAAGAAGATTGTTGATTTAAAAAATAACAAGAATTGCTTTTGAAAAAACTGAACGTGATGATTTAAAAAAACCCAAGAAGAATATATTGAATCGTAATATTCAAAATCAAGAGATACGATTATAAAAAAGATAAAATTCCAATGACAATACTTACATCTATCACTAACACAGATTAATAAAATAACGATACATTATGAAATAATAATCGAGAAGAAATCACTGAATTCTACAAGAAGAAACTTGGACTGTCCCATGTCCGAAGGGAATTGATGAAAAGTTAATCAAATATAAAGAGTTAACAATAACACAAATCATAATATTCACAACACCAGAAATTATAACCTTGCAAATACACGGAACAACACTAACTGCTTCAACCGAAGGAAGAACCTATTTGGATCCTGGCGGTGCAGAAGAAACATCAATCGTGCTGTAAACAATTCAGAAGCTGTATTCCGAATTGGACAGGACAAGATTTACTTTTATTAAACTGAAGAAAGAAAACTGTACTTCATAATTGACCAGAACAACGAATTTAGCGATCAACCGCCTACGTGATTGGCGTCGTTAGAGTCTGGTAAAATTATATTATATTAATCATACTAAATACACAACACATAATTTTTGTAAATCTTGCATTCTTATTATGTATTTTTAGTCTTCCCCACAGTTACAAGAACCTTCACACCCTGAAATAAATAAAATACAAATCAAATATAATATATAACCAAATATAAACAAAGGATTAAATAATCAACAATCGATACCTGAATCTATAGTACCAACATATTTTAATTAGAATATATCTGAGTTAATGTGAATTGAATACACAAATAAAGAACCTTTATATATTTGTCACACCTTGTTATTTGGAGTATGGTTTAGTGAACTGGAACAAAAGTAACTGAATAAGTAGAGAATAAATGGTTAATACAAACATCGAATAACCTATAAGTTTCGTTGAGCCGATACTACAGCGCTTATAGCGGAATTATCTGACACCAAAGAGGGAGCGTAAAAATATAAAATTAGACAGAACTCTCTTCAAGGCATAATAGGGTTGGATGAAATTGTAGAATAAATCTTAAGTTATTTAAGTTCTAGGCACACTAACACTGATAATTATTAAAGAGTTAAGTTAACATTAATTGAGTACATCCATATATTCCACAACCCCAAATATTTCCGAGAATTTATACAATTAAATTAATTCAACACAATTGACAAATACAACAGTGGGAATTTAGACCGTACGTATCCGATCTAGTACAAATTGGCGCTCAACTTGTGTAGGGCTTAAGTTAAGTAACTGTAACCATATTAATATTACTTAACCAGAGCAGGCAACTGTGGGAGAGTAAACATGCATACCAGAGGTAGATCAAGGATTAGGGCAGGAGAAACGGAGAAGGAAATAGATGAACAAGAACAGGAAATAGAACTAATAACAGACAGTGAAATGGAACAACAGACAGACGAAATAACGGAAACTGAAATAATGGCAGACAAGGAAAGGGAAGTAATCGAAGAAGTTGCCCAAGGGGATCAACCAGATAAGCCCAACCAAAAGGAAGACTTGAGTATACAGGAAATGCTTAAACTACTATTGGAAAAATCAAAGAGACTAGAGGAAAAATACGATAAAACAAATGAGGAAAATAAAGAAACCTCAAAACAAATGAACGAAAGATTAAACCAAATTCACGAAAGGTTAGATAGGAATGATGAGGGTGTAAAACAAATGAAGGAAGACATCCTACAAATACATGAAGAGAATTTAAGGCAGATTAATGAAAAAATTGAGAATCTTCATGTGACAGTTAACCAGAAGGTGGACCAAAATAATGAGGAAAGAAAATTAGAAATAGGCAAAACAAATGAAGGGTTAGAAAAAACTAACGAAACAATAGTACAGGTTCGTGAAGAATTACAGAATAAAATTAATGACACAAAAATTGAGAATAAAACATTGGTCGAAGAAATCCAACAGGAAACTGTCGAAAAATGTGAGCAAATTAAAAACGAAGTACATCAGGTACGGGAAAAGAATAAGGAAGGTATTAAGCAAATACAGACAGACATGGGCGAACGACTCGAAAGGGTCTATGGCTATTTAAATAATATGGAAGGTCAAATCAATACCAATAAAAATAAAATAGAAGAGATTAGTAGGCGTGAATTACAATTACAGGAGGAAGTAGATTCATGGCGGGATAGGACATGCCAAAATAATCATACAAATAACCATGAGAACAGAGAATCGATTAATTTTCGTAATTATAAGCGCAATCCTATGGAATTTTTAAAGAGATTGGAAGAAGTGGTCATAAGAAATAGAGAGAGTCGCTGGAGTATTATACGAAGCATGATTGATGAAACATTTAAAGATACTTATGATAATTGGTGGACAGCGGTGCGCCCGGATATACTGGACATGACTGAGTTCAAAAAACAATTTAAGGAGAAGTATTGGTCGGAATCGACCCAGAACATGATTAGGAATAATTTGAGTAACGGTCGATACGAAACAAATGTAGGCCAGTCCCCTACTTCATACTTTTTAGGAAAAGTATGTATGGCGCGGAACTTAGAGCCCCGAATTCCCGAAGAATGTTTGGTAATACAACTATCCTATCATTACGAGGAAGGGATAAAAAATGCGCGTATGTGTAGTCAAATCAAAACGATTCCAGCCATGGCCAAATTCTTGGAGAATTATGAGCACGAGAACCAATACCAAAGAAATAGAATGCTAAATCATAAATATCAGAAGTATGATAATAACGCGCCACCAGCCAATTCTCATAATAACGATCGCAATCGACCTGCGCATAACGTTAATACTAATAGAACACAAAATGAAAACACGAATAATAATTCCAGAAACTATAATTATCGCGGCAATAACAATTACAATTATCGTGATAGTCGCAATAATAGAGGAGATGGAGACAGACTACCCAATAATTATAGACATAACGTCAATTATATTTACTCCAGACCTCAAGGTAATCAGCGACGATACTACCCAAGGAGTCACCGATATGACAACCATTATGGCCAATCTCGGCATGAAGACAACTACCCACATGATGGAAATTATAGGATAGCAGAACATAATACGGAGGATCGCACGGAAACAGTACAAAACCAACACAGTAATCAGAATGAAAATAGAGAAGAGGGAGTAAGCCCTCATTTAAACTAATAGAGGCAGTGAAAATTAATGAATACCCGTCACTGAACCGTAATCTTGGGGAACAACGATTAATAAATAAAATTAAGTGTAATCATAAAATAACCATAATTAATAACCACTATTTAAAGAATATCAGGGAAGATTTGTTAGAAGAGGATCAGAAACATGTAAACAGTAATAGTAATAACGAAATCATATATATATCAGCAAAATTCTAAAAGACAGTAAAACCAACTTACAAAAATTATTTGAAATAACTATTATATATAAAACGAATTTAGTATGAAACAAAAATTACTAAATCCAAAAAGAAATATAATGAATAAATTCTAAAATGAAGTAAGGACAACTTATTACCTTATATTTGAACAACTTCTGGATTAACAAAAAAGAAAAAGAATTTATATAAATGAATAAATTCTAAAAAAAAAAAAAATAATAATAAGAACAACATATTACCAATCTTGAAGAAAAATACTTGGAATTTAAAAATAATTTGAGTTGAATACTACCACTAAATTCTGAAATACAATAAGAACAACGTATTATCGATTTTGAAGAAAACAAGAATTATTGTTAAATGTTTATAAAGAAATAATGTGTATAATGAATAACAAACCCCAAGATTACAGAAGAAAACGATAATTATTATTATTATGTGTATAAAGAAATAATGTGTATAATGAATAACAAACCCCAAGATTACAGAAGAAAACGATAATTATTATTATTATATGTATAAAGAAATAATGTGTATAATGAATAACAAACCCCAAGATTACAGAAGAAAACGATAATTATTATTATTATGTGTATAAAGAAATAGTGTGAATAATGAAGAATGAACCCCAAGATAAAAGTTATTACCTCAAACCTACTTATCCAAAATAAAGAAGAAAAAAAAATCTTATGACCTAAAATACATACTACATTGCCACATGATGGAACAATCTCAGTAAACGATTGAATGTAACTAATATAATGTTAAAGAAGACAAGAAGGAAAGAGTATTTATGAACATAATTCATTAAAAAATAAACAGCCAAAATAGTGAAATACGATAAGAAGAAGAATAATTAAGTATAAGGCATAATAATATATTTAGTAAGAAATACAATTATAATGATCAAAACACAACAACTGATTAAAAAATATTGAGATCAGAGGAAAAAAAAAAAGCAAACGAAGAAGATACTTAACATTACAATCTCAACAAAAATGAAAACAAAAATGATTACAATTGATAACTGTCAAAGTCAATATTAACGAATGTTTAAGGAATTAAAATGGAACTACGAAATATGAAGAATAGTAATGAAAAAATATAAATGCAACAAAGAAAAAATCTTTTCCAAAATATTTATTATTAAATGATTAAAGAGATTATTAGGAGATTATTATTATATTTTATAGCTGACTGTAGATGAATTCCAGCAGTACTATATTAAGATGTAGTGTGGGCAGCAGAGTATGAAGCCAAACAGTGCCTCTCTGAACTGTACCAACGCATGTGTTAGGGATTGTTAGGGAAATTAAATATTTAAGGAATATTAGAATAGTTGCAAAAATAAATTCAGTTTCCAAAGGAATAGGACGAAGAAAACAGAAAGAAGCGAGTTGACAGAAGAATAATGAAAAATGCAGTAATTATAGTAATTATAAATAGGAGAGATGTAAAACTAATGTATCAGTGAATAGTGTAGCCAGTTACCAACAAATAATGTGTACAGAAAAAAAAAAATATATCAAGAATCAAGAATGTTAAATAAAATGATGAAATGTTATTAAATAAAAAAGGTACTAGTACTAGTCTAATGAAGTTACATTGAGAAGACCATCGTCAACCATTAACAATGAAATTAAGAAAAGGCATGTGAAAAAGGCAAGTTTATTTGACCTAAACTTCATTCAGGTAAACTAAACTTTTTTAGGAGGGGAAGCATATGTAGCGCAACAAAAATGATAGCATTTATGCTACATAAAAGAAGATTCACAGATTGATAAATAAATTGATACTTAATCCCATCATAGAACAGAGACCCAATTATGACAATTATAGTCATAGACAAAATTAAATAAGAATGCAAGGTAGTGTTGAATAGAATAAACGAACCTGTAAAATAAATAATAGCTAATGATATATGTTTAATGAAAACCAAAACAGAAAAATGAAACAATGACTTAATTTATGGTAATAACAGATAAGAATTTTGTGTTAAAAAAGTATTATATTATGACAAAAATGTTATGATAAAGTTTATGTGATGTTATATCAAATATGTGTTGAGTTCATGAAAAATAATGAAACAAATAGTGTTATTCAATGACTGTCATAGAATGAAGTGTGAGGCAGTTAACCAATGTTCATAAGTTCGAATTTTGTTATATGTGATCGAGAGATCAAGATAAATTTGTTATTAGATGTAGAAAAATAATTGTTTATACAAATGTTAATAATTAAGTTTTGATTGTATGTACGAATTTATATAAAAGGGACTATAGATGCCTAACAGACATAACCACAGGTAGATCAATTTACAATAAAAGGCCTAACAGCCAAAAATACTAAATAAACACTTATAACTTAAAGGTTAGATACATCAATTAATAATAATTAATAAATACACTATGAAGAGCTAGAAAGAAGAAAAAACATTAAGTTAATAATAATATTTAATAAAATTTATACAAATTATAATAATACCATAATTCCATAATATCGATTGGTAAAAAATAATATCGAAGGTGGATTAAATATAATAAAAAAGGAAAAAAAACGGAATTATATCAAAAAACCAGTAGAAGATGTGTATAAAATAATAAACCAGCTATCGGTAAATTTACATTCCGATAGGACAGCAAATTGACAAAGAATAGACAAAAAAATATATGAAAGAAACACTATATAGTCAAACATGTGGAAGCGGAAATTAATATAGGTTGCTAGGGAAAAATTTAAGAAGAAGATTGTTGATTTAAAAAATAACAAGAATTGCTTTTGAAAAAACTGAACGTGATGATTTAAAAAAACCCAAGAAGAATATATTGAATCGTAATATTCAAAATCAAGAGATACGATTATAAAAAAGATAAAATTCCAATGACAATACTTACATCTATCACTAACACAGATTAATAAAATAACGATACATTATGAAATAATAATCGAGAAGAAATCACTGAATTCTACAAGAAGAAACTTGGACTGTCCCATGTCCGAAGGGAATTGATGAAAAGTTAATCAAATATAAAGAGTTAACAATAACACAAATCATAATATTCACAACACCAGAAATTATAACCTTGCAAATACACGGAACAACACTAACTGCTTCAACCGAAGGAAGAACCTATTTGGATCCTGGCGGTGCAGAAGAAACATCAATCGTGCTGTAAAACAATTCAGAAGCTGTATTCCGAAGTGGACAGGACAAGATTTACTTTTATTAAACTGAAGAAAGAAAACTGTACTTCATAATTGACCAGAACAACGAATTTAGCGATCAACCGCCTACGTGATTGGCGTCGTTAGAGTCTGGTAAAATTATATTATATTAATCATACTAAATACACAACACATAATTTTTGTAAATCTTGCATTCTTATTATGTATTTTTAGTCTTCCCCACAGTTACAAGAACCTTCACACCCTGAAATAAATAAAATACAAATCAAATATAATATATAACCAAATATAAACAAAGGATTAAATAATCAACAATCGATACCTGAATCTATAGTCCCAACATATTTTAATTAGAATATATCTGAGTTAATGTGAATTGAATACACAAATAAAGAACCTTTATATATTTGTCACACCTTGTTATTTGGAGTATGGTTTAGTGAACTGGAACAAAAGTAACTGAATAAGTAGAGAATAAATGGTTAATACAAACATCGAATAACCTATAAGTTTCGTTGAGCCGATACTACAGCGCTTATAGCGGAATTATCTGACACCAAAGAGGGAGCGTAAAAATATAAAATTAGACAGAACTCTCTTCAAGGCATAATAGGGTTGGATGAAATTGTAGAATAAATCTTAAGTTATTTAAGTTCTAGGCACACTAACACTGATAATTATTAAAGAGTTAAGTTAACATTAATTGAGTACATCCATATATTCCACAACCCCAAATATTTCCGAGAATTTATACAATTAAATTAATTCAACACAATTGACAAATACAACAGTGGGAATTTAGACCGTACGTATCCGATCTAGTACAATATGGATGTTAGGCCTACATCTTCACATACTGTTTAGAAGTCAATTAGACATGTACCGGATTGTTGTAGCTGAGTCATGATATATATAGGTCGTGTCATACACCTGGATTATGTAATGCATATTCGCAGACAAATATATATTTTTAAACGAAGAATAATTGTTTTTCTTCTGACCGTATGTTCATTTGCAACGTAGTTCACGTAACTGCTGACCTTAATACGTATGCCACAGGAACGTCGTTTAGCCGTCTGAAGAGTTTATAGGTCTACTCTCTGAACCATACTCACATAAGCGTGTTGGAACTAAGACGACATTACAACAAGACAAAAGAAAATCATATTTTAGACTTGTTACGATATGAAACTCTATTATTTCCTAACATTGCCTTTGTACATTTGTACAATTACGTACCGTTGATTAATCCGTAAATATTTATTTAAAATCGTTTGTTATATTTTGTTATTTCTAAGAGTATTTTGTTAACACAATTACATTTAATTAAACAAAATAGGCTTCAAAATTCTATTTAAACGTCATGAGCTGGTGAAATATAAATTTTGCGATGTAATAGTTATTATTCTTCTAATAATAGCACAAATCGAGAGCACATTTCTCGTCACACTTTGACACTGTCATTCTCCCTTTTCATCCATGCATACACTCACACACACACACGCACACACACATGCACACATACAAGTTACTGAATACATAACACATAGTACACGTAAGCTAAGCAGCAGAAGCATTCACACAATTGTACATGGGGAACATTTCCAGTCACGTGCTGCTACAGAAACATGTACATAATCCAGAGCCGGGGGCGTCTTTGTGCTGTGATGCTGTATGTGTCATATCGTATTGTACTGTCTGTCGGGTAGTGTTCGCCTCCTCTACAGCTTTGCATAATAATCACACAGTACAATATAATATCTGTCAGTTGCCATAATTCGCTTAAAAAATGTTGCTAGTGTACTACATGCACAATATACACATTAAATAATTATAAATAAACGTATGTAAATAAATATGTGCAGTATAAGTACGTATGTTTACGCTAATTATCGTACTATTCACGTCCAGGAATTTATGGGCATTAAGTTACCACATTTCGATATCGACTTTCATTCGAATTTTCACAAATGAGTTTAATAGTACACCTTAGCTTAATAATTTATCATAAAAATTAGTAAGCTCTTAACGGAGTATAAATTTGTTCAAATTCGTATAGGTTTACTTCGGTTTATAAATTTTACTCCATTTTAGCTTATTAATTTAAATTTATTTTTGTCAATGAACAAAATTAAGAAACTGCAATTATTAATGCGGAAATTTCTTAAATACAAGTCTAGTTTAGTTTACAAAACTATGGCAAATACAAAACGTTTAATTAACATTATTTAATTACCGGTCTAACTGATCGTTGTGTGGTACAGTGGAAAACAAAATACAAGACACCAATTACGTCACTAACCACCAGCTTTAATTATCACATTAAACAGTTTGTAATTAACAAGACAATATTTCCATTTATATTTGTCCACACGCAATAACAATGTCTAATAATAAAGCTTCACACAATTATTAACACAATACTACTTCACTTCGACAAACACTCAATCTGCACTAGAGAAAATCGCTCACGTACCTGAACTGACAACCCGGCTGCTATGGCTAGCTTTATATACGCCGCGCTGAGGTCCAGTACAGCGTTCCCTCCTTAACTGCACGCCGGCGGCTTAATGCGTACCTCAAGTGTTCCTGTAACTCACTAGAATCACCTACTTGAACGACGCAACAGCTGCCACACTGGACGGGGGGAGTGGAGAATGTTCTGTGTTGTTCGGTAGGCTTCTCGTAACAGTATACTACATTTGTTCACAGCATGTACCAAAACAATCCATTCTCTTATTACATTTTTCGGTCAGAAATACAAAATTTCATGTACTGTTCAGTTCCAAAAATGTACCTCAAAAATTTATCCATTACTTGTTATGATACTGATTTAACAGTACCACTTGAGTTTTAGTTTAAAAATATTAAAAGTAAATTAAAACGACACTTTATATGATATTTCCTAATTAACTCGGCTGGCCCCTTTTGAATATGTCTGACCGTTTAAGTAGGTTTACGAGATTATATATAACAAATTTTTCAGAAACTAAATATAAAAATAAAACACAAAAGAAATAATTTTTTCATAAACATTTAATTTTCTGTTTACCATGTAACATTATAAAATTAATGATTTGGTACAATTAGCTAAGAACTGTACCACAAACGTTGTTCTTCTTCTTAGAGCACACACATACAGACTCATCGGGCGGCCAACCATACACATACATGTACAATTTATTAGATTTCGCATTAATGTAAGGAATTTTGTTATTTTAACACTTGAACGAACAGGTCAGTAGACATCATCATCATCATCACCATTGGCTCGACAGCTCTTTGTGGGCCCTGCCCTTTTTCGCCATTCTTCTCTATTCATAGCCATATTCTTCCAGTTTCTAGTTCCAAGAGTACTGATGTCCTGACTCATCCCGTCTGCCCATCTCAGTTTTTGCCTTCTAACTTTCCTTTTACCTTCTAACCTTGCATTAAGTATCTTAATAATTCTGCTTTCACAAACACGTATAATGTGTCTAGCCCATTTTAATCTTTTTAATTTATTAAAGGTGGCCACATCAGGTTCATCATACAAATTATAGAGCTCTAAATTATATCTTTTCCTCCAGACTCCCACCTCTTACACTGGACCAAAAATTTGCCTGAGGATCCTCCTCTTATCTAATCTAGGTAGCGTCTACGTCTCTGATGCATAAGTCATTACTGGGCGCACTAGGACCTTATACATCAATATCTTGTTCTTCCTTTCCATTAACTGAGACTTTAGATGTTTTCTGAGGCCCTGCACACAGCTATTTGTGCTGAAAAAGTACGGTTTCGTATTTACACACTAATATTATTTTTACAGGTAAATTCTGAGCAGAGGTAGGTAAAGCTATTTGTACTATTTCGAAATTATAAAATCCTATTTCTAGATTTTTAGGGCCAGTAGACATTACTGCTATTAGTGGATCGACAAGAACGTGTGAATTCATCATACGCTACACTACGATAAAACCATTGCGAATTCGGGTTAAAAATAATGATTTGATTTATTTTTAGTACAGTATTTACTGTACTATGCTATTTGCTGAGCTTTCATTTATGGTAAACATAGTAAATAATTTCAGTAATTTATCTGATGTTATAATCAATAATATTCTATATAAGCCTAATCTTTTTTATCGGGTGATATCCGAAAAAAGGGTACTAAATAAATAATGTTGAAAAGACAAACTGTCACACGTATATTGACCCTGCAAAAGAAAACGATTATCTTTACTATCACCTTTAATTCGGCATTCACGGATTAAGAACATGCATTATAAGAACTGTTTCCAAAAATGATATTAAAGGTGTAATGATCTTTGGATGTAATACGTTAGTAAGTACACCTAAAATAATTAGACATGAAAAAGGTGTCTGGTTACCCTGTGTCAAAAGATCTCATCCGTAGCTTTGACGGATTGTTTTCGGATCAATTATTTTGTGTTCAGAGCAGCGACATGGATGGTGTGTCACACAGTTTTGTGTCATGATTGGTCACCTCAAACGCCACATCCTGCGCTGTCTTCCCTGCCCTCACTATTATCTGCGCGAACCGTTTAATATCTAACTATTTCATTTGTAGATCTGTTGCATACTTACGTTTGTTACATATTTATATATGCTACAAGGTACTGTAGAATGTCAATGAGACATTGTATCATTACAGTGCACATTATGGGGTTTTATAACTATAGCCCCAAGTTGTGGTGCCAAATATAACTATAAATTGTTTTGCCCAGCGTTGTTACGCCAAATGTAACGCTAATTGCCCTAGATGTGGTTTAAATGTAATGATAATTAACTTCTTTAATTATTTTGTTGGTGTTAAGGAAAACTATCTCAAGTAATAGTGTTGTATAATCCATAAGGTTAATCTTGAAATAATAAAAAAACAATGACACATTTATCAGTCTAACCAACACATTTATTACATTTAAATTAGCTGTCATTAATATTAATTCTCTGTGGCTTTTAACATATTATTATCATTAATTATTTTAAACATGATTTTACCAATAAACAATTTATATGCTAAAGTCTCTATATCTCAGGGTTCCTTAGATTTTGTAAATAAGTATGAATAACATTTACATCTAGTTAATTATTATATTACAATATATCTATTCCAAATGGATTCATTTTAGATATGAATAAATATTCTTAATTGAAATGATATATTGTAATATAACTTATTTAATCCTGGTTTCTTCATGCCCCGCGATGGAAGCCAATTTTGTAATATAACTTATTTATTACAAATTATAATTAAATTTATAAAGTGTTGCTTGTTCTGGTATTCTGCGGTAATCGAGCCCCACAAGTTGGACTCGCCAATTTGTAATAATACGATAAATATTAAATATAAAAATAAATAAATAGTTGATGTATGAGAATTGTACTCTCACTATTGTGTGTAGTAATGTAGCTAATGTCTTCTAATCTTCGTTCGGCTCTCACTACTGGTCTTCACTTTTGTAATATATAATGGTAATTGTAATGGTGTTCTGGTATAATATTACCCAGAATAATTTTTATGGTGCGTATGTGTAGTAGTGACGTTCCGCTCTGGGAGACGTCGATTTGGTCATGTTCCTGGATAATGTTGTTATCAAATATTCTAGGTGTATGTTGCTGTTGCAGCAATTTGAAAGGTGATATAAATTTAAAATTTATATTTATACAAAAAAAAATAAATTCTGAAAAAATTGTTTTCGATGTGTTTATATTCTTAAAATTTAGAAATAAATTGAGATTGTTGATTGTAATTATAAATAGGATGGCATGGTGTGTATTCTAGTAATAATCTTCCCTTCTGTAAATTTATTAAAAAGACAATCCAGTTAACTTCAAATTAGGCGCGAACGGCTCTCTTCTTCTTACTCTTGAAATGTAGTAGTTCGCATATACTGCCTTTAAAGGTTGTCGAGTTTTCTTTAATAATTAATGGTTATGTCCTTTTATTAGAGAAATCAAATTCAATTTACTAGATAACAAACGTTTATTCAACAAAATAAGGAATTTGCTCAATTGAAAACAATGTTACCATGCCGTATCGACTCGCTCAGGGCCGGTCGATCTATGAATTTTATATTGGTATTATAAAAATAGGTTCTTTTAACGATTAATTATATAAAAAGCCAGAGAAGGTCAGGGTCATGAAAGTATAACACTTACAGTTAAAAGTCTCAAAATTAAAAATTACAATGTTATTAAATAATATTGAATGTTTGTATATTATAAAATTCGAACCAGTGACGATTCAATGTTCAGTTGGTCAAACTCGCATAGAAGGCTGAGAAGACAAAGATGGCCGCCTGCCGACTGAGTAGGTTGTACGTAGTTGCCTCGACGAATATTTCTTGTAATAAATGCTGCCTTTTCACCGTTTCCTCGTCTCAGCAATTGTGGATCTTCCTTCTGGTGTTAATTGAGTGTTCCAGGTTCAGTGTTTCGTAGTTCACTTTGTTTAAATGTGTGTGATAATGTCTAACTTCACTTTGGTTAAATGGGTTGTAACTAACACTTTTCGTTTCGTTAGTAATAATTATTAGTGATGGTGTTAATTTAATAATTTAGTCCTATATTGTTCTGTTTTACTGTATTTTAATCGTGTTATGGTTTGTGCTCACTGATTCTAACATTTAAACTCAAAATTGAAAAAGTTAAAAATTTTCACTGAAGACTAGGTTTTTATATACCGCACGCCATTTCTGCTTCTTATATAGGTTAATAGGAGCAAAACCTCGTTCAAGTGTTCTCTACCATGTATAATAATTAACTGTGTGGATTTCCTTCATCTCATGAAAATCTTAGCCTATATAATATATTTCAGACATTGTTTAAAATTGCCATAACTTCCGATACACTTTAAAAATGTACATTATGTTCATAAAATAAATTCGTTATTAGTTAACTGTTTGAAATATAAAATACATATTCGTTTTCACTATTCTATTCTACTTATTTTGATAGTAATTAAGTTAGTATTACAAAGTTTTATCAGAAAATCATATTTCTTATATTTTTTGGGAAGGTCGGCCTAAATTTATACTTCCTGTCTTCTAAGTAAATAATAGCCATTTTACCTAATATAATTATTATTCTATAAAATCTGAAATTGTTATAATTGTCAATTCTCACTTATTTTATGGCAATTTAGTATATTAATGATGGTTTTTTCATACAATTCAGTTGTATATGACTCCCCTTATGATAACGTTAGTGAATCTATTTCAGTTTCAAATGGTATTTCTTTATACAAATAAATAATTTTACTCATAGAATGACCATATCTTTAGAAAGCCTTATTTACATAGTATTTAATATGTTGGGTGTATCTTGCCTAAATATTGTCAGTTTGACTGGTTTATAAGATTAGGTTTATTAATTATTCTGCATTTTAACTTTATTATATTGCCTAGATTTGAATTGTGGCTATTTGCAGAATGTTTTACTAATGTAATTATTTTATTTTCTTCTCTGACTTCTGACTCTGATATATTTGATTAAAAATTAGTTCTCTGATCTGGCATAACAGTAATTATAGATTATACAATTAAAATATAACACCCAGATATATAAAACTGGTGTTCTTAATAACATTGTTTTGGTATATCATCTAATAACATAATAAAAAGTATTTCTACAACATTGGAATGATATCTAATTTTAGATAATGCATTCCTAAATTAACATAAACAATAAAATAACAATTATAATACTAATATTTCTTATGACTAACCCTTACTTATGTAAATGCTATATTTAATTGGAACCCAACATTTGGATCCATATATAATTGTTAATACCTTCTACAACTTCATCATAAACAGTTAGTTCTGTAATTCCCCATTTTATAAGATTTATGCCCCCTCTTAAAGTATAACCCTGGCTATCTAAGTTATATTCCATTCTATGGAATGTTCATACAGTTTTAGTAGCTTTTTATTAGTAAAATTACTACTTCATTATCAAAGTAGACACCGTTCACAAAACTTAAAGTTTGTTACTTTGTACTGTTACTCATGCACCTTTCTTAAAGTTTATTAGTTATAATTTGATCACTTACACTTTTCCATGGTGAATTATTACTATATTTACTAGTCTTTTTCTAGTTTTTAATATGAAATATTCAACCATGGGGGAACTGTGAAGATTTGTTCATACACATTACACAATAACTTTTTGAATGCACTAATATTTACTACTGCTAACACTTTTAGTTTTTTGTCAGTTTTACAGTGATATGGTTTTTTAATGTGTTATACTTTCTTTTTTGGGCATTTATTGGTTTTGGGGTTTTTGGGGTTTTTTCCCTATGGGGTTTTTGTTTTATATGGGTCGTCTCACTTCCTTCTTCTTTCTTCTTTAGTTTTAATTTCAGTAATAGTAGTTTTAATTATTCTTCTTTCTTCTGTCTTCTGTATCTTTGATTGTTCTTCTTTCTTCTTTCTTCAGTAATAGTAGTTTTAATTATTCTTCTTTCTTCTGTCTTCTGTATCTTTGATTGTTCTTCTTTCTTCTTTCTTCAGTAATAGTAGTTTTAATTATTCTTCTTTCTTCTGTCTTCTGTATCCTTGATTGTTCTTCTTTCTTCTTTCTTCAGTAATAGTAGTTTTAATTATTCTTCTTTCTTCTGTCTTCTGTATTAGTAGTTTTAATTAGTTCTTCTTTCTTCTCTAGTTTTAATTAGTTTTGTTTCTTCTGTCTTCAGTAGCTTTGATTATTCTTCTTCCTTCTTTCTTCAGTAGTAGTAGTTTTAATTAGTTCTTCTTTCTTCTCTAGTTTTAATTAGTTTTGTTTCTTCTGTCTTCAGTAGCTTTGATTATTCTTCTTCCTTCTTTCTTCAGTAGTAGTAGTTTTAATTATTCTTCCTTCTTCTGTCTTCTGTATCTTTGTTTTTTCTGGTCTGGTTTCTTTGACGGGGTATATTAATTGCCTGCTTCTATCTAACCTGGGTAATTTTGTTATTATTATTTTTAGTCTTCTGGGTTTTTAAATTTGTATTATTATATTATTTGCAGAAATTTTCTTTATTCAACCTTTCTTGTGAATATATTATTAAATAGTGCATTTTAATTGATTCTCATCTGGATATTCCATATATTAGAGCTTTATTAATGATCATTGAGTAATGCATTTGTGTGGATTATCTGTCACGCTACAATATTTATTTTAAAATGTACGTAGTTCGCTTTTAAATTCTAATCATATGACTTTAAATTTAATGTGTACCTTATACGTAAGTTCTTTTAGAAGGACAGACAGGTGTATTGTACGAGTAAATTAGTAATTAGTACATAAAATTTACTGTTGGTACGAATATTCCTGTCTACGGCGGGCTGATGTACTGTGATCCCATCTCAATCTCATTAGGTCCGCTGATTAGCTATAGATCCTCTCCTGACTCCCTTGCATATAGGATCGTTTTGATGACTCATAGTATGGTTCACTCTCGTAGTGGATGATTGATGAACACTTTTAATGACTTCACTCTCACTAAATATATCTGGCTTCTTCCGATATTTACATTAGTGTAAGTACTGTTCACTAGTTCACAATGGTTACTCTCGTTACGATAACTTACAGTTCGCAAACGACTTATTCCGTTTCAATAGCTTATATCGTTAGTAACACATGATACGATTCGATTGTTTGTTTTAACGAGTTACAAAGTAATAAAACTCTAGTTCTCAGTTTCTCTATATTTAACTCCGTTACACAAACTGTTCGTTCATTTTGACTCTACGAAAATTTAGAATAGATTCCGAAACTTTACAGTAGACTCCACGAACATTTACCACCATTTTCCGATTTTTAAGTAGAGACTTCAAAAGTTTAACGTAGACTCCCTGATCAACTTTACAACTGACTCTACGAAATTTACGTAAAGACTCTTTTCGAATTTTAAGTAAAGAATCCTTGATCGCGCTTCAGTTCATTGTATATATTCAATACACATATTTCCCCACTAGTTTTCCTACATTTCACTTTGCTCCGTTTTAATTGGCCCTTCTTGCTTTCTTCTAGGAAAATTCACTTCTGGAAGCCGCCTACCTTTAACGCTGTTCCTGATAGGACACGTTTGTTCTCTCCTTATTTCTGGCTCTGGTTCAACCACCTCTGCCGCGGTCTGTCCGATTATCAGACTCGTAAATATTTCTTGCGTTTTTTCTATGCCATTTAGACAGAACAACCCTTGTGTTCTCTAACGTCCAGCTGCTCTGTTAATTAGTTCACTCACCTCTGCTGTAGCTTTCTTGGTACATCTCTCCTCTCTCTCTCTCTCTCTCTCTCTCTCTCTCTCTCTCTCTCTCTCTCTCTCTCTCTCTCTCTCTCTCTCTCTCTCTCTCTCTCTCTCTCTGTCTCTGGTGTTTCTTATTCCCTTTAACCAGAATAACCCTTATTTTCTTTAAGAGTTCAGCTGCACTTGTTAAATTAGTTCAATCACCTCATGCGTGGCTTTTCTTGGTATTTTCTAATTGTACTCCTCTCTGGCGTCTTTCTATGCCATTCAGCCAGAACACCCTTTAGCTTCTGTAAGCATCCAGCTGTCCCGTTGATTATTGCAATCACCTCTGCTGTAGTTTTCTTAGTATTTCACAATTGTACTTCTCTCTGGCGTTTTTCTATGCCTTTCACCCAGAACAATCCCTTAAATTTCTCCAAGCATCCAGCTGCACTGTTAATTAGTTCATTCGCCTCTGTTGTGTCCTTCTCGGTAACCCTAACCGTACTACCCTCTGGCGTCCAGCTGCACTGTTAGATTTATGATACATCCATACACCTGCACATCGACGTTAAAGGATGTCACACTCTTTTGTGCTAGCTTCCTCTCATAGTTTCTCTACATACATCACTGTCATTTCAAGCGCGGACAGATGGTTCCCCCCTTTTTTTTCTTTTAGCGTTATGGCTATTTCTTCTATCCAGGTCACCTTCACTGCTACTTATTCTGATATTCTACTTGTTTCCGCTTGTCTTCTTGTCTTCTGGCCTTCCCTGTTTTCTCTTGCCAGTTACTTGGTATTCCAGCTCTTGCTTTCTTACGTTGTATTCACTCTTCCAGTTTACTTCCACTTTATTCTGTGATCAGTTTATTAATTTTTCTTCTACAATTATATGCAAATCATACAATTTGACCAATTTATCTTCATAACTTTTCGAAGACTTGTTTATAAATGTTCGAGTTTTTTTAGCGTGATTACCAAACTTTGTATAAATATGGCAACCGTGTGGGTTAGAATTCACTAAAGATAGAACACTGGCAATATATATAGACAATAACGTCGTTGTCATTAGATGTATTAACATTTTTTTAAATTTAATTGTACACAGTGATACAGGGAGACGCGAAGGTATTAGATTCCCCCGATCATTAAAAATTCTTACCAACCGTTATGAATAATACTAACAACGACAGGAAGATAGACTGCCTAGTCGTTGCTGCCACTTCCATTATTACGATTAACACACGAGGCACACACACACGCACACACACGCGCACTCACGTACGCACGCACAGAGTTTAGGCAGAGTTTATAGCCAAGTGGTGACTAAATCGAGTAGAGCACAGCATTAAGCGTAGAAACCGTAAGCGAGATAAAATGTTTATAGTCTGGCGATAGTAGTGAAAGCAGAGAATAATTGCATTATAAGTCACTCTTGTTTCAAGACCCAGAGCTGAATAACTATTGTTACAGAAAAGAATGTACTTGAACTTTGTTATTCGGAAATTTAATCATTTATGTGAAAGTTTAACTATATTTACAGCAAAGACCGGTAGAGACAATTGTCGAAAGACCAGACAACCAAACTCACCTATTGTTAAGATAAATTTTTATTTTTATTTAAAATTTATATTTTTTCCAGCTTTTAAATTGTGATTTCAAATTTAGCTCACAGGCTGCGACATTTTTAATTATAGCTATGATGTAACTATAGACATGTCTAAGGTTTCTTTGGGCGGACTGTTTATCTTGACTCTTCAAATTTTCTCACCTCTAAACTTCTTTTGACATCTTTCCAAATCCACACTGTCGATTATCAAATGCACTTTCCAAAAAAATCCTGTTTTCCTTTAATTTAGAATTGAAAGATAAAAAGGCCTAATATTCCAATTTGCAGCACTTCTGTTGAAGGGTAGAAGAATATGGGTTAAAATCACGATAATCTGAACTTCGAATCTTCCACTTTTAAAATGACATTAGACTACAATAATTTTCTAAATAATTAAGTAACTTCATTAATGACTCGCTGGTTGACACATATGTACTTTTATAGGTTTAATTGTAACCAAGAAAATATAAATAATAGATATTTCATTCTTTGCTAAACTGAATATAGTAATCATTATTAAAGACATGTCGTTGCCGCAAATCCACACTTTCATACATGACTGAATTACAAGATCATTAAATTTTCTTTAAGTTTATTTTAAAACACATGTTATGATCTTGTTTCGTTAGTGTACAGAAATTATGGAAAAATATCATCACCATTATTAGTATCACTAAAATGTCCACTGTTAGTGAATGCTTTCTGAGTATTTCTCAACTCAGGGAGAATAAAATCTCAACAGAGCGAATCACCCCCGCCCCCAAAAACTGTACGTAACCAGTCATACCTGCCATGTTTCAAGGCGGCTGGTACTTAACCAGCCTAACTGTCGCCGTGAAATATTTATACCACTTCAGGTCGACCTACTTAGTGACTATTGCTACCCCTCCTTATTATACGCAAATATTCCCCAAATATGTGGACACGTGTGTATAATAATACTATTAATGAGAAAAGTGTCAAGGTATATTAACTCGTACTACATACTTATGAGATACATTTCGACTCTAGTTTGCATGCTTGTTTGATGACGTAAGTGTATCATGGGGGAGAGGCTTAGTAGAATGCGTGAATATAGTTTTTGTATTGTGAGTGTTCAAAATGCCTTATAATTTAAAACTGTGTTCTGATTGTTTTGTTTATTTAATGTAATTATTTATTAAATCAGTTTGTTATCTATCTATTTTATTTGTTAAAAACACTACATAAAGAATACCAACAAATAATGGTGTCAAATGTACATGCAATTACAAATCGTGGAATAAATCACAGATATAAGAGACTTTTCTAACTAAAATTAAACAATTAATTCAAGATTAAGAGCAAAAAATAGTATAATGTAATCTATTCACACCGAGGCATCAGAGTTTGACGGCATTGGTCGTCGACATTTATAGCACATGCAGTAGTAAATCGCGAGTCAAAAGACGTGTATATCCTTCACAAACTTTTGTTTTTAAAGAAACATCCTCAGATCTATTACACAAAGCATCCCAATACCCAGGCTTTAGAATTTGTGTATCTAGATGTGTTAATTAGACTGACATAGAATGAAGATTTTCGAACGCGGTGAGTTCGGCTATTTGAAGTTGGTATAATAAGTTATGATTTTGAACAAGCTTTGAGTTGACACGTCACCACAATATTTAGAGATTTCGGCGTTCATCTGCAGTAAACCAAGTTCTGTTGCATCTGGTAATGAAGAAGATTAAAGTAACAGGACATAATGAAATTTCTGCTGTTCTATCAAGCTCTCTGAGCTTCAGGACTCGCTCAACATTTTTAACGAAATACTTTTATTATTAGGTAAATTTGATATTTATTCAATTATCAGGAATAATACAAAAACTATTTCTTTAATAAAATAACAATTTAAAACAGGCAATCATACAATAAACACTGAAAATTCAAAACTACTGAATCGGCTTTTTAGCTAAATTTATAGCCATAATGCCTAAATGAGAAATAATTTAATTCTAGGTTTTAAGTTTATGTATGTTTCAATATATATAGACTTGTATCTAGTACTTTTTGCAAAGATGCATAACTCATACAGTATATAAAATTTTTATAGAAACATAGCTATAAAAAGCTTACATAGCGTTTGTAAGCTTACAAACGTTTTGAAGCCAATCCAAAATCTCCAAAGAAGTTGAGACTTATTAACATGACGACAATATTTAGATATAATTTGATATCTGCCAAATTATTAAAAATACTGAGTTTGTATTTTTAATAAAATCCCTCATAACGTGATTTCCCACACACACTTTTACAGTTTACTTAAAATTTTGAGTTGAATGTGTGTCCCATGGTGCCACTAAAGTTAAAAAGTTTCATAGTAAACGGTATATTTGGATTTGGGTTAAAATTCCCTTTAATGTGCCACCGGGTGGA
Source organism: Magicicada septendecula (assembly GCA_034769895.1). Lineage (NCBI taxonomy): Eukaryota > Metazoa > Arthropoda > Insecta > Hemiptera > Cicadidae > Magicicada > Magicicada septendecula. The sequence goes on along the minus strand of CM068367.1, from coordinate 338,133,531 downwards.
GTTTTACAATTAAAAAAATTTTTAATCTGTTTTTTTATGTCCTCGTATCCTACAACTTTCAGATGTTCTGCAATCTTTACATTATATTCAAATTTAGTTAAAATTGTCCTTAATTTGACACGCCACATGTATTTTATCAACATTTTGTTCGTTAGAGCCCTGGAGCACCAAAATGTTGATATTGTAACGAGGAAACCCTCTCGAATTGTTGAGAGCCTTCTTCCACGCGTTTCTACACTAGTCGAGCAGGTGTAGCGTTCCACAAGGTAACACAAAAGTGCTTTCCAGAGTGTTTAAGAGAGTGAAATACGCATTAATCTGGCGCGCAGTAAGAACCGAAAGTTGTTCTCGTTCAAACACCTGTGCTACCTATAAAAGCAAGAGCATCTGGCTTCGTCAGTCAGTTACGTTGAGCGATTTCCTTAGTGTGGGTCGAGTCATTGTTGTGGCTTATTGAAAAGTGTTTACTGTGCTATATAATTAGTGTGGAACTCTATTACTTGACATTATTATTCCATGTTGACAAATTTAACTTGACTAATTGTATGAGTATAATCTTGTTGATTGCAAACTGTTATTTGTGATTGATTAAAGATGGTGATTAGTGATTTCTTAGTGTCTGTACTTGTTTTCTCTGTTCCATACGACGATCAGTGAGACCGTCGTAACAATATTTAACAAAATGAACGGTCAGTTCAGATTTTAATTGAACTTCCCTTTAATTTGAAGGAAAAAATTCATAGATTTTTTTGTTATTGTACTATTTTGACCCCTTCTATTTTTGGGAGGATCAATTTCAAAAACATTAGGGTTCTGTAGGGTAAGAGTATTGCAAGTTTGACAAAAATCGGTTGACGCAGTCAAAAGTTATCATGAAACATACCTCAAAGAGACAGGTAGATAAGACAGCAGACAAATACCAAACGGTCCAGTTAAAACTGACAGCTTGCTCCGCTTGATCAACTGTATTTCAGAATAAAGAGTGAATCTGACTTTTAACGGATTGTTTCATAAACAGTAAACGAGGTGAACCCTCAGTATCCATTGCGCTCCTTCTTATAACCAATACCCAAATTCCTGTTCTTTTACCTATCGTACTATCGAAAGACCACCTTCAAAAATGTTAGGAAACGCTTTAGCGGATTCAGTTTAGATCTAGTGAAAGTTGATCGCGAAGTGCTCGATGCACAAACCCATGTTGATGTTTATATTGATGAATTCATTTTTGTGCAGACCTTATGAACAGTTACGGGTTTTCATACTCTAATGATAGTATTTTGAGGTTTGCCAGAAAAGGTGGTAATCTGTATAAATGAGGGTGTCAGGAAGTGTTAGATTGCTAATGTGACGATGGGAATGTAACAAGTCATCAGAATGAGAGTAAATGAATCTATAGTGGAGGATGAGGTGAAACCGAAAAAAAAACCTAGAGGTAGCAAGTGTTCCTAAGGCGAAGGAAGCGATCATCAGTTTCGAAAGAGGAATTAAGGTATACAGGCGTTATCAGTAAAAAATCGGTAGAAGGAACTGGATGTAGCGGCAGTAGAGACAATTGGTGCGAACAAAATGGTTATAATAAAATGGAGGAGCACTGAAGAGAGTGTTCGGAAACCTGATTTCTAACAGAAAGTACATGTTATCAATGGTCGAAGTACAGATGTATGCGGTATTAATTAATTTAGAAATTTTAGTTATTTATTATACAGCTTAGTAATTTTTTGTTAATTATTGTGAATTTTAGTGGAGTGTATTGGCAATATTATAATTTCTTGTAGAGAACTGTTGAATAAAAGTGAGGTGAATAAAAGTAATATATAAAAGACATATGGTAATTGTTTTCATTAAATTGGTAATCGTTTTTCTGTCTCTGGTGTCAATCCATTCTCAGGTATCCGTACTCACATGTTATTTATGTTACCAGTGCCAACTGATTCAGAATGGAAAGTAGCTGGGATTCGAATCCGTGCAGATCTTAACATATTAATTATCGTGTCTTTTGGCTACTCTCCTACAACGTTATATCATGGTACACCGTATAAAGCTTAGAGCTCGGAAGCGTTTAGAATGAATTATAGTAGTATAAGCTATCTGTAGATTCATAACTTTACATGCATACTCTGTTCTACTGTAATGTGTTAGTTTCAAGTGCAAATCTCTTGTGTAAATTCACAGCTGAGATGACAGCTGACAGAGTTGCTCAAAGCCAGTGTCAACAAGACATGATGAGTAGCGCAAACAGCTGTTTTTACATCAAACCACACGCCTCACACCAGACTTAAAGTTAGTTTAATGTAATCTACTCAGAAGTTATAGCATCTTACTTAAAGCATATCAATTTTAGATAATTCTTCACAGAAAAATAAATGGCTGGTGCGTGAACCACAATGGTGCGTTGATTATTATTATTATTATTATTGGCAGTTTACAAATGAACAGGGCACGTACTCAGCTGACTGATCGCACAAGTCACTATTAAAGATACTGTAATAGATTTATTATCAAACTTAATAATTCGGTTTTTATTTAAACATAATTCATTTTCAACGCTCGTTTGTGATTATGATGCTCCTATTTTCATTTCCAGGCAACAAAGACAGCTCCTAGGTGACTGTAATTTTTACAATTTTTCTGGTCAAATAATTTTTATTGTTTATAAATAGGCAAAAAATGCAATAAGTATGCGCGCGCCTGTTTTTATGAACGTGTGTTAGATTACTGTGCCCTATGTTTGACAAAATGGATCTGAGGATGAAACCGGTTTTGAAGAACATCTGACTAAAGACTGTTTAGTTTAATGACTTGAATCTACTCATTTCCCGATGTTTGGCAGCACCTTTTGGAAACACTCTGTATAACCTATGGCATTATAAGATTATAGAATGCTTCCAATACAAAGATTCCATACAATAGATAAAATAGATTGACATTTAACATTTAACTGTCTCGACCTAGAGTAACGTAGAGTGGAAGTAACAGTAGTAGGTAGGCCTATAACGGCAATAGTGGGTGTAATGCCATGCCGGCCGAGGCAGTTGATGCTACGCCATCTCACAGTTTGCTTCAATGAGCCACGGTATCACTAAAAATTACTGTTTACTTGTTCTACTGTGCTTTTAATTTCTTCGTTTCCTGATCTTTACTTAAAGGCGGAACTGTCCCATTCTGTCAGTCTCGGTTTGATAAATAATTGTAATGACAATGCGGGAAAAAATGCTGAGAACGTTTCTTGAGTCTTTTATGTTGGTGTATCGTGTAATAAAAACAACGTAGAAAACGTGTAATCCTAATGGCAACAAACATGTTTATGTTTTTGTCGCCAGTGACACACTTTAGCGTTAAGCACAATTCGACTAGACGCAAATATATTAACTACAGTACAACGTGACGAGGGTCAACGGAAAGCAACATAACCGAGGCTGTCCGCGTAGAGCGGAAATTACTGCCCATTCCTCTCGTAGGCCTATTCCGCTTTCATTTAATATTAATTTTAAGGAGATACGTTGTTTTCTGTTGTAAAACACGGAGTGTATCATTATTGTTGAACTGTGAGTGCACAGTTATCACGTTTTAATGGTAAAAAAGCTACGTAAACTTACCGCTTTACTTATTTCACCTCTAATTTTATTGTAAAGGGACGGTTTAGATAAAGAGTTTTACAACAGTACATTGTCACATTTAAACTGAGTTACAAATTTAATAAATCTTAATACTATTTTCTGGGCAAGTATTTTATTGCATATGTTGTACGTGTAGTACTTATAGTGACTTTTATAACATTAAAACAACTATATTTAATTAAAGCAATTAAATATAATTACTTAGTTAAATTAATTAGTTGTAATTATTTAGTTTAATTAATTGTTTAGTTAATTAATTAAAATTCTAACCATCCACCCAAACATGAAATGGCACTATTTATTTCCATGATTTACCGAATGCTTAGGATTCCACTAAATGACACAATCACAAATATTATCATATAGAAGTTGAAAATGGATACAAAATAAAAATTATCAATAAATTAGAACATAAAATAAAACATAAATTAACTAAACAAATTCCCAATAACACTACACCTAAGAATCCGCCTATTAAAGATAATATAAAGTATACAATCTTTACTTATTATGGAAATATAACTCAATAACTGATTAAAATATTTAGAGAGACAAATTTAAAAATATCTTATAACACATAAAACTTAGTTTTTAATCAAATAAAACATAAAACTAAATCCAATGGAATATACAAATTACGTAGAATGTCCAGATTGTAATAAATTTTACGTAAGCCAAACAAAGAAAAAACTACTGGATAAATTCCTTCAACACCGCAATGCATTATTAAAACCAAATATTTATAAATCTAATTTAGATGCGCATTGTTTGAAATAACCACCAATTTTTCGCCACTCAAAATATGAAATTAATAAAAAACAAACAAAAAGTCAAAAAATTAATATTTAGGAGAATAAGTATATTAATATTTACAAACACAATACTATTAATTTTCTAATTAAAGAACAAATTCAAATAAAACACAACAATACAAACTATTTAAAATTATAAATAGCGGCAAAACCCATGACGCTGTTTATTTTTATTATAAAAATAATAAAAACCCACCGGCTCCGGAATTTTATTTTTTATTATAAATGAAATATTAACATTAATTATTTCGACATATTCGTCAAACCTCTGAACATACTGATTTATTCAGTGAAACGTACGTTAGATGAATTTAAACAATAAAATACATTACAACTGCTTGCAGAAGAAATTATATGTGACAATATGTAATTACATTTATACACATTTTCCCTGTTTCACCACATATATGAGTTTTTTTTGCGTTTCTTATAGATTCTATTAAGAAAAATTGTTTCACACTGGCTCTTATCCGATACGTAAGCAGTTTATTATTAGTAATACAAAATATATTAGTATAATCGTTTATTTGTTTTCTGTGAAAACGGCTGGTCCAATTTTGACAAATGAACTGTGACATCACCTCCCTTACATCTAAGAATGCCAAAATGAATGGGAAATTTTAGGAAAAAATCGGTGAATATAACACTCTATATTGTGTAAACTGTGGACGAACCTATCGAGTTTACGACGAAAATACGATTACAACAACAACAAAAATACTACCTGACTATGATAAGAAGAGGTCAATATGACTGCGAGTTATTTGTGCTCGTTTGGTCATAGCTGACCATTTGGTTACCTAAATTACAGAATTGTTTTCATTGTTGTTTGTTTCATATGAGCTAATCACGTCACATAAACTTGCAAAGTTGGAACCGCTTGCAAAGTACGGTATCGCTTCATCCCTTTTATGTGAGAGTACATCATAGGGCCGGAAAGGCAGAAAGAGTTTGTGGAAACTATATATTAAATTGAATAGCAAAAATAGTAAGTTAAGAAAGCAAAAGTTGAATTACCCATACCCATGCCTGCGCTTACGAGTGCAGAATTCTCCAACCACCAAGCTGTCATCCATCCATATGTGCCGTTTTACTTTATATCCCTCTTATTAGCGTCCAGCATACTACACCCAATCAAGATTTCATTTATTATACTTATTTATTGAAAATGCTTTGTAGTTCTAAGTTTCCCATTTACACAATCTAACGATTCTCTCAGGTTACCTGTTAGTCCCTGCAGAGTATGAATCTTCGTTTAAAGGAGGAGGCATTGCTCAACCTAACGATTCTCTCAGGTTACCTGTCAGTCCCTGCAGAGTATGAATCTTCGTTTAAAGGAGGAGGCATTGCTCAACTGTTTTGCGCCGTCTACGGAGTCATCAGAGATTACGAACCCGGCTGTTGAGAGTACGGGGTGGTACGCAGACATCAGGAGCTACGGACGCGGCTACGGGGAGCGCGGAGTAGTATGCAGGCATCAGGGACTACGGACCCGGCTACGGGGGAGTGTGGAATAGTACGCAGACATCAGGGATTACGGAGCCGGCTACGGGGGAGTGTGGAGTTCTGCGAAGACACCGAGGACTACTTATTGCTAGTTCGGAATTGTATAGAGGCAGTGTCTCCGTAACGAGCGCGATTATCTTCCATTTGAAAGGTGGGCCTGAAATTCGGTGGTATTATTTCTATAAGTTAATCAAGTTCCGTTATTAAATTTAAATCGCATGGTATTTCAAAGAGAAAGTACCTTTGATTAACTTAGTATATGATCTGAACTTTAAGATGGAACTGTATTGCTTCCATAACGCAGTCAGAAAGTAAAAACATATCGTGTAATTAATGGTAGTGTTTTCCTTCGGAGGTATGCGTGGGAGAATTGTAAATACGCTAATGTACAAGACAACCAAGTAATAGATGGTAATTAAATCTACTGTCAGATTGGGCAAAAGTATTGGCAATCAAAAATAAGAAACTACTCAGGTATTAACGGAAGCGGCAAGAAGCATTTCTCTAGTAGCAATATCTTCTTGTCTGGGTAGTACTGTCAATAAAAAGCCTACAATGATTAAAAACATAATTCACCAGTTTACTAAAACCCAGAGAGATCTCTGTTTTCGCCGGAGTGGTAAAGTCAAGACGTTCTGCCATAACGTATGACTGAAGAAAACATTCATCTGCCACATCTTTACCACAAAAAAGAAACAAAATCTCTTGGCGTGAAAGGCTGAGTATATGATCTACAGTTGTATCAATCTGATCGCCTACCGAGCTACCGAGAGCTACATAAGTTATAACTTTCGATTCCTCCTACTACGTGCTTGTGCGCGCGCGAGCGTGTGTGTATATGTGCAATCATCTCCTTCCCACAGCATAGTGAATGATCCTTCGATGGGAGTCAGTCTCCAATAATTTATCAGCGATTCCAGTTCACTGTACCCCCGTATTTAATGAGGTCATCCCTCTATCATGTGAAAGACATTGTGGCCTCAATTCACATTTTGTCAGTACAAATACTATCTTCTGTTCTAGTTTGCTCGGACATCGATTTGTTTGTTCGCTGTTCAGACTGTAAGGTAATAAGAAAATTCATAACAAAGCAACTGACAATTTTACGCTTCAAATTAATGTTTTCTTAGTTTCACGGGCATTACAATTTTCTCATTCTTTTGTGTTTCTCTATATTTAATTTTTATTGAAAGTCCAAAGAATTTTACTCGTTTGTTTTAAGTTTGTTGTAAGTTATTAAGAGATTCATTTCTATTTGCTAATATTCGTTCACAAATGTTTGGTTTAAATCTTAAATTATGCAATTAATAATACGGACGGTTCATCTGGTTGGTGTATTTTGTTATTCAACAATGTGTGGAATTTATGTGACAGGTCTAAAAGTGTAAATTGTGAAGTCTCTTTAATTTTCATCAGGTTAGTGGTATGTGATTAACAGTAGAGGTATTATGGTCATACGAAAAAATTTTTGCTACCCCTGTGAGATGTGCAGGAAGAAGGTTCAGTATATTATCTTTAGTAGGCTTAGTTTGTATTTATCTTCTAGGCACAAGATGTTTCGTTAGGCGTGCCGCTAAATGATCCTGCAGATATTATAGTAAATTTTCATTTGTAGTTGTAGTTTGATTTTGATTCATTTGCATATCATTTTTCTAATTTCGAAGTTTCTATTCCCTGTCGTAGCTATAATCCATCCACGTTATTATATACTTTTTTACTATTTACACTATCATAATTAGGATATGCAAATAAATTCTCAAATATACCTACTTTAGAATACGGCTTCTAGTCTCTGGTGTTAGTTTATAACTGCCATTTATTAATTATATAATACCGCTGAAACAAGTATACATCTTCCTGGCCCATCTATAAGTCGAGCACGATATGATTAGAAACTTTCGTTTCTGAACATACACGGTAGTTAGGCTGATCTTTTCATAAGCAATCTTATTCGATCGTCAGTTTCTATCATTACATTCTGTCTCCATTGTTAATATTTTATCGGAACATTAATATATGCTTTTATTCGCAACTATCAGATTTTTATAATCGATTTCACCTCCTCATATGACGTAGTCTTATGAAATATCTTATTAGTTTTCTCCATATTAATTCCCTGACTAGCAAATACACTTTCTTGACTGAGCTCATATGCCATCCTTCTATTTTAATTTTTTAATTATTGCATATAAATAGCTTCGGTGATACGTTACCTCCCGTCAACATTATGTGTGTGGGGGGCGGGGTACGTGTGTCTGTATTTTAATATCATTAATGACAAAAATTTTTAGAATTAACACCTATGCTACAGAATTGATAAATAATCCTACTATTAATAATAGATACAGTCAAGGGTAGCCTATATTACGGCTGGTACATTAGCAGTAGCTTAAATTGACTGATTTGAAGAACTGTAGGCGCTTAGAGATCTTCTGAGACTACAGAGCTTGTGATTCACGTAACTGGTAAGTAAATCCTATGAAACGTTTGTCAGACTTTCATCCGGATGCAGTTACGTCTCATATGTACACCTACATTTTTTTCGATTAAACGTATCTTTGATAATATTGTATTACAATGCAAAACTAAAAATTATTATTTTTGTTTGCGACTAATAAACTAGTATTGAATTGTACAGTTTTAACTTTCGATAAATTGGAAATTACGCCTAAGCACTGTAGAAAATAGAAGTTGATTATATTGATGATTATATTCTCAGCTAAGCTTCTTAGAAGAGTCAAATATAGCTGTTTATGAGTATTTTTGATTGATATTACCCTGCAAAATAATCCACTATCTGAATACTTTAGTGCTGTTATCAATGAACAGTGGTGTTATAGCTTAAATATTTACTTTATATTGTCTTGTACTGACAAGATATTTCCACCATCGAGTCAGTTTCTCTGTAGGGTTCTATAACAAATCTATAGAATTTATGATCATATAAGTGGTAAAACTTTTATACTTCCATAAGACAATAATTAATTTTATAATTATTATACCATACTAAATAATATCGTGTTAGTCCTAATGTACCTTACATATGTAATTAAATTTTAAATAAACAAGTTTCATTCTTCTGTGTTTTCATTTTTTGCTTAGTTTGTAAGACTGATTATTGTTAGGGCGTCTTCTGATTTTTGTATTGACGTGCTTGTAGAAGTCTATGTGAATATCTACACAAGTTACATGAGAGGATAAGTAACAGTCGTAAATATGATAACGTAATTTTGTACAATCTCTTGTAGGAAACCGTGTTACTCAGGTATAATAACCAGTGCGGAAATCTGGAGTACATAAACAAACTAGCCATTTTGTCTTTGTAAATATTTTTTTTCTCCGTCCAGCAGTACAGTTCTTTGAGACAGATGTAGTGAGTCGCGGCGCTGATCTTCAGTATAGATTATGTTAAACTTTTATTTTCGCTACAATGTGTACGTTTAGCTGAGAGGTTTGATTTAAAGTAAAAGTTAGCGCTTATCACAGTATTGTATTTTCTGCTACCCAGACGCGTTTGCTACTGTGTCTTAAACACTTACACATTATGGATAGTCTACATTACGCTGTAAATTTAAAGGGTAACGCACACATTAATCTTTTCAATTAATGTGTCTGAAAACGTGTATATACCGTCGTTACAAGAATTGGATTAATACAATATGTGTACTTTCTGAATTCAATTTTTTGCGTGGAGGTAAACTGCCTCTCGGTTTAGTATCTAGGAAAACATCCGATTTGCCACACCGGAAAAGAAAAGCAGATAAGAAAAGTGTCAGATCGCAAAGGACAAACGTAAGCAAATTGCCACATGGCATGGAACGTAAGACCCATGAGAAGAATTTGGGCAAGAAAAATTGCAAAGAACGAGAAACGAGAACGGCCCAGAACGGCATGTAAACAATTAATTACTAAAAGGAAAGGGAAGGGATGAGGAGAAGCAAAGAAGTTAACAAGTGATAAAAAGACTGAAAAAAGTTTTGTAAAAGTTTGAAATGAATTATAAATGTAACGTAATGTCTTATAAAAATAGTTTAATGTGTACTCTAATGTATCCTAATTATATGGTAATGGAGTTATGGACAACAAATAAAGCTGCGAGTAATAACATAAATGCATATGGTTACTTTTTCCATTTTTGTTCTTCCGCCCGATGTGATAAGTGCCTGAAAAACTGTACGAGAACTACAGAAGTTATACATTTTGGTATGTAATTAGCACGGTTTTTTAAACAAAACAGGTCGGAAGAAATTCCCAAGGTATACATATCCTAATTTTGTTTCCTTCTACACAGTCAACATTTATAGCCAACCACTACAAAGTATTTCAAATTTTGAGATATTTCGCTTATGAGGCATAATAGTTTCAGAGTATATCTCAATTATTGATCTAACGGTATAAAATAAGTTGTGTAGATAAATATTTTTTACGTAAACAGTCTTCAACTCAAATTAGTAAATACAAATGTGGAATTATATTAAGATTCTGTCTGGAACGCTGGTCAACGTAATTGACTGTAGTCTACCGTAATAATTTATGTATTGGTACTGCGTATTCCTCTGCGCTAGCGACACCAGCACTCTCTGTGAGTACGTCACCGTACTATTTGTAGCACTTTCAACTCCGTCAAACTCACGGAAGTATGTAAGTTCATAATCACTTTTTCTGTAATTAAAATTGCAGTAAAAAAATGCTTAATCAACGTTGATGAACGCCAGTTACATTTAGTGCTCAGAGTACGATCTTACTTAAGAAAAAATAATTATTATTCATGAACTGAGTGTTCGGTACGCCTAATGTTGATTCATCCGAGAGGGATCGGGGCGATACCGTGAAAACGATTTCGCGTTTAGATCAATGTGTAATCGCCGACAAGTTACCGTGCGTATAGACCCCAAACAAGTGCATAGAGATGTTTCACTTGTATCACGACTTTGTACCAACGTATTGCCATTGTGACAGTATTGATTTCAGATGCAAGTTATTTAAAATTCAATATTCCAAATATCCGACGTGCAAAGAACTTAATACTGCTCCTTGTGAAATGATTATAGGACCGTTTGCTGCTTTAATCCAAAGTAGTTAGATGCTATTTTGCACGTAGCTCAGTTAACATAAATTACAATTTTACAGCTTGATTTATTTATACAAGTTTCTTAACTCAAAACACAATGATGTTAACAAGTTAAAGTTAACCATAACCCAATATTCATAAAAGAAGGTAAAAGTCTGTATATTAACAGACCTCTTGTCTTTTGCTTTCAGGATAGATTATTATTAATTTTGAGCAAATAACGTGACAATGACAAGCTTCTACTTCTAATACCGACATTTTCTGACCTATAAATAAGGATTATAGATATAATATCTGTTTTTCACACACTCATTATATATAAAGAGAGAGAGAGAACCAGACAGACAGAGCAACGAAATAATCTAATTTCTCCAACAACTACAGTATATTACTCTCTCTGGTGTATAAAACTGACAACTATAAATTTTTAACTGACATTCAAGAAACGAAAATGAACAGTATGGTGAAGAAAATATATTCATACTAATTATACTAATATTTCGCATACATTTGTTATTTCATATTCTTACTAGCCTTAAAGCATAGAAACTATTCGTTTTTGCAGTTACAGTTTACGAGTACACTGTTGATTAGAAAAAGTTTTTACACTCTCGCAGAACTGATACAGGGAATAGGCATACATTTATAAAGAGAAAAAAATAAGACCAATCTTAAGATAAAGGACGCCAAAGGACCAAATGTTAACTAAAATTTGAAATAAATTGTATGCAGTACAGATTAGTTAGATTTAGTACATAATTATATCAGTGATAAAGAGTAGAAACTAAAAAGACATTCAGGTTATAAAGGATTGAATAAGAGAAAGAGAGATAGAGAAGGGGCGTGAGAGGGAGAGAGGGAGGGATAGAAGATCAAGCTTGGAGTGAGAAGAGAATTAAAACATTAAAAAAGTGTTAATAATAATAATGCGAATTATGATTTGTTGAGTTTAAGATCGCAAAAATGATTTATATTAGTTTAGATTTAAATTATTATAACCATTTATTTAGTAATTAACATCTGTAACAGCGGCTATACACGTTAGAGATTGCCAGCTTTATCAGTCTCCGATTATATCACTGCCTCTTTCCTTTGATGACATAAACCAAGGTTACACTTTTTTTATCTGGCATTCATAAATAGACCTGTGCCGTTGTTTTTACTGAAGAATTGCTAAATTGTGATTTTCTGATTTACTCATTATTAGACCACGGTTGCTGGTGCTAATATAAAAAAATTAAAATTTAATAAAATATTATTCGTTTTTTAACTACTGAACGATGCTAGACGTTGATAAACTGTCAAGCATGGAACAGATATATTTTTTTTTAAATATACAGTAAGATATTTCTCCCTTGTGTAGAAAAATCAATAAAACGCCAATACATTATGACACCAATATGTAGAGGGACACACCACATGTGGTTGTACATACATCACCGAGTGCATAGCAGATGGATAAATCTGAATAATCTTTGACGGCCAGCATCTGTACCTCGTGCCAGGACCCTTTGGTATCTGCCTTTATCGATATTCATAAAACTTTAGAATGCGTTCGATGGATTAGCGAGGTAAAAGTAAAGTTTGTTCCATAATGTTTCTTTATTTTAACCAATGTTTAAAACTGCTCCATCGATCACTTTACAACCCAGTAATACAAAAAAATCTACATCATGAAAAAATGAAACTACGTGTTTACCAAGTAATTCATATGTGTAAATTTTACAATAAATTTGCTCATTCACAATGGACAACGCCAAAATAGGCATAAAACATTTTCTTCAAGCTATATGCAAACACCATTGCAAAATGAAAAATTAAATCAATTAATTAGTTGCGTCAGAGTAGTTGCATTATCTACAAATAATAACCTGAAACCATGTCGATAATGATTGAAATCAATTGTTCTTTGGTTTTCATGTTCGGATATTACTCTTCACTTGTGATTTGATTTTACAACCAGACGTTTGTCTACGTCTGTGGCAGCAGCCATACTTGTGCGAAGCAGCAAAACATCCAACAGAATACGCTAATTGAAAATCGTTTGCTTGGGTCTTATGTCGTGGTCCTGCAGCATTAAAGGTGGTTGTTGTTATGGTTCATAATATACTAACGACGATCAGTAAACTAGAAAAATTCAATAAATTCACAACAATAACAAGCTGCAGACGTTTCGGTATTGTCCACAATGACCTTCCTCAGTGGCACAGGAAAGACGTAACAAGTCCCGCGAGAGACGGGGATTGTGAACTATTGGACACTACACACACTACTACTACGGGAGAAATAAATATCAAAAGGCAACAAAAGTCCGGTATAGAAGTCAGTGATAAGAACGACCATAGTTTACAGTTCCGAGGTGTAGGTAGAGAAGTAAGAACGGAACAATTCACGAATGCTTTAGAAATGGACTTTTGGAATTTCAAGAAGGGTAGAGTTAAGAATGAGAGATTTGGGGAAATAATGGGAATTCCAATACAAAAACTGACCATCTAAATAAAAACTAAATAGGCCTACTGCTGTGGTTTGGATCTGTACAAAGTAGAGGCTTAGAACGATTACTAAAACAAAGTTTGTACAAGACATCAAAGCAGAGAAGCTGAGCAGAGAAGGAGGAAGCGGGGAAGGAACTTGAAAAAATAAGAATGGGGGAATTAACACAGAAACTGGTGGAAACGATTTTAGAAGAGAACAAGTGGCAAGACATGAATAGTTGAAGTTTACAATTTCGAGGCGGTGCATATATAAGAAATTATCGTCAAGATACAAGTAAACAAAAATGAAGTTCAGGTAAAACACACTTCTGAGGAATTGAGTTTACGTTGTAATTTTGTGTCATATAACATGCTGTTATGACAGAGTGATTTTACGAAGCTGCTAATTTAGCAAACGCTTGAATCGGCTCCTTTCCTTGAATTACCCTCCTCGGATCGTTGACTTAGGGATACAATTGGCCAAAACTGCTGAAACACAAAATTTTAAGGAAATTGTGGAGGATCAAGCTATGAGGAATTTGATCAAAAATAAAAATCAGAATATTTAATAATTTGACAAAAATAATATGTCTCAACTTTTCTTGAAAATTTAGGATTGCCTTCACAATGTTTGGACTCTATGTTTACAAAGAACATTATATATATTTTTTTTTTAATTTTTGAATGGGGGAATCGAGTTCTCAGTTTTAACTCGCCCCTTTTGGCATTTGTCTGTCTGTCTATCTATTTAGGGTGTCACATACAATTTTGAACGCATAAAGCAATTTTCTTAAAACTTTGCATGCGTGTCCACGCTTTTACCCTACAAAATCCTAGAGTTTTGGAGACTGATCCCCAAAACAAAGAGGCGGGAGTCAAACATGTGAAGCCGTCAAGTTGTAAAAAAGTTATAAAAGCCCTTGTGGGACATAAAATTAAAATAAATATTAACCACAATCCGAAAATAGTGGTTATTTCTGATATTTCCAAAATTTGTGGTCTTCATGGACCAAAAAGTGGGTGGAGGTTTGATAAAATTGCAAAAATTAATATGGAGTATAAAATTAAAAAGAATTTTAACTGATACCTGAATGTAGTCTTAAGTGTTGAAAATTTCAAAATTTTGGGTTGAGAAAAGAAACATTTTGAAAATCCAGCAGCGTCAGATGAAAAGGAATTTTTGACACCAAATCCGAATGTTTCGAAAGTTTAGTGTTTATTCTACGATCTACGTTACCCTATATTACTAACGAAATCGAGTAAGCGGGATTTTTGTAATTTTTCCTATAAATTAAAAGTTATCTAATATCAAAATATATGTAATAATAAACGTACTTCGCTGAAAATAGTGAGCGAGTTTTGCAGCTCAGGGAGCTTAATAGTGTATGTTGTGAAACTTGTTAGTCATAAGCTATAGACGTCTATTGAAACATACTTGGACTTAAGAGGTATGACTAAACCACTTATCAGTTAGACATTATTATTATAATATAATTAAGTTTATATTAAAATTTTGACTTTTTGACTTTCTTATTTATAACAGAGTAATATCAAGTCGTGCTGTAAATTAAGTGGTTTTATACAACTTCAATTTACTAAATTTAATAAATATGTAAGAGAATGTATTTGAGGGATCGGGCTGAACATGGCTACGTTATACGAACGCTATACGAGCTCATGGTACATGTCACCGAACACCAATAAAACTTGCTGAAACCTATATCTATGAATTAATTATAACACAACACTGGCAAACAATAAATAGTTTCCGCCTTCACACACACACACACACACACACACACACATTTTCACACAAGTTATTGAATACTGAACACACGTAACCATCATTCATCATTCATGTGTTTGCAGCGAACATTTCTAGTCACGTGTAGCAACAGTCTACTGTACAGCTAGGGGCGTCATTGTATGTGTCATGTCCCATTGTACTGTCTGACAGTACGTGAGCATGAGCATGTGCATGTGTGCACCCCTGCATACCTCTTGTTTATTGTCCACCGTGCTTTCCACCGTTACTTTGTACAATGTTTACATATTCAGTATGTAACCTGAACAAAAATACGTTACGAATTCTGTAGTAGAATAATTGATGTTCAACTATAACATATAGGTACTCTATGTATTTCGACGAAATAATCTAACTTTTCACGTAACTATTATGCTGTCTCATGAATAAAGTTGGTAGCTATAAATTAGTTACTGAAATCCAATAAAAAAATTAAATAAACAGCAGTATGAACGGATGGAAAACAGGAACTATAATTTAAAATAAGGATCGAAAGAAACCATATTTCTTCTGACGAAAACAAAATTTCGAAAATTACGGGGAGTTGGAAAGGGACAGGAATGTAAATTAATACAAAGACAATTCAAAATTCAATGGGTGAAACAAATACAGATGATAAGGAGATGATCGGAAGATGGAAAGAGTTTTTTCAAGAGTTATTATGCGAAACAGAAGAAGAAGATACATAAACTAAAGAAAGGAGAAGCAGACTGCATTAAACTTAAGAGTAGACAAATACAGATATGAGGTGGAAGAAAAGATGTCTATTGAAGACATACAAAGTACTTTAAAGAAGATAAAACACGGTAAATATTAGGACATGATAAAGTTCAGTTACTCTGATAAAAAGTTTAGGAGATAAAGGCATTTTTTTAGAAACAATAAATAAAGTCTATACTAACGAAATAAATCATAAAGGATTAGAAAATGGCATGAGAGTAGCAACATAATATAGCCGTGACTGAGAAGACTGCAATAGCTATAGAAGAATAACGTGCTCAGTACAGTGTTGAAAGTACACGAAGAATCGTTGAGAGGCCAACTTAGGAATGTAACAGATATTAGTTTACAAGAGACATAAAGTGACTTCGCAGCATCCAAATACTCCTGTTACGTTACGCCATTACACAACATTCAACATGCTTCTCGGCTAACCCAGCACAGCCCAGCTGTAATGTGTAGCCTATGTGCGTACGTGACACTTAACATGCGCGGCAGTGTTACGTAATACGGAACATTCTCGTACATTCAAGAGTGTTGTTCAAGTTTAATCTTGTTGAATAACTTTTTGATTACAAAATGTTTAATTGTGATAATTAAAGCTGATTTTTAGTGATTTAATTGGTGTTTGGTATTTTGTTTTCCACTGTACCATACACCGATCAGTTAGACCGTAGTAACACTACTATCAAACGATTCTAGAACAAACGCGAGTAAATGGATAGTACGATATTTGTCTACGTACACATTACAGAAAGCTTTCACTACGTTTCACTGAAAGAACGTAAAAGGGAAATATAACAGCGAAGGTAAGTGAGAAGCAAGTTAATCAGAACAATACAAACCGTATGTCGAAATACTGTTGTGTTGTCACGAGTGATACATGTGTTACAAGAAAAGTTTTGAAATTATCTGGAGAATTAAATACTGCAATTTTCACGGTTTTATGCATGAATACACAAAGGTCTTACGTGTAGGGAACAGAAGTCTGTAGGGAGTAGAATTAATATTTACAATCTGTTTAGAAGGGTGCAGAGTCATGCGGAATGCGTCTAAACAAGAAGGAAACGAAATTTATGGCTGTAGAAAATAAAAAGTATGAATTAATTATATAACTGTAGGAGGAAAGTGTAATAAAAATAGGTACACCATTTTGAATTCCTAGAGATACTAACAGAAGGCAAAGGAAAGCAAGAAATCAAAATCAGCAAAAGAGTTACAAAATCAATTAAGATCTATTTGACATTAACCAAAACTTTCTTTAAAAAAAGGAAGTTTCCAATAGTAAAAATGTATACACAAGAATAACATTGCATGCACAATAATCAATGTATATAATTCATGCTGACAATAATGTATGGATGTGAAATGTAGAGAGGAATCAAACACCAGAAAAATGAATACAAGTTACTGAAATGGAATGTCTGATGTTTAAGAGACCGTACCTTAAAAGGCACGGTTACAAATAAGAGGTCAGAAATTTATTAGGAGCGCAGCTCATATTGAAATAAATAGGAAAAAATGTAGGTAAGTTGGTTATCTACAAAGAAAGAACAACAAGGTACCGTCGAAAGGAACGTGGAAGGACGAGATATGATGAAAGAGAAAGGGAAAAGTTGCTGCGAGTGATAAGGAGGTGTAAGCGGTGATAGTAAGTAGGTGATTAGTAGGTGAACAGGAATCAACAGAATATTAGTGAAGAACACTTAAATTTTAATAAACTATTTTATATCCTAACGATAGGCCTACATGTAATTAAATTGACTGATTGTAATGCAATAAGATTACCGTACTTCGTACTTCCCCGGCACGGCGTGTACCTCTCTACCTCTGTTACAGAACACCTTGCACAGTTGAAGAAGCGGTTGTATGAAGAATTCAGGAATCACGCATAATGTGTGCTGATTCGTACTTGTGATACAATTATGCTGTGCTACCGTGTTATTCGTGCGGTGACAGGATTATTGTTATTAGAATAAAGATGCGAGCTATCTATTATTTTGCTTACGTAAAGCAAAGCAGAATTTGATTTAAATTGGTGTAAAAAGTGAACAGAGGTCTTTTCCCTTTATCGTTTACCGATGAACTACTTTTACTGGTGAACAATATTTAATTGACTCTGTATAGTTATATTGAGTTATACAGCACACGCTGATTAGCTGGAAATGCTCTAACGTGCCGTGCTTGGAATACGACTGATCGTTTACGTATATTTTATCACCAGATTACTTACTTTACAGGCCATTAAATATTTTTACTATAAAAAATCATACACATGTACGTGTCTTTAGCATAACTATTTAAATAGGTGTCACACAAATTGCTTTATGCACTCGTGAAGGTACTATCTTGTTACGATCTCAATAGTGTCTGCGATTAACAAACAATTTTATAATAAAAACAAAATACCAAATACAATTATTATTGTCTCAAAAGATCAAGCGTGTCATTTTTAAAACTCCATTTCACCATATACACCAAAACTGATTAGAAGTTTCTATTTTTACAATCGTACAATAAATTATAGAACGGGAAAAATTAAAAAATCCAGTTGCTAACAATATAATGTGTGTGTGTGTGTGTGTGTGTGTGTGTGTGTGTGTGTGTGTGTGTGTGTGTGTGTGTGTGTGTGTGTGTGTGTGTGTGTGCGTGTGTGTTAGATTTCCTAAGTGTCGTATCTTTTGTGCTTCTGAATTTTACTGCGTCGGTTGTTGTTGAGTGTCTAAACGTTTTACACTTACATATACGAGGTACGCACGTCAACATAGGCCTACAAGTGATTCAGTATTGCAAGTCAGTATTTCAGGAGCTGATTGGGACCATTAATGTTAGCAAAAAGTTTCTATAATGTTAAGTCGGTCTCACTGATCATCGTATGGTACAATGAAAACGAAATACAGACACCAGTGAAATCACCAATTACCGTACCAGCTTTAATGAGTCACAAATGACAAGTTGAAAATAATAAGATACTCTGATACAGTAATTCAAGATAAATTTGTCCACACACAATAATAATGTCAACTATAAAGAGTTCTGCACTAATTATAACACAATAATCACTTTCAGCAACTTGAGACGCACTGAGTAAATCGCCCAATGTAACTAACAGAGCCAGGTGCTGTTGAGTATATAGGTAGGTGTTTCAGAATAACTTTCCATTCTTTAGGCATGCCAGAACAGTATTTCATGTCCCAGAACAGTTAAGTTACGTATTTCAAAAGTTATCCAGAACAGTCACGAGTTCGGCCTTGACTGAGACGCTATACCTGCTCGGCTAATGAAGAGGCGGGTGGAAGGACGCTCTCGCTTTTTCGTGAGGGCTCCATCGTTACAAAATGTGTGTGTGTGTGTGTGTGTGTGTGTGTGTGTGTGTGTGTGTGTGTGTGTGTGTGTGTGTGTGTGTGTGTGTGTGTGTGTGTGTGTGTGTGTGTGTGTGTGTGTGTGTGTCTGTTTTATTAACTGAATATTAAGTAGAACACACAACGTGTACTGTAATGCTATGGTCGCTTCGGCGCTACAGTCAATTCGATGGATAAAGTAGCCTACTTGTAAACCCACATTATACATAAGCGCATGAAACAGTCTAGCTGCTAGTTCATAGTTCAGCTGTAGGCTACGTGTATCGAATCTTAACTTCCATTGTTGATCCTATTTGATTCATTATCTTTACATTCACTTTACCCTATGAAATCGTTTGATGTCATTATGTTTTATACATTTAACAGTTGCAATCGTACGCACTACCAATAAGGTCAGATTTATACACAGTAAGATTTGATTTATCAGAATAAATCTATCTTAGTAAATCTAATTTGCAGAGGTAAATCAGAGGATTTCTATAAAATCTATAATTTTTGTCCTGGATATAGCTACCAAGTTAATTAATATTAATTAGACACTTCTTTAAGCACAATTTTATGCGATCGTTTATTACTGTATTTTTGTTAGTAAGCGTATGAAAAAAGTAGGTAAATGTTCAATGTTGCCACCGTTAATATTTCGTTGATAGAGTCTCTTGAAGTAGATTTTTGTTTTCCTACTCTGTGTTAAGTCGTACGGATAGTATAAAGAAGAAACAACACTTGAAGGGGGAGGGACATTAATTGTCAACGGTTAAGGGAAGTGGATTGCCTTGTCAGGTGTTGGGTCTTATGATTAATAATGTAGTAGCTAGTGTAAGTAGCCCTAGGGGAGGCTGAGAAGTCTGTCTACCCGCTGCACACCGCCGTTGTCCACTTTGTACTGTCCGTCTGTCACTCTACAACACAACACAACACACCACACTACGCTACACTACACTATAATTAGTTGTTTCGCTCACCGACAGAGCATACGAGATCACGCCACGAATACGTATCCAACGGATTTTGCCTATAAACAGTCGATAAACTAATGGCTACATAAACTATAAATTTTAATAAAATTCACTGAAATGTACTATGAAAAACTATCTTTAGATCTGAGAACAATTAATGTAACAATAAATTACAACAGACATGGTGAATACAGATAAAACAAAGGTTATGATTACCACTCGAAGGAAAACCAGGAAACTTGAACAGTTTGAAATCGAACCACTAAACCTGGAAATAGTTGATCAGTTTAAATATTTGGGATGTTGGATGGCAGAAGATAGTGAAGAAATAAACCAAATAAGGAAAAGGATACAGACCGCAAATAGAGCATATGCTTCGTTGACAACTATATTCAAGACAAGGAATATTCCCGGTGATAACATATAGCAGTGAGACTTGAAGTCTGAACAAACAACCCGCTAACATAGCCAATACCTTTGAAAGGAGAATTCAGAGGAGAATATATGGACCAAGTCAATGGGATAACATAGTTAATGGGATATGGAGAATGCGTCACAGTGAGGAACTATACAAGTTATATCAAAACAATGATCTGGCCATCACCATCCGACTGTATAGATTGGAATCGGCAGGACACATCATTAGGATGGAAGGCAACCTAATACCTACGAAGGTACTGTTTAGTCAAATCGAGGGTAGAAGGCCTGTCGGAAGACCAATGCATCGGTGGATTGACTTAGTAGCGAGGGATGCTGATACTTCGCTTAAAATAAAACTGTGGACATCGATCGCCGAGGACAGGGAAACATGGAGGCTAAGGTTATAAGCTATGTTTGCAGAAACATTTAATATTTTTATCAGTTACATACATTTGTAAAAACTATTCCATATAGACCTACAGGTGGAACATGTGGATATATCCATAACCTTAAACAGCTACCACTAAATTATTTGTAAACTAGCCATTATGGTTATGTATAGAACTAAAAAAATGCAGCTTTCGAGATTTTTAGTGATTATTGTACTATAAAAATTAAAAAAAAATATAATAACGATTGTCTGGTTGTAATTGTTATTTTACAAAAAGAAAATTGTAGAGTAATCGAGATTTTTGTAATTTCTCTTTGCTTTTGAAGTTTCAGTAAAACATTCATTTACCGTGGTAACGACGTATGTAAGGCCTGTCAGTGCGTTTCTCCAGTAACGCTAAGAACCATACATATGAATAACTACTCACAGCTTTAGAAAACACTATTTACAAAATGTATTCGGCAAATATAAAATTTATTTGCTGAATATATCTAATAACAAACGTCGTTCCTTCAATATAGGGAGCCAGTTCTGTAGCTGAGAGAGCTTACTGGTATAAATAAGACTTTGTTTTACTGGGACTGTTGTTTTCTAATCGACAACTGTTATTTTACACGCGTTTCGCTTTTACATACTGTAAGGTTCCTGTAAATTTACAACGAATGGGAAAATACTGAGACTGAAGCTTTCGACTAGAAACTTCTTTCTCTTATAGTCAAGTCCTGATTCATAAAATTGATATACTCTCTAATTCTCTACCTTCCAGATAAATAAGATAGGGTAGAACGTAAGATTATGACGTACAAAGAACACAAGGTCCAAGCGTGATCTAATGTTAGACTAAAACAAAATGTTTTCGTACGCCGTAAATTAATTATTTAGAGCTTTTCATATTATTTGTTATTTACAACTGCACGGAACGTAATTCCCCTCACTATTTCCCCAATACAGCTTACAAGAACAGTATGACACACGAGGTCGTAAAGTATTTTATTAATAAGCTTCAAAATTAACATCCATAAGACAGATAACAAACAAAGCAATAATTGTAGCCTATACGACAACTTGTAGTCTTTAATTAATACTGCAAAACAGTCGTGCACAATGTCAACAATTACTTTATTGTTTCAGTCAACAAGAAAATTACTTCATAAACATATCTCTTTAATTATACAGTCGTGTTTCACTTAGTAGTTAGTTATTCAAGACAATAATTTCGTGTGTTAGATAACTTTTTAATTTTGAAAGGGCTGTAAATATTAAAACTGGACTAAATGAGCGAGATAATGTATTTTCCATTTTGGTTGTCAGCTGTAGCATGTCAGCACGCAACTGACTGTACCGATAAACGTAATTTATAATTTATAAGTAAATAAATTTACATATATATTTAAATAGAAAATTTACGTGTTCACTTTATCTTCCTCTCACACGCACGCGCCCACACACACACACGCACACACGCGCGCGCGCGACCACTCACACTTTTCTATGGCTGCTAACTAATCTGTAGTCCAGACAGATTTTATTTAGAGATAAAATTGTAGAGCAGACAGATTTTATTTGTCCATGTGAATAGAATTTGAGTGGACAGTAAGCAAAAGTCGTGTGTACTTACTAGTTTTTGTAGTAGTATTACTTTCAGCTAATGGTGTTTGTACTGAAGGAAGCTGGGTCTAAACAATGCTATTTTCCACTACTTTCATGCTTGATATACCGGTAAGACTCAGGTTGTAATTTGTACTTATAATCGTTTTAAATTTCACGAGAAATTTAAGTACGTACATATTACGTAGTTGATTTTAGTCTTCTTAAAATATAATTTTTACAATTAAAAACCTTCACCTGACTAAAAATTAAAAACCTGTATGTGTGTATTTTATCAAAAACTATTCAAAATTAATTTTTTTTAATTATAAAATTCGATGACGGGTGTTTAGAATTTTATTGCATAAAATTATTTATTTTATTTTAGTACATAACCGTCGTAATACAAAATTTATGTCTCGGTGTTTGGACCACTAACGTAGACGTAGTATATTTGACAATATATTATGCTCAAATTTTTCTATATTTTATATTAATATTAATAATAAAAAACTTTTTACAAGAATATATTTTTTATTTTGTAAATTACAAATGTTTCGATAGTAATATAACTATCATCATCAGATATAACTAATAAATTCAAAATTTTTAAATCAATTGTTCAAAACAGCTTTATTACTTATATCTGATGATGATAGTTATATTACTATCGAAACATTTTTAATTTACAAAATAAAAAATATATTCTTGTTAAAAGTTTTTTATTATTATTAATATTTGACAATATATTTCAAATAGCTCTACATCAAGATATTATTTTCTTGTGAAATATTGCACAACGTAAATTAGAATATCTAATAAATAGGTAGTAAGTATAAAACTTAGATATCTCAATTTGCTGTAAAGTGATCCCTAAACGTGGCTCCCTTGAACTCCATATAAGATCTATAGAATATTAAAGGAATAAGTAAAATAATGAATAGGATAGTAACTAATGATGAGCACCAATTTTTGATAAACGCTGGTAGACAACTCCCTGAGACCACGTGTTTATGCACAGGCATGCGCATCATAAGTTACGGCCCCACGCGTTTTTATGAAAAACGTAAAATTTAATACTGATTATTATTTAAAAATTTAAAAATACGTGGATATAAATTACTGACGTCGAGCATATTTAAAATTCACCAAAAGAACTGAATGAATTAAAAAATCTTTTTAATATGGCACAATTCAATAAGAATTGTCAATAAGTCGGAAGGGATTCTACAAAGAAGCACCATCTCCCTCTGCAGAACATTAATTGTCGACAACTTAGAGAAGTGGATTGCTATGTCAGGGGTTGGTTCTTTTGATTAATAATGAAGCTAAGCCAAAGGGGATGAGGGTGGCTGCGAAGTCTAACACTTCTGCAACTCGCTTCACAATGAGCTGATTTTGCTGTCCACCATTCATTGTTAATGTACCCAGTCTCCCTCCTGGTTATCTTACACATCAATACACTATAATTAACCTCCTGTTCCTTGCATAATACCATCATTAGTTTTTAGAAGTTTTTATTTAAATCATAAAGGCATCCTAACTTCAGAAAAGTCTATTTATAATTAACACTGTGTTTAAAATATTTTATTTTAATGATGCTTGCTTAAATTTTTCTTCTCCTATTCTACTTTATGCGGTATGTTGGGCTAATGACTGGCATGCGTCGTAAGTTCTATCCAAAGTCGAGTCGGATATACATATACATAGTCACTGAGTAACGTAGATTACTCGTACTAGTAACAAGGCGACATCTCTACATATAATATATGTGAAGACATAAAGAACTACGTCTGGCGTTCTGGTGGTCTCAGAACCAGTAAAGTCATGGCGTGGAGAGATGTAATACAAATTCAGTTATAACTATAACAAATTTATAAGGCAGGTGATAAATATAAGAGTAATACTTTGCAAATTATGAATATTTTCTGTGATATACAATATTTTAAAGATTTTTCTAGCGTATTATACCATTATTACAATATTAAAAAACTTCCCTTTTAATCATAAAAATAAATGTTATGACTTTTAAACTAAAAAACCACTGTTTTGTACATGAAGAAGACCAGTCCTTCGTATTTTACGAGATTACCTGTTTTTTCAATGCGTATTCGCTTACAAAACATCAAAAAATGGCAACATATATGTGTTAATTTAAAATTCGCTTCAGATTCAAACAATTCTCTGTAATCTACTTGTGTGTTTCTGTACACAAGTAAATGTTTAAGTTTGCCTTACATATTTATGGTCCATGCAGCTACGATTATTTTTAAGCAATTTATTCACTATGCAAGTATATAAAATAACTAAATACAGTGTATACTGATGAAGATTCAATTTCATACTCCCAGACTTAAAAACATTTTTCTATTTTAAACACGTTTGTGATAAATATGTTCTTAATTTTATACTCTTTTGGAAACTTAAAAATTATAAACACAGATTAGAGGAACCTCCTGAACGCTAGAAAGTAGAAGGAAGATAAACACAATAAACAACCAGAAAACTGCTGTGAGACTTCGAGGAAAGACAAACTTTTTTATAGACAGAAGAAATTCAGAAGAAGGCGTAATAAGCCACGGTCTGAAGCGCTACTTATCAAACCGGCAGAAGACCACTTTTGGCCGAAGATGTGAAAGAAATCGAGCAGAAAAGTAAGCTAGAAGATAAAGATACTGAAATTAGGTCAATACTAGGTCAAAGGGGGTCCTATTGTAGGTCGGAGGCAAGACCAAAAATAAGGAAGGCTTTTGTGAGATCCTGGAAGGCCTAGTAGGGACAGATGCTACCGTAACGAGGCTTGACCCCAAAACTATCATGGATATTAGGGACGGATCTGGACAGCCTCATAACTTGTGAAGAAGTGGAGGAAGCTATCAAAAGGTGGCCTAATTGATGTACTAAATGACGAGGTGAAGGTCACTCTAACGAAAACCAACAGCAGAGAGCAGAAGAGGGATTTTGTCCAGATGAGTGAACAAGGTGCAGTTCATTAAGCGACGCCACATAAAAATCTGATGGGTAAGCTGCAGGATGAAACATAGAGCGGTCGTTACACTGAGACAGAGGTCTCAGATGCATCGGTTATAGTCACCAGCAGGCGGATTGCAGGGGACCGGACAGGAAGAGTCAAAAAGTGTCAAAGAAGAAGCGGTAAAAACTACTCACGTAGCTGAGCAAAGAGACATAAGCACTCGTTGCCGGAACAACGAGACTACAGGCAGAGATACTACCAGACTGATAGGTGGTGTGAGGGAACGGTTGGACCGCCCGTTTGGTGGGATCAGCTGTTACCTCACATAGTTTCTGACTGGACACGGGTAATTCACAACTACTTGTTTAAGGCAGGGAAAGCCAAGAGTTCAGCATACCCCTATGGTGACTCGAATCTGAACACTTCAGTTTCTTGGAATGTGATAAATGAACGGTAATAACGCCCGACAATGTCCTGATGTCATGTTATCTGCCAGAATCAAGCAGGACCAGGTGACGGCATTTGTGGAAATTATGATGCGCGGAAAGAAGCAAGAAGGAACCAGGTAGGGGCTAAACAAAGACCCTATGATGAAATGCAAACGCGGTTACAAAGTGGTTACCCTGAAGAGGAAGCGGCGTTTTTAGTGGGTGGGAATCCCACACACCAGAGACCTGTCTCTCTGATGGTGCATAACGCATTTTTCCCACACGTTAAATAACAATTATTGGGACTCATTACAGGACATAGAGGTTCAGATTCATATATTCAACAATACTAATTTTAATTTTATTTCAGAGAAAGAGTACAATTTTTTAAATTTATTATAAGTACAGTAATGTGCATAAATAAAATTTGCAGGAAACACTATGAATAAACTTGATTTATCTACTATATTTTGCTTTCCTCAATGAGTTTTAATTGTATGACCATACCAATCGCTGTGTATACAGAAGTCACAATATATGTTTCATTTGTCTCAAAATACATGTATTTCAACATGCAGAGAACTCGAGGAAATTGATGTGATGGATTTCACATATGTAAGCGACTTTCAATATCTCATCGTATACATAAACGTTAACATATAAAATCTCATTTGTAGTGTAAGATACACTTAATAGCTTTACAAGCAACATTAAACTTAATATTTATTTTTCTACAGTTTAGCCAAAAACTGATTGTTTACGTTCAAATAATATTTCTCACCTTTATTAGACATCACAAGTTGGAAGTAAATTTGAAAATCGTTTAGGAAGAATATATTTTCACTGAAGAACGTCTCATCGATACATTGTAGTTAATGTAATTTTGAGGTTTTTAGAGAACTACTTTGGCTTTTGTTTAATAATGTTTTGCACCAAAACCAAAAGGACTTGCCCATAAACCGTACGAACAAGAGCGTTTTGCCCAATTGTGTTACTAACATATTACAAGTCATGTACATTATACATAGTACTGTATCACACATAATGTTGCTATACAGAGTACCACGAGCAATGTGTTTTACTTATAGCTCGTTAAAGTTGGCGCCTGTTCTTGCCGAAATGGCCGTAGTGAGACCTTCGGCGGCTGCTAAAACTGCTCTACAAATTTCATTATAAACTTGTTCCAACTTTGTTTACTTTGCTACAAGTGCAGACGAGGAGTGAGGTTAACTGCGTAGTTTAACGTAAAAATAACAGCTGTATTCTGTATTATCACTTCATGTGTAAAACAAAATGTTTACACTGTTGTAACAAGTAATAGTTCTTGCTTTTATAAGAGAGAATACCATGAATTCATTTCTGAAATACAGTTTAATGAACTTACTAATTACCAGTGACTAAGCTCGTTTAATACGAACAAAGAAAGTAAAATCCATAAACTATTAACTCCGGTAACAACTGAATTAAACTGTGATTTTACAATTCCAGTAACTTTAAATTAAGGTGACAGCACTTCCCGAAATCATTTAATATTTGCACATTCTGCGCAATTAAATCCAATCGGTGTTAATGTATGTTACTGACATCAGTTTAAACTATCAATAATTTTAACTTCTAATTTACGCTAGAACAATAAGGCAATAAAGTCCAGAATTTCTCTGTTTTTAGAAAAAAAAGTTTTAAAAATTGATAGGGTACCACATATTTTAGAAAATTGGCGTGCAAGCATAATTCGGATGAATTTTAAACAAAGAAATAAAACATTAATTCTTTTTATTTTATTGTTTTATTGGAGTGTTAGTGGTCTCAAATAATTCTACTAGTAATTTTATACAAACCACTATGTTGTCTTTGGTATTGACGAGCGCTTTCGGCAGTCAAGCCATCTTCAGGTCATTTACCAACGACCTGTGAATGGGTAAATGTTGGTAAATGACCTGAAGATGGCTTGACTGCCGAAAGCGCTCGTCAATACCAAAGACAACATAGTGGTTTGTATAAAATTACTAGTAGATATAATTCACTACTAGATAGAATTCTTTTTACTTCAAATAGCAAATAATAATAAAACCATTATTTAAAACCTTCGGAAGTGACGGCCGTGATTGATAATTAAATCTGGTGTATTCCTTACTTGCTGATGTTTTGTCGGTTCGGGCGTCAAGGATCCTTGAAAGCGGATACAGTAAGAAAACAGACGTCTTCGTTACTTGCTGACGTTTCGGCGGCTCGCGCGTCAGGCACCCTGAAAGCGGGTACAGACGGAAACTGATGTCTTCGCTTGCTGACGTTTCGGAGGCTCGCGCATCAGGCACCCTGAAAGCGGGTACAGACGGAAACTGATGTCTTCGTTACTTGCTGACGTTTCGGCGGCTCGCGCGTCAGGCACCCTGAAAGCGGGTACAACGGAAAACTGATGTCTTCGTTACTTGCTGACGTTTCGGCGGCTCGAGCGTCAGGCACCCTGAAAGCGGGTACAACGGAAAACTGATGTCTTCGTTACTTGCTGACGTTTCGGCGGCTCGCGCGTCAGGCACCCTGAAAGCGGGTACAGACGGAAACTGTGTCTTCGTTATTTGCTAATGTTTCGGCGGCTCGCGCGTCAGGCACCCTGAAAGCGGGTACAACGGAAAACTGATGTCTTCGTTACTTGCTGACGTCACGGCGGCTCGCGCGTCAGGCACCCTGAAAGCGGGTACAACGGAAAACTGATGTCTTCGTTACTTGCTGACGTTTCGGCGGCTCGCGCGTCAGGCACCGTGAAAGCGGGTACAGACGGAAACTGATGTCTTCGTTACTTGCTAATGTTTCGGCGGCTCGCGCGTCAGGCACCCTGAAAGCGGGTACAACGGAAAACTGATGTCTTCGTTACTTGCTGACGTCACGGCGGCTCACCCGTCAGGCACCCTGAAAGCGGATACAACGGAAAACTGATGTCTTCTTTACTTGCTGACGTTTCGGCGGCTCGCGCGTCAGGCACCCTGAAAGCGGGTACAACGGAAAACTGATGTCTTCGTTACTTGCTGACGTTTCGACGGCTCGCGCGTGAGCCATCGTCATACCCGGTACAGATGGATAATTGATGTCTCCGTTACTTGCTGACGTTTCGACGGCTCGCATAACGTTTAAAATATAAATTAATTAATGAAGGAGGAGGTACTTTTCTGCGTATACCTGTAGAGAGTGCGTGCGTGTGATTAGGCGGGCGGGCGCGCGCGTTCGTATGTATATAACTTTCATTATAGGCGTACGAGAACTACAGTATTACGTTCCGAACGACCAATTGGAAAGAGGTAATATTCCACGACCAATTGCCACTCACTTGTTCCATTTCTTTGGTAAGGGAGAGTGGCATCTCTGAAGCCAGATTATCTAAGTTTTTCAGCGGTGGTCTTTAAGTAAATTCTAATAATTCACAGTTTATTTTCTTACTATTACCCTGCTTGCAAAAGTATAACATTAAATATAATGAACATCAAAAATTAATTTTTCCAAATTTCTATGCAGGCATACTAAAAATGTATTGAATGTAGTTTAAATTGTGTCTTAAGCGATTCGGTAATATACTTGGCCATATATTTTCATCAAATAATATATTTAAAAAAAACAATAGTCCTATTTACTTTTTTTTCTTGTCTTACATATTTAACGTCATAATACCAGCATACCGTATTTAGGAGATGGGAAACTCGTAGAGTATTTTGTTTGCGTTGGACATGTGCTTACTGTGCATCTGCTACACGTATCACGTATCGATATTGTACTGGCTGCTGTGCAGTGTAATCAACTATAATGTCATGACAAAACGTGCTGCATCTTTTCTGCCGATATTTTATGCTTTGTTTTCTCTTTTTGTTTCACGTCGATTCAATTTTTTATTATATGAACACAAAAAACAGTATTCACCTCATTTTAAATTAACTCTTTATACGTTCACGAAAGTCGTGTATTTCGTAGATACGTCTAAAATTTCATCTCTCGTGTTCCGTCATTTAGGTTTATGTCTGTCAGTGTGTAATAGAAATAACCTATTTGTTCATGTTGTTAGCCTGTATGTAGGTAGTTGTGTAGCGCGTAGGAGGAATAGCAGAAAGATGTACAACGTAAGTGATTATATATTAACAATTTGCGTCAGCAAATTTAACAAAGTGTCAAGTCTTTAAACAAAACAGAAATAGGCAATACACTATTCTTTATAGGTAACAGACTAAGTTACGTAAGTAATAACATATCTTAATTTACTCTAGCATCCCGGCAGCTATGTGATTGTAGCAGTAGAACCAAATATCATATATTTTGAAATGTAAAAATTCTATGGATCTTATATTTGCCTGTTACTAATCGTTCGTCAGTACTCTACAAACATATGAATCTACTAATCAAACATGGTTATTCTACATTACATTACTGCTGACACAAAACAGTATCTCTTGTGTTCTGTAGCAGTTGTACTAGGATGAAAAGGATTTCTTACGATAATTGTTTGATCAGCAGTCTACTACAAGTGTGATTGTTATTCATTGATTCTCGTGTATTGAATTCAGACTTCGTGTAATCAATAAAATCTACAGACTGCCTCCTAGTTGCGAAATATGAAAGTTTGAATTTAATGTCACCATTTGAAAATTAGCTCATTCGCATAAATAAAGAAAGCAAATTTTTTTAAATGGCATAAGTAGTAGAAGTAAAAATATAAAATGGAAAATTAAATAATGGTATCTTTTGCTATTTTTGTCGCCAAACATACGGCAAATGACAAACCAAATGGAACAAGAACTGCGGCTAGACTCTGAAACTGGAACCGTGACAACCAAAACAAACGTAACTGTATATCATATTAAAAATAAACATAAAAGAACTAAATACTTCGAAAACTTGTCCACTTGAAGGACATATCCTAACGATGCTGACCACTACACCAAAAAATCACAAAAAAAAATGCAAAGGTGAAATCTATTTAAAAACAAAAAAGTATTTAACAAAAATGTACGAGAAGCGTTCAAATTCAAATTATAATTTATTATTTACTCAAAAAGCCATATAAGAGTAGTAATTTATATATACTGTAGTAATTTTTCAACACAGTCTCCCACCTTTTCAAAGCACTGGCGCCCTTGAGAAGAAAATTCTTCTGGCAGAGGTCACACCCGGTCTCGAACATCTTCGACTCGACTTCTTCACTCGCAAAAAATGTTTCCCTTTTAGAATTCTCTTGTGTTCAAAGTCCAGACAAATGAAAGTCAGAGGGAGCAAGGTCTGGAGTCTCCCCCGAACGGTCCAGTTTAGTCTTCGACTTGTAGCAGTCGTAAGAGTGGCAACATCGGGCCGCGCATTATCCTGCAAGACACAAACAGAACTCTGGCGTTTTTACGCATATTTCTGATGGCTATTTGGCTTTTATAGTGCGTTTATATATACTCAGCGTTTAAAGTGCGCAGTTCTGTTAGAAAATCATTGTGTATGACGCCTCTTACATCCCAAAAGACTGTTTCCTGCAGAAAAAGTGGCTTTTTTATTTTTTTGGCTTTGGAGGTGAAGGATGAAGCCACTGCACCAACGCTCTTTGATTTCTGAGGTAAAATTATGTACCTCGGTTTTATCAATAGAAACAACATCCCACCATATTATGCCACCTACACGCATGTCTGCTTGTGTTCACGTTGCATTTGCGGAATCCAATGTGCGCATAATTTTCGTTAATGAAGTTGATTTATGATACAGCTATCTGCATTACCAACACTGATATTTACTATAGAAGCATTATTGCGCACCGTGATTTGATTATCGTTTTGAACAAATGTGTTGATCCTGTCACCCATCTCTACTGTTGTTGATGTTTTCGTGCGTCGTAGATGCGGTTCATTTTCGACACGTTCTATTTTCTAAACTCCGTTTTTAGACGCTTCTGTCTGTCAACATTTTGTAGCCAAACTGTTTTTTTAAGATTTTTACAAATATCTGATGGTTTCACGTTTCATTTTATAAAACATTTAGTAATAATACATTTTTCAACGCTTGACCGGACATCTACTTTACTCATAATTGCAAAACAAACAACAAAGCATGCTGATTGCTGAACGACTGAGAGAGACTAATAGGCTATTTGTTTCCCTGTATTAGCCAGTGCTACGAACTTCAAAATTTGTTTCTCCTGTTTGAAGCTGAAGCCAAATTATAATTTAAATTTGAACGCTCCTTGTATTTTGAGAAACGCAATGATGCAAAACACAACTTACCATCGTTTGGTATTGATAAGTAAAAACGCGTTATAGTTAGGTTATGAATTTCTGTAACCAAAACGATCTGGTATTCGTCTAGTATTCTTTTTGAGAATATTAAAAGAATTCCAACATAAATAAATAATTAATGGACGTAATTAAGAATCTGATATGAAGAAGCTAATAGAAATTACCAACATGTAATTTGTGCTTGTAAGTGTTATGAATTATTAACCTGAAAACACCTTATTCATTGCAGATATTATGATGTACTGAAAAACAAATAAATTATTTTGTCTATTTATAGCCTACAAAGAATGTTCTATATTTATCAGAGGAAAAATATACCGTTTAATATTTTACTATTAAGATCATTTACAGCGATAGCACAAGAAAAATTAATTATTGCAACATCATTATATTTACATTTAAAATTTAAAGTAAATTTGTATTAACACATTTTAATTTTATTTAAAAATTCGTGATTTTAGGAGTTTATTTTAATTCTTTGATAACGTGTTCTGTTCCGATCATTGGTTGTTGAACAGACCGTGATAACAAAGAAACCGGCATATTACCAGGGAACAAACATAAACACTTATATTTAAAAACATAGTAACTGACATTTAAAAATACACAATACAAGAAACTATTATATTCAATAAATAATTATACAATGATGTTTAGCTATAGGCCTATAGTGAGAATCTGAATCAGTATTTTTAATGGAAAAAAGGAGCCAAAAAAAAAAGCAAAACAACTTACTGGTCAAAGTTTGAGATATGAGATTTATTGGAATTATATCAATTTTAAAATAAGCTTCCATATTGAAGCATCTCAGATATTTTTCACTCAAATAGTTTTCTGTAGAAAGGATCCATTTTCATGGATGAACATGATGAGAATGTGAAATACAGCGAACCGTTAAAATATAGACTAAAGAAAAATGGAACTGATAATTTAGAACGTTTTACAGCCCTATTACTGATTAGTTTTTAATTTCATTAGTTTAGTTGTTAGTACACAATTTAGAATTTTGTCACTTATAAGCAGAGCTATTACTATAATTAGATAATTTAGTTAACATAATATTTCTATAATTAAAGTGGTGCAGTACTTCAGCAACTATAAGTTCATACAATGTGCCGTCACAAAGGCTTAAACGTAACCAGGTACGAAGTAACAAAGTTATGATAAAAAATAAACACCAACTGAAAGATAACTCTTAAAATATATTGGACTTACCTTAGACCACAGTATAGCAGTCGTCTTCCACGGAATACAATATACGTAGATTAGGATTCCTGTGTAGTGAAACGTCCACACAGTAAAATAATGTAAAAACAAACCTAAGGACGCCAGATTGTGCTTGTGTTTTCGTAGCTTCATTTACATATCTAAATGAAATTAGTACTGTTTTTATCGTAATTGCTCTACAAAATAAATCAAGAAAATCTACATTCTTTTCAACCAAATGTTGTGCCTTGTATAATCAGTTGATTCCACTAACGTCTGATGCCTTTATTTCATCAAGAAAATTAATCATGCGCTTCTTACTCTGTGATTAATTTAAATAACAAAGAGCTGAGACAGCTTTTAATTTTCTTTATCACTGATTAAGCCTCTAATTCTGAAAAACTGACTTTCATTTGGATATATTTTTCCTCGTCGCAAAAGAATCTCTTATTAATTATATAGGAAAATAGTCTGCACAAAATAACAAGCGAAACAACTCGTGCATGGCATAAGTGATTATAAACTTGTTCCGATATTTAACAATTCGTTTCACTTCACGTGTAACCAGGTTAACCTGTAGTAATCTTCAGTATAATGGTGTGTGTTTGCAAGAAATAAAATGATTAATTACATTGTATCGTGGTATCTTTGCTGTTAGGTCAAGATATGAAGAAATAACTTATTTCCAATTAAGTTTCCCAGGGTAGTGATTTCACGGCGTCATTCACTTAGTGTTGTAGTGGGCGCTACGTGGCGTATATGCTGATATGGGAGGTGCAGTTACTGCATGTATTATTCATTTGCAACACAGATATTAAACTTGTTATAAAAACAATATAGTAGTGCGGTGTGTGTGTGCATGCGCGCGCGCAGTAGTGCAGTTGGTATTCAAGAAAATTTATTACTAAAACCACCCGCAATGTTATAACGTGTCTTTAATCAATGTACTTTATTTTTTATTGCCGTTTGGATTACCTGGTACGTTGTATCTTATATGTAACATTAATGAACTGCATACATCAATAAGCAAACAATTCAGGTGTAGTGTAACCTCGACATGCTCCCTTTGTCTATCAGTAATCCATCTATACTACAACGATCTTACTATTACTATACTACAACGTTTGTTACTATACACCCCCGTAAAAGATGTGCCACAATTTAACAAACACATGTTTAATGCGCAGAATATCAGCACGTCTACATTAAAAATGTTTAACAGTTTTTAAAAAACAAGCACTTTATTTGCCGTTTAGTAACTTGTGATCTTACGACAATTTCATTTTGTTATATTAAAGAAGGGTGTTTAGCTTGCACTTTTTGTACCATCGTCAAGTTTAAATGTACATGTCTTACAATATTTTTTTAGTTTATCCATTTATGATTTCAAAGATATTTTCCATTAACTGTTGACAGGGCCAGATTAACCGCTAGGCTAAGTAGGCTGCAGCCTGGAGCGCAAGCATTTAGGCGGAGCAAAAATTTATGAGAATAAGAAAGTAACAAAACTCATGTTTCATGGTATACTTTTTTCATCATCCCGTCCTCAAAATCACGTCATTTAAAGCAAAAAATATAGTTTTATTTTCCAATTCTGATTTAATTTATTTACTTAATTTGTACGTAAAATTAAAAAATCACCCAACTCTCTCAGCCGACTTTATTTTTATATTTTTGATATACTTTTCTGAGTTGTCGAGTTAACAGTTTCTTAACAGAAGTAAATCAAAATAATTAAAAAATAAATTGTGTTTATGTGTTAATTTATTCTTATTAGTAGAACGTAATTTTATCAGAAAATCAATAATAAATTAAAACTTATTTAAATTTTTACGTGCGTAAAAATATTTAATGTAGATAAATCATCTACATTACCTTAATAAAAAACGATCAAAGGGCCTTATTTGGATGAAGTAGGCCTACCTTATATCAGTAAATTGTATATAATATTCATCGCTAAACATTAAATATTATCTATGGTCAGACACGGGGGGGGGGCTCAAAGATTCATTAGCCTAGGACGCTAAAACCTTTAATCAGGCCCTGACTGTTAACACAGACTACGACTTTTGTATAACAAACAAAAGTAGTCACATTGTCAGTGTCTCAGTAGACAGAGCTTTCTTTCCCAGTCCGTTCTCAGCTTATTTTCCATTAAATTTTTCAATTATTATTACTGTAGTTGCTACTGCTTGAAATCTTTTTCTTTAAATTGAAGAAATTTGAACAGTTAAATACATACTGTTCCAGTGCACCAACAACATTTGTTACTCTCCCGCACGAGTACACTTGATTAACAGACTTTACGTACCTCTGATTGTATGATACACTTTACCGCATCACGCAAATGGAAAATCAGCTTTATTTTAGTAAACCGAATACCTTATTTTCTTTTTACTTCACTTTTTTCAGTGTTTAGCGTTTCTCAAAACTGCGTTTAATGTTTATTTTACACTAGACAGGACGAGGTTAGTCTAAAAATGAGACAAAAGTATAAAATATTATTCCATGGTGTGGTGAGGTCGTTACTAGCCATATAAACAAATCCAGTCACAGCACGGCATTATTGCAGTAACCGCAAAAGCGTGCAGAGGTGCAAATGAAGAAAGACGGGATGGGATTGACAGTTATTGAAGAAGGACGTGTGGGGTGAGCGGTGTGTCCGACACGAGAGTAGTCAGTCTTTGATGTGAGTTTGCTTTGATCCATTACGCGTGGGGGAAGTCGAGCCAAACACTCGTTATGTTTCACCCTATTCCCTTCCCTTCCCATCCCTTACTGCCTGCCTTTTTGACATATCTCAGACACAACAATACCAACGAAACGCATACTGGCAGAACGTTATACGCATCCAGCGTTTTCAATACGAAACGCGAATTCTGATGCGTACCTACAAAGTTCAATTAAGGCCAGTGGTCACCCGTGTTACTACTGTTGCAACAGTCCAATCCTTATTCGTGCCTCTGACAATGGTTTGGCGGTCGCAAGGCAATGGCTGTTACGGTTTCACAATGTGATTGCTTCGCGTTGATGAGGTTAGTTTAAGTAAACCACTAACACTGCGCAGACAGAGCAACATTCTTGCACACCGCTTGCACCAGTAATTGTCACTCCTTATGTTAATGGAAACATTACTGATATCTGATTGTAACTTTTAACTTTTCTGTTTGACACTTTATGCAACACTTTTCTAACACGTATATTCTTAAAAAACAATTTACGTTTCCGTTTGTAAGCTCTACACGAACAAAAAATAAACGCGTTTAGTAATTGAGGTAAGGATAAGCACGGTTTACGTCATAATCTGATTGCAATTCGTATTAGTCAGTCGTAATTGATGCGAATAGCTAGTGTCAATGCTGTATAACATTAACGTTTATATTATGTAACATAAACATTTGTAATAGGGCTATGTGAGAGTGTAGGTCCTTACGTGCATGCGCCTGAACATTGTGATTTACCCATTACAATTACAAGGACTTCTTGTAATTTAAAATTACTTTTTTATCAAAACATAATTATTTTAACAATAACTCACCTTATTGTTGTCAGCAAATACGTATTTCTAGTTACCACTACGCAAATCCCGGTTCGAAGTTACTTTATTCCTTTTTTGTCGTGCATCTGAGAACCACAAGCCAATTTCAGTTCTTTATTCCTGGTTCTTTTCTTCTTTCATCTTTCCACTATGTCTCTTCTTTCTGTCTTCAGTCCACTCTGAACCTGCGTTCTCACCTCCTGGACTCCTTCCATTTTTCCACTTATGCCCAAAAAACATCTCTTTCAATTGCTTCTTCTGCGTTTATATTATTTTTTTTTTCTAAATCCTTTTTGACTTCTTTAATCCAAGTGGATGTTGCTTCTTTCCCCACAGATATTTGAAGATCTATTTTGTTAACCTAATATTATTCCTTTATTAGAATAATTTTTTCTTTGTAACTCGTTACGTTTCTTGGAGAATTCGATGCCTGTGTGATTAAAATATAATTACTTCTACAAGTAGAATATGCTTATTTTTTA
The DNA here is from genome assembly GCA_034769895.1 of Magicicada septendecula. Classification (NCBI taxonomy): domain Eukaryota; kingdom Metazoa; phylum Arthropoda; class Insecta; order Hemiptera; family Cicadidae; genus Magicicada; species Magicicada septendecula. Next base: position 338,095,935 of record CM068367.1, on the reverse strand, counting down.
TCGTCGTATTTTTTCTTTTTTAACCTGACACACGGTTCCCACAATTGTGTCTTTTGGGATTCTGACAACCCACATTTGCTCATGCAGACTGAACTAACTGCTCCTGTCGTACTGTGTAGGCAGGAATTATTGCTGGCGGTCCTATAGGACCGTATTTTTTTAACAAACTGCTAATTGAGTTTTGTTAAGCTTTCACGGTCGGCGGAGTAATTATTGGAACTACTTCGCGGGCTATCAGGCCGTGGTCTTCTGTTGTTTTGCACACACGTTTCTACCTCGCCATTGGAGGCCATCTTCAATGTTTGAAGCACTTAACTTTTACTGACACGGTGTCCGTCCGTCAGTAACACCACTGTACTGTGGCAAAGGCCTGTACTGTAGTTCTAATAAACTGTTAATTCTTAAAATTATCTTGAAAGTTGTATGGTTGTATGGTGTGATGATTGAACTGGAAAACATATTTGTCCTGTATTTGTAAACCTACAACCACTTTGTAAAAAAATAATATGGCAACACTATGGCGTACCTCCTCACTAAGGAAACTATGTGAGGGAGTTCCTAAATGATAAATTTAACGAATGAATGGCAGGCGAGGTACCACTGAATGGCCTGCGCATTCACCACATCTCAGCCAAATAGATTTCTCAGTGTAAGAATAAGGAAAGATAGAGTTTATTCACAAAAAATTTGGGATCTCGAGCGTTTAAAAGAACGTATAACGTCTGAATTTGACAAATTATCGTCCCAGAACATTACTGACGATATACGTATGTGTTTTGTACTAAAAAGATGTAATTTCTGCGTTGAAATGAAAGAGGACACTTTAAGAACCTAATGTAGCTAAGCTGAACCATATTATGATAATTTACGTACAGTTATCTATTTGCAATCATTTCATATTTGATAAATAAATACTTTAATATAAAAATGCATTTTTGTTAAGTGACTTTTGGCTCACTCTGTATTATAAATAATATATATAATTATAACATATAATATATATTATAATTATTGTATGTAATATTATAATATATTGTTGTAATCAGTACAGGAAAATGTCAAATTTAGGGCCCTAAAAATAAAACTATTTTTTACGCGGTGTAGTGTGTAGATGTGTGAAAGGTTAGTTTCAACGGGTTCCAACACAAAGCATGCACGATTCTTGCAGCAATAATGCAATGTACGTAAACGTGAAAATTTCCAAGCAAAAGTTAGTACAAAAAGTACCGATATAATTCTATCGTAACATGTAAAGGAAGTTACGTTAGTTAGACCTGTTTGACGTTCTGTCCATGCGAGGTAGCTCTGGCGAGCGGCAAGGTGCTCGGCTGACATTTCCGCCGCGCGTGCTTCCGTAAAAATCGCTGTAACGGTATAGACGGAATTAAAGAAAAAATTCTAAGTTCATCTTAAAAACACACACTTGTTCTGTAGTCAAGCGCTTTGACTACGAATATTTAGATACTTCTTTCGGATTAGGTGTGTTACGTTTAGATTTAGGCCTATATTTAGTATATTATTTAGGTATCATCAAAAAAGAAATTTTGTCATCATCATAAAATAAATGTAACGAAAAATTTTACATTAACAGTTCGTAATGGAAATTTGGGGTTGGTAACAGTTTTATCTGGGAAATTTTGATCACAAAATATTGAAATTTGTTTGTATTGTTTCGCGTTTATTAATCAAAAACGAAACTTAGCAAATATAACGGGAATAATTACGTTAAATATAAAAGTAGTTTAGCTGGCTGAAAGCGGTGGTCTGTTTACTAAAAGAAACGTCAATTTTGCCGAAATCGTAGCTTTTCTCGCAGAGTTTATAGCTAAGGTAAATTTCAAACGGCTAAAGTTGGTTACACTTATGACCTTGAAAAGAAAAGTTTCCGTACTTAATGGGCCTTTTTTAGTTTGTACAGCTTTACTCTGGAGGCATTCATTTCTTTAATGTTTCGTCTTTCAACTAAAGTCACGTAAAATACTTTTGAGCTGTTCTGAATTCAAACTGCATTGAAGATAACACGTAAAGTTGATTCGGCAGTCGTTGTAACCAGCCGTAAATAATTCACACTTCCACTCCTCGAACAAAAATAATTTGAATACTCGCTGTATTTTGTAGAGACGACCCATATACTCAGCGTAATGATTTTGAAAACTCCCCTTTAGATTCTAGCATTCAGTGATATTTATATTCGCTTTACACCACCTAAAATGTGATAGAGTTAATGTGTACAATAACCCTAAAATGTGTACAATAATAAAATAAAATGAATGTACAATATTCAAAATTATATTAAAGTGAATAATAAGTAATCGTAATTATAGACATTAATGTGTTGTGTTCGTGATTCGTGGTTCGAGAGAGAAAGACAGGCAGACAGATAGATAGACAGACATAGAGGCCTATCTATATTCTTTATAGTTCTTGGTTATAATAATTATTGTATTATTTTAGAGGAAAGTAAATAGATTATTTATTGTTATGTAATTATTAAACGTATTTGTGTATGTAACTCATATTCGTGTTTGTGTATATAGCTATGTGTCTTTAATAATGTAAGTAGACCTGTCTATACACACAACACACACGACTCTACGCATACACACTTGTGGGCGCGTGCACGCTCGCTAAAATCACTTCAGAAAGTTTACAGACGTCCACAGTCCACCTAGTCAGGGCGGGTGTCAGGTTTAGAAAACCCAAGGTGCAACTAAATAAAATTACCCGATATATTAAAGATCAAGCTAATTATATATATGTTGTACCAGCTTTTGGGGGACATCAATGTATGCGATATATATATATATATATATGTATTATTCATTTGTTAATATAGATATTCATTAATATCATGTAAATGTACGGTTATAATGCATTAAACTGTGTGAGACATGCTTCATTATGTCGAATCTTCATCGTCAGTCATGTTGTTCCGTTCGCTAACGTCATGGCTGGCGATGAACGCGAAACGCGTTTCACATAAGTTAATACACCTTAACCGTACTTTCAGATCTTTTAATAAATTGATACGTGAAGAAAAGGAATTGTACCAAAAAACACATTCGTGCATATTAGGACTGAATTTTAATACACACGAATTAAATTCTAATTAAACTGTGCTTAAAATATTCACACCAGTACTCAAAGAGCCTCTTTCAACCTATCTAGTAGAAAACGATTGAACTCTGTTTATTGGACGCACGTGAAGTTTCATTCATCAGTTCCGTTAGGAATACTATTTTAATTAAATCGAACAAAGTGAGCATAACAAAAGGATCAGACATTCTGCATGAGTTGAATTATTTCTTACTTTCTAAAACGCCACTTAATTTTGTCGTGTTATTCATCTGATCTTTCCGTAATATCAAAGAGGACATTATAAAACACGTTTTCTGAACTCTAAAATTTAAAATATTTCCATACTTTTAAGAGAACCATAACATACCTTTATTTATTACACAAGTGGAAACCTGAATATTTTTACGATATCTTTGTTTAATATGTACGTGGCTAAATTGCTATACACATTAGTCTTTCTGTAGGTGTGTTGAAATAAAATATTTTATATAATGTATTGTTTGTTTGTAGGCCTGTACAATTTATTGTTACTTAATTGTAGCTTCAAATCGGTACGATAATGTGACATTTTAATGATACACAAAGAATAGACGCCACTCAATCTTCTGAGAGAACAGCTTAAAAGGGTTATTAAATATCAGATTTCTAATAAGCCGTGATTTTTTTTGTATGAAATACGTGGAGCAAGAAATTATTTATGATACTAACAATATAGTTTCACAAAACTGCTAAAAATGTATTATAAATTAACAGAAATCTAATGTGTTTAATCTCTGAATCAATACAATTTCTAAATGCATATAGGTCTACTATATTATTTTTACCTGATGGTTTAAATTAAAATTTTCTGATGATAATAATAAGTTACTTGCTAATAAGTGCAATTTTCAAGAGAACTTGGAGCTTAAGTGGTAGTTTCTCGTAGACTTTTTAGTGGTTATTGTCTACTCATAGGATTATATCACATAACATATAACTTAGGTTGAAAGATTTTGGTACATGTCGATTATATTTGCTGAATTATTGGTTAATGAATGCGCTATCGCAAGTGTGGTGATAGTAATTAAGAAATATAGACAGAATAACGCAATCTGTGTTCAAGCCGGAATGTCTCCGCTGCAGACACTTACTAAATGACCATAACGTCTTCGAAAATTGTATCATGTGAAAATGTGTATTTAAAATTCTGCCACCTTTTACTGACCGAATACATGAATAATGTAGAATTTTTAGATGGCGTCCGAGTAATGTCCGTTAAGCTTTGTTATTATATTCTTGTTCGCACTTTCCCAACTTTATTTAAAGTTTCTTCCGATTTGAAAACTTAAGCACGACGATTTAAATTCTATTAAAATTGCGGATTTTTCATATTATCTTATAATTTGTTCAAATCGGTATTTTAAAAGTTTCTATATTTTTAGATAGTTTTATCATAATTATTTATCTGCCGAACAAATGTAATAACTTGAATAAATATGATTAATTATAAATGTTACTGGAAAACAGTAATTATTCTATAGTACTGTATCCTTTGAGAAATGTTAATTCTAAACGTCATTCCAAACATAAGATTTTACAGCCAAATGATTCTGTATGAGACAAACAGTGTTTCGCCATCTACGCTTACTAAAATCTTCTTCTTCTTCTTCTTCTTATTATTATTATTTATTAATATTTATTACTATTTATTAATCCTTTATTATTGTTATTTACATTTACTTGTAATAATCTAAATGTCAAATTATTTGTGTTGATGAAAAGTCTGAGATTAGATGTGATTAGACAAACGTATTGATGTAATTTTATGGCATCGTATTATGCATTAGTCTCACCTGACAAAACTATGAACCACAATAGCTCAGGGATTTACATGTCTTAAGAACGAAATTGTAAACTGGAATATAATTTTAGTTCAAAGACGCAATTTTAACAATATTTACGTCCACAAGCATTCCTTAGTAGGCATTCATGTTCAAACCAAATTAACAATTTAGGACAGCTGAATGTCGTTCTGTTGGGTTTAAACTTCGTACCGCACTGGTAACCGGTAGCGTCTCCGACACTCTCCAGTCAACCGTGAAGATAAGATTATGGTACATTAAAAAAGACACTGCTTTTTTAAAAATGGTGCATTCCATGTGGCATCTGAGTCACAGAGCTACTACATACAATCCAGTGAATTGCCAAACCTTACACATCACCATTCTTGTCAATGTTTACAGTGTTATTATTGTAACAGTGTTTGTCTCTCCTCGTTTTCCTCTTTCACAAAAATCTTACGCTCTTACTTGCCCTTTTATTTATTTCTCTTTCGCCCTTTTTCGCCTCTTCTTCTATATACTAATTATCTAATTGTTATCTACTGGTTTCTCTATAGTCAATTTTTTCTTACTTTTCGTTTAATCAAGTTGATTATACTTCGTTAAATTTTTTATCTTTGACTTTCCATCTCTAATTCAAAATGACGGTATACCTGTTTTTGATACTCATAAGAATTATTAATATTAATCAGGCCTTATGTAAGAGGTCTGTTTACTAAACTGACATCAAAATGTTACGTATTTTGTTACGTATCCCCTAATGTAATTCCAATTTTCTCTTCCAAACTTGAATAGAATTATATACAGTGACATTGTCAAATTATGTTGTGAGAATATATGGAATGATACATAAAGAAGAATTTAAGAAGTACAAACTACTAAAATTAGCATAGTATTTATTTTACATTTTGATATTTAATTAATTCCATTCACTTTACACTTTGACATACTTCCATTACTATAAATGTACACAATTTTACACGTATTTATAAATAAATAAAAATTTCATTTTCTGAAGCATTTCCTTACATTTAACGAGGCATGTATGTACACAAGAATTTGTTTAAAAGTTATTTGAAATTTTATTCATTTTAAAATTTAAATCCTATAAGTTTTACAATAGTAAAAACAGTAGTGTTAAATTTATTTTTGATAATGCGTATATGGAATTTGTTTTAATAATCATGTTCTCAATCCCTTCAATAAACTCTGTGTATTAAATCTATTCCACCTCTTCAGTATTTACTAACGTAACAACTTACAAGAAACCACCTCTCAGATTACGACTAGACATAGACTAGAATAACCGACTATTTTTTTAAAAACGTTTAATAAAAATAAATTTCTTTCATCAGATGTGCTTGTACGAGTTACAACATTGTTTATTATTTAAAGCTAAATTATAAGACAGCTACGGTAAGTAATAATTAGCAGACATTAATTAAATTTAAAGTTGAGAGAAAAACTCAACATAGAGTCGTATGTAATGGCTTCATGTATCACAAACACAGTTACTCTTCGCTGTCTTCAAATAAACATCCCACTCACTGTTAGAGTCCGGTTCTGCCCTAGAAAATAAAGCACATATTATAATTTAGCAAAGCTAAACAAGTTAAGATTACTTAACATATAATCAAAGAAGATATTTTTTTAGTAGGACAATATGCACAAATATTAAGTTTCACAGATACTTGACTGGTTTTACGAGGGTCAGTTGAAAAGTTCGCGGAGCGACATCTGTAGCATAGCGGTAAAACTAAAATTTTACGCGTGCTGCAAGATTTGTATTTTATCCGAATTCCTGTTAATTTCTAAATTTATCTATCACATTGTTCATTGTTTAGAAGCTGTTTAAAATTGACGTTTTTGAAAAACAGACAAAATCAAACATCGTGGTGTGGTTCTTTGTTAAAAATTGTTTAGCGCCAACGGAAATTCAGAACGAAATTGTAAATGTGTCAGGAGATACTACGACTTGAAAACAAACGGTTTATAAATAGGCACTTGAGTTTAAACGTGGTCGTACGAGCTCTGAAGATGTTTCCCCTCCGCACTGGCGCCCAAAAATCGCAACAACTCTAAATGTGGCAGCCATCTTGCACAAAGCTTTTTTCACCAAGTTCTTGAGTTAAAGTATAATGCACACGCTCATGTGAGATGCCTATGATTTCAGCAATGTCTGCGGTCTTCCAACACCCTATGAAATTTTTTCGATATGTAATTTTTTGTTGCACTTTTTGGACGTCCAGTGCTGAGATCGTCTTCAGTGCTTCTACTACCACGCTTAAACTCGAGTGTGCCCCACTTGCCGTTGTTTCTGAAGGCGCAGCATCTCCTAACACATTTACAATTTCGTTTTGATTTTAAATTGGCGCTAAAACGTTTTTAACAGGGAATTCATCACAACGCGATGTTTGATTTTGTGCATTTTAAAAACACGCGTGACAGGAAAATTTCAAACAGTTGGTAAAAAGTGAATAAATTGACAGATACATCTGGAAAGTAACAGGTGTTCACGTGAAATATACGTCTTGTAGATCACGAAAGATTTTAGTTCTACCACTGAGCTATAGATGTTGCTTCGCGAACTTTTCAACTGACCCTCGTATTGTCAAAATGAAAGTGTACTTATTAGCGCCTTATCTAAAGTACATCAAAAGTAGGACAATGAGTAATCAATTTTTTTGATATATATTTAATCTTTGCACAATAAATTATTTTAAACTCAACTTACTTTAGGCCTAGTAATATTTAAAATTACAAGAAACTTGAATGTTTTATACACTTCTGATATAATGTTACGCTATGTTGTGGCAGTCGAGTCATTCCGAATTGTTATGTATAACATGTAAGGCTTCAGTTTGTATGGCACACAAAGATGTTTTTACCGTAAATTTCATGAACACAAGGCGACAGCAGTAATGAGAAGCAACATGGCAACCAAGTCAGTCCTCCACCTGCGCTCCGCGTAGTCGCTCACTGCAACCACAGTACAGTACACTTAATGCTTAAACTTACTGCATTATTCACTGCACTTTAGTACATACACTACGCTGCACTGCATTTGTATAGAACAGCGCATGAGACCTACGTTACTATATGCTTTTTAATGTACACCTACATATATAAAAAACATAAATATACGTATATATATAAATTTGTGATGTTATTCAATTTCTTTCTTCTGCAAGTAGTATAATTCGTATATTCTTTTTGATAAAAAAAAAAGAATATACGAATTATACTACTTGCAGAAGAAAGAAATTCTTTTTTTTTTATCAAAAAGAATATACGAATTATACTACTTGCAGAAGAAAGAAATTGAATAACATCACAAATTTATATAATTACTGCAAGAAATGTCGAGTTACTTATATAGAAAAAAATATATATATATAATATTGAGATGTTATTCAATGTTGTTTCTTCTGCAAGTAGTGTAATTTCGTTTTTGTCTTTTCAACACCTGACGCACGTTTCACTGAAACATATCGGTATCATAAGAGGTTTGTAAGTAAATTAACCATTAACATGTTTTATTTTGTCGTTTTCCTAAGATGTTCTCCACTAGTGTACTAAATTTATATTAACGTCTTTATATATTTAATTTTCATAAAATATCTCTTATTGCCGTGTTTTCTTCAAACGGCAGATGACGTAATTGATTTGATAATTATACTTTTTTAGGCTTTGTACATAAAACGTGGTTTTGGCTATTACTATCAACATGAGAATTAAAGCTATTGACTGGTAAGGTAATATACGAAATAATTTTAAAGTACTTACCGTAAAATTAGTAACCGGGCTATTTAAATTCTAACACCGGTTAGAATTAAAATTAGATCCTTAAATTCATAGTGACCGTCAATCAATGAATTATTCAGTGAAAGGTTAGTAAGGATCGGTCAAAAACATAACACAAATTTTTAACTTATTTGTGTCGACGTTTCGACAATGTTTATTGTCATCATCAGGACAATTGTTGCTGACTGTGAGAATTGTCAGGACAACTGTGATGTGTGTTTGGCGTCAGCAACAATTGTCCTGATGATGACAATATACATTGTCGAAACATCGACACAAATAAGTTAAAAATTTGTGTTATATTTTTGACCGATCCTCACTAACCCTTCACTGAAAAATTAAAATTATAGTTAAAATTAGTAACCGGTAATTTTAAATTCTATTTTTTTTTAAATTCGATCAAAATTTGCTTCGATGTCAAATTAAATCTCAATTTACAACTACCCATAGCCGAGCGAATGTGTGTTGTTACGTCAGTACTGTAACATCATCTCAACACGACATATATTTATCCTTATATACTTATTTTGATTGACACAAAATAATTTCTGCGAACAAAAGTAATCACAAAATAATCTCTACTCGTTTTTCACTATACTTCATGTAAACACATATTAGCATTACTTGTTTATACAAATATCTTTTATTTGTACTTAAAAGTATATTTATGATATGCATGGTATTAAATTTAATTTTTTGCACTTACAAATTAAAGTATGAAATAACAAGTAAACATTCAATTTTCCCGACTGTGATGTAAAGCAAGACCGGTGTGAAACGTTTTCTTGTTCGAGGCAGATTAATCGATTAAACAAATTACTGTGCAGAATTAGCCAAACATAATTTCTATAAAAGTTACACGTCCACTTTTTTCGGCTTCCATGTTACTGGATAAATTAAAACAACTTATGTAAGATAGAATAACCTTTGTAATACCGTAATAATTTTTGCAAGATTTCTTCTCATATAACACACTTAATCTTTTATAATGCAACCGCTAATTATGTTATTTAACTCCTGAAACTGAAACTATTTGTGTATCGTGCAAAATAATGGTTTTATTAATTTTCCTGTGCTAATTTTAATTTGTACACATATACAATCTACTTACTGGATTACTGTGGATACTTTTGCTGTATAACACTGTATCTTGATCGAGAAACCTTAGACGCGCGGTGCCTTGGTTCTTGATGCAAATTGTGAAACAATCTGACACTCATATTATAATACGACAGGCATAAAAACAGATTCGTGTTGACCTGAGTAGTTCCGATCATTGTTTTATGATCATAGGTTTATGTTCTGCAGTCGGTGTAAGTAAACGGTTGTTCATCAAACGTACAAATATTTACACAAGTGTACTTACACCTTACACCAGCGGTCCGTAATAAAGTTGGCGTGGTGTTCGTCAAGAATTATGACTTCCTTTATTACATACTGTTTGTTCCCATTCTCGCTACGTAATTACAGTTCTAAATGATTTTTCCACTACGACAATTCAGTAGACTACGTGCGTATTATGTTTATCAGGCATGCACCAATAACCAACTAACTTATAAACATGAATTACACAAAATGTACTCACGCACATGTGTCATATCAATTATACACACTTACTTGAATAACTGGCCATGCTACCTGAAACCACACAAACATAATATGTAATTCATATTATACTAGTCAACGACATAAAGTTCTAATAGATATTTTCTTCACCTAAGTGATGATTCGTAAAAAAATAATTCAATTTAAATTTAAAACCCTTCATTACAGGTCCACTATTACATAACAATTAATATTTTAATAGTTCGCTTTATCTGTTTTACTTTCATGATATCAACGTGAAGAAACGCAGTGACGTTGAAAGCGTCAGCTACACCTAGTGACGAAAACGCTCCTCGTTTTTCGTTTTGGAGGCACACTATTTATAGTGCGGTATTACCGGCTGGCACTGTAAACATTTTTGGTTACGTTTTAATAAAATCTGAATGCCCTGTACTAATTCAATGTACAGGTACTAAAAATGTATAGGTATAGTGGTCTTATGAACCGAACACGGATGTCTGATACAAATTTAAAGAATTTTACACATTGCTGTCTCGTTACGTCACTCAAATCCAACGCTGTTCATTACTAATCTGGATAAATCATTACCGTCCCTAAAGCCACAGGCCCATGGTTCGTTGTGCCCTCCACACCACTCTGCATTCAACCGCAGTGAAGAGATGAACTATGAGGTGGACTGGTATTACATGTACATGTCATTGTTACTGATCGAAGTTCAATTATCCCAACAAGATTTTCGTTTTGCTCCAACAGTAGGTAGACGGTGGACTGATTCTATCTTGAGTGAAGCCAGCACGACCAATATGCACCACCGCAAAGGGAGCTCGTTCCACTTGAGTTGCCTGCGGTCAATATGGATCAAAGGTTTGACGTTTTTTACATTACGTTATTATTTTTCTTCTTGTTGTCGTTGTTATGTATTCTTGTTAAATACGAACACATAATAGTAAAGCATTGTTAGATTAACTGTAAAATTATCACTTACCTTTTATATAGGCTATAAAAAGATTATACAATATCCTAATTCGAGTTCATTCAGGCACAATTGTTAACCTCATATGCATAATGTGGATAGCACTAATCCTATACCTTCTTCGGTTTTCCCAGCTGATGAAACGAAGTATAAATCAATGTATACACAGTTTGTTGCCAATAGCAGTATACTGTATATTTCAAATGTTATTAACCATGTAATGGTTCCCAAATTTTTCGTTAAACTGCTCTAGTAATTTACGTTTTCACATAGCATCCATAATAACTGTTTTAACCAAGTTTTCACAATAATTACAAGTGCAGTTGTCCTTAGGTGATGCAATGAACAATCTGCTTTTACCCCGTAATCGTAAGCTGTGTACGTAAGTCGTTTGTCATAGAACATAGGAATAAAACTTGTGATAGCAAAGTTATCGTAGCATATGCGGTGGCAGTGCAACGCTTGTAAAATTAATGTTGCAAAAACTGAAAACTGTCCAACTCGGAAACCATATATACAGCACGTTGCAACGATACTGACACCCTGATAAATGGCGAAAGTATAAATAGCTTAAATTGTACGTGCACGTAATATCTCTTTTAACAATAGCTTTTGATAGCTTTTTATCACTTTACACTTCGTAGGGAAAATATATTTTAATCTTTACTGTAAGGCGGTATAATAAGAACTGAAAAATTGTTATAATGAAAGTGAAAAGACTTAGTTTCCGCTTTATGCGTTTACACGGAGTGGTAAGTATTATTACTATATGTTAAACGGAGACATTCTTTCGTATGCCAATGAAACATTATGATAAAAACTGTTAGTATTTCTATTCATATCTTTTTCTTACGTTTTTATTTAAATTATACTGAATTTCACATATAACAATAAAGATGTAGTTAATTTGTCTAATTAATTATAACAGGCGGTCCTAGAAGAGCCTATGATTCAATGAAACAAAAATTTAGTGATATACGTGTAAAATCCAAAAAGTTGAATGTCTTTTCTGAATATATTTAGTTTGTTAGTTTATTGAGTTTATAAAGTGTTCGTAAGTAAAAAGATAATATTGTTACCCTGAATCTACAGGCAACATGTGGACTATTGTAGTACGAGTCGTGTGAGCAGCAGGATGACGCAATGGTGTTGGATGCTCTCGATGCTTCAACGGCTACCTAGAGGGGCCCGAGCGACTACGAAGTAGTGGGACTTTCTCTTAGTAGTGTAATTACCCCGTTTCGCCTAGCTATGAACAGGCCTGCCGCAGCGTCGTGTGTTGTTAGCAGCGATAAGACATAGTGTTGGCGGGTTGCTCTGACTTGTGATACGGGGAGGAGGTGTTACTTTGTCAGCGGTTTAGTGTAAAGAGTTACATTACCTTATACTCGGTAATTATAAGTTATTAAAATTATTGTATACAAACGCCTTTCTTATAAAAACTGTTATTAAAGGTATAAAGTTCTGAGTAACGAATTTTCTGGTGTTCCGTTATTTTTTCCATAGGTTACAGACGAAATTCTGCGCCAAAGTCGTAACAAAATGTTACTAATTTTTTATTGATTATTATTCTTAAGCAAAGAAAATATTATTTAATCTGTAACAGTTAAAACAATTTGAAGAAACAGTGTTAGTACAACAATTTTAAACCTAGATAACCTAGATATTTAGTAGAACAAGAATTAAATAATACAAAAATAATCCACCGTTACTTCTTTTGATCGCCAAAATTATGTATATTTGTTGTTCAAATCTAGTTAGTATAATTATTTTGGAAGGATAGGTTACTGTAAAATTTTGCGCGACACAATTTGTTGCCGTGATATAGATATCATTATTTCTATTAACATTTCTCATAATGAGATAATGGGTTAAGACGTTTCAAGTGCTAGAAAAGTCTTATACCTCAAAATCATACTGATGCGTGCTTTGTTTTTGCATTCTTTGCATGAAAATAATAAATATTATGCATGTCACCAAACTTGTCATGTCCAAAACATTTGTATTATGTATTTAGTTTGGTCACCAACTTCGTTAATAAATGTAATACTGTCTGCTAATATAACCCAAATAGGCAGACTTAACATAATGAAACAATAATACTAATTTGTATCGTTAACGAATAACAATACAGGAAATTTGGATTTTCAATTGCCACTCACGCTTAATGAACTGCCGAAATTTGAGTTAACAAAATGCAATGACATCTTTTACATTGGCTGTCGTGAAGAATTAAGCAAAGAAGTGTCTTTTGATTATTTCCGCATCTGAATTAGACATTTTTAAGTTTGCCGTGTAACGTACCTAGCAATTCTAAAGTAACATCCTAGAATATAACGTAGGCTTATATGACGAGAAAATACAGAGAATAAGAAATCATGAATGATCTTTTAAAACTAAAAAGTTTTATTTGTTTTACTTGTAAAATGTAAGTTAAAATATAAACAATTCTGTTCGTATTGGGTATTTTCATGTAATAATTAGTTTAGCAAGTTAAGTATCACGTGTACTTTGAGCTCAGTATTCGAGGTTGTTTGTAGAAACAGTGACCGTTGTATGAACAGGTGCTATGAAAATATTGTAATGGCGTTTTAGGAAAAAGTTTATACTGAGAGAGAGAGAGACATGTCTGGTATGAAACTGATGCGCCGGTACAACGTGTAAGTGATCTGAGCCGTCCAACCACTCGGTCTGGGTATGTCAAACACACATGAACCGGTACATGGATACAGTTGAGGCGGAACAATCATTGTTATCAGGCAGCAATGGGAACGATGATGAGGGGCGGTAGGGAGAGAGAGAGAGAGAGAGAGAGAGAGAGAGAGACGGACAGTGTGTTGAGGCAGAAGGAAATCTACACAGTACACAGAAGATATAAATGTGATGACTCGATGAAAGCGGTACAGAATCGTTTTGTACTAGTGAACCTATGTTTCTCGATGTTGGGGTTTTATAATGATTACGATCCCAACCCGCAAGATTGTTTAGCACACGAATGCGAGGGCGAGTGCGTTAGAAATATGATCATTTTCATGCCATCCGTTCATATATAATAGGATAACGTAGTCCCAAAAGTGAGTGAATAGTAACAAACAATTCTAACAAAGAATTATATAGTCGAATAAATAATCACTACGGTGTCAGTGATGTCATCAAGAGGATAGCTCAGTTTAACTTGATATGAATTGACATAATTTCAAAAGTGGATCAAAGTTAAGAGAATAAACTGGTATGAATTATACTTTTATGTATTAGTGGCAATATATAGTCTTGCTTGATTATCGTAATATTAATGTATCTTACTTATCAGCCTTCTCATAATTCGGCCTGTAAAAATAATTCGGGTAAGAGTAAGTTGCTGAAGAAATGACGAGCCCCACTGGCCAAATTACATTTCTTGTATACAGTACAGACTTTTTTCTAAGCTGATGATAAAAAGAGGACTATCACGTATTTTTGTCGTAATTAGGCCACAATAGTAGTAGGCTTAAGTCCTTATACGATTTCCAAATCTGTAATTGATAGTACCTTTCTCAAAGAAAGTCGCGACTTCTAGCTGGCCGTCAAGCTGGTTTACAGTGTGGTTTGTCCCCGCTAGACACTCCAGCAAGTAAACTATGTGTTAGTCGCCTTTTAGCTACTGAGATACTCGTAACACTTTATAAGGTTTTAATACTTTATTATACTAAGCGAAATTTATCGATATCGTGTATTCAAGGGATTTATGATCTCTTCGAATGTTGTATATTTCATAAACGCATAATTATGAATTAGTTAAATAAAACTTGGGTACTCGGCAATGTCAATTGAAAATTGCAGACTGGTACATGTATGTACAGACGTACCTGTTATATGAGTACTTGTATCTCATTGAAGAACTCAACAAAATGACTAAATATCATGTGTAATACAGCGTAATGGGGGTTTTGCTACAAGCGTTCAGGGTACAAAGTATTGAGTGACAGCACGTACCTTGGGACCTCAGGTCTCTGGTGGGTATTTTGAATTATTTCTAATGACAACAAGCAAAACCTTATTGATCATGGCAAGGTGAGACAGCTACTGTGACTGAAAAGTCTCGGAATAGATGCTACATTGTATTTATAATACATATTTATAATGATCAAAATTTGTATGCGTATGCGCGCGCGTGTATCGTTACTACTACTGTGTTCACTGCTATTAAACGATTCTGAAAAAAGAACTGAGCAGCAAGCAGAGGAGTATTTACGGGGGAGATGAACGGGACCGGACCCGCCCCCAGAGGGTCGACAAATTTTGTTAACCTTTTTAATTTTTAGGCTGTTATTTAATCTCTTTTATTATTTTTTTAGCTTTGTACGCTAATATAGTAGTAACTACTTTTTAAATATATAAACAGCATTAGCGTATACATTTGAGATAGGAAATGTAGGAAAATCAGTTCAGTCAATAAGTATCTTGAAATGATGTTTCAATAACGCGTATTTGTATTGTGTTATTACCGTTTACATTAATGGGAGTGATTTCTAGATGATATCGCAGGTTTTTCAGCCACTTTAAAGATAGTCATGTTGATTAGTCTTAACTTGTTTTTTCTTTTGTATGAAGCCGACTCGACCCCGGACTCCTCCCCCAAAACCAAAATCTAAATACGACACCGTTCGTAAGACTATACGTCCACATTTATAGTGCCGTCTGATTTTGACTCGAGTAATTCCATTTTTCACCGTATGTGTACGTATCATCTTTGCTCGCCCTAGTTACAAATTGTAATATTACGTGATTGTCCCCGTTATATGACTTACAAGTGTCGAGTGTCTACTCACCAGTTCGGCCGTTCAAATTCGTATTTTCTGCCTCAACGTCGGGTTGGCCAACTCTTCTTAGTAAACCAAGATTGTAAAGTTTACTTTTTTATAAGTGAGTACTCAAATTTTAAAGATTAGTTAAATAAAACCTGTTAGGAAGATTAGTTTATTATAGTGTAATTGCCAGGATGCTGAATAATGATGAGCGTGGACTGTATTTAATACATTTATTAATTTTTCATTACAATTTAATCGGCATAGTAAGGTTGGCTACGTCTGAAAGACATTTGAATTTTGAAGAAAACCAAGTCGGTTACGAAATGCTACATGGCAAAATTGAGGCGCAAGTGCGCAACACTCCAGTCTACATAAAAATATTATGTAGACTGGAGTGTTGCGCGAAATGCATAAATTGTCGCGACAAAAAAAAAATGAAAATGACAGAACAAGGCAGCAAACGCGATTACGTCCGCTGCCCGCCGACGTAAGTTGAACTGTGTCTTGAACGCGATAAACGTAATGCAGAGCGTACAGATTAGCCAACCTTTAAATATGAAAATTACCACATTACTGTTCAAAATCAAACATACAGTTTAATTCTTCTATTATGTTTATTAACCATTATAAATTGGTTTTTTAAATTCTACAATTTCCTTCAAATTATAAATCTTATTTTTGCGCCGGCATGTTTAATTATTCGCGGTTGGCTATTCTTTCCGCCATTGTTATCGAGACTCTCTGTTATGGAGTTGGTTTTCTTCGTTTATTTATAATCTCAGGTCGAAGTTCTTGTGACTACAGAAAATGTTGTTAAATGGACTAATAAAAGTACAAAATTTTACAAATACCATATAAATATCATAGAACATGTGATATACTTATAATTACAGTGGTAAACTATAGCTACTAGATTTAGCGTTTGGAGGTTATTTGAGTTAGTAACTTTTACGTTTTAAAATATATTCACTAAAGGAATCAATGTTGGATTGAGATAGTTCTTCAATTTGAGGTGTTCATTAAATAAAAGAAAGTTCAAGTATTTGTTAAAAAGTGATAAATGATGTTGGAAAGTGTAGTTTCACTTATTGTTGGTTTTCTTGTATTTTTACTGTTATGTTGTAATTTAAAATATACTTAACAATCCTCCGCCTCTGCTATCCGGGTAATATTTCTCACGAATACTGCTGATTATCCTTTCTTGGGTGTTTCTGTTAATTGAAGGCTTCGTTTTGGTTAGTTATTGTTTAAGATGTTTATTTTTCATCAGTCATCCTGGTTATTGCAGGTTGCATTGTTCCTTTATGAGTTTCAGATATTTTCTTCCTTCCAATGGTTCGTATTCCATCAGTTGGGATTCTTCAGCAATTCCTCATGGATAATTTAATTTCTTCTGGTAAATTTTTTAATTCGTTTAGTGTTAGTGTTACTTCTGTGATTTAGTTTACTAGTTTGATCATTAATTTTGATAAATTTTGTTTAATTAATTCTTTTTTATTCCTTGTGGTTTTAATACATCTGCCCTCATCAAGCTCTAATATTGGAATATCAATTCGTTTATAACGGTTTTTCCTTAATAAAGTTTCGTTGTTATGGTAACTCTCATCCAAACACTAACTCTCTTTGGTTGATAATTTACAACATTGTTATATAAAACTAACGTTTTTCTATACAAAATTATTAAAAATCTTTAAACTATTATAACTCCCTTATACTACCTGTAATCTTAAATACAATAACACCATTAGTTTGCTTTTTGTTTACAAATTATTTTGATATCCCACAAGTTTACTTTTTTTTCAAATTATAACAGATTACTACATTTTCATTTGGTTTTTCTTTTGTTAATTACCTTTAAACTAATTATTTTCTATCCAGTTTTGTATCCTACACTATTATTATGAAACCTAAACAGATTATATACTTTATTTTATCAATGGTTATTGTTTTGTCTTAAATTTCACAAATTTCTGGTTACCAGTTAATAGGCCTAATGCCTAGAGTTCATAATTCACCTACCCTATACTCATTACAATTGTTTATAGTCATTTTTGTTAATTTTATATGCTGCTAAACATAACTACTGTTAACAACCTAAATTAAATCATAACATTTGATTATTTTTAATCATCATATAACATAATATAATTACTTAATAAATCTTTTAGACCCATGCCTGTGTCTAAAGTTTTACATGTTTTTAAACGGTTTTGTTAAACATAACATTCAACATAATAACATTTGGGTTAATTACAACCAAAGAAAAATATAATAAAATTGAACATTAGATGTGCACTAATATTCCCTTATAAACTCACTTAGAGAATATAGTGTCTAACTCCCTTTACTGCATTCAGCATAACATATTAGTCTTGTATCCTTATTTTAATAGTGGTTAATATAAATTTGTAAATTTTATTCGTTAACAATAAAACAATATATCCCTTATCATCTATACTCTATACTATACTAAAAAACTTGGGTGTTTCTGTTAATTCAAGGCTTCGTTTTGGTTAGTTATTGTTTAAGATGTTTATTATTTGAGTTTAACATAATGGAAAGCAATTATTAGTGGTTTGCTTCCAACAAATATTGTTATATATTAATACAAACGTTTTCTTTTTTCATTAAACTAGGCCCATGACTACTTATAACTGTCCTTTATAACTTATACTGTCTATTTATTATATTTGGGTCCAGTTATTACTTATAATCTATTATTACAAGTTATTTCTTTATTTCTGATTACACTGCACTTTATTAACTAGTGTTTTTATGTAGTTCATTTATTAACACTGGGTCCTATCATGGTTCATTATTGATTATTATCTTTCTTATTCATTTATCAGTTTTGTGTTCACCTCCTAACATTGTGTTCTAGATTTCATGTATTTATTATCACTGGGTCCTATCAAGGTTTATTAATTATCATCACCTTCCTACTGAATTATTGTTATTCAAGTTTATTTTATATTATTGTCTTTTGATAGTTTACTTATTACCACTCTTTCTATATATTATCAGTATATTTGTTCTTACATTTCATTTTCTTTTTACATTTCCTACATATTACATACTATTTATTTTCCTATCTAATTTTGTACTTTTATTTATATATAATTCTTTTTAACACTTGGGTGTTGTTATATTGTGACTTGAACTATTTTCTCTGGCTCACCTTATCCAATCTATTGGGTCTCGTCATCGTCATTGTCTTTGTCTAAGTCAAAATCAGTTAGTGGTGTTGTTCTATCATTTCTCATTTAATAATTTTTATTTTCCTTTAGTATACAGCTTTTCTTCAATTATTTATACTTGTAAATCTTGTGCTATCGTAGGTCACGTTACAAAATGTATTAAGAGTTTAGATGCGTTTTCATATAGCTTTGTCGATTATATTATCCAGTGGACACACTGTTCGATAACTATGCTTGCAAAGTACACAAGCAACTTAAATTACACGTAAGAGAGCGCACATATGCTCTAGTCGTGATATACATATACAAAACGGTCATGAAAACGCTTCCAAACAAAACGATGCTAAGTACAAAGTGTTCAGTATTCGTTGTGTTACAGTGCAGTTGATTACTAAAACAAACTATTATTCTGCCTCAAACTGAGATAATGTAATTTGATTTTTAATTTCCCTTTATACCTGGCATTTTATGCCATGTACAACTTGTAAATATGCATACCTTGTAAGTTATATGTTAATTTATAATTCACGACTGTAATCATAACTGAAAACATTATTACACAAATTTTTAGTCAAGTGTAAATTATAACCTACACTTTAGTAATTCGTTTCTCTTATTTAACATGCTTAAAGAGAACCAAGAGATTTAATGTACGAACATGTTATAAACATTTACCTTTCCACGTCACATTATGAGACCAACAATGACTGTTTGGAAGACAATTTTGTATCAGTACTATATTATAACAGAGCAGCTTGTTATATATTGTATCAGTACTATATTATAACAGAGCAGCTTGTTATATATTGTATCAGTACTATATTATAACAGAGCAGCTTGTTATATATTGTATCAGTACTATATTATAACAGAGCAGCTTGTTATATATTGTATCAGTACTATATTATAACAGAGCAGCTTGTTATATATTGTATCAGTACTATATTATAACAGAGCAGCTTGTTATATATTGTATCAGTACTATATTATAACAGAGCAGCTTGTTATATATTGTATCAGTACTATATTATAACAGAGCAGCTTGTTATATATTGTATCAGTACTATATTATAACAGAGCAGCTTGTTATATATTGTATCAGTACTATATTATAACAGAGCAGCTTGTTATATATTGTATCAGTACTATATTATAACAGAGCAGCTTGTTATATATTTGTAATGCAGCATATTGTTACGCCACTATAGAACATTCTACGTGTTTGACGGCTATCCCAGCGGAGTCCGGATGTAATGTGTGTGTGCGTACATATTGCTGGCGCTTTGAAATGAAGGACAATTACGTGACACTTGTCACGCGTCAGTTAATGAGACTGTTCCAGACTTCACCGGTCCGCGCGCGCTGTGTTCAAGGCCGCAAACAATTACGCTCTTGTGTTTTGTACTAGTGCTGACGCGTATTATGGATTATCCTGGAATCTCAGCGGGGTATAAATATAAACATTCAGCGACGCTTAGTTTCAGTTTTATGTCGGGCGATTTACACAGTGCTTTTTAAGTAATGTATTAGTGAAAGTGATTATAGTGCGGAATTCTTTACAGTTGACATTATTATTTGTGTGGACAGATTAACTTTAATTATTGTACGAGTAATCTTGTTGAATCTTGTTGAATAACTTGTTGATTACAAACTGTTAATTATGACAATTAAAGCTGGTTATTAGTGACTTCATTGGTGTCTTGTATTTTGTTTTCCACGTACCATACGGCGATCGGTAAGACCGTCGTAACAATATTGTACACTCTACTAATAATAAAATTCATATTTAACCAGTTACAATACAAAATGTTTGTTAATATCATTGAGTTAACATAAATGAGTGTTAGTGTTTTCAATGAGATATATAGACTAATAAAATTCTTTTAAACCCATGCCCACGCGCGCGCCTATACACGCGCACGCACCCACATTTCATACACGTATTTTGTGAGTGCGTGTGTTTAGCGTATGCTAATATAACTATGGTGATGAACCCCCTTTGGTTATTAAAATTCTTCTCTGTAACTTGAAGAAATATAATCAACTTACAGGATACAAACACGTTTGAGAATAGTGAGCAGAGCAAAAGCATGGTGAGGTGACTTTCAGAAAATAAGACGGCGGCACACGCGCAACACAAAGACATTACTGGTCGCCAAACGTACGCACTACGCACGGCCGAGCCGCGCTGCGGCAGACGGGCTCGGGCTCGCACACGCTACAGCGCTTTCAAAAAGCGAAATATCTTTTCAGACTTTGTAAGATTTATATCAGAGTAGTATAAGTGAAGTACGGTGGGAGGGGATTATGAGCCTTATGGGAAACATTTGTGAGGTTGTTTAAAAAAGGAAAAAAAAATAGAAAATAAGTATTTAGAGACAATGCAGCTAAAAGTCTTCTTCTTTAGACACTGGTATTTGGATTCCCACAAGATTAGCACTGAAATTTTCACCTTCGATACCGCGCTTCTAATTACTGTCTACCTCTTTAACAAAATATAATTTTAAGACAATGAATACTTTATATGTAAGTTCATATAAGTATCCAGTAATGTATAAGTGAAGTAGTTAAAAATTCGAATACAACAATTAAGTTCACAGTCACATATTCACCTAATCGTTACTTTCCATAATGTGAGAACTTTTCGACTACCATTTAGTGGGATTATAGTTAAATGTATTTTTTTTAATTATCATATTTTAATCCTGATTCTACACCGCTTGAAGATCTGACTCGCGGAGTATGAAAGATTTTTTGTTAACACTATAATTACTCTTCAGTCTATTAGATTGAAAACTAAGTATTGATGTGGTAAATGTGTAATTAAGTGATAATCAGTTTGCGAGGACCACTCAGTTACGTACACACGCTGGACAATCTAACAGAGATAATCCAGATTAAATACAATTAGGTACTGTGCAAATATTTGGCGGTGAGCTCAACGTTGATTTGCTAAGCGACAGCGGTATCTTGTCAGCCGAATCCATCCTCAACCAGACAGCCGTTTTATGAATAATTTGTGTAACTATCTGTGAAAACCATGTATACATTGGACTGTTAATATCGTTCTGTGTGTACTGTCTTTAAACGTAACTTAATAAATAAATTGCCGTCTACTAGATACTTATTTTAACGTCTGTCTATCTAAACATCTTTAGAATATTTCGTTGCTAAAACGTAAGCGCTTTATTCTGAACAAACTTTGATTTTGTGGGACGTTCTTTTACTTCCAAATTTCAGATGAAAATTTTATATTTGAGATGGCAAAGGTAAAAATTACTTTTGTAGACGTAAATGTAAAATCATTACTTTCAAAATTACGCTTCTCTCTCACTCTCTCTCTCTCTCTCTCTCTCTCTCTCTCTCTCTCTCTCTCTCTCTCTCTCTCTCTCTCTCTATTCTGTTTGTTTCAATTTCTATCCCTGCCTCGTGTACAATGATAACTGTAGATCGATTTTGGATATCGTTTCCATATTCGATCGAGAAGTAGGACCCTGTTGTAGCCGATTCTACACCTAATTGGCAAAGCACTAATATCAATTTATTCAAAAACGTTTTGCTTTCTACAATTTATCCGAAAAACAGCTTTAATTATTTTGTTTCTCTGTGTTTCTTAATCTTCAGTTTGGGCAAAAAATTTTAAAGACATTTACATGACATCTGTAACTGTACATGTAACAAGTATGCAGCTTAGAGATTATACACGTAAAAATATTGTCACATTAAGCAATAAAAAGCAGTGTATACATTATCAAGCCTTAAAAAACTAAGTTAAATGGAATTATTCCGGAATCTATATAAGAAATTTTAACTTATTGGAATACGCATGTGGAATCAGATACATGAACGTTTAGATTGCCTGCAGGAACAATTCTATTTCTCTTATATTAGAAATTATAGAAACATCAACCATAACATTTTTCAAACAATTCTTAAACTACTCAGTTTCTATAAATTTTTTTTTGTATGTATTGTACTAATGGTTTCATGTTTTAGTGAACTTCCAAAAATGTTTGAGAATTCCCATCACAAATAAACAGTTTAGGTTTTAATTTGAATTTTTAACAATGGAAATGTTTATAAGGACGTGTCGCACATTTGAAAACGACCGCTGGTGCTTGATCGAATATGGGAACCGGAGAGTTTCCATAGAAACTACTTCTTTGTTGTCAATAACGTAGTAGTCTACACATATAAAACTTCGCTTATGAATGCGACTACATTTAACTTATAATCTGTACATTGGTAAATGAAGAATGAATTCATTGATTGGTGAATGAACATAAATATATATATTTTTTAGATTTATTGAAGCATTTTCAATGCCCTTCTCTGTGGATTGCATTTGTGCAATGCCTGTAAATTTTTGTTTAGTTCTTTGTTAGTTTTATGTAGTTTAGTTTACTATGTTTTTAATTTTGTTGAGAAGTTAAACTTTTTCTTAGATGTTTTTTCGTATACATTGGTGTATATATGTACAACAAACAAAAGTGACTAATGTATAAAAATTATGTGTCGAGTGACAATTAGTTTGCAAGGCTAATATACCCCAACAACTTTTAGCTGTTAGTACGACTTTTGAATAAGCTACTCCAGGTACTGCTGCTTCCTATTTTGTGAATTAGATGAACGATAAACACGACCACATAATAATTAACAGAATAAGAAAATTCATAAGTAGATGCATACATGTAGCTTTTGAGAGAAACGCATTGCGAATACTTTCCGGATGTACTGTGTAATTATAAAATTCCATGGCAGAGTTTCAGTTAATTAACAATTGAAAAGTTTTATAATAAACTAAAAGTGTAAAGCTGTATTGGCATAAGGGAATGTAAGAGAAATATAAACATTACTTTTGTTAAGATCCAAGATGGAATAGCGTACCTATCAGATTTTGTATAGGCCTACTTGAAATGTAATCAACGAATTTATTTACACTACACAATTACGATACATGCTACAGATATTATTTAAGAGTCCACAATTTAGACTTATCAAATTTATATGTACTGTACATAGAAACTCATAGCGTAATTTTTAAGATATATTTTAATAATCAAATTAATATATTTTTAGCATTTCTATAAAATAGGGATTATACGACTTGGCACTAGTTTCCCTATATAATCTAGTGGTGACACTAAAAATAGTTTTTGCGCGATATCCTAAACTAGGCAGGAGGAAAACTCTCAATAACGTTTTGACAGGAACATTTCTGTATGAAAAATGAAAGCTGAAAAAACAAACTACACGGTTAGATGGGGATATTTAAAATGAATTGCTTTACAAATCTACGGAATTTGAGTTTACGATGGTTCGCATCAAGGAAGGAGTTTCATCAGGAAATAATGATTCCCTACGCCATTATAAGTTTTGATGCATCACACGATGACAAGAAATCGGGACGACAGAATGGGAACTCAGTACGGCACGTTATTACGGACCGGAATAAATTAATAAATAGTCCACTGCCAGTACACGCCAGTACCAGTGCATCATTACGAATACGACTTTATATAAATACGAAAATAATTCTTTGCATACAAAAATACATTTTACTCAAAAAATTTATTCTGGAGCTAAGGGTAATGTACTCTTCGATGAAGACAATATATCAATTAACAATAACGTTTACGGAGTCAGCAAAATGTATATGATATGTCAATATACTGATAACATTAAACTTACTTTTAACTTACAATTCCCTTTCTATTTAGTTTTTAACATGCTTTAGTATAGTTATATCTGTTTTAAGTTCCTGATGAACATGTTTTTTTTTAATATAAAATATAAAGAACGAGTTTTCAGCTTAATGAAATGTGCTAACTTCCGAGTTGATTTGATAAAGTGGGCTTCAACACTGAACTTAATAATTCACTTCAGAAATACTGTCTTTAGAAGTAAACTCACCCGATGTTTAGTAGGAAGACATAATAGTAAATCTATAAATAGTCCAATTTCAACTTGCGTTCTTGTTGCATTGTTTCCCTGTTATATTTAGTTACAGAAATTATGTATATAAACGAATTATTCATAATCGATAATACACTGAAACGTTTCAGGTTAAACGAAAGTTAAATGATGAAAGTAAATCACTGATTGTTTTGCCAGCGCCCTCGCTTATTTTGAAGATACTGACCTTGGGAGCTCACCTGATTATTGTCAACGTCTAAACGATCGCACGGTTTGGTAAGTAACCAGCTCGTACAAAGAAACGCGAAACATCTGTGCGTTTGACTGAATAGCCTTACGTCTAAAGATTCTTGATTGTACAAATAAGTCTTTCGAAAACTAGATTATCGAATTTGAACGTACGTGTCAGACTCTGATTGACATTCTAAAAAAAATTCTAAATTCCTTTGTGAACACTTGTAAATTTCTTGCACTTGTGTGCAAGTGAACACACATCCCTTCATAAACAGCAAACGACGCTTAACCAAAGACTAGCCACTACAGCGTGGATTATCTGTCTGCTGTAACTTTTCTGTTACTTAACACCTAATTAGTATCACAGTTTGGCTGAAATAACTTGCGACTCGTTACCCATCATCCATCAGTTACATAGGCTATTACTTTGACTTCTGATAATTTTGAGCCGCCTTTCAATATCTCCTGATTTGTAATATGCATGCGTCAATATTAATCGTAAACGTTTAACTGAATTTAATTTATTAATTTAAACGATTAATTTCTTGCACCAAAATTTTAACTTCATATTGTTTTTCCATGAAGAGAGTGAAGGAGTTACTGTGCCATAAGTGATGTCATTAGTGTGTCCTAATATCGATGATAATGGGACACAAAAAAGCGTTCAGTATAAAACATAATCTCTAAGTTTACTGTATTGTTTTTACTGCAGTATGTAGACTACTATAACTGTTACACTATTTAACTGAATTGTTATTTACAATTTTAAGAAAATATAAAATTTTGATTATTGATTTTTTCAGTTAAACATATTGTAGTTACACTAAATTCATAGTGTTAACTTTCTATCTAGAGGATTGTAAACATTCTCGATAAATACCGGTACAGAGAGATATATTGTGGTACATAGAGTATTCAGCGCGCGGAACACGCTTTAGCAGCCCTGCCCTCTGTATTTCATCTTCACTCCTCCGGCAAGAGCAACAGTAGAAAATTGAATCTGCTTTTTGACTTTTACAAATTACAGCTCCCCTCCATCCAGCAAGTAGCCCTTCTCTCTTCAGCATCCCGCGGGACGCCTGTATTAGTTACATGATAGTGTGTGCCCAATTCCTATAGGGCTCTAACGCGCATTATTAATTAACAGCAGAGTCTAACAAATTGCCAAGTGCCGCTTCTGCTTCCAGAGGAGCGTTTAAAAATAACCGCCATCCGTTATTATTTCCAAACAACTTTCTGAATATCATGTTGAACTGGCAACGCATTATTCTTGCCACCGTTAGATCTGCTCATCTACAGAGAAACTAATTTTTTCGACTAAATTGCTGTGTTGAAAACACGCTAGTACCGTTTGTTCACTAACTGTCTGAAAGTAAGTACTACATGACGTTATTCGTAGATTTTTATGCTGCGAAATTTACTTATTTTTTTCAATTATGGTGTTTAAAAGAATAATATTAAAAAACTTTTCCGCAACCGTAAGCGTGTGATATTTTTGCTAGCAGAAAATACATCGAAAGGAATAAATTATGACTGTGATCATGCAACCAACAGTGTAACGTATGAAGATAATAAATCTTTATTGTATGGAACACGGTATTACAAAAGAAAGGAACGAGAATTATTATGAGCAAGATCAAAAGTGACGGAAATTGGCAATTCAATGTAAGTGTAAAAGTAGACAGGGACAATGATAGAACAAGTGACAGTTTTCAATTCCTGGACAGTGGAAACAGATGGACGAAGTAGAACGAAGAAAACAAAGAAAGAGACAAGAAAACGATACGCTAGAACTGCATTGTGCTACTAATAAAAAAATAATAAAAAAACAGAAAACTGACTGAAAATCGATGTTGAAATATTAAAGACAACTTATAAATCTAAACGAACATGTGGATCTCAGTTACAGTGTTGAGGCTGCAGAGAACAAATATTTGAGAAAAGTTATATGAGTTGGAAGAAGGACAGAATAAGGAATGTGTAAATTGTAAGACTATGGGACACGACCTTTTGGAATTTGTAGATAGAAGACAATTGAATTGGGGGAGGGGACACTTGCATACTATGAAAGAGAATGAATTTCATAAGCAAAAATTGAGAATAATAAGAAAATGGACTTACCTAGACAAATCTAACATTAAATAACTGTAAAAATTGTAAGAGTAAAATGAGGTGAAGTGAAGAAACCGTCAAAAGGGAAAAAGAGTGAGTAAAATGTGTGTAAAATATAAATGTACTGTATTTTCCTAAACACCATCGTAAGGTAACATGATTTTGGATTACAAAACAAATTAAACTTTGAATGTATACCACCTTACTTACGGCATCAGTTACATTGGGAGCCGAAGCCATGACCTGGTAGAAAAGAAGTGGAAGAAATACGAGTATACTACGCGTACATACAAAACTTGTGTTCTGTCTTTTTGTGGCAAATCCTCACACGAAATCTCTACATGCTTATAGCTTTTGCGTCAGCCTCTTAATGTGTTCATATCTACTCCAATCTTAATTTCTGTTCCAGTCTTGTTCTTCATATTTACTCCAATCTACACCATCCTCAGATCCCCCTTCCTCTTTTCTTCACCCAACACCATCCCCTAAAATGCCGCTTTCAGCAGAGAGTTTTGTCTCTTCCAATGCCCCAGCCCACTCATTTTCCGTTTCTTACTCTACTTGGGTGGATTTCCTCATTCCTACTTTATCTGCTCTGCTCATACCCTCGTTTCCAGTGCCTCTAATCTCTAAAATCCTCCCTCGTTCATGTTCCTTCATTCTTCCTCTGTTCAACTCTGTACTACATATAAGACACTAAGACACTCTGATACTATTGTAGTCTTAATTTTTAACGCGCAATGAACTACCTTCAGTCATATTGCTTCCCAGGTATCTGAACTGCCTCACATTTTCTATCGTATTATATATATATATATATATATATATATATATATATATATATAAACACATACACACACATATACATGTATATATAATATTGAAACATTAAATTGTTTTATCTTTGTACAACAAGACTAATGTCTTGTCTTATTTTGTTTTATTTTGTTTTATTTATATATAACAAGACCAATCGGCCTTCGTTTTTAGCTTGTTTTTAATATTCATACCAGTGAGCGGTAATACTCGATAGGTACGGGACCGCGGTCTATTTAAGAGGGTGGTCACTCCGTTTGGTAGTCCTGTTGGTTTTCTGTTACTGAGAGATGTTGCCCGAGAAGCTGCTACTTCAGGGTAAGGATAGAAATTTATAGTTTTTGAATGTTGTTTTTATTCTATTACAATGTAATTTGTTTGTTTGTTACAACTTGTAGTTAACATGTTTTGTTTGCTGTTACCGGTTTTACGGCTTATGCATTTAGGCTTTTTAATACCTGAAGACGACTCCCAACGTACAGGAGTCGAAACGTTGAATTTTGTACATTTAGTGCTTGGTTGTAGTAGTCCGTAGCTTTTTGTTTTTACTTAACTGTTGGATTGCATAAATTTGTTGTCAATATTGCAAAAATTAAACTTAAAATTGAACCGCGCTTCTTCAGGAAAACTGAGTTTTGAATGAGAATTACAGTGTAGTATTACGTGCAGAAAATAATAATACATCATAAATCCCTTCCACGTTTTATCAGCGAGTTTTTGATTGCTTGTTATCGGCTAATAGTGTTTTACTGTTGACCTGCATTGCGTATAACCGACGGTGAATGAACATATCAAGCAGTTACTTGGTGTCACCGTTTATAATCAGATAAATTCAATCAACGTATTGCAGTGTCACACATATATTCCGTTCAGTAAATGCCGTTCTCAAACAATAGCCGAGGTAATGTATAATGTGATGAAACGATAAATATGATCTCGCAAACAACTGACCGTATTTTGCGTTTACAAAACTTTTGGAAACAAAAGCCCGCATGCACTCCAGTGCTGTTTGTATTTACGATTTAAAATAGTATTATCTAAACATATGGAAACATTAAAATATTGACAAACACGTTATCCATGTGTTATGGAAAGTTTGCACAATATGTTGTATTTTCAGTACAGCTGTGAAATGATCTGTTTAATAGTCACGATGATATGTACTAACAAAATTAATTACAGACAAATTGGATTGAAAGAGTAAAAAAATGTAATACAGACAAGCAATATAGAAATATGTTTCTAAAGACGGATACTAGTTCAGGAAGTTATTAGCTCAGAAAGTTAAAACTAAAAAGACCTTTAATGTTTATGGAAAACAACATTCACTTTTTCTGACTATATATTCCGGAATAATAATTAATCTACTGGAAATGTTAGTGTACGCTAAGACTTTTACTGGCGCCTTTATTCTATTTTGTGTCCACTTTTGCGGTAAAATAACTTTTTTTAAACAATTTTAATGGTAGTTACGTATTCTTATAAGAACCAAACTTCCTTTGTCTCTATACGCTGTGCATAATATACTTTTCATGTCGTCAGGATTACAAAAAAACGTAACTTCTTTTCTTAATAAAAAGCAACGTACCAAAACAAAAAATGAGATAGAAGTGAAACTAAATTATATAATTGTAAGAAGAAGGAGAAGGAGGTGACTACTAAATGAGGAGACAATAAGAACAAATTGTTAGAAGCAGGAATCCACCGAGATAAGTTGTTCGGCAGGGTGAGACGGCTGAAAGTAATTGTGCTTTAATTAATTATTTGTAAGAGGGTAGTGAAAGAAATGTTTTCAACAAAAACACTTCAACAATTTTGAACAGTAAACTGGAGACAGTATATACCTGATACAAACTACACGATCGACTTATAGGAAAATCCCCTTTTATTAGTGTTTTCAAATTTTTGTTAGTTTATAAACACACACACACACACACACACACACACACACACAATCATGAAGTGGAGAATGTTGAAAGAAAGTTACATTTATAAAAGTTATACTTTAAGATACTTATTAATAACAAGAGTTTAGGAGAGCTTTAAAAAGTGATTTTTTACAGTTCTGAAAAAAAAATTAAGGGATGTAAGGGATAGTGCAGAATGCTTTGACAATGTCACGCAAACGCCACAATGCAACACACATAGGCCCATACAGAATGTGTGTCGACGCAAGTTGTTGCATATTACATTTTCAGTCAACATTTCAAGAGAAAGTTTAATATAGTTAACAAGAGAATGTTACACAGGAGCATGATTTGAAAAATACATTAAACAAAACTATGTTATAAAATCTGTGTTTACGATATCGTAAAAGAATAAGTCACTAACTACATTAAGTAATATCTACTACTTCTGTTTGAAGTTTTAAATTATGGACAACTGGAATTTAAAAGGAAAAGGGAGATCGGGGAATAGCTGTAAGAGAGAAGAGTGCCTAAACAAAAAACATAAACAGATTTGTTAATTTTGTTAGCAGCCAGCTTAACACCAACTTTGTCACTACTTATTGGTGAGTTTAAAGTCGTTTATGACCTGAAGATGGTGGAGACACCGAAAGGCCCCGTCAAGAACGTAGTATTTAGCAGTATGGCAATAAGTAGTGACAAAGTTGATGAAAAAACATACAAATTTAGGGTGAGTGTGAAAGATAGAGAGGAGAAAAGAGACAAATAGATACATAAGTTGATAAGGAGGTAGGTGAACAGACATTGAGACGGATATGTAGATAGTTAGACAGATACTAAGGGTGAAAGAGGGGTAGAGAAGAGAAAATCAAGGATAGTGTTAAGGGAAGGAGCAGAAGATTATTCTATATTTCGTATCTTAAAAATGTTTGAATAGTCAATCTGATAATTACCTGGGTAATAAATTATGCTCTTTCTTTTCGCGTACGTAGTCTCTGGTATACGCAGTTCGCAGTAGAACACTGTGGGCGTATCGAGATCCTGATCGCGCAGCAATGCAGTAGCTGAAATATCGTATTGCCCGGCCCTGGCGCTGGTCTCCACAGTGACCCCTTGTAATGGCACTCTGCCCAACAACAAATCAGTACACATATTTTTAAATTTATTTTACAATCACTTATCCCTTAAAAAAAACTATCCGTCAAAGTTTGGAAAAATTATCAACGTAATCCTATTGTAGTATACAGATCATAAAGTTTGACTGTTATGTCTGACAGAAGAATAAGAACAGGGAAACTGTCTGAAGTGTATCTCACCTTTCCTCTCTGTCTGGATCTTTATACAGTGCCATTTTGGGTTCCGGGTAAACTCCTTGAGCAAGACACGAGATGTTGACACTTTCCAGTGCAGGCTTCGATTGCACTACCTCCAGTCGCTTCTCGGGAGCTAAACAAATTGTATCATTTTATCACTAATCCTTTTACTAACTTCAATATTATCAGACTAAGGCTCTACAAGCTGATAAGGAAAAACTCAGCAATTGGAAGTTAAACGCAAACGCAGAAGCTGAAAGCTATCAACAATTTTGACGTTTAATAAATAGCGTAAACAAAACAAATAATCTTAATAATTAAATTAACTCATTAGTAAAGACAAGGTAAGTTAAGCATGAGATATTTTGCAATTTGTTACACAATTGTTTGGCAATATATTACGGTTTCAGCATAGTAGTGCCGCCGTAGGACCACAAGGGGTTTCCATAAATACCACAAACTACAATTACGGAGCAATCCTTGTGTCACGTTAGTGGTTATTAACCTCTTTGTCTGCGGTACTTCTTGAAATCAACTAACCCGACCCACTTTTCAGTCTTCCTGGCAACACTTCCCTTAATGCACTCCTTCGTGCATTTAACTTTAAACACGTTAAGTCTTAATGTGACGCTTGGAGTTTTGTAACAACTCAATAAACTTTGACGGCATGTATCGTGTTATTATACGTGTTTTGTAATAACACAGTTTTTCAGTTGAATGCACGTCTTTTTATTTGTTTTAAAACCAAACGTTTTCCCCATACTACGAATAGACATCCGCAGTGGCTGGAGTAAGGCAGATCACAAAATCTTGATCCATTACTATATATACAATAAGCCCCATCCACAATGTTACAAACAAGCGCATAATTTACAACAAAATAACCCTGTCCAATAACACTAAAATTACAAAAAAAAAATTATTTTTGAAATTGAAACATAATACACAAGACAAATATTTAACCCCAATATCTTTTCACCATTTTTACAACACAAATATTGTATTTAATTTATCATGACGATCCCGCCACCTTATTTAAACCACATGTACTCCGACATATTTTGCTATGAACTTTGCCGTCTGGTAAGTCGCTGAGTTTGTGAAACTGACTATTGGTCTCATTGGTATTCCGTTCTTTTGCAATTTTGATAGTCCGTACAATCTCGGTGGTACTAGATTAGAATGAAGAAGATATTTCTTTGCGCTCTCATCTATATCCGGAGCCGTCTTTGTTAATATTGTCACTGCCCCCTTTATTTTTCTGTTGGGGTTCCGAACCTGTTTCTAAGGCCCTTCTTCCAGCATCCGCGACATCTCTTTTGTTGTTGCTTTGCATTTCCTTCATCGGCTGGGAGAATGATAAGTGACTCATCCGTTCCAAATTTTCTAAGCGCCTTTCTTTCTTCCTTAGATAAATTATAGACTTGATACGGATGTCTCGCCAACAAGCGGATAGCGGTCTTGTCTTCCTCAAAGCGACTGACGTCTTGGTGTACCTCCTCCGCAATCGTCGTTGGTAAAATCTTCACCGCATCTTCAATTGTACACACAGTTTATTCAACGAGTATCCGCTTCGGCTTAACAGCATAGTTTAAACCACTACTAAACAACGGTAACGTGGGCTGGTAGATTGATTTGTTCCACAAGTTGATGACAATGAGTCGGTTCAATAGGCCCTAGTTCTATTATTCAATTTCTAGAATAATTTGTTTTGATATTTTTTTGTGTTATTTGGACGGGGTTACTTTGTTGTAAATTATAGGTTTTTTGTAACATTGTGGGTGGGGCTTACCGTATAAATAGGGGTAGGGTGAGTCAAGACTTTGTGCTCTGTCTCAGTTCAGCACTGAGGATGCTTCATTGTAGTATGGGTGAACGTTTGGTTTTAAAAGAATGAACAAGACACGTGTTCAACTGAAAAACAGTGTTATTATTAACAAAAACCACCAATGTTTACGAGCGAGAATACAAGTTTTGTTACAACTTACTTGGTTAATCAGTGACATTCTTGATTAATGATAATTAAGGTGTAAATTTACCTGTCAATAACATATGCAAAATAACCTGGTATTTCTTCAGTACGAGTCAAAGTGATATTAAAAGTGCCATTGTTATGAAAATACGAAAAATAAGAACTACTGAAATCACAGTAATGCAATTATACAATTGTTATTTGTTTCTTTTGCACTGAATATGAGTGGCTGTGTGTGTGTGTGTGTGTGTGTGTGTGTGTGTGTGTGTGTGTGTGTGTGTGTGTGTGTGTGTGTGTGTGTGTGTGTGTGTGTGTGTGTGTGTGTGTGTGTGTGTGTGTGTGTGTGTGTGTGTGTGTGTGTGTGTGTGTGTGTGTGTGTGTGTGTGTGTGTGTGTGTGTGTGTGTGTGTTAAAATACAGATTCTGACCCATTGCTTAAAATTTAGGTATAGCTAACTGTATACAGATAGAGTTATATAGTGAAATAGCATAATGAAGTATTCTTTTACTGGTGCATCTGACGGTGTAAAATTTTATAATTCACACATCGTGGGGTTATTGGTAAAACTATCCAAGTCCACTCATATGAATATACAAAAACTGAAACTTAAGGTTTTCGCATGCGATGATAAAAAATAAAACTGATTTTCAAGGTTAATTTTTGTTATTAATAGAGATTCTTTTTGATCACATAGCTGTTAAAAAATAAAAAGAAAAAGCGAAATGCATAAAAAATGTCGTTTTTGAAACATCTTGAGACATCATTAAAACTTGGACTTGGGTAGTTTTACCAATAACCCCACGATATTATGTATAACAGTTTATAGGAAAAAATAAACTTTATAATATACAAAATGACTTTATTGAGTCATAAAAACAGTTTTATGTAAACAAGTACAATTTAACTATTACTCCGAAACTAATATTTTATGTTAAAACAATAAAACATTCTGAAAAGGATAATCATGAGCAAAGAAAATTGTACAAGGTCGTGGCGTGCGCAGTTCAAATATTAATTACAGCCATCATAAGGTAATATAAAACTGATTGATTTAGTGACGTCTGCTTGTTACTATCGTAGCAGTTAAAACACGCGATGTCTTCGTTCTCAGAGGAACTAAGTTACGGTAACAAGGAAACTAGAACACAGCGAGTAAAATGCATTTCTTACTCGATTCTTCATCATAATAAGTAAAGACCTTGTGTGTGAATTAAATTTCATTTAAACTTGCATTGCAAATTAACAATACATAAAACCCACATGTACACGCCATACACGTACTTCCACAGAAATACACCCAGAAGGGGATGAGTGGATGCGTGTGTATATTTTATTTGTAGGTATATTCATAGGCATAATTAACTGTTAGTTTGAATTTAATTTACCAGACCAGATCTGACATTTTGTGGTCATGGTGAATAAAATTATATAAACGATATGGATTTTTAAATTACTGAAAAAGCTATTACTGAAAAAAAATTATTGAACGAGTGAAGTGAATTCTCAGTTTTGACTCGACCGTTTGGCATTAATTGTATGTCTGGTATTTCTGTCTATATGTCTATTTTGGGTATGTTTCACGATATCTTTTGAAGGCATCCACCGATTTTCGAAAACCCCTACAGAATCCTATTTCTTTTTGAGAGTCCTATTTCTTTCTTCGCTTCCTCCAAAAATAGGGGATGAAAGCAAAAATGGAGGGAGTCAAACTTGTAAAAAAATTTTTAAAATCCATGTAAGGTACCAAATTAAACGGAATTGAAACCCCTATTGGAATATTATGTTCATTTTTGAAAATTTAAAAACCATAAGACGTCAGGGTCTAAAAAATTGGCTGAAAATTTTGATAAAATTGCAAAAATTCATGTGAGGTATCAAATTAAAGAGAATTTTAACTAACATCTAAATGTAGTGTTACGTTTCAGAATTTTCAAAATTTAGAGTCCTTAGAGTGCAAAAAGTAGACTTAAAAATTGAAAAATATTTCGAAAATCCATTAGGGTATCAAACCAAAAGGAAGTGTAACCCAAATCCGAACGTTCCAATTTCTATTGTTTACTGTACGATTTACTGTACAGCTCTACAGTTGTTATATTACTAATGAAATAGAGTAATCGGGATACACTCGTTAGTATATTATGCTTGCAGATTCCAATTATGCGCCTAGAGTGGGGTCAAATAGACGTAGTCGGTCTAGTAGCATACCGCAACCGTGACCGATACCGCGTAATATACGTAAGTCTTGATGTATATACGGAACTTTTATATTATCATCGTAGACGTCCTTGTCTTCATCTACAGCCTACGCTTCTTTAGCTCTAAGTTGACGACTTAGTCCAAACAAAACACAGGCCAGCTTACCCTGCAGACTTCTGAGCTGTGCAAATAACAAGAACCCCGCCAATGGACGTTTCTTGGCTAATTAAGAAGCTGGATACATCGCTCCTACCTAACAGGTATGACACACATACGTTTCACCCCCAAAAAAAATTATTATAAGATTTGTCAGCAGTAAATAAGTCTTAAATTTTATACTTCAAAGGATGTATTTGAGAAAGAAACACTCGTGTTTATGCCTAGTGAAAACTCGGAAACCATCCTATAATAAAGATTTTATTTCTTAATTTTTGTAAACTTAACGATGCTGAAAAAAAGTGAGAAATACTCGAATACAGACCTGGAAGTATGTTGTTAATTTTTAATAAACATCTGTTCCATTATGATACGGGGGGGGGGGGGTCAATAATGTGTGGTAGCTGTTAGTGGTAGTTTTACGAGTACAGACATGTCTATTAATAAACAATTTTTTTTTCTAAATTTGGTTAATACGTGCGAAGTTATGGAAAAGTAAATTATATCAAAACACAGCTTACTTTGTTAAGTACCATGTGTCACGAGATTGAACAGATTCGCGTTCAAACCAGTAAAAGAGGCCTTCAATTCTGAATAACCTGATATATCAGTTCAGGTACATGTTCATGTGTCAGTGCAGTACAAAAAATAGGTAGAGTGCAGTGATGAAATAAACCGGTAATAACTCGTTTAGTAAGCCAACTCTACGAGTGACCCCATGTGTAAAAGTGCCGGTGAATTCCAAGCTATGGCGGCCAAAGACGATTCTGTGTTAACTATATAAAGGGGAACCAAAAGTGGCGTCGCTCCTATTATTTGAACTTGGAGTGACCGGAAGTATGCAGTCTCCAGTGCACTATTCTGCAGTTCGATTCAGCCGATGTTAGCAGGAATACAAAATGTTAAAATGGAGTCAGAAAGACAAACACAATTACAAACTAGATAGGCCTACTTGTAAATCCTGATGGTACATAAAGGAGGAACGATCGGACAACTTCTCATGCGGACATCAACACCGTGAAAGCTAACAGATTTGTGTTAACAAAAGCAATAAAAATAAAAAAGACAATTTAAGTAAAACTGTATATAAGAATAGTAATTACTTTGCTGATGTAAAACACACACCATTTCTCTCTCTCCCACTCTCTCTCCCCCTCTCTCTCTCGCTCTCTCTCTCCCACTCTCTCTCTCTCTCTCGCTCTCTCTCTCCCCCACACACTCACACACACACACACACACACACACACACACATTCACTCAGTTAATTGGTCTGTTTATGTCTTTATTTCTATACTGTCCACACAGGTCCTGATGATGACAGTAAATGTTGTTGAAACGTCGACACAAATAATGTAAAAATTGTATCTATACTTAATGACCGATCCTCGCTAAACCTTCCGTCAGTAAACTGTATATTCACTTTACAGAACACATTCAAGTAATTTTTGTGTGCCACAGTTTTCTGATACATTATATGTCAGCAATATTGTAATACATTACATCGTACTCTATTTCGAAATAATATTTGATGATACATTTTTGGTAAAGTGTAACGCTCTGACACTATAACCGTTCAGCCACTATAAATGTTTTTTTTTCTACCAATAGGATTTTTTTATTAGAACATGTAAGATGTAAGAACATTCTAAAATACAACTGTTTTGACGTATAAAATTTAAGAAATTTAGCGAGACCGGAGCCATTTGAAAGAAAAAGTAAATACATAATACTAAAGCAAATAAATACTCCAGTAACAATTCAGTAAATTTCGTTAAACTAATTATTGATCCTCTTGGCTTAGTGCAATGTTGAGAGTAACGCAGGAAACAAAAACTGATCCCATGCTGTAGATTACTTGTTTAATGCTTAGCCCTACTAATTATACCTACCGAACTTTGTTAGTCACGTATGTGGTGTTCTGCTGAATTTCCTGCCAGCAGTGAAATTCTAAATTACATCACAGGATTACGCAAGTATTTAGTTACAATTAGTGTCGCGTATTCATCCCCCATTGATTACCGTGTGTTTTCCCTCATTCGATACCCACACAACAAAGGATTGGCCTTCCTTGAGTTTATTAGCGCACACCTCTCTATAACGCGTTACACAGTAATAATGGAATTCTATATTCCACGGATATAAAGGCAGGCTGCGTAATGGTCCCCAGGGTCGGCACAATTAGTTTCTATCTATATGCTATTGGTCTACAACTTGCCTGTTTAGAAATTTATTACAAAGTCCGCTTCACAAATTTTTCAAAATTCAAATAAGAATTTTGAATTAATAAATATTTATCAATTTATATGAACCTCAGAAATGGTCAAAAGACGGAAATTTGATTTGTTTTACATTTGCTTACCGACTAGGCGATTAATTAATTAGTTTCCGTTATTTTCTTTAGGAACAAGTCACCGACTGTGCAAAGAATTGAAACACGAATATGCGCAGCTCACTCCTCTCTCTGAAATACTTCAAAAACCCATAATTGTATCTAAATTAAATACCTCTTTTATTTCGTTACTGCGTAAAACAAGCACATATGTTTTGGTTTTCAGTGTAATGGTAAAGTAGATACCTTTCTGAATAACTTTACAACACAAGTGAAACTGTATGTACTTGAAACTCAATTTGCAATGCTCACTGAAGTAAGTTAATAAGCCAGTGGTACTATTGCGGTTTAAATCCCGGATGAAGACTACTGATCTAGTGCCTGTAGTAGACTACAAGCAAGTTCCAAGCGTCGGACACTTGACCTGTTTGAGCGAGGAGAACAAAGGCAACCACATCTTCTGTCCATCTTCGTGGGGGGACTGAATAAGTCTCTTTGTCAGAGCCGATTGTTAAATATAGATAAATGCATCAAGTTTATTTTTACGCAGTCTTTTAGAACTGAAATCAACAGCTTAATAACAATAACAGGAATAATGGAAACATTAAAATATCTACCCGATTATATGTCATAGTATTAGAAAGAAATCACAGGTAAGTGTTATGGTATTTAGAGAGTCACCCACTGGGCAAACTGTAAAACATATATTATCAACAGACCACGTTTTATATAGCTGAGCGAAACAGATAACTATTGTATTTTGTTTCTAACATGACAAAATCATAAATTTTAAAGAAGCTATGAAAACAGAAGTATTTTGGAATGACATTAAGCATTCACCCGATAATCAGTATGAAAACAATTATCGTGGTTATTGCTTAAAATAACTAAAATAATAAATGTTTATGTAGGCTTACAATATAAAAATCTGAACTATATAAAATTATACATGTGAATATTCTACTGTAAATAGCCGATTAAACCCGTTCACCCCTGCTAGATATAAAAACTTGTAGTAGATGTGAATATTAATAAAATGAGTAAAGTTTTTGTTATTAAGAGGTGTGACAAAACGCATTCTTGGTAGATGGGCGTCAACACAGGTGTGCAAAGCGTAAAGTAAATATCGTGCTCTCTCTCCTTTGATTACATTATCTACGACAAAGCGTTTGCCAGGTACAAAACAGTCTGTATCAGCTATTTTCACTTCGAATTGGAATTCAAAGATAAGCTGCATGCGCAGTAGTGTAACCGATTCTTTAGAGCAACACTAGTTTTGTAGGATTTTGCTATTACACAAAAAGGAAACTTCTTATCCTAATAAAAACCGCAGTTATTTTACAAGTAGCAAACTACGAATCTCCTTTTAGTACCATTTAATCTAAAGGAACTATTTTACTAGTAGCAAACTGCGAATCTCTGCCATTTAGTACGAGTGCGAAAAACGTTTTGGTGTGGCAATACTAGTAATTTTCCGAACAATTTAATAAGTACACACACACACACACATATTGCAACGAAACAAATTGAGGATGAATAGATGTTTATTAGAACTAATAATATATAACAGAGTCTCTTATCTGGAAGTAGGAATTTATTATACTAAAACAAATTTAAATCTTATATGTAAAATTCTTTACACAAATTCTTTATTAAAAATATATTGTCTTTAATTATTAACGAATGTTTATTTGAACAACTGTCTGTTTTAATTGGTCGAAGAATTCCTTCTTGTCGAACGGTTGCAAGCTGCTACGTTAAAGTTGACCGCTGGCTTCGCTGCCGCGCTGCCACACTCGATTCACTCACCCACGCCGTGTATCTGCCCGATATGGTTTTTATTTATGAATCTCAGGTTCGATAAAGTGGGTTAATTAGTTATTTACTTTACTGAAAAACAAAAACCATAAATATACAAATATAATTTGACCACACATGCAATAAACACAAGACATGAATTCCCAGACATAACCAACGTGACACTAATAAAACACATACCACGCAAAGGCACCATAATGAACATTTGGAAAAATTTACAAATATACAAACATAAAACCCAAAACAAACTAATACCTGAACAAATACAAATCAAACAAAACATGACAAAATTTTCAAAGCACTCAACATCGAAAATACACAAAATACTAATACATACACCACAAGCACACACAATAATACCACTTTAAAATACCGGAGACCAACAACATAATTTCTTTAGAACAAAGTGAGAAATACACAAAAATGCAATCAAATTTTTAATTTAAAAATTCTTCCTTGAAGATAAAGACTTCATATTGATTCGTGGACACGGAGTATTAAATTCGTAGAACAACCATCACCGTCTAGCGTTTTTAAATTGCGTAGTGGAAAATTATGACACTTCGTTAAAAATATGATGCGTAATAAGCCATAAATATCACGGCTCTGAAAATATGAGAATTCTACGTGAATCTAGTAAACTCTGTTGGCGCCCGTTTCATACATGCGTCTTAAGGGATCCTATATGAATGTAGACGAAGTGGAGGACTACTCATTTCTTGTACAGTAATGCGATCGGTTGTTTCAGCACCTCGGCTAACGTTGTCTCAGCCACCGCACCTCAAAAGAAGAAATTTCGATGAACTTTTTTATTCACCGGGTCAATTATTTTTTAGTTTTACTCATTAACTGTGACGAAATGTTGCACTAGAAGGAACTGTGGGGTTGACTCCCACGCGTCGCTCGAACATGCCCCGATTCCAGCATACCGAGATGATCAAGTTGCAAAGCCCAATCCCTTGGCTAATAATCCTGTGCCTCCATGATCAGGCCAATTCGTAGTTTATCTTATAATTAAGGAACTTCAATCAGTCTCTGTATTCAGTTTCTTGTTCCTAAAAACAGGATTTGATAGTAACAAAATTAAATTTATTTTAATGTACACTTAATGAGAAACATACTGGAGTTGTACCTCTTTGTAATAGATTTGTTTCGAAATCGGACTTTATAGATGTTTAATTCTAAAATAAATTTAGTTGGATGTTTAGTTGGAGCAGTTTATGAGGTTGCAAATAAACAGTTATTCTAGAGACAACGAATTTCTGGTGTGCATGCTTAACCTATGTTGACTCTGACAATTATTTTGAGGGCCTCGTAGGGCTATTACACAACACTGAAGTTTTAGATGTTTACGTCCTAGTCAAAGAAATTATAAGTCTTTTACAGCCTCGTCAGGTTATATTCAAATAGCCTCTTCTACCTGTGGACTTTATAGCATTAAGGCCTCATATAAGTACACTGATTATACATGGAAGATAAAAATTAAATTAACAGTGACATATTCCATCGTACAGCATCGAACAGTCTACGACATTTTAAAGTAACATTTTAACAGCTACGACAGTTACCGAGTATAAACAGAATTATTCGCTAAATAAATACAATAAAACTGTTATGTTTCCAAAAGCTACTGTATACACAATGCCAAAATTATCTTTCCTATACAAACCTATTTTAATATGCCATTAGGAATATCACATAGTTCTCTATTACGTGTATATACAATTGTTAATTATATATAATTCTTACTATATTTATAGAGTTCCTGATTACTGGTGACTGTTCAACCGACTTTCTTGAAATACGCGTTGTTTATGTACAAAAATTAAAAGTTATAATTAAACCGTAAGCTATCCCAACATTTTTCAAGTACCGGATTAAATTAATGGCAACGAGTGCCTATTTGCACCGATTACATTAACAGATTTTCAAATTATCCGTCTGTATTACACTTTACGCCGCCATATTTAGGTTACCTTGAAACGAGCTGCTAGGCGTATTCATTACGTCGCCACACATACCGTACGATGTCACTGACGCTTGCAGTCCACATAGCGTACACTGTCCTTAATACCCTCTAAGTTCAATGATCAATGAATACCGGCTAAAGATGTTATGTAAGCTTATGGAAGTTATAGATTTGATCTAAGCATCAGAAAAAAATAACAAACAAACGTTAACACTTTGAAAGTAAATATTAAAATAAAATCATTTAAATGGAGACAACAGCTGTTAAATACTTGAAGGGTGTAAGTTGTTAACAAAGGAAGTGGTTAAATTTAATTTTACGAGCATTCTAGATTTGCAGTTCAAGTAGAAGCGTCAGATCCTGGATCTTCCATTAGACGTACATAGATGTGCACTTTTAAGAGTAGGCCTGCATCTACACATAGGCCTATATTTGTCCACAATTTATCTTTCTGCTAAAAAGCGCCAGCCAAACAAAGTGTACTAAAAATTAAATAAAACTTAATATTTTTTTATTAAACTTTGCTTACATGTGGCATTCAACGGTTATATATTGATTTTATAGTTTCGATCCGTTTAAAATATTTTTGAAGTTGAAACAAATTATAAATGTCTTTTGTAAACAACGCTGAAAAATATAATTAGGACAAAAAAATTGTATTTTGTATATGTATGGCTATTGAATTTGTAATATGCGCACTCAAATGAAAATAAACAATTTGTGTTGTGTGTGTGTGTGTTAAAGCGGCCATGCCCGCCACTCGGAGTCAATGTAACGCTACCATGATTTACGCAATTGACAACAATTCAGGTAAATAAATATTTTTTCAACAGCTACGCAAACATTACTTACAGAGCAACGCTGCGGTAATCCATTAAATCGGGCACGGCACGGCAAATGTATGCATTGTATGGCAGATATGTTAGAGTTACAATAGTTTCAGCAAACTATGGTTGATGTTATTATGTCAAACGATACTAAAAAA
Organism: Magicicada septendecula; assembly: GCA_034769895.1. Lineage (NCBI taxonomy): Eukaryota > Metazoa > Arthropoda > Insecta > Hemiptera > Cicadidae > Magicicada > Magicicada septendecula. Next base: position 338,052,987 of record CM068367.1, on the reverse strand, counting down.
TAATTTTTTTTAGCATCAGAAGACCAACAATTTTGAACACAATTCTTTTGAACAATATGAAATCAGCGATTTTTTAAACACTTAGCTTAGAATATGAGCTAAATGTAACTACTCAAACGTACGCATTTTATTCAATAGTTAATTACCGCAGTGTGATCACAGTTAGAAATAATTTTGGTTCCTGTAATAATGCTGATATAACAACAATTAACGCTGAATGTTCTCACTACAAAATGCTTATGCTTTACTCCAAATGGAATCCGTGTACAATAGTCGCCTAGACAATGAAAACTTTAGTCATCAGCGTTAAATTAACATAACGCTAAAATAAACATTTCCCGGTAAACTTAAAAATTTGCTCACCTAAATATAAAAAATGCACGAAAAATACGTCATAATTCGTGTTTGTAAAACTTTACATTGCACTCGCATAAAAACTTTTCCGTTAGCAACCAGCTTTAAAAAAAAAAGCATAACTTTTCAAATTAGATACTAAACCTAACCCAAGAGGGAGAGCTAGGGAGAAAGAAGAGAGGGAGCAGGAGACGAGGTTGGAAGAAGAGGGAGAAGAAAGCTTAAACGCCATGGTATTTTCACAATTCATGTCCTTGTAACGGTTGGTAAGCATGAAAACCATTTGTTTAATGGTATTAACTCAAGTAATTAATGTACTTTAACAAAGCTGATATAAAATACATTTTAATGGCGGCGACTAGAAGTCTCGCGGTAATTAACTTTGTACAGTATATACGGTTAAGATGTAGTGCAGCACAGTAACACTATGGGAGTTGTATGTTTTACGGCTAAGCTGTCCTGTTATGAATACACTCAAATTAAGCCACACGGTATTTCTCCCGTGCATCTAATTTCCGTATGTACGCGTAAATAGCAACGAAATCGTTTGATACGAACACCTGCGGTTAACATCGCGTTCAAAACGTTTTAAACAGAAAATCAATAACCGCATAAATAATGTATTTAGTAAAATACTTTTTTGCATTTGAAGTCTGAACATATGTGAGTATAGATTATATTCTGGTTTCTGATTATATTCTGATTATATATTCTTCGTATTTCAACTGCGTGAGAATAGATCTCTTAGAATTTAGGTCCAACTTACAACTACGGAAAACTGATTCCAAGCAAAGGAAATGAAATTATACACTATTTTCAAGTGAAACCACTAAACAACTGAAACGCGTTACAACATTTGAAAAGTTACCTTTTTTATTGTCATAAGTCATGATGTCTTCCACACGTTTTACAGCTAAGACATAAAACAACTACTTACTTCACTACTCACGGCATTGACGGCTTGTCATAAGAAATTCATAACTGTTTTCTGTTATTCAGTTTTAGAGGTCGACTAATTTTTCATCAGTTTAGCCACCGTGAGTGTCATGAATAGACGTTACGTTGTTATGTTTATATACAACGTATAGCTAAATAAACTGTGTTTCAAATACATAAACAATGTTGACATTCGTTATGCTTCAACTCCCATTTATATTAACTAACTATAATTTTATTTCACTACGACTCGGAAAACAAAACGTTTTATGGGTAAAAACGTAAAAGCTTTACCTTACAACCTGAACCGGTTTTCACTTTTGAAAAGCTTCTTCAGAGGTTGCCGCTGGTAGCTCTGTTCGTCTTGTTGTTGGCGACGAAATCGATTTTCGGAAGATCGATGTTGTGTGTGTGAGGTGTGATATGTTCGAATAATGCGTGTGATTTGAATTGCGTCTGTTCGTTTAGGATGTCGTTTTTATTTGTTTTCGTGTGTTTGTAAATTTCCAATTGTTCTAGAGTGTCTAGTTTTCGGCCTTTTGTGTGTACGTGTAGAATGTTCATGTCATGGACAACGAAATCCAAGAATTTATATTAAATTTAAAGCTGACCAACAGCGAATTAAGGTGATTTGTAAACTATAAATGCACGAACCATTCGTGGCCGCAGAAATCAGTACTGTATGCAAATCTGATGTAATTTTAATTTTATTACATCATACGGTTATTACATCCAGACGGTTTTTTATTATCATAAGCATCAAATTGTGATAAATATAGCTAGTTAAATTACTATATTCAAAATTTTTGCAAATTTTTAAAGAAACCTGTACAATAATTTTAGTTGGAAAATTCAATTAGGCATGTCGTTACTTCAACTAACCCTTAATAAATAACTTATTCATTAAAAAGTGATCACTTTGTAATGTAAAACTACTGAAAAGGTGACGTGTAACAATACACACACACACAAACATTAAAATACTTCCCTCCATATAAAGTAATATTTTATTTTTAAGGTAATAATAATAAATATTACGTTTTACATATTACGTTTTATAATAACAAACTGTTTTACAGTCTTTATATACTATGTTTTGTATACGTATTTTTAGTATTTCCGTGTACTGCGTTTATATATGTATGTATGCCTTAACAATTCTTATTTAATATTTCACTACCATTGCTTACATCAGAGACCATTATATTGTTGAAAGCATCTCCTTGTCACCGGGCTTTCAGGACTTTTCAACATTTAATGGCCTACGCAGCTCGCTGACGCTAAAAAATATTTACTATTGGGAAAAAAGAGTAGCCGCACGGGTATTTACTGCGAATAGCTCTTACCCCTACGTCACATCTCGTGGCAACATTGCAAACAATGGCAAAGTAAAGAAAGGAATAAAGTGAGTTAGAATGTGAAGTTGAAGCAACAATAGACAGAAAGCCGTCCTAAGTGTGAAACACTTGAATACGGAGAAAAATTGAACCTGAGACACGAGTAGCATCGTCACTTTGGGGGGAACTTCTACAAAAATTTGTTTGCAGCGAACACGTAATGTGTGTGTATATATTCAAGCTCAATTTAATTCAAAAAAAATGACGAACATCAAGGTGTGCTGATTGAAATGAGAAATTAGCTAACAGCAGCTTTAAGAGAATTGGTTTAAAGACATTACTTTCTGGATCATGTTATTTAAATTCTATTTAAACCGTATTTTTTTGGTTTTTTAAACTAGTACACGTTAAACAAAGTTTTTAGTTTTCATACGACAGCTTAATAAAATAGAGATATTGGACTTTTATATTATTCAGTAAAACAATATCTCGTTTATCATTTAACACATAAATCCAACAAACTGGACCCAAAGTTAGGATCCCAGGCTCTGGGTGTCACAAGACAGGACAAGTGGCAAATGGTGAGTAATAGAGGAGTAACAGCTCTCTAAAAAAAGTCATGGTCCAGTTGGCCTGGCTGGTATTTTCTTGTAAGGGCCCCTGCAAAGGACTTGTGAAACCGTTAACCGTTCCTTTTTCGGCGGAGAAGGAAACTTTCAGAACCATGTAGTTGGCGGATGGGGCACAACATAAAATAGTCATGGATGTACCCGAGGCACCCGATAGTCATGGTTAAGGCAATGCACCTACGGCACGGTTACCCGATGAAACAGCCCTCCAGGCTAGAGCCAGTGAGTTGGCAGCCTTTTCTCCGGAACATGCTTAACCTGCGCAGCACTTGTTACGCGGCCAGGAGACATTCAAATTATTGAAATGCTCCTAAAAATAACGATAGTACCATCACTAGGATCCGCAGCTGGTCTTCGTACCTTAAGCCCGAAGGAGAAGAATATCACATTGCGGGTTAAAAATGTTTTCTAATTTAACCCCGATGAAGTCCAAGCTTAATTGACCTTTAAGAAGACACTGTTTATCCCATGGCCATTAATACTGATATTCTCTACAGAGGAGGCGTCGCATATTTCAATTGCAATACTATTTACTTAGACATAAAATGCTATGTGATACTATACAGACTCCCGCATCACCCTGGTCACGCCACTTCTCTCACTGGAGTCGTAAAAGTTAGGAACGTTTGCCAGTAAACCAAACAAGAAATCAATCAGTAAGTTGTATAACGTCTACCAGTAGTTTTGACTTTTATTAGTACAAGACAATAGATATGGTACAAAGAATCTAGCCCATACAATTCTACAGCTGATGCTTTTATATGATCTAGGCGCCGAAAGCATTTGCTGCTGTATTTTGTTGCAAAATATAAAACTCGAACTTTATTAATAGTTTTACACTAAAAAAAAATACAGACTTGTTGTTGAATCCTTTACATCACATAGCTTTATTCTTACATAGAATAAATAAACAAACACTGAGTTGAATCTTGTTGCGTCCTTTCTCTACAAACGGCACTGTACGATGCTGTAGTGTCTTGTTTGCCAATGTAGAACCTTCATGATGTATTGCTCCATGAGCGTAGACAAAGTATTGCGCTTTATTCTATAAGTGGCCAGTCTGAGGGAAAATAGTTGGTTATCCACAACTAAACTGAAACAGAACTTTGGAATTTTATGCTTACAATTTGATGTTGCGTAACCCCTGGGTATATGGCGTACAATGCGTGTACGTTACGTAGCAGACTAGAGACGGTGAAAAGGCAAGTTTCCGGCGCCTATAATTAGCTGGAACATATTCGCTAAGGGAACAATGGCGGTGAAGGCGGAGAAGAGGAACTTTGGTACGGCGGATCCGGCAGAGGTGGGACCCCAGCTCTTAGGGTAAAGATCCCTGGCCCCTACCAGGGTATGGTAAATCTGCTGCCTTGCAGTTAGGTGTTGGATCACCAAAGGCCAAAGGAAGAAAAACTTGATTATAAATTACCTGGTCTTCCAGGTTGGGGGTTGTGCGATTAGCTGGTAACCCACTCACCTCAAAATTTATATACTCATATGTCTCAAAAGAAGGTTGGATGAATTCCATACACACTGGAACAGGCAACTAGCTGAATCCATAAAGGATGGCGACGACGACAATTTGAGGTCAAGACCTCAAACTGCTACATCACCTGAACAGCAGCCCTTCGCCAAACACATCAAAGTTTCTATAAAAGTTTTACAACAATTTTTTCTATCGTATGTCGTTTTTATGCTAAATTGTAGTTATATGCATTACGCATAATGTAGAACCTGAAAATAGCAGTTAATATCTTTTGACAGATTTATGACAAACTTAGTTTGTTGGAGATGAGACTGAAGCCTCATTTACATTGTAATAATTCTTAACACGTCAGTGTTTCGCTACTTTAGAGCTAAAATTATTATAAGGAGATCTATTAATTGCCTATACACGAATATGAATGATATAATCAACAAAACTTACGTCTGTTGCTAATTCAAAGTTATTTTCTTTAGTATACAAGTATTTACACTCCCACACGGACACCCACGCGCGAAAACACACACATACACACACTTGAGTTTATACATTAGACAGTATACAACAGCTGTTTTTAATGTCACCGTCGTGAGACGGTCAGAGCGTATTTTTCTTATATCATACAAATAAACATTTTATGGGCCTACATCCAACAGAATTTCATTTCATCAAGCGTCAAAAAAACATCTAGTATCTAAACAAAAAGTGCCTAAAAAACAATTTTCAACTTTAATCATTACTTCTATCTAAATAAATGCAGATTTATAGAATAAATAAACACTGAACAGTAGTTTCTTTTTCATTCGACTCCTGGTTCTATTTATCCAACGTAACTACTAGCGGAGAGTAACATTCAGTGTCTAGAGAATTCCACTTTGAATCTTAAGTTCAAAGATAAGCTCTCACCAGAGCAGAGTGTTTTCCAGCTGTAACCTGCAGCCTTAAAAGGTTGAGTTTTATACACTTAGCATTCATCAATGCTGATATGTATTTTATATTTCCTGTAATAAATACAAATTTAGTTAGATAGTTATTTTAAAATTATTGTTTTAAAGGTAATAGCTAACATTTATTTTATTACATTTTTATTATTCATAAGTTTTTATATAGTATTATATACAGTACTGTCCTTAATAATCTTTGACACGATCAATGTCCTTGCGTGCCTCTAGATAATCAGGAACAATGAAGATCACAAAACTTTCAGGGAACTAAAGTAAACATTAGTTTCAATTCAAATAGTTTGTAGTTCGAGGATAAACATATTACTTGTTCTTGAAGTACCACTTTGGAAGTACCAGTTTTGTTTATTTATATTATTAAAAAAACATCAATAAATTGTTAGTCGAATTAATAATGTTAGGAAAACATTAAAAAGAAAGAACATAAAAAAAAATAAAAAGAGACTATGAGAGACTCTATATACTAATTTTTGTAAATAATAATAATTGTAAATTTTATATTGTTAAATTAGAGTAAGAGAATGAACAATTTTTATAATGATTAAAATGATACAAATAACAGTACTTGCAATAACACAGAGTCATTTATAAAGAAATAATAACTTCATAACATAACTTGCAAAACTGTAATTATTTTTTAATATTATAATATTTTATTGATATTTTATTACTTTGTGAGTTGATCGATAATTCTTTGATATTTGATTGATATTTGCGTACACAAAGTAAAGTACTGATTTAAAGAAATGTTTTCAAATAAATGCCTTTTATTAAAAGAATATCTGAGCAAGTCGAGAGCACATTTTACATCATATAAACCTATATTTACTCATGTTTATATTTACATGTAAATTTATATTTGTGTTTTAAATTTATGAATATTTATGTTAATATGTTAAGGATATTTGTATATTTACAATAATTATGTGTATGCTGAGCACACATAAAAGAGGAAAACACATTATGCTAATAATACTGATGAATTTTAATTCGTAATTTAAAATTATTATTTAATAAAAATTTAAATCATTTTCCATATTCAATATGATAAGAAGTGTTATTATTTAAAAAAAAAACACCTTTACACATTTTCTCGTTATAATATAGGCCCTATATATAACCACAAATGTTAAGCAGTCTGTACCTAAACGTACGACATCCAGTATACTAATAATAGCTTTCAGAATCAAATATTCTATAGCACACACACGAATTCTATCACTTAAAACAGTTCTGACAAATTTAATATGTTATTATGTACATATATCTACATACAGGCCTACTGGATTTAAAAAGTATACTACGTCGTTAAAGAATTCAGAGAAACTATTATGTTTTTAGCGTTTTGTTTGTTTTCATTTTGTAGGATGCCGTTATGACAGACTTTCAAGCGGTCGACGGATTATTGCGTTCCTAATAACGATTACAATGGCAATGTTTATAGGTACTAGAGACATGTATGTAACAGCAGTAGGCAATTGATTACAATGGCAATGTTTATAGGTACTAGAGACATGTATGTAACAGCAGTACGCAATTGATTACAATGGCAATGTTTATAGGTACTAGAGACATGTATGTAACAGCAGTACGCAATTGATTACAATGGCAATGTTTATAGGTACTAGAGACATGTATGTAACAGCAGTAGGCAATTGATTACAATGGCAATGTTTATAGGTACTAGAGACATGTATGTAACAGCAGTAGGCAATTGATTACAATGGCAATGTTTATAGGTACTAGAGACATGTATGTAACAGCAGTACGCAATTGATTACAATGGCAATGTTTATAGGTACTAGAGACATGTATGTAACAGCAGTACGCAATTGATTACAATGGCAATGTTTATAGGTACTAGAGACATGTATGTAACAGCAGTACGCAATTGATTACAATGGCAATGTTTATAGGTACTAGAGACATGTATGTAACAGCAGTAGGCAATTGATTACAATGGCAATGTTTATAGGTACTAGAGACATGTATGTAACAGCAGTAGGCAATTGATTACAATGGCAATGTTTATAGGTACTAGAGACATGTATGTAACAGCAGTAGGCAATTGATTACAATGGCAATGTTTATAGGTACTAGAGACATGTATGTAACAGCAGTACGCAATTGATTACAATGGCAATGTTTATAGGTACTAGAGACATGTATGTAACAGCAGTAGGCAATTGATTACAATGGCAATGTTTATAGGTACTAGAGACATGTATGTAACAGCAGTACGCAATTGATTACAATGGCAATGTTTATAGGTACTAGAGACATGTATGTAACAGCAGTACGCAATTGATTACAATGGCAATGTTTATAGGTACTAGAGACATGTATGTAACAGCAGTACGCAATTGATTACAATGGCAATGTTTATAGGTACTAGAGACATGTATGTAACAGCAGTACGCAATTGATTACAATGGCAATGTTTATAGGTACTAGAGACATGTATGTAACAGCAGTAGGCAATTGATTACAATGGCAATGTTTATAGGTACTAGAGACATGTATGTAACAGCAGTAGGCAATTGATTACAATGGCAATGTTTATAGGTACTAGAGACATGTATGTAACAGCAGTAGGCAATTGATTACAATGGCAATGTTTATAGGTACTAGAGACATGTATGTAACAGCAGTAGGCAATTGATTTGTGGGTTTATAGGTACTAGAGACATGTATGTAACAGCAGTACGCAATTGATTACAATGGCAATGTTTATAGGTACTAGAGACATGTATGTAACAGCAGTAGGCAATTGATTACAATGGCAATGTTTATAGGTACTAGAGACATGTATGCAACAGCAGTAGGCAATTGATTACAATGGCAATGTTTATAGGTACTAGAGACATGTATGTAACAGCAGTACGCAATTGATTACAATGGCAATGTTTATAGGTACTAGAGACATGTATGTAACAGCAGTACGCAATTGATTACAATGGCAATGTTTATAGGTACTAGAGACATGTATGTAACAGCAGTACGCAATTGATTACAATGGCAATGTTTATAGGTACTAGAGACATGTATGTAACAGCAGTACGCAATTGATTACAATGGCAATGTTTATAGGTACTAGAGACATGTATGTAACAGCAGTAGGCAATTGATTTGTGGGTTTATAGGTACTAGAGACATGTATGTAACAGCAGTACGCAATTGATTACAATGGCAATGTTTATAGGTACTAGAGACATGTATGTAACAGCAGTAGGCAATTGATTACAATGGCAATGTTTATAGGTACTAGAGACATGTATGTAACAGCAGTAGGCAATTGATTACAATGGCAATGTTTATAGGTACTAGAGACATGTATGTAACAGCAGTAGGCAATTGATTACAATGGCAATGTTTATAGGTACTAGAGACATGTATGTAACAGCAGTAGGCAATTGATTACAATGGCAATGTTTATAGGTACTAGAGACATGTATGTAACAGCAGTACGCAATTGATTACAATGGCAATGTTTATAGGTACTAGAGACATGTATGTAACAGCAGTACGCAATTGATTACAATGGCAATGTTTATAGGTACTAGAGACATGTATGTAACAGCAGTACGCAATTGATTACAATGGCAATGTTTATAGGTACTAGAGACATGTATGTAACAGCAGTAGGCAATTGATTACAATGGCAATGTTTATAGGTACTAGAGACATGTATGTAACAGCAGTAGGCAATTGATTACAATGGCAATGTTTATAGGTACTAGAGACATGTATGTAACAGCAGTACGCAATTGATTACAATGGCAATGTTTATAGGTACTAGAGACATGTATGTAACAGCAGTAGGCAATTGATTACAATGGCAATGTTTATAGGTACTAGAGACATGTATGTAACAGCAGTACGCAATTGATTACAATGGCAATGTTTATAGGTACTAGAGACATGTATGTAACAGCAGTAGACAATTGATTACAATGGCAATGTTTATAGGTACTAGAGACATGTATGTAACAGCAGTAGGCAATTGATTACAATGGCAATGTTTATAGGTACTAGAGACATGTATGTAACAGCAGTAGGCAATTGATTACAATGGCAATGTTTATAGGTACTAGAGACATGTATGTAACAGCAGTACGCTATTGATTACAATGGCAATGTTTATAGGTACTAGAGACATGTATGTAACAGCAGTACGCAATTGATTACAATGGCAATGTTTATAGGTACTAGAGACATCTATGTAACAGCAGTACGCAATTGATTACAATGGCAATGTTTATAGGTACTAGAGACATGTATGTAACAGCAGTACGCAATTGATTACAATGGCAATGTTTATAGGTACTAGAGACATGTATGTAACAGCAGTACGCAATTGATTTGTGGGTTTATAGGTACTAGAGACATGTATGTAACAGCAGTACGCAATTGATTTGTGGGTTTATAGGTACTAGAGACATGTATGTAACAGCAGTACGCAATTGATTTGTGGGTTTATAGGTACTAGAGACATGTATGTAACAGCAGTACGCAATTGATTTGTGGGTTTATAGGTACTAGAGACATGTATGTAACAGCAGTACGCAATTGATTTGTGGGTTTATAGGTACTAGAGACATGTATGTAACAGCAGTACGCAATTTATTTGTGGGTTTATAGGTACTAGAGACATGTATGTAACAGCAGTACGCAATTGATTTGTGGGTTTATAGGTACTAGAGACATGTATGTAACAGCAGTACGCAATTGATTTGTGGGTTTATAGGTACTAGAGACATGTATGTAACAGCAGTACGCAATTGATTTGTGGGTTTATAGGTACTAGAGACATGTATGTAACAGCAGTACGCAATTGATTTGTGGGTTTATAGGTACTAGAGACATGTATGTAACAGCAGTACGCAATTGATTTGTGGGTATATAGGTACTAGAGACATGTATGTAACAGCAGTACGCAATTGATTTGTGGGTTTATAGGTACTAGAGACATGTATGTAACAGCAGTACGCAATTGATTTGTGGGTTTATAGGTACTAGAGACATGTATGTAACAGCAGTACGCAATTGATTTGTGGGTTTATAGGTACTAGAGACATGTATGTAACAGCAGTACGCAATTGATTTGTGGGTTTATAGGTACTAGAGACATGTATGTAACAGCAGTACGCAATTGATTTGTGGGTTTATAGGTACTAGAGACATGTATGTAACAGCAGTACGCAATTGATTTGTGGGTTTATAGGTACTAGAGACATGTATGTAACAGCAGTACGCAATTGATTTGTGGGTTTATAGGTACTAGAGACATGTATGTAACAGCAGTACGCAATTGATTTGTGGGTTTATAGGTACTAGAGACATGTATGTAACAGCAGTACGCAATTGATTTGTGGGTTTATAGGTACTAGAGACATGTATGTAACAGCAGTACGCAATTGATTTGTGGGTTTATAGGTACTAGAGACATGTATGTAACAGCAGTACGCAATTGATTTGTGGGTTGAAGTTGGAAAAGTTTTTAGTATTATACCGACCCTTTCTGTTTGTGGTTTACGAGGATGAGTTTCATGTGATATGAAATATAGGGTAGAACGTGAGGGCGATCGAATAAAACTAAATTTGATTAAGCGAGGGTAAATACGTGTTGCGCACAAGGGGAAATAAATTCTATCATAGCTGCACACTTCAATGGGATGGCAAATTACAATGTAAAACACTGCAAGCGCGCGATGGATTATCCAGTGACGAGTAGCACGACTGAGCACCTGCACTCAAAGAAAAACTGTTTCTTTTTATTCTCTCTTGAAACAATTAACGTGTAGTCTGAAAGCGATCAGTATGATGGAGAATGAGCGAGCCACTGGATTCCTGTAAAGTAATCATTACGGTATGTATACTAACATCATTACACGTCGTTTATATTCAGTACACTTCAAAGTTAATAAATTATATTATCTATGAGGAGCCGATGTGACTGTAATGACTATACATAAAAGTACTCTATCCACCAACACGCGCGTATTTTAAAGTATGAAAATTATTGTTATACAAGGTATGGTGTTAAATGAAATGGTTTAGATCAATCATGTAATTATAAAATAACATACTTTACACAGTATACATATAAGGATAATACAAGTTGGTTAAATAAACACTGTAGGCTCTATCGATGTGTCAGAGTGCAAGTGCCCAGTCTAAGTACACAATTGAAATATACTGACGTTTGCTAAACGGAAGCATACTAAATTTTTATACGTTATTTTTTGCATATATAATTGGAATTTGCAACAGTTTCATAAAATGGTGTAAAGGAAACGTGTATACAAATAATAATTTATTTCCATGTGTCAATAAAGGATTTTGTGTTTAGGATATTAAAGTATCAAACTTTACGATACAATCGAATTTTTCTACAAATATAATTAATTTCCTGGTTTAAAAGCATTTTGTATATTCTTGTCCTTAAAATATTTTTAAATACTTAAATTTTCTTGATGTTTTTATTTCATAATAAAAAAAAATATAAATTTCCAATAACTATAATGAAAGCCGCATCCCCAAACAACTATGGAACTGTAAGCCGAGGGGACGGAGAGGCGTGGGACGTCCGAGGAAGCGCTGGAGTGACCAGCTCTAATCTTTGTCTATTTGAGACCGGAACAAACTAAACCATTCTTGGTTTAATCCTTGAAGATGATGATTATGATGATAAATTTCCAAGGATAATATTTAATAAGATTACATAAATTCAAATTTAAAAGGTGTTGACTCTATGTTTTATTTCTGTCACTCGATTCGCTGATAAATTCATAATACGTACACGTTTGTTCCCTAGTAACAAATAAGCGAATTTTCACTTAATATCCGCGTTCTACCACGTAAAGGAAATAACTGTTAACTCAGCGTCTCGGAAAGGGAAAGAAGATTAGTTCCGTCTGTGAATTTTTGGGGGGAACACTACAATATGTCATGACTCTCATTTTCAAATATAGGGATATAGGATTGCAAATAAAACTAAAACGAAAGGGTAATATTAAAACATTTACATTAGGACATTTCTTGTTTCTAATAATTACGTAATCAATCTTTGACATTAATCTGATGCTCAAATGTTTAAAGTAGATAAATTCACATTTTGTTTGGAAATATTCTAAACAAAAAACTGCTTGACAAAGTATGCATTTTAGGCACTCTTAATAATAAACTGGAATTTAAGTTGTACAGGTAAGCGAGCCATCCTTCTTTCCCACAAAATCCACGAAATTGTAACAAACACGCAGTTTTTTGTGAGGCATATTGTAAAAAATTTCTAATATTATATTACAGGTTCAGACATTCATGTAAGCACGATCGTGACTCTTGTATTAACGAACACACATAAATTAGACATATTTAAATTTAAATGTGTAAAATTTTAAATATATAAGAGTAAAACTCGAAGAAATACTTCAATTTGCCTAAAATTAAATCTGCCTACAAATGTTTGTAGAGAGCTTTGTACCGTAATAAGTAATGAATTTTCTTTAAAGTCGCCACTTTTTCATGTTCAGCATTAAATTATCTGAATAACAATAAATAGTAATGTAAACCACAATTTGATGCAGTTGAAAAGTGCAGTGTTACCGTACACATGATGCTAAAAACCGATACGTAATCCTTAGAATGGAATAGTAAAATTAGTAAAACTCGCCAAAAATTACATGTAGGAAAACAAATGCCAAAATCGGGACAGATGCACTATGTGACAAAGGCGTGAAAAGAATTAAAATATTTGAAAAAAATAGAGAACAATTAAACAAACAATAAACTTGAACTAATGGATAGAATACAATACTATACTGATGAGTGAAGATAGGAAAAAATGTAAAATAGTCGTTGTGTATATGTGGAGAAACTATGGAAAACGTGTATTATACAAACAGAAGCTTATCATTTCGGTTCTCCGACTAGCTTAAAATTAACTATTTTGTACGCTGAAAAAACCTGATGATGTTTTGTTTTCTTATTTTTTTTTTATTTATAAGGTCGCTGCAACAGCAACGGTCACATTAGCGACCACAAAAATGAATGTGTACAGATTCTTAAACAGATGTTTTAACATATAGTAAATATTTGTCTAAATACCAAATAGTGTAAACAAATGAGATAGATAAAAATATTTAACAAATAACAGTATTAGTTTAACTGATGCAAAATAAAATGAGAAATATTAACCCCCCCACAACACAAGCAATATAAATACACATCATGCACATAAATAAATGTAACTAAGTATAATTACACAATTTTTAATGTTCTTATAATTTTCTTAGTTCGTACCTATATTGCTGTTAACAACTGAATCTCCGTTAAGAGGAGAAGTATGTTGGCGGCTGCAGTCTGACGATGTTTTGTTCAGCGTTTTTGGGTGTGAGACGTGAATCTCGCGCCCTCCGTGGGGTGCAGATATAAACGGCACAAGATCGATACGTGTGTGAAGTAACGACAGAAGAAATTAAAGAAGCGCTGGAGACTGGAAAGTTAGAAGATTATATCATCCGCATCGAACTAACGAAATATCTAATAAATATATTATGTGAGTTTCTGATAGTCATCTTTATTAAGTAATTCCAAAAAACATTTATTTACATTCAACAAACTTGAAATTTTGTAAAGCTTATGTCAATACGAAGCACAGAGCTTATATTCACTCTAAAATAGTTATAGAAGAATAAGAGTACCACAGTGACAGTCAGTACAGTAGAATTATAAAAAAGGATGGAATGCTAGATTGAAGGTGTAGAAATACAACAAACTTCAACGGAAGACCACAAAACTGACAAAATATAATTGACAAAGTATGAAGTAAGTAACGGAAAAACGTGTAGGAAGAAACAATGTATCTACATATTATTAGTGGTTTTCAGAAAAGGTTTATGACACGATATTTCTGAAAAGATATCTGAAATTTTTACGGAAATCGGCTTCGTAAAACATATTCATTCCATATTAATCTCAGAATGTTCTTCAGTTAAAAAATGTCGTACACATGATTGATATTTAAATTGACCAATCTTTTTTTTTTAATCCAAAAGGAAACGATACAGGGCAAGACAAGACAAGTATCAGTGAGATACAAGAGAAACTGAACTCGCCGGTCATCAACCTCATGTTTGCTGATGCTCAAATGCTTACCAGTACAGGTAAATATGAGGGTGCTTTAGAATTTACACTTAAAAAATTGATAGGGTAATTCAGCAAATGCAGCTCGAATGTAAATAATGGAGGGAAACAAAAACACCTTTTAACAGGAAGCAACTATAAATATATAAATTTAAAAATAATGAAATTAATAGGCACGATAAATACGTGATGCAATAACAACTACAAAAAATATAAATTATATTTAAAAATGGATACGTCAAAGTCGGATCTCAACAGAGTGCAAAAAAGGTTGAAAATGTATTCCTAGGATAAAGACAATTTTACCAGAAAAATTTGAAAACCATAATTTTTGTAGACAATTTAAAATAAATATGGAAAATCAAATAAATTCTAATATCGTTATCTACAATGTGTACATGTCTGTATACACTTATATATACACGGACATTTATAAAACATCATTTAAATTACGCAAGTGTAATTTGTCAACATTTATATTCCACTAATTTATGCGTCGTTATGCTTTTCATACCTGTCCACTGACCGAATCAGAAACAGATAACCTAATCTCTTATAATTGCTAAACAATGTTTGTATGACATATTATGTGCCCTACTTTGATTTTGCGACTAAGTACCAAGTGATATAATGTCGATTGTATTATTGTTCCCTTTTGACATTTTCTGATGAGTAGTGATACGTTTTATATTACAGTAATAGGTAAGGATTGCTGTCAGCAATGTATACTGGTAAGCCACTACTCTTCGCAAACACGGTCGTTTGGTATTTCAATAGATTCTACTCATGTATAATTCGGCTTGTTGCTTCTTACAATTCCCGATAAGCGATGTCAGTCCCATCTGATGATGAGCTACGAGTTTATCGATCGTTAATCGATAGGCACTGGGAAACAACAAACTAAATTCTACATAATATTCTACTCAAAGAGCTACAAGTGTATTAAAATCTAAAACGTCCTGAAAATAAAAACCTTATAAATTATGTCGTCGTAAAAACTTTACACGGCAAGCGTTTTTACTTCTGTAAGTAATTAGAGTCGTACATACGTTTTCGCCTTTAACAAATTACCGTTAAAAAACTGGCTATTTACTCAAACGGAGAAATTAGCACAGGCACGCGCTCGCTCGCGCAACCGTTATAGATTAAAACGTTGTGTTAAACAGTATAAAGTCCGTTTAACGTTCTTTGATGAAATAAAATAAACAGAGCCAACATAAAATACGGAGTAACAGCCACGACCAGACGTCTACCAGTAATTAAGTTCACTGGATGTAGTCATGTTTACTGTACTAAGTGAATTGCCATGTTATTGCCGCTTACCTACATTGTTTTCTGCAGCTCCATTACGATTCAGTGCAGTGCAGCATTTATCTCTTGTCGTTAACAGTTAATTACGTATATTTAATTAAATGCATTTGTTATATTAAATATACTTAGCAATATGCATATATTAGCTAGCCTTTGAATATCAGTCTTCTATTAGTTAATCAGCGTGTCTGTTCCGCATTCATATTTACATGTCTTCATCTTTTATTATTATTATTATTATTACATTAATATATTGTTATTATTTTATGCGCGGCTCAATGCAAGTAAATAAGAATAAGATCAGACTGTTCCTTGAAATCATTTCATTTAAAAACAGATGGTAATTGTAGTTGATTTAAACTCAGACTTACTTAAAATTAAATGAATAAATCTCTCTTTAATTCAGATTTTAGGTTTGTGATTTCAATAATTTTTTTCAAGTATATACAAGAAAAGTAAGGGAAGCGAAGCAGTGAATTCAAAAAAAAATTAACCGCTCAAAGGTAGAAATTATTAACAACTATTAGCAACTATTAACAATTAACAACGTGTTCTGTAATGAGATAAGCAAGCAAAGACAAAAATTTAAAAAAAAAACTAATAACTACGCCTTTTGTAATAAAACGCAATAAATATATTTTTTCCAAAACAGACTAGTTTAAGAAGTTATTTGAATAATCAATATTATAAAGTCAAGTAGGTAAAGTAGACAAAATAATTGTTGTACAGCCTGGCTATTGTAGAGTAGGCCTACCGTAGAACTTTGAAACCTTTCTTCTCTTTCATGGGACATGGTAACTAACTTATCGCAAGTATCACGGTGACGGACCCAGGGCATATCTGTGATTATCTTAACACTATTGTACCGGTCGTGGACAATACCTTGCAACAAACTATGCACTCATTTTGCGATCACTGTGCCTCGCTCCTACATATTCGCATGCACATGTTCCTGCGTTCGTGTATTTCTCTACTGCTTTAGCTTCTTCGGTAGTTGTCCAATAGGAAAGTGTTTTTTCGCATTATCAGTTTCTTTTCTGTTGCTTTACCTTATAAATTTATGAGAAATACTCTATCTACCTCACGTATCTTTTATTTGATCTACAAATTTTAGGAATGTGGCGGAGTACAGATATTTCAAAGAGCTTTACACTTTCCACTTCCTTTACGGAAACAGGCTATCTATTTTCTTACGTAGTCGTAGCAATATACCATCATCTTTGTACAACAACGCGCGTACTTGTCTGCAGACACGAACGTAGATAGAAAATGATTCTACAACGTGTACACATTGATTTCGTTGTATATTATATCTACCCCCATATATTTTTCATTATAATATTTCATTTCATAAGTATTAAATTCGGCACTGTTTTTGTCATTACAAAGCAGTATGTACTATGTCCGTTACGTAAATACGTTTACATTCATATATTTATTTGACTACTTAACATATGTGTAAGTTATATATACATCTGTGTGTGTGTGTGCGTGCGTGCGTGTGTGTGTGTGTGTGTGTGTGTGTGTGTGTGTGTGTGTGTGTCCTGGTTTAAACATTTTCACTATACTTTCTCTATCTGATTTTGAAGTATGTTATACGACTAACTAAAAATTACTTTTTTAAACTACGTAATGTAAGTCTGAAGGGCGCTTTGGGAGGACGGTCGTGCTTTTACCTATAAAAGCAACTAACTTCTGAAAAAATTCAAGAAACAATGAACACAATATTATAATCGAAGCAATAATAGATTAACAGCTTAATAATATCAAATAAACAGAGCGACAGACAAAGAGACAGATGGACAGGCGCGCGCGCGCGCGCACACACACACATACATACATTATATATATATATGTGTGTGTTAACAGTATATATTAACAGTAATAGATATTGATTTCACTTTTCATTTAAATATAAATTGGAGAAAACGTAAAGGTATGTAGGCTTAACCTATTTTGTGAGTTCATTAAGTATATTGCCGTTCGTTAGGTATTAATATTAACAGGTAGCGAGACTACAAGAGAGAAGGGAAAGAACTCATATAACAGAAAATATGTGCTAATGAAAGGGCAAAAGAACAGACGGATATTTACCCCGAACAGCTTCCGCCCCGACACTTCCTGTGGGAGCATTACAAATAGTTGTGTATCCGCCTCAGGGAAATGAACGCCACTTCAAAGGGAGAACGAGCACTCCATCAAATTGAATTGTACGGCTGAGACTGGAATTATATTACCCAGTCAGTAATAACCAGGCTGCCACCGATATTACTAACTGCACTTTCGATAGTAGGGTAAATTTTTAAATAAGCGTACACAATAATGTCATTTCACACAAAGGGGTGTGCTGATTAAAATATTTATTAATATTACGTTTGTCATCCTCATTGTCCGCTGTACGAGGGGTAACCCAAAAATAAGGTCTCCATATTTTTTTTAAATAGAAATAATAATATTTTTTATTATCAAAACTTTTTACATGGTTGTGAAGCATAAGAACACACTATTTTTCAACATAATCGCCGTTACGTTCAATGCATTTTTCGAGCCGCTGTGGCAGTTTTAGTATGCCAGTGTCATAGAAAC
The DNA here is from genome assembly GCA_034769895.1 of Magicicada septendecula. Classification (NCBI taxonomy): domain Eukaryota; kingdom Metazoa; phylum Arthropoda; class Insecta; order Hemiptera; family Cicadidae; genus Magicicada; species Magicicada septendecula. Next base: position 338,034,248 of record CM068367.1, on the reverse strand, counting down.
TCGCCGCCATGTCATTGAGATAGCGTTTGGCCTCGTCTTTCACCTCGTCATCGTCGTCGAATCGCATTCCACCCAAATGTTCTTTCAAATGTGTAAACAAATGATAGTCACAAGGTGCCAAGTCCGGACTATAGGGGGGGGGGTGATTATGTCCCATCCAAATTGGTTCAGAAGATCGGCGGTTGCGCGGGCGACATGAGGGCGAGCATTGTCGTGAAGAATGGACACGCCCTTGGTGAGCATTCCTCTTCTCCGGTCCTGAATCGCCCGTTTGAGTTTTTTGAGTGTCTCACAATATGCGTCTGCGTTTATTGTGGTCCCAGTAGGCATGAAATCGATCAACAATACACCTTTCCGATCCGAAAACACAGTCGCCATGATCTTGCCGGTAGACTGTGTTTGTTTGAATTTTCGCCGCCTTGGCGAAGTTGGGTGCCGCCACTCAAGTGATTGTCGTTTGGATTCAGGTGTGAAGTGGTGAACCCACGTTTCGTCACCTGTGACAATGGAATTCAAAAAGTCGTCTCTTTCGTCTGCATAGCGCTCAAGAAATTCGCGGGCAGCTTCGACGCGTTGCCGTTTGTGGTCTTCTGTGAGCATTCGCGGAACCCACCTTGCGTACACCTTCCGATATTTCAACTTTTCAGTCACAATCCTCTGAATGGTGGATTTCGAAACGTCAGGAAGGAAACAAGAGAGCTTGTGGATAGTGATCCTCCGATCTTCACGCCCGACTTCAAGTTTCCTGATCGTCTCGTCTGACGCTGACGGTCTCCCGCTTCTTTCGTCATCATGAATTTCTGTACGACCAGCTTTAAACTCTCTACACCACTTGCGGACGTTTTTGACACCTTTTGCGTTAAGAAATCGAATGACTTCGCGAAGTCCGCACTTGGCGGGAACAGCGATTGGGAGCTCCATTCTTAACGGCTGCCAAGCCAAGACTAATCGACCGAGCGAGCTCAGCGACCGCTTGTTTGAAAGAGGGGAGATGGCCGCACACAGCAGTGCTGACAACTGCCGCCCAAAATATTTCCCTGCGGCTTTAGTCCTTTGGAGACCTTACTTTTGGGTTACCCCTAGTGTATTATTATTTTTGTAATAATAATAATAACTATTATTATTATTATTAGTAACAGTAGTAGTATTAGTAGTAGTAGTAGTAGTAGTAGTAGTAGTAGTGGTAGTAGTAGTAGTAGTAGTAGTAGAAGTAGTAGTAGTAGTAGTAGTAGTAGTAGTAGTAGTAGTAGTAGTAGTAGTAGTAGTAGCAGCAGTAGTAGTAGTAGTAGTAGTAGTAGTAGTGTTATAGTTGTTATCTTAAAATTTACAAGAATCTTAAAACACATTACTTTTTGAAGAGCAAATGAGTTTTAGAAAGAGTAGGTCGACTGTGGATGCATTGTTTGTTGTATTACGATAGATAACAGAGAAAAGGCAGGAGTATAACCCGGAAACGCATATCGCTTTTGTTGATCTGGAAAAAGCATTTGATAATGTAGACCGTCAAAAGTTATGGAATATTATGGATAGAAGAGGATATCCACAGCATTTAAAAAATTCAGTCAAGATCCTTTATAAAAGTTATAACACTATCTTAATGGAATAATAACTCATAGATATGATTTAATAACATAATGATTTAATCTGTGTAACATAAATTCAAATTATTGGAAAATTCCATTCGATACATAAGGTTGTCACAGGGTCGATATTTATCTCAGGATTTATAATTAAATAATTTTAATATATTTCGTGGGAATTCTTGTGGCTGCTACGAAAAGTTCCTTTGCATGTTGAATAATAATAGAGAGTACCTTTACAAACAATATATTACTTATAATCTAAAAATTTACACAAATTATATATTAAGTTACATACAAGTTTTGACGATATTCAATTTGTCCGTCTCAGAAAATAATGTAGTTTATTAATGTGTACAATAAATGTTTTCCTTGTAATCACTGTTAGCTTATATATTGAATTTGGTTGCACTTTAAAATGTTGACTAGTGATTAGTGGTAGTGTAAATTGTTATATTGTCTAGTGGTTGTTCCTTGTTGAAAAAAAAATATTGTCAAATTATACTTTACACATCTAGACGATATTGCTGAAGGGTTCCTGGTCTATTCTGAATATTTTTCTTGATTGTGTGTATTATTTGTTCATGAAAATTGTAGTGGAAGGATTATTATCTTCGATGATGGTCCTTCCGATCTTCTTTCACAAACGGGTTATCTATTTTTATATACTTTTAATTACCTCTAGACACGCACTATTCAACTGCTTTCCATCACAATTAACAATTAAGTGTTATTTCTTCTTTCTTTTAGTTACCTAACTCATACAAATTTCTTAAATTTTGATTGGTCATTTATGTACAGTTTAAATGTTATAGGATCAACACCCATTACCTACATTATATTTTATAAATTACCTTTAAGAGATAATTTTATTATTATACTCTAATTATATTTGCAATGTTTATACAATTATTAATTAGATAATTATAAACAATTTGATACTAAACATGCCTCAGTTTATAACTGTAAAACCTTATTAATTTGAATTTCTATGATATGTGGTGGAACAATTTGTTATGATTGATTGTAATTTCTACTTTGACTACCTGAGATAAATATATTTACATAAATTAACTGGTGACATAAAATCTTATAACATATAACAAAACTCTTAATAATAATAATTGTTTTTGACAGTTTTAGTTTATTTATACTGCTAAACTATTGTCTGTATGATAAACTAAAATTCTGTCTAATAATAACAAAACACTTTCATAAAAAATAATTACACTGTTTAACGGTAGTCTGTGTCGCTATTTCTTATGATCACACTCATTACTTTAAAGGTTTGTGTCCCTTTTTCTTTCCTTGATTATAGGCCTATATGATTATAATTAACACAATTTTATTATATGGATTAGGTACTCTTTATTGGGTTTGGATTATTATTCAGGGTAAGTTGATTAGTCCTACTAGGTTTATTTATTTAACTTTTTTCTGTTTACTGCCCTATTCTACTGGGTTATTTCTGGGTTTCTGGATAATATTATATAAGTCAAACCAAATAGTTTTCCTTTAATTTGCTTTCAATTATTATTTCTTGGTTCCTCTCTGGATCGGATTCCACTATTATTTACTATTCTTTTGTAACATTTTGTTTCGTTACAAAGTACATCTGTAGTCCTGGATCTGAACGGTAGGCTCTCAGGTGACATTCCAATAAGTAAGGGAGTTAGGCAGGGATGCTGTGTTTCCCCCAACCTTGTTTAATACACAGTATACATTGACGACATTTTGAAAGCACGGAAATCCAGAATGACTTCGGAAATACAGCTCAACAAATCAATTTGTATGGGTTCCCTGCTATATGTGGATGACACAGTTCTTATTGAAGAAAATGAGGATGATTTACAAAGAGTCATGTTTCAATTACAAAAAGTGGCAAGAGAGTATTCACTGAAAATTTCAGTAAGAAAGAAAAAAACCATGGCCTTTAAAGGTAAATATCCAGTGAGGACTAAGATAGTTATAAACAACAGCACTTTAGAACAAGTGAGCCGTTTCATATATCTCGTCTTTGCAGTAAGCTATGAATCCGAATATGACATAAGAAAGAAGATAAATAAATTTAGAAATATTTGTGGTACGATTCATAGAAATCTTAGAAATAAAACAAGACACAGCACAAGGATTAAATTTTATGGGACAATTGCAATATCCACGTTGATTTATGCGAGTGAGGCGTGGGTCATGACAAAAAAGGAAAGCGGCAAGATTCAGAGTGCTTAAATGCAGTTTCTTCGAAATACTTTAAATTATACATTGCAAGATAGAATACGGAATGAAGATATCAGAGCAGAACTCGAAGTAAAGGACATAAATGAGATTATTCCACTTTATAGAAGACAATGGTGGGATCACATGCAAAGGATGACAGAGGATCGATTGCCGAAAGCGGCACTGAACTATAAAGCCATTGGTAGAAGAGACGTGGGTCGTCCGAGGATGAGATGGTTGCCGGAACAGGTTTATATAACCTAATCCTTGAAGAGGAGAAGAAGAAGAAAAAATACATAAAGAGAAAATAAATATTTCCCCTCGAGAGAGCGGTTATACTAATTACACAGAAAATGATACCAAGAAAAGAGTGCCAGAAACATTATCGAAGAAGAGGAAGAAGAAGAGGAAGAAAAAAGATACAAGAAACATTACATATTTGGCAGGAGAAATAATTATTTATACTTGTGACAACTACTATATATCTGAAAAACATGTCGGATATTATTATATATAGCAAACGTACATATTGTATGAATAATGTATTACGATGCATATGTAAATTATAATAACCATAAAATAGGAAAACCTAATTGAAAATGAGGGGTGAGATCTCTCTGTACATTGCTAAACGCTGTAGTTTATTAGTCTGCGTGAAGTCCGGTACGTCCAGCAAAGACTTGGAAACTAGACGCATGGAAAACGATATGCAGCTTTTCGCGAATTGTGTGAAGCCGATTTATGCCACGCCAAAACGGTGTGTGTCAACTGGTTGTGCACAATATTACGCGCCCGTGGACTAGCGGTAGTGCGAATTAGTGTGCGTATAAGTGACAGAGTAATTATTAGCTTATTACACCATTAAGCAATTACTACGGAGTAACAATAAACATTCTCATGAAGTGTAAAATTTTGTGAATTAAAAACAATTTGTTGTGTTTGTCAAGAGCTTTCTCAAACCATGAAAATCGGTAAGATTGGCAAATACTGCTGAAAGTGACCCAAGTTGTAACAGTCCTAGACAGGATTGGGCTGCTTAATCAATCTTCGATAGGAACGGAAGCCAGGCCTGTATAAGTTATAGCCATGTCTGGTAAACAACTATTTCTTTAGAACAGATCGTTACTGATGAACGTCATGTGTTTCGCGGTTGTGGGGGGAGTGTTAGCGAAACGTTTAACGATACTGCACCACACGACACATACAAGCGCGCACGCACGCACACAACCTTCAAGAGGACCACCGTGGACACACACACACACACACACACACACACACACACACACACACACACACACACCCTGTAGAGAATGAGCAATGTCATCAGGGACAATGAACTGAATTATTAAAATATCAAATAAAGGTAGTAACGAAACAGAGACAACAATGCTATAATAAAGAATCTTTAAAAAAAGTAAAATCTGTAAATAGTTTGTATTCATTGAAAAAGTATAAACGATATAATATTTTGATTCCAGAATATAAAGTAAAATATGTGATACGAAGATTTCATTGGGCACGTTAACCATTTAAATTCTTTGGGTATAGGCCTACATTGTTTCTATTAGAACGACTTTCTTTGAAAAATAGTTATTATCGTATGTTTAAATTGTTAAATTGCTAGTTGTTAACTCTCAGTGATTTCTTAATGTTCGTCAGACATATTAAGTAAAATAAATTTTATTTTTATGGTATATCAATAAGAGTGAGTATAATTACAATACATACACGCTTATAAAAAGAGCCGTATATTTTTTAATTTTCAGTTTTGTGTTAAATAAAACGCAATTTTATTTTTTTTTAAATTCATCATAATTATTTAATTCCACGATACTCTCTCCCCTCTACAAAATTAATCTTTATATGTGACGTAACTCAAGTAAGCTGAAGTCCACGGCATGGTTGGGTATGTAAATGTATTGGAGATACACTCAGCACACAAACACTTACGCACACACCAGAACGTAACGTCGCAGTATGTTCACAGACACACCAATTTGGTTCTAAAGCCAATTACATGGAGGCACTCATAAGATAATAATCCTATAAGATAATAATCCAATTTTCGTGTAAAAATTATAACAAGCACGTATTAATTAAATTAGTATTATATGAAAGGTTAACAAAAAAGGGCGTACGCTAGAGACAGTTAGAGTATAAGCAAAACTGTTCCCAGCTTCTGTTTGAAACCGTGTTCGGACAATTAGAATTTAATACAGGCAGAATAAGTCTTCAAAGCTGAGACAATGCTAGTAATAATACTTTAGTTTAGTGGACGTACAGTCGAGATTGAAACCACGAGAGCCGTCACATATTACAAAGCGTACAGAACAAAATATTTATTAATATTATCTTTATCATGGCCGCTGCCCATTTTATATTGTTAATACTTTAAATATAATAAAAATAATAATAATTATTATTATTGAAAAGAGTGATTCAGGGAAAGTTTGAAATTTGTGTATGGTAGCCCTGGGCGATTATTAGCGCTGAATAACACAGAAACCAGCTCACGCCATCTTGCCATTTAGTTATCATGGGTACTTTGAGTGGTACACAACTTGCTTTTGCCATCAAAGCTTAAAAAAGAAACAATGCCAGAGTGGAGGCTGTGCGTATTGGATTTCTCCGCCACTTAATTTAGAACGCCACGATCGTGTTCCATCAGCACATGTAACATACGGATACGTACTTTTGAGGAAACAGGGTCAGCAATGCAAAAGAACATCCAGGCGGTGTGCGGCCGCTCGTACGCCAGACAATATCGAAGCTGTTCAAGCTGCTGTCATAAGAAGGCCACATCGTTCAATCCGTTGTCAAGCAGTGGCTTTACGGTTGCATAATTCAAGTGTTCCTGTATATTGGTACAGGATTTACATTGCCATCCGTACAATGTACGGATGGATTTGCTGCAGATCGTCGAGGAACTGAAACCAACTATCACCTAATGCGACGATACTTCTTGTGAACGAAGGCCTGAAAAAGTCAACGAGGACTGAGTTTGATAACAACCTGTGGATGTCTGAATAAGCCCATTTCCATGTTATATAACATTTTTGTAAACAACATTATTGTAAAGTCCATAGACTTGTAAATAATAATTTTGTAATTGGGCACACGAAAATCCTACTCAGTTACACCACCGTCCGTTGCTCAAGCTCAGCAACAAAGTTGCCTTGTGGTGTGCTGTGTCATCGTATGGCGTAATAGGCCATTGTTTCTTGTGAGGACGAGTTTGGGCTTACGAGTACAGTCACATCGGATCGGTACGTCGTCATGCTGATATACCTTTGTTGCCCAAAAGCCACAGACATTTCCACAAATTATTGCAACAAGACGGATCAACGTCACGCACAGTACGAATATCGATGGCTGCTGTACGCCAGTTGTTTGGCAATCGCATGATTTCGAGAAACGGTGAGATTTAAAATTCAACTGAGAGACTGCAGGAATGTCTGAAAACAAAAATGGAGCTCACCTGCAAAATGCCATCTTCAATAAATTTTACTGTATGGATTCTTAAAGTGTATGTTTTTTACTATTATGTGGTATAACAAATTTATTAAAATTATTTTTCAAAACAATATTTAATTTTTTTTAATTTTCCAAGTCCCTGGATCACCCTGTATTATATGTAGTAGGCCTGTACTATATATATTATCTACACTCACGCGAGTATAGATATATGTGTGTTATATAATGTATATATGTTGTAACATAACAAGATTATGCCCTAGTGTAAATATAATTGAATCATCAAAATTCGTTGTGAATTATGCCTAAACGCAATCTTTCTTATAAATCAAATACAAACAAGTATAAAATCAATTTAACAAATAAAGAAATGAACATAAAATGTAACTATTTAAAGATAATTAATAATGTCAAGGAGTAAAAGATAATAAAAAACAAAAGGGAATTATCATAATAAACAAATACAATGGAAATTAGAAATGAAAACTTATTCATTAAATGGTTTAATGACAATGACAAGACAATGACATGACGATGACTATTACACCCAGGAGGGAAGATCGAATGATAATAAATATTAAATAGTTGTAATAAATAAAAATATAGTGTATAAATGTTAACAAATTAGGAAGTAAGTAAAAAAAAGTTTGTTATTGCATAAGCCTACTAAACTATAGGGAGGTCTGCGAACCTCAAGCAGTTATTTTGTGTCATCGCACTACGAACTGAAAGTGATTTAAATATTACAATTAAAATAATATTAAACAATAATCACAAACGTTAGGTAGTTTAATAACGTAAGAATGTGAAAATAACGATAATAAACAGTGTATAGTGGAAGTGAACAGGAAATAGACCTGGTTATAAATAAGCAGTGAATAAAACATATAATTTATATAAAACAACTAAATAGATAATATAGTAAGATCAAACAAAGTGTACAATAATTAAAAATAGTGGAATAGTGCACTAGAAATTAATTATATACATCAGTGACTAATAAAAAACAAGATTCAACTGAATCATGTTAATTAAAAAATATAAAAACAAACCTGTTACCCATAAACACGTCATAGTCAAGAGCATTACTAATTCAATCGGGAGTTTTTTAAAAAGAAAGGGTATTGTTGTTGAAATATGTTTGAAATAGGTAAGAACACATTAATTTGAAGCTGGACATTTTATACAAAAAAAACTAATGTTACACAATGAATTAAGGAAGGAATACATAAAAAATAATGAGAAGCATAATGGTTTAATATAATACGCGGAAAACTGAAGGCCAGAAGATAATTATCAAGAAATAATCTGTAGACTAAACTAC